>OY987269.1:4738536-6198179 GCA_963920665.1 Straminergon stramineum | reverse complement strand
TCCGGCCTCAAGTATACAAGCCTTGGGCCGGATTTGGAGAAATTGAGTGATCCTATTGGTTCAAACTTGGAGAGTTCCGGCCCCAAGTATAAACCGGCCCTTAGAATGATGTTGGGCATGTTGCTTAGATATGGTTTGCGACAATGACGAGAAACCAAGTTTGCTCGTTAATCCATATGAATATGGTCGGCACCTCCAAATGCACCATTGACCCTAAACCACCATCTTCAGTCTATGAATATCTCCAAAATCAATTAGGCCTATTCACCTACATGAAAGAAATGTTTTTAGAACCAAACTTTGTTCCTTGACCCCTAAAGGACCAAGCTACATTTTTTTGGCAACATAGCAATTTTGGGTAACTCACCAAAAATCAAGTTTTTTTATTTATTTATAGTTGAAATTTTCACACAACATGGGGACAAGTTTTTCTTTACGGCCCAACAATTTTCAGAACTTTTGACTACATAGTTAAAAGTTAAAGTATAATATGTAGTTTTTTTGTTGAGTTGGGTAGTTTGGGTAGAAAAAAATCATTGTTTTTAGAAACAAAAATTTGAAATTTGTTATATATATATATGGAAAGCTTTGAATCATTCCATTTTGATTAATGACATAGATGAAAGTTATGACGAGCTTTAGATTGTGTGTAGTTATGGATTCTCTACTCTAAAATAAACTTTGAAGACCTTTATTTTACTCAATTTTCAATATTTTTGGAATTTTTTTAATAGGATTTAGATTGCTTATTACAACATTACAACCATTGGGATTGACATTTTTCAATTCCATAACTAAATTCTTAACAAATTAGTATTTTGAGCCATTTTCTACTTTATTCTACTTACTATTTTTTTCTTTTATGTTGTACAATTCTAAAAGATTTGAAATTTTTCAAGAATGTGGCCAACTTGCCTTCAAGAATGAATTCAAAGAAAAACAAACAGTTTGGACATTTTTTCATACAAATGTGACCTTGTGAAGTATTACTATCTAGTTTTTCTTAGGGCCCAAAAAGGATTTTGTCAATTTAAACACTAATATCTTGCAATCTACATGGTGGAAATTTCTGAAATTTTTTCCACATCTTCTCAGACTAGCTTACTACAAGATCCTATGGTTACATGTGTCCAAAAATAATTTTTTTTCTAAAATTTAGTACTTGTACTAGAAATGGCAGTTTTGGAGCAGTTTTGGTGATAACATAGTCAAGGAATTTTAGGGGTTAAAAAATTTTGCATGCAAAATTCAAATGTAGCTTCCTTTGGTGCATTGGAACCTTCTTTCACTTTCTAGCAAGAAAATATAAATTTAAGCAGTCTAATAATAGTAATTAGACACAATAGCAATTAGTGGTGGTTTTGAGGGTACCCTCTTTATACCATACGTGTTTGGTCTCATTAATTGTTGGATAAGTAAGGGCATGTTGCTAACCGTAATGTTCTTTCATTCATGGAATTTAATGCTCCTTAATCCCTAAATGCCCAAGACCTTTTTTGAGCTTCTTAAAAAATTTGCTTGAAATTAAACAAAAATCCAAAATTTTGACAAATTTGATCAATTTTTAAAAATTGTAACCATACAAATTCAAACTAGACATTACAGAGATGAGTGACATGGGAAAGGAAAATGCAACAAGATCACTTATGGATTGAAGGATTATAATGTTTCAAATCACAAGGGTATTGAAATTGTGAAAGTGATTTGAAGTCTCTCAATCCTCTTTTCACATTTCAATCTTCAAAATTGGTCACCAAAAAAATATGATGTTAGAGGGCATAACATGCATAACCCCAATCAATTTATGGCTTCTCAAAATCTACTCTACAATTTTTTAAATGAATTTCTAATGTGATTTTTTCTCCAAGATCTAGTGTATTTGAGGCTCATTTCCAAGAGCCCTTAACACTAAAAAATTAAGATTTGCAATGAACACCCTTGCACAAAATCTTGAATAGAAAAATCATGATCATTTATTTTCAAAACCAAAATCTTGATGCTAAAACTAAACTTCAAAAAGAAATTTTCAAAAATATAAAATAGTAAAAATAGTAACTCGACAAGGTTTTACTTAACTTCAAAGCATTGTTGGCACCAAAATTTGGTGCCTCTAGCATGAAGGGATTAACCTCTATAGTCCCGAAGCCATTTTTTAATCAAAAAACACTCAAAACTACTAGTTTTGCTACGTGCACTTGTGAAAACAGAAAAAAATGTTTTTCTTAGAATCTAATAATGGGATTTTGTACTTCACTAGTCTCAAATCATGTGGTAATTTCCTAGAGTTTGATTGTATAGATTGATAGATCTTAGCTTTCAAAGTTCAAAGAAAACATTTTTTTGAAAGTTGGCCTGCAATGTTAGATGACTTTGACCACCATTTGTGGAAAATCTTTGCACTACAAACTTTGAATTTTAAATTTTTTGAGTTGAAGAATTGTGTTGAAGAATTGAGTTGAAAGTCTAGGAAAAAAATTCCCCAAAACACACACTTGATTATCATTTTGTAAGAAATTGTAAAGTGGAAGTAGGTTCAAGATTAAAAAAAAGAACTAAATCGTTAATAGTTCTAAGATGGAATTGAAACACTATAATCCCAATGGTGAGATTGTTTTAGCAAGAAAACTTAACCTTGTCAATCAATGTTTTTTAAAAATTTGTGAAAATTGCATTAAAAAATGAAATATATATAAGTTATTTTTTCTAGAAGATGCTTTGATTGCCCAAAAAATAAGATCATCCATAACTTTCCCATACCAAATCCAAATGGAATGAATCAAAGCTTTCTATGTAGATAAAATTAGAATTTATGAGAAAAAAAATTTAAAAATTTCATTTTCTTTTTGAGTGTGTGGTTTTTGCTTGACACATTTCGTAAAAGGACTTTTGTGCCATATCTTTTGCTCCCGGGCATTGATTGAAATAAAAATCATATCACCAAAAAGCTAATATGTTTTTCTATCTTCAGAAAAAGTTTCAAAAAGTCATGATGAATATTGAGACTGTAAGAGCCTGCCCGAAATCCATTTTTTCCCCTAGGGTACAATGGGACTTTTGGGATTAAGGGCATGCAACTTCCAGCCAACTATGGGACATGTTAATTAATCTATGGAGATTAAGGACTGCAATATCGTTCTTATCAATGAGTTGATTTCATGGGTTGGAATGTTACTACTGAAATAATCAAGGGTCTGTGCTCCTTCAGTACATCTATTCATCTATTCAGGAATTTTTGGACCTGACCAGTGGTACGGAAGACCAACAATGGGTAGGGCAACTTATGTCATAAAGGATGACATGTAGCGTTCAATTAAGAAAGTGTTTGAGGAATAATTTTAGTGTTCAAGCTCATGATGTTGATGAAAATAATGTAATATAAAGCAATTTGAAATCGAGGTACATTCTTGTTCTTTTAGAAAGTGATTTCGTAACTTTATGGTGTCGTAGTTTTTACTTGAAATCATGGTGCCAGTTTGGATTATGGTGGTTATTTCAGGAGAAGCTAAGCATCTAGGCTCGTGAAGGTTATTTCAATTCTTCAAGTCATTAAATAAAGTCGTACGTTAGTACCATGTTTTTGTAATCATCTGCTCCCATTTGTGACAGGTTGAGTAGCATATTACCTTAACAGTACTGACTCTCTGAATAGGCAGTTATGCATCCATATGGTAACTCCAGATGCAGCTGGAGAATGTTCTAATCCTCTTGTGACAAGAATTTTTGGAAACAAATGCAGAGCAGTAATGAACAGCAAGTGTAGGGTAGATTAGGCCTATTTGGTGTTTGAATTGTACGTGAATCATTCAGTTCCAGGCTTTATTGCAGAATCAAGAATCTGGTTGTCGTAAATATGTAAGCATGTCATCATGAAGATCATCGCTGTTAGTGGTCATCCCGCAGTGAAGAATGACAGAAACAAACTTGAAATTGGGAGATAAAAAGGCAGGGTTAGTTTGGCATATTGTTTGGGAATGTTTGGGTATGGATGGATCCTGTAAAGCTTTGAGCTGGGTTTGAACTCAGGCAAAGAAATAATGAGGTACTGTAAGGAGTATTTGCTCCAAAAGGAACAAAAACTCCTCCATTGGATAACCGACTGGTGTATAGAGATTCAAGAATCTGACCTGGGGTGAGATGCAAGATTGACTTGCGGTTGGACCTTGTTGGTGAAGATCATCGCAGCAGTGGAAGAATCATAATAAGTGGGTTCTTCAATTGATTTTCTGATGGAGTCTCGCAAGAAAAACCTTGAGTGGGGCTCATCTGAACGTCCATACAACTGACAGCACCGATTCAGTGGAGCCAAAGTTTGCACTGTGGGTGTTGATATGCACAAATCTAGTACTATAGACTTAAGAGACTCGCTAAGCTAATTGCTTCAAAAATTCAACTGCATCTGAAACCAAATCAAAGTCTTCAGGATTTGAGGCTTGCAAGTGATGTGAAATAACCGACACTTGAGCACTTGAATGAGGGTACAAGCTTAACCCTTGAACACTCAACCATCCATTGGATGGATGATGACTGTTGTAAAAAGTAAGTACACTTCATCCAATTATATTGAATAAGCACTAGGAGAATGGTCTTCTCCAAGCACCATAGTGAAAGGTGGAGGTCACCACCATAATTTTGTTGGGCGCCAAAATCTCCGTGAGATAGGGCTCCCTGACTATTGTGTCCACATCCAGACTGGCATTTGGACATCCCCATTTACATGAAAAGCCTCAGAGTGGAATGCATCTCATCCCACAAAGTCTGAAACCCACATACTGTAATGAACAAATGCTGAAGGTACTGTCAGTAGCCAAAGAATTAGTCATGGCAAGGCTTCAGGAAGGCGTGAGCTACCTAGTAGTACGCAAGCTGTTCCTGTGGACTTACTTTCATAATCGTGTCCACGATCACCTGAACCGCATCCGCATCGTGCAAAATTTTCATGTGGCCTTTGTTGGCCAGCGGGATGACCTCCAACTCCTGCCCTTCCACCGCTTCCCATTCCTTCACTACAGCAGTCAAGCTACACACGTTCACGGTTCCATCACCATCGCCTTCTGTGATCTCAGGAGGATTGTCGAAGCCCCTCTTCTCATAGCTCAACGTTTCCAACGTTGGCACGTTGTAGCCGTATATCATCGTCATAGGGATCCCAGGGGGTTGTAAAATCTCCGTGAGATGGGGGATTCGAGATTTATAAGGAGCAACGCCTTCAGGAAATCCAATGTTCATAAAAAAACTCTCCATGTCCACGGCTGAGTAATTCCTGTCGGAAGTGAACACCAGGGGTCGGTCTCCGAAAACTCCAGAGACGGGCAGTAACCAGAGGTTGGACTCAGAGAGCCGTTGTTCCTCTCGCACCACGAGGGCGTCTACGAAGGGGACCCCTTCCGGGTTGCCAGAAGCGAAGGTCATCATCTGTTCCACGGTTCCTCCCCATGGAGCCGACACGGAGATGAAGCGCGCGATGTATTGGCTCTTCCACTGCACGGATTGTTGGTTTAGGAAGTAGAGTGTCCACAAGCAGCCCATGCTATGTGCAAAGACCACCACGGGCTGGTCGTCATTCGCCCTGGATGCTGCTTCGATGAGCTCCTTCAAGTCTTGTTGGTACTTGAGGGCTACGTCCGATGCGCGTGGGCCTGGTGCGAATCGGAAGTCGTAGGGTGCTCCGTAAATTGACTTGCCGCTCTCGTAACCTCGTGCCTTCAGCGCGTTTACCAAGTGTATCATGTAGCCACTTATAATTCTGAAAACAACCACAAGAAGAAACTACTCTCAATGAGTCTGGATATAGTAGTTGCAGTCAGACACTCGACAAGAGGAGCACGGTTATGACTCATAATCATTCCTTTGTTCTTTCAGTTTTCAATTTGGCATTTTGTTCAGTTTCATAATGCTAAGTTTGGGGTTCAATGCAACCATGCGGATGACTCATTCGTAGCGCCAAAAAGATTGTACCCCTACTTAGCATCTAGACTCTTAGATCAACTAGAAAGTAAACATCCTGATGTTCTCGATTGAATGAAGCCACTAGGTATTATGTCCAATAATATTCGAGAGCGTCATCAAGCATCATCTGACCCAATCTCCAGGCTCTTGAATGTCATCGGACACAATCACAATGAGGATTTCTGATCTAGAGGTGAGAAGATTCAAGAAGAGCAAATGCGCAATAACCTATAATTATCACTCCTGCTTTCTGCTTTCTTTCTGCTTTCTATTGCGAAACTCAATTTCCCAAGATTTTCTTGCTTCACCACTGGATCACCCAGCAGTGTCATAATTGACGTTATGCAAATCTGGAGTTAAGTTGTCAAATCTAAAGTCAGGTCGTGAAAAAAGTACATCCTTGTCGGCTCAGCATGCACTGTTTTCCACAACTGAGCTCAGATTCGAATTACCAATCGTCCTTAGCACCGTTTGAATCAGCAGAGAGAACATTTGCAATGTTGAAAACAGAGCATTATGAGTGGGAGGAAGAGTTTTTAGAATCTTACTTGAATGAGGGATCCAGGTACTCCATTCCTTCTGTAGTTCCAAAATAGGGCACCCGTGTTTCGACGCCCTTGACATTGCTATAAGCATCGGTCTCGGGGTTATAATCCAAGCTAAGGCGGTCGGCGAAGCAGGACGTGAAGGGCGGGAAGAGCGTTTTCAAATCCAGCCACAGCCGGAAATATCCTTTTTTGAACTTGCAGCACCACGGCTTTGTAGCTTCATAATCGGCTGTTAATCTCGCCTCGAGCTGATTGCCGCCCGTGCCTGGGACGATGACCACCGGCGCGACATGAACGTCGTTGCTCTTCTTCGCTTCTGCTCGTGCTATAGACAAGTGCGTCGCCCGCATTTTCCCGCCCGGCCATGCGAAAGGCTTGGCTCTCGCCGCGGTGTGCACCGTGCCATACCCGGGGGACACAACGAGCGCCAGGGTGAAAACGACAATCAAGAATTGAGAGGATGCCCGAAATGTCGACGGCGGTGAATCGTTTCTCTGGCGATGGCTTCGTCGATGCGATTCCGAGCGACCTGATTTCATTGCACACGCGTAGCGCCTCAATACATTCCTTCACGCCGACGAAGGCATGCTCGGTCACCGAGGGAATCTAAATCCTACAAGAATTACTGTAATCTTCCTCATCGCAGAGCCAAAACTTCTACAAAATATACTCTGCCCACACTCGAGCAGACCTCGAGGTTGATGTGCTCGCGAATAACAATCAAGATTAATCAAGATTTGCCAAATTGCATTCGATTACGACCACTCAGTTCTCAGTTCCGAGACAGCTCCGATCTGCAACCGAAAGCTTACCGTTCCTCCTGGCAGTCTCAACATCACCGACAGAAAATCAGCACTAAACTATCGTAGAACATAAAATTCTACCCCCAGAGCTCCTAAATTTCCACATGCCACAAATATCAATGTGCAGGAACGGTGCGAACGGACACAAGGACAAATTAACAAGCTCAACAAGCTCAACCAAGCTCAAGCTCTGAAAGCTCAAGTTCAAGTTCACGCTTTTTGAAAAAAGGCAGACAAAAAGCAGAATGCCTTTCATGGAGGTTGCCTCGAATTGTAGAACATCAAATTCACACCGAGAATCCAAAAATTTCTTCACCACAAAATTGGCAGACATCAATGCGCAAGAACGAACCGAACGGACACAAATGCTAATTAACAAGCTCAAACAAGCTCAAGCTGCAAACGCATATCAGCTAGAAGCTCGACTGCCTCCCAATTTCGAGTTTCTGTCAAATTTTTAGAACGTCAAATTCACACCAAGTTCAAAAATTCCACACGCCACAAAATTTGCAGATATCCATGTGCGGAAAAAGACCTAACGAACAAACAACGCACAAACAATCTGAAAGAAACTCAGGCTCAAGCATAAAGCAAAAAGCAAAAAGCAAAAAGCAGCTAAAAACTAGAATGCCTTGCAATATCCGAGCAGGCAAGCGATCTCAGATCAAGCTTCCTCGTCTTCTTTTTCTACAAAGATACTCTCTCACGACATCAGCAGCCACCAAATTCCACTGGTGCGTGAAATTTAGACCTCGAATTGAAAAGAAATTATCAAATCTGAGGCTAAACATGTCACGACCAGCTCATGGTCAAATTCACACCGAGACCTCAAATTTTTCACGCCACAAAATTTGCAGATACTAATTCGCAGAAACGAGTTGAACGGACACAAAGACAAACAAGCACAATCTCAAAGCAAAATGGAGCTAAACGTAGTGTGCCTAAGAATTCCGAAGTTCCGTCGAATGCAAAACCCGTCCTCTTTGCTTCTTCTTCGTCGCAGGAATCCTCTTTATGCACAAGCGGCAGCAGTGTACTACTCGGAGTACTGATGCGTGCAATTTTGTCCTCGAAGTGCGAAGACTTGATCAAATTCGCAGATATCAATGCGCAGAAACGAATTGGACGAACACAAAGACAAACAAGCTCGATCTCTAAGCAAAAAGGAGGTAAACGTAGAATGCCTTACAATTCCGAAGTTCCGACATACGCAAGAAACATCCTCTGAAGATTCTTCTTCGTCACAGGAATCCTTCTTAACACGTAAGCGGCAACAGTGATTAGCACGGAGTACTGATGCCTGCGATATCGATTTTGACCTCGAAGTGCGAAGACTTGATCAAATTCGCAGATATCAATGCGCAGAAACGAATTGAACGAACACAAAGACAAACAAGCTCAATCTCTAAGCAAAAAGGAGCTGAAGGTAGAATGGCTTACAATTCCGAAGTTCCGACATATGCAAGAAACATCCTCTGAAGATTCTTCTTCGTCACAGGAATCCTTCTTAACACGTAAGCGGCAACAGTGTTTTATTGCTCGGAGTACTGATCGATGCCTGCGATTTCGACCTCAAAATGCGACAAAACTACCAAATGTGAAGCGAAAATCTGCACTTCAGTTTACAAACTAGCGCTATATTACATCGAAAAATTGTGATAATCGTGATAATCGTGGAGTCGTGAAGGCACAGAAGCGAAGACGAATTGCGAGCGAGGAAGCGTGACTGGAGGGGGAAGCCCGGCCATGGCAAAAGAGAAAAGGCGAGACCGTGCATGCGCGCTGTTGTGGGAGCTTTGGAGGAGGCCACCAGTGAGGTTGAGCCAGCAAAAAGGCTTCAAGGATGATGGAGTTGACGAAAATCAGTAGGCACCTAGAAAAGTTGAACTAAAGTAAAAGGCAAAAGTAAAAGTAGATTATCGTATATAAAGAGAGGGCACAGATGGCCGACCCACATTCAGAGAATCGATTACCGGATATAACCGGTTGTCTCGGAGACCGAGCCCATTCCAGACCTTTTTTTCACTATTTCCAGGCTATTCCAGTCGTAGGGTTTGTGGCGACCTATTCTTGCATTCGACGGATTGTCGTTTTCGTTCGGATTTTGAATCTTGTTGGGGTTGGCGCTTGAGGACATTCTGCAATTTGAGCAAATTCGGCTTTCTGTGAGGTTTGTTTCGGAAATCTGTATTGCTTTTTCTTGTGATGTTTTGGTGTTACTTTGATGGCGCGAGAGGTTCTGGTAGAGTTTTCTATTGGAAGCGGTCGGTGCTGTTACTGATCGTCGATACAGGAAGTAGATTTGAAATCAAAGGGGTTTGTGTTGCGTTGCTTCGTGGGAAGAATTTTAATATCGGTGATATGAATTATTTCGTATCGCGCAATAATTCTCACAAATGAGTGGTTGTTTCGAATTAGGCTCTGCTATGTCAGTCTGTAGCTTCATAGCTGAATCCGCTTTTTCACGAGCGTCAGGCTTCGGTTTCATTTCCGAATCCTCTGTTGTTTCCTCAGAATAATTGTTTTGCAACTTGAGAGTCGAATTGGAACACCATATGCCGCAGAATGAATTTTCTATCTACAAGTCGATATCGTCATGTTCATCTCTTGATGTGAAATTTCCTGATTCGCGCAATTCTGATGCCGTGTACCAGATCACAGCCCTTGGTTTCAGCTTTTTTTCCGAGTTCAGTATGTGTTGCGAATCCAGCTTTTATTCGAATTCCCGCGAGCTGGTAAACGACCGCTTTTGTTTGAATTAAATGAATCAAGATGTTGCACGTCATCGAGTTGAAACAAAATTGGTAGATGGAGGTCGAAATCCTGTGTGGGAGGGTCCATAATTGTTCCTTCCGGTCAGGTTATCTGTTGTGACGTCTCCTGCTGGGAGCCAATCCCGTCCCACTACCTCGACGAGATTTTTCCGAAAACCAGTCATGAAGAGCAGAACTCTTGGCTTAGCTAGGGTTTGGACTTTGAGTAACGAGGGCAAGCAATCCCGTCCCACTAGCCTCGGTGTATCTCGAGATTGGCGAAATCCTCTGTTTCGGAAGAGAGCGGACCCGGTGGCTCCAGGGTTACGGCGTGGTAGACCTCGCCATGAAGGAAAATTGGGTGCTTTGTATATCCACACAAGGTGAGTTTTGTAACTTTCTGTACCACGATCTGATAAAAAAATTCTTGATTATGTTCAGGAGATGCCAATTATAATCTACGGTAGTAAAAACCATGTCCAAACTCCTGCAGAGTTTTGAAATTCTTTGAGGAAGGTTCAAGTTTTCAATCTATTGTAGTAAGGTTTACTTTTGCCAGCAGATCCTAGACCTTCGATGTAGTCTTGGAAGTGTGACCAGACATCCAGGCTTACGATGTGAAGTTTGCGATGTACTTGAATCATGGATTCGTTTCTATTCAATGTGACCTTAGTCTGACATTCTTTAGTTCTTAATCGGGTGCTGCTTCTGAGCTTCTTCCCAGTGACTCTTCTAGATTTTTTAATTTTCTTGCAACTCGGCTGAGAGGGGTTACTAATAGTTTGAGCTACTAGAGGTAATACGCCAAATGGCATATTGATGTACTTGGGAATCGGTAAATATTCGTCTTATTATTGTTTGTTTGTTTTTGTGGGAAGGTCCTTCCTCTCTAGACTGAGTTATTTCACCGGCTGTCTCTTGTTTTCATTATTAAGCGCATTGCTGTAGCTTGTAACAAAGAACTTAATGCGTCTGGCATGTGACTGTAATTTGTATGAGCCCAAGAAATGGCCACGGTTGTGAGAAATTTCCCTAAAGTGGATGTCATACGGGTGTTTGTGAGACGTGCTGACACATGGAAGTATCATTAGGTACTATTTGTTTGGTATGTTAGAGCTAGTGACACCTTACCTATCATAAGTTTTATGTGTTTAAGTTCATGACACTTCACCATCATTCGTTATCATACTGTTGGACCCACCTTTGCGCTGGTGTGCTAGAGCTAGTGACAGCTTACCATCACTTGTCTTTCAACAGCAATCAGTTGCAGAGATATCGATCAGGACATCCGCTTTACACACGGTCGGCAGATGGCTTTTCACTGCACCGATCAGGTGTTATGAGCAGGAGTGGTGCAAATTTGAAGTGGACGAAATCCCTCATGAAACGATCTTTATCTGCTAGTGCGGTATATTCTTCAGCGAGCTCTGCTTTCTGCTTTCTCCTAGGAGGCACATTGAGGCCAAACGATTTCGACTGTCGTTAGTTGCTCTTGTCCAATGTGAACTCATCTGTATTGCTTGTCCAGGCTGCGACAAAAGCTGTTGCTGAAGCAGAGAAAAAGAAGAGGGATAAGAAAGAAGCTGCTGTAATGGCTAAAGCAAAAGCCAGAGATGATCGGAGAGCTCTGCAGAAACAGGCCCAGCTACGTTCAGGTACCGCCATACGGTTCCCTCTATGTAAGGAACCTCTCAATTGTCTGGAAACGATTATTTTCACCATTTGCACGGGGGTTTCTTTGCAAATTTTGATAAGGGAATGTTTGACTTGCTGTTCGTCATCATATTTGTGGCACGACTGAATCAGGATTTTCTCTTTGCCGAATATTATTGATTCTGTGCTGCATATTTAGATTCGCATTTATTGATTTTTCGATAATCTTACAGGGAGCCTGGGACAGCAAATGCCGAACTCAGAGGATGGCCTCCTTTGCTTTATGATTGTTTGTTTGAATAGCGTGCTAAGGATGTTGTGGTACTTCATTGCAGGGACTGTTGGTTCTTCCTCGGTTTCGTCATTAGAGCCGCGGGGAACCGGGGGAGCTGTGTGAGTATACATTGACTTGCTGTCTAGCCGAGTATCATTTGGTTGATCATAAACACCTGCCATGTCTGCTTAGCTTACAAATTGATTTAGCTTAGTTTACTTGGCTTCCCGCTGGAAGTGATTCGTCTGTTCTAGCACCTTGAGAACTGTTGTTCAACTATTGAGTAACTCACTATTCGACTTTCAGCTTGAATGTGTGATTGTGTTGTGCACAGCACTCCGGAGTGGGATATGTGTGTGTTGAAGGAAAGAATTACCTGTCATGCAGTTATGTACGAAAAGGATTTGGCAATCAGCTTGTCCGTGACTCGAGGACAATGGCACGTGCATTTGCCAGCGAGAAAGTGCGGTGGAGCCTTCACAATGCAAGGCTGCGCAGAGCTAAAAAGCAAACAATTTGTGTGTATTATACGAGGTTTGGTGTATGCAAGAGAGGGGATGGTAAATGCCTGTATATTCATGATCCTGAGAAAGTGGCTGTTTGCACAAAATTTCTGAGAGGTTCTTGCTCAGATCCAGCTTGTCACTTGACCCATAAGGTACGAGTCTTTGTGGCCGAGTTTTGTAGCCTCTTACTTTGTCACGAATGTTTGGTCTGTGAATACGAAGACTAGGAATAATGAGAGCTATTTTTCCTCCAACCTTGCGACTGTTTTGTATAAGGACACTGATCTCACTGGTTCCACTTCTGATGAACCTGAAGTTGTCTAAGTTGTCGCGCTGGATCGTTCTGACTTGGTGGAAGTGACTTCATAATCGTAAATGAACTTTGGTGTACTTGATAGCTCGGACCTTTTCTATTGCAGGTTATACCTGAGCGCATGTCAGACTGCTCGTACTTCCTGGAAGGTAGGGTTTAATTCGAATCCAGTCTATTGTGTTAATATCCGTTTTATTATAGATCTTAGTTCCAACATCAGACAATCTAGCCTCTCCTCTAGATGTGGGCCTCGCAGGTTTCATGACGTATTATGAATTGGCAATCAGTCTCATGTGAACGGATACTCTCCAATTGAGGTTTGATTCAGAACGTCTTGGTCGTGTTCCAATGATGTTTGGAAAATGATTATGTTGGATCTGCAGGGCTATGCACAAACGAAAGTTGTCCTTACAGGCATGTCAATGTCAATCCAAAGGCTCCAATTTGTGAAGGCTTTCTCCAAGGCTATTGTGCGGACGGTGACATGGTAAAGCATACATCTTTCTTTTGCTTATTCCTCGAATGTCGTCTTGCAAACGACTTCGCCCAGAATGGCTGTTGAGCTTTGCTTAGCACCCGGCCGTTACACTTGGCCAGTTTTTATTGTTCTCTTGATAGTGGATCAAGTTACTTGATATAGAAAGACTAACTTTGGTTCTTATTTGAGCAGTGCAACAAGAAACACACATATGTGTGTCCTGAGTATGCTTTGGCAGGGAAATGCTCATCGAGTACCTGCAAGCTTCGCCATGTAAAGAAGGCGAAACAACCGACATCTTCATCAAAGGACAGCATAGGTTCAAAAAGAGAAGGTAGGTATTTTGCACCCACTGCACCAGATGATGGAGAATATCAAGGACAATGTGTGTCTGGAGCTAATATGGTGGGTGACAAGGTCACAGAGTCAGGTGACGACAGAGTAGATTTCATCAGTGTTGACGAGGTAGAGTTAGAGTCATGTAAAGAGAACCAGGACGCCGACAGGTTCCTGGACCATAGGGGTGTTGCGTTGTTGAGTAGGCTTCCGAAGGGTGGTGCTAATAACGTTTTAGAGGGTCTTTTAAAGCCTAGGTTTTTGCTCAAACGAGATGTTAGTGCTTCTTAAAATTCACTCTTTATAACTCAGAGTTAGTAATCAGTGTTTTAGCCGTCAAGCCACAGGAGGTCCAGTTGTTTCCGTAGGTTTCGTGAGTGGGATCGGTTAGCAAGGTTTATCTACCTGAAGGTGTGCTTGGTAGAGCTCTGTCCACACGTGTTTGCTAGAGGTTTTATTTAGCTCTAGTGGTGAATGGGGATGTCAAACGGAGCGCAAGGTGCTGTCTCCAAATGCACCAGGACGGATTAGCTGAGTGGGGGAATGTAGCTTGGCGACCAGGGTGGTGGCAGGTTGGAATTCGTTTGAAGTGCTGTAAAATATCCCTGGGGTGTATCTTTACATTGGCAGTGAGAGTAGGTGGTTCGTTTTCTTTTAGGTGTAAGATGTATAGGTTCTTAGTTTTAGCTCGTTCTTTTAGTGAGAATGATGAGCTGAGACGGCTCGTACCCTGGTGCCTTACTAAGTCAGGGCTGGTAGCAAGGTCATGGGATCTGGTCAAGCTTTTTACTTCAGCAAATGTTGAAGAAATTTAGGCCCTAGGGCTGGGGTAATCGCCATGGAAACCTTAAGGGGTCAATTTCAGATTGAATTTGTGAGGATTCTTCATGGCAATGTACACTACGATACTTGGTAATAAAATTGATATTCTTTCAATACCAGGAGTTAAACTTACTGCTTATGGAACTGGTTGTTTTGTATATGCATTATCAAAGACAGGATAGGCTTCAGTCATTAGTCTTGATTGTCCTTCGCATTCTATGGCCTCCCGAAGGTCTGTTCACATGACGTTAACCCCTAAATGCCCAAGGCCTGTTTGGAGCTCCTTGAAATTTGCTCTTAATTGAACAAAAAGTCAACATTTTCATAAGTTGTACCAATTTCTTTTGAATTGTAACCGTACAAATTCAAACTAGACATGTTAAAGATCACATAGGAAAAGAAAACATAACAATATTACTTACAGATTGAAAGATTATAATGTTTGATCATGAGGGTGTAAAAACTGTGAAAATTTTTCGATTCACTTTTTGCATGTCAACTCTAAAAAGTTGGTTACTAAAAAAATATGAGGTTATAGGGCCTAGCATGCACAACCCCAATCAATTTACGACTTTTCAAAATCTATTCTACAATTTTTTTAAATGAATTTTGAATGTGATTTTGCCTCCAAGATCTAGTGTATTTGAGGCTCATTTCCAAGAGCCCTCAACACTATGGGAAGTCAAGATTACAATGGGCATCCTTGCACTAAATCGTCAATAGAAAAATCATAATCCTTTATTTTTCAGATCAACTTTTTGATCCTAAAACTAGACTTCAAAAAGAATTCTCCAAAAATATAAACTACTAATAATAGCAATTTGGTTGGGTTTTACTTAACTTCAAAGTTTTTGAACACCAAAATCTGGTGCCTTGGGCATTTAGGGGTTAAGTAACTTAGGACCTTAAATTCTGGTGACATTGTAAGAGACGCGTTGTGTGTTCCAGTTGGATACTCAATCTAATGCGAAATTGTCTGTAATTAGACAACTGTAAGAATCTCTAGTGCCGAATAATTGTGAAAATTTGTGCAGTCAGACAATTGCATGAACGCTTCTAGTCGGAGAATTGTGTAAATGTCTGTATCCAAATAAGATTATAAGGCTAATATTTTTTATAAATCCTACAAGAATTCTACTTTCATTGAAGAGAGTGTCGGGAATAGTTTATGTGCATATTGATGTATGACACTGAAATTAGAGGAGATGAAATCTTTAATTGAAAAATGTCATGAGATCGTGCTTTTAAATCATTTTAAGTCCTGAATCCCTAAAGGAATAGGTCCATTGTGAAATAGTCAAACATCATGTTTGAGCTAAATTTTCCCTTTAAATTGTGTTCAAATATCATTTATTTTTGTAAGTGACGCTATGAACTATCTATAACTATGAAAATTTCCACTTAAGTTTGTTTCATAAAAAATTGTCATTTGTATTTTTTTTGGTAAATACAACAAAAACAATCCATTCAATTGGAATTATTTCAAGAAGTACAAATAGGAATGGGGATTAGCATGAAAAATTTTCAATTAGTTATTTTATTTTTTGCACTCAATACACCCTTGGCAATGACCTTAAAGTCAAATTTATCCTATTATATAATTGATATATAAAACCTTGATACCTTTCACATGTGTAAAAATGTATTTTCAAACTTTGGTTGCCATAGATGAATTGTATCAATCCTCGTTGCGAGCCTTGAAGGTTGTATGTTTCAAAAACTAAATAAAAATATATATTTTCTATTGACCCTAGGCTTTTCATAATTTTTTTACAAAAAAGTCAAATAATTTAAGTAAAAGGTAAAAATAAAATAACATCAATTATAAAATATATTAGAATAATCAGGGATTTTCACCATAATTGACTATGAAGATGAAAAACATAATTTTGTATCCTAGATCAATAAAATGTTCTAAAAGAAGAAAACTCAAATGAAAATATGCAATATTGTGTAATTTGGATTTTGACACTTGGAGCTTGCAATTGCAATAATTCGTTCAATTTTTTTATTTTTTCAAAATTTTATAATAGAATAGAACTAAAACTTGTCAAGCTTCATTTTCTTAGCTTAAAAAGAATATCAATAATGGATGTAATTTTGAAAATTACAATCAAGGTTGACAAAGCCACATGCACTTTCTAGATGCACAGACTTTTAGGGATTAAAGGATGTTTTTCTTATTTGACATAGAAGGTGCATGAATTTGTATAGTGACAAAAGTTTGTCCTCCTTCTACATCAAATCCAATGACATATGACACTCCTAATTTGGATCATTATTCCACTTTCTACATATTTGAGAAGCTCCAAAATGGTTACATATTTTATTTGGTATAAATCATAGTTGAGCATGATGTGGTTTAGATGTTAAATTGAAATCCAGATGAAAGATGCTAATTATTGAATTACCAATCCAATAGTATACACCTAAGTACATACAAGGTACAAAGAATCAAATCATATTTTAGTACATAAATTATAAGAATCAAATATGGTATCATATATATGGTACCCTAGAGACCTTTAAAGATTAAAGAATGTTTTAGGATAATATTGTGATACATTGAACCAATTTTTGTATCTAAATCTTAATTTATAAGCATTGGACCTTTGGGAGAGGAGACTTTGTAGCAATAGAAGCTACATCTTTAGTGAATTTATTTCATGTATGTCCTTATTCAAATAATGAGTTAGTGCTACATAGTTTGATTTTATTAGTGTGAGGGTTTGTTTTGAAAAATACTAACAAAACACTTTAGAGAAATTGACATTGGTTTAAATATGTTTTGGTGTCTTTCCATGTCTTACCTTATCATTTGCTCTAAAGAATTTATCATCACCATTAATCTAGGGATAATTGGGTTAAGTAATAAGTTGAAGTCTATGTAAACAACTCACAATTACAAAAAATGCCATTATTGATTGTTGTTGATGCTACAAGACTATTTAGCAACCATAAACATCTATATAAAATATGCAATAGGACTACTAATGAATGTTATCTAGTTTTGGTACATCCTCTAGTTGTTATATTCATTGCATGTGTATTTCTAAGAGAAATGAAATATTAAGCCACATAGGACCAAATGTTGAAATTTTGAACAATAGAAGAACTTAAAAACAAATTATAATCATAAAGTACCATTACACTTATAACCTAGCATTTTGAACTTTGAGGCGAAGAATCTTACAAAAATTATTTTATTCAATCTAAATTTAATTTTCAAGAGAATTTTTAATTTTTTCTTTGAAATTTTTATGATAAAAATGAATTGAACATTACAAAAATGATCTATGGATCAAATTTTACAACTTTAGTTCAAAAGTCACCATTAATATATACTTTGAAGTTGCAATTAATACATCTTCACTATTTTGAAATTTGAACTACCCTTTGGTTCTTAAAGGATTGAGTACTAGCTTCACTTGTGTCATTCACAAGCTTAGAAGTTGTTTAAAATACATCCTTGTCATATAAATAGTAAATGAAAAGAAAAAATACATTTATGGATTCCACTAAAGTACTAAAATTCAAAAAAAACTTTTGAAAGATAATAGTATGCAAGCCTTTGAATGAAATTTTTTTCTTGCCTTCATACTTCATTACTCTCTTGATTGTGCCTTTAATAACATGAATTTTTGTTGAAAATTTCCTAAAGAAATTGACAACAATGTATCTTGTGATGTGTAGAGGATAAGGAAAGTACCATTGGAGAAGTGGTTCCACTCAACAATGACCCTCACTTGATATCTACCAAACACTTGACCAAAATTAGTTGTTGAAAGTGGTCCCTAGAGATTCAAAGGATTGTAAATAAAAAGTGAAAAAAATCCTAAATTCTACTCAAATTCTACTTTCATTGAAAACTTTCTATGGAAATTTTCAAAGTTGTATAAAAAGTTGTGTATTGTTTTGTTCTAAGAAAGCATTCACTAAATCATTGGTTGTTCTCATCTTTCACTACTTTATTGGGTTATTGTTTAAGTGACATACTTTTAGTGTTGAAAAGTTTCTAAAGAACTTTCCACTATTTGATTATTGTGAATCTATGAGAAGTTATTGGAAACATTTTCAATAGTCAAGGAGGCTTTTAGAGAGAAATTTCACACAAAATGATCTCAATGTTAATAATTAAACAAAGAAAAAAAATTGTGACAATACTTTGCTATAGAATATAGTAGATTGGAATATGAGGTGGATGATAAAAGCCAATTTTTTTTGTTATCTGAGACATATCATTTATATCAATAGTATAAGAATGAATGAAAATTATTTTGATGTACATGAAATGAGATTCCATTGAATGAATGACATTTTTAACAACTAAAGGAAGAAAATTCCACTATCACTAAAATAAATAAGATAAAATATTCTATTTATCTCCAAATGAATAGTATTTTTCTACATTTTATAAACCAAATTTTAAAAGTATAGAATCATAAACATTTGATATCAAATTTTTTTCAAATATAATTATTAGGCCTCAAGTTGAGTATATGATCAATCCAAGTATCAATCATAAAGAAAAATTTAAAAACAAGCATTGTCATCTTATTCATTAGAAGATTATTATATTTAATTGGAAAGGATTCATTGGAATTATTTTAGTTATTTACATCTTCCAAAAAAGTATAAGCTCTTAAACTTTGATTCTTTGTAAGAAAATAAAGCTACAAAAAAACTATGTACTTAAATTACATAAGAAATTATTTTAATTAATTAATTATAGAAAATTCCTGAAATTAAGACAAATGGGATTAAATTTTTTTATCTAGAATTTTAAATTTATATATTTCTTTTTTCCAAAAATCATTGAACTTAATGCTCAACATAAGAGTGTTTAAATTAATAATCAATTATGCCTTAAATTTTTAAATAACACATTTAAAAATTTTAATTTATGTTGGAGTTAGTTTATGCATTGACTTTTATAGATTCTATCTATTAATTTAGGATAAAAACATGAACTCTAAACCCTAAACCTTTAGATGATGGATTTTCTAAAAGAATATTGGAATAATTACTTTCTAAATAAGTGATTTCATTATAATCTTTTATAGCCTATACATATCTTAGTTATGGGGGCTTTATGAAAATCATGGGTAGAAAATTTCTTTAAAGGAACACAATTGAAGGTACAAAATTTTGAACCCAAATTTTCTAAGTGATCTTTCATTCACAATAGGTTTGGTTGCTATTCATTTAAATTCATTCTAATGACAACCTTTAGAACAAAAGACTTAGCTCATTTTTGTGTTGACAAATTATATAGGTTTACATACATAACTTGAAGCAATGGAATTATGAGGCACCATAATAGAAGCGTCAAAGTTGAAATAAGAACTATTTTGAAATTTTGAGGTCACATGACTAATAAAAACATCAGAACTGGAGCCACATTACTTTGCAATTTCTAAGTCTTCACAACTACAGTTTTATAAATGAATCTACAACTCTTTTGAAGCCATTTTGTCTAACCTTTTACAAAGTAATGTACATTTGGTCCTTAAATTGACAAAAGTTTTCAAGGGCAATCAATGAGAGCTAAAGAATTTGTGAGTCTATTCAAGGGACTTACCCAAGTGTGGAAAAAATGCAATCAATTTTGAGTAAATTTTTCCTAGGGTTTGGTAAATCCATTTAAAGAATTTGGAATTTGAATATAGGAGAATGTAAGACAATAAAATTGACAAAGTGTCCAGAGTTCAAGACTTTTGGTTGTTTGTTGCGAGGAGCACAAAGAGTAGTGGAGACCTAGTCTTATTCAAATGTTTTAGATTCTAAATTGTTTGAAGCCCATTACATTGTTAGTGCGTATAGAAACAAATATAATTCTTTATAGTTTTAGATTTTTCTTATAATTAATAAAAGTAATGGATTAAAGTAAATAAAAAATAAAAAATCATTGAAAAAATCTATTCTACTTTAAAATTAAAACACTATTTTACCACAAATTTTACTTATTTACATTGTAAACAATGTATGCAATTTGGATTTGTAAGTTTTCATTATTCATTATCAATTCCTCATTTATTGTAGAAAAGTGAGAGGTTTCCTCAAAAAAGTCAATAGTAGAAGAGACACTTTGTACATAGCAATTCAATTTTGAACAAATTTGATAATAATAAAAAAAACAAGAAAGAATCAAGCAAAAATTAAAGATATGGTATGTGGTAGATTTGAAGGTTATATACTATTCACTTTCATTTATCACAAGTTAAAATACTAAACACCACCCATGTAAATTTCTTTCAATTTATGAGTTGATATTGGCACTTTGAGTACAAATGGTTGAGTTTTTGAATGGACCTCTTAAGGCCTATTCATTAAACAATTGAAATGGAAACTCAACTATAACCTAGTGCAATTGAATTCAATTTTTGTTTAAGTCACATGGTTTGTAATTACAGGTTGTACTACAAGTACCACAAGTTGAGTTTGAATGATAGCTTAGAACCCACATACATACATGCAATTCAAAGGACTGTTTCGATGACTCAAGGGTCATTATGGTGACTTAGAGAGCTGTTACACCTCATTTTTTTAGAAATTTGAATTTCAAAATTCAACAACGGCTTGTAGATAACTCAACTCACTTATTTTTGCATTTATACAAGGTAAGTTTCCTAAATTCACCTAGCACTTCAATTGTGTTCACTCTCAAGGGTTATTGCGATGTTGCATTGCATTCTTGTATCCATTTGAATTTTAAAATTCAACAATGGCTTGTAGAAGCTCAACTCAATTATACTTGCATTCACACAAGGTAAGTTCCTAAACTCACTGAATGCTCTACTCAAGTAATACATGAACATTCACTCTCAAGGGTTATTGCACTACATTCTTGTATCCATTTGAATTTTAAAATTCAACAACAACTTGTAGAAGCTCAACTCAATTGTACCCGCATTCAAACAAGGTGAGTTCCAAACCAATCACCCAAGGCTCCAACTCAATTCATATCTGTACACTTACTCTCAAGGGTTATTACGCCACATTCTTGCATCCATTTGAATTTTAAAATTCAACAATGGCTTGTAGAAAACTCAACTCTCTTATACATGCATTCTCACAAGGTGAATTCCTAAACTCACCTAACACTCTAACTCAATAATTGCATGTACATTCACTCTTAAGGGTTATTAGGCCACATTCTTGCATCTATTTGAATTTTAAAATTCAATAATGACTTGTTCAAAACTCAACTCATTTATGCCCACATTTACACAAGATGAGTTCCTAACCAATCACCCAAAGCTCTAACTTAATCCATATGCATACATCCACTTTCAAGGGTTATTAGGTCACATTCTTGCATCTGTTTGAATTTTAAAATTCAATAACAGCTTGTTAAAAACTCAATTCATTTATGCCCACATTCACACGAGGTGAGTTCCTAACTAGTCACCCAAGGCTCCAACTCAATTAATATGCACAAGTTCACTCTCAAGGGTTGTCATGCCTCATTCTTGCATCCATTTGAATTTAAAAAATTCAACAATGGCTTATAGAAACTCAAATCATTTATGCCCACATTCACACAAGGTGAGTTTCCAACCAATTACCCAAGGCTCCACCTCAATTAATATGTGTACGTTCACTCTCAAGGGTTATTAAGCCACATTCTTGTATCCATTTGAATTTTAAAATTTTAACAATTGCTTATAGAAACTCAACTCAATTACAGATGCATTTAGACAAGGTGAATTCCTAAACTCACCTAATGCTCTAATTTAATAGATGCATGTGTGCTCACTCTCAATGGTTATTATGCCTCATTCTTGCATCCGTTTGAATTAAAAAAATTCAAGAACATCTTGTAGAAACTCAATTCAATTGTGCCTACATTCACACAAGGTGAGTTCCTAACCAGTCATCCCATGCTCCAACTCAATTGTACCCACATTCACACAAGATGAGTTCCTAACCAATCACCCCACACTCCAACTCAATCAATATGTGTACGCTCACTTTCAAGGGTTATTAGGCCACATTCTTGCATCCGTTTGAATTTTAAAATTCAATAACAACTTATTCAAAACTCAACTCGTTTATACCCACATTCACATGAGGTGAGTTCCCAACTAGTTATCCAAGGCTCTAATTCAATTAATATTCATATGTTTACTCTCAAGGGTTATTAAGCCTTATTCTTGTCTCTATCTGAATTTTAAAATTCAGTAATGGCTTATAGAAATTCAATTCAATTATACATGCATTCTCACAAGGGGAATTCCTAAACTCACCTAACGCTCTAACTCAATTAATGCATGTACGTTCACTCTCAAAGGTTATTGCGCTACATTCTTGTATCCATTTGAATTAAAAAAAATTCAACAACGGCTTGTAGAAGCTCAACTCAATTGTAACTGCATTCACACAAGGTGAATTCCTAACTAGTCACACCATTCTCCAATTCAATCAATATGTGTACATTTACTCTCAAGGATTATTACACCACATTCTTGCATCGATTTGAATTTTAAAATTCAATAACGGCTTGTTCAAAACTCAACTCATTTATGCTCACATTTACACAAGGTAATTTCCTAACCAAACACCCAAAGCTCTAACTCAATTAGTATGCATACATTCACTCTCAAGGGTTGTCATGCCTCATTCTTGCATCTGTTTGAATTTTAAAATTAATTCAACAATGGCTTATAGAAACTCAACTCAATTATACCTACATTCATATAGGGTGAATTCCTAAACTCACCTAATGCTCTAACTCAATAAATGCATGTACATTCACTCTCAAGGGTTATTGCGCCGCATTCTTGTATCCATTTGAATTTTAAAAATTCAACAACGGCTTGTAGAAGCTCAACTCAATTGTACCCGCATTCATACAAGGTGAGTTCCTAACCAATCATCCAACTCAATTAGTATGAGTATGGTCACTCTCAGGGTTATTACGCTACATTCTTGCAACCATTTGAATTTTAAAATTCAATAACGGCTTGTTCAAAACTCAACTTGTTTATACCCACATTCACACGAGGTGGGTTCCTAACCAATCATCCAATGCTCCAACTCAATTAATATGTGTATATTCACTCTCAAGGGTTATTAGGCCACATTCTTGCATCCGTTTGAATTTTAGAATTTTATAACAACTTGTTCAAAACTCAACTCATTTATGCCCACATTCACACAAGGTGAGTTCCTAACCAGTCATCTAAGGCTCCAACTCAATTAATATGCATACGTTCACTCTCAAGGGTTGTCATGCCTCATTCTTGCATCTATTTGAATTTTAAAATTTAACAATGGCTTATAGAAACTCAACTCAATTATGCCCACATTCACATGAGTCGAGTTTTTTAAACTCTCAACCAAAATTTCCAACTCAAGGCTCCTAAATATGGCTGTGTTCATACGAGTTGAATTCTCTAAACTCAACCAAAATTTCCATTGAAAAGGACCATTGAATGCCTTGAACTATACAAAGGCGTAACCAGCAATACCAGCCGTAGCCGGCCGCAGACGGTGGTCTGCAGTCGCCCGCGGCAGTCACGTCCCTCTCCTCCGCAGCTTCTCGACCTCGAGCCTTGAAAAAAGTATGCATCAGAACTCCTCCTTATAAATTCGTCGACGTTTGCATCCCAATCTGTGTTTCTCCCGAATGCGTCCGACTTGCATTCAATTCTTGGGCGGCAAAAGCAATGCCAGCAGCTTCGTGGCTTTGCCCTTTTCTTTTCACCGCGAATTGTTCGCCTTCCCCTTCTTTCTCCTTCTTTCAGCTCGATCACATGAAGATCATTTGTCGCTATATAATTTAGTTTGAAAAAATAAAATTAGATCTAACCCAGATGCTGCGCCCGATTAGTCTACCGCAGCATTGCGTAATTGGCGAGTTTCTTTGAAATCACAGAAGCTTTGGAGGTGCCGAGGTCCGTGAATTCTTGAGTTAGTATAGGAGAATTGTCGTTCTGCGTCTGTGTGTTGTGAAGGTGACACTGCATGATTCATGGCGCCTGGTATGATGGAAAGCGACATTAGCGCCAGGGACGCCGAGAGATTGGTCGTCGTGGCTAATCGTCTTCCTTTGAAAGCCGAAAGAATTGGACTCCGGCAGTGGAGATTGGAGGAAAGGGATGGTGGGGGACTTGTTAGCGCTCTACGAGGTTTGTGGCTTTAATTTGTTTCTGTTTCTCTGTTTTTTTTCTGGCATTCTCTTTCTCTCCGTCTCCGAGGTTTAATTTTTAGTTAAGTAATGTGGAGTTGGCATTTTGGAAGTGAATTCTTGTACAAACAATCCTGGTTTCAAATTGCAGGTGATCATTCTCTTGTCGCTTAGAGCTTCCCGATAGAGCGCGCCCTCGATTTGTTGTCCAGGACTTTGCAAAATAGAATTTAGTATGAAACACTTGATTTTTAGTTCAACCCTGTTTTGTAACATTTTCCTGATTCGTGGTCATCCTCTCAGTTTCAACTTAGAGCTTTCTGATTGAGAGTGCACGCATTTTGTTGTGCAGAACTTTGCAATTAGAATTTGGTACGAGTCACTTACTTTTAGTTTAGCCCTGTTTTGTATTGTTTTCCCGATTCTTGTCCTGGTGTCTAATTTATTATACTCGTGAATTTCGACGCTCTTTGAGGTTTGCGGGTTTCTGTCACGTTCACGTTTCGCTCATGCTTTACCTCTGCAGTCTGCAATGGATAGTGGTTAATTACTATGGATCTGCGGTGGCCTTATTCCTAATAGAATTTGGATTTCCGGGTTGATCCTCGCACCGACACTTCTTCCTCAAGTTGGGGGGACATTTTCTCGTTTAAGATTTCTGTATTTGGCTATGCAGACTTTGTGATTAGAATTTGTTATGGTTAGTAACCAAAGTTTGGAAATAGAATAAAAATATAGAATTTGTAGAAAATAGAATAGTCTAATAATATTGGTTGGAGTAGTACTGCATGGTCCGTTCCCTTCGTTCATACAACTGTCACCAATCCGACGGTCTATTGAAACTTTGGGGTGGTCGACGGCTTGCAACCTAGTAACATTAGTTCTGTGTGTGTCACAAGGGGATTTTGGGGAGCTGATTTTATGTGATTTTTGGTCAAAGTACGCGATGTTCTTCACTGATCCTAGTGATTTAGGAGTAGCATTTGGCCCTATCTGAAGTCTATTATTTTAAAAATACGATCAATCGAATTGGTCATGAATATTGAGTTCTCAGTTTTGGGCTTAACCTGGTTGGTGGATATGAGATTGATGGAAACAAGTGGAATGGTGTGTTTCAGGTGCTAAATCGAAGGCGTTTACTAAGTGGGTTGGATGGGCGGGCATCTCTGTGAATGATGAGGATGGGCAACAATCATTGAGAGAAGCACTGGCACCGTTGGTGAGTTTTCGTGTACTCTGTTTTTCAGAAATCTTGAAGAGAATTATTCTCGACCACTTTAGCTAAAATGTTTTGATGATCTGCAGCTCTCATGCATTTTTTCTTAGGTCATATGCATACGTTCTTTTGTTCAATTTTTGTTTTAGTATTTTATGAACAAATGTAATGTTCATCGCTGATTCTGGTGATAGTGATGTGGTCTTATCTGAATTATTGTATGTTTCACAATACGGTTGATGCGACGAATCGTTAGGAATTAACTTACTACCTGGCATCCTTTGATTTCAGGGATGTATACCCGTGTTTTTGGACATTCGCACCCTGGACTTGTACTACAATGGCTTTTGCAATACGATTCTGTGGCCACTCTTTCACTACCTCAGTCTCCCGAACTCAGTCACGCTTGATGAAACAAGAAGCTTCGATGCGCAGTTTGAAGCGTATGAGAAAGCGAACAAGGCATTTGCTGACGTCGTGATGACTATTTATCAGGTAATGCTCTTGTAATTTGGGATAATTATTTACATATTAGAGTTCTTTATTCAGAGAGTTAATTATTGAAAATTATTATATCTTTGATGAATGTAGTATATACAGACATTGTATTAAGTTATCGCTATAATGTCGAGGATACTATTTTCGTCACTATATGCATTTTGACTAATGTTGGAGAGTGTTCTTACGAGAATACTAAAGAGCTGTGGAGACTCATTTGGGCACAGTAGCCAAATCTGTTGGGATATTAAAATCATCACTTTGAATGAATTTCTTGTGCGATTTGAAAGTGGGAGGTTGTAGAACGCTGTAAGTGACAGAAGACAACCTCATTTCTTTTCAAATATCAGCGCTCAGCAGCCATAGACATTTAGCCAAGACTCTTAATCCTAACTTGCTATTTGAAGGCCAGACAATTTTATGAATTATAGGTGAGTTGCAGGGGTCAGTATAGGAACCGGGATCAGGTCCATAAAGGTTTTAGTATCCTCTACCTTTCTGTTCTTTTGCAAGAGTTGCTCACTCATCATGTATCGTCATTGCCACTACTTCAGAAAGGGGACGTTATTTGGTGTCATGACTACCATCTGATGTGCCTACCGAAGTACTTGAAAGAGATAAATTTACACATGAAAGTGGGTTTCTTTCTACACACTCCATTTCCCTCTTCGGAGATCTACCGAACTCTGTCTCGGCGATCTGAGATTCTGGAGGCTCTGCTCAAAGCCGATCTCATCGGGTATGTTTTTTCTGGATTCTCTTTTAAAACCCTAATGCCCAAAAGATAGTAAGGTCACTTAAAAAAATCATGGTAATATTTTTAACTCCTCCAAAGCTTCCGCAATTAAGGAATAGAAATTGGATGAAGGTCACTTGTCAAAACATTCATCATGCGTCGCCCACGGAAATGTTGAGCATTTAAGGGTTAAGCATGTGATTTGTTGTTCTCTTTTTCATTACTATGAATAGATATGGCGACTAGAGTATGATCGAAACAGAGGGACTAATTAAACTATTGTAATGGTCTAGCTGCTCTTTCAGGGCATTTTTCATGATCTAATTCCTCTTCTACCGTGGTCGCATATATCTAGTCCATTTATTTATCACCGACGGGTCCTTTAATTTTTGGCTAGATATCACATTCATGACTTCCGCATGCCTGCTATTATGCAGTTTCCATACATATGATTACGCTCGACATTTTGAGAGTTCATGCATTAGGATACTTGGCCTGGAAGGCACACCCGAGGGTGTGGAGAATGATGGAAGGGTTACACGCGTTTCAGCTGTAAGTTTCTTTGATCATTGACTTTTCTTGAATCATGAGCGATATCTTGGTTGTAATTGATGCTTAGTTGTTCTTAGCAATGCCGTCTTGTTTGATTCCTGCATTGCATATTCATGAGAGTAACTTGATTCGTTGGATCAGTTTCCAGTGGGTATCGACGCGGGGAGATTTATCGAAACTCTGGAGACACAGCCAGTCAAGAATCACTTGTTAATACATCGGAAGCAATTTTCTGGCAAAAAGGTTTTCCACTTTTCGCGGAACCGAGTGTTTCCTGATGTTGGTTCTGGTCGCTGACATACCTTGATGTATAATTTTATGGAATTGATGTCCATTGAGAACATTAGCCTCTAAGTGCCCAAGCTAAGTAGAAAGTACGCATTACTCAATAGTCGAGTCCAATAACTTTCCTTGAAACGTGTCAATAATGTTCAAAACGTATGGTAAGGTTTCTTCTTTCTATGGATATGGTATACTTTCTTACTGTGAAACTTCCTAAATGATTCATTTTAACTCTTATAGACATACCGGTAATAGCGGTAACTTTTGATCAATTGGGCACTGAAGGGTTAGTCTTAGATAAGATGCAATTATATACCTAACCTGGGAATTCTCGTGGTGCTCTGTTTCTCCTTTAGTTTTATAGTATTCTGTTAAAGGGAAATTCCAATATTACATCTCTTGCTATTTACCTTAAAATCTTACTGGCCACTTTTAACTTTATTTTCGTTCATTATTCAGGTGTTACTTGGCGTCGACCGGTTGGACATGATTAAGGGAATTCCTCAAAAGTTGCTGGCATATGAGATGTTTCTGGAGAAATGCCCAGAGTGGCGGGAGAAAGTGATCCTTGTGCAGATTGCAGTACCATCCCGACAAGAGTCTGGCGTCGAATGTAAGTTCCTCAATCTCAATCTCTCATTCCAAACCATTGCGGGCTCACACATGAAAAAATTTCATGCTATCTGAACATGAGTCTTAATTTGTGCAGATCAACGCTTGTCGAGTACGGTGCATGAGATTGTTGGACGAATCAATGGCGCCTATGGCACGATCAGCTGGACCCCTATTTCTCTATTGGTACGTAGAAATGAATTAACATCCAGCAGAAGGTGTAGGACAAAATAGGAATTCTGGTACTCATTGATTACTATTCGTCTCCCTCATGCTTCTTGTTGTTGAACCTTTGAGTCAAAATCTTGTAATGGTCGTCTGAGAATTTTTGAGGATTTATCACTTATTTTGGATTTTAGTCCTTCTGTGTCCTTCCCTTCTCTCAGATCAAGTGGGTGAACCGTAGTTGGCTCAAAAGTTGGCGTAGTTGCAGATTTATTGGAAGTTTCCCCTTTGATGGATCTCCTGCTTGAGTACGGGAATGTCTGGATAATATGGAGAGTTTTCGTTTGTTTCCACAGGACCGACTTTTAAAGCATGATGAACTGTGTGCTTTATACGCTAGCACAGGTATGTTGTATTATCTGGCTCCCTCTAAGAATTCCCTTCATCCGGACTTTGGTTCATTAGGCGTCAGAGGTTGTTAATAATTCCGTTTGATGGCTCATGAGTACCTATCTCATGATCAACCTGTTCTGTGCGATGAAGACACTGAATATAACTGCTACTTTTTGTATGTGTGTCATTTTTCTTCTTGTCACGGAGTTGGACATGAGATTTAACTTCGTACAGTGTAATTGAGATCTTTATCTGCAATAGACCCAAATCATCATCTTTCGTGTCGTTGAACGACACTATCTTCAACGTCAGTAGTATTCTTATTTCACAACTACATCTGGGCAGTTTGGGGATTATCACCCCATCCATGGATTCAAACTAGTTTCTGTATCAGTTCTCTGAATTTTCCTACCTTATTACGAATTTCTATTTTTCTAAAGTTATTCATCCACATCTACTGATGTCGCACTTTCATGAGGAACTTATTGTGTCTTCTTTGGACTTTTAGATGTGGGGTTAATGACATCAGTGCGTGACGGGATGAATCTCACCGCGTACGAGTTTGTCGCCTGCCAGAACCAGCGCAATTTGAAAGGTGTTTTGGTATTAAGTGAAGTAAGTTGACAAACTTGTACTTTTCTCGAAAATTTTCAAAGTGCCAAACTATCATCAATCATTGTTAGTGCAGGTCTGAAACAATATCTTTAAAGGGCACTACATATCGTACTTGATATGGAGAGACAACCGAGTTGCAAGTACTCAAATGTCGGTCGTGTGCTCCTCAATGTTTCAGAGATTCCGAAGGTCCTGTAACCTTTGGTGCCCAATCCAAAAATAGAAAACCCACTTTGGAAGCTAATAGCTGCCTTTCAGAATATATCATGATGTTTTTTAAAAGTATAGTGCATGATTCTGCTTCTAATTGTGACAATTCTACCTTCGTCGAAGCATTCTTAACGATTCATTTCTAAGTTCTACAGATATAGAAGCCTGCCACCTTGGGCTGACTGGGCACTTGGGAGATAATCAATTACGTTACTAGAAGCTCGAGTTAGCCAGTTTCTCCTGCACAATGAACTTAGAATGGATCATCATGTTGCAAAAATGCAATTTTCTGAGCAATTAAGTTGGGTCTGATATTCTGCCCTTTTGCGGAAGATATTTATCGAGAGGTAGATGGGCAGAAAATTATATCAGTCAATGAGCGAGGGTTCCTGCTGATCTCCATAACGTTTGATTGTTTCAGAGATTGACATGGAATGATTTTCCGCAGTTTGCTGGAGCAGCCCAGTCTTTGGGAGCTGGTGCATTACTCGTCAATCCCTGGAACGTGAGAGGAGTTTACACTGCTATTTTGGAGGCTGTGAAAATGACGGAGACTGAGCGGAACGATCGGCATCAATTGAACTATAAGCATGTTACTACTCACACTGCTGATGCCTGGGCAAACACCTATTTGAGGTGAATATCGATATGTAATGACCTTGTTAGTTAAAAACCCAGCGCGCTGCAAATGCACTGAGCTCTGGAGAGATCACCTCGGGTACGAGAGCTAAATCTGTTGAGATCAAATTTTCATCACTATGCATGAATTTCTTAAGCAATTTCAAAGTGGGAGGTTGTAGACCGCTTAAGTGAGACAGTGTAGACAACCCTTCAAATATTAGTGGCCAAGATAGTCCATGTAACCTGGGCGTATGAATAGATGAGATGCCGTTGGGACCAGGAGTCAATTCAGGAGACGGTCCCTAACGGTTTTAGAATCCTCCAGTTTTGGGGGGCAGCCGGATAATTTTTTTGGTGCTTTCGAAGGTGGTTCCGAAATTGAGTAGATGTTAGAAATTATCAAGTTAATTGTGTTTTTACGACTGTCAGGGAGTTGAATGACACCATTGAAGATGAGCGCCGAACTCTGCGAATTCCCCCAGCTTTGCCAGTGGATGATATTGTGAGAAAGTTCCAGATGGGTAAATCCAAGCTGCTTATTGTGGTAAGTTTGGTGGTCCCTAAAAACAGACTCTTGAAATGATCTTTTGGATGTATTTGAGAAAACACTATCCCACCCTCATGCGCATTATTTCAAAAGTATTTTCGCTTTTAGAGTAGTTAGAGTGCATAATTGCATTAATTTGTGAAGCAATTGGTGTATCATAGGGAAGGGTCAAATTCCTCGAATGACTAATAGGTACTAGAGTCGAGTGGAGTAGTAGGATTTTGTATATAATATGGACAAGAACATTCGGTTAACCCGGTCCTCAAGTGTGCATGATCAAAAGTCACCGTTTCCATATCTAGAGTCGATTTAGGAAGCTTCCACGAAGGTCTTAAAATATATCATTGGAAAGATGAAAGTGTGGTCTACAATATTGGGCGTTAAGAATGTTTTTGAAATTTTATTTACTCAAATCATACACCTTCAAAGTATACTCTATTTTTAGTTCAGGCACTAAGGGTTAAATGTGGTTTCTGCTTGTGTTGAACCAGGGATACAATGTTGTCATTAGTGCGCCCGTGGCTACGCCGGGACGAAGAGCTGATCAAATCAGAGAACTGAATCTAGGTTTGCACCCAGGCATGGAGGAGTCTTTGGCAAAATTGTGTGCTGATCCGAACACAACCATTCTTATACTCAGTGGCAGCACAAAGCGAGCTCTGGACGAGGTTTTTCCTTTGCTCTTGCATGGACACCATAAAGTTGTAATGCTGGCAGTGAATTTTTTTCCCTGAGCTTTTGTTTTTGCCCCCCTTTTTCCAACCTATCTCTATCTGTATCTCTGATTTCGCTTCTCTACAGACGTTTGGGGGATACAACTTGTGGCTTGCTGCTGAAAATGGAATGTTCTTGCGACATACAAGCGGGATTTGGGTTAACACCACCAAGCAAACATTCGACATGGACTGGGCAGACAGTGTTAAGGTACCTCTTGGAAAGACCCTGACAGGATTTTCTATGAAGTTCGTCTTGGCTCTAATATTTTGACTTTTTTAATCATTTCATGAATGATATCCAAGTATTTGTATCTGAAAATTGTAGGTTTGATGATGGAATGTTTGGACATATTTCAGACTCAGAGCTTGCATCTCTCTTAGTCCTTTATGATGTTTGATTGCTTTTGGTGTATGAGATTAAAGGTTTAGCCAATTTTTTCAAAAGGAATCTATGATATATGGTCGACCCAGCACTAATGAAACCGTGTCCGTTTTTGTTGAGCAGCTGGTTTTCGAATATTTCTGTGCCAGAGTACCACAGACGTTTGTGGAGGAGAGAGAGACAGCCCTTGTATGGAACTACAAATATGCAGGTGATACTACCATCCATGTCTAAGTTGACTCAAGAAGTACGAACAAGGTTTATAGTGAAATTGGAATTGGGGGAACTCTTAGACAACAAATAACGATAGTCTTCTCCATGACTAAACTCAGAAGTAGATGTTGAGGATCAAATCGACATGTATTGTAAGTTCATTGATCACTGAAATTGAAAGAATATACAGATGTGGAGTTTGGAAGACTACAAGCCCGAGACATGCTCCAGCATTTGTGGACAGGACCCTATTCCAATGCAGCTGTGGATATCATTCAAGGCAGCAAATCAGTTGAAGTCCGCCCAATCGGTGTTACTAAGGCACGTTCAGTTACTGCGGGTTCAGGAAGCATTAAGCGGATTTGACATATATACTTGGCAATGGAGTGTCCTGCATGCAGACGTTAGCCTTGTTAAGATATGTAGTATTTGCAAGTGATGGAGTTTATGTTTTCCTCGCTTTAGAACACAATGGTTAGGGGCAGTCGCAATCAGCGCATCCGCAGTCATTCGCTTGGCTCGTATTAATGCAATTGAATTAACAATTACTGATGCAGGGTGCTACAATGGGCCGGAACTTACTAGAAATTGCAAAGAGCAAAAGCCCGGCCTTCAAAATCGATTATCTTCTCTGCATAGGCCACTTTCTCAGCAAGGTAATGAGCTCCACCTTCAATGCATTGAAACCTGGATCTCAATCGCATTCCTAACTCGAACCCTGAAGGACCAAGATCTTGTGTTTTTTATCACTGTTGAGAGGATTTAACTTTTGAACCACACATGCAGTGCTCTTCACTGATCTGGCACTGTCTGAATCATATACCGGTACTTCTCAGTCAATATGATCATTTTGAAACCCAGAAATTTTGGTCCATTACCATATTTGACGAGGATAAGTCATGGAACCTGCTTTTGCGTGTTGCAGGATGAGGATGTGTTCACATTTTTGGATCCAGAACCACAAAGTCAGAGAGACCACTCGTACAAAAAGATGGAGTTCAACCGAGATCGCTTGCGAGGGAGATCAATGGATTGCAACATGTCAAATGGAAAGTTGGGAAAGCTCACCAGATGGAGTTTGATGAAGACAAAGGGGTTTCCTTCCTCTTTACCAGATCCAGAGTTTGCAGAAGCATTGGATGCTATGATCGGCGTGAATACAAAAACTTACTTCTCCTGTGCTGTTGCTCGGAAACGCTCCACCGCTCGATATTCTTTGCCAACTTCAGATGAGGTGGTCATATTCTTCAAGGCTCTTGCAGATGCACTTTGAGTTGATTTCACAATGGTACATACATCTTAGATGTATAATACACATTCAACTTTAGTCTGCCTATACTAAGATCATATCTGTGTTGTTAAATACTTTTTGCTACTATTATTGTTTGCTGATCAAACAGCTACTTTCAGGCAGGATCTTACTATAGGCATACCGGATTAGGAAACCATCCAATTTTGAAACCCTCAGAAAGGGGTTTATCATTGATAGGTTGCTTTTTTTCTCTTCACAAGACCATTGCAATTCAACCTCTGTGATAACATTTTCCTTGTTTTTCTTTACCGATATATTCTACTTCAGTGGCTTCGGTTTCTCTGTGCGATAAAATCGATGGCAATACCTTAACTTAGCAGGATAACCGTCATTGCCTGAGGCCTTTAAACACTTGAATAAACATATGATTATATGAATATAGAATGGTCGATTTATAGTTTACAAATTCATGGAGTAAATAGCTTCATTACTCCACTGAGTGCTGCAAGTGGTGTTACTTCAGATATTACAAAAAATTAAAATAGAAGCTAATTTCAAGGTCTAGAAAATGTCATAGAAGCTGTTGATTTGTTGCAACCCATGAAAACTTGCAGTGTTTTTTGTATTTGTTTGCTCAATACCTTTTTCATCAATTTTAATAGCTTTTAGATTTAGAAATTTTCATATGTTTATTTTTAAGTGACTAACTCTTAAGCATTGACTTTACATTGAAATTTTTTCTATAATTCAATTTAGTTATCATTTTTTCCATCTCTTAATCACTTGTAAAATATTGCATTCACTAGAATGCATATTAAACTTCTTCTAGGGTTGAATCGATTTTTTTATCAAAAGTTTTTGTGCCTCTATGATTTGAAATGGAAAGATTGAAGAAAAGTAAGAACATATGGAAATTAAGCTTCTTCTTGTAGAAATTAGACTTCACTTATAATTAAGAATGATTTTTTACTTTCCACAAACATTCATGTCAACTTGAAAGGTTCATACTAGAGGACATAGACACTTTGATTTATATGAGCCTTGAGGGGTATAAAAGATAAAAGGAGCACTTCTAACCAATCATGCATGCCTAAAGTATTGGGAAGGTTGGCGAGTTATGAGAAAGTTAGAAAGGACAATGAGGATGTGAAATCCATAGTACAAATGAACAACAACCAATCAAGTGTAGAGTTTTTGAAAGGTTGACAAGATATAGAGAAGCAAGAAAGGACAACAAGGGTGGGAAATAGGTATTGAAAGGTTGGCTAAATATGAGAAAGTCAGAAAGGATAATGAGGGTGGGAAATCTAGAGTACAAATGACCAACCAATCAAGTGTAGCCAATTCTTGAAAGGTTGAGAAGATATGGAGAAACCAAAAAGGACAATTAGGGCATGAAATCTAAAACATATTGACCAACCAATTAGGCCTAGGGTTTTTGAAGTTTAACTAGATGGGATAAGTCAAATGCCACAACAAGGATGGGAAATCCAAAACACCAATGGCCAGTCCATCAAGCATAGAGTTTTTGACATGTTGATTAGATATGGGGAAGTTAGAAAAGAAAGCAAGGTTGGGAGGCACTAAAGGTGGTCATTTAAAGCAATGAAAACTAAAGGAAAAGGAGAAAAAAAGCCATAACTAGAATATATTCAAAAAATTTCACAATAGATGTCCAAAAATTCCTAGTTTTCTTAGGGTACTAAGTAATGTAAACTCAAAAAAACTCCTAAGAAAACCCAAAGAATTTACAACCATAAGAGAGGAGATACTTTGTCACGAGTGAAAAAGGTTCAAACCAATGTGGTTTGGAGTTTCTAAAGTTTATGAATTGTGCATACAAGGTGCGGTGTTCAGATTTTGCAAAGTTTTTCCATTGATGCCAAGTGGTAGTATCAAGTTATATTTTAGAACTTGGCTAGAAAATTCTTGTTTTTCTTTAAAAATAATTCTCAATAAAGTTAAGCTTCTTGTTGTAGCAATCAAGTCCAATCTTGATGTAAAAATGATTCTTTTCTTTCTAAAGAACATGCACATCACCTCAATGGATTGATGAAGGTTACTTCTATTTGATTAACAGGGTGGGACATTGATGTTTTGATCCACAAAATCATTAACACATAAAAAAAGATTTTAAAACTAATTTTAAAAGCCTAAAATTAAATTTAATAGCTTTCATTCATAACTTACAATTGTATAAATTCTACGTGAAGTTGTTTAAGCTTTTTATAGTAGCAAACATATATCTAAGTCCTATATTTCCATTCACATCTCTTTAAAAGATTGATTAAGATCACAAGATAATATTTGCCTAATAGGTGTGACATTGACATTTTGTTCCATATTATCATTAATAGGTAAAAGAGATAAAAAGGGATTAAACGAATCTTAAAATAGTTTTCATTCATGATCAAAAAATAATGGAATAAGTTCTAAACAATGAGAAGTCTTTGTTGTAACAATCAAGGCCTATCATGATGGACAAATGATTCTATATTTTTCAAAACATTCATGCCAACCATGCACGTTAAAAAGAATGATCAAGACTATTTCTACTTACCTAATAGGTTGTGACATTGACACTATAATCCATTGGATCATCGATGGATAAAATAAATTAAAAGAATAAAAAAAAATAGACTATATATTTGAGATCCACAAAGGAGTAGATTCTAAATAAAATTAAGCTTCTTGTTGTACACTAGCGATAGGGCCTTGTCACAATGTACAAATTATATCCAAGATCATTCACACGGTACATTCCCAAAATCATTGACAAGGGAAAAGAAAAGGGTTAAAAAGGGTAAAATCAGTAAAGAAGGGTGAAAGAAATACCTTTCACCCAGAATCCAGAACACCAAGCACCAATGAGACGAGCAGCTTTTGAAAAGTTACCTAGATACGGTAAAAGTGAAGAAAAAGTACCGTAACTTACCTTTAGTCAGGCGCCCGGGCATCACTCATTCGAAGCGACGAGAAGGCCCAAAGATAAAGAAAAGAAAAAAAGAAAAAGAAAAAGAAGCGGAAACTACTGTATAATACAAAACCTGACGTTGACAGGAACCCCGCCTGTTTTGCAGCAACTTGGAGTGCAATGGACCACCCCGCCCTTCCCTTCCTCCTTGCCTCTTATAAAACCTAAAATTGCCGCCTCTTGACGCTTACTTCCCATATCCCGCCCCCTTCTCCTCCTCTCTCTTTGCAGCTATTCTCTAGAGCTTGCTTGCTCGCTTGCTTCCTTCTCATGTTTTTAGTCAAGCTTAGTGTAAGATTCTGCGTAGCAGTCGAGGTTTTGCGCTTCGGAGGGAGTTCAGTTTCTTTCGTGAAACCCTAGGTGCAGGGGTTTGGCGGCAGCGGCGGGTTGTTTGTTGGTTTGTTGAGAGGAGTTGAGAATGGGAGATCAGGTGGAGATGGAAGTTGCGGCGTCTGTTCAGTTAGACGAGGTGATGCAGGAAGCTCCGGTGATGGAGTTGAAAGAGGCGACATATGTTGCGGTGGAGGGGAATGCGAACGGGCATCATGTGGTGGAGGGTGTGGACCAGGGGCAGGCTGTAGAGGAGGCTGCCCCCGTCGTTGTGGACCGCGAAGGTATGTTTTGTGTTTTTTTGTAATGTTTTTTTTATGTTGTTGTTGTTATGGATGTTTGATGCAAGAGTGTTTGATGCATTGGTTTGGAGATGCGAAGCGTGATGGGGTTTTAGTTTGATTATGTCTTCCTTCTCTGCACCTGCGAGTCGAGGGAAAGAGACGAGATTTTTGTTTCATCTTTTGAGGTTTAATTAGTGTGCGTGAGGCGCCTTACGTTCCAGTGCTTTGAGTTTTGGTACACCGTGCCCAGTGGATGGTGGTGAAGGCTTTTGGATGGAGATTTTGGGTGGATTTGTTGTTTGGGATGCGAAACTTGTTCGGTATGGTAGCTTTAGTTTAATTTTTTTTTCCTTTTCCTAGCGAGTCTGAGAAGAATCAAGCGTGTTTTTTTTTCTGTTTCTGCGCACTGGATGATTTCTCTTAATTCTATGGAGGCACCTATGGTTAAGCGCAGTGAAACCTAGTTACACGCGTATTATGTATAGACGATGATGGTGATGTTTTGTGTGAGGAATGATTGAATTTTTTGTTTTGACATGCGAAACGTGCCTGTCGGTGATGGAACTGTAACTGTAGTTTTTCCTCTTTCGTGAGTCTAGGAAGTGACGGGATTTTCAGGATTTCTGCGCACAGTCTGGGATTTAATTGAACTAGTGAAGGCGCCTAACCTTTCACTGTATTTTTTCTGTCAGCACTCACCCCTGAAGAGGAGAAGCTATGGAGTGTTGTCAAAGAGAATGCTGCGGACTTCAATTCATGGACTATACTGATCAATGAGACGGAGAAATTGGTAATATTCACCTCACATTTGTTTCGCTGCATATCACTTATGGTCTCAGAGGAAATGACCTAATGAGTACTAATTGTGGCTGATGAGTACTTCCGGAAAATTCGTGAAAATAATGTAAGAGGATGTGCTGGCAATCTTATATTGGTTATTTTACTTCAGATTCTCTTTTTACCCTGTGAGATCTGTCTTTGAAGTTTTGCACATCTGTTATGAGTAGTCTGTCCTCTTTCTTCACAATATCTCCAGCACCAATTTACGTATATGCTCCTCGCATTTACTTGGTTGAGTTCCATATTCCAATTTGGTAAAGTTGAATATTGTTACTTCTCCAACAACTGAACTAGTTTTCGTCGTCCTTTTGGTCTCTGACGTTATAGATCTTGCGATTTTGCAGGAGGTCATTTCTAAAATCGAAAAGGCATATGATGCGTTTCTGGCAGAGTTTCCTCTATGTTATGGTTATTGGAAGAAGTACGCCGATCATGAAGCAAGGCTGGGATCTCCTGAGAAAGTGGTGGACGTCTATGAGCGTGCTGTGAAGGCAGTGACCTATTCCGTGGACATGTGGATGAACTACGGCATTTATGCAATGGAGAAGTTCGAAGACCCTGACTCAATCCGTGGGTATGTTCGAAGTTTCCATCCAACCACTCACTTAGTGTTTTGATTCCTGCAGCGACGCAGGTCATCCTTAATTCCGGATGTCTTGTCTATTACATCTTCTAGTAAATGAACGAATTGATGTGTGTTGTGTCTTCTGACCTGTGCCTGGTCTTGCTGCAGCTTTTCATCCTGCACTTCTTTTGCTGTCTCTGCAAAGAGATGGTCTCATGTTGGCGGAGCATTGAGTTTCCACTTCGTAGGATGACGTCTCGTAACTGAAAACCCGTACGCTTTTGTGAAAAAGAAATCCACATATATTTTCGCTTGTAACGTCAGTGTGATTTTCACAGTTCGATTTAATGCTGCTCTTACTTCGTAACATAAAACATAGACATAAAGCAAGTGGCTGTGCTTCTATGTGTTCTTATATTGTTACATCCCTCACTTCTTGACAATGGTTGAGGGTACCGTGCCATGCGCGTATGCAAAATTCTTACGTCCAAATGCTGCTGTGGAAGATTACGGGTCCAGTTTGAGGGCAAAGAGAGGACTCTGATTGCCGCTACATGTCCGGACGTAGTGTGGTTGTGCGGGAAGGTAAATGCAGAGCATTTGTGCTTCTATTTGGAAGTCTGAAAAGCAAGTTTCACTGAAAGTTCTTACTTCGCAACTCGGCCCTTTTCCTGCTCTGATCGCCTAATCTAAATCAAAGTAAGTCAGCTTGAAAGGGGTGGGGTTTTCTTTTCCAGGGATTTCATTATCGTCCTGTGCTTTTTGTCAGGATATTTGAGCGGGGAGTGGCGTTTGTGGGGACGAACTATCTTTCACACCTTCTGTGGGACAAGTATTTGGAGTTCGAACTTGCGCGTTCAGAGTGGAGCCGCGTTGCTCAGATCTACACCCAGATATTGCAAATTCCTCTTCAACAACTTGACCGATATCTTGCCAGGTTGGTATTCTGTGACTTCCTAGAAGCATTTGAATTCCGCGTAATTTTCAAAATTGTTACAGAGCATGATGTGATGATTCTCGCTTTGATGTGAATGAGGAGCCTTGCCGCATTTGATTTTTCATCGGAAGACTTTCTTTTGACGGCCGTCTTCGGATTTTTCCTTTGGCAGTTTTAAGCAGTTCGCTTACAGCCATCCCCTGACCGAACTGATGACTCCAGAAGAGTCTCAGGCAGCAGTCCTAGCTAAAGCCTCTACGCCTGTGAAGGACGATCAAGCTGCAGAAATTGATGAAACTACTACTGTTCCTGAGGCTGATGGTGTGACTGAGCCTGAGAAATCTGCAGAGGTAGCAGTGGAGCCAACTGGAGCCGACGAGTTAGAGAAGTATATTGGAGTGCGAGACGCGTTCTTCAAAGCCGCTAAGGAATGGGACGCAAAGATAAGAGATTTTGAGCTTGCCATCCATAGACCTTACTTTCACGTCAGACCTCTAGATGAGGCACAGCTTGGAAATTGGCACAAATATCTGGACTTTGTTGAGAAGGAAGGAGGAGTTGAGAAGACTATCAAGTTGTACGAACGGTGCTTGATCGCATGTGCAAATTATCCAGAGTACTGGGTCCGGTATGTCCAGCGCATGAATGTGGACGGAAAGGCAGAGCTTGCACTTGATGCTCTTCACCGGGCAACTGTGACTTTTGTCAAACGACGCCCAGAAATTCATATTTTTGCAGCAAGATACAGGGAATATCAGGGTGATATTAAGGGGGCACGTGCTTCATACGAAGTGCTGAGGAATGACCTTGAACCGGGTCTATTGGAAGCTATTATTAAGCATGCCAATTTCGAGAAGCGTCAGGTTGCACTTCTGATCATTCGTCGTTCTTGGGCTATCTAAGTTGTTTTACTGAGTTTTTGGCATTATTGTTCCCTAGAACTATTCATTGCGTGATTGTCTTCCATGTCATATAAGTGAAGGTTAAATTTGACACTTCTAAAATTTGATAAAACTGATCTACTGAATGTAGTGTAGAAGTAGTGGTGGTCTCTGATTTATTTGGATGCTTTATCTGACATTGAAAGTTTATCTGCAGGGAAATGTGGAAGCCGCTTGTTCTATATTTGACTCCGCACTACAGATAGAGAAAATCAAGGAGGATCCGCGAGCACTTGCAGTTTTGTACATTCAGTATGCTCGGTTCCTTGATCAAGTAAGTTCTTGACCTCGATTTGTGATCAAATCTGAGTTTCAAGCATGTCCTTTGCAAGTCACAATAGTCACTTTGCATCCTAGATAGAAACTAATTTCAGACTTTTCTTAATGTAACGACTCTGTTTGTGTTCTTGAAGGTGATGAAAAGCACAGAGAATGCACGTGAAGTGTATACCGCTGCTTTGGATAGTCTTTCCACCAGCAAAATCCTGTGGGAGGTACAATTTCGTTTTGTCTGCTTGCACATTCATGTGTGGGGAGTAGTAAAATGCAAAATCAGTTGTCGTAGGAAGTGTAAGCTTGTCTATTGTATAATGCTTCTGCAACTGAGGACTCTACGATGTGCATCTTATACTTTCGCTTTGGCTAGGCAGTTCGCGGGCGATAAAAGAAGCCGCATGTGCATTTTAATCTGACGTCCACTTGTAATTCCTCAGGCTTTCATCCAGTTCGAGGCCAATCACTCACCTGAAAAGCTTCAAGTTGAATATGTCAACAACTTGTTGGACCGAGCAATTATTCCGTCCAAAGTAGAAGGGGCTTCCGTTCTGTCAGCAGTCGATAGAGAAGAACTGTCAAGCATATGCCTTGAGGTAATGATTTGGACCCTGTCTATTTCGATTGTTTCTAGTTTGATTTTAACCCTTCATTCCTCAGTTTTTTCTGTATGGGTGGTTAAGTGCAGTGTTCAAGTGCCTTGAAGTGGTTTCCCTTTCATTTGACTGAGAAACAACCAACTTGTCTTGATAGCTGTTTCGTAAAGCAGTGGTCTGTGTATTCATGTTTAGTTTTTTCTATGAGTATCTTCTAATCAGGGCCGCATGGCCTTGTGATTTTGCAGTTTGTTGATAGCTTTGGTTCTGTAGAGGACATCCAGAAAGCTGAAGCACGACACAGGGAATATTTTCCTTCTCAGAAGAGTGTCGTAGAATCTAAAAAGAGACCTTCAATGGATAACTCTATGCCCGATCGTGCAAAAGTGCACAAGCCGTATATTGGGGCAACAGCTACTGCAGTGCCAGCGGGCCCCCCCGCCTATAATAATGGTGGACAGTGGAATGCTTATGCTCAGCAGCCTCAAGGATGGCAGCAGTCTCAAGGATGGCAGCAAGCGCCACAGCAGCCGACCCCACCCGTGCAACCACAGCAATGGAATCAAGGCTATGGTGCCCAACAGGTTCAATGATTTTTCCTGTGCTTTGAATGAAGTAATAGAAAATAAGGTCTCGTACTCACTATCGTGTTGATTAGTATTGGCAGGTTTGTGAGTTGAGTGGGCCATCTGTATATGCATTTCGCTAAATATATATTCTTGATGCAGGGTGCCTATGCCGGATATGGAGGTTATGCTTCATATGGGCCGCCCCAGCAGCAAGCTCCTGTTCCACAACAACCCCCCTATGGTGGTTATGGGCAGGGTTATCCCCCTCAGGTATTTTGGAGCTTTGGATGAAAGAATTATGGTATCAGAATAGCCTGTGTTGTATGCGTGCTGGATGGGAATGGGTCTTTCCTCGTGTTGATCGAGTGTCTGGCTGGCATGATTGGATTGTCAGCAGGAGGTGAACGGTTGGAGCTCAGGTGGATGGTGAGGGTGGTCATTGCATCATTACATGCATGTTGCACACGGTATGAGCCTTTTTAGTCTGGTTGAGGTGGTCATGGCTTGAGGGGTGCTTGGTGTTTGGGACTTTGAAGTTCCATCTTATGTTTTTAAATTTGTGCAACTGCTTTATTCATGGTTGTTTATGTCAATGGCAGGACGTAATTCCATCTTATCCTAAAGCACAAGCTGGTTATTCTCAGGAGGCAGCATACAGCCTGACTACGGCTCCTCAAGCACCGCCAGCTCAAACAGGGTATTACTATGGGAATTACTATTGATCACTTCAAGTGAAGCGTGTTGTTATTCTGTAGTTGCTTGATGAAATGCCGTGACCAATTTTCGCTTTCAGAATGGCCCTTAGAGGGAAAGCCTTGTGTTGTGAGCCTTAGTTTAGGAAGCTTATTAGGTTCGATTGGAAACTCTGGGTCCAAGCTAGTCAGTTTGTAGGGCTGTGCATGATTTGTCCTGGATTCTGCGTCATTAGCATGTGACGCATCCAGGAAATGCACGCCTTCATTCGCTGGGAATGAATACGACGCTGACGATTTTGTTAAATCCTTGTATCTGTAAGCTTACCTGTATTTGAAATTTCTAGAGCTTTTCAAAGTGATATTTTCAAAGGTATTTAATATCAAAGTTATCCATGGTTTGTTAATTTCATAATTTTATGATATAGTAACTTTGGTTTACACTTACACCACGTTAGTTACAGTGCTGAACAACAACTTAAATGCAATGTAGAGCTACGAAGACAGGGTTATTAACCATGACACATGATGACTTTCTACTCAATGATATGATGAAAGAATTTTAGTCAAGTTATACTCTTAGAAAGTTATATGGTTGGGGAAATAGTGGAATCCCATATTACAATTTGCCGTTTTTGTGATTGAGCCCCTCAAAATACATAGCTTGGTCATGAGAGTGATTCAGGAATAATTGTCAAATTTGCTTAACAACATTAGCCAAAATTGATCTTAGTTTCATCTATATCTATATATTCATTTAAGTATCATCTATATGACACCCTATATGTCTTTAACCCGTAAACGTCCAGATTCATCTCGGGAATCGAGAAAAATCATTATAAAATGCTATTTGGAAGCATACTCTGGAATTGATATTCAAATGAAAGTTGTAGATTTTGATTTGTAGATTCCACCTGTACGGTTAGATTCACCAATGCTATCACCAATCTTTTTATTTGTAAATTTTGAAAGGGAAATTCCAAAATTCCTTCTAAATTTGATTACAAACAAAATATTATAATTTTTTGAGTAAAATTTGTTGAAATGGATTTGTATTCAGATTCTCTTTGCATAGTGATTTTTTGAAATTTTTGAGTTCTTCAAATCTATGACCTCATTTTGGCACATTTGGTTTTGAACTAAAGTCAATGCAGTTTGACTACTTGACATACTTGCACATTTGTAATTTTAGAAAAAATATGTACTCTAATAACACCAAATCCAACCCTTAGATAGGATAGCAACTTGATAATGTATCTCCACAAATTAGAATAACTTTCATCCAAGCAGTGAGGAGGACGAAATTGCAATACCAATTTGTTCATTGTTTAGAAAATGGACATCAGAGCTCTTAGGAGTTAAATAAACCCAAAGAATTCACTAAAGTAAAGATATGACATCCTATGACATCTTACTATCGAAAAATAAGTTATATGATTAGCCTTCCTCCAATACATGTCAATTCTATTAGTGCTCCCTATAGTACTGATACTAATTTGGAATAATTTGAAAATATTAACAAATTTGTCAAGTGCAATAACATTGATGTTCATAGTATTTTAGATCAAATTAGTATAGTGTGGTTTATACTATTTTAAATAATCATTAAACTTTCATCCACTCTCATTTATATTCATCCAATTTTATTCCATAAGAGAGACATCCAATTGGTAGATTATGAATATTTTCAAGAGCTAATTGTCAAAACTATAAGAAACACCTTAAGTCACAATATCTAGGTATGTTGAAAAAACAAATTTTGTGTATTCTTCAACAATGTGACTAGCATAGTCACTTAGTGCTACATAACTATTGTACAAGGTCTTGAATGAATTCACGTAGGGATGGGAAGAAATGAAAAACTTGCAATAATGAAGATTTGGTGTCTAGATTCTTCTCATCTCTGAATTTTTTTCCCACAATAGCTCAAAATCTACTTCTATTTTCTTCCCAAGACTCTTAGGCATTAAGCTATAAATCCTCCACATGTTTACACTCATTAGAACATATTCATCCAAATTATTGCAAGGGGGCTTACATCTCCTAAACTCTTGCATTAATTGAATTTTACTTATCAACCATGGTTCAATGCTTAGAGAGTTTTCGCTTTATTAGCTATTGTGGCCTTCACTGATTCATATATTCAATCATTCTTTCAAGTATCTACCAACTCTTGCATTAATTGAATTTTACTTATCAACTACAATTCAATGCTCAAAGAGTTTTTACTTTATTAGCTATTGTGGCCCTCAATTGCTATGTTCAATCATTCTTTCAAGTACCTACCATACATTTGCCAATGACTAATTACATATGACTTAACACTAGCCTTTTCTGATTTGTGGGTACTACTAAAATCTTACTATTTTGAAAATGGTGAATACTCAATATGGAGTTGACTTCTAGATGCAATATAGAAATTAAGGTTTTGCGGAAAAAGTTGTAACCTCTCTCAATTTGAGTTCACATTGGTTTGTAGCTATTATGAAAAAATACAATTGCCCTTCACTAGAGAGTTCAAATTCCATTGTACATTGTCTACTTCACAATTCACCTTTCCTATACCAAACAAAACTTTGATCATTGCCTCTCTTGTGTACTATAATTAAAAAAAATTATTGACATTATGACTGATTTTTGTCCTATAATTTCAAATTTCAACCAATTTTTTTTCTTCATTTTCACCGTTTCACAATACACTATGGTATAACCACCCATTCCCAACTAGGCCCCCCCATGCAATTTATAAGTATTGGAAAATTCAATAGAGGCTATGATTGATTTCTAACCATCCATTCTTGGTTTCCAACCATCTTCTAAACATCAGTGACATGACACATGTGCTTGGTTTTGAAAGCCAAAGTAGTATTTGAATGAATAGTTATGGACGACTCTATGTGTTGGAGATGAGTCTAGATTAACTTTTGACTTCCAAAATTCATAGTAATTTCAATTCAAGGTAGAAAACTACCAAAAAATTTGCAATCTCCATGGTTTCTCTCTATCTACAAGGTAGGAAATTGACTTTGCCTTCTATTGCTCCAAATCATGCACAAAATGCTTATTCAATGGTTGGTAATGGTTGGTTCTACCATAACAAGGATTCCCCCCCCCATCCTTAAACCTTGTACATCAAAACAAATGTTTTTTAACATTGAAGAAAATAGGATTTGTGGAATACCTAGTTCATCAAATATTATAATCTTGTAATCCGCATGGTGGATTCTCTTATAAATTTCAGATTCATACTCATCAGTAAGTTGGCTTCAAATCTCAACCATGAAAACCTTAGTAATCAAGTATTTCTCAAATTATTTTGGATTTTCGAGATCCAACCCCCCAAAAAGCTCTTCACTTATGTTGTTCTCTCTGTGACTCTCAAAGGTTAATTTTAGCAAAGATAGACTTACTTTACTGCTACCCCATAAAAATATCATTACTTTCACTAAAGGTCATATTTGTTATAATGAGACTTTTTGCAAATTTTGAGACAGAATGCTAGTTATTGGAAAATTCATTTAAGAAAATAGTAATTGAAACAAAAAATAAATTATGTTCAAATAATGATCCTATAATGAAATTCTAAAAGTTGATGTTTTTACCTATTTATGAAAAAATACTATTAAAGAGATAAAGCGGTTTATCTTCGAGTCGAGGATAAAAATGAGACTACAAAAAGTCTTAATATAATGAATATGGCCTTACTATCTCTACTGTTTTGAAAATTTGTACATTGTCCATTGAAATTATTAAATGCCCCTCCAAAAGTCTTGGATCATGGAAAGTACTGACCGACTGCGCATAATCTTTACGTCAGGCGGTACTATTGCTTGAAAACGGGCCATCTCTGTTGCAATAACTGAAGAGAAGAGCTCTACATCATTTCGTTTGCAAATTGCACAAACTTACTCTTAAGTTAATTAGTTTCTTCTCTGATGTTTCGTTCTAGGAATTCGAAGGCTAGGTCAAAGTGAAGTGTGTGCGCTTGCTGAATTAATGGTTGTAAGCTTTGTGTTGATGCGAAGTTGAAGGGGAAAAGTGGGAGCTTGTGGAAGGAGTTCAAGGACTACAGTAACTAAGGTGTGCAGATTAGATGTGGCCTTTGATGTTACAGTACGTCTAAATTTCTGGCTTGAGTTCATCTAAATTTTATATTACAATTTGCTGTTAAACGTGTTAAGAGTGTGTTTGATGCTGTAAGTTCGAAATGTTGACAAAGAGCATCAAATATGTTGCCTCAATTTCCAGCTCTTTTGGAGCTCCTTTTGAGCTCAGTCTTACTCGCGCTTGACTGCCGGTCACTCTGCAGCTATTCGAGATCGTCATTCGCAATGTCGTCTAAGGAAAACATCACGGGGTGTTTTTTTGTGTTGAATGATGCGAAATTGAACGAATCCAGGTGTCTTGGAAGAAGACCGAGCTTTTGGAAGAACTTGAGAAGACTATGGCCGTGTTGTCAGTCCCCGTGTCGGTCTTTCTGGCTTAACTTCGTCAGTTTTTTTGTAATAATTTGATGTTAAGTGTGGTAAGGTGTTCTCAATGGAATTCGAAATGTCGATGAGATTATTGCCTCGATTTCCAACTATGGTTCTTCAATTGAGCCCTTCCCTAATTGTCGGACTGCAGTTAATTATTGAAAATCGTGATTCGTAACCTAGAACAACATCCTTGCTCTCGTAACTCTTGCAGTCTGTAGATTTTTCTACTTTATACGACCAGGCCTCGATCGGAACATGGAGGGTGTCAAGCATCGCTTCATTCGGACAAATGGCATCAACATGCACATTGCTGAGCAAGGCTCGGGTGTGTGGTAGCTCCTCTGGCTCAAATCTGGGTTCACTTGCAGCTATGCTGCTTGCACATTTGAGACATCTCTTCTTTGATCTAGAAGTAATGTACTAGTCGGCACTATTGCGCTAGTTCAGCTTTATAATCCAACCTCGATCTTTTCTTGGATTATTAAAATGGAATCGCTAATCTTCCAGCTTTGTTTCTAGCTCGTAATTAACGGTGGAGGAGATTTTCTGCTTGGACAAGGCCTGCTGTGCTCCTTCTCCACGGGTTTCCATCTATCTGGTCGAGGTGGTGTCACCAGATAGCAGCCCTGGCTGGCGCTGGTTACCATATAGTAGTTCCGGACCAACGAGGCTATGGACAAACCGAAGCCCCGGCTGCTGAGGACCAGTACACTATTCTCCATCTGGTTGGGGATATTATCGGACTCTTGGATGCCCTCGGCCAAAAACAGGTGATTATCAAACTGTTAATTACAGCCTGACGTCGGTGTTCACTTTAGTCAATTTGTCGATCTCTAACCGACATGAGACAGAACCAGAGAAAGTAAACAATCAATCAATGCGTGGTGTAGGGTTTGCGAATGTATTGCAGACAAGAATCCGTCAGTATACTGATGAACTAGGATGTTTGAATGTTTGGGTAATTACGGATTCATTTTCAGGATTCTGGCTCATTTAATTTACTAACAATGCTCAAGTTTCGATGATCCAGGTGTTGGTGGTGGGGCATGATTGGGGATCGATAGTAGGGTGGTTTTTGTGCCAGTTGAGACCTGACCGAGGGAAGGGTTATGTTGCAGTGTCTGTTCCAGTTCTACCTCGAGGACCTTCAGAGGTGGACTGGGTACAACATTGGACATCTCTACTTGGAGAAGGATTTTATATGGCCATATTTCAGGTTAGTCAATTCCAAAGCAGTTTGCAAATTCATAATCCTCTCTCCAGGTCTGGAAGAGACCTATAATAGAGGCCTGTAATAGAGACGAGGGTGATTCGATTCGATTCGATTCGATTCTCCCTTGAACTGTGTTTCTTGTTAACTCTACTGTCAGAGGTTGCCACTAAAATTGCTTGAGAGACAAGATACTTTAATTGAAGGCTATACTATCCATAAAGCATGGAGAATCTCAAGAGAGTCAAGCTCATCAGTTCTGAGGATCGGTACCTGAATGATGACATGTCTTCTCCATTGAAAATTTTCTTGTCTAATTGCATGAATTCCATAATTAATAGTGTACCGTACATTGCAATTAAACTGGAACTGAGATTATTTACAATAATTTGAGTCGCCCTAACCTTGGATTTGGTTACACAACTCACATCTCTCTCGCTACATCATGGCAGGAGCCAGGAAGAGCCGAACGCGATTTCGCAAGTGTAGGAACTTCAGCCACCTTGAAAGCTTTTGTCTCCGAAAGGGCGCCAGGACGATTGCTCCAGATGGGAAAGAATTATCAAGCGTATTCTTGATACAGCGAGGAGCTTCCGTCATGGCATCCGGCAGAAGAGCACAATTACAACGTCGAAATGTTTAAGAAGTCAGGGTTTTCTGGCCCTCTGAACTGGTATCGCAACCTCGGAAGGTAATTATTAAGAGTTTAGGTGTATTCCGACATTTGCTGCATTCTATTCTCACTGTTGAAATCCTTAGTGCTTGTATAATCTGGTGAATGGGATTGGAGTTCAGACTTGATGACTTAATGCTTCTGAGTTCACGTAAATAATGTGTCTGCTGAGCACTGCAGAAGCTACAGGCTCCTTGCACCTTGGGTGAATTGCCCCATCTCAAAGAGGGCCTACTACATCACGGGAGAAGATTGTGTCGTCAATGCAATGAATTCCCAGGCATGGCAGAGCTTTTAGGCGGTCCAGCTTTCAAAGAACTCGTGCCCAACCTCAAGGCAACTGTCGTCATAAAAAGATGCAGCTCACTTCGTTCAAGAAGAAAAACCAGAAGAATTCAATGAAAAACTCCTCGCCTTCTTGGCAGAACTGCAAAAGGATGACTAGCTTCCGAATTCAAAGCCGTCACGGTTAGCTTCCCAGTTTGAAAGATGTACTGGTCATATGAGTGAAGAAAACGGGTGATTACTCGGTAATTATGCAGAAATCCGAGAAATCTATCAAGAGGGAAGTGGAAAATCTCAGCTACATATCTTCTGACGAGTGTGTATAGTGGCATAAACATATCTTGAGTTTGTGTGCGCTCTATGAGCTTATTATTTAGTCACTTTCAACCAGCACAAATGGAATTTTCAGAATTTCTTTGAAAATAATGTCCTTCAAATTAAAGCATCTGCTTGTTTAATCCATTAAGACACTGAGGCCAAAAGTTGCCAATGGATGACTTTCAATGTTATTGTAGAAATGAAGAATGCACCTATTGGTTCAAAAAATCAAATCCTTTTTGGTTGACTACCTTGGTGGTAGGTACCGGAGTCTCATTTTTGTAGGGTTAACCTTGAAATGTCAACGCAACTACAAAGTGGTTGATGAATAGTTGATAGAAATGAAAAGTGGATGATTTTCATCCATTTATTTTTTGGAGTTTTTTTAGGGTTTATGCAACACTTCGTGGTAGAAAGTTCCTCATTGAACGAAAGAATTTTCTAGAAAAGAAGATGCTCAATCCATGGATCACAAAAAATGCCTATTTAATTAAGGTGATTGGCAAATTCCTACCTCTTTGTTCTTCATTTGAAATTTTACCATCGATAGAAAGGCAACATGTTGTATAAGATTTATAATTGAATAGACATAGGATGGTACATAGATTCTATTATGGAAATGTGGTAGTTCAATTGATATGATAAACCTAGATATTTCATTCACCAATAGAAAGGAGGTATTTGAGCACCAAGGAATAGTATAAGAATGTGGTACTAAAGGGCCCATAAGGACACTAGCTTGGTGCCCATGTGGGCCTTGGGCACTGAGCTCTTGCACTATTTCTTGGTACTCAAATACCTCCTTTTTACTTAGTGATTCTATCAAAGTGATTTGATTACTGTGCAAGTCATTTGAATTTACCGAAGCTTTGAACTTTCTCGTCACACAAGAGCCTTATTTGCTTGAGTTTCTTCTTGAATTATGGACCTATTGCAATAGTACAATTGTGGTAATGTGTTTCCAAATGTGCTTTACTTGTCTCAACTAGACTAGATTGTTTAATTTCTATCAATCACAAATATGAGCTCTGTGTTCCAAGATGCCTTCAATGCTCTTCACAGCTTAGATAACTTAACATGGCTGATGCTGTTGTGTGTCAAAGAAGAAAATCTTCAAGAGTTTGGAGAAATAGTGCTACTGAGCTTCAAAGTCCCGTGAATTTGTGATAAGGCTAAAGTCTAACATCACCAGGCATGTTTCTCAGTTAATCAAGCAATGTACAGTACAATACATGCAAAGCACATATGGCAAAGTAAGAACAGAAAGTCGAAGGGGGATTTAGTTACATGTGGAAATTATACCCCTGGGAGTAACGCCCTCCCAATCTCCTTGTGAATGTTCACAAATACTGTACAAGAATGTGCTACTTTTGAATTAGTTATTGTTGTAATTGGGACTCATGAACCTCCATACATGTGTACAAATTAATGTGTGGAACATATCTGTTTGTCTGTCATGTTATGTGCATCACTTTAATTATTTCGCATCCACCCTCAAAATATCATGTTCACCTACAATTGGTGTCCATGGTCAGATTCCAACAATTACTGAACTTGTGAATGAATTGAAGGTGAGTAGGGTGTTGCATTTTCTGTATTCATTTGGCCAGGTGCTTTCAGTTCTAACTTCTAAGCTAAACGTTCTGACTTGAGGGGTTCTTGTATTTCACCAAGGTTTGAATGATTCTCAATTATATTCATGACAATTTTTGGTAGGATTCTGATGGTCTGCTTAGATTAGTTTATGCTGTGCATGTAGCATAAACTCAAAGCTCCTTGAAACATGCAATAATATCATGTTCAAAATATGTTCAATTTTTAAAAAAAAATTTACCACTCCTACATTTTATAGTGAATAATAGGGGCCTTGTTCCATAAACAATCGTCGTTTTGTAACTGAAGAGGACAACAATTCTATTGGAATTTGCATAGGTTTGCCAGAATTACCTGTTGTAATTCGTAAGCAAAATCTGGACTGGAACCGACTATTTTTTTTTGAGGGGGGAGATGTGCTGAAGTGGCAACATACAAGAAAATGATATAGAGTAAACTTGCCATTTACCGCACACAACCAAAAAACACACAACAACTGGTGCCATTTACCGCACACTAATTGCATGATGCAACTACCAATATAATTTGTGTGGGAACAAAATTTTGTATCACCACCCAATGACCGCACACTGTTGCAGTACTGCAAATAGTAGTGCAACAATATGCTTTCAATATTCTATTGTGACCCCATTGAAACAATACTGCAACAGTGGGGGGCTTTTTCCCGATACAGACTGTCCATGACTTTCATCATTCCCCCAGACTTACTCTGTCGTTGAATTTCTTCTCTTCTTCTTCGTCGACATACAGTACCCCGAATTTAAGTACTGTAAGTGATGCCTTGTTTTGTTTTCAATATCAAACAAATGCTACCGGAGTATGTTTGTCGACATGTTTCTTATTTTCTGAATAATGAACTGCATATCACAAATTGCAAAGGTGAGGGAAACCTTGTGTCGATCTATACAATAATTTTGTTAAGGCACTTAATACATTATTTTTTGAACAGAAAAATATATATTTTTCAAACCTCGTATCTTTAGCCATACTAATTGGACTTTCTCGCTTTTTCTTTCGCCAGAGTGAGTTGGGGTTTTAGAGATTGTAACAAATCTCCGAGCATCGTCTCTTGCTCAATCGTCCGGAGGATTACAGATGAGCTTCGGTGAGTCCACGGTGTTGTTTGTGGATCACCTTTTCTTTTGGAATTCAGTCGATTTTCCTCAGTTAAGCAAATCTTAGATACTCTCCTCAGCTGCTCGTGAATTGAAGGCGTCAAGTTGTGTTCTGGAGTGGAAGGGTCTGGCGTTCTTGTGTTCAGCTTCCGATCAGCTTGTGGCCATAGCGCTCACCTTTGATCGTGTGTGAAATCCTCTTCATGCTCGTTCTAATGAAATTGTTGTCGTTGTTGATGTCGATCGATGATGGTTGATCCTATGAAAACCTGGAACAGTGCTTTCGCTCCTTTCGGGTTGATCCTCGTTGTGTCACCACAGCTGGTTGAGTTGAAGGTGTCCGTCCAGTGTTAAGCAGAATTTTTTCATTTTAAGGCAGGTGCATGAAAGTCTCCACTTCTTGCTGGTAAGCATGGCTCCATTTATGAGACTGGTTAATTTTGGTCCATTTTTGGTATGCACTTGTTGGCGAATGAAAGAGGATTCCATCGCACCAAGGAATGCGTTATTTGAACCCCGTATGCCAAACTTATTTGGGTCAAAGTTATGTCGTTAGATGGTTTAACTTGCTCCTTTGACCAGACGTACATTTCGATTGAGGAATGTACACCAGCTGAACCTCTAATGAAGTGTCCCGACCTCATGGCGGTTCCATTTCTTTGTGGCCGGAGTTGTATAAGTAGAAACCGACTGTGTACTGTAGTCTCCACCTTGTTCTCAATACTATTCGGTGGCACCATGCCAATAATCAGGATTTGGAGAATTGCTGTCTTTTTTTGTACTGAATGTAACTACTGTACTGTTACGAGTATTCACACCAATAGTGTTTGGAATCTTAGGTTAACTTCATGTATCCTCTGATTCATACACCATCGTGGAAGCCTTGTTGGGTCCACAAGGGTGATGGAATCGCTTTCCTTTGTTCCATGTCTTGTTGAAATGATGTGTGAACTGTTAACCGAGTCTTACTTTGTGCAGCTATGGCAGGGCTTTGTGTACGATAGTTGTGCTTCGCTTCTGTACCTGGAATTTCACATTCATTCTTTCACAGCACTTTCCTGGACAGGCTATGATTTGCAGCACTCCCAAATTGTGTAGCCCAGCAGACACCGGTAATGTTCCTGTTAATGCGGTTTGATGACGAAGACTTTAGATAATTGAGACCGTCGGTTGCAATTTGTTCTCATTTTTGTAGTTCGAGAAATTTTCATTAATTTTTCATTAATTTTATTAATATAATATTACACAAAATTGGAGTCACTCTGCCTTCATCTTCAGTATTGGAGTTTGAAACTTGAGTACAAACTCTGGGACCATAGAAACTGATTTTTGACTCGTGGTGTAACAAACTCAACACCAAAGTTTACCGCACAGCTTTGTGCTTGCTCTCCTCGATGTTGTGTGGTGAGAATGTGTACTTCAATCTTGTTATTGAGCTCTGCTTTGATCTTATATAGAATCTATGATTCCTTTGAGTAGGCTCTCTTCATACATGGGTGTCATGATTTTGCACTTGCTTCCTGCAATTCTGTTTGCGCGTCATGTGGATGTCGATTCTTTTTTATGTTGACTGCATCTTCCAGGTGTGAGTTGCTTACCATTTGATGAAGACCTGTTGGTAGTATACGGTTTAACTTGTTAGCCCTTTTGGAATTATTGCTGGAGATTTGAAAATAGTCTAGAAGTAAGTATTGTTGGAGGTCTGGGTTTGAGAGAACTGGATGCTGAAGTGGTGAATCTTCCGGATGCTGGGCTTTTCCCCAGACTACATTGAATGCGATGTCTGTCTATTTTTGTGGTTTGGTAAACACTCTTAGGTTTAAGTCATGTTCTTGAATGCAAACCATCTATCAATGAGCTGCACTTTTTCTTGGTATCTACTGGTATTAGTTTGGATCACTCTTGGACAAAAGCAAATGATTGTTAGATCACTCTACACCTCACTATTTCATGCCAGTTCTAAAGGTGTAGAAGTGTAAATTGTTAGCTATAGGGGTATCTTGGCCAAACTATGTTTGTTTGGCTAATCTTTGGCATGGCCTCACCCCGGTAGCTTTGGTGGAGAAATGTGCTTAGAAATTGAGTAGTAGATGCTTCTTATGTTGATGTTTCAATTGTTGGAGGTACATGCTTCTTTCTTGGCGGAGCAATTTGGGACATAGTTTGAAGGATGAATTTTGATCTTGAAACGGTTTGAGAGCACAATAGATTATAAGATTGAACTCAATATCTCTAACGGGTTTTGTTTTTCTTACCTTTGTAATTGAGGATGGTCCATCTTGTTTCATCTTTGCATCTTAGGTATTAATGGCCAACTTTATTGGAGTGTGCAGTTTGATGATGTATGCATACTCTAGCTTAAGGGGTTTTTCTCATGCTTAGATTTTGAAGCTTCTGTACACCATGGAAGAGAAGGAGCCTTTCAAGAGTCCTCCTTGCATACTTTATGAGGCAGGAGAAGGTAATGCTCCTACCATTTCAAGCAACATCTTGTCTACTTAGTTTTGGTTAATTGAATTGAGTTGGTTGTAAAATGTACATGCTTAGGAAGATCAATATAATAGAAGCACTTCTGTAAATAGGTCAACTAAGGCAAGGATCTATTCCAATTGATGAGTTTAGTTTGCATTTAATGTATGTATTGATGCCCAATGTGTCTAAATCCTACAAAATGGAATTGAATTTGTGCAGAAGTTAATGTTGGTGCAATAGAGAGCCTTCACTTATTCTTGAAGCTTTCACAAGGTTGTCTTGAGGCAGTGCAAAAGTTGCCTTCTCCAAATTTTAACAAAGAGCAATGTGGATATCTTGTTGATAAACTTGAAGAGGTTGTTCAAGTTGCAAGGTCCTTCTTTGAGGTATCATGTTCCCAACATTGTGGTCTTGATTCTTCTTGGAATGTTACCAAGTGGATTGGAATCTTCAAACTCTTATTGGCTTTGGGAAAGCAAATTGAGGACTTCATTTCTGGATGTTCGAGAGTTGCTTGGGTGGAAGCTGCAATGACCCTTACAAATGTGGAAGATTATGTGTCATCTTTGGGATTTAATTTGGAATTGTGCAAGGTTTTGTTATTTGAAGGTGATTGTTCAACAATGCAATGTGGCTTGACTTGGTTTGAAGTAGATACCCTTAATAAAGCTGAAGTTGAAATGGTGAAGCTAAAGGCCCTTGTAGATAAGGAGTATTTACTTAGGAAAGTGACATTAGAATTAGATACTTCAGATTTGGTGAAGTATCTTCTTCGAAGACTTGTGAGTATTCAACCCAATCCAATTTGTGATGTAGACAACATTCTTGGCAAATTGTTTACTTGGGTAGTCTCAGGTAGGCATGAGGAGCAATTGGGGAGGGGGTCTTCAGCTAGTGTATACAAGGTGATGTCGCTAGGAACTCCAGTTGCCAAGAAGACATTCTTTGGTCCACAAAACCCATTCTTTTTGAAGGAAGTGGAAATCCTCTCCCAATTGTGCCATCCAAATATCACATCCATGTTTTGTAGTAAGACAAACAAAAGGAGCTGTTCCATTATCATGGAATTAATGGATGGCGATTTGTTTGCCTTGATTCAAAGAAGATGTGGGGAAAATAATGATTCTCCTCCATTTTCCATTTCCGAATCCTTGGATTTAATGCTTCAAATTGCTGAAGGTGTGAATTACCTTCACAATAAAGGAATCATTCACAGGGATTTGAAGTCTATGAATATTCTTGTGAAAGTGGTGAGAGTTGCCGAATTGGAGACTGGATATGTGCAGGCCAAAGTAGTGGACTTTGGTCTCTCCAAGACAAAGGAACAAAGTGCTACATATTCCCACATGACTTATAATCAAGGTACTTTTCGGTGGATGGCTCCTGAATTGGTGTTACCAGATTTGAATGATCCATTATGCCTTGAAAGGAGTGAAGAGTTTCCCAAGTACAAATTCAAGTGCGACGTGTATAGTTTTGCGATGGTGTGTTATGAAATTTTGACTGGGGATTTACCTTTTAAAGATGATTCAAATCAATGGAAAATAAAGCAATTGGTATTGAAGGGTGAACGTCCTAAGTTGCCTACTAATTGTCCAACTATGTTGAAGGCTTTGATTGAAAAATGTTGGATTGGCAATGCCGAAGAGCATCCTACTTTTGCCATCATTTGCTCAACACTTAAATACTTGAAGTATATATTAATGAGAGGTACTTTTCTTCTCATATCCTCAAGTATAAATTGTTTTTTCATCTAACATACATGTGCCTTTATAGTTGGGTTGTAACTACAATTGAATACTAGTGGTCCTTAAGAGTTTTTTCATGATGAATTTGTAGCTTCTATATAATAATTTATTTGATTATTTAGCAATGCCTTGGTTAGTACAAAGAGTTACTTTGGATTCTATTTCTTGCATGTGATATTACTTCATAGATACAAAAGCAAGGTTATCTAGATCACACACTTTCAGGAGGATCAAGTACTTAGTAGAGGTTTTAAACATCGTGTGCTATTCAACCTTAAAGGTTGATGTTCTTTCCTCTTCATTAACTACTCATAATTTATGGAAATGTTTAGGTTTGGAGGCCTTGCCAAAGGAAGTAGGGAACTTGTCTTCTTTGTCCACTTTTCATTTGGGAGAGTGTTCAAGATTGGAGACCTTACCAAAGGAAGTGGAGAATTTGTCTTCCTTGACTACTCTTGATTTAGAAGAGTGTTTAAGTTTAGAGGCCTTGCCAAAAGAAGTGGGGAACTTGTCCATTTTGACCTCTCTCAATTTAAGAAAGTGGTCAAGCTTGGGGGCCTTGCGAAAAGAAATGTGGATTTTATCTTCTTTGACTACTCTCAATTTGGAAGAGTGTTCAAGGTTGAAGGCTTTGCCAAAGGAAGTGGGAAATTTGTCTTCTTTAACCACTCTCGATTTGGATGGTTGTTCAAGCTTGGAGACTTTGCCAAAAGAAGTGGGAAATTTGTCTTTCTTGACCACTTTAGATTTGGGTGGATGTTCAAGCTTAGAGGTTTTGCCAAAAGAAGTGGGAAGCTTGTCTTCCTTGACTACTTTAAAGTTGGGTGGATGTTCAAGCTTAGAGGCCTTACCGAAGGAAGTAGGAAACTTGTCATCTTTGACAACTCTAGAATTGACGTGGTGTTCAACTTTGGTTGCCTTGCCAAAAGAGGTGGGAAATTTGTCTTCCTTGATCACTTTAGACTTACAATGGTGTTCAAGCTTGGAGGCCTTACCAAAAGAAGTGGGTACCTTATCTTCCTTAACTATTCTCAATTTATGGAGATGTTCAAGCTTGGAGGTCTTGCCTAAGGAAGTGGAAAACTTGTCTTCCTTGACCACTCTCGATTTGGATGGTTGTTCAAGATTGGAGGTCTTGCCAAAAGAAGTGGGCAATTTGTCTTCTTTGACTACTCTCGATTTGGATGGTTGTTTAAGGTTAAAGGCCTTGCCAAAGGAAGTGGGGTCCTTATCTTCCTTGACTATTCTCGATTTGGATGGTTGTTCAAGTTTGGAGGCCTTGCCAAAAGAAGTGGGGAACTTGTCTTCCTTGATCACTCTTGATTTGGATGGTTGTTTAAGCTTGGAGGCCTTGCCTAAGGAAGTAGGGAACTTGTCTTCCTTAAACACTCTAGATTTGTAAGGATGTTCAAGGTTACAAGCCTTGCCAAAGGAAGTGGGGAACTTGTCTTCTTTGACCACTCTCAATTTGAGAAAGTGCTCAATCGTAGAGGCCTTGCCAAAGGAAGTAGGTACCTTATCTTCTTTGACTACTCTTGATTTAGAAGAATGTTCAAAGTTGAAGGCTTTGCCAAAGGAAATGGGGAACATGTCTTCCTTGACCACTTTGCATTTAGATGGTTGTTCAAAGTTGGAGGCTTTGCCAAAAGAAGTTGGGAACTTATTTCGTTGACTAATCTCAATTTGGATGGTTGGTCAAGGTTAAAGGCTTTACCAAAGGAAGTAGGGAATTTGTATTCCTTTACTTTAGATTTCAAAGGGTCCAAGCTCAATTGACAACAATTCCAAAAGAAGTCAAGAACTTATGTTCCTTGACCCACTCTAGATTTTAGAAGATTCAAGCTTGGAAACAATTCTGAAGGAAGTAGTGAACTTGACTTTCTAGAATTCTTAATTTCCAAGTTGCAAATCCATTAGTCATAAGTATTAAGGTGTCTTGGATTTTGAAAATTACAATTTTAGTTGTATTACTTTTAAAGACAAATTGAAATGAATTTGAAGTATCTTTTTAGAGTTTAGGATCTTATTTTTGTAGTCAAGCCTAAACTACCTTCATTCCAATTTTTTCCACTATATTTGTATGCATGAGAACATTTGTTTTCATTTTTAAAGAGGATGTTACTTTAGATTCTTATTCCAAAAATTTCCATTTTTTTGTGAATAATTAAAAAGGAATGTAAATTTTGAATTAAGAAGTGGATATTCTTCATACTCCATGTAGAATTAGCTTAAGGTTTATTGACCCAAGGGCTCTTCGATAAAACATTGATTGTATGACTATAAAATATTCCAAAGCTACTTGTAAGGATCAAGCAATAAATGTTTTCAAATTCCATGGTCTCAAATTTAGGGATTTTGATCCAAAAAATGTATATCGGTGAGCCACACTTGATGCACATAGTTTTTTTGCATAAGAGGTGCACATATGAAATGTATAGTTGGAGTAAGTACAAGGTTTCTGGTTCTTGATCCAAATTGATTATTTCATGTAGGGATCATTTGAGCATTGAAGAATGAAAATGAAAATAGTGGAATGCATCATCATTGACACAAGCATTGACAATTAGACACCTTTGAACATATTTGCAATGTTGAGAAGGATTTAGAGTAGGAACTAGGAGCCCTTGTGAGCCCTTTTTTCACTATACATAGGTACATTTATTGGATCAATCAATTTTTATTTATTAAATAAAAAATTCAAGGGTTTTTCTTTTTGTATTTTATTCAATACATTATTGATAAAAAAAAAAAAAAAAGATGCATTGTAGGTTAACAAAGCAAAATGACATACTTAGCTTCACATTATGGACCCTAATAGAAACTATTCTTATCTTTTGGGATGCTCATGCGGCTCCTCTAATTCCCAATATAGGTTCAGTATCTATCCAAAAGTGTCCCTTTAAATTATGGAATAGTGAATGAAATCTTTTGCTATATATAGACATTGAATGATGGTGTTAATAGAAGTCATGAAATGACAAATTTTCATCCCAATTGACCAATTCCAACCCTATGAGCCCTAATTTTGCATTGGATGCAAATTTTACTACGTTCACTAGAAGAAAACTCTATTGCGATGAACAAAATCCACATGACATTTGTGTTCACCGCAACACAATTTTCTAAAAACTACATTGCAATGAACGCAGTTTTCAAAAAATTGTGTTGCAATGAACAAATATGTCACCTAGATTTTGTTCACTGCAATAGAGTTTTCTACTAGTGGTTAACCTTGAAAGAATGGTCCTATCATCACATTTTATAAACTTCAAATTTCCTCTTTATGTATACTTCTAATTCCAATTAAACCTTAATGTTTATTCTATGTTTTTATATTCTAGTGTATCTAATGCTTAAATGTGTACCATATGAGTTGATTATATTCTAGTCCCTCAGCTAATTTGTAGCAGATGTTGCTTGGGATGGTGTATTTGATGCAACAACTTATTTGTGGGGATCAAGTATTTGGAACTTAAATAATCTTCTATGGAACATCTATGTTTGTCTCTCATGTTGTGTGCATCATTTATTTAGCATCCACCCTCAATATATCATGTTCCTATTCAAAATATTGTGTTTGTGGTCAAATTCCAACAATTATTGAACTTAAAAATGAATTGAAGGTGAATAGGTATTGTATTTTTTGAATTGGCAAGGTACTTTTAGTTCTTAGCTAGTAATGACTTGCGGGGTTCTTCACATATAGAATCTTGTCCAATAGGACATGTCCTTAATGACTAAAACATTTTGTTTGTGGCTCTAAATTTGATTTTGAGTCACGAAAAACATGTCACAATGGACTCTTAGTCACTAAAGACATATCACATTGAACATGCAATAAAACTGAAGGCAACACTAATATGCTTTCAATACTAAAAAAATGATGGATGGGAGTCATCCTAATTTTTCTTTATAGCAAAAGAATAGAGAAATGGCTTAGGAGTTGAGTGACTACCTTTCCAAAACTATAAGTCGCTTGACTATTCTTCATTTGAATGATTTATGTTTGCACAAAGACATTTTATTCAACAATCTTCTTACAATTTACCAAAATCATGTCATAGCAAATTTCATTAAAATGGCAATATTCCATATGCCATTTTTAGACTACAGGGTCTAAACCATCTAGTACATGAATAGATTTCAAATTGTGTAGTCTTAATTGTAGAAGTGCCAAAATTGCAGAATGACTCCCATTTTAACAAAATCCACTATTATTGTACAAACTTCTTGGTGTACCTACCAACACGTAAGTTATAAAACACTACAAACAACAATTGTAAGGCTTGCACATATTCTAGTTTTGCTCTTTCTAGTAGATTAAGGTAAAGATTGTTGGGGAATTATTTTCCATGACTTTGGAAATGCTACAAACTTCTTACACTTGTTAATTAAAAAAATTGAGAAATGAACCAATCCAAACACCAAAAGCAAACAACTATGTTCACTTCTATTTAGACACACACCTTATATTACATGATGAACTCACTACAAGAGAAAGGGGTGTTTTAAGTAAGTTTTTAAGTATAGTCCTAAACATAAGATTTTAAGTATTGACCTTTAAGGAGATTTTCAGTAAAAATTTACTAGAAATACATGTATTTCCAACTAAAAAAAATTTGAAAAAAGAATTAAAAAAAATATGAAATTTTTTTTTGGGTTAAAGAGTATTGAGAGTTGCAAAACCCAAATCCCCTATGAGTCTTCTCTTGATTCCTAATCAAGAAAGAGAGAAAAAAAAATGAAAAAAAAAATGAAAAAAAAATTTGAATAAAAGAGTTTTGAGAGTCCCAAAACCCAAATCCCCTATTCTTCTTCTTAGAACCAAGGGGTTTCTTGAGGTGACAAAGTTGTAAAAAAAATTCGAAAAAAAAATTGAATTTCTTTTTTTAATAGTCCCAAACTCTAGACTCCACAAGGGGCTTTTGGGTATCAAAAGAATTTTTGGGGGTGATAGAGTTGTAGCAAAAAAAAAATTAGAAAAAATATTCCCTTCATTCCAAAATGATCTTGTTGGCATGGATTTCGTGTCCCCAAAAGATATTCATGGTGTGATATGGGAAGAAGGGTCCAAAAATGAAGTCTTGGAAATTATATAGTATTTTACTATAGATTGAGTAGAATACTTCACTATAGATTGGCACTTTATTTTAAGTCTTGTTCAAATTGGCCCCATCTCCCTTCCAAATTGGCCCCATATACTTCTAATTAGATCCCAACTACTTTTAGAACCTAATGTATTTCCCAAGTGCCCATCTAATTCATGCATCTACGAGGTCCTAATTGGCTTGACCCCATCAACTTGTAGACATTCTAATTGATCAAGGATAACCCACTAGAGCAGGAATGATTGATGAGGTAAGACATCACAAGAAAAATGGGTGGAAACTTCACCACATTGGCCATTCAAGGGCCACTAGTGCTCCCTCAAAAGGCCCTCAAATCCCACTTTTTAGCATCTCAAAATTACATGTCAAAAACGAATTCAAAACTAAATTTCTAAGACAATAGGAGATCATCAAATTCCACTTACAAATCAAAATGGATTTAAAAAATAATTATTTTCAAGCTTCATCTAGAACATTTTGTCTAACAATAATATCATTTGGGGACATATGGGATAAAAAAAATCAATATTTGAATTTATTTTTAGACTCCCAAACCCTAGACCTTGTGAAGGGCCTCTCAGATTAATGAAGTCACAACAACAAAAAAAAAGTTGAAAAAGAAACAAATTTTTTTTGAAAGTCATAACCTCTAATCTCCCTCCCCCCAAACGGACTCTAGATGTTGAGAGGGGTCTTTGATTCACTAGGGGTGATGGAATCGCAACTAAGAAGGGAATAAAAATGGGGACATGATGCATGTACAGTACAAGGTGTTTGGAGAACATTTGGAGTGTCCAACCCTATTTTAGGACAATTGGCATATTCTCTTAAATTCACTAGCTAAACCACAATCATAGGTTCAAAATTCAAACAACACACTAAAGAACATTCATAAGCTCACAAGCTCATAGACTCTAAGGCTCATGCTCCAAGGTTCACAAAATAACACTTCTAGATGTGTACAGTTAATTGTATTCTAATCCCTTGGCTCATTTCTCCGAAGTAATAGTTTGTGCATTCATCGCAATGACCTATTTGTGGGATCAAGTATGTAGAACTTAAATTTGCTTCTATGGAACACATCTATTTGATTGTGGTATTATGTGCATCACTTATATAGCATCCTCCTTAAAAATAGCATGTTCCTATAGGTGGCCATAATCAGATTCTGTCAATTACTGAACTTGCAAATGAATTAAAGTTTAATTTAGTTGAATAGGTATTGTATTTTTTGTATTGGCGAGGTACTTCTAGTTCTTTAGTATCCGTTGTGTTCTTTTGGGGTTAAAAAGACATCATCAAGCTGACATGAGAATATGACATTGAGGGTATTGCATGTAATGTTAAGTCTGGTTTTTAGAGTATAATAAATATGCCAAGTCTATTTTTCAAGGCAAATTTGTCACCATTTCATTGGATAGTCAAAAAATGGTGTCATAACTCATAACACAACTCCTCTTTCTACACCTGGAGATTTGTATAAAGTACAAATACAAATGGTTGTGATGAACTATCAAACTTGGCAATATGTCCTTAATGCCCTCAAGCCTCCCAATTCTCAAGCATTATCTAGTCCATTTTAGTTTTGATCAATCAAGATAAGGTAGGAGGCTTTGAAAGCAAGCGGGCGTTTAGAACTGCCCATGAAGACTCAATTGAAATGGATGTGAGATGGTCTTTAAATGGACCTTCTATAGTCATTGAATGGATCAATAAAAATAATTATTTATTGCAAGAACCAATCATTCTCTTTGCTTTCCCCATTTCTCTTCAGAGTTGCAAGTGAATAGTTTATGGAAGACCTAGGGTCATAAATAGGGACCTATGACTCATCTTGTTTGAAAATTCATAAGTGATTCAAAAATGCTTCAAAAAATACGAAACGACGTGTGTTACAATGAAAAATAAGTTAAAAATACTTCCGTAAGAAGAAATAGAGGAAAAAGATGGACCAACCCTTAGATGAGCGGTTTATGAGCCTCTGACCTCATACGGTAGCAATGCACTTTTGAACACAACATAGTTGGTTTCTTTGGTAGTCATAGTGTTATCTACCGGTAGTATGTGAATTTTGTCTTAGCCATTGGATCTCAAAAATTTGTGCAAAGTTTGCACTCCTAAACTCTTAGTTGGTTTTTTATAAACTCAAAGGAGAAATTGTGTAAAATAATTTGTGTTGAGTTAGTAGTGATAAGGTGATTTCAAGAGGTAAAGGGTTATTGAATCTTTTATCAGGTTTGTTTTTTTGGACTAGTATCCCCTGTGTTGGCTTCACTGCATAGGCCAGATTTGGGAGGGACAAATTCACAATGATGAGATTCTGATAGATCTAGCAAATTTTTGCTAGAAAAAAAACCCTGTCTCCGATTGATTCAATTTGGAATGTTACAGTTTCTGGCATTGTACATTGAATAGGGGTATTAAAGGGACCTATACTAACTAACCGACATTCCACGCTATATAAATATCTACCTTTATTGTATACTAGTAGTTATTGAAGTGTCCAGGGAATGTACATCATGTTTCAAACATCTATAGTTTTCTACAATCTATCCCTTCAATTTTTTGGTCCCTGTAATACCCCCATTCAGTGTAGATTTGTTGTTTATAGTTCTAAATGGTCAATTATTTATTATTAAAAAAATCATTCATTCACTCATTCATATTTTGCACAAGGGATTCCATTGCAAAACTTTATTTTGTAGTTCCAAATGCTCTTAGAAATGAGCCTCGAATACAATAGATTTTGGGAGAAAAAACATATTGCAATGCATTAAATTTTTTGTAGATGGATTAGTTTTTTGAGATGGTACAATTTTTTACAATTATACATGTTATTTTCTTTAACCTTTTTTTTATTAACAGATTTGACATGTAAATAGAGGATTGAAAGACTTCATATCCCTTTCAAATTTTTAACCCTTTTATAATCAAACATTACAATCTATCAATCTATATGTGATATTGTTATTTTTTAGTATTGATGTGATCCATTCTACTTCTAGTTTAAGATCTAGATATTATTTGAAATTATTTGTCAAAACTTATAAAAGCTTTGTCTTGGGGGGTAGAATATACACCGAGAAGGTAAAAAAGCTTGGCTTGGGCATTAAAGGTTTAAAGCACAATTCTCATTGTATGGTACTCCATATAAAGCTTGTTACGTGATGCTTTAGCTACAATACATTATCACATGAGATTGCTTATTTAGATTGAATTATGCATTTACTAGCCCCATATAAAATATTGAATAAAAAAATAAAAAAATAAAAAAATAATATATATGTATAATTTTGAATTTTTAGATTCTAGTAGATTTTAACAATTATAATGATTCATTGAATTATTTTTATATTCCATTTTTTAAAAATGAAGTACAAACAAAAGATGAAGAGAGTAATATTCCTAGCATAAATGATAGTATACAAAATATAGATATTCAAAGCCATGTTTGTATTCAGATGTATGTAGTTTTTAAATGTAGAGATTCCATAATCTCCCACAAACTAGAACTCATAACTTTCATCTTGTTAATCAAAATGAATTGATTCAAAGCTTTCCATATAGAGAGAAAGAAAATCAAGCTCAAAATTTATTCTTAATAAAGTGTTTTTTTCTAAACTCCTAAACATGTCCATATTGAGGAAGAAATTACTTATCATACAATAAATTTTTAACTATTTGGTCAAAAGTTATGAAAATTGTTGCACCTTAAAACTACTCCTTGAGTCCTTGCCCACATTTTGTGTGAGATTCAAGCATTAAAGGGTTAATTTTGTACAATCATAACTTCCAACTGAAAGTGTTTTATGAATGATTTTAAATGAACATTAGAGGATGATGAATTACAATGTTTTATCCAATTTCTTGTGAGAATTCTTTGAAGATGTTTGAAGTAGATGGTGGTGGAAATTTCTTCATTGAGGTACTATTTATTATTCCATTGAAGTAGATGTGTAATCCCTAGATATTAAAAGAAGTTCTTTCTAATGTACTTTTGCAATTTCTAGCTTGTTGCTCTAGATCTTAATTTTACAAAATGACAATTTTATTGCAATTTGAACTATGGGCCTATTTATATATAGTCTACTGATCTTCCAACTCTAAATGATGTGGAATTTTTGTATTTTCATTGTAATATTCTTTACTATCATATCATGTACATCTATAGTAAAGTTTTAAGATTTTAAGAGCATATTTAATATTTGATGTGAATTTTGTTTATTTTACCCTCTAAACTTCACAATATTTTCAAATCATCACCAAAAAATTTGAAAATGTGATGACTTCAAGTAGAAGCATCCATTTCCAACATTATACCCTTAAACCAATTTGGAAAATATGTAGATATAGGAAGTCCAAAGTCATATATGTACAACATACATATATGAATGCAAAAATGGTTTGGACACACCATATATTTGAACTTCACAAATTTGCAACATATTCAAAAAATTACCAATTTTTTTTAAAGTTCATGATTTTCAATTGCCAATGTGTTAAAAAATTAAATTCATGTATTGCTTCCACCTCGGAATTGCTTAACCTTTAAACGCCAGATTGGTGATCGTGGAAATCAACCATTTTGGATCCGTGTGACATCATCTACTTTAAAAAAATCAAAAATATTCATTGAGAGTCAAACCACTGTAGAAGATCTTCCCTTTCCACCCCTAATTCCAAGGATGAATAAGGTAAAACAACCCATTATGGACCTAATGGAGGGGTTTTCCCTCTTGTCATTTCTAAAATTTTTTACTTTTTTTTCTAGAGAAAGTCAAGGGATAGAAATGGCAAGAGCATTTGAAACTATATTTTTTCAACAAAGTGTGAATATGTTATGAATTTTTGAAGTGTTCAGCCCATCATAGCCTATAGACTACCCCAAAACCAACAAAAATTGATTCAGAACACTCATCTTACTCACCTATAACGGTCACAATATTTTCTAACACAAAAGATTTGAAAAAGGCACTTCCTACAATGAACTAACACTAAAAAACTGAAAGTTCCTATTGCGGTCACTAATTACTCCATTCGAGTTAGCTAAGACATCTAATGTGGCCCAAATTTCAATAACTATAAGAAAATTGTAATGGGGTCATTCTTAGGAGTCCGCAATGGATAAAAGGTCCGTAATGGGTTGTTTTACCTTAGTTGCAATTATGTCCTACTCATGAGAAGAATTCCTTGTCATTCATCGGACAAAAAACGTCCACCTCGTCCTCTAGGGGTTAAAGTAATAGGTAACTCCCCCTTATATGATTCATCTTTGAATATTAAAATTTAAAACTAAAAAAAAAATCATTTCTATTTCAATTTTGAACGGCACTGTAGGTACTCAATGGGCTCACTGCTGTCTTCCTGTTAAAACCTCCACGTGTTAAAGCACAACGATGAAAAGTATTCGTCGAACCCCAGAATAATCCCACGTGGCTACCCCTCAAAGTCGAACTGGGGATCCGCTTCCGACACGTGTCCTGAATGATGGATTTGAAACCGCTTTCACCGTGTGGTCTTGTTCACACTTCACACGGTATCCACACCGACTGCGGGATTTCTCAATTCCTCGTTGGGCTTCTATCGATCCTTTCCCGTCAGTACATGATCTTGTGCTCTTGTGCGCAGTTCTCGAAGTAAACCCAAAAAATAAATTTCGTGTTCTTTTTTGATCTTCGTCTTCAAATTTGATCGAGAGGTGCTCCTTCTTCTCCGTGCATGTAAACTGAGAAGAATTGTACTTTTTCTTTGCAGTTATGGTTTGTTTGCGGTAAACCTCTCGTTGTCAGCATTGATGGCGCTCTGTAACCCTAAATCCTAGCGATGGCGGAGTGAATTGCAAGCTCGAAGCCTCTGAGAACGCTTGCGTTGTGGTCTGTTTTACGTGGAGAGTCCGAGGATTTTGAATTTTCAAGGGTTTTGAGAAGGGGAGTTTTCGAGAGCACTCACAAGGCGCATTTAGGGTTTCAGGGTTCAATTCTGCAGCTTGAGATATTGTGATTGTGGAGATTTCGTGTGCGTGCTATACATGGTGGTCTGTTTACACGGAGTCAAGTTCGAGGATTTTAGTTTTTAATATTTTACGTTTAATTGAGTGAGTTCTGGAAAGGGGAGTTTGGAGGAACTCGTAAGGCGCATTCTGGGGTTTGAGGCTTTTAATTCCGCAGCTGGAGTTGTATGTGGTGATCGATGTAACTCTTAGTTGCTTCATTTTGGAGGGGGGTCCCGTATGTTGGTGTCATATAGGGGCTTGGAAAGTTTCCTACTGATGGCGGGGTTTGAGGATGCGGGGCTAGCGGCGATACCGAGGGCTACGTCGAATTGTTGCGGTGTATTTAGTTGCTTGCCTTCATTCTTTGGAGGAATTTTGGTGCTAGCGTTCTTAGAGATTGTTTGTGTAGCGTATTTCGTCAACAGATTGCTATCGAGGAAAGCGAGGCATCCGAGCTCCACCTCGTCATTGGAATATGAAAATGAGGAACGTGGCTCCATCAGTTTCAGCCTTCAGGTTTGTATGTTCGTGCTTCTTTTACTGAACAGTGAGTGAGCGATTTTTGACCATGGAATTTGATGCGTTAGCGAGAGCTTCTTGGAGTACCTGATGGGGTGATTGCTGAAATGTTTTAAGTTGTCCTTGTGTCTATAACATTTATTTTATGTGACGAATCAAAAGCTTTAGCAAAATTTTAATAGCAGCTTCTATCATATCAATTCATATTGTGGAGCTTGAATTCTTCAGATTCAGATAATCGTAAATCCGGCTTTTTAGTTTGAGTAGTGCAGCTCCGTTTTCGTTTCTAAATTTTGCATGCTGCACTTGCTTGTTAGTTTAATATTAGGGCTTGTATGTGTAAAGAATGTTTCATGTGTCAGAACATTTCATGGTAGTTTCTTTTAAAATTTTACCGTGAAATTTGGACTCGTTAAACTTACATTGCAGGTATGCCATCCAATGTTTGGGGAGAACCGCCGGTTAGTTCATTGTTAGACGGTGGAATTGGGAAGAAACCGGTTGCAATTTGAAAACGTCGGAAAAAACTCGGTGAAAAAATTTATAAAATTTCTATTTAAAGCAAAAAATACAGATGAAATCGGACTCGGTACTTGGAAAAACGGTTCAATATGGGAACTCGAAGGAAAATAACTGGTAAAACTCAAAAAAAATCCCGAACGCGGATGTCACTTTTCTGTGCTTGAGTGTTATTGAGCCCCGAAGTGTGAAAGATGTACTCGAATTGTCAGGGCTATCTTGACACGTGTGTTGGCAATCCAACAGGGAAATTTATGGGTTGCACCGCTTCCGGAAGGAGACTGGAAGAAAGCTGTTTTGCAAAAGTCAGGAAAAGACAAGAAGAAAGAGAAAGAGGCAGAGAAGGATGGATCTAAAGAGGGTTCAAAGCGGGTGGAGCCAAATAAAGATGTAATAGAGATTGCTCCTGTGTGGAAGCATGTCACTTTGAAGGAAGGAAATTTGGTTATGAATGGAGCTGATGGTATCGAAGAGCATATTTCTCTTGAAGGCTGCCAAGTTGTATCCGTCTCAGCTGGATCAAGTGAAGGTGGCAAATGGTACGTATTAATCAGCTTTAAAGCTATTATCTGCTTATACTTCGGTCTTGATATTGAAGGCACGGGACGAAAGATTTCATGTTCACGGAATGGCAAAATTTCGCCTACTTCCACTGTATTACGATTTCTATTTATCTTGCGAGAGTTTGGCGTTCTAAAATTTAGTGGAAGTGAAGTTCAAACACAAAATTTGTTGGCGTGAAAATGTGGGTACAGGGCTAAAAGGTATCCTATCAAGTTGCACCATTCTTCCCGTACATTATATCGGGATTGCAAGGACTGTCTGTTTTATACCGAATCGGGATTTGAGAAGGAAGCCTGGTGTGAAGTTCTTCGAGGAGCCGCAAGAGAAAAATCAGGAAATGATTGGTGTACCAGACTGAAGAAGGAATTTAGGGAGTACACTGATGGAGCTGAAAAGCACGTGCCTTATTTGAGTAGGTTCTATTTAGCTAGCGAAGTAAATCACTTCATCGCCGCACGAAGTGAAGAGGAGAATCCCTCAAAGGCACGTTCGTTTCTCAACAAACTATTGCGACGTAACTCTAAGGGCAAGAATTCTAAAGAAAGCACTAGATCACCAAATGCAGAGGAAGAATATGCGAACTTCACCCGAAGACAATCTCAAGTGCACAATGAAGGCAGTAGTAGGAAGGGGAAGGGAAATGCTGTCTCTGATGACCCCGAGGGTAGTAAGAGTGGTTCCCATTCCAGCCACGTTAGCAATGACCGTATTTCTCGAAGTGAATCTGCATCCAGTGACAGTGATGGAGAAAAGTCAGCCCTGGAAACAACTCAGAAAGACAGGAAAGAATCCGATGAGGTGCTTCCAGCTGCTCTGATGCACGACTCTGACAAAGAGAGGATTGAAAAGGAGATCGATCAAGGACTACTCTGCTTGAATATGCTCGTTGGCAGACTGTTCTTCGACTTCTACCATAGCGAAACCCGCGTTGCATGGGTACAGAAGCATTTTCAGGCACGTTCTTCCTATCTTCTAAAGGGTTTTGTTTCTTGTCACTGCTTGCTCCATAGAAGATTGTACTCATAAAGCCTTGGTCTCCCAACCTTACTCTGGCGTTTGCAAAATCTTCAGAGGTTAATATCAAAAATAAAGACTCCCAGCTACATCAAATCGATTACAATCAAAGAGCTTGATCTTGGAAAAGATCCTCCTTTCGCAACAGCACTCCGTATGCTGCCCGCGGACTCCGCAGGGGCTCTGGCTATGGAAGTCGACATGGAGTGGCATGGTGGAGGCTTCATCACAATTGAGACGCGAGTAGATGTGCGAGATCAAATTTCACAAGAGAAAGTGACTTCGCAAACGGCAGAGCCAGGGGCAGCACAGGCCGCTGCTGTGGCCATTGTATCAGGCATTGAGGATCTCGAGAACGCAGAAGCGTCTCCCGCAGTGACGGAGGGTAAACAAGCAGCTGCCAGAAAAAGAACTAAATCAGGTACCAAAAGTTTTCTGTTTTAAAGTGCACACCTCTTTTGTGGAAATCGTGGTAAGGTTAGCATTTTGTGGCATTTTCCTATTGCTCTGGTGGTAGTGCAATCTTGCTTTCGTCCGGCTGCCAGGCTTTCTTTACGCAAGCGATCCTATTACTGTTGGCAGGTGATGACAGTAGTAGAATGGGAGGGTGGATCAACTCAGTGAAGTCCATGGTGTCTCGTGTTGCTGATCAGGTTTCTCAGGTCTGTGGAAATCTTCATCATGTGTGCCTTCGTTCTGCTCATGGTGGATATTGCTCTATTTTTTAACTTCCAATAGTTTCTTAGAAAGACAGATGTACTCTACATTCTGATTTCTTGATTGGGTGTGAACGAGCAGGTGCCTCTTCTTTTGAAAATCAGGTTGGTCTCTGTGAAGGGAACTTGCAGAATTTGTTTGAGAGCACCACCTTCTGATCGGATATGGTTTTCTTTTAAGGAAATGCCCAACATTGATCTGGCACCAGAACCCGGTATTGGTGATCACCGTTTCAGCAGCGGGCCTTTAGGTAGCTTTATTGCCAATCAAATCAAGGTACTATTCGAGTCTCACTGTTTGTTTATCCACAGCTAAGTCGATTTTGTTTGTTTTTGTGCTTTCACTCTTCTCAAACTGGAAATTGTATTAACCGCAAAACTTATGTAGAGTACCTGGCCAACTTGTTGAACACAGTATATTTCATGATTTGGAGAGGGAATCTTTTTCTTAATTTGATGATTATGATTTATTGGGCATGAGCTCTTCTGTGATTATTTCTATACTTGATGTTTCATAGCTTCCCCATGCAGGTACAAATTCGGGAGTCTATCGTTACGCCATATAGCCAAGATCTCTTTCTCCACTGGATGATGGCTGAGAAAGATGACTGGATACAACAAAGCGAAGTTCCTGTTGCGTTCTCGGCTCTACTAGTCTCTGAGAGTGAACGTCAAGTCTCCAAACCCAATCCTGGCGTACAACCTAATACCGCCGAGGAGAATGGCAAAAGTGGTCAACTACTTGCTCCTCGTAATGGACAGAGTAAACCTCAGATTTCAGAGTCTCCTTCTGAGAGCGTCGGTCATGGCTCACCAGCCTCATTACCTCCCCAAACACAGGGCTCTCCATATGGCCCCGTTATGCAGATGCCTCCGCCTTCTTCTCCTCTTTCTCAAAGCAGTCTCTCAACTTCTGGAACTACGAGGAATCATTCACGGTTTGCTACCAACTCAGAACAGTCAAGCTTGGAGCATTCGTTTCCTTCGCGACCATCAGCACCTCCGTCAATACGGGAGGACAATGAATCCGACGACTTGACGACGCCTTTGCTTGACGACGACGACTACAGCGGGAACAAGCCGTTGGATTCGAGTAGTGAATTAACAGCAGGGGCATCTGACACGGAAACAGCCAGACCCTTGGACAGAGATCCCTTGGAATTCTCAGAGGGCTCAGCTTCGCAAATCGAGTCACAGAATCCGTCTCACCAGGTTCTTTCTCTCTACCCATGGAACAGGAGTACCAATGTGTCAGAAAGAGGTCCGTGGAATCTCCTGTGACCAGTCTAAAGTGGTCTGGAAACCCCGAAGTGCCGAAGCTAAGAATAGAGAGTCCACTTTATAAGCTAAGAGTTGATTTTACTAACTTTGAAGACATATATCTATCGGTGAAAACATGCAGGGTATGATCTCTTCTTTATTGGTTAATTTTGTTACTTGCAGATTCCTAGACGATTTATATTGAACTCGAATGGATATAGAAGCAGGTCGTTTGGGCTCTTACTGGGTTATACTTTTCTACGTAAGTTTGTTTGGCGACCTGGTTTAGGCTTTCAGTTTCCATACGAGCACTGGCCCTGAAGCTTTGTCCCGATATAGTTGCAGATTGGCGACCAGGAACATCCCAAGGCAGATCTGTCAAAAGACTCCGATGCAAGTGCATCATCACGCCGTTCCAAGGTGATCTCCTTTGGGAGGAAGGGGTTGACGAAGCTTGAGGAGAAGCGTCGCATTGCTCTGGAGAGATTGCGGGAAAGGAGAGGTGAGGCTCCTGAAGGTGGCTCTTCTCGTCACTCTAGTCACTTTGGTAGCGGGTAGATGTGTGTGTCCACATGGATGCAACCATCCCCATTCTTTACTTCACGCTGAAGTCCCATCATATTCCAGGAGAGACGACAACACCACTTATGTACTAGTATGTACTTTTAGCTGGGTGCATGTTACGCCCAGTCGACCTTTGACCAGTGATTTTGTAATGACGATGTATTCTTTCCTTTGAATTACTCCATTTGTAGTACTAAACATTCTGAACCGTTTTAACCCCTAAAGGACGGAGTTTGTAGTCAAACTTGACAATCCCTCACTCTGTCCTCTATTTCTTCCCCTATTTATGAGTGAAACTTTTTGGTTTTATTTTTCAGAGATGAATAATATGTCATAAAATTTTCAATATTTTTTGTGTAAATTTCAAATTACCATGAATTTTTGAAAAAAAAATGAAGAAAATTTGTATCAAATTTGTATCATGTTAAAAAAATCGAAAATTTTTAAATTAGAAGTGTAATATAGTATAGAATGTTTTGGTATATAGAAATTTTTTGTCACTCCATGTTTAAGAACTTGGTTATAAGGTAAACCAGCCCATGATAGGCAAATTGCCTAATGTAGTCATCTAGAAAACCACCCATTAGAGTCTTATACAAACCTATGGCAGATTTTTTCTGATAAATGAGATTAAGACTACATTAGGTTGATTTGTGGCCATAATCTTGTCTTAAGAGATGGTCATGGAGTTATTAGTAACTATCATAGGGCACTTACACCATTCAAGTGTAAATTGGTCATAAAAAGTTATTTTTTTATTCCTTCTTGTCATGGCCATGTTAGGAAATGTTGTAGCCATGTGAGAAAATGTTGTGATTGCTTTAGGTGGTAAGATGACCATTATGGAAACCCTTTTTTGCTGATTTGGGATAGTCTACAAACTCTGTTGGGCCAATTGGGTTCTACACTTCAAAAATTCATAAAAAATTCTTACTTTGTCAAAAAAAAAAATTTTCAATTGCTTCCTTCAATTCTCACATATGTCTATGTATGGAAAAAAATCTGAATCATTTTGCTAATGGAAACAGTTCAGACCAATCATTTTGCTTGTCGTAGGCAGGTTTACCTTAGATTCTCAACTTCAAACTTCACTAGAATGCTGATTTTAAGGAATTTTTCAAAATTTTCAAGTATAATAGAAATTATACTTTAGTAGCTTCATTTTGTTAGTTTAGATAAAAATGAATAAATAAATCATTATCAATCTCAATAGTAAGTTTTAAGGGAAAAAAGCTCAAAGTATTAAAATACTTTAGTTAGTATACTATTTCATTGGTAAACCACCTCATATAAAATCAAAAAACAACTAAAATGTTTTGAACTTAACTCAATAATGTGAATATAGCATCAATATAGTTGCACACCAAAAAATGGATGAAAATCATCCATTCCTTCAATATGCCTAAAGCTTCATTGGGGGAAAGTCTCCCATTGCATCAATACTGATGCAATGGGGGGTAGTTTCTTGATGTTGGTTGACCATCCAAAAGACAAATTGCCCTCTCCATCTTTCTAGGGTGAAAGGATGATATGACCCAATTTGGGCTTCTTCCTTCTTTTTTTATCAATTTTAAAGAGCTTATATGTTCAATTATTCCCTAAAGGATTATTTATCCCCTCATGAGACAATTTGGATCTGGATAGGTTCCTATGACCTCAATTTTTAATGAAATTTTTGTAAGTTTTTTGAAGATGTGGGGACAATTTGGGTTTGGTTAGGTTCCTCTAGCCTCAATTTTTAGTGAAATTTTTGTAAATTTTTTGAAGGTGTTCAATTTTGCAAGAACTTTGTGTATATATCATTTTTATTTCAATTGGTGCCTAAGAGAAAAAGTTATGGAACAATAAGCCAAAAATGGAGGTTGGCTAGTAGCACAAAAAAATTACCAAAAGTCAAAACAATTAAAAAAAATATCCTAAATAGTTATTTTTTTCTCTATATTTGAAGCATTAATTTATTCTATTTTGACTACTGATGAGAAAGTTATAGACAATCTTAGTTGTTGGGCAATCTAATCATCTTCTTGAAAAAATAACTAATAGGATTCATTTTTTAATGGAATTTTTTCAATTTTCCAAAAAAATTGTTAGAGAGGGTTATATTTACTTTCTAGAAAAATATCACTATTGGAATTATTGTATTTCAATTTCATCTTAGAGCTATAACAATTTAGTTTTCCCTTTAACTTGAATCTATTTCTACTTAACAATTTTTTAATGAGTAAAAATAAAATGTTTTTTTCTTGAATATATTTTCCTAGATTTTCAACTCAATTATTCAATATAAAAATTTAGAAAATCAAAATCAATAATACAAAAATTTAAGATAAGAAAATTCAAAGCCAAAAAATCTAGTCAAGCAAGTTATGAAAAGACTTGTTTTCTTCACTTTGGATGTAAATATCTTGCAATCTATGTGGTCAAAGTTTTTGGAATTTCTTCCATCCATTTTTATTCTAGTCTAGTATAAGATCCAACTATTAGATATGCAAAAAAGAAAAACAATTTTAAAAGGTTTTTGCTCTTTACAATAGAAATGGTAATTTTGAGTGTATTTTGATGGAGAGAAGGCCTTAGTCCTTTAGGGATTATTATTATTTTTAAATTAACATATGCAATGTTCATCTCTCAATGATATATAGATTTTTTCCAATGACATAAAGATAATTTCTACAATTTGATCAATTAAATTGATCATTTCAAAATCATTAATTTGTGGTCTTCATAAGGTTGACCTTGAAACACTACCATACTTGTAGGGCAAGGTCACCAAAAAATAATTATAAAAATAGATGACAAAATTTTAGGAAAATTCTTTTTAAAATTATATATATATAGGTTAAAATTCTATGTTTAGCATTTGTTGAACCTTATTTTTTGGAAAAAATAAATATTTTGGTAGAGAGGTGCTAACCCTACATTTATGTACAAAGGCTACAAAGTAGCCAATAGATGAATTTTCATATTAAAAAACAAAGAATGCACCTATTGGTCCACAAATTAGATAATTTTTGGCTAAATACCTTAGTTATTGGTCTCATCTTTCAAGATTAAGTTGTTCAATGAGTGCACCTATCTTATTGTTCATTAGACGATATATGAAAGAACAAGATATTAGTTGGATTCTATCAATAATATGTGCAAGAGTGTCAATTTGGAACAAAGCTATTTGAAGGTGATTGATGAAACGGGCTCTATCTTCTAAATTTTTGGGACTTACTATAAGTTGTGTAAGGGAATCAAAAGAAAAGAGATGTCAATCATTAATGTATGTAAGAGTGCCAATTTAGGAGGTATTAGAGTGGAGATATTAAAGTTTCTTTAAGAAATTGATTTTTCTTAGAAATGGCGTATAGGCCCATAGTATTAGGCGGAAACAGATTTCTATGAGGGTCTTTAATTGCAGTGAAAATTCTCCCATATGAATGATATAAAGTCTTGCTTATTTGCTTCTTTGGGATTACTATGAAGATTCTTTGGCAAACTCCTTTCTAAAAAGATTTATTTGTTGCCTATTAAAATTTTGTCTTAAGAAAATCATTGTTCCACAAGAACAAATGATGAAAGGTTTTTTAGGAAACTTTGAACACTTACTTGTAACTATGACTATTAGGAATCAACTTCGAAAATTCTAAATTTGTAAGATCCATTTTTCCATTATGTGTGAATAATTTTTTTATTTTTTATTTTCAAAAATAAAATCATAAATCTTCTGGAAGTTATGAAAATTTCAATTGATTTGTAAAGATTGGAAATTAGCTTGATTTTTGAAGAAAACCACAAGAAAAAACTTGAGTCAAATATATTGTAAGTTATTAAAATTGAAAAACTAAACACAAGTATACGTTATAGTTTGAATCCAATAGTATAAACTTATATTTTGAAATAAGGATATCAGGTCTCCACTTCAAATTGCAATTAAATAATCATCGTACAAAATATTCAAAGTGAAATATTTAAATGAAGTATTAATAGACTTGAAAAAAATTATTTTGATATATTTATTCTAAAACAAAGAAAATTCATTTGGAATTTACAAATCAAATTTGAAAATAAGAAAGACTTAAAAATTCTAATATACTCAATACAAGTATACTATTTTTTTGAAATAACAACCCATATAAAATGAAATAAACATAAGAAGTATGTCTTGAATTAATTCCAAAATATGGTCTAGGATATACTATTAACAATGTTGTATAAAAAGCATTGGCAAAAAAAAATCATCTACTTTTTGATATGCAAATACGTATTTGATTATTTGTATGCTATTTTTTGGCACCCTTGTAGGGTCAACCCCTTTAAGAGTAGCTCGAAAGCTACATAATTAGTATTTTTTCAAAAGTTTGGAGAAAATTCCTTGAACGCAAAAACCCCACCTAACTCCCTTTAACAAGAGATATTTTTATACTTAATAATCCACTTTCTAACCATTTATTTACAAATTCATTATCAAATGAATTTGTTATCAAATATGTTGACTTTTGAGCTTGGATTGAAGAGAGGAGGCTTTGCATTGATAGAAGCTATTGTAAGAAAGTTTATTTAAGACTTCTATCAAAAGCACTAGTAGAAAAGGGTGTCCTACAACACTAAGTTGTAGTGTAAAAGTTTGGTGCTCCATGACCATATAAACACCAAGTTGGTTCTCATATGGCTCTAATACTATAGCTTGGTGCTCCAAGACACCCTTTGATGCTTTATATGGTTCAAGCCTCAAAAAGGACCACATTGAATGCTTTGAGTTTTACCTAACCCGTGTTTTGATATTTTAGTATTTAAGGGTTGTGAAGTTGGAGTTGAGTTGTGCTTTCATAGTGTCCCTTTACCTCAAGGAAGTCATTTCGACAATCATCAAATGAAATTGTTCATGAAAAAATTGTTCTTATTTTCATATGTTCTTACTACTTAAGTTTAATAAATCTCATCATCACTGTGCAAAATCAAAGTTCTCTACAACCTTTGCATTCTTGAATTCAAATAACTAATAGTCTTGGCAACAAAATGAGAATAAAATTTGTTGCAATGACAAAAAAAAAAGTTTTTAGAAAGCTATGTTCCTATAATATTGGTTGGCCTAAACATCCTTTTTTGTGATTCCACACTACAAATTGTCCATAACCATCACTAATTTCTATTTTTGCTTCTCTATATATGAGACTTTGATTGATTACATTGTGATGAGTGGGATGACAAAAATGAAGATTTTTATATTGTATGCACCTAAGCCAACTTCTAGCACCAAGAACATATGCACTTCATTCTTAAGCTTGGTTTTTCATTATCTCTTAAAATAAAGAATTTCATAATAATTATGTGGATTCATTAGTAAAACATTTTGCCTTTGCCTTTGCCTTTGAAAAACTCCCTATTCTATGGCAAACTTATAGTGTATTCTTCAATCAAGTGGCCCTTTCTACTTAAGAGAACTCATTCATGTGATGTTCTTGTAAAATTTGGTAGAATCAAACTAGACTAATGTGTCTACAAGAAATCATCATTCAATTAAAAAATAAAAATACATTGAAACACTTTGATTTATTATGTTGTTTTACATATAAAAATTGATTTTGCCCATACAATAGTAATTAGAATTTGGAAACAAATTGTACACTACCATTTTCTGTAAGTGTGTGGTCCAACTTATGTTTAAGTCTCATCTTTTGAGAAATTTCCTTGTTTCATGATTTTTATTTGGAATCTTATTCTATGAATTTTTTCATATTGACCTTTCCTCCATTCATAGCTAGTGTCATTGACAAAGTTTATTTCAACCCCTAAAGGTCCAAGGGCTTTTTGGGTTTAAAAATGTCATTGTTTTTGAAGTGTTATAGGTCTAAATGTCACTAAGGTTTAGAAATCTCAACCATACAATCACTGAGACAATCACTTGTAGTGTATGTGGTGTAGATGACATGAATCAAATTTGGAGTCATTTGGCAATATAGATTGTAGGATTATAATTTTTAATGTTGAAAAAAGATGATGAAATTTTCCTAGAGATACATTTGGAGGTGAAAGTTGATTTCTAAACCTATTCAAATGAATAATAAATAAAACTATCATGTGCTTCAAAACAAGCATACAAACACATTGGTGAAGGAAAATATCATTCAATTGACTCATTGTGTGCAAAATGGCTTTGAAATGTCAAAAAATAATGAAAAAAAGTTGCAAAAAACACATTGATAGTTGAACCTCCTTCTAAAATGCTTCTTAGTCATTCATAATCTTCTTGGATTGATATGAAATTTTAACCACACAAACAAGAATAGTTTGCACAACTTTCCTAAGAACATTTATTGGAATAGACATTGTATGAAGAAGAAACAAGCCACTAAAGTTAATTGTAATCCAAACATGTATGGATTTTGAACTTTCAATTGCTCCCAAACATGCAAAACAACTTGGATTGACATGAAAATTTTACCACGATAACTAAACTTCAAGGAAAACATACCACATCAAATTTTACTGAAAACATACATTAGATGAAGGAGATACAGGCCTCCAAAGTTGCAACCATCAAAATGTGTTTTGGTGAACACAAATGGAACCTATGAATTTCAAATGGCTTTCAAAAAATTTGTACATTTTGGATTGATCTAAAAATTTTACCACACAAACTAGATTAAGTCACATTTTTTTATTTTCATTCAAATATTGGCCTAATGTCTTCTAGTTTTAGATATTTTCTTTTGGATTATATGAAGGCATCTTGGAACTCGACAATCTTTAATGGCTATTGGTCTTGTAGTTGTAGATTGTTGATTTTGGGTTATTGGATGGCATCCTTCAGGCCAATCTCGAATAGCTATTGGTCCATCATCTTCTTCAAAAATTGTTGAAGTTGTATTTGAATTTTGTTGTTTTTTGGTTATTGGATGACATCTTTGAGGCCAATCTCGAATTGCTATTGGTCCATTGTTGTCTTCAAAAAGTGTCAAAGTTATATTTGAATTTTGGTATTCCATATAGTCATTTTCATTGGAAGGATTAGATGCCATTGTTGTTGGATTATATCCTTGTTGCCTTTCTTGACCTACGATGGGTTCGTAAAACTCAATTTCAAAATGTGGTGATTTCAAACTTGAGTATTTGTCTTCCAAATAATTTTTCATTGAAGAATTATAAAAATAGTCAAACAAAAAGAATATGAAATTCCGAATATCTATAATAAGAAGTATATGGGATGACAAATCACTAAAATGAAACAAATTAAGCCACGATTCCACGAATGGCTTTGATGGAGAAGAATGCACTTTGAAATTCGCAAAAATGATTCATTACTTTGGACTTATATAGTTGATATGATACCTCTAATCTTTTGCTTTACTTTTACATTTTTTTTGTTCATCTTTTACATTATTTATTGGATTTATTTATATTCATTTTCATTATCTTTTGCTTTGCTTTTACATTAATTTTTACTCATCTTTTACTTTATTTATTTATTTGATTTATTAATATTCATTTTTATTACACTATATTTTATTTTTGTAATTTTATTCTCATCTTTTTCTTATTTGATTTATTTATATTCATTTTCATTATCTTTTACTTTACCTTTATTTATTTTTGTACAACTTTTAGTTTTAGTTTTAGTTTTTTAGTTTTAGTTTTTTATATTAATTTGTACTTTATATTTATCTCACCATTTTTTTAGTTTTTTATTTTGATCTCAAGATACTATATTGAAATTCCAAGAGATTAGTTTTCTATTTCCATTAAACAATGATGGTGCCCTTTAAAGCACCCAATATTGCATTGCTTTTTTAATGTAGAGAAATGCATTGAACGAAAAATTGGTCTATAGAAATAGGTATAATCAATAGATTTGGATTTTCAAGATGGATATTAAAATGGTTTAGAATTTGTCCAAATTTACAAATTTACAAATTTACAAATTTCAAATGTACAATATAAATATATAGTTGTCCAAATTTATGAATTGTAATCTACCACAAAATTTGTACCCAATGCCATAAAAATTTAAAAATTTAATATTGTCTTTTATTAAAGTTTACTTTACATTATCATACTATCTCATGAAGGTTGAAAGCTCTTTTCAATTTATTAAATTTATACCACAAAATATTATTTTCATTCTAACAATCATTTTTGGTAAAATTTCTAGGTTGTTCTAAAATGCAATATATTTTTGTAATATCATTTCCATATTATTATTTAATGATCCAAAAAATTTGCTTTTCCATCAAATAGATTGAAAAAATTAGCATCAATAGAATAATCATTGTTTCATATAGAAACAAGTGTTTAATTCCTCAAGGGCTAGGAGAATACAATGTCTCCTCTTCAAATTTACATTGGAAAATTTTGGGTATAGTGAAACAAATCTCAATATTTTGTAAAGTAGGATCTTATAGAGTAACAAGTTGACATACTTGTTGCATTTTTTATTTTCAAAATTTCAATGAAAAAATTATTTTAAAATTTATTTAGGAAATGAAGTCTAATAGAAAAAGGGAGCAAACAACCAAACAATAATTTTTTTTCAATGAAAGGAATATTAGGGATGGAAAAAAATATTTTTCAAGATATTTTTGTTCTTTGCTTTGCACAAAAAAATTGGGTCTGAAGAATTTTTTTCATATTTGTCTGTTTAGCAATTTTAATAATACAAGATTAAATCTTGTATGATTAAGAAAAAAAAATAATTAGAATGATTTCAATTCTTTGTAAGGGTGTTCCAACCAATATTTTAATAATATTACTTGTTAAATTTCAAAAATTTCCACACATATAAGTTTTTAAAAATTTCATCAGATCCAATTTGGTTAGTTTTTGGCTTTTTATTGGTCAATTTCATAGGCTGTTATTCAGTAATTCTACTCCTTCTGTTTGAAAATGTATACAAATTTGAGAGAGTTTTTATTTTTCATTTTCTTAAACCAAAAAATATGAATTTTTTCTTAGATTCCAATACATTTTCGGGGGGTGATAAAAAAGCATTATTCAGCTTTTTACAATTTTTTTCTCCAAAAGCTGCATTTTTTGCCTATAAAGTTGATCAATCAAAATTGTTATAATCTAAAAATCCAAGAGTTAATATTTTCCGCAATTATTTCTGTGCTTACTAGATAAATGAGTCTTTACTTTTGTATGGTTAAAATTAAAAATTTCAAGCACATCTATGTGCAAAAAAACATCAAGGTAGAACAATTCATTGAAAACCTCCATTGTCAAAAAGTTAGGTCTTCAAGAATTAACCCTAGAAGGACCAAAATACGTTTTTTTGGCAACATAGTGATTTTGGGCAACTCACTATGAATGAAATTTATATTTTTTTTGCTTACATTTTCAAACAACATGTGGTGAAGAAGTAGCTTTAAAGTGCAACAATTTTCAGAACTTTTGATTTACATGGTTAAAAAGTTATTATATGATATGTAGTTTTTGTTACTCCCCAATCAACTCAAAAAAATGATTTTCTTAAGAAATAAAAATTTGAACTTGGTTTCCTAGATTTGTATGTATGTATAAAGCTTTGAATCAATCTATTTTGATTGACAAGATGAAAGTTATGAGGAGTTTTAGGTTGCAAGTAGTTATGGAATTTTTATTCCAAAATAAACTTTGAAGTCCTTTATTTAACTAAATTTTTAATATTTTTGAAAATAAAATAAAATCATTGGATGCAGATTGCTTATTACAATGTTACAACTATGGGGATTGGATTTTTTCAATTCTATAACTAAATTCTTAACAATTTAGTATTTTGAATCATTCTCTATTTTTTTCTACTTACTATTTTTTTCAAGCATAAATATGAAATATCTTTTGTTGAAATTTTTTATATGTATTTCCAACTCATTTCTTCAACATATTATGGAGAGTAACAAGTTGTACAATCTATACATTTTTGTGTAAAGAGTTTTAAACATGAAACCTTACCATTTGGGAAGAATTCAAATACTTCTTTTTGAAATCCAAGTTTCATGATCTTGCAATTGGTAAAGTTTCTTATTCTAAATTTTTAGGAGGGTGTATTCTAACAAGTTAACTAAATGATCCTACATTTGGATTTGTTAATGAATTACTATAGATGAAGATTTTAGCCTCACTTTGTGTTCGAGTACTTTGAAGTAGTTTTGGGCCTAAAAACGTTAAATTCCTTTAGACGTTAAACCATAAATCACTTGTTTGATGTCATCAAAAAAATTCTGTAATATAAATGTTTTCTTCAACTACATTTGAGTTGATCAATCATGTTTTCTCATATTTTTCCTACACCTACATACTAGTCTATTACTAAAGAAAGTCCCTTTGGATTAGAGTATAGGGCAATATAATAAGAACTCTCTTTGGAAAAAATTATTCATTGGGTTGAAGCCCGGATAATCAACAAAATGTGTCTCTAATGGGTGAAAATGTGGCGCTACATTTGTGGATGGTACAAATACAATGCCTTGTGCTCCCCACAATTTTTTTTTGTATAGTGCATATAGTAGGGAAGTACTCTTAAGTTCATATTTTGGATGATTTGTAGAATACTTCGAGATGATGTTTTGTCCAAACAATCCTTCATACATCCAATGTAGAACTTGAATTGATCTTCAAGAAATAAGTCAAATAACCTTCTTTCATAGCCAATTTTGCTAGAATTGAAGTAAACAATATACTTTTACAAAGATATAAACAAAGACATGTACATAAAATTTAGAAAATACATTTACTACCTCAAAAAATTCAGAGCATATTTGCAAAAGAATTCTCACAAAATTTAGTATTTTCTATTGTTTAAGCATAAAAGATTATATTAGAATTACAATCTTTATCTATTTATTTTGAAATTTTCAACAATTCTCTCAAATTGACTAAGGATTTTATAGTCCAAGTCACTTGATTAAATAGAAAATGAGCTAAACATTACACTTGAATCTTAAAATTCTTACTTTGTTTGGTATTCTACAAATAGAATGTAAGGTAACTAACACTATTGCTACTACAATTTCTAGTTTGATTCCCTTGAAGTACAAGAGAAAATCAATTTTTCTTTCAAATATGCGTAATTAACAATGAAGCTAGTAGGAAGTGATTTCAGATTTTTCAAAGTGAGTTTGTAATATTTCTAATTTTTGGGAGTGTAGCCAAAAAATTCATAAGAGAAACTAGAGTCCCCTACATTGAAAATGTAGAGAATTGATAATAGTCATGCTCCATCCTAAAATTGACAAAACCCCAAATACTAATCGCTATGCCATGAGTCCATTATGGCCACTTGCTTTGGCAAGAAGTTGCTACTCAAAATGTCATTGCTCCTAACAACAACTTTTCAGAGTATATTGTCACCACTTATACCTTTACTTTGGCCACATTCACCTCCCAATTTGGCCACAAGCAACCTAATCTCTCATAAATTGAAAATGGACAATTTTAGGTTGATTTGTTGGCAAAAATAGTGCCTCATGAAAGGTGGAGGAAATAGTCACATGGTAGAAATAGGATTGATTACCTCACAAACATTTGTAGATTGGCTAGTTAAATTTTGGAGATGCCAGTTTCCAATTTTGGGTTTATTTTCATTTTGTTTCAGATTTTAAATAACCAATGAGATGTTGTATTGCATTAGTTGGTGCAGTAATCTCCTTTGGTGGTGTTCATGTGAACTCAAAGTCAATGTCTAATAACTTAGTTCCTAAACATTTTGTCCAACCGGAAGATCATTTTAGGAGGGAGGAAGTCCAAACTAGTGTCCTTAGAAAGAACGCTGATTCGTAGATTAGCCATTCACTCGAGTGTCGGTAGGGTTTCCCGTCACAAAGCTCTACATTTGGGGAATTCCTGAGTTCCTGAAATTTCTTGGTCACAAATCGCTGCTCAATCTGTTTGCGCTTCGTCGGAAATTTAGGGTTCAGGGCTGCAGACAATCGTTACGATGAAGGTGAAGAAATTTTCTTCTTCGATTCTTCTTTTGATTCTTGTTGTTTTCGTCTAGTTTATGATTCTGGACCAGGATGTTCTAAAATCAGAATGAGTTGTCTCAGATTGCTGTTGAGGGTTGCGCACATGGCGACTTGGACAATATCTATGCTACTCTGCAGCACCTGGAGAAAGTGGAAAATGTCAAAATCGACCTCCTCATCTGCTGCGGCGATTTCCAGGTTGATCAATAATTTCCTACAGACAGACCACTCATGATTTTTATCACGCGGGATTAGTTGTGTCTTCCAATGGTATCCTTTGTTTGTTTGTTTTTTGTTTTTTTATGGCAATTGAAGATATTGTCTAAGAAGAGTAGGTCGCCTTCGTGAAGTTGCTGGGTTGCATAATTCCTCACATATCGTTAAGATTATTTTATGTAACTGTAGCAATCTTGGGTCTAGGGTTTAAGATTTAGGGTTTAGATCGCGCTTAGTCCTGGATGGCGACGGACTATGTTGTCTAGGAAGGCCAGTTTGCACTTCTGTGATGTTGCTACTTTGCATAACACCCTCACTTGTCGTTAAGATTATTTGGTGGATGTAACTTTCGCTATCTAGGTTTTAGGATTTAAGATTTAGGGGTTATGTAGCGCTTACTCCTTGATCGCAACTGACGGTATTGTCTAGGAAGGTCATGTTGCACTTCTGTGACGTTGCTACATTGCACAACACCTCGCATGTTGATATTATTTGTAACATTAGCAATTCAGGGTTTAGGGTTTTAGACCACCCTTAGTCTTTTTTGAATTTAATAATGCAGAAAACTCGTATCGTGACTCGAGGTTGACGATTGTTTCAGGCTGTGAGGAATGAGGAAGATCTGCTGTCTTTGAATTGCCCACCGAAGTTTCGTGCGATGAACAGCTTTTGGAAGTATTACTCTGGAGTTGAACGTGCACCCTATCCCACTCTTTTTGTGGGCGGAAACCATGAGGCGTCGAATTACCTGTGGGAGTTGTAAGTATTATCTTCATACCTTCGCTTCAGCATGTGAACCGTGCTATGGTAAATGAGGGTCATTTGGAAAATTTCAAATGTATGTATTGATATGCCTTTGTAGACCTAGTTCTGTCCTTTTGTGAGCGTCGTCATAGCGACTTTGCTTGTCGGGGAGATATAAGGTCGAGGATTTCTTCTACCTTAGATTCCAGGTTTTTGATTCCGGGTTTTCAGCATTTCATTGTGGGTGCATGGGCCAGGTCAGATACTACGGTGGATTTGTAGCGCCGAACATTTATTTCATGGGGTTTGCAGGAGTTGTGAAATTTGGAGGTGTTCGGATTGGTGGACTCTCGGGCATCTTCAAGCAGGGTGACTACCGGAAAGGCACGTTCCCAACTTCCCTGATCACAAAAACATTATGAGTGGAATGCATGTCGAGCAGAAAAACTCTTGAGTAGATGTATGTTCTAGCAAGTCTAGCTTGTTTGATACTCTCTCATAGCTCTCTTGTTCTGGTTTCGTGGAGCGTCTTTGACGCACGTGCATCTGAGGTTGGGAGGCATATAAGGTAGATGATACTATTTCCGTCACTTTAATCATCCTAATTTATTTAGGAGTTTGGTTTGGGGGAGATATACAAAGCTCTGGAGAGATCTCTGGGTAGAAGAGCCAAATCTGTTGAGATCAAATATCAGTCACTCTTTATGAATTCTTATGCAATTTCTAGGTGGGAGTTGTACACCACTATGATTGACAATAGAAAACCATGTTTGTACTCAAAGATCAGTGGCCATGGACATTTTATCTTAAGTCGTGCTTATACATCTTCTAATTGATGGCTCACCAATCGATGAGTTGTTGTTGGTAATGGGGGTGAGTATGGGAGATGGGATCAGGTTCTTAGCGATTTTAGAATCCTCATCGTAAGGGACCTGTGTGCTCGTGGTCTTTGCAGACCAATCTAAGTTGTGTTTATCTTTGACAAGCAGGTCACTTCGAGCGTGTTCCATATAACGATAGTGACATCCGATCAATCTATCATGTGAGAGAGTACGATGTCAAGAAGCTTTTGCAACTGGAAGGAGGAATTGATATATTTGTTTCACACGACTGGCCTGAAGGAATTACACAATATGGGGACGTGCAGCAACTTCTCCGGCATAAGCCCTATTTCCAGCAAGAGGTAAGTCATCGTCATCGAAGCTGTGTTTTTTATATCTACAGTATCCTTAGAAATCCGGTCCGTCTCCATTAGCAATTTAGAACAGGAAAGATTCTTTGAATTTTTGGATCTGACTTTAAGTTAGGAGCCTACAACCACGCCAGAGATATATTGCAGTTCCTCATTCGACCTGGAGAGGGACCTTTGATTGCATTTAAGCATCCTCAACCAAATTTTTTCTGTTTCTTGGCAGATCCAGGAGAACAGGCTAGGAAGCGTAGCCGGTAAGGAGCTGCTACATAAGTTGTGTCCCGATTACTGGTTCTCGGCCCATCTTCACACAAAATTTGCTGCTCTCGTTCGGCATCCTGACAGTAATAGGGCTACGAGGTTTCTGGCACTTGACAAGTGCCTTCCTCATCGCAATTTCTTGCAGGTGCTTCTATAATCACCTCTTTTCTGTGCAATTTCTTGTAGGCTCTGCATTCATCCATTTGCTCTCTTTGATGGAATCCAAGACTGTCACAGAACTACAGCTGCAGTTACAAGGTTAGACATGTTTTTAGTTGAGTCTATGTCGATGTTGCCAAACCAGTTATAATAATATGTTATATCGTTTGCAATTTTCTTAGTAACTTCTTGCATGCTTTTGCAATTAATAAGTTGATACTGCACTTTTGCATTCAGATTGGTACTGAGGGTCATTTGCTGTTTGGTATGCTTATGCAGTACCAAAAATGAGACATGCCATACTGATTGTTTTACTTCTTTCTGAACAAGTTCAGATGGTTGACATGCCAGCAGCTAAGGGACCATTGGAATTTATGCATGATGAGGAATGGCTGGCTATTACTCGGGCATATCATCCGTATTTTCCCTTAACTCGGCAACCTATGCAACTGTGAGTGACAGCTTGCTAGGGTCCTCTGCTACTCTCATCAGCATGGCTCTTGCACACATTCCTTACCTTATTTTACCATGATACTGAGAGCTTCGCTTTTCTGTTTGCTTCCAACCCGCTAATTCTGATGTCTGAAAGACCCTAAAACCCGGATGCTGCGTGTGCTATAACCCTAACGCACTTTCTGTGGTCTTTGACAGGAGACATTCTTTGAACCTGGAGGTACAGCGTCACTGGGTGAAAAATCGACTGGCTGAGAGAGGATCAGCCATTTCGGTGCAATTCAGCATGACAGCTCCGCCCTACCAAGCAAATCAACCTCGGGGCAATGCTGGTCAATCGCCAGGTATCTCCTCTTTTACTTCTCGAAAAAAAGTATTTTACCAAAAATGTATTCATCTGGACAGATAATGGTTTCAAACAATATGTGGTCCCTTCGCATGGGTTTTAGAGCTCCAGTCCTGATTTTCTTGTAGGTTTGAAGGTTTCTGTAACGACTAAGAGTGCAATTCAATCTGACTGGTGATTTTTTATTTTGTTAACTTCTTATTTCCAAAGCAGGTCATGTGCGCAATCCTCAAACTGAGACCTTTCTAGAGGTCTTGGAGCTACCGTACCTACTAGATCACGCCTTGAAATCAAGCCCCGGACAATCTCCAGTTGCTTTGCCAGGTACTTATCGGTCCTTCTGGATTGTTCTGCATAGATCTTCTCCCTGTTATAGTTTGAGCTCGCTAGGGTTTCTTCTAAGGAAATTTAGTTATATGCGCGGCAATGATAATTTGGACTTCCATTTTTGTGGAATTCTCAGACATTTACGTCTCTTCCAAGAAATGCTCCTGCAATTTATGGTTTTTGTGCAACCCTCTGTTGTGTTATGAAATATGGTAATCTGACAACGAGTTAGTCCTTGATACGGCTTAATGCTTTGAATATAGGGCCGGTGGAGAAAGATCCAAATGAGATTCTAATAGAAGATGAAGATGAAGACTTAGAAGTGCCAGACAATGGAGGTGATTTAATTGCTGATGATATAGATGAGTTGGAATCCAGATCCAGACATTCAGTAACAGACCCAGATGAAATAGTGCTCTGCGAAGATGAAGATTGATAATCCTAGGTACCACTCTTCGCCTCTTGATTGTCAAGATGCTAAAGAATCCTAATTTGGGGTATTGGACAATTTTGTAAATGTTACTTGTTCGTCATCAAGATGTTGTAAAACAGGAGTACGGATAGGTCTTGCATGCTGAGGAACTGTACATTTTTCCAGGGGAAATTCAGCTATTTGTGAAACTGAATGTCTTCTTTTGAAAAGCATCATGTCCAAAAGGGTATGTTGACTATCCCAAAACCAACAAAAAGGTTCATCCGCCATTGTTATCTTTCTCACCTAAGAGACACTCTCCTATTTGTGCCATCTATCTATAGTTGTCTAAGATTTCAAGCTTGAAATCTTGGACTGTTGTAGATAGGTGGCACAATTAGGAGAATTCCTTTTAGGTGTGTAGACCTTAAGTTAATCACAATGTTCTCTAAAATGGCACAACATCAAAGCCCTAAAATAGCTACTTTTGTAATGGTTTTATACTTACTAGATTAAATGTTCCTATTGTGGTCACTAAATCAATCCATTATAGTCACCCAAGACTATGATTTTGGCCACTATCTCAACCCATTATTGAAGAATGGCCCAAATTTCATTTATTGAAGAATGTCTATTATATGTTGAATGCAAGATGGTAACCTATCTTTTCCTAGGTACTTGCAATGGACTAAGTGACTATGATGGGATGGTTTACCTTAAGTACATCTACAATTGTCACTAATAGCAATTGAACAAAATTAATTCTAGGGATGGTATTTTATACCCAATAATTTATTAAAATTTTGATTTACGATTTAGCAATTGCCTAAAAGTAGGAAGACTTATTTTTTTCCATATAAAATATTTGATATTGAAAAATGATTTTTTAAAACTCCTTTATTTATTTTAGAAATATTTTTGCCACCCTTGGTCATTTGCTACAATATTATTAAACATAAATTGTTTTTATTGGATATCATTAGTAAGTAAAAGAAAAATGTATTTGACTTTAGTTTGCATGTTTGGAACACCAAAGTAATGAATTATCAACTTTCAAAGTATTGTCTTCATATGTACCAAAGATTGAGACTAGATAGTAGGCACTCATTTTGATTGTATGTACTTAGGTTTTTGTTTTCTATTATAGTCAATGTGAAGGTGTTGCATTTTTATGGGAATGGATACTTGGCAACTTTTGCAAAACTCATCCTTTATTTTGGAAATTTGGTTGGTATGTAACTTACATAATGCAAAAGAAAAAGTCCAAAAAATAACCATGTACAATGGAAGAATCTCATTCTATGAAAAGTTAAAGGCTATTGGCTTTGTTGAAGAAGGTAAAAAAAAGTGGCAAAAACATAAAGAGAGTTTTGGATTGACCTACATTATAAAAGTTGGGCCAAATTATTTTGGTGCCATTTTGACACCAAAGGCCCACATACTTGTCATTTTAGTGTCATTTATCCATACTAGGTTGGTTTGGAGGTTGGCACCAAAATAATTGAATTGCATTTCAATGCACCATCACAACACCATGTTCACATGCCTTCAAGTTCTTGATGTAGCCCATCCCTCAAACCAAAACTATAAAACTTTAGTATTAATTATATATATATATATAAGATTATAGCATAGTATATGTGGTTATAGTATAGTACAATGTATAGATATAGGTATTGATGCAAAATGCTGACAAAGTTATATTGATAATATATGAATATAGATAATGTAATATGTATTATCCCATATCAATAATTGCACTTTCAAAGCTTTACATAAATATAAATACAGGGGAAGTACTCAATTATTTTACAAAGACATACATATTCGTTAATTCATAAATTCAAGTGTACAGTGACATATGTTTGTCGCTATACAAAACACTTAGAATTTGTAGATACTACCACACTCACTATTGAATGATACAATATCCTCAAATTTATGTTAGTTTTGGGGTTTAGTCACTCATCAAGGCTATTGGGTTGCATAGTTCAAAATTTCACAACAAATTCATAGTTTGTTGGAAATCATAATTTCATTCTATTTATAGGGGTAAACTTCAATTTTCAACTATCCCACAAGACAGGTTAGTAAGCAATCTTGCCCACAATGGAGTCATCTAACTTATTTACCAATAGTTTCAATTTTGTTTTGTAAGGAAATTGAATCCATGTATGGGAAAAATCAATAATTGGTTCATTGTTAATTAATGCCTTTGGAAAAATAATTGGTTTGAGTGAAAAAATGGAGATACCAAAATTGGACAAGAAATTGGTGGGATTGGCAATTGATCAATGTGTAAAAATAAAAAGTAGATATATAGCCACCGCTTTTATGAAATTGCTAGATTGTTTAAGCCACTTGCCATTCCAAATTCAAGGCTAACACCCAATTTTCTGGAAGGTAGATTTGTTCTTGGACAAAGTGGGGATCGCTTTAGGGTTGGCCGTTGAAGATCTTAGAGTGTTAGGAACAGGGTGAGGGTGGGTATTCCTTGAGGATTATTTGTAGAATGCAATCCTCGCTCCATACCCCTATATAAATATTCAATGTATTGAAATTTGTAGAGTTTAGTTTCAAAACCATCCTGTCATTGAATTGAAAGAGGACGATTGTAGCCTTTGCAACTTTGAAGTTGAAAGAAAGTGGCCAGTTAGAATTCTATACTAGAGGAAATTAACTAGAAAATTTCGATAAGGAGAGGATGCATCGAGTGTTCTTGGATCCCCCCAAGGTTCCTCAATTCTACAAAGAAGAGGCAAATTACCCACAAGATTGCTAGCATGTGACCCTAAGATCTTGAGCCCACAAGCCTAGGAGCTGAAGCACCTATGTTAAAACTACCTCTAATATTGACATCTTTTCATGGTTATGGGATATCCATTTGTAGGCACCTTCAATGGTTGTAAGGTACCTATTGACACCAAGGCTCAAGACTCATAGGCTCACATTTTCAAGCTCACACACTAGCGTCACCAAAATTAAAGCATACACACCTAAAATTAACATGAGTCTTCTACCAACATCTAAAAAACAACCGAAATCCAAATACACCTAGACACAAAGCAAACAGGTCAGGTCACAAGAAGTTGTCACAATCACAAGGACAATTTTTTGCATTGGCTAATCTCCTACATGTGATACAAGCTTACAGTCAATTGCTTTTGGGTGAGATTCCTTAACCACTTGTGTGTTAATCCACAATAGCTCCATCCACCCAATTGTTTCTACTAAATCCGTATTATATTCAATCATACCAGCTCTACAAAAAACACAAAACCAATTTGGTTGGTTTTACCTAAATAAACCATTTTCTAACAAGTACACACCATTTTAACCCCTCAACACTAGGGATTTTTTTTGGCACTGAGGTGCCAAATTGCACTTTTCCTTCCCTTTAGTGAAATGGCTATGGGAGCCTAGGAATGAAATTGACGGGTTGCTCGCCACTCTAGCGGTTGAGGTGGACTAGGGGGTGCCAAGATGTCGATAGTGGTCTCATCGAGGGATTAGGGCGTCATCGCCACCTTCATTTTCAAGTTGCACCTTCAACCACAAATTAATTCCTCTACTTCACCACTCCATTTCATTCCTCCCAACTTTGTGCTCCGGATAGTTTGGTTATGTCGCCATAGTTGCTGAGATTTGATGTTGATGCTTGCGCTCAATCACCTTAGGTTTCGTGGAGTTCCATGAAGATTTTGCCACTTGCACCTTCATTGCAACCAAGTTTCGCCTATTGTTTTTGGAGGGAAGCTACTCGTCTCACCAAGGCTTTGCAATTCATAGGGTGTATGATGGAGGCTAGTTGTAGTCCTCTATTGAGAATTTTCATGTCACTCGTTAATTATGTTTGTTATTGTTTGTTGTTTGCAAAAATGGAGGTCTTGCATTGTCATGCACGTTAGTTACCTTGCATGCACTTGAAATTGTGAGGAATTCTTCATTTTCCTTATGAGTGTCCTCTGTTTTTGTTCTACCTCATCTCCTTCCTACATTGTCTGGCTTCTATTCTCACGCAGCACTTCGTTGTCATTGTGTATTTGTCATTGTTTTCTTTGTGGATGGTGAATTGTTTGTGATGGAGTGAGGCCGTGAGGACTCTAGCAAGATGTAGTGGCCAAAGTGGAAGTGGAAGGGGAAGATTATAGAATTGCACAAGATTGAATCATGTAAAAAGACAATGAACTCTTACTTTCAATCTTCACAGGGTGCAGAAGCGGGTTAGCCACTTTCTTTAGTCTTTGATGGCTCAATGCTCGAGGTGCTAGGGGTGGAGCCACTTTTTGGTGAAGAGTACCCGAGCAATGATGGAGACTGGTTGATCACAAGGTGCCAAAGTACATCAATATCAATGGAGACATCAAAAACTCTTGGTTCCCCCTCTAGTTCTAGGGTATACAGTTGTACTCAACGCAAAATCCCCATTGATCACCATTTCCGAGGACTCAACCGAACCAAATAGTGCCGATTTTGTTGAAGTGCCAATCCACTATGACGACTCCAATGAAGACTCTGACTTCGAGTCTCCATTGTCAAAGAGAGGTAGCCCAAGTTGAAGCAAGTCGGGCAATTCACGATCAAGAGCACAAACTCATTACGACTGTTACCGTAAGTTCCAGACCAAGTGGGCCTCAAAGTTGCCATAGGTAGAGGGGATCATGGCAACAGATGGAATTCTCCATATGGCGAAGTGCAGAATTTGCAGTGCAAATGACTGCAAGCTATGCGTGATGGTGCCAAAGTCAGATATGCTTTTCAAGCACGATGGCAAATGATCTACCCAAAAAGATTTGCCCCAATACAAGGTGAAGGCGAGAAAGCAATACATTGCTACCCAATGCAAACACTATAGGAATATGAAGTTGTACACAATGAAGCCACCAACAACAATCATTGAGCAGATGAATCATTGCACAATTTTAGAGGCCAAAAATAAATGGGTTCAATTCGCCACTTTGTTCCAGTTGCTTTCCAATGGTTGTCCCATGTTAGAGTTTCAATCTCATCTAGGTTTGTATAAATTGCTTGCTGTTCCTAACCTTCTCTTAGCACATTGGTACGATAGTTCAGTTATATGTATAAGCAAGTAGTTGAAGAAATGAGTTGTTTGTTAGGATCTCCAAGGTTTGTAGCTGTCACGGTTGACAAAGTAACCGTTGTGGATAACAATAGTTTTCTATTAGTGTATACTTACATTGTCCAGAACTAGATCCGTACTCCACTATTAGTATCTCTACAGTGGGTTGAGTGCACCTGAAATACAAAAAATCTTATTCAATTAATTGTAGAGAGCACTCAGTAGTGGTACGAGCCTTGATTCCAATTCTATAGCCAAAAAACTCATCAGTTTCGGGGCAGATGGGGCCTCCACACTACAAAGAACACGATCAGGTGTCACTCAGCAAGTTAAAAAGAAACATGCCCTGTTCTTCATTAGCATCTATTGTGTCACCCATCGTTGCAACTTAGCCTTTAAGGCGTTGTCCGGTCTTAGCATTTTTGGAGACATTGAGAAGCTCCTTTCAATGACTTACTTTTACTCCTGTAAAAGTCCAAAGAGGTTCTTGGAGTTCAAGCAATTGGCGGAGCTCACAGAAACAAAGGGACTAAAAATGCTATGAAATGTACAAACCTAGTGGGTCTATCTCATAGAGACACTTTGACGCCTTCTATCTGAGTACCGGACATTGATCTACAAGATGACTATTGATTTGCATGAGAACAATAAGGTAGAGGTTTGTGTTCAGTATCTCATTCCATTGTATTATGTGTTGGACTTGTGGTTGTAGTAACCACAATGCCGTCTTTGAATTCACGGACACTATTTTTGTATGCATGGTTCCTCATGTTGTTACATTGTTCTCTATAGGCTTGTCTACAATTGCTTCTGAATCCTTATACGATGCTAGGGATGTATGCACTTCTGCCACTCCTTGAAGCAATTGACACACTAGTCAATTTTGCCCATAAACGAGATGTATATATTTGTGACTTCATGGCTGCAATCAAAGTGTGCCAAGTGTCTTTGTATTAGATGTATGAGGACAATGGGACTTCATATAGCACCGACGAGTTTTGGGGCTTTAACAATCTATTGGAATGTAGTCATGAACAAATCCACATCAAGTGGTTGTGTGATTTGAACAACAACTTTGTAGTGCTAACCTTCATTTGCCATGGTGAGTAGATTCATGTAGAGCATAGGGGAGGGCCAGTGGACCATGATGTGTGGGTCAATTTGCTTGTAAAAGTCAAGGCTGAATGCACCAATAAGTTCTCCATATTTTGTCTTTTGTTGATCTTTGTTCTTTCATGTATCCTTCTAGTGGTCTTTGTAATCTCTCAAGTATTGTTTTCTTGACCATTTGCTTAATCACTTGATAATTGACTTGGCTATGTGCTTAATCAACAATCATGCAGAACTTACATGGGTATTTTGTGGTTGTGGCATTCATTCCAAGTGTCGCTAAAATGCTCATAGCAAAATTGGATGCCCGATTCCTTGCCCACAATGAGATGAATGCATTTGGCATTTTTATCCTCAATATTGGTGCTAGTTGAATGTTGAGGAGGCATTTGACAATCACTTGAGGACTCTCATGGACACCTATGGCCATGGGAAAATCTTGGAGGAGGGTGACAAGAAACTCTTGATCCCTCCGATGATTGACCGTGAAACATTCATTTCCCAGCATATTCTATTTAAGACTTGTATGAAATCTAACTCATGTGCAACTATACTCCCACCATATGATGTGAATCCTTTAACCAAGGTGTGGCGTATCTTGGATAGCAACAATAGCTTGACATAGAACTTTGGTGAGTTCCTCAAGCTTGCGGAGATGGTTGTAGTGCACGTTCTAGGATTCGTTGAAGATGAGCAGTTATTTTCTAGCATTGGATTTCTAAAGTCAAAGCTTCGCAATAATTTTGAGGAGTACATTCAAGTAGTAGTCGGCATGTTCTCGCAACGAGTTTTCACCTTAGAGGACTTCCCTTATCAAAAGTTTTTTGATGAATGGCTCGTTTCCGAAGGATACGGTAGGTACTTGGCAGGTGTCTAGAATCAGGTGTGAAAGTTGCAGCAATCGTTGTATAGACAGGGTTGTAAACCATGAGGCAGATAGGTATCTACAACCGCTTCACAAGTAGTTCATTCTTGTAGGGTGTTCAAGGTGGGGAGATTTAGCTTTATTCCAACATCGCTATGTATTTCTTGCTTTGTGACTCGTTCACAAAAAATTTGAAAGTGTTGTTCTCATCACAATTCAAGCATCTTCTGTGCAGGTGTATGCTAATGAGTTGGTATCGAGTGAATCCATATAATTAATTTGTAATGGGATGTGTTGTTTGCAAAGTTGCAATGCCTTTTATGCTTGTATGTTGCGTCAATCATATAAGTGATCTATATTGTATCTATGAGAGATTGTATGTTGCAAATGTTTGAGCTTTAAGGTGTGGTATGTTTATTTGAAGATTTATCTCACTTAGGCATCGAAAGGGGGTTTGGGTGGGTGCAGGTCAATGTCTACAATCCACAATCTACACATTGTCTGTAGATAAGGTAGATTCCTCGTGTCCTGAAGTGGTTGTGAACTTTGCTGGTGAGACTCATCCTCCAAGTCCGTCACTTTGATGTTACTTTTATTTCCAAACTTGCATAAGCAGGTTTCCAACATTGTTTTTCAAATTCTCTTACATCATAATGTGCTCCAAAGCAAAAGAAGATTGTTGTTGAATTACTTAGTGGTTTTCTAGATTCTCTTGTATTTGCATATTTACTTTGCCTAAGGAAACTACAAAGTATAATGTGGCATGATGTATCCCTAAACTAAAAAAATCGGGTGTAGGAGTAAGGTTTGCAATTTGTATCTCAATGCCAAAAAGACTCAATAAAAACAATGCTTAGTTGTTGATTTCTATTTGAAATGTTCTTACTTTGGCATCAGAGGACTTTTGGAGTAGACATAGGTGTATGTCATTGCATGTGGTAGACTGGTAGTGATCTTAGTGATCATTGTGTTCATTTTATAATTTGTTTTAGGAAATTTGTGGTTTGCACATTGCACTATGATGGTCATTTGGAATTATTAAATCGCCTAATAAACCGCAATGATGCATACAACTTTGCCAAATTCCAAGCACTAAATTCTTTTAGTTCACCTACAATGCATTGGAACTCACATTCAATTCCCCAAAAAAACTCAGGGTACGTTGAAACATCGCCAAATAAAGTTTGCAGAGGATTTTGAAATTGCCAGTCTGAAACTTGCCTCAAGCCTTAGAGGTTGCCACTTCAACTTCAACCACACATTCAATATAGCCTTTTCAATCAATTGAAAAAAGTGGAAAAAAACACCTATTCAACACATGCCCAAGGAGCCTATTTTGGGCCTCTCACCTATTCAATAGGTCAAAGGAGTTATAACTTCATTTCCCTATACTCTAAGAAATAAATCTAAGTGAATTTAATATTATGATGTTCAAAATTATTGAATGGGGAAGTTCAAAAGTACAATTGACATCATGTATTAAGCATGTAATAAGCTCGATGTACGATGCCTCCCTTATTGTCAATCAAAGTTCAAACTTGTGAAAAAAGTACAGAAACAGCTTGGGCCTTGCCTTGAGGGCTTAATCTATTCTATTCTGTAGCTACTACCCTCCTCAAGATCTACCCGCAGATCTTGAACAAGTGTTACTTTTCGGTACGTCTTCCTCGGTACCTCGGTACCTCAGTACCTTACCAACCGAGAGCAGCTCCGAAAACTTGGCTGGCCACTCCGTCGGTCCAACTGATTGTCTGTCGCTCGGTCCAACCGACTGTCTCCGTCCAACTGTCTTTCTGCCTTCTCCGAGTTCTTAAATGCTGTCTGAGTGTGTCTGACCCATTCCTGGATAGAGCCCTGATTCCCTAAAGGTCAGGGCAGAGCAGGTCCAGAGCTCACCAGATCTGCCAACTCCAGGACCTTCGTACCGTGTCCTCCTGGCTTGTACGAGTTCTGTACTGTCCTGACTCTCCCCTTTGCGCCTTCAAAATCATGGTCAGTCACTGACCTTCACACTCCTTCAGTTGTTGTTCGCGCTGCCAACACCTTCCCCAGGCAAATCAGTGAGTCACAACACCCACCACAGTTCAGAAGGGACCACTGAATTGGACCTGCCTTCAGTAAGTTTTGGTTTAAATTTTGAAACTACCTGAAGATTGTGTCAGAAGAAAAACAAAAAAAACACAAAAAACACCTGCAGATTGAATTTATTTATTGCTAAAAAATTGACCTGGCAACAACTGAGACAAGGGTAGTACAGGGATTTCCAAGGGTAGCGTACAGTGTATACATGGATTTTGAGTTTTGGGGGTAGCAAGTCTAGCGACACTTGGTTGACTTGATTCCATTCTAGTTAGTTAGGGTTGGGGGAGTGCCAAATGTTTCTTATTATGGTTATCTATGATAGTCGAACGGATCGATATATTCCAAAGAGTGTGAGAATAGGTGTCGGTCTTCATCTTATACTTGATCGTCATGTGACTGCAATGAGACATAAGGAGGTAGGAGCACCCCAAACCAATAGTGTACCCAATGGCGTCACATACTTTCTAGACATGGTAGTTTATTTCATAACCAAATTCGGGGTAGATCATAGGTAGCTTATTGTTTCTTGACCAAAATCATAAAGCTATCTGTAGTCTATCAAGATTTAGGTTCTAGAATCATTGGCTTACCTTGGAAAATGACATCATTGGATACAATACTGGGTTTTTTAGGTGCTCCTACTGTATGTTTAGATCCAAAAAAATTATGCTATTTTATAGTAGAGGGTCTACAAAGCAACCATAAAGTAGGTGTCAAAGTTGGGAATTTGAAGCAAGAGACTAATCCTTGGTTATCACACATGGCCTCTCACGAGAGAAAACCAAAGAAGACTGACTACACTTTGATGCCTTTTTTGTTTAATGCATGAGAAAAATCAAGCGAGATCAATGGAGCCACAAGGAGAGAGTAGCAAAAAGACATTCTCAAAATTCAGAAATTCAAATTCCTGACTCAAAATTCTCAAAATTTGGAGATTCTCAATATGCAACCTTTTTTCTTTGCATTTTGAAGAAACCTATAACTTCACTAAGGTAGGAGACCTCATTTCTTTCACAACACAAAAACCATCCTATTTGTGCCTACTATTTCAAACTTTCAAATGTACTTTATTGATACATAATAGCTCAAAAATGACCTAAAAAGTCACATGACACAAGTAGTAAGTTAGAGTCTTCTACGCTTTTCATAATGGCTTGGATTTGGTGAGCCTCCAATCTAGGAAATTGTAGAATTCATTCACACCTTACTTTGTGCCATGTGACTGAATTCTACGCTATTCATAATGACTTGGATGTGGTGAGCCTCCAATTTCTGGAAAAAAAATAGAAGTTGAAAAACTGCTCCAGTGTTTACGTAAGTTATGCTGTGTACAGCGCTCAGTCTGACGCCCCTGCCAAGACTTTTGCCAAGTGGACTTCCCCCAATGGCGGAAAAGTCTCCCAGTCTGCGCCCACATAACATCCGGACAGGACCGGCCAGTAACAAAAAAACAACACCCACAGACAGACTTCGCCGTGATTACTAACGCGCCTAGCATTCATTCAACCCTCCTGACGCCGAGGAATCGTGCCGTTACGAGCTTGCTCCAACAAGTCCGAAATCGAGAGAGACGACGTACGCTTACATTGTTGTACAATGACCGAAATCGCCATGAATATTACGTGAGGCAAAAATTGCAAGGTATTCTGCATGCTTGCCTGCGAGCTAGCTAACTTGTAGCTTGACTCCGCCCGGCTGGCATCCCGAGTTAAGTTACGTCATAATAATTCAAGGTCCCCCCCCTGACGCAGCTGCTGCCAAACCTGCCATGCCCATTTCGCACAAGCGCATGCATGTACAAGCTAGACTCTGGTGTGCCAGAGTCAAGCAATTGTCGCAATATGCACATGCTTTTGTTACTCACTCACTGAGTGTACCGATCGGTGGGCGTCTCTTTCCAGCTTGGGGAGGCACATGAGTCCTGCAATTAGTGCGTATTTGATCAAGCTTTCGGTTGCTGTGTTGTAGGAATTTCAGAGCTTTGGTTTTCGTTTGCTGTGTTGTGAGTCAGAGAGTGACGAGGACCGAGGTGTGATCATAAGTTTCAATTGCGAGAGGGTGTTCTGTCAGTGTTGTCTTGTGGTAGTCCTTCTATCCCGCAGAATCTTTGGGTTACAGTTGAATGTTTTCTATCCGGGATATAATTAGGTCAAGGCGGGAGTGGTGTCTGAGTTTTGATGTTTTGGGAGACATGCAGAATATTGTGTAGAAAGTGAGAGCTTTCGATCGGTATTAAATTTGGGTTGGGGACTCCGTCAATCTCTGTTTTTGAGTTGTGGTTTTTCCGTGGACTTGGCTATGTCGTAGTGCATTGCGTATTGCTGAGCTTATGAAGCCTCAGGTACTGGCTGTTTGGTGGTTGAAGCTTTCGATCGAGTTGCAGCTGAAGCATTGATTTGCTCACCATGCAGGCTGGATTTGTACATGCGAAGCTTATTTTAAATTAATCGTTAGTTGGAAGTCGTGTCTATCAACCATGGGATGATGGGAAGGGACTGGAAGTGGAGGCAGTAATTCAACAAGCCGTGGTGGAGATCTTTAAATTGATTTTGTTGCAGGTCTGCAATTTATTAGTGCAGATGATCAATTACTGGCCGTTTAGGCAAGGAGCAGTGAGGGTGTAATCTATTGCTAATTCCAGTGGGGACAGGCAATCAAGGATGGGGGACAAGTATGCGCCTCGAAGTGGAGGATTGCCGACGAAGTTCACCCTGACGAAGAACAAATTGAAGATCGTCATCCTCGTCTCTCTCATTCTACTGTTGCTCATTTGGAACACAACGCCGTTCGGAAGCACGGACAGCCCAAGTGGGAGGTCAGATGCTCAAGGCAGCAGCAACAATAGTGCAGAGCTTTTCGGTGGTCGTGCGCTCCAGAGCGAGGTAAGAAAAGTATGCAGACATGGTTAGGTCGATCTGGACACGGTTAGGACTGAGAATGGGGTCAATTTGATTGTCCTGCTCTTGAAGCTTCGACCTAGAGTTTGTTGTCAGAGTTTCAGAATGCCAGATTTGCAGAGTTTGTTTTTTGTTGTCGCTACCAGATCCATGGAATGAAGTTGAAGTGAGTATCCCGAAAAACAGCCAGCCTGGCGTTGGGCAGGTCTGTTTGCACTGCTATGAATCAAGTTTTCGTGATCAGAAGCGACCCTGTTTTCCACGACACGCCATCGCTGTACTTGCTGCTAGCTATCAAAGCGAGTGCATTATGGAGCCCTGAGTTCTGATTCAGTCTCCTTGTAAAATTTCTTAGCTGCACTCTATGTCCTTTCCTGACAACAGTGGGTTTCAGATTTTGCAGAGTGTGAGGCATTCCACAGTGAAATTTGTCTATAGAGAATGTCCAAGTGGTAATTTAGAATTGACATTAAAGATCTCAATGTTACACTTGATCCGCATTTCTCCAATTGGATAGCATACGGCATTGCGTTGAATTGAACATCAAGTAGAGTATCCTTTTATCATGTTGATCATGACCTAGTTCTCTTGAACACAATAAGTACCGCTTGGGGTTCCCCAAAATTATGGCATGCAGGAAGAGCGTGTGTGTCTCTGTTGTTGAATGTTATGCTTCGCCAGGAACAAGTTCAACCACATTCTATTTCAAAACTATTCCACTAATGTGCTTTTTTTTGTTGTCTGATTGCAGGATGGGCTACGGCAGGGAGGAGATTCAGGAGAGCCACCATCCTCCAAGACGAAGCCTTCAAAAGACGAAGAGAATACCACAGAAGCGATTTCAGAGCGCCAAATTCTAGAAGAGGACGACCAGGCGTTCGAAGACACCACCCCAGTAGCGATTTCGGAGCGCCAAACCCTAGAACAGAAGGACGAGGCGCTCGAAGACAGCCTCCCAGATGAGATTCCCGAGCACCAAACCCTAAAACAGAAGGACGAGGAGCTCGAAGACAGCCTCCCAGATGAGATTCCCGAGCACCAAACCCTAAAACAGAAGGTCGAGGAGCTCGACGACACCGCCACTGAAGAGATTTCCAATCGCGAAATCCTAAAAGAGAGCATCGAGATCGACCATGGTCGCGAGGAAGACGGCAACCGCCGCTCGAAGGCCAACATTCTCCGCATGCAAATCTTCGAAGAAATCCGATCCCAGTCTCTAAACTACACCACAATTCTCACAAAAGCTTCAAGAGATTCCAGCTGCGAAGGCAAGTACATCTACGTCTATGAGCTTCCTCCCGAGTTCAACCTCGACCTGGCCGCCCAATGCGACTCCTTGTTCCCGGCCTTCAACCTCTGCGACTTCTTCGTGGACTCCGGAACAGGGAAACCCGTGGAGAATCCGAAGGCAAACGGCTCCCAGATCTTCGTGCCCCAGGATCGGTGGTTCAACACGCACCAGTACGCCTTGGAGCTCGTCTCGCACGCGAAAGTGAAGCAGTACAAGTGTTTGACGAAGGATATTGAACAGGCTGCGTTGTTTTATATTCCTTTCTATGGTGGACTCGATGTGATTCGGTGGAACTTCGCAAGAGATTCCTCGAACGAGAAACGGGATGCGCTCAGTGTGAAGCTGCTGAGGTGGTTGGATAATCAACCGGCTTGGAGAAGGCGAGAAGGGAGGGACCATGTACTGGTGCTTGGGAAAATCTCGTGGGACTTTCGGAGACAGGCGGAGGGGGACGAGTGGGGGAATCGGTTGCTGGAGATGCCGGAAACGCAGAAGGTGAGCACCAAACCCTAATTTATTAAGTCCAAGTCCGGTTGTGAATTTTCACATATTCTTGCTTATATCTTTGATCAAGCATACTAGCTACGCACCTCAATTCATCAAATCAATCGTAATAGAAAGTTTCGTTGTGAAGACTCGAGAGCCAATGAACCATGAATTTTCAAAGCGCTGATTGCAGGTGTGACCAAAGTAGACCACCCTTAAGTATGCTCTTACGCCCAAATTGTGTGCACTTCTATACATCCATTCTGATTGCTTTTAGGTAAGGGCTGCATGAAAGTGTACTTACCGTAAATGCATTTCCAAGGAACCATTAGAGAGTTGATCAACTGCCCTTCAATGTACATGACAACTTAAGAACTCCTTTGATTCCCAACTAATCCTGCACTGGAAGAAACTACGCCTGAATTTTCAGGCGCTGATTGTAGGTGTGCCCCAAATAGGCAACCCTATGATCTTATGTCCACTCAGATTGCTTTTGAACAAGGGCTGCATGTAGATGTAGCTACCGTAAATGCTTGTGCGAGGAACCATGTTAGACCTGTGAAGTGGTCATGTGCATCATAGGGCAGTTGATCGCTTCATTTGATACCAACCTAGTCCTACACTGGAAGAAACAACCCATTTTCAAGATCTTAATTTATCGATCGGTGTCAACAAAAAGAAAACCCTATGCTCTGCCTATGTCCAGACTGTGTCCATTTGGGATCCATTTGTAATTGACTGTGCCTTTGTTTGCCAGATGACCAAAGTGCTAATCGAGCGCAACCCGTGGTCCCACAACGACATCGGCGTCCCTCACCCAACCTTCTTCCACCCTCAATCCGCCTCCGACATCACCACTTGGCTCCACCACATCCAATCCCAAAACCGCTCCAGCCTCGTCACTTTCGTCGGCAAGGAGCGTCCTGGCACCACCAACGTCCGTGGTGCTCTTGTCAAACAATGCCGCAACGCCACAACAAACGCAACATGTCGCTTTGTCGAATGCATCCAGAACAAATGCCAAGTCCCCGCCTTCGTCACACAAGCCTTCCTCACCTCGCACTTCTGCATGCAACCCGTAGGAGACTCCCCGACACGACGCTCTGTGTTCGACTCCTTGATTGCGGGGTGCATCCCTGTGCTGTTCCACCCTTGTACTGCTTATGTGCAGTATCCGTGGCACTTGCCAAAGAACGAAAGCTCCTGGTCGGTATACATCAGCGAGGACGAGGTGAAGCGAGGGGAGAAGAATGTGGTGGAGGTTTTGGAGAAGATTTCGGTGGAGGAGAGGGAGGCCATGAGGGAGACGATTGTTGGTAGTATTGTTCCGGGGTTGTTGTATAGCAAGCCTGGGAGTGATGTGTCTCCGTATAGAGACGCGTTTGATATTACGATTGAGCAGCTCTTGCACCGGGTGTCGAAAATCGAACAGGGTGGGAGGAATTAGGATTAGGTTTTAGGATTTCGATGTGACTGTCAGGAGAGAGACAAGGTATGTCTCTTGTGCATTTCGTTCAAGATTTTCTTGCGATTTTTGTTGAAAGCTCCTGGTCGGTGTGCATCCCGAAGGACGAGGTGAATTGGAGAGAATTTCGGTGGATAGGGAGGGAGGCCATGAGGGAGAATTTTGTTGCGATAACGTGAATCGTTTGTCTCTCCGATAGTGAGCTGTGTACTTCGTGGGAGAAGATGCATTCCACGATGAAGGCTTTCAATTTGCTACACGCCTGGGAGTGATTGTGTTTCTGTATTGAGATGCGTTTACTTTGGTATTAACGATTGAGCAGCTCCTGGACCGGGTGTCGATTATCGAACGTGGTGGGAGGGCTTAGGGTTTAGGGTTTAGGGTTTAAGGTTTTGATGTGGTGGGAGTTTGTTTTTTAGGGTTTTAGAGTTAGGGTTGCCAGGAGAGAGAGAAGCTCTGTGTTGTGCATTTGCTGGAAGATTCTGTTGACATTCTTGTTGCGATAAAACTGTATTCTTCTCCGACAGTGGGCTGTGGATATTGTGCATAACATTCAGTAGCAGAGCAACGAACTGCCCTGTCCTGAACAGTGCTACGCGTCAATATTTGTCAGTTTAAGAAAGCAAGGCATTGAGTAGGTTGAAAATGAAGCCAGAATGGTCATTAACTTCTGTAAGCCAGAATGGCCATTTAACTTTTGTCGTTCAAGTGTGTCGGTTCTTCCAAAAAAAAACCAAAAAACAATGAAATTTTGTTTCACTTCTGCCAAAAAAAAATTTTAAATATAAAAAACATAAAAGAATGACTTACTAAATTGAAAACAAATTATGTGATACAATTGAAGTCGGCATTGACACCCTTGATTGATGATCCCCATTAATTTGGACTCCATCCCTGCGTCAGAAACTCTACACTCGTACACCTTACCTTGTCTTCTATGAACCACATAATTTTGGATGTATTTCTTGGATGACAACTTGGAGAGAGGAGAAGGTAGGCTCTCTTCTAACTATTGAATGTTATGTGAGACAAGATGCATTCCACGATGCAATTTTCCATTACGGTATATTCATCTAAAAGTATCACTTTTCAACTTGTGCCACCTATATTTGGACCTTGGTTAGACACCTTCCTTCACCCAAAATTGCTTACAAACCGTCAAGTTGTCAAGTGTAACCCATGGAAGTTGTGGAGAGTTCTTTAAGGCAACTATAAGGATGATCACATGTTCTTGACCACTTAAACAATTTAGCCTATTTGTGGCATGGAGAAGGTTGAAGAAAGGATTTTCCCATCTAGAGAAATAGATTGAAAAAGGATTTCACAATTTTTTACATTTTTTTCCTCAAATACAAAATTACAATGAATTTTTTTTGTGAAGATTTTGTTTCTCCCATTCTTAATATGTAGGCTAACCTATTTCCAACCATAGATTGGTTAGAAAATTGATGTAAGTGATTGTAGTGGCTTTCAATGTACATGTTGTGATCATCGTATACTTTCAATGTACTTCTCTTGGATATTTCTGTTGCCTTTATTGGTCTTGTTCTATTTGAATTGTCACCAACGCCATAGGTGATTGGAAATTCAACAATCTAAAGTGTGAGAATGGGAGGTTGGTCAGAAATGGGTGATCTCTTTTAGTAGAAATTCATGCATTCCTTGTTTTCAAGGGTGTCTTCCAAAGGGAGTCTAGTGGCATGAATATGTGCTCTAGGCATTCAACTTTAAAAATTCATAGAAGATTGTGTGTTACAAAAGTATAAAATGACTTAGGTTGGTTTTTGGCTAATATTCCTATGTAAATAATCATCATCTAAACCACCCATCTACTTGGGATAGAAGCGTGACATTTTTGAGTGCCTCTACCTTATTTTTATGTAAGTTTTGAGTGTGAAGACAATTGTGTTCAATTCTAATTTATTTTTTCTTGACTCTTTCTTTATATAGGTAATGGCACAATATTGATTTGTTCACTACTTCTAGTACTATTGAGAGCAAACATTAGCAACTATCTTGCTTATATTGTCTTATAAACAACTCATTTGAATTGAATAATAAGGTTCATTTTTAAAAATTTTAAATTTTAAAATCTTTTTTGATTTTTTACATGAGAACAAATTTATCATATTAAAACATATGAGTTTCTTTCATTTTTTTTTTTAAATTTTAGATTTCCAAGTCTCAAAGTTTTTATTTTTTATTTTCTATTTCTAGAATTTAATTATTTTGAACCCATTATAGAGTGTGGTAATAGAAATCTTCTTTTAAAAAAAATGAGTAATGTCAAAGAAATATTCATGGATTTAATTGAAATTATAAAATTGTATGAAAGCATCTTCATTAAAATTTAATTTTATAACTTCCAAAATTCATATGAATATGTACATGTCTTTTTCTTGATTATCTATGTTCTCTTGAAATATTAAAGCTATAAGATTTGCAAAGTACAAAGAATATGATATAATCAATCCACAATACTCAAGATTTTGAAATATCCTCAAAGATGAAGAATATTGGAAGAAGTTTCTTCATAGTTCAAAGGTTGCCATGATTGTTGCATTCCTTGAATCCCCATATAAACAATAGTATTGTTTATTCCCAAACCACATCCTACAAAAAAATAACAAAAATAAAAATAGTATAATATTACTTTGAGATATATCACATGGATTTGTTTTTGGCCTTGTATTATCAAAACTAAATTTTTTTTTTATGTTGCCTCAACTTTTGAATCATTTGGAGAAGAGATGTCAACTACATTGTGAATCTTTCCATCATGGTTGCCAATATATAATATAGTCATGATATGTTTTGTAGCTTGTAACCTTATATAACCCCATTCAAAAGTTTGACCAATTTTATTGCAAAAAAAATTGGTACATTGGAATGACCTTCCAATGGATTATCTATAGGTTGGTGATTGGCACTTCCCATGTCTATGACCATATAAATTGGAATTTCTCCAATTTGAAGTGACAAAAAGCCATTTTTAGGCCCTACAAAAACCCGGGTAGATGCACTTCCCAAGGCCATATCATTATGGAAAATGTCCAAAATGGTTGTAACTCTTTGGATTCATTCTTCAAATCATGTTGGCTACATGCTTGAAAAATTTTAGATCATTTAGAATTGTACAACATATAGGAAAAAAATAGTAAGTTGAAAGAAGTGGAGAATGATTCAAAATACTAAATTGTTAATAATTTATTTATGGAATTGAAAAATGCCAATCCCAATGGTTAAATTTTTGAAATAAACAATATACACCTCAGGTTTTTATTTTTTTCCAAAAATATTGAAAATTGAGTTAAATAAAGGTCTTCAAAGTTTATTTTAGAGTAGAGATTCCATTACTACCTACAAACTACCCACAACTAAAACTCTTTATAACTTTCATCTCATAAATCAAAATGGAATGATTAAAATCTTTCCATGTATATATAAATCAGGAAGATAAATTTCAAATTTTTATTTTAAAAAAAAGTGATTTTTAAAGAAGTTTTTTTTGCTACTTGGTCTGCCCACCGAGCAATGAAAACAACATATCATACAATAACTTTTTAACCATGTATTCAAAAGTTATGAAAATTTTTGGGTCTTAAATATACTCCTAGGACACATGTTGTATGAAAATTTCAAATTAAAAAAAAATTCCATTTGTAATGAGCTGCCTAAAATCGCTATGTTGCCAAAAAAAACACCGTTTGGTCCTTTAGGGGTTAATAACTTTTTAAAAGTTAGAATCAATTTATATGAAAAAGAATCCAAAGAGGCGTGTCTAGATATGCCTATGCTTGGAAAATACTACAATTGGTGTTTTATTATTTTCAATCAACCGTCTTCAAATCATTGGCTTCGCAAGTTACTAATTTGATCCTTTAGTTGAAGAAAATCAATCTTTGTAGAATAAAATAAGAAATGTACAACTCCAACATTGATAGAGTAGTACATGTTTGTGGTTATTAATGTAAGAAAGATGTTATAATAGACAAGGATGAATTTTTGGGCATGACAAATTACTTACTATATAGTACACCGCATTCTCGACCACTATCAATACTGTGAGATGATCCAATAGGCTTGAAAGGTTGACCTAGCCTAGCTAATCATACTCATTATTTCTGAGACATGTACTCCTTGAAGCTATTGGCTCATGCAATTTGGGAGAAAAAAAAAACATTCTAAATCCAAGAAAAAAACACAAGCATAATTGATGTCACTAATATGAGATATAAAAGTTGATTGGTTGCCAAAGTCTTCTAGATTGCATATAAGCTACTTGATGGTATAATATGTGTATAGTGATATGTCAAATATTCACAAGGTGAATCTAGATGTAATAACTAAGTGATAACATAATCAACTTATTTTTATTGAACAATTTTCTATGCAATCCATGTATCTAAGGTAGAATGATTAGTATAATTACAACCTTTTTTTTAATCAAACAATGATTATTATGCATGTTTTGTTATTTCAAGATCATGAACAAAATGTTGTAATAAATGCACAAATCAAATCTAAAGGCACATACAAGTCTACAACTTGAACTAAATATGGGCTATATTTTTATACTTTAATTGATGGATGTTTCCTATATATCTCCTTAGTCGAATTAGAAAACATTATCACCTATGTTTTTCGATTTATAAAAAATGTGAAAACCAACTTTAAAAACTCACCAAGATTGGAGTTTTTTTTTTTTATTCTGAAATTTTGTAAGCTTGATTAGGATTGCATACACATGCAATAATAATTATGCTTACCAAAATATACCAATTATACTCCACATTGTACAAAAAAAATTGAAAGGCTCAAATAGGCAGTTTGTAAGATTATTGTACCCGACTGACACACACAATTATTATCCCTTGGTTTCCAATTCCCGGGATACCAACTCCAGCTTCGACTTTATCATCTTCATGGGATTTCACAGTTTTGTTCAGTTTTAATTAGTTGAAACACTTTAATTCACTGCAACTGATTTTTTTCAGTGATGAAATGCATCTCAAAACCACCATCCCACCATTTAATTTGAAAAATCAATGCACAAAAATTCTCCTAGGACAAAATTGATATCACTAACCTTTGAAAGGCCCTTGGAGTCCCTCTATACGACCCATATTTAGCTTTATAACTATTCAACTGTGCTGTAATAATGAGTTACGATAAATTTTTATTTACATAATATCATGGTCATTACTTTATTTTGTACTAAAAAGTATCTCTTCAATGTTTTCCTAATCAAATACCACCAAATATATAATATACTATACAACCGCAAAGGGCTTTTAGGCCCTTCTAGAGCTCAATTCACTTTTTTCAGCAATGCGGTTAATAATGCAAAAAAAACAACTAACCCCGATAAATTTAACCCCTAAATGTATTTGACTATGTTTTCACCAAAAATGCTCCAAAACTGCCATTTCTAGAACAAGTACCAAATTTTAGAAAAAAATTACATTTTTGGACAAATGTAACCATAGGATCTTGTAGAACACTGGTTTGGGAAGATGTGGAAAAAATTTCAAAAATTTCCACGGTGTGGATTGCAAGATATTAGCATTTGAAGTGACAAAAAACCTTTTTTTGGCCCTGCAAAAACCTAGGCAGATGCACTTCACAAGGCCATATCATTATGAAAAAATGTTCAAAATGGTTGTAACTCTTTGGGTTCATTCATTAAGTCATATTGGCTACATGCTTGAAAAATTTTAGGCCATTTGGAATTGTACAACATATAGGAAAAAATTAGTAAGTAGAAAGAAGTAGAGAATGATTCAAAATACTAAATTGTTAATCATTTACTTATGGAATTGAAAAATGTCAATCCCAATGGTTATAATTTTGTAATAAACAATTTACACCTCATGTTTTTATTTTTTTCCAAAAATATTGAAAATTGAGTTAAATAAAGATCTTCAAAGTTTATTTTAGAGTAGAGATTCCATTATTAACACTACCCACAACTAAAAACCTTCATAACTTTCATCTCAGACATCAAAATGGAATGATTAAAAGCTTTCCACATATATATAAATCTAGAAAATTAATTTCAAATTTTTATTTTAAAAAAAAGTGATTTTTAAAGAAATTTTCTTTGTTGCCTGGTCTACCCGCCAAGCAATGAAAACAACATATCATACAATAACTTTTTAACCATATATTCAAAAGTTATGAAAATTGTTGGGCCTTAAATCTACTCCTTGGGCACATGTTGTGTGAAAATTTCATAGAAAAAAAATAAAAATTCCATTCATAGTGAGCTGCCCGAAATCGCTACATTGCCAAAAAACATTGTTTGGTCCTTTGGGGGTTAATGGCTTGTTGAGAGCGAGACTTCCTTACAACCACACCCCACATTGATTTCTTAGAACAAGAGTGCCTTATGAGCTGGTGGCCACACTGAAGGCGCCATTAAAACATTTGCCGCGAAGACCAACATCATCGTGATCAAGATCCATGTTTGAGCCATTCTTGATTATGAGCAAATTGACTCAAATTCCTTGAAAACCGAGCAAATCAAGATTACGAAACCAAAATTAATTCAACTCTGAAAAAATAAAATTGCATAAAGAGAGGACAATGTACGGGCGGGTCTAGGAGTCCAACCCAATATTCAATTTGTGATTACATCAAAATTCATGCACTACATACATGTCATCCTCTTGGATAATTGGAACCTAACCAAACAATGAGATCCACATCACATTACACTGATAATGGAATTTAGTATTTGCAACACTAATTATAAACTCTAACACTAAATGTCAACAATACTACTAGAGTTATGAACATGAAATGTCAATAGGAATACTATTTGTCAACTAAATGAAAATCAGAGTGATTGGAATAATAGGTTTAGTAATAAAAAATGTAATATGATGATCCTAAATTACACTATTAGTGTATTATCATATCATTCATTTGGTCAAAAGAAGCGTACAAATCCAAGAAATAAAAATTCCAACCACTTTTGCAAGGATTGCAAAAAATCAACTTTGTCTCACAAAAACAAAATGAAAGTTCTAGAGATGGAGCTACACTATACCCTTGAAGTCTTTTAATGACCAAAACGGGGTGGGTGGGTGGGTAATTCTTAACATCATTATCTAAAATTCTTGTGTAGCATGGGGATTTCTTCTAGCCATGTTCTCAACAATTCAATTTGTAAAAGAAACAAATTTGTAGTTTAAGACTTTGTTTTTTCTTTTAAGAATTTCTTTGAGATTTTAGGTAGCCTAAAAATGGAATTTTTTTTAAATTGAAAAATCCTACCTTTTGAAACAATAAATGATAGTAATGTAAATCTTTGAACGTTATAATCTTGAGGCTACCAAAGAATTAGGCTCTTAAAATTGGTGAAGACATAGACATTTGATTTTTGGGTTAAAAGTTGCAAAAGAAATCACAAATTTGACTACTCCACCTTGTTTTCAACATGTGTTGTTTTGTGAAAATATTGCTAAAAAAAAGCACAACAGTTTACAGGCTAATAATATGCACAAAATTTGATCAACATCAATCAAAACCTTCTCAAATTCTGCATAACTATGCAAAAATAAATCTTTATATTTGCAACTATTACTCTTCCAAAAACATTTGAGCAATGCAAATCAAGCAACAAATAACCCAAATTCTCACAAACCCATCCTAAGCAAATTTGGAGTTCTTGTAGGTTCCCTAACTCAATTATATCACACTCCTAGTAGTAGAAGATGACAAAGATGTTGATGGGTATTCAAAATTTCTTTTGGGATAAACCCTCTTCTGAATGACTGTAGTTGATGAAAATAGAAAAAATAGCTACTTACCCCCTAAAGGATCAAGGATCAATTAGCATTTTTGGCAACATAGCGCTTATGGTCATCCATTTACAAATAGAATTTTTATTTTTTTTATTTGAAATTTTCACACATGTGGTTGAGGAGTAGTTTTAAGCCAAGGGTCTAAGGGGCACAAATTTTCATAATTCTTTACTACATGGATAAAGAGTTATTGTATGATATGTAGTTTCTTTTGGAGCCCACTCCACTTAGAAAAAATCACTTTTTCAGAAAGAAAATTTGAAATTGGTTTTCTCTCTCTTTAAGGTAGAGGCACCAATTGTCAGCCACACCTAGTGCCCAACTAGTAGGGTGTAGTATTTCCAACCAAGGCTAGAATAAATTTCCAACCAATGTTTGGATTGTGTTTTTTTGGTCCTTTTCAAAGTTGGAACTAATAAGGTTATGCCACATGTATCCCAAATTCCCAAAGTAGCAAGGCAAGACAGTAGGAAGTAGTGAGTAGGAAAGTAGTTCTTGAATGTTTGGAATCGGAAAAGTTTAGACATTGGCTATAGGTCATGAATATTTTTTGGCTCCCAAAATTCATAGTAATTTCAGTTTTGGAATTAAAATTATGAAAAATTTGTAATCCTCAAATTTCCTATCTTCCTACATGGGAAAAATTTCCACCACCTCATACTACTCACAATTTGCTACAAAATTGCTTAAATGATTGGCTATTAGCACTTCTATCCCCGGGGAGGACACTCTTCGTATTTTCTGGGTACCACGTGCGGCGCTGGGGTATTTTTTTTTAGGGGGGTATTTATTTATTTTTTTGAATTTTCAGGCCCCTATAATTACTTATAAACCCCCCTAGAGCCCATATTATCATGCCTATCTTTACTTATAATACGTACATAGGCTGAATTTATTGGAGGCTATTTTCTTTATAAAGAACAAAACTAATTTAACAAGTAATGAGAATTAAAGTGACAAGATATGCCCTGTACACCCACAAGATTCAACTTTAAGGCAAAAAATGGATGTGTTTACATTAGAATGCATACTTGAAGACAAATACATGCACAAATGCTAAATAAAAGCAAGACATTACAAATGACAAAGTAATGAAAGAGTTTAATGTACAAAATGTGTTAAAAAACACAAACATTACAAATGAAAAAGTAATGAAAGAGTTTAATGTACTAAAGGTGTTAAAAAACACAAACATTACAAATCATTTACAAGAACTATGGCAACAAGCTGCAGTTCTAAGCCATCCAACACATGTGAAAAACCATCCAACTGCACAATTCTAGCTTGAGCAGACCTGTGCTGAAGTTTCTGACTGCTAAGTTTCCTCCTCATGAGTCGAGCATGGTCAGCAATTTCTGGAATGGAGAGGTAAGCAAGTCGCCTTCCAGCTCCAGTGCTTCTCCCTCCCCTCTTTTCTACACTAAAATGTTCCCTGACAACTCGTTTGTAAAAGTCATTCTCTTTCGGGATAGACGAGCACAGCTCACAAGACAGATTCACAAATCCTCTACCCGATCTATCGACCCTGCTACAAGACGTATGCCTGAACGTACCATTCACTTTTACAAATTTACCGTTTCTCATGAATGTCGCCGTCAAATGAGGTTCGGCATACCAGACAGCGCCAACGTGAGGGTCATTGAACAACGGAGTCACCGAATAAGACACACCACCGTAAATCCAATTCGGACCTCTAAAACCCAAACACAAAGAACCCAGCAAGTCATTCATGCGAGCTGAACACTCACCTTCATGAGGGGAACCGCTGAGGTCGACTGCAGAATCCTGAGCAGCCTCCACGCGATCAGCACCCTCCCCACGACCAGATGACTCCACTGCCCACCATCTGCCGAGATTGGGCTGATTCGAATGCACGCTGGCCGCCGAGGACAAGGCAGGCCGACCTCGTCTTCCGCTGAGGAGAGCGCAGCACCGTCGTGAACACACTAGCAGAAAACACACCCGCACAAACGAACACACGAACAACAACCGCACTCCGTGACGCCGCTGACCTGAACACACCACCACAATTGATCGCGTACAAACAAGCAAGCTAAAACAATCCCGAACACCATCCTCCACGCTGGTGAACCTTGCACACCCCAGCAGAACTGATCGCGCACCCCGCAAAAGCAAACCCCGCACCAGGAATCGGGAACACCTTTGTCACGCCGCTGACCCCAAAACAGAATTCCACAACTGATTGCGCACAAACAACTGGTCGCGCACAAACAACTGATCGGGCACAAACAACTGATCGCGCACACACAAGCAAGCGCCCCCGCACAAGGAATCGCCGACCCCTTCGTTCACCTCCTCACCCTAAGCCCACCACCAATCTGATCGCACACCCACAACCAAGCGCATGCCATCCCCAAGAGCAGCCTCCACGGTTCAGCCGAAGAACTGATCGCGCGAATCGGAAACACCATCTCCACGCTGCCGTCCCTCAACAAGCAGCAGAACTCATCGCGCGATTAACCCTAAACCGCACCCAGATTGCAAACAAATTCGTGAACACACGCTGCCGTCACTCAAGAAGCTGGAGAACTCATCGCGTGATTAACCCTCAACCGCACCCAGATTTGCAAACAAATTCGTGAACACACGCTGCCGCGCCTCCCTCCCAACCTCGAAATTATCGTTCGCGCCTAAACCCTAGCAGTAGTCGTTAAACTTAACAGACAGAACAGATGGAAACTACCCCATTCATCGACTGACTACAAGATATGTTGTAGTTATACTTCAGATTTGTATAGTACCTGTATCTTACTAGTACTGTAGCATAACCATAACTGAACCTAGTAAATAGAATTCCTTGGATCCTATTCTTTGGCCCCTATTTTACATTTAAAAAATAATTAATGGACCATAATTTTCGGGTATCTATTTTACTTATAAAAGACATGTCACTTTTTAAGTCCCCTTCTTTAAATGTAAAATCTTTATAAATTTTACCTATGATGAATTAAATCCACCCTATTTTTCGCCGCAGGTCACTTTGTAAAGCGCGGGGAGTGTCCTCCCCTAGCTTCTATCTTATGTATATATATTGTGTGTATAACTTTGATTCATTCCATTTTGATTACTGAGATGAAAGTTATATAAGGAATTTTAATTTGTGGGGAGCTATAGTTTGTGAGGAGCTATGGAACCACTACTCTAAAATAAACTTTGAGGTCCTTCATTTAACATAATTTTCAATATTTTTTTGGAAAAAAATAAAATCATAGGGTCTAGTTTGTTTAGTACAACATCACAACCATGGGGATTTGAATTTTTCTATTCCATAACTAAATTCTTAACAATTTTGTATTTTGAATCATTCTCTACTTCTACTTACTATTTTTTTCAAGCATGGATATGAAATCTGTTTAGTTGAAATTTTTTATGTGTTTCCATTTTTTTCTTCAATATGTCATGGAGAGTTTCAAGTTGTAAGATCTGCAAATTTTTGGGTAAAAATTTTGAAAAATGAAATCTTACCATTTGGAAAGAGTTGAAAAATATTTACTTTTGAAATTCAAGCATCATGATTTTGCAATTGGTAAGGTTACTTATTCTACAATTTTAGGAGGGTGTACTCTATCAAGAGAACTAATGAATCCTATGGTTGGATTTGTTAAAAATTAAATATAGATGAAGATTTTAGCCTTGCTTTAAAAGACTAGTATTTTGGAGGACTTTTGAGCCTCCAAACATGATAGAGCTTTAGGGGTTAAATTAGAATCCAAAGTCTTATATTTGAAAAAATTGAGTTGCATGTGATGAAATGAATATAATGTATAGAAACTTTTAAATGAAATTGAAGTCTTTTAACCCTCTTTCTATATTTCAAGTCTACAATTTTGATTCTAAAAAAAATATGAGGTTAAACAATGTAACATGTATATCCATAATCAATTCACAACTTCCTAATTCTCAAACCCAAAGTTCCTTGACTATGTGTTCACCAAAAACACTCCAAAACTGCCAATTCTAGTACAAGTAAAACAATTTAGAAAAAGAATATTTTTGGACAAATGTAACTATAGGATCTTGTTTTATGCTGGTTTGAAAAGATGTGGAAAAAATTTCAGAAATTTCCACCATGTGGATGGCAAGATATTAACATTTGAAGTGACAAACCCCCTTTTTTTGGCCCTACGAAAATCTAGGAGGTGCACTTCACAAGGTCACATTTATATGTAAAAATGTCCAAAATGCTTATACTTCTTTGGATTCATTCTTCAAGGCAAGTTGGATACATGCTTAAAAAATTTTAGATCATTTGGAATTGTTCAACATATAGGAAAAAATAGTTGGTAGAATGAAGTAGAGAATGATTCATATACTAATTTGTTAAGAATTTAGTTCTAGAATTGAAAATTGAAAATTCCAATGGTTGTAATTTTATAATAAAAAATCTACATCGTACTATTTTATTTTATTTCAAAAAGTATTAAAAATTGAGTTAAATAAAAGACTTCAAAGTATATTTCAGAGTAATGATTTCATAACTACTTGCAAACTAAAACTCTTCATAACTTTCATTTCATTGATAAAATGGAATGATTCAAAGCTTTCTCTATATGTAGAAATTTACATTGAATAGGGGTATTAAGGGGACCGAAAAATTAAAGGGACTAATTCTAGAAAACTGTAGACGTTCGAAACATAATGCACATCCCCTGGACACTTCAATAACTACTAATGTACAATAAAGATAGATATTTCTTTAGTGTGGAATGTCGATTAATTAGTATGGGTCCCCTTAATACCCATATTCAGTGTAGAATACTAATTTCAAGTTTTTATTTATGAAAAAATTGATTTTTTCTTATTTGCCCAGGTTCCCCGAGTTGAGAAACAAACAACATTTTGCATCACAACTTTTCACTTGTATAGTCAAATTAAATGAAATTTAGCACTCATGGAAGATATTCCTTGTCTACATTTTGTAAAAGAATCTCACCCTAAATAAGTCAAATCTCCATTCACATGTACTTGCCCAAAAAAGTTATGTTGCCAAAAACAGAAGGCTAGTCCTTTAGGGATTAAAGGACATTTCATGTTTGGGCTTGGTCAAAGTTCATTCAATTTCTATACTAAAATTCACACTTCAAAAGTTTGGTATTTTTCACATGTAGTAATATATGTCTAAATTTAAACTCATTTTTTCATAAGTAAAAATATCAAATTGAAATTTATATGATTTTTTAAATAAAAAAATTTGAAAAAATTTGAAAAATTACAAAAAGACTAAAATAGTATGAAGTTTTTAAGAAAAGGGAAATAATAGTCACAAACATCATGGTGTAATTAATGTGCTCCTTGAGCTCACACCAAAAGGAATTTGATAGAAAAGGTTCAAAAGTGGTGTATTTTGAGCTTTCAAGACACTATCTTTAAAGTGTTACAAAAAATAAAAAATTTTATAATTTTGAAAGAAATTCAAATGGAATAAAAAGTAGATTACTCGAGATAAATTTTCTTAGTTGAGCTTAAAAGTATTTGAAGTCAAGAACTTTGTGAAAATTCAAGTTTTGACTTTCAAAATGCTTGTGGGGCTTGCAATGTTCTATATAAATTAAAACCTATCTACAATTTTTTTGAATGAAGTTTCTATTTGATCCCTCATTAAAGACATAGTGTATTTGATGCTCATTTTCAACACAAGGAAATCAAAATTTTTAGTGCATGTCCTTGCGCAAAATCTTAAATAGAAAAATCATGAACACTCATTTTTTCAAAAGTAGATTTTATACTAAAAATAGATTTTGACAAATATTCAACTAAAAATATAAATACTAAAAATATGAATACTAAAAGTAATACCTTGGTAAGAGTATATATACCTTTAAGGTTTTGTCCATATCCAAATATGGTGCCTTGGACATTTATGATTTAGAATATATTGTCACCTTGTCTACTTGTACTTAAATTTCTTATAAGAAGGTAAGTATTAGTTGGGTACTATGAATTAAATGTGTTTCGTAAGTAGATTTAGTCAATTTCGTAGGATTTGAAGGGTGATTTGGTTTGGAAATAGTGGTAAATTATTCTAAAATTAAGATGGTGAGTTTTTCATGTGGTTATAAACTTTAGACCAATGACAAACAACATGCTTGAAGCAATTCAAAAATTGATACAAACTTCAAGTTCCACCTTGTCATTGGCATCAACCACACAAAATTGCAACTATACCTTAGTTTTAGGTTGATAACCTTATCAATAAAGTTCATTGTAACAACGATGCTAGTTTGTGAGTATGAAAATGCGAGCATGTGAGCCTTGAGCATGTATACAAGTAGATATTGTACAACCATTGAATGTGTTTATAATATAAACACCTATAATACAAGTATCTATAACATAGTTACACTATAATCATGGAAGGTTTTTGTTATACAAACACCTAAAATATAGGTGTATAATCTTCTAAGCTCATTTTTTTATGCTCCTAGGCTTCTAGTTAGAGTGAAATTAGCTAATTGTCTTGACAATTCATTTAAAAATTTCTAATCTAGTTTTAGAAGAAATAAGTTTAGAACTTTTTATGAGGAAACTTTGGATAGAGTTCAAACATCCTCACTATCATCACAATCTATGCTTTGTTTAAAATTAAATTTTTTATTATTAATTTATTATTTACTTGTATCTAACTAAAGTACTACTTATACTAAAGAAAAACTAAAAAAAATATATTCTACTAGTTTGCCTTGTAACATTGATATAGTTACAACATATACTCTTTTCTAATTCTATTTTTTTCTTTTTCTTTTTCTAATTTTAGGAAATGCAATCTTTGAAGCCCAATTGCTTCCACCTTGTGTGCATTTTTCTTGGTGTATACACCCTCACCAAGGTGTCTTTCATATACACCCTTGCCAAGACATTGAAATGTGAGTTGCCATTACAAACAAGTTATCAAAATTTATATATTTTTAAATATATATGAAGATGATTTTAATATAAATATAAAAAAACTTGTAGTTAATGATCTATATTTAGAATGTCTAAAATACATATATAAATACAATGTTGGAATTCATGTATGTATTTTATGATTGTATGGGAACAAATTTATATCATGAAATTTACACTTGATTTTTAATTATTTTCTCTTTTACTTTCTATTTATATAGTATTTAGTACTATTCTTTAATTGTGATTATAAAGGCCCTCTAAGTCCATGTGGCTGCTTAGATAGTAGAACTATCTCCAACAGACTCTTCATTCATGCTGGTCATACAACTAGAGTTATTCAAGATAGACTTCTTCTTCTTTTTTTTATCAACAAATCCAGTATTTTGACATCATTATTGACAATACTTGGTAGTTAGTTTGTTTTTATAAAAACAAAAGGGTCAGCAATGGGTCGTAAAAAAATTGACACGAATTCCAAGTTACCGGAAGGGAAGATCAATTCCACCTTCACGAAACGAAAGCGAGGGGCTGTTAACAAAGCAAGACAATTAGGAAAATTATGTGATGTTGATGTCGCACTCATTGCATTCCATCCCCGAAACGATGCCGTGATCGCTGTTTCTCATGGAGGGAGGGTTGATGAGATCATCAACAAGTTTCATGAATTTAAAGACCGGCATTTGGAGAAAGTCCAATTCTACGAAGAATTGAGGACACAACCACAACAATTGCAACCACAACAATTACAAGCACAACAATTGCAACAACAATTGCAAGCACATCAAATGCATACAAATACCCAAGTGCCATACTTGCTGCCAACGTTTGAGGTAATTTTTTGAGTTTTACTAGCTATTTTTTTTTAATTCCCATATTGAACTGTTTTTTCCAAGTATCAAGTCTCTTTTTTAATTTTTCTCTATTTTCTACGCCAAATAGAAATTTTATATTATCTCTTTTTTTGAAAAAGACTTGTGTTTCCTTGGTAAAATACAAAGGAAACTTGGATCTTTTTCAGAAACAGAGGGAGTATTTTTTTTCATCAGTTTTTTTTCCAATGCTTTCAAATTGCAAACAGATTTTTTCTCAATTCCACTAGTTAACAATGAACTAACCGGTGTTTCTTACCAAACATTGGTTGCCGCAGACAGGAATAGGAATGCCTGTGAGTCAAGTACAAGGCATTTGTATTCAAACTCAAGGTAACAATGGTAACCCAAATGGTCAAGAACAATTGCTACAAGGTCAATTTCAATTACCTGCTCCACCACCACCAGATTTTCGACACAATAATTATGGTCAATGAAGACCATCCAAGGCATTCAAGTAAATCAATGTCTGAATTTGGATATACTTTCAATTTGTTGTTCAAGCTTTCAAAGTATTTGAAGTTTTTCAAAGCAAGAGAGAGATTAATTCCTATTGTTTTTCTATGGTTGGTGTACATGAAGAGTCTGTTCATTTGAGGTCCCACAAGTCACTTTAAGAAGTCAAATTGAGTGACTTCCAAAGTTTTTCACTATTAATAGTGTTGATGAAGTTGTATAGTTTTTTTCAAGTGAAATTTGAGGTGAAGTTATTTTAGACTAGGCATGCACACAGTTTTATATTAGGCTTGTATACCGTACGTGGTGGTCAAGGTTGGTTAGGGTTGGCATCTCGTGCTGATTATTTAATTAAAGTTGTCATAATTGGATCAATAGGCAGAAATTAAAAAAATGTGAAAGAATTCAAAAAAATTAAATTTCAAGAAAGAAATATTGGTCACTTTAACCTTTTAAGAACATTGCAGACAAAAGTGGTCCCATGGATGACTTCATTGTTAATTGTAAAAAACCAAAATGCACCTATTGGTCCAATAATCAAAGAATTTTTGTGACAATCATGATTATGGGAGGCCACATCCTTATAGGGTTAACCCCTATAGGACCATGAGGTCACCACATGGCTTCTGCAACTACATTTGTAGAAAATTCAAAATGTGAACCTCACTAACAATCTGTGAACAACAAAAAGACCCTAGATGATTTTTTTTTGTTGAATCCATCGATACAATCCAATCGAAAAATGATCAAGTGAGCAATTTTTGGTGAATTTTTTGAGAATAGAAAAGGCACTTTGGGTTGTCACTTCACATGCTCGTATCTTTTTTTCCGCACCTCAAAATGATTTGAAAAAAATTAGACATCTAAATCAAGATGATATGTCTGTGTGGAAAAAAATCAGAGTTTTGGGATCACTTTTGAGCATTCCGATTATTTTCAACATTCCAATTTCAGCCTATGTACAAAGTTTTGTCTAATTGGATATCTTTCATCACTCTTGTCAACAGTGGCATTTTCTCAAAAATCATGCAATCTTGTTGATCTTTTTTTCATAGGAAAGCTACATAAGTCTTTTTTCATTTCAAAGGTGGCGATCATCAAAATGATTCTACACATTTGAGAAATTATGCTTGTTACAAGAATTAGTCAAGAAAACAAGAGTTGTGCTCAAACACCCCCAGTCCTTTAGGGGTTAATTGCTTTGCTAGTTGAAGTTGGTTGAAGAATTTGTAGTTAAGTTTGTGGAGGTCAATTTGGAAGGCTACCATAGCCTTCTACAAATTTTATTTTTTATTTTGCTAATTTATTGCAATATTTTTTGGGGGACTTTCCTTGTTTTTGATAAAAAATGAAAAATGAATTATTTTGGAGGGGGGAGGAAGAACTTGGCTTCTTACCTTACTGTTTGGCATTATATTCAATACTTTAATTATTTTTCAGTTCCCTTTTCAAAATAATTTCAATTTTTTTTCAACTTTTATTTTTATATTTTCATTTTTTCCCACTTTGATAACCAAATTCGGTATAATTTTTACAAGACATTTGCAAATTCTCATAGAGCCTAGTTAATAACTAAGATTTCCTTACTTCAATTACACATGTGAAAAAGCATATAAAAAACAGGAATAAAAAGAAAGAAAGAAAGAAAGAAAGAAAACAAAAGGTATCTCAATTATAGTGTCAAAATCAAAGGTCTCTTAATTTATTTGAGTTTGACTTGTGTAGTTGCCACTTTTTAATCACAATATACTGAAAAGATGTAGGCACCCCTGTGCTTGCCCCTCTTCATAAAAAATCTGCAGCTGTTGATCTTCAGGAGGAAAAATAGAAAAACTCCATCAGAAATCGGCAGCCGTTGATTTAATTTTTTTGGGGAAATCCAACGGCTTTAAACCACTATCATCTATCTGCCATCGACTTTTTTCAAAAAACTTGAATCCCCCTTCCCTACCTCGGTCTTCAAAAATGGACATAATATGGGTATTTCTGATTACCTAATATGGATATGGAATACAAAATACAAAATATGTATGGATATTGTATACAAAATAATAGTATGGTATGATGTATGGACATGAGTATTGATACAAGATATAAAATACTCATGTTGAGGATATGTACCATGTCAATATCTCATATCAATTGCAATCTAAATAGCTAAGCCCCAAAAGTTTCATGACTATGTTTTCATCAAAAATGCTCCCAAACTGCCATTTATGGTGCAAATACCAAATTTTTAAAAAAAAACTTTTTTGACACATGTAACCATAGGATCTTATAGTATGCTGACTTGAGAAGACGGGGAAAAAATCTCAGAAATTTCCACCATGTGGATTGCAAGATATAAGCATTCAAATTCACTGATATCATATTTTTGGCCTTGCAAAAAGTAGGGCAGCTGCACTGCACAAGCTCACTTCTCTATGAAAAAATGTCCAAAATGGTGGTGCTTCTTTTGATTCTTTTTCCTAGACAAGTTGTCCACATGCTTCAAAAATTTCAGATCATTTAAAATTGTACAACATATAGGAAAAAAAATATATTTTGCATTTTGAGAAACAAACAACATTTTGCATCACAACTTTTCACTTGTATACTCAAATGAAATGAAATTTAGCACTCATGGAAGACATTCCTTGTCCACACCTTTTCAAAAAAATCTGCCTAAATAAGTCAAATCTCCCCTCACATGTACCTGCCCAAAAAAGTTATGTTGCCAAAAACACAAGGCTAGTCCTTTATGGGTTAAAAAAACATGAATATGGGATGGGGGTGGTTTATCAATTATTTCTCAAACAATAATTAACTCATTTTGCAAGTGAGAAAAGTGGCATTTCCTTAGAATAACTTGAACACAATTCTTTTTGTTGTAGCATGTGCAAATTTTATTAATAGTCCATGCAAAATCACCTTTGTTTTAGCTTGTGCAAATTCCCTATTTGTGTGGCAAATATCTTCTAATTCAAAAAGTTGTATATGATAGTGTCATTGGTTGATTACATGAATGTATTACACTCATAGAGCAAACATGAGCATAGGGTAGAAAGGTGAAGGATAATAATTTTATGCTTCATTGTTCTTATTTGATTTAGGCTAAATTCTTTTTTAGTCTCTCTCTCTCTCTCTCTCTCTCTCTCTCTCTCTCTCTCTCTCTCTCTCTCTATATATATATATCTATATATCTTTTGCCTTGGTTGTTGCATTCATGCTATACTTGCTTTGTGCACACTTCTTTGCCAAGGGCCCAGGGATCGCCCTATTGGTACTAAACATGTCACAATTGGCCACCTAGTCACTAGGATCCCAATTGCAATCACAAACAAAATAAAATACCAAACTAAGTAGTATACAAACTTAGTAGTATAGGTTTATTTTATTATCATTTTTGGTTAAATTAACGATGAAATACTAAGTTCATAATAGACATATATATTTTCTAAATAGTTAGTACAATTTAAACTTCAATTAACTCCTAAAGGACAATTGTCCCTAAATTAGAGGACAAATGAAATATTTTGGCAAGTAGCTACAATCTTGATATATTGCATGATATTTTGATTTTTCTTTAAGATATGAGAAAAGATTGTTTTCTAGAAAGGCAATTTTATTTCAATTGGTTCATGGTAGCAAAAGCTATGCTAATCAAAGTAAAAATAGCTAAGCTTGGATAGCTAGTAAAAAATATAAAATTCAAAAAATATATGTTTTAATTCATTTTTTTGTAAAATAAATTTGTATGTATATGGAAAGTTTTGATTGATTTCATTTTCATCATTCATTCGAAGTTATGAAAAGTCTTGTTTTGGGTGTAATTGAAACATTTTTTTGAAAAATAACTTTGCAGTTGTCTTTTTTATTCAAATTTTCAAAAAAAATAATGCTTTATGTTGAGATTCCTTACTAGAATAACTTAACTACAAGGATGTATGCATTCAATTTCACAATTTCGGTTTTTTTTCCATCTTGTAGCTATTTCTACTTAATAACAATTTTTCAAAGGATGAAAATTAAATTTTTATTTTAAATTTTTTTTCTCTCAGATTTTCAACTCAATTCTGTAGCATAAATATCTTTCACCTCAAGAATTTTAGTGTAAATCTTCAAAAGAAGAGGATTCAAAGTCTAATAATCTACTATAGAAAGGAAGAATTTTTTTTCTCACATGAAATGTTAATATTTTGCAATCTACATAGTAAAGTTATTGAAATTTCTTCCCAAATATTTTTGTATACATCTAGTGCAAGAATTTATGGTTGGATATGCTTACCATGTCTTTTTTTCTTTATAATAGAAAGAGCAATTCAAAAATTCATAAGGCTTGAGTCATCAAGTTAAACCTGTAAGTACCTAACCAACCATATATGGTTGATTCAAAATTTCAAGATTGTTTTGGTGTGGGCAATTAAATTCATCTTTCTATTTAAAAAAAAATTTACTGATAATATTGAAGACTAACTATTGGATGCTTTTATTTTTCATGGAAAAAGGCAACTATATTTGATTTTTGAGAGGTTCTCAAAGGCATATATATACTATTAGTGGAAGAATAAAGGTTGCAAACTTTACTTGATTTCCTAGCTTTGAGCAAAGCTTGCCAATTTCACTTGATTTGGGATCTACAAAATTCTATTTATCCATTTGCTTTGAAAATGGGCCCAATGAAAAGAGTAAAGTATTTTCATTATTTTTGCCATTGAAAATTTAAACTTACAAGTGTTGATTTGGGATATTTGTGATTTATGCTTACAAACAAAATTGCATTTCAACAATTGCAAGGTGGATTGTGTAATGAGTTTGATAGCTCTTCATATGAACTTCAGGTTTTTCGAAGTGCATTTTAGTCTATACTAATACAATTTCTAGTTGTCCATGTCACCTCCAATCCCCCAAAACTTTCATATGCAAATTTCTAGAACATTATAGGGAGGGACAATATACTAAATATAGGATGCATACTAGGGTTAAATTTTTTTTTATAAAGTGTCAATTGTCAAAGTGGTGATATAAAATGTTAGTGGTGCTCCAAATTTCAACATTCATCAACATATTGTATAGAAAGTATCACATTAGCACATATCACATGTCCATAATTTTTTTCATCTATAATATGGTGATTTCATCCTAGTTTTTTTTTAATTCAAAGTTTTTATGACAAAAAACTTCACGGTTAATGCCATTTTTTAGCCAAATTATTTTTTTCTAGCACAATTTGGCACTACAAAGCACCCGCCCCCAAAGCCTTGATGCATACATTTTTCTTGTTATAATCTCACAACTCCTACGCAAAATTGCACACTTGATCATTTCTTAATTGGATAGCAATAATGGATTCAACGGAAAAAATCATCTAGGGTCTCTTTTTTGTTCACGAACTATTAGTGAGGTCAACATTTTGAATGTATGCATCAAGGCTTCTTCTACAAATGTAGTTGGAAAAGCCATGTGGTGTTTGCCTTATGATCCTTTAGGGGTTAAGCAACGTGTTCAACTACTATACCTTAAAAGTGAGAAAAAATCTCAAAAAGTGAGTATGCCACATTTAACTACTTTTGGACTTTTGAAAGTCTAGAATTAATAATGGTCATTGGGAGAAAAAGATGGTCATCAAGGGATAACCCAAAGTATCAGGAGATCTATGCAAAACATCAGGAGATGAATACAAAACATTTGAAGATCTATACAAACATCGTGAGATTTCCCAATGTTATGATTTGGAGATCTTTGGATGTTTAGTGCTGAATTTATAGAATAGTCCAAAAGTAGTTAAATGTGGCATGAGTGAATCTTCACCCCCAAGAACTTTCCTTTATAGATGATTGACTATTCTAGTAATAGAAGGTTTCTTCAAAACCTTTTGTAAGTTGAGAAGTTTCTTTGAAACTTGTAACTCAAGAAGATTCTTTAAAGTCTTTCTTGTTGTTAATTCTATCTAAAACCATCCATTTATCAAAGATGATGTGCTTGAAGCTCTCAAACTCCATCTTAAAGGTTGTCTACTTAGAATTATTATAGAGAGAGTCACTAGACATGAGTCTTGAAAATATACATGAGTCTAAAGATTAGTGTTCTATATTAACACTAGAGCAAAAAGCTTAGAATTTACTACTTCAAACATGGTATGTGAATTGTGGAATTGGGATCTTTTTGAAAATGATAGGATATGAATTTCACCTATTTAAAATATGAAGTGCCTACTTAAAGTAAAGTAAGCTTAACAACACTTTCAATTGGTGCCAAATTTGCAATTATTTCTTGAGTGTTCACAAAATTTTATCTATGTGCAACTATGATTGGCTTAGGATATTGATGCAAAATGGTTTTGAGAGGTTTGTTGTGCAATTCTAGGGCAAAAACACTCTTCAGTACCTACATCCTTTGATTATAGCATTGTCATTCTTCACTCATGCAAATCTTGCATCCTTATGGTCTTGTGTTTATGTGCTTAGGGTTTAGCATTAGACACCTAGGTCATTGCAAGAAATACCTTATGTTTTTTGTAGTCTTTTGGTAAAATTTGGATTTTAGACCCATAGTACTATGAGTACTAAGTAGTAGAACTATCACAACCGTAGATTGGAAAAATCAATGGCTAAAAGTACCAGTGCAAGTACTATGGACTACTTGCAAGCACTAAAACTATATTGTGAGAAAAAAAGACAAATTGTCACAAAAAATAGATACAACGAGGTATAAATTAATAATAAATATAACATCATGAACAAAAGAAAAAAAGTAAAAATTGGCCATTTGTGAGGACTTGATGGTGATCAAATTTCACCGAAACAATGAAGTTGAAACCATCTTCAATGTTCATAAATGCTTGTGTAAGGGAGCTCTATTTGCATGGGCCTAGAGGACATAAAATAATGTACTTTTAGATGCCCCTTACAAGGCATATGTCCACCACTGTGGGAATAGAATACCAAAATTTCAACTCTAGATCATTCAATTTGGTTACTTTGAACATAATGAAAACCCCTAAATCTCAAAGTGTGACAAATTAACAAAATGAAATTTCAAATATAAAATGATTTTTTTTAATTTCTAAAAAATACAAGATTTTATTACCATCAAGTTAGACATCTCTTCTAGAATTTTTTTGTTCATTGGACTTGTGCTTCAAAAGTTAGAGTTGGTGATAACAACATTACTCCAATGTGATGGAGAATAGGACCAGTGTTTCTTGCAATGACCCATCTTGCCTTATGTATGTGTTTAAGGTGGCTATATCACATTACAAATTAGAATCTATGTGTTGTTGGATATACTTGCTTAGATCCTATAACTTTTATGTATGTAGTAGAGTAGCTCAAGGATGAGACAATGTGGAAGGTTGAATGTTTTTCACAATTTTCTAGAAATGATGTACAGGGCTCAATTTCTAATTCAATTTCTTTGATTTTCCCAAAATAAAAGGCCCATGGGAGTTTGATTTTTTTGCAAGAAAACACTTACTATCAAGATTGGTGTGTTTCAATTTTGTCTTAGGACTTTTAACAATTTAGTATTTCCTACAATATCATACCTATTTGCACTTAAATATTTTTGAAGAATGAATTTTTAAAATTTTTCCTTGTTCTTTTTTTGTTAACCTGCACTCTCAATTCAATTTTGCAACTTAATCCATAAAAGACCAAGTATCCATTCAAAGTTTACAAGAAATATGGGGTAGGTTGCTATGAAGTCACTTTTGTTTAGATGTTCATGATATTTTGACACAAGGTATAAACATGTCCGGTACAAACAATGTAATTTTCTCTAGAGAAGGTTCCTAGATCAAAGCATATGGGGCCTAAAAAATTTGGACATTTTTTTCAAAGATATTTTTTGCTAAAACTCTCATCAACTTTTGAAATTTGGCATGTATGTACCAATAAAATATAGCTTAAAATTTTCAAAAAACTAAATTTTAGTTCTCAAATCATATTCTAATAGGAGTCAAACTTTTTTAGCTATATTAGGGCAATTTTGAAAAAAGAAACATTTTCTTTTAACTTCAAGCCTTATTATATTGCAATTTGAGAAGTCAAAGTTATTGAACTTTTTCCCAAATATTCCAAATTTTTGTCTCTAACTTTTTTTTGTATGGATTTCAAATATAAAATTTCTTAATGGCATAAGAAATCATCAAAAAATGACTAGTGTATTGCCAGTTCATTTAATCTCTTTGCATTGTAAGGTGATTTAGAATAAGGTAGACTCCATATTTGCTTCTAAAATTTTGCATGAGTGTACCTAACAAGATTTTGAATTGAATGGTGGAGAGACTCAAATCCATTGAGTAAAAATTTTACTCCAAGAGGGCTTGAACTTTGTTGACTTTGGAGTTTCACAAGAATGAATCTCTTAAAATTTTCTTTACATCAAACGTTATAATCTTTCAATCTAGTAGTCAAATGGATTGAAATTTCAACATATTTTCATATTATTTTGCTACATTTTTGTATGGTTGAAGTAGCAAAAAAAATGATTTTTTTTTCAATCTTGGGCAATGCACAAAAAATGGTATTTTTTTAACAATTTCTCTTGAAAAACACCCTTGGTCTTTTGGGGTTAAAAATACTTCATAATCAAAAATTGTAGTGCAAAAACTTTAGAGTAAAATGATTCAATATATATCTCATGACCTTGAATGGAAAGAATTTGTTTTCCCACTGTAAATGCAATTATCTTGGAATTTGTATTATTAATAAAGTATTAGGTTAATTTCATTATTAGTTAAATATTAGATTACTAAATTTTAGCGTTTGCCAAGCCTAATTAATATATTAAATTTTTTTGTTAAGCATCATAATATTTAATGTCCATGCTACACAACAAAATTTTGTATTATCACATCCATTTCCTTCACCTGGGTAGATAATGGAGAGATATGGGCAATTGCAACCACCTTTTTCACTATTCATTGTACAATACCCACCAACAAGTTTACATTCACAACAATCACTTTATAGAAACAGAGTTCAAACCTCCAATTTCGAATTGCCATCACATGCTCAAAAATGATCCAAATCACAAATTGCAAAGTGCATTGGAAGGATAATGAAGTCTACTTTACTAATGTCTTAAGAATTTACAAAAAGCTTAAAAATTTACTTATAGATATAGCATTTTTTGACAAACTATCTACCATCTAGTGCTACCACCATTAGCTTTGATTATAACCTTCATATGGTAAGGCAGGCTAGCATGGTGAACTTCAATCATCTCTAGAGACACCTCTTCCAATATTTGTTGAATGGTGTTGACTAATTCTTCTTTGTTTTGTGGTAGCACCTCATTTTAGACAATGCCCTTCACAATTTTTCCTAGGTTTTTGATGGGGTTTAAGTTAGGAAGGTTTGTTGGCCATGAAAGCTTTCTCATGACATGTGCTTGCTTCCAATCACTTAATTCCCTATTATAGTGCACCAGAGCACCATCTTGGATGAGTATGAATATCTTAGATTGATTATGGAGAAAGTAAAAGCCACTCAATCAACTTTCACAGACTACAACAAAAAAGTCCCTACCTCTTCATCTATTACATGACATTCTAACAAGGAGGCACTTATTGAAATTGGTGAATGCACCCATATCATCACTAATAAACAACTAGATTCAAAAAATGGTACTAAACAATCCAAAGAAAAACATTTATATGACTTTCATCAAACCTTCACTTGTATTGATCTTTTCCAATTTCAAATGAAAATTCATTTATCCATATTACATTCTTCGAGTCAAATGCAATTTAGTGTTGGTGTTCATAGCTCTAAAGCACACCTTATACCACCACTAAAGTTGATTGTTATAATCAAGAACAACTACAATCTCATACAATTTGATTTTGTCTCTAGAGATATACCCACTCACCAAAACACACACAATGTATTTACAAGCTACCACATTGTTGACCCAAGCATGTTTTGCATTGAGAGGTTGTTGGATTTCCATATATGAAACTCAAATTGACAAAAATCTGAATTGTGTTGGTGCAAGAAGCATTGATGTTGCCATCATAATATAGGAGCTACAAACACAACTTCAAGTGTAGACTATGCAATTCAATTATTCCTAGACATGTGGCTTGAATTAGCATCTAAATGACACCTAGAACATAGTTAACTCGTTTTTCAACATTTTGGTGACAATTTCATGAAGTTTGGAGGTCTAAAGTAGAAGATATCATCAATCAAAGTTGCACTTCATTTTTAGTGACACTCACACTTCGAAAATTTGAACATAAACTTATTGGTGGGTACTATACATAGGGTTACTACGTCTTTTGAGATGATAGTCATTGACCTCTAGGGGAGTGTTTTGATAGTCATAAATTTGGAATGAACCCATAAAAGTTCAATGAAGCCAAAATTTCTGAGGTTCATACCACTCTTTACACCTTGATTAAATTTTTCATTTTTTTCAAAAAATGGTCTATCATGAGTTATTAGTCCCTAACTAGATGTCACTTTTGCCCAAAACAGAGTTTATGTACTAATTCAAATCCAAAATAGTGAATTTGAATATTCAAATTAGAATATGAGTTCGTTCCACAAGATTAGATGAACAGACAAAGAGATTCTCTTAACCAAGTACAGTACAGTACATTACAACGCTTTTGTTTCTTGCTTCAATTTCGTAAATGATTCCATCACCTTCATGAAATTTAGAAAAGTAGAGTGAATAATGTATTACTTACATGGTGCTTTATAGAATATTATCTTCTTGCAACACTAAATATACATTATTGGTTTGTGTATAAATTACAATACATTAATTGCAAATCACAGAGGAGTGAATTGAGTCCCCACCTCATGCATCTTTTAGTCCTCAACAAGATTTTTCCAACAATCCTACAGCCGGTCAAGTGGAGAGATAGAAATGGTCAGTACGGGATTTGCCTATGCACCTAGAAGATGCACAGATAGCATCTTCTGGCTGCATAGGCATAGTCAGCAACATCTCTCACTCCCATCCCATCCATTGATGGATATGGTATTAAAATTTCATGAATCTAGCTTCATGCAGGGAACCTTTCAGTTCTCTCAAAAACTGCTATACAACATCATGGCCAGCTGGTGGATCTTTCAAAGTACTTACAAATTCCCATATTTTGCTGAACTCTACATAAGTGTGTCAAAAAAACTAGAATACATTTTCATCTTTCAGGACAAGAACAATTGCAGAATAGTTGATCATGGGGTACAAGCTACTATTCAGGAAGTTGGAGGTTTGTGCCAAGGCCACGTCAATATTAGGCAAATCCTCGGTGAGAAAATCGTACGGACTGGGCTTGGAGGTGTCTATCAGCGGGTACCACTTAGCTCCAATGCGATCGGGCAACGTAACCATCACTGGTAGGTGGCTTGCGTTAAATGCAATATAAAGTTCTCTCTTATGCTTGTCGACCTGCAAAAAGATTAATACCAAAAAGTTAGATGTCTCAGTGGAAATAGCAGCAATCTAAATATTACTTACATGTGTAGCTATGTGCTTCAAGTGAACAGAAATCATGGAGGTAAGGGCGACTCGGAATCACGAACACTGAACGAAGTTTACCGCAATTGGTCCTCTTAACCCCTATATGCGGGGCAGGATATATATTTGTCACATTCATCACATTTAAATTCTTTAATCCAGTAAGAGGCTATTTAGAAGACATGTTGGGTACTGACAAACTCAAGAAGTTGTCTGGGTTTTAACATAGTTCAAAAATTAAATAAATAAAATGTTTCACAACCTCGCTTTAGGGAGAAGGAAACCCAATGCCATAAGATTGCATACAATGATGCTTTCTTGTCATTCCAAAGCAAGTTGAATAACTCAAACGAAATCTAGAATAAGAATTGAAGGCGGGCCAAACGACGGGCAAAGTTTCATGACTTATTGCAAGGCCAACTCTCTTAAACAAGAATTACACCAAGTTGATACTCATACTTTTACGGTATCATTCCAAAACGAAATCACTTAAAATAGAAATATTTTTAACGAATCCTCAGAGGCAAATGATTCTAAATTGATTTGACAAAGATCTATGAATTTTTTTCCAGTTCAAACATATGGATAATCTATTATCTTCAGCAAAGATTATTGTCGTCGAGTAACAGGAGTATAATAAGAGTATGGAAAAATTACCAGGGTGAAGGCCACAAACTTGCTAGACTCCGTCCAGTCGGGAGTATGAGGGAATATGCCGTGCCACTCAAGCCTGTCTCCAGTGGGGAACTCTCCTAATCCTAGCGACTCTGTGCTTCTGCAAAGGCATCCTGAACAATAAGATAGGCACATCACCTTTCTTCATAATCTTCAGGCAAACATGAATGATACGTACAATATATAGGTAGACATTAGATCTTTATCACTAATTGACCAAGAACAGAAAAGCCTAATCAGATAGTTATTGAAGTAGCAACCTTCGAAAGTTGATCATGAGATTCGCAAATCTGTGAAACCCTTGTGGATCTTCTCTTTTTTTATCCCACCTGAAATAATTAATCTGCAGAGAAACATAACCACCACGGCAATGAGTCCGTCGCACAACAGGTTCCCATGATATCTTTCAACCACATTTTCAATATGTCCAAAACAAAATAGCATAAGATAAAAACGAAATTAGCATTGAAATACCATAAGACTGAAAATAAAGATTAGCATTGAAATAGACAAGACTGAAAATCAACAGCGGTGTTGCATAACCGCACATCAGGCTTTTAGTTCATAGATTATGCAGGAGTCACTAGACAGTGGAAGGAATCGAAAGGACTCACAAAGTTGTCATGACAATAAGTATTATTGTTTCCACCTTTTGTGTGACCGTATTCATCACCCATGGTCATCATAGGCACCCCCTGCCAAGCCATCCAATAAAAAGACTCCATCACTCCCAAAGTGAGTCAAACATTGGCGAACGAATTTCAGACAGTCGCTAAAGAGATGTAAAGACATCAGCAGCACAATGTACTGGCAAGTGGAATGGTGATCAAAAAAATTCCAGGGGAATCCTACTTGTGAAACCATAAGAGCCACAAAAAAGTTTCGAAGCTGCCGTTGTCGCAACCGCTGAACTTGAATGCTAACATCCTCCCCTTCCTATCATAAACAGCATCCCATAACATGTATGTCAATATCTTCCATCACCCCTCGGAGAAATCGGATACAAAATAGGTTCTAAGAGAAATTGTTGGAAAAAACTGATGTTAGGAAGAGAAGGTCAAAAACCCCAAATGACAAAAGAATCTACAACCAGCGACGAGGAGGACGGATGACATTAAGGATGACCCTTAAGAATACTTCAGTCCTCTAAAACCCTCATGGCATACACGTTATTTTCTAAACTTGGCTATATACCCCTTACACATGCTCAAAAAATTTTAAATGCATTTGTGTCAAGCGAACTTGGAATTAATACAAAACATTATACATCTATCAGGCGAGACATCACTGTAGTTAACATAGGCTGATAAATAAATATACCTCTCCACAGTTCCAACTATTGTTATGATTTTCACCGTCATTGTTGTCTTCCCCATTTGCCACGTTATGTTTCTGGTTATAAGATACAAGATCTGCTAAAGTGAAGCCGTCGTGAGCTGTTATAAAATTGATGCTATGCCAAGGTTTTCGGCCTCCTTCCTGCAGTAATGTGGAGCAGTAAGATCAAAACTTGCGTAAAACACCCAATGGACACACAAGAACTACTTTTATGATTTTTATTCTTATTTTGTACTTTGCTATTTCCTTTCCAAATTCTCTTGAAACATCCAAATAATCTATCACAGGATAGAGTCTAGGACAAAATGACTCTTTGATAAAACGGGAATAAAAGAGCACAATTGAGTCAGAGCATCCAAAATACGAATACTCTGTTCAAGCTTCTAAAAACTTAAAACAATTTTACTGATACTGGAACGTAAATGTTTCAAGACAGGGAAGTAAATGTAGCTGTTCTTGATAGAGTGGAATGTAAATGTTGATTCCACATTGTCGTTGCATTAATCAATGAAAACTCTGAGTTGGACAAAAACCTGATACAGATGAGGAGAACCACAGAGACACTGGGCAAACAAGCCGGCAGTTCCCTCTGTTCCTTTGATAAACAAACGAACTGCATCCCGAAACTGCAAATGAAACTCCATGTCATTGAGTACCCACACTGTAATATAGTCTACAAATACATGATCAAGAACCACGTAGGTCATACTCAATCAAGCGCAAGCTTTCACATCAACTCATGGATCCGTAGATAAGCACGGGTTATATACCTGCCCGTTCCACTCTGACCATACACCCCAGTGTGGAAAGCTTCCTACTTGGTAGAGACCTCCTAAGTCCCATGCCTCAGCGATTAGCTGTCACAAGCACGACAGACTAGAATAAAAACCCGCAGAAGATCATTCCCCCTTCTAAAACCAGTTTAATGGATGATTCTTGGCAAGCACCCTGCTCACCTTCACACCACTAAGAACAGGATCGTTACTGATCATATCGATCAGTGGGGGTTCGTTGAGTGGAGTTCCTGTCGTCACAGTGTCACCGACCAGTTCATCTGATCTTCCAAAAACGTTGGCCTTGTCCCACAAGCTGGCATAACATCACATCATTGAATGGCTGTTTGTTTCATACAAAACCATTAAATTGGAACAGGACTACATCAATGTTATTCAAGATGCATTTCGCATTGTTGTTGAGTTCAGCTACTGATACTGTCTTATAAGTTTGTCGAATAGAAATACAACGATACAAGGTCGCTCTAAGTTAAAATTGCACCCAAAGAATAACCAGGTCAGTTCAAAAGATATACTTCATATACGTTCCATGCGAGGTCATAAACGTCACCGTCAGAGTGGAACCCATCCTGCAATCTACTGTGTCTAGGGAGGAGCCACTAGATCACTGGATGGCTGCCACACTGATAGTCTGTCACTCACGGCCTCGCATGGAAAAGGAACTAAGGGTTATTCGTGAAAAGATGTCAGGAAATTTACTACAGCTGAAATTTGAGGAAGGTAGGTAATCCATAAAGACCCAGCATATATTTTGAAAACATAAACTTTAATCAGCGTCATGGTAAGAGGAAGTCACTGACCTACTAGCTCGTGTCATGATGGAGGCCAAATCGAAGCGAAATCCATCCACATGCATTTCGGTGACCCAGTACCTGTCTTTGCCCTCGTTAGGATAACCCTCAGTGGCAATCTGAACTGCTGCACCGAAAGTCTACAGCAGCAAGTTGTATATTATGACAAATTCGAATAACGAAATTAGCAGATCAAGAAGAAAAAAGTGTTCTTATTAGGCCGATTACTATACATTATTTGTATGACAGTGCTTGGGAATGGAATGGGCACCTTAAACAGTCAACTATGAAACGTCGCACGATCGGGTGGTTGCAATTAAAAGTATTCCCACAGCCAGAATAATTATAGAACTCTCCCTGAAAGGACAAACATATTCTAACAACTTGAGACTCAAGATGTTACCAAACAAATAATTATCCAATGACAATGAGATTCAAGTCATAGTCCCGTACTACTATTGCAAATGAGTATCATCCCGTGTGGCTGCAACACCAACAAAACTGTAGACACAGAGAAGTAAATAATTCAGGATCGGCAGACCGTGAAGACGTGACACAAGGCTTCAGAAAATATATGCATGAAGTTCATGTTGCAGTCTTAGAACCCGCACTCTATCTACTAAGATATAAATGATGTAGTGTGCACCTTTGGGGCAGTCATATAGTAGACGTGGTTATCAAAACCTCTGAATGAGATTGTAGGGCCCATTTCATTGCCTTCAGCAGTGTGGTTGAACACAACATCCATCAATACCTGTGTGGACATTTATCCAGAACGAACAGTTAATTATAATATCATCCCACGTATGTGTAGATTTTCCAAGCACGACGTGCTTTGTCTACGAAAAAGTAAAAAGTCTTACTTCCATGCCACGTTTGTGGGCCTCCCTTACGAGAGTCTTGAATTCTTTGATAGCTTCCCTGCCACAATTTTTATTACCAGCTGCTGCAAACCGCGTCATTGGCGAAAAGAAATTTATGGTCGAGTAGCCCCAAAAGTTCTTTCTGCGATTCATACGATCATACTCAATAACCAGGATTTTTAGGCAATAGTAATTTCGCTAAGAGTAGAGAGACAGTCCGATGCTCAAGAGCATCAGCAATGAAACGATTAAGAGAACACTTTCTGGGCATTCTAAAGGCAGCGAATAAATTAGAAATGCGATGACCATAATCAGAAGCCTGGAACTTTGACAAATTTGGAATTCATAGTCGTACTTGAAGTCGTTCATGATGGGATTGAATGCATGGTATTCCAACTCGTTGAATTCTTGGCTCGGCATGAGCTCAATTGCATTAATGCCCAGGTCCTGCAATACGTAAGAAGTTCTCAGATTTGAATACTATAGAAGTCACAAAGGTTTCAGTGATTCAAGACAGTCAAGTCTTGAGACCTGAAGCACAGTAATCAAGATTCTAAATGATACGGACTGAAGGTAGTTTAAAGAAGTAACGAGCTCGATTTGCTCCATATATAGTACCATCCTACTGCAGTAAGACAATTACCTTCAGATAAGACAGCTTCTCCACCAAGCCAATGTAAGTTCCTGGATAGTCCACCTCACTGGTGGAATGTTTGGTGAAACCCCGAACATGCATTTCATATATAACCAAATCCTTCTGGGGTATATGAGGAGGGAAATCACCATCCCAATCAAACTGCAAGCATCCATGCAATAATAGATCGCTCAGCCCCATATACACGTTCGTAGAAAGTACAGGCCAAAGAAATCATGTTCGGAAGCCAACTCCGAATTTCCTTCAGGTACAAATGTATCAAGATCCAAAATATCTTCTTGAACCATGGGCATATTGCCGTCATTGTTATTTCTGCCGACACCGTCATTACTGTCCAAAGAAAACCATACAATAAGAAATGAAAAACTGCTAATGAGTTTTAGAGAAGTTCAGGTATGTCGACGAGTACAAGAAGTACCTCGTCATCAAGATCTGGGACCATACCAGCCATTTGAGGCCAACAATTGCCGTCATCCCCCACGGTTCCGTAAGTCTCCCGACTGATCACTGCCTGCAAGACCAAATCCAGATCAGCATTCTCTGCCCATAGTCTCCAAGCTCACATCACAGGCAGTAGCTTAAACAGAAGGAGACTTAGAGATTGAGTGATGAGCTTTACCTTCGCATATGGATCGACAAGGATCCTTTGGGGGTCATAGCAGGCACCTTCCTCTAAAACGTAACGGCCGTCAACTCGGTAACCGTATAGCAGGTTAGATTGCAAATCTGGCAGGAATATGTGCCAAACATGTCCAGTGCGATTAAAGACTGGATTCAGTGGCAACTCCGTCGTCACACGACCCTGTAAGAACAACACATTCATCCAAGTAAACTTAAGAATCCAACAAACTAGAAGAGAAAATATATTTCCGAGTTATAATTCATGTCACGAGGACGTAGAAAGCTGAGCCTCCCAACCGTTGGCATGGCTCAGAATCTGTCTACATCGCGTTGAATACCAAACGTCGCGCTCAAATTGCAATCTAAGGCCACAGGTTACCTGAACAAGAGTGTTACCTACGGTGAACACGAATTAAAACAGACTCGGCCTTGGACTGAATGCCGATTCCTTTTATCATTAAACGTACACATGGCTTCGGAAGCACCTAAACATCAAGGTAGTTGATGCAAGTTTATAATGAAGAATTTTAGAGTATACTCCTTCCTACATCTCATTAAAGCGTCTCTCTAACATCAAGCTGTTAATAAGAAACAGCTTATCAGTGCCTAGGCTGCATTGTAAAATTCAAGTGCATCACCGATAAGCATATTCTATTTATCCGAAAGCTCGCAGAATAGCTGCACGTCGTGACAAGCAGTCCATTTATATCTCTCCATAAGCATTTTAAAGACCTCGATCACTGGCAAGAAATGTTCATTTTATATCCGTAATCCTCAAAAAAGCTTAATTCATGAAAGGAGCTCGCGCAGCAAGTGTTCAGATACTCGTCAATCGATATCGCTTCCAATCCTCGTTTGCCGCAAACTCCAAAGTACAATTGCAATAAGTTTTCGAAAGGAGAGCAAAATTAATAATATTGAATTACGAATATGCAAACTCAGTAAAAATCCGAACTGTGCATCACAGAGCGTACTTGCTGTAAGTCGGATTCGGTAAATAAGCACAACGCCACAGCGGTAGCGCCGCCCGAATGCACAGCAAAATTCACCCCTTCCTCGCAAACAGTAGCTCCAAACGGGAGAGGCTTGCCCCTCAGAGGAGGCCCGGAGAGGCAGCGCCCGGTGGCCTCCTTCGACTCAATCTCCGCGTTGGCACTGTCCGCCGTGACATTACAAATTGTACGCGACCTTTTTGATGAATTTGTCAGTTCCCTGCCTCCAATCTCTGCCTCCTTATAATTTTCAGCCATACTTGCCTTGATAGCAGGAAGAGAAGTGCGCACGATCGCTCTCGTGCGAATCTCGGAGCCTCTAGACCAGACCTGGGAGGGAAAAAACGCCCCGGAACTCAAGCTCCGAGTTCCTCCCACGCTCATGGCCATGACCATCGCCATAGCTCACAATCTAACCCTGCAATGCACTCCACTTCGTCCCTTACGAACTCAAAACACCAACGCTCCACACAATAATCATCGTGTTCCAAATTCAATTCAAATTCCCAGGCCGGCGCGCTCTCCTATCAACCAAAACGCTCCCTCCACTTCAATCGTGCACCGATCCTCCTGTCCAAAACTATTCTACTCCCAATCGTGCGCCGATCCTCCACCCTGTCACACGGTCATCTGTCCGGTGAGAAAGAAAAAGAACTCGCGAGCCCAGTGCACGAACTGAATAACTCCCTAATTACAATAAATGAATACATAATAGTAAAAAGAGGGAGAACAATTCCCAATGCAGCACCCTGCGATCCTCCACTCTACCAAATGTCTATCTCCCCGGTGCGAAAGAAGAAAGACTTCTCGCGTGCAGCGCATAAACAACTCCCTAATTGCAATAAAAAAAATATATACATATTTCCAATTCCAGCAACCAGCGATCCTCCACTCTACCAAATGTCTCTCTCTCTCCAGTGAGAAACAAGAAAGCCTTCCCGAACGCAGTGCACAAACACCTCCCTAATTCCACTGTAATCTTTTTCTTTTAAAAGTATAATTTCAATTCCAGCAACCTGCGATCCTCCACTCGAGTGCAGCGCACAAACAACTCCTTCATTCGCGCAAGTTAACCACGATAGATACACAAGCAAAGTTAAGAAAAATTTCCAATGTGGCGCCCTAACTGTCTAAGGGAATCGAATTCATCACGAGGCAGCGGTTTTACACGAAGTAGACGACGAAGAAGAAGCGGCGACGAGGGAGCGCAGCAGGAGGTGGAGCGTGCAGTGGATGGCGAAGAAGTAAGACGGAGCAGGCAGACGGTAAAGCTTAAGTTAGCAGAAGAGCAGGTGGAGGGACGCGACGCGGGGCGAGCGCTGCAGGGCGCGAGAGCGATGGTGGTGGACAGCAGGAGCATCTCGTGGGATTCATTTCTGCAATTGAAAAACAACGGCCTAGACTAGAGGTACTGTTGTTTTTAGAGAGGTGCCTGCGTTCTCTGTCCGTGCGCGGGTGAAAGAATGTGTTGGGGAGGGAATTAGCGTCACCTAAAAAAGTGTCACCAAAACATTTTAGTTTCGTGGAAATTGGTATGCTACAGTAAATATGTAACTCACACTCATTCAAAACATTGTGATTTTGGTAAATTATTAGTGTCACACATTTTTTAATGGAAAATTAGTTGTAGTGAATATAAAATTATCCAATGATTGGAGGAAGAAATATATTCTTTTGTTTCTGCAAAAAACTTGTAAGTCATTCATCGGAAGGTTTTTGTTCTCTATAGTGTCATAGGATTAACCCTTGAAGATCTAAAAAGCCTAATTCTAGATAATGTTTTGGGAGGGTCGATTTGACATAGAAAACATATGAATCAAGGTATATAGTGGTGAAAAAGGTTTGTATTCATGATTGCCCACCCAATTCCACCACCTACAAGGCCCTTCTATTCATCAATGCACTTGGGGAGCACACATGTCACCCACATCTTAACAAGGGTCTATTCACACTTAAACATTTTACAAAAATCCACTTCTTCTCAAAATGTCTTCATTCTTCTTGCAAATGACTTCTCTTAAACTTTTCAATCTCTGAATAATATGGGAGCTAACAAATAGCTTCTCCAAAGTACCTAGATAGCTAATTTGTATGGTAATTGGTTGATCTACCTCAATCAAAACAATATCATTGATCTCCACCCTTGCTACATTCTAGAATTTGTAGGAAAATACTCTTCATTGATAGGAATAGAATAAAGAAGTTGCACCTTCACTAATTGGATAAATCAATGTGGTTGTTTGAACTCCAAAATCCATTTAAAACATTATGAATTTTAACATCTTCAAATTCTAAAAACTTTATTCTGTCATTATTGATACTAATAGTGGAGAACAAAATTTATGCAATTATCATAGTCCTTATCTCAATGTCATAGAATTGCCCAATATTACCTTACATGAAGGTGTTTCATAGATGAAATAACCCTCAAAATGGATGAGAAATGATCAAATGGATGAAAAGTTTGGTACTAAGGAGACAGGATTGCACTTTTAGACATAGATTTCACCCTCTCGTGATTTTATGGCACAAAGAAACAGACAGTCAAAGAATTTGACACATTCATTTCACCATCAAGCATTCTCATTCATAACAATGAATGTGATAATTTCATACTTGGCTCAAATATGTTCCTAAATCTTTTCTAAATTTGTTGCCAGTACACCCTCTATGAATGGGGGAGAAAGATACAGTTAACCTCAACACTGATTGTTTACTCCAATCTGGCTTCCTTGAAATCGCTAGACTGGACCTTCAGAATCTCGAGTTGCAGCACATTCAAGCCTCCATCAAGGAGTTTTGTTTGGCATGTAAAACGATGGCTGTAAACTAGAAGCCAAATTGAAGGCGATAGTACAAGGAAAAAGTGCACTACAACATCTAGAATCACTATTCAAATCTGTACAACCGATTGCTCTTCTGTGTTTTCACAAATAAGGTGCTCAAAACCATATGTGAGAAAACATTACCTAAATCCTCTATACTTCCCTTTGTCAAGGAGTCACTAAACGAGTACATACCTTTGTATGTATCTTGAGCAATAGCTGGAAACTCATCAGATTCAGAAGCGTGAGCTCTATTAAATAGGTGATTAGCTTTATAAAAATAAGGTTTGGAGACAACGCCCTGATCACATCCCCCACACATAGTCCTCCACTTAGTGAGTATTCACAGCACCAAGTGAAAAACAACCGTTTCAGATAAAGAAGCTAGGTTTCTCTATTCACAAATCACAAACCGAGACAGACGCAAAAAATTTCAAAAAAATCAGTAACTGTTAAAGTCGTTAGAAAAGCTTAAACGAAGACTACTATATGAATACATCGGAAGCACATTGACATTGAAAATGCGGAAAACGGTGTAGATCCATACCCAATCCGAGGGAGGATTTGAAATGCCCAATTCCTGCATGACCCCGCATGTAACCGCAGAACTATGAAGTCGGGCCACATTGTTGATGCACAAATTCAAAAAACTGTGACAGTCGTCCAAAGTGACGGCTTCATCCATCTCCTTCACATCTGACCTGCTCCACATATTACATACAATCTCCTACAATTAGATAATTGACTACAGATCGAATTTGAGTCGAGCCTTCGCTACATTCCAAGCATGTATAACATTCTTGGAAAGAGCTGAGAATACCCGACTGCTATTCCAAGAAAGTGCCAGGGTGTCCAAGAAGTTATGATTCTCAAACATTTTTTCTTTGGTACAGATCTTCTCAGGTCCTGAGTTCAAGCATGTGTACCCAAAACGCCTCTTCTAAAAGCTAAGAAATTAATCTTGATAAACGATTATTAACACTACAACAGTGATTTATCTGTCCTTAGACAATTGCATGTTCAAATCCAGATTTCGCAGCTCGTTCATATGAAATCTCAATACACCGTCTGAGATAGGAGAGTGCTTACCTCAGTTGATCTCTCCAAATATATTTACCACTGCTGTCCACGTTCTCACAGGATTTTTTCAGATAAACCAAAGCTTTCTTCAAGCCAGTTGCAAGTGATAGAGCCAACGCAACCGCGGAAACCGCAACAGGACTCCAGGGTCTCTCGACTGATGCAAGATGAAAGGCAAGCAAGGCCACCCTGTCTCCACCCAACCAGTTGCACATTGAGTACGTATTGTGATAATTGAAGCTATGAACCAAAAAGATGCTACAGAAATAATTGGAATAGAATGCTGCAAGCACATACTCATGGAGCAGATACTCACCACAGACCACCATGACAAGGACGATCTGGAGCTGTTACTTTATCCAAACTCGCAAGGAGCTTCTGCAAACCAAGTATTTGAACACATGAGTTCCCACTTGCGAATCTAGTGACAAAGTCATTACATGTAGCTCAAAATATTCAAAATTCAAAAGTGTATCAGACCTAGTACTTGATAAAACAACAGATTCTAGCCTCTAATGGTCGGAAAAAACTCACCAGTAGGGCATCAGCTCCTCGTGCCTGGCGCTTAAAGTTCACATTTGAGAAATGTTGGGCCTGAAGAATAACTCCACTCCGTCATTAGCATACGATGAAATGACCAGAGCAAACTAATAAAACAAATTATGGAGATCAAATAAGAATATTGACCTAAAGTGTCGTACCTGCAATGGAAGTAAGTATTCAAGGATACCATATCTCCATAAAAGTCGCACAGAACGCTCTGAAGAACCATGTGCCATCATTGTATTCACCTCCAACTGCAATCTTGTCTAAATAAACAAGGTAAACCCATTTACCATCGATGCTCCAATAAATTACAAATTCGACAACATACGGCGTAATAACTCTCAAAGGACCAAGGATTCAAGGTTATAAAACGACCAATATGGTTGTAAAATTAATAATGGATTAAATACTACACAAGTCATTCAATTACTGTGACACACATTAGTTATTTCATAAGGTATTTTATTATAAGAAACCATTTTATTTTCATGTGTTTAGTGAGTACTCAGAAAAGTAGGGAGTAACATCTTTGCCCTACAATCATTACGTTTTTGGAAATCAATTTTGTTCTAGTAGAAAAATGTAATATAAAAAAATGCTAGAAGTGCTAGAAGAATTAACTTATGTACTGATTTCCGCTAGAATTCTTTTGTTATAAGTTTAAAATGTAAACTACTAATTATGATAATTTCTTAAGAGTATTGTCTTGCTTATTTACAGAAACAAGTAATTTTTAAGGGCCATTTTTTGACTTGGAAAAGTTTGAATTTGAAGGGAAACATACTTGTCCTCTTTGAATTACATAACATTAGCATAGCGGAATTCAAAATTTATAAAATTAATTAAGAAATTAGAAAATTGACACAAGAATCTAAAACACACTGGGTCACGAACAGGCAAATTACAATATGTTAGTGAACCGAATTTTGGTCTGAAACTAATTTTTTGCCGGGCTGAAAATAATTCTTCACGACGGCAGTAAGATAGAAAAACACGTCGAATCTAGCAAACATGTATCATCGTAGCCAGGTACAGTACCTTGTTCAAAGTCAATATGGACGACTTTAATTTGTTGATTGCAGTTGCAGTGCTGCTTGACATAGAAAACTCAAGACGAGCCGCAATGCGAACTGCTCTCAGAATTCTTGCTGCATTACAAAGAGACCAAGTTAATTGACTAGATTGAAAAATATAGGAGTACTAGAAACTCAAAGACAAATTGAAGACATTCCTCTCTACAGCTACTAGCACAGATTGATCAAGTAATATTTTCCCAGTTCCTTCCAAATATATTCTTCAGTCAAATGGACCCATTTCATCGACAAAACAGACGTCTCCAACCTGAGTCTTCCACGAAGGATTCGAGTGCAGGGTTGACAGTCCGAATCTGTACAAAAATCAGTGCAGCACAGTGATTTACAAAGAATAAATATCTGAGGTGTAAAAGAACTAGAAAAAGAAGAATCAACAAATATTTTGCAATATTGTACGATGGAAAGCTAGAAATGATAGGAAAGTATTTCTTTCCACTTCTATCGAAAAGAGAGAAATAACAAAAAACCAGTTCGCATGTCAGGAAATGAGCCTACCTTGCATTTCCTCAGATCCCGTAGGCCACCCACATAGTCATAGATGATGCATCGAAACGGGTCATACATGATCCTGCAGTGTGAGTAGCTCAAATGTCAAAATTTGGCATTTGGAAATCCCTGTTAATAAATGCGAAACACACTGCAAACACGGATACAAAAGAGTAGCACTGATAATTGGAAGAGGATGTACCCATTGATAGTAAAATCCCTTCGCAAACTATTCTCCCATCGAGAGAAATCATTCTCATCCCAACCCTCAGTCCCATTGACAAGGCCATAGTCAATTTTCTTGCACTTCTCCAAATTTGTGCTGAAGCTTGAAACCTGAGTAGGATAGATGGAAAATCAAATAAATAATATTTCTTACTTCGTTGTTCATGAACTGCGTTTTCTAACGACATCATAATGAGAACTAGAATTGGATTCACAATTAATTCTATAGCCAATTATCATGAAGAAACAATATAGATCAAATGTTAAGACACCCGTCAATAGAGCTGCTCAAGTGTAAATTATCGAAACAAGAATGCTTGGAATCGATGAAAAGGACTTACAAACACCTTAAATTCGTAAGACATTTGAAATAGACCAGAAATGAAAAAATTGACTCTTCACATAACCATTGAAATGATTTTGATCAATTTTTTATTTACATAAATTGATTTGAGGAAGTGAAGTCACATACCTCAACTACTGTGTTCAGTGAAGTCACGTGGCAGACCGGAAATCGCCTTCCAACTATAATGCACCGGCCTGAAAAAGCCGCCTTGACCTGGCAGCGCAAAATTTCAAGCAGTTTCGTAATTTTAGTTTCATGCCAACTCCCATAAACTGAAGTTCACATCCTTCAGCAGAAAAACGGAAGGAATGATTACTAAATTATTTAAAAGTTCAACTTTAAATCAAAACAGAAAATCTCAGAGAGATTTGTCACTTGACTAGAACAAATTTCTAAAGAAGGATTGTAGGGAGACAAGTATTGGGCTTACTAGAAGACAAGCCGATACGGAAAAATAGTATTACGTAAAACATACGAGAATAATTTTTTTATTTCTTACTGGGGAGATTACAGTAATCACATGATCATAGTAACTGAAAAAAACACAAACCTCTAGCATTCTCTTTTTCATAATGAAGTACAAATTGCTACTGAAATAACAATTAACTTTAGATATTTAACAGACAGCAGAACAAGTACCTGCTTTGGATCAGCTGTGGTGAGAATATCAAAATCTTTAGGGGTCTGCTTCACTAGCAAATCTCGCACACTGCCCCCCACAAGGTAACTCTTGTGCCCTGCAAGGTGGTGTGAGATTCAGGAACTATACCACAATTGTCTATGAGCGTCCAGCAAACAAACCGCAACAGCTTTCGCTTGTAAACCCCAAATAAAGAATCTCTAACCTAAGATCGAGGTGTGGATGGTTTCAATAAGATTCCCAGTAATATTAGACTGATTCAAAAACTTCTAGAGAAAACATAAAGTGAATCTTCCTCATGAGGAGAACTCACTATTGTCAAAAATGATAATAGAGGGGTCTCCTTATGTAGACTTCCATAAATATTTTCTTCATGATGTTGTCTAGTAGTTTCTGAAACAATCTCCTTAAACTGAAAACCCTGTTTCTCAGAATGGCGCTTCTCAATGGTTCTGAATCCATGCGGAGTTGATTATTGTGATGTAGAAATCCTTCTCCATGCATTTTTCTCGAATCACATTCCCAGGCACACCATTCAATTTAACATGTCCAGAAATATTTTACCAGCTAAACAGCTACCTAATCGAAATGCAAGTCAAGGTTACAGCACACTTGCCTGCATCCTGCAATCGGGTGAGAACACGCCAAGATGCAGCTGGAATAAGCTTGTCTCGAAGTCCATGTTCATCTTTCTTCAAAACTCGGAGTTGAGCCTGAATTGGTTTTCCTGCTGGAGTTGGAACGGCAGTAGAATCTGAGGAACCACAAAGGCAAATATACACCGAACATGTCAGTAAGATAACAGCACCTAAACGCGACGGAGCATAATTTCTAATATTCCATAGACTTAAATCTCTAAATCGCCTTCAACAGCAATTGAAACACGATTCCAACGCACGTTATTAAGAGAGAATCGGCAAACGTTTCAAATTTTAAAGTCTGAACTACAGGTGTACCAAACACCAACTCTACGCTGTGCTCCTGTTCAGATGGTCTATACCCTTAAAAATCAATATCTGCATTATAGTCAAGCTTCAGGGTTGCTTTGATGTTGCTACCTCATATCAGATCAAAATGTTTCTATGTCTTCAACCCTAAACCCTAAACCCTGAGCCCCTTTGAACTAAGGTCGGGACAACCAAAGGAACCAAGGAACCAATGCTCAGCTGCTGTACGTCCTCTTAATCAATATGTGCCTCCTGATGAAGAGCCCTAAACGCTCAAATAAGAAACAAATGGAAGCAACGCTCGTCAATGGAGAGAGGAAAGAGAAACCTGAATACTCTCTCCTCATCTATGATTGAACATTAAATCGCGCTCAAGCTTTAAACTATTTATCGCACCGTAATCATCGAAGAGGCTATTTGAAACAAGCCCAATCCAGCTGGCTCTCAATCATAATTCTCCAACAATGCAATGCGGCAATCTCAGAAATCAGAATTCCAAAAACCCGAAAAAAGTTGGGGCTCGGGGTTTAGGGTTGACACATAGAAAGAAGGATTACAAATGCAGAAATCTCAAACACAGAATTGGAAAATTCCATAACAATTGGGGCTCAAGGTTTAGGATATACTGCTGAAAACATAGTACAAGGATTAAAAAAGCAGAAATTCCCAACACAGAATTGGAAACTCGCGGAAAGAATAGGAACCAGGGTTTAGGGTTTAGGGATAGGGCTGAACACATCGAAACAAGGACCACAAACGCAGAAATCTCAAAACACAGAATTCGAAAATCCCGAAACGAATGGGACTCAGGGTTTAGGGTAGCACACATCGAAACAAGGATTACAGTCGCAGAAATCTCAAATACAGAATTTGGAAAAGTCCAAATGGGGCTCAGAATTTAGGGATAAGGTCTGAACCCATATTAACACAGATTACAAACGCGACAATCTCAAACACAGAATTGGAAGAGCCCGAAAACAATAGGGCTCAGGGTTTAGGGTTTAAAGTTGAAAAAATAAGAACAAGGATTCCAAACACAGAATTGCGAAAGCCCGAACAGAATGGCGCTCAGGGTTTAGAGTTTAGGGATGTACACATCGAAACAAGGATTACAAACACAGAATTCTCAATTCAGAAATTGGAAAATCACGAACAAAATGGGGCTCAAAGTTTAGGATTTAGTGTTGATCACATAGTAACAAAGATTCCAACCGCAGCTATCTCAAACAAAGAATTGGAAAAGACCGACACGAATAGAATAAGTCCCAGGGTTTAGGATACCGAATTTAGGTTTAGGAATCACGACATGGAAAAAACTCAGCCAGTTGCGCTCCCGGAGCCGACGCCAGCAAGAGCAGCAGCGGGTTGCAAGAAGCGGCAGCAGTCCAGCCAGGGAATCGCAGCAGCGGAGATCGGAGGCCGTGGATGGAGCTTCGGAGAAGCACCGCTCTTGCAGCTCCCGAGTAGCCTTGCATCGCAATCCTGCTGCTTCTCAGCATCGAACCGTCTAATCACTCATCTCGTCTTCTTCTTGTTCTAATTCTCCCTAGAAGCAATCAAGGTTGTGATTGGAGGTCCATCCAAAGTTAGAGATTTGCGACGCTTATAATGCAGGATCTCTGTCTGCAACGGTGATGAATCCAGTCCAAACTGAACATATTGAGCATGGTGGCCGGAGCATCCCTGGATTTCTCTGCCAATCTGAGAATCTGATGTTGCGATTGTGGGCGGTGTGAAACGGGTTCTAGTGGTGTAGTGGGTTTAGGGCATGTTGCCTGGACCCCATGACCAAGGTAGTCATCAAAATACTCCAATCATGACAGGTTGGTTTATCTGGCTGTGAAATCAGCCTTTCTCCCTGACAGAAACCCTCGCAGTGTGTTCTTCAACACGCTTGTGTCAAAAAAAAAAAAAAAAAAAATACTCCAATCATGAGTCCGAGATGACCCTAAACCGGGGTTTTGGTTTTGGGAGAAGTGCTAAAGTGGCAACATATCAGAGAATGGTGTAGCCAAATATTTTAGAATTCATCTATATTTTGGATAGAATTGTCTCTTCATGCATATATTTGGATGATTTTAATTTTAAATTGGCAATTTCATCCAAATTATTTAAAAAAATTAGAACAACCTGCCATCATCATTAAATTTGTCTTCAAATTTTTCTTGTAGGCTTAATGCTACCTAATTATTTTTGGTACTATTAGTCATTTAAATGCCTAAAAAAATTACCCTAAACTATCGCGTGATGGTGGTGAGGTAGCCAAACTAAATGGCATGGTTGTAGATTCGATACCTAGCAGCGACAAGTTCTTTGTTGTGTATGAAATCAACCTTTTCTTGACAAAATATCCTTGCAATGTGTTTCTTGAACACACTTGTTCCAAAAAAAATACTCCAATTATTGGACCCATAGGTGTATTCTTTGTTTCTACATTTGACATTGAAGTTATAGTTGTCTTTTAGGTTTGCACTATCCTTCTAGGGGTTATTATTGGCTCTAAACCAAATAGAAGGAAACTTTGAATTGACAACAAAGTAGCAACACCTTAACCCCTAAATGTATTTGACTATGTTTTCACCAAAAACGCTCCAAAACTCTCATTTCTAGTACAAGTACCAAATTTTAGAACAACAACATTTTTGGACAAATGTAACCGTAGGATCTTGTATTAAGATGGTTTGGGAAGATGTGGAAAAACTTTCAGGAATTTCCACTGTGTGGATTGCAAGATAGTAGCATCAGAAGTGACAAAAAGCCTTTTTTTGATCCTGCAAAAACCCAAGTAGTTGCACTTCACAAGGTCAGATCATTATGAAAAAATGTCCTAAATGGTTGTAACACTTTGGATTCATTCTTCAAGTCATGTTGGCTACATGCTTGAAAAAGTTCAGATCATTTGGAATTGTATAACATATAGGAAAAAATTAGTAAGTAGAAAGAAGTAGAGAATGATTCAAAATATTAAATTGTTAATAATTTATTTATGGAATTAAAAAATGCCAATCCCAATGGTTATAATGTTTTGATAAACAATCTACACCTCATGATTTTATTTTTTTCCAAAAATATTGAAAATTGAGTTAAATAAAGGTCTTCAGAGTTTATTTTAGAGTAGAGATTCCATTACTATCCACAAACTACCCACAACTAAAACTCTTCATAACTTTCATCTCATGAATCAAAATGGAATGATTCAAAGCTTTTCACGTATATATAAATCTAGAAGATGAATTTCAAATTTTTATTTAAAAAAAAAGTGATTTTTAGAGAAGTTTTTTGGCTACCTAGGCTACCCCCGAGCAATGAAAACTACATATCATATAATAACTTTTTAACCATGTATTCAAAAGTAATGAAAATTGTTGGGCCTTGAAGCTACTCCTCTGGCACTTGGTGGGTGAAAATTTCAAAGAAAAATAAATAAAAATTCCATTCATAGTGAGCTGCCCCAAATCACTATGTTGCCAAAAAACACCGTGTGGTCCTTTAGGGGTCAATCCTAGATGGACATGCCTTTGACCACTAATTTTAGGCCTCATTGTCTATCACTTTGTTTGCTTCCATTTTTCAACTAAGGTGAAAAACACCCCAAATCATCAAAGGAAGAAATTCAACAGAGTTCAAAGCACCTTTTCAAGACAAAACATTTTCATGGTATTAGCAATCGAAAATCCTATATTTAAAAAATATATAAAAATTAGATAAGATATGTAATTACTAAGAATTTTCAAAGTAAAAGCTCATTGGGCCTTTGAAATCATCATGGAGTTTGTTCATAAAATCAAAATTTAGATAATAAAAAAATCAACCAATAACTAAAAGAACTATTTAATGGCTTAGGGTTTAGGATTTAGGGTTACACTTTCAATAGAAGAATACTTATTATTGTTGAAATGGATATAAGGACAATTTTGTGTGTTTAGACCTTAGATATGAATGAAATTTTTAAGTTTATTTAAAATCATATATTTACTACAAGTTATAGAATTTTCAAATCTTTTAGGAAAAATTAAAAATCTTTGTGAAGTATTTTTAATAAAGAAAGTTCATATCAAATACAAAATATACTTGAAAAATCAGAAATTTTTATCATAGATGTATGTTGTAGTGTATAACACCATGGTTTAACCCAAAGTCATCATATCACTTTAAAATTAGAAAATCAACAAACCATGGTTGTAGGTCCAAAGTTCATATTGCTTTAAAATATTGATATGTATGAATTTTCCAAAATTTTCAATTCGAATAAAAATTGCACTTGATAAGATTCATTTCATTAGTTGAACTCAAGTTCAAAAAACATCATTTTTATAGCTAAGATTTACATCAAGAGTAAATAGTAAGAAATGGTCAAAATGCACAACAAGGGTAATTTGTAATTTAAGAATCTTTTTTTTTAGAAAAATCAATAATGAAAGAATGAAAAAATTAGAAATAATTATATTTACTAAAAATCTACTCAAGCAACTTCCAAAAAATATAAAATGAATAATCATTTTTTTCCATCCTATAGTCTTTGGCATGTGGAGCGTTTTAGGGTTAACCCCTAATGGACAAAGTCTATGATTGTGTAGTCAAACTTGAAAGTCTTACACTATGTATCCTCTATTTCTTCACTACTTATTCATGAGTGAATTTTTTGGCTTCATTTGTCAAAGGTGAAATCACATATTTAATATATGTCAGAAAATTTCAGAATTTTGTTTGAAAATTTCAAATTACCTTGAATTTTTGAAGAGAAAATGAAGATAATTCACATATAATACAAAACCATAGAAGTGCATGATTAATAGTGTAGAACATTGAAGAAAATTTTTGTCACTCCATATTTACAAATGTGGTTGTAAATCCTCAACTTCAAACTTCATTGAAATGTTTATTTTTAAGAATTTTCTAAATTTTTCAAATGGAGTAGAAACTTCACTTCAGAAGCTTCATTTCCTTAGAATTTTTTCAAAAGCAAAAGAAATCATTTTGAATGTCAAAATCAAGTTTTAAATATAAAAAATTCAAAGTATTGAAATACATTCAGCAATACATTGTGTAGTGTACCATTTTCTGAATAAACTATCCTATTTATAGAAATAAAAAACAACTAAATTATTTTGAACTTCAGTCAATGATGTGAATATTAATAAAATTGCATACAAATAATTGGATGAAAATCATGGATTCTTCAATATGCTTAAAGCCTTTTTGACCATCTAAAAGAGACACAATGTCCTTAATGTCCTTCAATAGTCAAAGAGACAATTACATAAGAGTTTCAGTGACTTTTATAAGTCTACATAGTAAAAATTTTGTTCAAATAGATTAGCAAATTGTAGTGAAAAATGTTGCAAGTAGAATTTAAATCTTTTACTATTCATAAAATATGTTAAAAAATTTCAAAAGCAATATGTGTAGGCCCTTGTAATGAGTCATAGACTTAATACAAAACAACACATTCAAAATTGGAAGCAATAAAGAGTGATGCATGAATATAGACTCCTATACATAACCACTTTGATACCCTAGTCAATTTCCAAATAAGTGTTTGTTCTAGGTACTTGTCATTTTAGAGTTAATTTTGAGTTGTCGTAGAGAGTTACTCTAAGGAGCCCTCATTCCCCCGAACTCATTGAAGAATTTAGTACTCGCCTATGGAGATGAGTAAGGCTTTTCCTAACTAGGTAGTTGCATGAATGAGTGGCTCAACAACATCACCCGTGGCCTCACTATAAGTCACTAAAATTGAAGGTTATTCCCCTTGATGACTACTACATTGAAAATAAATAGGAAAATTTCAATGGCCCGCTTTAATCTTCTAAAATAAAACAAAATAGATAAAGAATAATGATGATAATAATCATTACTTATAAAAAGAACGTCCCAAAAATTTGACCTTCATTTTAGGTACTAAAAAGTCTCTAATTCAATATTAAGAGAAGTTCTTATAATATAGAAAGTATTTCATTCAAGTAAAAGCTTTAGAGCATTCAAAATAAAATTACTAGAAAAAATTTAAATATATCTATATCCTCAAAAAAATCCATCTTTAATGTTTGGTTTAGTTGTAACAAGTCCATATACTATAATTCAAAAGCCCCATATTCCTATAGAAAATTGAAAGTTCTTAAACCAACTACATAAATGTCTTCATTATCAAGTTATTATATATTTGTAGCCAAAAAATTGTGAAAAGACATGACCATTTGTGGCCTAGAGCCTTTTTAATGTTAATATTTTCAAAATCCATCTTTGTGACCAATTTATTGAGACACCCATCTATACATCTACCCAACTTGCTTAACCATTTAATTAAGGACCTAAAGATAGTCTAAATTCTTGAAATCATGAAGATGAATTATTAAATGCAACTTAGAATAAGAATTTAATAATGACTTTCAAATGAAAGTTGTAAAATGTAATCCGTTGATTACATCCATATGGTTACTTGTATTAGGTCTATTTTAGGTACTAGTACACTCTTAATCCTTTTAATAATTTAATTGCTTGGAAGACAATTATATTAGAGATCAAATAGTTTGTATATGAGACAAATACTATAATCAATAAGAGGGTGGCAATTTTGTGTGCAATATATTCTAGAATGTCCTTGAAGAGAGTGTCAAATTCAAGGATTTTAAACATCTCTTGTAGTTTGGCTACTAGGCCTTTTCCATTATTTCTTTTTAATAAAAAGTTAAACAATAAATACATTATCTTGCCAAGATATTCTCTTTTGCATAGCAAAAAATGCATATTTATCATTGTTTTGCAATTCTACCAAATGCCACTATTCATCTTCAAAATAGTACATTGACATCATCTATAAAGAGATTCTATTTGCTTTTGGACATTAAGAGACTTGTCGTTGGTTGAAAAGTAACCCTAAAAAGACAACACCTACTATCAAGGTACTTTGCCCAAAATGATTCAACTTTTGGACCAATGGGTGCATTCTTCATTTCTAACCCTTAAACACCACTCTAGTGATCGTGGAAATCATTCTTTTTGGAACTATGTGACATCATTTACTTTGGAAAAAACAAAAATACTCAATGGAAGTCAAACTACTATAGAAGACCTTGAGTGAAGCTAGTATATGAGCGTAGAGCGGGAGCATGCAGCATAGAGCATGGAAATTTGAGCATAGAAACAAAGATTTTGCAAAATTAATTTTTTTGTGTAGAAAAGTGACAATTTTGTATGGAAGATTTGAAAATATTTTGAATTTTTTAAGTTAGAGAATTAGGATCCTATAATTGTGGATCTATTATCACAAACATAAACCTATAACTGTGGATCAAAAATCATGGACATAAATCTATAATTGCCAACCCAAGACCTATAAGCGTGGATATATAACCTTGAATCTATAATCTTGGATATCAAATTGTGTGAAATAAGGTAATTCATAAATGTGGGTTAGAAAAAATGTGAATCTAGTCTTTTGGTGGTCTATTCTAAAATATATTTATGAATACAACTATGCAAGCAATTAATGGAAACGAAATGACAACCATATTTTCCCTAGAAATCCAAAACTTGAATGTGGATTGAAATTACTTTTAAATCTATAGAAATTTTCAGATTCCTAAATGTGTATAGGATTCCTAGGATTTCATTTCTTCAACAAAAACTTTGGTGCATTTAGTATGTACATTTGATCATTTTAGGCCATGCATGCATTGCAGTCAATCTCTAAGAAAATCATGACAAAATGACAAAATGAAGAAGATGTGCGCTGAAACTTTCAACTATATATATATATTTTTTTATTTTTATTTATTTTTATTTTTATTTTTATTTTTTATTTATTTTTTATTTTTTATTTATTTTTTGTATGTGTGTGTGTGTATGTAACCAATGATAGCCGAAATGAAGTGGTAGCCTTTTTAGTTTCACTACATTTAGTAAATGAATTAGAATACAAAAAGTTCTTTCATGTTTACCTCTCTACTAACCTAGCACATACAATCACAAATTATGATGAACTACAAATTTGTAGTGCGCCTCAAAATGCCACTTCCAAGAATCTCTTTGACTTCATTAAAGTTGAAGCTTAGGGGATGAATAAAAACATCCACTTGTGCATCAAAGCAACATATGGCAATGAATTGAAAATACAAATGCTTGCAATTTGCCCTTTGCACTCTCTTCCTCAATGCCTTTGTCAACATTTCCTTGAATTTGGACAAGTGCATTGAACAAATGAACCTATAGTAAATCATCTATCACTTAATGTTTGGTTTGGTGTGTAAGTCAAGGATTCAAGGTCTAGGAATTAGGATGCATTCAAACTCAGGATGTGGTATTAAAGTTACCTAACAAATAAGTGCATTAAAGGTACATGTAGAAGCACAATTTCCTTGTTTAGTTGTTGTGGCACTAGGATTCCTTCATATTTTTTTGCCAGACCTTATATTGGGGTCCTTTGTAGGATAAGGTAGAACTTGGAATCTTGATACATTGGCTAGTAGATCATGGTTTTCAAATAGCCAATAGGGGGAGATTTCAACACATTGAGGAAGACAAAACCCAACATTTTGAAGATCCATTATCTCTTGAGGTAGAAGATGAGTTCAAAATTTCATAGGTCAAATGCTTGGCACTTCAAGGTTGGAAAGAAACCATGTCTTCTTCAAACCTTTCACCCACCACTCAATATCGTCATTGCAAAAGAAGAATTGCATCCCTCAATCCTATTTTTCTTATAATTGTCCATGTTGTCTATGTATATTGATGCTATAGGTTTTTTTTGCCTTGCACAATCTTTGTAACACAATTCTTCCTTGTAAGCACTAGTAAGGCAAAGCAAGCCTTAGCTAATGTCTTTGGCAATCAATTAATTTGCCATTGTAATCCATTGCAAGCACTCTCTTCAATGTTTGTCACTTGAAAGGCTTCCAATGTTGGATATGTGTTCATTGGATTCCTTGACATTTGCAACTCTAGTTCTTCGTTACTTACATGAGGTAAGGCTTTTTCAGAGATTGTATCCAAAGGAATTATAGCTGCACATACTAAAGTGGACCTTATTCTTCCTCTTGGTTTAGAGAAATTCACTTTATCAAGGCGATGTAAATCATTCTTGAATATAAGCCCAATCGTTGCATGCGTGAAGTTTTGTGACACTCTCTATGACTCCAAACCTTTGAAATACTTGAAACCAGTGACTTCATTTCTAGTACTAGGGAAACTCATAAATTTACACTTCTCGAGAATTTGTATGAGATTGTCTAGTCCAAACTGAGTAGTTGGGGCTCTTTTAGGTTACAAAAGCATCTCTCCTAGAAATTCTTCATTTGCCTCTAGGGTAATAGAAAAATTGGTTGTAGATGGATTTTTCTTTACTTGATCCAAAATTAATGATCGAGTTCTTTCTTTTAAATCACAATAGTCTCCTAATTCACAGCCTCATAGTGTGAGTGTGAATTTTGAAGTGAATACATGTTTGCCTTAGGTCTTTCTTCCCAATAACATAATATATTTTGGCTAGGCTACTTGCAATACAAGAAAGAACAATAGAGCTTATGTTGCAAGCATGTGATTGTTGAACTGGAAGGAGGATTATAATCGACCTCAAATGGGACAAGAGAACATCCATGATTCCATTTAGTCTCGTTGACAACTACTACATGATGCTTTCAAGTGAGGTATTGAGGTGGTCGCAAGTGGTGTTCTCACAACAAAGATGACCCACACATGAAGATAATCAAAAGGTCAACTTCTCATCATTTTTGATGTTAGTCGTGTGTGAATTTGACCAGTTGTGCTCATCATAGTATTCCTCCATTCCACTTAAGAGCTTTGCTTGGAAATGGGAACTAGAGCTTCAAAGGGCAACTCAAAAATGATGTCACCATTGAATAGAGGTGGAATAAAATTGACCTATTGAATTTGTATTGAATCATAGTCAATCTTCTTGAATGGGTTCTTTGACCCTTTTGTATAGTAGAGTTTCCATAGAGAAAGGATGATGAAATGTCTGCTAGCATACTCAGATGTCTCTACAATAGTACAATTGCACAAGGTATAGAAGACGTACTAGGGGTGTTGGATGAAAAAAGAAAAATTTACTTGAAGAGCTTGTGAAGTAGTGATGATTTGTCGGAGTTGTCACTATCAATAGCAATGACTTCCAATCCTAGCTCAATCTTAACCGTAGTTAGGAAAGGCATCTAGGATCTACTAGTTGTTGATAGGTTGGAAGTAACTTTTCTAAAAGATGATTCTAAGATTGATTGACGTAAACCATATACTAAATATCTCCTTGGCTTCAAATGCCATCATCTACAAGGGTTTTGAAGAACCATCTCTTGACCAAAGATACACAACAATTCACTACTTAGTGTATCAAAGACCTAGTGATCAATATATAGTAACTTGTAGTATAGAAAAAAGAAATCAAATACTCAAACAAAATACACTAATGATAGCCTATCTAAGTCACCAACTAGAAATGTGATACTAGCCACTCAAGGAGAGGTAGTGAGTAGTTGGAGTAGCAACATACCTCCAACAAATGATAGGGTATATAAAAAAATGGGGGCTAAAAATTACAAATGGGTTAATAGTAATATAGGGTATCGAAAATGACATTGGACATCTTTAATGTACTATAGGGTATGGAATAAAAGGTTTAATTAGAAAATTCCTTAATGATAGAATGTGAGAAAAATAATAATAATTCAAACCTCCCCATAAAATAGTGGTTGTTTGCACCTATATCCTTATTTTTTTAACACAATGACCCCTAAGAGGACCTTCAAAGGGTATGGAGGGGAGCTCCTCTTGGAGAGTTTCCAATTTGAAACCTCATCAATGCCATTCTTGAAAAACAAATTAGTTCTGAGATTATGCTTTTTCAAGAAGACTAGGCACAAAGTTGCAAGAGGTGGACCCCTCCAAACCCCCTCTCGGTATCGAGAGGGGGTTGGAAGGGGAGCACTTCTTGAGATTTTTCCAATTTGAAACCTCATCAGTGTCATTTTTGAAAAAAAATTTAGTTTTGAGATCATGCTTTTACAAGAGGACTAGGCACATAGTTGCAAGAGGTGGGCCCCTCCAAACCCCTCCTCGGTACCAAGAGGGGTTTGGAAGGGGAGCTCCTCTTGAGATTTTTCCAACTTGAAACCTCATTAGTGCCAATTCTAAAAAAAATTAGTTTTGAGATTATGCTTTTACAAGAAGACTACCATACCTTTGGGGTAGGGTCGGGACATTGTTGCCAAATAATTAATAAAAATCTGCACATTAGATTTGGCAAATTAAAAAATTTATTTTAAAAACTGAACATCATATGAAAAAAGAGCTCAATACTTTTTGCATAACATTTCATAATAACCTTTTACTTCAATTGGTAGGAGATGGAAAGACAACCTCTTTATACAAGTAGGTGGTAGGAGGTGAAACAACCCATGTGGAATATGTCAATTAGGATTAGTAGGAGCTCAACCATCCATAGTTAAGCTCTCTTCTTCACATTGTCCCATATCCTTTGAGGATTCATAATGGACAATGTATTGCATTATAAAATCCACCTCTCCATCCACAAATTCCATGACATGATAGGTTTACGTCCTCATCTCATCTCCTTCACAAACATTTTTTGGCAAGGACTAGGCACTCAATTGCAAGAGGCAGGCACCTCCAACCCCTCTCGGTATCGAGGAGGGGTTTGGAGGGGTCCACCTCTTGCAACTGTGTGCCTAATCCTCTTGTAAAAGCATAATCTCAAAATCAATTTGTTTTTCAAAAATGGCACTGATGAGGTTTCAACTTGGAAAAAACTCAAGAAGAGCTCCCTTTCAAACCCCCTCTCAATACCGAGAGGGGGTTTGGAGGGGTCCACCTCTTGCAACTTTGTGCCTAGTCTTCTCGGAGAAGCATAATCTCAATACTCATTTTTTTTTATCAAGAATGGTAGCAATGAGGTTTCAAATTGGAAAAATCTCAAGAGGAGCTCTCCTTCAAACCCCCTCTCGATACTGAGAGGGGGTTTGGAGGGATTCACCTCTTGCAACTTTGTGCCTAGTCGTCTTGATTATGTACTTTTGGTTGTAACTCCCATTTGGTTGGATGTAGTCTAAGTTCCTGTTGAAGTGTAGAAGGTAAGATTGGACATCTTAATATATGAGCTCGATGTCACTATAGTTGAAATGCAGAAGGATGGTCTCATGCGATCACCTAACTCTTGTTGCACCTCCGTTGAAGATAACAAGTTAATTTGCTTAGGTTCTAACTCATTAGATACCACTGAGTTATGTACATGTGGCCATGAGGACACCAAAGTGACATCAAGATTAGACAAAGATAGTGGCATTTTAATTGTTGTTGTGAGTTGTTGTTACGTACCCCCCTACAATAGACTCCAATTAATGACACAAAAGATACTCATTAACAAAATATTTTTTACAAAGAGCTCAAACCACCTGACCATAGAGAGAGATTAATCTCCAAAAAGATAGTCTCCTCACCCCCGAGCTCTTCTTATATACTAGAGACTATCAATAAAGACTATTAGTCTTTAAAATAGACTAAGACTTCTTTTCTATCTTTAGCCTTCTATTCTTGGTTCCATCTAGAACCATCCATTAAAGTAAAGATCTTAGTTGTACTTCTCTAGATCATATCTCATGCAATCTATTTCTTATCCACATATTGATCTTCTATTTGGAATTATCTAACTCCAAGTTCCATCACCTTATCATCCTTTGAGAATTGTCTAAATCCAGTGCACTAGTCATCCAAGTGGAGTTGTTTAAGTCCACTACATAAATCCATCATTTGAAGATATCTATCTCTAAGCAATCCAGTGTCCTTGTCATCCAACTGGAGTTGTTTGACTTTAGCACACAAATCCACCATTTGGAGAAATCTATCTCCAAGCAATCTCTGCTTGTCCACTAGTGCACATTTCATCATGGATTAGTTTATCCATCAATGCATTGACCCATCAAAGGTCATGACACAATCATCAAAATTATCTCATCCATCAATGCATTCATCCATTAAAGAGTTGTGACAAGGGTCATGACAGTTGTACAGACCTATCTATTCGTTAAGCAATTGCACTCATTTTTATATTGCTTGATGATCATGTTCAGAACTTTCTCCGTATTTGTATCCCTAGTATTTTTTTTCATATTTATATTCATTTGTGACAACAAAATATTACCAAACTTGTCTTTAGAGATCTTTGTATGATGAACAATACATTAATATTTAATCTTTTTGAAATATAGATGCCTACTTGCCATCCTATAGATGATCAAAGACCATGGCCATGTGGACTCTTCTCCAAAGTCTATAGGGTCTACAATGGTGGATTTCAATCTCTAACCAACAATAGATTCTTTCGTGGATACAGATGATATGGAGAAAGATTAGCATCTCCGAGAGTAGAGGAACTCCATGGAGGATGACATTAGGTGGAAGTATAAGATGGACAATGTCTCAACAATCTTCAATTTGAGATTGACAAATGACAACCTCAAATCATTCCAAGATGCGAATTCCACTTTATCAATTGGTATTGATGCTAGTGGTTTGCCCAATTCTATCTTGTGATTTAATATTACTTGAGCAACAACTTGTCAATGGCTATGAGGAGGGTGTCTTCTTTATCTCCATTTGAGATGAGCAAGAGTAGATAGATGTCTTCACTAATGAAAAAAAGGAGAAGTGGATCCTACTATGGAACTCAGTGAATGACGACTTCAACATGAAGCTAAAGTCCACAATGACGCTTAAGCATTTGATGGACCATAAGTTCTATGTCTGTGATCGGAATCACCATTGCATTGCATGGATGGATCATATTGAGTGGCTCTACAAGATCGAAAGAGTGGCATGTCTCAATTGACTTGTTCCTAAACCCAATAATTGTATTGGTGTGGTGATGTAGGCCATGAATGACATAAATAAGTAAAACTTCATTAGCTTCTTGAAGACATGTCCTTTGTATTGCAAATGATCATACATTTCAAAGTTGAAATTCATTAGAATTATCTTGAAATCTAATTTGGTGCAAATTTATTTTGGTAGGCACACCGAGACATCTCACGTGAAGACAAATTGGTGCACACACTCTACCGTGTCTAGAAATATGGGATCATGGAACTCGACAAATTCAATGAGCTTTTTAGTCCTTAAGAAATGATGACCTACGAACAATTGAAAGTACACAAAAGACTTGGTAATCTATATTCCTTGAGGTTTTCACCTCATATGAATTTGGTCCTCATGGTATTTTTTATTATCCTTATGATTACTTCTATCTTGTATGGAATTTGATGACATGAGACTCTAATCTCATATATGATCTATAGTTGGGTATAACAAAAAATTGCAACATCTACCCACTAGGGAGCCTCTTGGCATTGAGAGGCCTCTTTTGGGAAGGCCCTTTGTGCAATTAATCCAATTGTTTTGGCTCTCGAGAATTAGGGTTACCAAATTATACGACACTGAGATGGATGCTTCCAAAGACTCTTTCTACAATTTCATATCATAGCTTTAACTTCAATGTCAGGTTGATTATAAGTGGAAACTACCAAGTTAATTCAGATGTATGATATTGGTGCTGGACTCTCTGAAATTGAAATAGTTCAGCCATTCATGCATTGTTCCTCTATTTAAACCTCTAGGGCTCTCAGTACTTGGTTGGATTGATCTTCTCCAAAATGTATGTTCTCTCCAACACAACTAAAGTATTAGACAATTCCACATTTCTAGGCTTATCTTTCATACCTCGAGTGCAACCAAGGATTCACTCCACCAGAAAAAGAACATTTCTTCCAAACTTTGAAGGATATCGTGCGTGGGCGTGGAGCTAGAATTCAATGAATTCGTGGGTTTGGATGATGAGGCCAGAGCTAAAGCCATCAAGAGATGGGAAATATCCAACAAGAAGAAGGTGGATTTATGGGAGGAGGCCAAGAAGAGGACCGAGGACAATAAGAAGAAGAGGCTTATTGCCTAGGTTGACAAATAGCAAGAGAAGAAGAAGGTAGAGACACCGTTGCAAGAACCTACAACAAGTGTAGCCTATATAAAAGGCACTTCATCCAATTTCTCCCTTATTTAGAAGAGCTTGCTACATGGATTGACACTAACAATTTAGACCTTAGAGCCCATGCTTGACGTTCACAAGTGCATCTTGAACTTATATGTGGGTAGTCTTCTTGTTATGTGGAAAGACTCTACTCTAGAGGCCTACTTAGTGATTGTCAAAAATGTGGTGAGCTTGTGGGCACATGATGATATTTCCTCTAGTAATCTCCGTTAATCCAAGTGTTCCTAAACTTTTAGGGCTTACAACTAAATAGAAATATTTATATATGAATTGAGGTCACATTTAGGGCAATCTTGATTATAACTACTTCTTTAGACTTTTGATGTATGAGCTTTGTTGGATTTCTACCATCTAAATAGGTTTTGTTCCTCTACATAATGCATTAGTCATTGGCATTGTTATAAATTCATTGAATCGGAGATGGCTAGTCCACTCTTGCTATCCCATGCACTTATAAGTCAATTTTATGTTCTGTGTGCGTGTCATTTTTTTATTATTATATTTGTAATTGTGAAACCTCTCCTACAATTGCTCACTTCATGTTCACTTCATGTCCACAAATAGATGCTACCAACTTCTCCACTTCAAAAATGAAATCTCCTTAAATTGCATGGCTATAGGTTACATTAAGATAATTGAAATTTGAATCTTAAATTTGTGCCCTAAATTGAATTTATGATCTTAGGTACCCTAAAACCACGGTCATAGGTTTAATTTTCTAAAACCTAAATCCTTGCTTCTTGCTCACTTTTGCCCGCTCCCCACTCTAGGCTCCACGCTCATGTACCAGCATTCCCCAAAAGATCTCCCCTTTCCACCCTTAATTCTGAGCAAGATTTCGAGGACGAAGAGTTGCACTTTTGTCCTACACATGAGAATTCCTTGTCATTCATTGAACAAAAAAATGTATGCTGCATTGTTTATGGGCTAAAGTAATCTTCAAAGTCATACATTGTTGTTTTTTTGGCCTCAATGTTCTTCTAGGGTTAAAATAGAAAGTTGCATGAGTGGAGCTCACAAGTATTCTTGTTTTGTCCAAATTTTGCATTCATCTAAAATGTATCTATGAAATCAACCTTTCTTCAAGACCAATTTGACAAAATTGTAGACATTTTCTTTGTACAATGATATAAGCTAGAATGAAAAAGATTAATGAAATGAGAAGGATTAGTGAAAAAACAAAAAATAAATGCTAAATAATTGAGATTTGCTAGTGAAAACAAGAAATATTTTAAAAATTGCAAAATATTAGTAAGCTCTAGGTGTTAATTGGGGGGTATTGACCATGACGTGATTTGATCATGCAACCTCCAGTGATTTGGAATCAAGATGTGCTACCACAGTACCATGGATCCCAACTTACTACAATCACTTTTTGATTAATAATTATAAAGAATTAGAATACTACATAGAATACTTTTGTATTTGATATGAATTTTTTTCCACATGAATTCTCAATAATTTCATATTTTCACAAAATAATCAAAGATTTGATTGATTTGGAGAAGATATGTGAAAAATAAATATAGAAAAATTCATTCATATATAGTTGCAAATGGGAGCATCATTTATTTGTCACTTTTAATCAATATGCTATAAAATGGTAGATTCATGACAAAAGCTACCTAAAATAAACCCTAGGTCCTTGCAAAGTCCAAACATAAATTCAAATTTGCTAAATTCATTCATTTTGATTGGAAAATCTAAGTTCCTGTATTTTCCAAAATGAAAAATAGGAATCGCCCCCACCTTTGCAAATATTAAATGTTAGATATCATGATGAAATATGAAGTTAGGGAAAATATCATTCTTCAAATTTTAGACATGGTGCTTAGTCCATAAACAATGGGGCAGACGTTTTTTGTCTGATGAATGACAAAGAACTCTCTTGTGTAGGACAAAAGTGCAACTATTCATCTTTTGAATTAGGGGTGGAAAGGGGAGATCTTCTATAGTAGTTTGACTCCCAATGAGTATTTTTGGTTTTTTTAAAGTAGATGATGTCACATAGTTTTAAAAGGGATGATTTCCACTACCACCAATCCGTCCTTTTAAGGGTGAGCCTAGATGAACTTTTGAAGGACTACTAAAGATGCTCTTAGAATGTACCTTATACGCTTGTCAATATTAGTTCTCTATCATTTGTGACCCATTTATCGAAAATTTAGCACCCCACAACAACAAAATATGTTGTCTCTTTACTTATAAGGTGGGTACACCTATGATTGTGCCTTGCCAAAAATTGCCATCATCAATCTATATACATCTTCAAAATCAACACATACACATGTTGAAGAAACGATTTTAGAACATCTACCAAAAAAACTTTGCCCCTTCATAACTTTTGTATACAATATCCAAATGTCACATTCTTTGGTGCATTGGAACCTCCTTTCACTTGCCTTGCCAGCAAGAAGATCTAGAATTTGACAAAGTATTATAATAGAAACTAAGTACAGTTGCAAAAAGTGTCGGTTTGTACCCACCTTCCTATGTGAAGCAGGATGCTAAATTTTGCAAACAAAATGGGTCCCACAAGGGCATTTGGTATTTTATCCGGGGATAAAAGTAAAAACTGCCCCCTACTTTGAGTTGTGTCTAGGGTATGTCCTAGACCTCTCCTAGCTAATTTGGGGTCTCTGATTGCAAATACGAATTCGGAATTTGTAAAAAAAATAATGTGCAAAAAATTAAAAAATTCCTGCATTTTCCCCATGGTAAATCTGCCCCTGCGGGGCCCACTTCGTTCGCAGGATTTAGCGTCCTCCCTGTGTGAATACTCTTAAGCTTATGAAGCCGTTTTTCCTTCCTTTTGCTCTTATATTTTTTTATTTTATTTTATTTTATTTCTCTTTTCTTTTGGCAGTTCCTACGGAAGCTTCTCCCTTTGCTGCTTCAAGCTTCATTGGCAGTCACGTGGCGAAGCCAAACCCAACCTTGAGCTCCATGCCTGACAAGTCGGATAACAAAAGTGGCCACTGTTAATATAAGTTTTTGTATAGCTCAAGTTTTTTGAATAAATTATTATGTCTCTCCTCCTCTTCTACAAATTCCTTCTCCATCGCCCATTCTCTCCAAAGATCTTTCGCAGAAGCGCTTTGGTTTTGACGTTCCGTGTGAAGCTTGCAGTAAACATTTGTGAAGAACTCGATTTTCCAGGCGGAGCTTGTGCGTAGACTAAGCTAGTTCAGAATAAAGGTACGCTTGATGTGAAGGTTTTGAAGGGGTTATTTCTGGGCATTCTGTGTCTGTTTTGGTTTTTTTGAAGGGTTTCGCACTGTTGCTGTTCTTGATGCTGAGTATCTCTACCAGTGACTCTTCTTCTGACCACTAGAAGCACTATGATCTCTTTTGGTAGCCAGTCTGAAGTATAAACATAGTGACCGAAACCCTGTTGCATGTTCTGAGAAGCAAGAGATTACTTCGTAATTGATTTTGTAAAACTCATTTTGGGTGTTATCATAATGGAAGTGAAATGATGTGAGTGCTTTGATATTTTGTCGGAAAGAGGTAACGAATCATCATTTTTTTGAGTTGAGTTGAGAGTTATAAATGTATAGCTTCGTTGTATGAAGACCTAGATTCAAGAAGGGATTGGACGTGATTTAAGGTAGAGCTTGCTATCAATTTAAGTCATTGGAGTGTGCTTTCATTGAGAGATCACTGTAGTGAGCTAATTGGAGAGGTGCAAATACCCTAATTTTTTTATCACTGTGTATGGATTTCTTCTGCAATTTCAAACTGATGGGTTTTGGACCACTATGAGAATTCGTTTGAAGGGATATTCGACGACTCCATTTCCCAAATATCAAACACTTAGCCAAGTCATTATAACACCAATTGGCTAATTGAAAGCCAACCAAGTGTTTTAGAAGAAGTAGAGTTGCTATTGGTCACGGAATCAAGTATTCGTATCGTCTACCTTATCGCCCTTTTCATTTCTTTTTTACTACTTTTATTTTTATTTTTTATGATCTGATGTTGTGCTTGTTGGTGTTGCAGGAGCCATGGCAGGTTTGGGGGAGAAGATCAAGCAAACGGTGGAACATGGCGTGCACAAAGTGCAAGGCAAGGGTGCCGCAGGGAAACGGATTCTCATAGTGGCTACTTCTCATGATAAGCTTGGCGACACTGACCAGCCCACTGGATGCTGGTAATTTTTACAATTGCTTCAAGCTGAGTTTCTTTCAAATTCGAAAATTTCGAAAATACATTTCAATATATCTTTTAACAAAGATCTTCAGGCAACGAAGCTGTGTAGTCATTTTTAGAATCTGCAATTTTATGGTGGTTTATTGGTGGTGTTCTTTGTTTTTCCAGTGGATTTTGTAACTGCTTATCTAGTATGATTTTCTACACTGCTCATGCTTGAACTGTGAATTTCTTGTTGTTGGTAATCTTTGTGGATGTTGGTCTTTTGATGGTAGGATTGAGGAGTTAGCGGCCCCGTACTACATTTTCAAGGATGCAGGTGCTCACGTTGTTGTTGCGAGCTTGAAGGGTGGGAGAATCCCAATGGGTAAGTCCATATTCTGTATGAATAGATTGCTGTCTGATCCAAATAATTCATCTAAAGCAATGCTTGAATCTTTAAAAATCAACCTCTGATTCGATGAAATTAAGGTAAATAGTATGTTCGTACAGGTTCCAACCGAAAATATTCAAAATTTCAGAAGGGATTTGGGTGTTAAAGAGTTAAACCTTCAGCTGCTATGATTTCTTTTCCACAATTCAACCTTGGATGTGATGAAAATGAAACTATTATAATGTGTTGCACCTTGCTTCGCAGATGAGACGAGTTTCTCAGAGAATTTTGTGACCGACCATGTAAAGCGTTACTTGGGAGATGGTAAGTTTTTCTTTTCAATACCGGAAATAACCCTATTAGATTCCCAAAGTCATTAATTGTCAGTTACTGTTACTTCAATTGTGACTTTTTATGTTTTTTTGGCAAGCAATGTTAAAATTCATGTGATTGATTGAGTCTGTTGTTTTTTCACGGTGCAGAGGAGCTGAAGCAATATGTTGAGAACTCGCTTTCTGTTAAGGATGTTCCTGGCTCCTTCGATGCACTTTTCGTCCCTGGTATTCTACTATTTCAAACACTCAAATATATGGTGTCAATTGTTCTTGCTTCTCTTTGATGCAAATTGCAACAACAATGGACAAAAGTAAAAGAGAATCTTCGATTGTTTTTGGAACTTTTAGATACTATCATAAAGAAAAATCTTCTTCATAATTCATGGGAAGGTCTCCTCTCTTGTCACACAATGATCGTGCAAATGATCTCAGAACAGCCACTCGTGTATGACCATTGCGACGTTACAGAGAAGGTTTTCATCACAATGTTGTCTAAAAGTCCCTGTAGTGATCGCATTTTATTTGAAAACCCTGTTGTGGATCTTGTGTTTTTTTGCCACAAAATGCACAATTGTGAACGTGTGAAATGCTCTGGGTTTCTGCAGGTGGTCATGGTATCGTTTTCGATGGGCCAAATGATGAGACTTTCAATGCTCTAGGCAACAAGTTTTGGGCCGAAGGAAAGGTGGTTTCTGCTGTGTGCCATGGACCAGCAGGCCTTGTGAATTTCCATGCTCCAGATGGTACTTCCATTTTCAAGGGCAAGAAGGTAAGCCTTCGTGTGAAGCACCCATTGTTTTAGTGCTTGCTGTGCTTCTCAGAAGGCCAGTTTAAACTCTGTAGGGATACGGCTCCACCACCAACATTGTCAGCCAAAAAAATAATCAAATTCTAGGATGAATAGGTGCATTTTTGGTTTCTACAGTTCCCTTGAAATTCATGCATTGGACATTTTTAGTCCTCGTTGTGTTTACTAGGTTGAAGTGACCTACATCCCATTAGTAAAACTTCATTAATTCGTAATTTATTCATAACAATATTTGAATAATATATTTTGTCTGTTTGTCGGGAACCTCTTGAAAATCATAGTGGTGCAACACAAAATAGGTTTCGAAGTTGATTTTCAAAGTTGTGGTAAGTTAATTGTGCTGCATGTTTGGTTTGCAGTGTTGTGGCTTCTCAAATGCGGAAGAAAATGCTGTTGGAAAGGCGCAGTACGTGCCGTTCCTCCTTGAGGACAAACTCAAGGAACTCGGTGGATTGTACGAAGCTGGACCTAATTGGGTAAGTTTTGATCAACAATGCCTTGTTCTTGAATGCCTATTTCTTTTTAAAAATTTCAGAATCCTTTTATTTTTAGTGCAAGGCACACTAGTTCTTTTATATTGCATTCTTCTACTACCTAGATGTCATTTTATTTTCTTATTTTCATGTATTTGGGGGGAATGGAGTTATCTTTCCTGCCATTGAAAAATAATGTCTGTTTTCCTCAACATTCCACTTCAAATATCCTCTATTTACATTTGGTATGTTCCATTTGATTTTCAATCTCCAGCATATTGAGATGGTTGGGACTTGATTGTCGTGCAGGAAGTGAAAGCTGTGGCAGATGGAAAGCTCGTTACAGGACAGAACCCGGGGAGCTCCGCCCTTGTGGCTGAATTGGTTTTGAAGGCTTTGTGAATCGGGAGTGGTTTTGGTGAATCCTAGTCATGAAACATAGCATGTGGGGGTTATACATACAGGGAATGTTTTATAGAAGGGCGTAGCATATATTAATGTCTTTTATTACGTACTAGAACGACGCTTATTGCAATGCAACAAACACCCAAAACCCCCCATCAAGTTTCCCGATGTCATTGAGAAAATGTTTGAATGTCATCGCAGAGAGTTTATAGTAGTGCAAAATATTGAGTGAAAAAATGTGCGGATGAAAACATGACACAGTTTGCATTCAATATAAGAGATGTGTAAGTTGATATCCAAGTTATCAGGTGCATGAGTGATTATGGATTAAATTTGTATATTGAGGCGTGGAAGACGAACAACCTTTCAGTTTGTTAGCTGTGCTTTCTTCGGCAGTTTGTGTTTTAGAAAAGGAAGTTTTTGTGAGGGTAGTGTAATATGGAATGCAGGGTTTTTTTTTTTGGCCATGTGGCAGTTCGCTGGCTGTGCTGCACTGGTCCAAATTTGGAGGGACGACGGCACAGGGGCTAATTTTTGGCGGGCTGAGCGAATTATCACTCATAACTAAAACGCTGATGGAATGTTCATGGAATGGACAATGAGCCGAGTGATTGGTCTGTCAACCAATCCTTTGTGGGTTGTTAACCTTGAAGGACGGGTTGGTCATCGTGGAAATCAGCCTTTTGGGTACCGTGTGAATAATTAGCTTAAAAAAATCCAAGTTAGAGCAATCATGAGAGGTCAAACTAAGTTGCAAGACTTTCCTTTTCCACATAAAATTTCAAGGATGAACACTTTTATTTTCCATAGAAAGACTTTTTGTCATCTATTATCCAATAAATGTCTGTTGTGTTGTTCAAATCTTGACTTTGAGAAGTTGTTCATTATTTTGTCTATTTGCAAATGAAGGATGGAAGTTCCTCACAAAGGTCCTTCCCCTCATTTGACACACATATATACAGATTACAAGATATAGTGAAGTACTTGGGAATGTATTGTCTAGTCCTTCGTCCCAAAATGATTTTGTTGCACTTTGTGATGTTAAGAATTGGTCAAATTCAACTTTTGAATGTTATGTGGAACTAGCAAAACAACTCTTAGCAATAGTTTCCCTTCCATCCATACAATCATCAATAAAAAAGACAAATTAAATGACTAAAGGCGGGTCAATCAACACTATTAAATTTTATTTTTTGCACCTCCTTCAGTGTTGCTTGCTTGAAGGAGATGAAGCTTTGGGAGGTGGTACAAAACTCTACATATGCTCTCGGGCCTATACGAACTGCCTAAAAAACAACAACCTCATACTCAAAAATTATGTGCCTAGTGGTGCTTGTTGAAAATGCCCCCCAAAATTCACTTTTCAATACTCCAAAACTATGCTTTGAAAAGGGTTCTGAAACTCAAAGTTTCAAGGACACTAGGAATGCACAAAAACCTACTTACACTATAGAATGGGTTTTAAAAATGTTATTTTAGCCTTCACCAGGAACACTTTGTCCCACATGAAGATCATTTTGGGATGGAGGGAGTAGTTATAATAAAATATGCTTAAAGAATGATGGTATAGTAACTTAAATATTTTTGAAATTATTAGCTCCAACATTTAACCTCTAAACACTTTGATGTCTACTTTTTGGATGACAAACAAATTGAAACTCAAGTTTCATCCTCATTGGTGCTTAGATGAAAGTCATCCTAATTTGTATAGATATTTTATCAAATTTTTGTCCTATTCAATAGTTAGATTTAGTATTACTAGAATTCTCATTTTTCTAAAATTACAAACGTGCAAGTATGTCAAGTGGTTGACCAATCCAAAATTGCATTGACTCTAGTTCAAAATTGGATTTATAAAAAATATTTCAAAAAATCACCATGTCAAGATAAACTCATTTTAAATCCATTCCAACGAATTTTACTCAAAAAAAAAGTAATATTTTGCTTACAATTGAATTTAGAAGGATTTTGTTTCAAAATTTATAAAATAATATTAGTGATAGCATTGGTGAATCTAATTGTATAGATGAAATCTAAAACTCTTAGTCTATAGCTTTTATTTGTGTATATCAATTCCAAAACATTCTTCCAAATAGCACTTCAATAACCGCTAAACTCCAAAGGCACTAAATTTTGGTGTTGCCAATACTTTGAAGTTAAATAAAAACTAACCAATTTGTTATTTTTAGTAGTTTATATTATTGAAAAGTTCTTTTTGAAGTCTAGTTTTAGTATCAAAGATCCGATTTTGATAATGATTAATTATAACTTTTCTATTCAAGATTTTGTGCAAGGGTGTCCATTAATCTTGACTTTCTATAGTGTTGAGGGCTCTTGGAAATGAGCTTCAAATACACTAGATCTTGGAGGAAAAATCACATTAGAAATTCATTTAAAAAAATCATAGAATAGATTTTGAAGAACCATAAATTGATCGGGGCTGTGCATGCTAGGCCCTATAACCTCATATATATTTAGTGACCAATTTTTTAGAGTTGAAATGCAAAAAGAGAATTGAAAATTTTTCATAGTTTTAACACCCTCATCATCAAACATTATAATCTTTCAATCCATAAATGATATTGATGTGTTTTCTTTTCCTATGTGATCTCTAACATGTCTAGTTTGAATTTGTACGATTACAATCCAAAAAAAATTGATACAACTTATCAAAATGTTCTCTTTTTGTTCAATTTAGAGCAAATTCCTAGAAGCTTAGAAAAGGTCTTGGGCATTTTAGGGTTTAAATGATTTTTCTCAAATCATCAATTCTAGAGAAGACTCTACTCACTTAGGGAATAAAATGTACCCTATAATAGGTCTCATGTAGTTTTTAAAATAATTGCTAGTGAAGTACCTAGAATTGACTGAAGCACTATATAAGACAATTTTGTTCTTGTTAGGGTCCCTTCTTTGTACATGCAAAAGGGCCCTTGCTTCATTGGTAAACAATGTTATGTTGATGTAAGATTTTGTACTCACCTTCAAGGGAGTCAGATTAATGTTTTCCAAGAGTTTGTTGAAAAGTTGAGTTCCTATCCTACTATGGCACTCCCTGAAATTGCTTATTGTATTGTGTTATCCAGTAAGGGCCAGCTTCCATACGGAGTAAATTACGGGGCGGTGAAGCCAACCGTGATCATCATTGGAATGGGAGTCTGGTTTTTTCTAGAACTCCCATTCCACCGTTCATCAGGCTTGCGCACATGAGGCTTATATTGCCCGTGCGACGTTGCAGGTGAGGGCCGAAAAGGACGGGTTGGGCCTGGAGAGGGCTTACAGGCCAGGGCTCACGAACTGTGAGACTCCGAGCCCTCACGGTATTTAGCCTAAGGTTTAACATGCAAGTAAAGTAACAAGTGGCCGTAGGAGGGTCGTCTCTCTCCTTCAAAACCCCAGCCTACGTAGAGAAGAGGTACAGTAGTGCACAGTTTGCACTTGTTTTGTGGTGGGGGCGTTAATTGAGCTACGTTGTATTTTTTTGGTTTTCATTATGGAGGCCCCACATGGAGGTTTGCTTGTACTAATGATGAGAGATGAGGGGGGTGATGGTTCTGAAGGGGTTCAAGAGAGAAGTTCTTCTAGTACTCCAAATGTAAAGAGGGAGTTTTGAGGTTCTCGGTAGACATGTGTGAAGAGAAATATTGGGAGTACAACTGCAAGCCTTTCAAGCAAGCGAATTGGGAGGTCTTTGCGAGGGAGCTCAACAAACAGTTTCCAGAGGAGCTTCAAAGGACTTGGCAACAGACTCGTGACAAATGGGCAAAGATGAGGTCAACATACTATGAGGAGAAGTTGAAGCAAGAAGAAACTGGAGCACTACCATCAACTTGGACACCATGGTATGAAATCTTTGACAATATTTTTGGTGGTACAGCTAAAATCAATGGTGTGCCTCATGGTGTTGATCAGGATGTTTATTTACAACACTCTGAGACTCTCATTCTCAATGATGATGATGGCGACACTTTGCCCAGTAGTCCTCCTATTTCTTCTATTGCAAGTGCTACTTCTTCACATTCACCACGTATACAGGCAGTAAATCAACCGGGATGTGAGGGTCAAGTGAACATGAGTGCAAGAAAGAAAAAGAAAAAACTTGGTGCAATGGATGAGTCCTTTGCTGCTGCCATCAACAATTTTTTCAAAGGAATTCTCGAGGTGGAGAAGATGAAGTTGTAGATTACAGAGAAGTTGATAGATAGTGAGAGAGAGGGTCGAGAGATGGCCACAAAGGGACAATTGCAAATGGTTGCTCTATTTGTAGAAGCTTTAAAGTCTAAGGACTCTTCAAGGAGTTCTAAATAGATGTTGCATCTTCTAGGTTACCTAAAATTGGAGGTTTAGGGTTTAGGGAATTTTATTTCCAATGTTGTATGGAATTTGATTTGATTTGAGTTGTTTTGATTTGATTTGTTCTAAATTCCGTTACATTGAATAAAGGATTTTTATTACCAAATTTTTGGTTTTTGCAACCATGTGTTTCACATAGAACTTATAGGAAATGCAAGTACAATTTCATCATAGTCACTCATCATTAGGGTTTTCCAAAACCCATTGTGTGAATAGTTTCTGTCTAAGGATTTCTCCTTGACATTTATCATGTTCTCCCTCCCTAGCTATAGGTAATCTAGCATTCCCGAATCCAACAAGTGGATCTCTTTGTAAATCTGCATTAGCCACATGGGGCTCTGGCTCATTCAACATCTCACAATAGTTGTGTAACCAACAACAAGCTACTGTAATTCGAGCAGCTTTGTCAACTCTAGAATTAAAATGCTTCAAAATTCCCCATCTATTCTTCAAGGTGCCAAATGCTTGCTCAATCACAATTCTTCCAGAATTCATGGATTTATCAAATCTTTTCTTCTGCAAGTCATTGGGGGCCTTCCAATTCTTCATCAAATAGGTGCAAATGGGATAGGCAGCATCTCCAATCAAATATGGAGTACATCTGACACTTCCAATCGAAACCACTGGTTCTTGAAGAATCTCTCGTTTCTTCAAACCTTTGTACAAGCTGGACACTTTGAATTGGCCGCCATCATGCACTCCTCCAGGTTGGCCAGCACACACATTCCAAAAAATCTTTCGTGAATCACAAACCGCTTGCAATACAATGGAGTGAAATTTTTTTCTATTGTAGAAGTCACTAGTTGTTTATGTGACTCTTCTACTTGGAATCTCTACTATTGGTATGTGCATTCCATCAATTGCTCCACAAATGTTAGGCAAACCCCTTAGTTCTTGAAAATCTGAAATGATGCCTTCAAGATGTGCCTCTTTTGGAATGCTAATGCAGTGGCTAAATAATTTGTTTTCATCTGTAAGAACGTCGCAAACAATATCAACATACTTTCTAATGGTTGAAGCTCCAATTCTAAAACGATCTGTCATATGCTCTAGACTATGACCATGAGCAAACCTATAAATTACACATGCAACAATTTTTTAAATTTCCATTTGGGGTCTCACTTGATTTATAGACCTACTTCTCAAGAAAGGAATTAACATATTCACAAAATTGTCAAATGCATTGAAACTCATCTTGTAGAACTTCTTGAATTTGTTATGGTGCATTTCATTACTAGATCTCCATACTACCCTTTCCACAAAGTTCCAATGTGTTGATTGCTTAGGCTCTACCCAAAATAGGCGGGGAGGATTGGGTTTCTTTCGTGAACCAAGAAGCAACAACAATGAAAGAAAATGGGCCCGCATTGAAATTCCATTGTCAAAATCCAATACCTTTGAAGTTCTTGACTTCGAACTAAAAGAGTTCTTCATCACCATAGAGAGCATCATCCATGTGACTATAACTCTAGTGAAAAATGAGGGCTCCATGTTCTTTCACCCTAAACCCTTGGAAAATTGTTCTATAAAAAAACGTTGTAACTCTTTAAATGAACACAGAATGGAAGTCCCAAAAATAAAACACACATTACACACAATGAGTACCAACACCTACTCAAAACCTCACAAATGATTGAAAAAAACTTAAAACAAAACAAGAAAATTATTTTTCAAACCTAACCCCTCAAATTGTCCTCCAAAACTCTCCTCCAAAACTCTCCTCCAAAACTCAATCAACAGCCGGCTAACAAAAAAACTAACAAACAGGGACACACGGCCTGGGGAAAATCATGCAGGGCCTGGGGAAAAGCATGCTGGGCTTCGAGAAAATCAGCCTGGGCTTCGGGGAATTCACCCTGGGCTTCGGGCGGGGTAAACCAGGGGTAAACCAGGGGCTTTTGCATCGGGGGGTGGGGGCCCGCCCTCTGGCGTCCGACGTCGGAGCCAGGGCTCACCCAACCCTATGTGCGCAGGCCTATTGGTGGGGTTCACCGGCCCCGACTCCACATGGAACCCGGCACTTATAACTTTCTGTAGTGTACTGTAGTAATTGTACCCTCGTAAACCCAAAAGATCCTCCTGCACATGGCCACCTCGTAGCAAACGAAAGCGCCATCCACCAAGCACAACGCCAGTTGGACTTTTCTTCAAGATGCCACATGGTTACTTTGGCCCATCCTCTGTTTCCAATGCTGACGAAAATCTCAAATCACAGAACATGCAAAATCCTTCAACACAATCATATCTCAAGCTTTTTACAAGCCCCACAAGCCCCACATTCTCCACATTATCCACTCCACCATTGCCACTCCATTTCGGTAACCAAGTTTGAACTATCAGTTTTCTCTCATGCATATCTTGAACCACCAGTTCTTTATGATTGCCTTAACTTGCAACGGAACCACCGTCCTACATTCTTGAATCTTGCATGAGTTGGAAGGAGTTGGAAGCACTTCTTGGTGTAGAGCTTGCTGCGTTCCCGAATTTTAATTGTTGGGTTTCAATTGATTAGTAATGTGCTTTGTGAATTGCGTGAGAGGCGAAATTTTGTACTAAGAGACAGAGAAGGAAGTACTTAGCTTGTCGGCCAGTGGGTTCACGTTCAAGAGATTGATTACAAGGTGATTCGTCGCATTCCGAGGCGGTGTGAGAGTTTGGTGTTCAAAAGGATTTGATTGGAGACATGACTGAGGTGCGATTTTGTGGTTTAAGATAGATAGATATGTTTGGTTCCGGATTTTCATTTGGGTTTGTGGTCTCATGGATGTGTCTTGTTTAATTTCTTGCGGGAACGTTGTTGTTTCAAAGTTCTTTGATTTATGGGGAAGAGGTTTAGCTGATCGGATTGAACTCTTTGGATTTGAAAGAACAATTTTAAAATTGTCGATGGATACCGCTATTTCGATGGAGCGCCTGCCCTGTTTGTGAGCGTTTGTGAGAGGGAATCAGGGGTTTAGATGCTGCTCTTGAGGTTCTGAAGGTGAATTAGGGTTTTGATGAAGGTTACAAGAATTGTTTGGATTGATATCGTGCTGGAATTTTTGAGGCATTGCCCTTTTCAAAGAAGTTATAGATCATACGAAGAGATAGGACATTTATTTATTTATGTGAATTTGTTTAATGAAGAAACATCATGCGAAGTAGAGTGATGGATCTCCATGTCTTGCAGAGTACATGTCTATGTTTGCCGCAAACATAGACATGGATATTTGTGGTCATATTTTCGAGGGCAATGAGTTGATGTTTCATGGTTGTACAGATGGACACTGCCACAAACGGAACTACCGCCATGGAGAATATGGCTGCTTGGGTCTGCGGCGTGAACGATTTGCAAGTGCAGCCGTTCAAACTACCCTCTGAATTAGGTTACACTCATTTATATTCATTTGTGCGTGTGAGCATGGTAATTTGGACAGTTCATATGATTCAAAATAGTGTGACAGTTGTGATGTATCATCAGAAGAGAAAATCTTTGTGACCATGGTTGAAAATGCAGGCGACAATCAGGTGAAGGTGGGGATCAAAGCGGTGGGGATTTGTGGCAGCGACGTTCACTACTGGAAAGTACGAAAATTTAATTCAGAGTTCTCTATTTTGTATTGGTTATGGTTTGTTTGATGAATAATTAACAGTAATGGTATGATGGATTACAGTTGACTGATTGTTGTGTTGGGGGTTGGTTCGTGCAGCATTTACGATGCGGGGATTTTCAAGTGAAGAAACCGATGGTCATTGGACATGAATGTGCTGGTGTTATTCAGGAAATTGGAAAGGCAGTGAAGAATGTGGCTGTGGGTGACCGTGTTGCTCTTGAGCCAGGGATTGCTTGTAACAAATGCAAGCTTTGTAAGACTGGTTTCTACAACTTGTGCGCTGAAATGGAGTTTTTTGCTACTCCACCTGTCAATGGATCCCTCGCCAACTATGTACATCTCATCCCTCAATCTCTACCATGATTTGCCATTGTCTTAAATTAGACTGCCTTCTGGTGTTCCTCGACAGTATTGCAAATCAAAAGGATTTTAAAGCAAGAGTTATTATTTTTAAGCTCTCGTAGACAGGGAATTTCTTGCGTTGTACGTTTGTTTGGAAATTCTTAAATGCAGATACGGATTTTTCGCATTGTACATGGGTTTTTTCTATAGACGATCAGGGTGATTTTACATCATATGTAGGTATGCCTTGGTAAAAGGATCGTGTAAGTGCTAATAGTGAAGAAGGTGAAATTTTCCTTTTATCTAAATGCCTTATCATGAAAAAGGTGACTGAAATATTTTGGGTTTTTTTTTGGTGTGGCAAAACCTAAACAGGTGATTCATCCAGCGGACTTGTGCTTCAAGCTTCCCGAGAACGTATCTCTTGAGGAGGGAGCCATGTGTGAACCCCTGAGTGTGGGTGTGCACGCATGCAACCGTTCCAGCGTTGGTCCCAATACGAAAATTCTAATCCTAGGAGCAGGACCAATAGGCCTAGTTACATTAATGGCTGCACACGCTTTTGGAAGCCCGAGGGTTGTCATAGCAGATATCTCCCCAGAACGTTTGAAGGTCGCTGAGGAGCTTGGTGCAAACGCTACTGTGGTGCTCTCCACAAACGATGGTGTAAGTGGTTATATTGACTCATGGGGCAATTCCCATGAAACTATGTTCTCGTCGTTTGCAAGTTATTATAAATTTGTAATACTTCGTGAAGGTGCTTCCAATCTTTTTGATAGAAAGATAGAGCTTCTTGAAATGAGTTTGACGAAATTACTGATAGTTTTGGTTCTGGACGCTTTTTTATCAGGATGTGGAGTCCGAGGTGCTGGCTTTGCAGAAAGCTATGGGGGGAGACATTGATGTTTCTATTGATTGTGTGGGGATGACGAAAAGTATGAGGACTGGCTTGAAAGCAACTCGATCTGGAGGACGTGTTTGTCTTGTTGGCATGGGCCATATTGAAATGCAACTCCCCCTTGCACCTGCAGCACAACGGTATGTACAACTATGTTTTTCACTCTTGATTCTCATTGCTTTTTCTTTTCTTTTCTTTATTCCATTTGGGTCATATCATGCATGCTTCAATCCATTTACAAGCTTTAGTTCCATATTTTATTCTCTCATTGCTTGCTGTTAATTTATAACAGGGAGGTGGACGTCCTTGGGGTATTTCGATACCGCAATACATATCCATTGTGCTTGGACATGCTCAGCAGTGGACGTGTTGATGTGAAGCCCATGATCACACATCGATTTGGGCTCAACCAAAAGGATGTGGTGAGCGCTTTTGAGACCAGTGCCAAAGGAGGAAGTGCTATCAAGGTCATGTTCAATCTTTAATGGGCACTAGAAGCCCAGTTTGAACGTTTTGCAGCCTGTATGTATGTACCGAACATCTCTTGTTTACTCCTGCGGCATGTTTCTTGACACTTTTTACTTCCCGAAGTAATGTTTTTTATGATCAATGAATATGTTTTGAATATTATGGCTTGTCAAACTTCACAGGATGCTGAAGTAATCGTTTATTTCTCTCTTTGGCTCTGTGAAGGGTTTCTTTGGCTCTTCAATATGAAATAAGAATGAGCTTGGATTGTTACTGACGAGTCTCATTCTGGACGTGATTTCATATTTCTCGACACATCTTAGTGAGAATCCAAGCATTTGATTCTGACTAAGATGTGTAGAGAAATGTTTGTAGCTCGTCAAACACTCAATGATTCAGACTCAACAAACCACATGAGGGATATTGTAATGAGCACAAGTAGCCCTGAGAGTTCGTAAGAGATTCCAGTTTTACTTCTTATTAATAATGACAAATAAGATCAATGTATTGCTACTTTAATGATCTTTGAATTCACAAAATCAACGAGGTTGTGAATCAACTACATTGATTTATCCTATTAGTGAATGTGACACTACTTACCAAAGTCACTATTTCTGGATGAAAGATTATGCATTATCCTAATTTCTTTAGTAACAAGTATTTTAGTGACCCTTTGTTTTTGTTTGTTTGCTACATTAATATCTCACCAAAAGAATTATATGAGTGTGCATGAGGTATTGTTGAAAAGCTTTTGGCAAGAAAAAGAGGCATCAACTTCATTGGTAAAATTAAAAAATTTCACTTCAATTTGCATTTTTTATGTAGAAACAACACAATCACTTGTATGCATGCAAAATATGAAGATTATGATTACTTTCTTTGGCCTTCCAAGCTCAAGACAAACTACCTTTTTCACTAAAAGTTTTAGAGCTATATATGGAGTCCAAAATGTCACTATTGTGGCACTTTGTGATATGTCATGTTAACAAATATGATAATTCATGTAGAAAATGTCCAAGAAAATTTGTCTACCCAACAATTGTTGTTTTCATACATAACTAGTGTGCCTTCTATTGTTGTTGCAATATAATATAAAATGAAGATAGAAGTAGTTTTCTAATTTTCTAATTCATAAAAACTTTGAAATTTAATATCTTTTCTTCATAGTCATAACGCCACCAAACAAAGCCCATGACCCCTTCCTTGCTAAAGGCTTTTTGACGGTACCAATAATATCACTCAATGATGCATGCACTAGAAGAAAAATGTATCCACTACAACCGACTAAAATGCAACTATGTGTCCTATGCAACTGCCTTGTAACTACAATTTTTTGTATTTGTACCAACTTTGACATAGTTAGATTGTAGTTGTAAAATAGTCACAAAGTAGTTGCAAAATGTAGTTACGGTTATGGTTATAGGAATGTAACAAAAGAGTTGATGTAAGGTATTTTACATCCAATATTCATTAAAATTGTCAATGTGGACAATTTTACATTTTGTAGAGTCCAATTAGTCTATTTGCAATTGCATATAATCTAAATTTGATAGCAATTCAATTAGAAAGCAACTAGAGTGCAACTAGAAAACAACTAGAAAGCAACTAGACTACAACTACAGTACAACTACAATTCAACTAGAGTTTGATTGAAAAATGATTAGACTTTAACTAGAATACAACTAGCATGCAACTAGGAAACAACTAAAATGCAACTACTATTAAGTCTTTTTTTTAATTATCGCATATCAATTGTCAAGAATGTCATTAGGATAGACTTATAAGAATTGTAAGTTATAGCATTCTTGTGTAATGAATTTTGATAATGAAATTCTAATATTTTTACATTTTGTAGATTTCTACAACTAATAGATTTCTATAATCTACAAAAATATTTAAAGTTTAAGAAATTTTTGGATTTGGCAATCTAAAAAAAAGATAGATTTGAAATTTTGAATCTACAAGTCTTTGAGGTTAAAATTTTAAAATCTATGAATTACAAAGAAGTTGAAAATAACTTGCAAACTAATTGCACATCAATTGGAAACCAGTTGCATGCCAATCGCAAACCAGTGGCACACAAACAACTTCCACACAAGTAACCACGTCAAAAGAGTTCATCAACAAACTTTCAAATAGGTTGTTGGATGAAAAACAACCTCGAAAAATTTTGCAACTACTTTGCAACTAATGCGATTTGTCCACTGCAATTGTGGGCTCTAAATTATCACTTAGTTACAAATGTCTCGTGCAACTACAAATCTAGTTGCAAATAGCAGTCACAAAACCCTTTGTTTGTTTTTCTAGTGATGATCCCAAAGATACATAATTTAGCATAATTTAAGATAACTCAAAAATTCGTAACTTTTACATTGTAGGGCCAAATGCCACAAAACAATCCTTGTGCACTTTTCAATGGTACCAAGAATGTGACCAATTGACATATGATCCAAAAGATACATAATTTAGCATAATTTAGCATAATTTTAAAATCCAAAAATAATTCAAAAATCCATAACTTTCGCACCATAGGTCCCAACGCTATGAAACAAAGCCCATGCAACTTTCCTCATTGAGGGCTTTCCAATGGTACCAAGAATGTGACCGGGGGACGTGTGGTTCAAGTGATTTCAATATACTAAACAAGACAAATAACTTGATTTAAGGTATAGATATAAGTGCTAAGGGTTCCACCCCATTTTACCCTATGCCCCACCTCTTGTAATTGATGACAATTTATGAGAATAAGGGACTCGTAATATTGTTCAACAATGCTAAGGGATCCTTTTTGCATTTTGAAAATATGGAGATGAACTTTAGCTAAGGACAAGGGCAATTTTCAACTCCATTAGGCCACTTGCCATAGTGGGGAACAATGAATTGATTCTAGACTCAAAATGTAATTTAGTTAGACTTGTAGGTATCTTGAGAAGGTATCCTTGGTGGAATATTAGGAGAGAAACTTCACAATTTTATCAATTTTAAGGATATTTTCAAATGCTATACATATAATATTATATTTTTAAGAATATTCTCATAATTTTGAAATATAATTATAATATTCTAAAAACATCTCTTGAAATATAATTCTAGGAATCTATGAATATTAAAGATTTTAAAGGTTCAATAACTTTTAGACAAAACAAAAATTTAGGAATATATTTAGTTCACCTATACTTATTTATCCTATTGTAATGCTTACAATAGTACAATACTAATTCACCAAAGTCATAAGTACTTTCAATAAGTACAAAGTAAAATTTTATTGCATTAAACTAAACTTTCAAAATAAGATTAATTTATAACAACATCAATTTTACACTTGACCCTCACTAATAGGATAAATCAATATGTTCAATCACAGAGAGTGCCACTAAAGTGGGTTAATCCCTAAGCATTCTGAAGTCCTTATCCAAAATGATGAACAAAGTAATGTTTCAATCCAAATAACATCTCATTCATCCCAATCACTACTAGAATATTTAAACAACAACCTTTCATCATAAACAAAATTGATGAAAATGAAGTATATTATATATTTGATCAAAGATATAAATGTGCAAAATTCAAATAGGATTTCAAGGTTATATATAGGATTACCCCCCTATGCAATCTAACCCCCATATCCTAAATGATGGACAAAGTTCTTAAAGGCAATGTTTCATCCATATACCTTCTCCTTAAAGGATAACTTTTCTTTAAGACAAATTTGATGTTATTGAGATAAATAATGTATTTGTATTGAGGTACAAACAAAAATGTACAATATCATTTTCAAAAAATAATCCAGTGCATCTCCACCTCAAAATAGCAAATGTCTTCAAGACACATGGTCAAATTGGTTGTAGACCCTTCTAATTTTTTTCCAAACACCCTCCTTCCATGCAAGAATAGACACTCCAAATCTAAGTTCAATCACTAGAGGACAATTCAGGGCTTCAGGAGCCTGTTTCAGGGTTGTTCCCTGCATTGTTCCCTGTGCTGCCAGAAATTGGGAACCAGCCCATAATGGGCTGAATTTTCGAATTTTTTCAAAAAAAAATTAAATTTTTGGAATTAAAATAAAAATCCCCAAATTTTTTGAACTATAAAAAAATTTAAAATAGAACTTAAAAAATAATTTTAAAAATAATTAAAAATAATATTGTTTTCTGACGTGGTAATGACTGCGCCACGTCATACTGCTGATGTAACAAGTTCCCAAAGCTTGGGAACTCAGAATAACTCACAGCCTCTTCATGCCCTCAAATGTCTTCTAATGTGGCTTTTCGCTCCATTCCACTTGTGATTGGTCAAGTCACTATTTATGGAACACATTGTGAGACCAGAAAATTGGAATGCTCTCCAAATAGAGATTTTGAAATTTTCTATTATGGCGACTTGATTTGATGACCGTGTTGCCAGAGGCGGCGAACTGGCGATGCTCTCAGGCATCTGAAAAGGGATAAGCCATACAAAGCATCTAGAAAGAACAATTCCTACCCGCTGGCACTCAATACACAAGCCACCTGAGAATATTGAGACAACAGATGGAGTCTCACTAACTACGAAGGAAGATTCTCCATCGCATATCCTCCACAACACCCCAGTGCCGAAAGAACATTCTCCAAGATCCTCCGTTTCATTCCTCTTATCATTCTTCCATTTATAACTGCTTTCTTAACAGAACCCTGAACGAATCATAAGTTTTGAGAATGATCACAGTTTTGAAGTTTTTGAGACTTGCCACCTTCAGATGCTAGTTCATGGATCCATAGGAGATTAATACCAGCAACAGGTTTAGTTTCTTACACAGTTAGTTAGTTACTGCATTAGGACGTCCTCTTAGGTTAGATTGAACTGGAGTAGGAAATAGTTGTGAATTTGAATGATATTTGGTGACCAGGATAGTAATCTTTCGTGCCTGTTTCAGCTTCAGTTATAAGAGAGACTCATAGGTTGTATTTCGTGTGTGTGTCAGTTTGAGTTGAATCTGATGAGACCAGGGATTACAAGCTTTAATTATTTAGATTCCAGTGACGTAGACAGTGAGTGGATTTCCGAAAACAGTGATTGATACTGGAAACATTTGGAAGTTCTCTAAACTAGAATTGGGAATTTGCTAGCTGAGAATTCAGTAATATTTGTGAGCGATTGTGCATGTTTGTGATTAGAATCTGAGGTTTTCGATTGTATTAGTTTTCGCATAAAGGCTGTATGAGAAAAGTGTGACAAGTTTTTGGATTAGTGTAGAGAGTGGATTTTTGGAGTTATGGCTGTAGTAAGAGGAAGCCTCAAGGTAGTGGATTTGTTGTGGGATTCTTTGAGAGTTTGAATTGAGATATCGGAATTTAATTCTTTCGTAGGCGGGGGATGATGACTGCTGGGCAATTCTTTCTGTATCTTTTGATAATTATTATACTTAAAGAGAGCTTGGCGAGTGCGTCGAACTCCCCAGATTTGGAGGAGCCAACATCGACAATCAGCTGCTGTGACAGTGTTTCAACTTCTGAATTATTGCAAACTGATGACGGCTCGCTCAAAGGTACGCGTATCATGCTCAATTCTTTTTTGGGTAATGTCCCGATGGTTAATACTGCGTGCCTCACAATTGTACTTTCAAGAGCCCAGCGCTCTAAAAACTAGGATTCCCATAGATTTGAGGTTTTAGTTGGATGAGGGAAACTGCACCAATTTCACTGAAATTCACCACTTCAACTTTAAGTACACCATCCTGTTCCCCCCATGTTTTCAAGCCCTCCTCCTTTCTGTAAAGGTGGTGCAAATATTTGGTCTAGAATATTCCCCACCGGTTCAAGTGGGTGGAATTGAAAACAAGGTGATGATAGATTAGTATACCTTAATATGAGGATTCTAATTGCCATAACAACGAAAGAATGTTCTTGAATAAATTAGACTGATTTGGAAAATTTCTACTCGTCGTGCTTGTGTCCCCAAATTTCTGTACCAATTGTGAGGTCACCCCTCTTTACTGTAAATGACCAAATTTGTCATATAACTAAAGCTTGTGTAGAAAGCATGGATGGCATTCAATCAGTGACCAATGCTTATCGTCCTTGAGTTCCTGATTTTGCACAAAAAGAAATTAGATCCTGTTTTCAGAAGAGTTGAGGCACAAGTTCAGGTGGTTCCTGTTGTAATTGAACCGAATGCAAAAGAGTTGAAGGAAAAATTCTCTAAACCCCCTGTTGCTTTGCCTGTGCAGAGAACATGGGAGCTACACATGAGTTTCTCCTCCAAGCACAACCAGACTCTAGATTTGTCAGAAGACAATTAGGTGGTTTTGTAGCTCTAAGTGTAAACTTCAGAATTTCAGGTGAGGGACAACATGTTGAGCATTCCACACGGTAAAATATATAGTTGAAAACTCTAGATCGTATTAGTGGAAATTGCCCAAGATTGTCTTGGGTGAGTATTAGACATTTCAAAAGGTGCTACAACAACATACAGGAATAAAAGACAGGAATCTGCTTTCACAGACATAGGAATTGATACTGTGTCGCATTGCTGCAGTCGGTTCATGCCATGTAGCTTATCTCCAGAATGTCGCCGAAGGCACTCTATTTCATCACATTCTGTCAGAAAAAAAAAAATTTGCTGCTAATGAGCAGCCACTTCAATTACAATAAGTTTTCAGGAACCCCAGAGAGAATATTCCATTTGATGGTGAGGTGACACAAAACACTTAACCCAGATAGGATGGAAATCATCCCTCTTGGTACTGTGTGATATCATCTATTTTAATAAAACCAAAAATTGGAGGTCAAACTACTGTGCAAGATCTCTCCTTTTTGCACAAAATTCCAAGGATGAACAATTGCACTTTTGTCCTACATAGGAAGATTCTTTGTCATCCATCAGACAAAATGTCCTTGACATCAATTAAGGGTTAAGAGGAACTGTGCACCAAATTCATCTGATGATTTTTGATAATTTTTGGTTGATTACCTTCATGATAGGGCCACGTCCTTCTAGAGTTAACCCTCACCAAGTCTTTCAGGCTCACAATTCAATGCATATTAAAAAAAACTGTGACAGATTAATTGTCAAGGGAAGAACTCTCTGAGTTGTAAAAAAGTCATGAAGATGTTAAAAATGGTCACATGGTTGGACAAATTCTGGAATTCCTGAAACCACGCTGTTGGTCAGAATATGCACACTACAATTTTATCATTGTCATGTCGACAATTAACTTGCATTTATGAACATCAAGTTGTTGTTGATGAAAAACAATGTAACCTGTTATACACCAAATATTAGAACAATCTCAGAACTTAGAGTAATGAACTTGTCTGCATAAATTGAAATCTTTCACTTGCACTGAAGAAAAAAGAACCCTCCATAGAAAAATAGAGCCCTCCATAGATAAAAAGAAGAAGAATGTGTTCACTGGTTGAATCAAGAGCCAGCACGAGTGCTGGGTGCTGTAGATCCTTGCTCAATACACTGCACAGGCACACAATAAAGCAGACATTTAATTTAGGGTAAGTAAAAACGAAAAAAACGTCCCCGGCCCACTTGCATCCCCTGTCTACATATTTTCTGGATTTCTGGGCTCAAATGTTACACTTGTGCAGATGGGAGACACAACTAGCCTGAAGAGTTGCTACTTCAAGCCTGAAGAACGTTGTGAAGGAAACCAAATCACTGGCAAAGGTCGAGAGATTTTCTAAGCACTGAGGTGACTACACCATAATACCAAGTCCGGTTTTAAAAGGCAGATTCGTTATTATTTCATTGGATAGTCAAAGAAGTGTTATAACTCATAATGCATACCTTCTTTCTACACTTTTAGATTTGTGAAAATATAAAAACGGATGTTTGTGATGAACTACAAAACTTGGCATTCTGTCCCATAATGCTGTCAAGCCTCTGAATGCAGCCCCTCTTTCTACGCCCTTAGATTTGCAAAAGGTACAAATGTGGAGGTTTGTGAAGGACTATTAGACTTGATACTATGTCCCATAATGCTCTTGAGCTTCTTATTGCAACCTATCTTTCTACACCCTTAGATTCGCAAAAAGTACAGATACGAATGTTTGTGATGAATTATTAGACTTAGCATTATGTCCCATAATGTCCTCGAGCCTCCCAGCTCTTGAGCATTATCTAGTCCAATAAATCAAAGACACCAAAGAGTACCTCCAAGAGATAGCTGTGCATCCAGTCCAATGTTTGCGGGAATGTTGTAGCGGATAGATTCACCACGGTCATTCCCTAATGTAGCAATCAAATCACGAAATTTATACAATATTAGTGTGAGCACACACATAGAACAAGCTGGGAGATTAATCTGCAAGTTGTGCACAGGTTTGAGCAACAAGCTTTAAAAAATTTGAACCCACATCTTGTAAGATGATAAGCTCAAAACAATCCGTGTATTTATCATGACACCTTGTGTAACGTGCTTATCAGAAATACATCCAAACTTGAAAAGCTTACGGAGATTTATACCTGAGATTCAAATGAACAGAGATAGTCCTGAACGGTTTGGAGGCGTTTAACCAAAGCATCCTTGTTCTGCACAAAGTTGATCAAGTCATGAGCACAGAAAAAATATAAACACGAAATTAAAAACACATGTACTATCTTACCGGTTGTAATCAGTGGTCAGATAGCATTCCCTGTCTGAGTAATTAATGAAAGTTGGCAAATGTGATTTGGCACAAGGTCTAAAAGAAACAAATCTCTTAGTTATAGAATGTTATGGCAAAAAGTAAAAATTATTAAAAATCACAAGGGGAAAGTGAAATAAGATTACCTCCTGAGAGACAACTTTTCCAGTTTCAAGTGCACGACTGGCAATCCACTCCTCCAGTAGAGTCTGGAATTCACAAACAACAATGTTTCTTAATGATTCTTGAGAAAGAAATAAACTCCTATAAAACTTGAAATAATTGTTCAGTCTTTTCACTTGGAGAGAGAAATGAAATATGAATTCAATCTCCTTTGATTCATAATTTTCGGACTCTTGAGTGGAAATAGTTAAAAAAAAATTTGGAATGATATTATGCTCTACAAGCGTCCCAACCTTGAAGAATAGTCATTGCCTTTACATTGAAAATCCCAATATCTGCCTATATGTTAACCCCTAAACGCCGAGGTGGACATTTTTCGTCCAATGAATGACAAGGAATTCTCCTGTATAGGGTAGAAGTACAACTATTCATCCTCAAAATTAGGGGTGAAAAGGGAAGATCTTCAACAATAGTTTGACTCCCAATGATTATTTTTGATTTTTTAAAAGTAGATGATGTCACACGGTTCCAAAATGCCTGATTTCCAGTCACCAGCCCGGCGTTCAAGGGTTAAAGGAGTCTATCAAAATGGGGTCATTTTAGCACACTTGACCTGATATACCCTAGTTGTAATGTCCTTTGGGTTTTATTTATCTGTGTGATAGTTAAGGAAGTTCCACGCATAATTGTCAGCTTCTTTTTCAGATATCTTGAATAGCTATTAAATTTCGAATTCTCTTATGTTTATTCTTATAAATTTATGTTGTGATTTCAAAGGAAAAAAATCTACTTAGTATCGAATACCTGATGATCAACATCAGCCATCTTAAGTACAACAGGCACAATAATGCACTTCGGTGGAGTCCACTTTGCAGGTGTTTCCTCTTTATTTGCCACAGCTTCACCAGCAGACGCTGCATGTCATAAAAAATAAAAGAGAACAACAATGTAAACAGATTGCCGTCTCTAGCAAAAGACTGAAGATTCATTTTTATTTTAAAATAAAATGAAAGTCAAAAGTAGGAACCCAAGCCTACTATTCCACCCTAACAAACAAACAGAAAAGACCCAATCTTGATATAACTCAGTGACAAAATATTCCAAGTGCCAGAGGGTTTAATACCACTCTCAGCTGTTGCCAACATGGCACAAGTTACTTGCAAATTTAGCTAGTACTGGATTGAATTAATTATGCACAAAACTTAACTTAACGAAGGGTATAATAGACGTATTATTAGTGGCATTAAAAACCCATTTGAAAAGCTGCCTATCCATGGTTAAAAGTTGGAGTTCAGGATCAGTTTCTTACCATCCTTTGCAACTCCTGTAACAGCTGCAGTACCCCCGGATGAAGGCAAGGCCTTCATTTGCACTGCACCACTTCCAAAGCCTCCACTTTCTTCGTTCATAAGATAGATAGCTGGATCCAAGTGAAGTCCCTGGTCCCCCCCAGCACACCATAATCATCAGAACACCAAGCAAAATTCACTGGAAAACGGAACTAAAGCAGTAATAATTAGTTTTTAAGTAATTTAACATTGTTCAATCTTCATATGTGTACTTATGCAGCTAAACAACATTTTCTTTGAACATAACTCGAGGTGCTTGCAAATGCTATAAATAAAATAAAAATATCACAGAAGATTCCATTTTGAGGTAACCCTGTCCATCACTCTGTGGGTAGAACACGTAAGAGCCTCAATGAGATTGGAATCGTAGTCATCCGTCTTTGTCCAATAAACAATTTGCAAAGTACCATAAAATGGTATACAAGGTTCTAAAAATAAAAATTTTCTCAAACGTATTTCTTCAATCTATACCACAGGAAGACAGCTGACAGGAATGTTGTAAGAAATAGGACTCTATTTGAAACGCTAGAATTTGAAAAGCTCGGTGAGAGGATGAGTGGTAACCTCGATAATGACTGGCTTTCCATCTTTCATTGCCTTTTTCAAATCACCATCAAGCCCTGATAACACAAACAAAGAAGAAAGAACAAAGTAGATCATAAGACGATTGCGAATTAAGGATACTGTTATGGGCGCATATAAACTAAATTAAATAAGTTTGCGGAATAAAAGACTTCCCAAACAGTTGGTGACAGTACGATAGGTTTATACAAGACACACATAAACACCGTCGTCAAATATATACTAAGCAAAAACTACGCAAGGGAGCGTGACAGGAAATAAAAACGTCAATTCCGTTAGATTGGCAGAATGACTTCATTTTTTCCAGGCAAGTACCGGGAAATGTAAGTCTATACTGGTCCTAGTGCAGTTGATTAAACTAACTATTGTGCAGCTGATTATCACAATTTTGGCACTCTGAATCACAACAATATAACCAGAAAAAGGAAAAATTTTAAACTGTACAAGAGAAACTTTTAGAGAGTAGTGTGGCAGACCTTTGCGAACAACACGACATTCACGACAAAACTCTGTTACGAGCTCCTCAGATGAAGCAAAATCCCGGGCCCAGACTGGTGTCGATGCAAGTGGAGCACCAGTCCCATGGCTGTACAACACGCAGCAAAATTTCAGTCATTAGAATTTTATTTTGCAGATTTGACCCATAAGTTCCATTCAAAGGAGCTCCAAGTATATTAAAAAAGAAAGGGCTTGCAATTAAAGAAGGTCAAGGGAGGTGTGAAATTACTCTGAAGCTGTGCGAAGTAACTCGTAGACCATGTCTGTCTGTGGGCATAAAAACCAGTTGCAGAATAAGAACAGGAATTATCAACAATAATCCACATCCAGAAGATTACTAAAACATTCACTGAGATGGTTAAGCCAGAGTAGGTTATCGGAAAGAACACTCTCAACCAAACTAGATGAAGCCTTTCAAATCATGGAGATCTACGGCTCTCTCAAGAGTGGGGAAGATGGTTTAAAAAAAAGGAAGGAGTCTTATGAGATGAACAAACCTGTAAAACATTGGGTACGTTGAGGCGCTGGGCAAGTTGGGTAGCAATAGTGGATTTTCCAACACAAGCGGTGCCGCAAACAAGAATAATCAACGGCACTCTTTGGTGATGAAACCTGTTGCACCAGAAAAACATCATTTGTGGATACTCAGTGAATGCGTTATTACCCTGCTAGAATGTGAATTCATTAAGCCAAGTTTAACTTCAAATTTAACATAAACTTCACATTCATCTAGTGTTCTGTTAAATTCACACAAAAGTACCATCAGTAGCATTGGGAATCTAAGAGGGTTTCTTTTGAGGTGATGAGTTGTCGACCTGAAAACGGAGACTACTATGCACAGGCTTGCAAAGGCTGACAACTGAGATGACCACGACAGGTAAAGGTTTAGAAAAATTTAGGAAACCTGGTCATCATTTTGTAGCGCTCAATGTATTCAGCACCATAGCCACGTCGCTCCATCAGCTGCACAGATTTATAACATGCTTAGTCATTAAAGAAGAGTAAGGAAACAACTCCTTTGATACCACATACATTATTTAACCATTGAAACACCACACCCTTGTCATCTCTAGATGTGGAGAGAATACATCGACAAAGAACTATTCCTGATTGTTCTAAAGTCACTCATATGCAAACATGGCAATCTATGCTTAGATCATTTTTTTTAACCATCCCTCAACTTTTCTTTCGTTGGATCATTATACCAAAAAAATGGGAGAATGGACATTATGGACACCCCAAGGTTCAAGGTATCATGGTCGATCCAAGGTGTCAAAGATCCTCACTTTAGAATGTTCGAAAAGGAGAGGACCAAAAATTAAAAATACATAAAAAGTTGTCCCTCCGCATTCCAAGAGAGTGGTTCAGGACTTCAGGTAGTGGCGTTTCCTTCTTAAATATGAAAGTGTGAATGAGTTTATCATACCTTGAACAAATTGGCCTCCAGGTCTGACTGAGAGCTGTCAAACCCAGTATTCGATCAAATTAGAGCATGTGTATTCGAAAAGTTTAACTTCAAAGCTAAGAATAAAGCAGAAAATTCTCTTGCCAGTCTCTGGCCTTTTCATTTACAAGAGGCTTAAACGAAATGCGACAATGGATGCGCAATGAAGTTCGGGACTTACACATCAAGTAAACTGTTGTCAATGAGCAGTTTCTTGAGCTCCAGCGAAATCTTGATGGCCACATGATTTGGGATCTGAAGCAGCAAAGTCCTGGTGATCTTAGTACACAGTCAGCAAAAGCAACTCATATTGGAGGTTTCAAAGTAGCAACTTCCATCATCGGAGGCTCTCATCCTCAGATAGAAATTGTCATGTGCCATACTCACAGTTCGAAGTCGTCACCCTCCCTCAAAGAAAAGGACAAAGTAATGGGTAACAATTTTCAGCAATTAAACCACAATTTCATGCTTCGTGATGGGAGACTCATCTCCATGCTTCCAACAATGAAGACTCTTCTTCCTTCAATTAGAAATTTGAGAGAAGATGGGTTTTCAAAGTATCCACCAACCTCCCAGGTTTCCAATTTCCCCAATCCAACATTAAAAGCACGAAACATTCAACATTGGGTAAAATCCCACAACAGAGAAACACGAGTATGACACTATTGGATGACACCCGCTGAGTGCAAGGCAACAATGTGCAGGATTGCACCAGAGTATACTTCAGGGTGAACCATGTGCAGTGCACTTTGTCATGTTCCCCTGATGTGGAATTTCGCCACAAAATTGACCTCCTAAACTACTCCACAAATGCTCTCTCATCAGATACTAAGAAAATCTCTGAAACATACCAGAAAAATTTACAAAGGAGCCACATTCCAGGTCCAAACGGTCTCAACAGACAAAAGGAATGTGAAAACAGTAGTACCTTGGTGACAAGCAGCATCCGGCTGATGAGGAAGCGAGACAAGATGTAGTAGTGATCAGCATGGGTCCCTAACCACACCTTCACCTGCGCACACCCATTCGCTTCATACTCAACAAATACAGCACATTGATAATATTCATAAGTAAACATTGATAGCACATTGATTGACATTGGTTGTTATCTTCATCATTAGCTACGCGAGATAAAAGTATGAATATTGCACACAGTGCGCAGTGACCAGTACTATACACATGTCACGACTCCACAACGTCGAGTAGCGTAACGTATAAACCACGTGCAATAGTATGAATACTCCATTTACTCACCACCAGCCCACCCCATTTTCACCTTAGTTCCACACCCCAGTAGGACCAGCCCAGCTCTCTCTGTGCTCCTCTCAAAACTAAAACCACGATCAAGCATTTGAAAGAAACTCCTATGGGAAGCAAGCTCCATGCAACAAGTAAGTTAGTTGCGAGGACATGCTTCTTGAGCTCCTACCGACATTTCAGCCACGAATTCTGGCGACACCAGATTAATGCAAAAAAACCGAGTCCAACGCAAGCAAGCACCCTCCCCAAACGACAACAAAAACCACCGATCGAGAAGCAATCCGAATTCCCACCTCGAGGAAATCATACTAAAAACATCAAAATTAAAAACATCAAGCCTTTGAAGAAACTCCCAAAGTGAAGCAAGCTCCATGCCAAAGCAATGCAATAATTTGCGAGGGGATGCTTCTTCTCCTCTAGAGCTCCTACCGACATTTCAGCCACGAAGTGAGGCAACACCAGATTAGGAAGAACCTCGTCCAATGCAAGCATCCAACAACAATTGACGATCGAGGCGAAAACGAGAATTCCCACCTTGACAAAATCATACTTGGAAGCCGTCCCACGCGCGGGCTGGGACCCGCTCCCCTGCGAAACTAGCGGCGTCGCCACCGCCACCGCCACCGCCACGGCGCCATTGGAGTCGCTGCTACTGCCCGACGCCATCTCTACCAAACCTATCGATCCAACGACAAATCCAAAACACCCCAACTTACACCAACTCCTCCCTCACAACCAAAACTCCAGTCTAACTCCAGTCAAGCCCTTCTCTTGTACCAATGCAAGCATGCACCCACACCTACTAATACTACTGGTCCTCTCTGAAACCTCGAGCTCTACTCTCACGATCGTGGAAAGTCAGCACCACGGATGGATCTCCCTAGCTTGCAACTCCCAAAGACGGACTTTCACAAGTGGAGCCCCGCCAGCCTCGGTGTGAACGCCACTACCTTCGCTTTCGTGAAACCCAAACTGGTGTCAGCTTCAATCGGAAATATGCTTGTGGACTTGGACGGACAGGTGCAGCAAGCAAGCATATATTGTCAAAAGTGTCGAAACGACAGTGTTAGATGTAACTTATCCCAATGGCGCCGCAAGAAGGAAAGCGGGGATGTGAGATGCTTGGGATTGTTGAGTTGACTGCGGCCAGAGAGAAGAGAAGTGTGTGTTGGAAGTGGGGAGTGTGCCAGCGGGAGATTCTGTGTTAAGGGTGCTGAATGGTCGGGGAGATTCAAAGGGAAGGCAGAGGGAATCTTGAGGGATCGCCATCGCCGGCATTCCCGCGTTGGCAGGCTTGCAATAAGTTTATTCATTATTGTGCGAACGACTGTTCCAAGCGCGTCAGATTGCGGGGTTGACGGCGGTGAAACGTGTTTCCGTTTTGCTTTTTTCCGGCCTTTGAGTTGCCGTGTGTGTGTGAGGCTCAGTCAACATCGTCGGGTCTGCGTGCGGAGACGACGAAGTTCACGTGGGGGGGGGACGAGCCGTTCCCAGCAGCGTTCCTAGTTGCTTTCTTTTTCAGCATAGTGTCGGGATTTTGCAGCGAGAGAGGTTTATGTATTTGTAGAGGTGCATTAAGAGCCACTAACTAATGTGGCATCTAACTACACTACAGTACTACTTTCCTGAAAAAATCTTTGAAATTGGGTCCATCCACAAACCTCTCTACTACTCCCTCCGTCCCAAAATGATCTTCTTGTTGGCCTTAAATTTTTGTCCCAAAATGATCTTCCTACTGCACTTTATGACTTGAGAATTGGTCAACTTCAACTTTTGATTGTTACTTGGGATTAACAAAACAACTCCGAGCAATAGTTCCCCTTCCATCTATGCAATCATCAATCAAAATATAAATTAAATGACTAAAGATGTCAATCAACGCTATTATGCACTAGCGAAGTACATATTATGCACTAGCAGAGAATGCACTATGAGAGGTTCTACCTTTATGAGTAATGTACAATACCTGGAAAGAAACATACCCCCTTGTGCATTTGAGCCATTCAAAGAATTTTGCACAATATAGATTATAATTGGGTATATTTTATAAGTATAATTATCATTGCATCCTGATACAATTTCAATCATGCATGACACATTTCAATTTCAAAAAAGCAAAACTCCATTTTGGGTGAATTTTTTCATTTCATTTTCAAGCTTTTAAATAATAATTCGTTTAAAAATATTAGTGATGAATTTTTTTAATTCAATTGTAGAGATATATAGGAAACATCCATATTCACATCTTTCCTTCAACAAGTATCTCAAAAAAGTTTACAAAATTCCCTCTTTAAAGATTTCAATATTGAGGGGATAATGTTCTAACTTTTAAAAATACATATCTCTTTATTATAATTAGATTTTGGCAATATATTGTACCATCAAGCTCAAATGTAAAAAAATACTTATAGTGTATAGGGAAAATGCCAAAATTTAGTTAGGATAAATAGATGTCTATTTTACAAAATATAGGCATAGACCCCTCCCACACACATACATTGAATTGTCTTCTCAATTGTCTTTAGCATGAATTTTCAATTTTTTAGAAAAAATTGGAGATGGAAAAATGTGCACATAGGTCTTTCTAACATATCTCAACAATCAAATTTTGAAAATTCATCACCAAATGTTTTCAATAAATTATCTTGTAAAGCCATGAAAATTCACTTAAAAAATTCAACAAAAATAGAGTTTTGATTTTTTTGAAATTGAAATTTCGTAGACTTGATTGAAATTGCATAAAGATATAGTGATAATTATGCTTACCAAAATGTACGAATTGTAATGGACATTGTGCAAAATTCTTTGAATGGCTCAAATAGATTAGCAGTATCTATTTTTCTTTCTAGATATTGTACATTATAGGAAATGAATGTTTCTAATAAGCTTTGCACTTCATCTTAAAAAATTTGTAACTAATTCCAAAAAAGTCCAAAAAATATGAAAGAACTTGAATTAGATGTCAGTTCCATTTTCCTTTATATGAAAATTTATTCATAAATGTTTCAAGGAATTTTGCTTCCCCCAAAATGTGATCAGATTTGAAGGCACACTTTCAAGACCTAGCTTATGGCCCAAATAAAAAATGTTGGAATTTCCTATTGGAATGGATCAATTGTTTTTCAATTTTACGAATGGTTCATGCAACTATCATGTAAGGTAAGAACATCTTTAATGCAAAAGCAACATTTGGCCACTCTAAAAGCAAAGTACCAAGGCATGTTTTTGGCCTTGGATTTTAGGGAGTCATTTAGTATGATATTGACACTTCTAATGCTCACATAACTTAGGACAAGTCAAACGTAGTTGAAAGCACTATTCAAACTCTTTCTTCTAATGAAGGATCCATTTTGTCACATCCTCAGTGGCCCTCATCATAATTCTATCGACCAAGCTTTCTTGTTTCTCATGACATGCTTTCTAATATGGAAAACTCTATTGTGCAACCTCTAAATTGTAGAACTTAATACATGTTGCATTGGATCCTTTTTTCAATCCTTCGACTAGCCCTTCCTTTCAATTGGCGTTACAATGCCAAGATACCACATGCATTGAGGATGCTCTAAGGGTTGAATGTAAAACACATAGTCTTCAAAGACCTTGTTTATACAAAAAAAAAGAGGTCCAAAAAATTAAAAAGTCTCCCTCTCCAAGCCGTGGAGAAGTCTTCCTTTGGAAGTTATGACCTTGAAATTAGTCTAAAATACTAAAAAAGCATCAAACATCTCAAAATAGTAATTTTCAAGGAAGATCCCTAGAATTTTGGTCAAACTTATTTCCTTGAGGTGGGTCTAATCTATAATTCCAAGGGAATCAAAATTTAAGGACTATTGTTGTTTCATAGAACTATGCAAAATGAATATTGAAGAAACAACAATAGTCCTATGACACTAGGCCTTCATGTAGACTTGTAACTTCTCATTTCATGGTCTAAACTATTTTCCAACGACTTCTCAATTTTAGGCAATCAAATCCTTCATATAATTTTCCCCTTCACCCCTAGATTGGTATAAACTAGGAATAAAATGGTTCCAATGTGCCCAAGTGGTTATTTTAGGATATAAATGCATTTCTCTTGTACAAACTTTAAACTTCTTTGAAATGTGACTTAATCACGATATGTACTATAGACATGCATTAAAGCTCTTCCATATTCATTTTGCATACAATTAGACCATTTTACAAACCCTTGTTGGTTTTACAACCCTCTACCCTATTAGTCACACTTAATAAAAAATTGAGGATTTTTTCACTATAGGAGAAAATACAAGAATTAATCATTTATTGTAAGATGATAACATTTGAAAAATTGGAATTCATACATTAGATGTTTTTGGGGGGGTCTGGAGGGCCATTTTAGGCTTGTTTCCAATGTTGTTCCCCTAGCAGTCCAAGAAGGGCTGTTGTCAGATTTTTTTTTTGAATTTTTTTTAAAATGAAAAATTGAAAAAAAAACGTTGAAATTTTTTTTTGAATTTTTTTTTTAAATGAAAAAATGATGTGGCAGTCGTTGTGCCACGTCAGGCAGCTACTGTGGGGCATTGTAGGGCAGATCCCAGGGTCTGGGAACGCAAGGGAACATGCAACCCTCCAAGGGCCCAGAAAAACATCTAATGCCGAGAGTCAAAGCCTCCCTATTAAACTATAAGGATTCACAATATAAAAATCTCTTGGTTCTAAAATCAGAAACAAATTTTTCAATTCAATCATCATAGACTAAAAATGAGAGGTTTTGGCCCTTAATGTTTTGATTTTGTGTGACAAATATAATATAGGGAGGTGCTCATGTAGCCAACAATTGCAAATGAAGATATCTATATATAAAAAGGAAACTACATCTACATTCATGCATTCAAATAAACAATTGAGTATTGTTAGAATAATCAAATTGCCTATTTTTTGTTTGATCTCATCAAAAGAGTATCCTAGATTGATTTTTCTTAACATGCAATTTTGGGACACTCTAAGAATAAACAAACTATGAATTTTCAAACTATTAAAAATATTTATATTGAAAAAGTGCCCCACAGCTCATATAAATTGAGGATGTATTTTATACAAGAGTTTGTAGGGAATTGCACTAGATATAGGTTACAATTAGATGATTTTACCTTATCACAAGTATACAATGAATCCTTGTCATAGATCTACCTTCAAAATAAGGCACCCAAGGTAGTCACTAAATATGCTTCTATAGTACAGCTAGTTGTACTATTGTCAACATATTATTTATTCCCTCTAATTTATACAGACCAATTATTTTTCCTCAACCATAAGTGTAGAATAAATTCAACATTCTTTTTTTGAATTTTATATTTTTATTTATGATAAATAAGGTTCAATCATACTACTAAAATCATAGTGACCCCTGTAATATCACATCTCCAAATTATGTGATATTACAGAAATACATTAGGGTTTGAAAATGGCCATTGAAAAGAGGTGATATTTGAGAGGATTGACAGAGTGATATTAGAGAGGTGTCATTTTGATTGCTTCTTTTGGCTTCAAACTTCATTGCACTTCCACGATTTTGTGATTTTGTGAGATTTGAGGTTTCATGATTTTAATGTTCTATTGTTATTACCAAATGATTTGAAAAATTTGTTAGATTGAAGCAATTTTGAATTCCACAACAATTCATGTATTCACAAAGTCTTTGAAATTTGCAAATTTATGATTTCAATTCTTCGATTTTAGTCACCATTGTTTGTGAGGCAAGAACTTTATCAAGTGGTAGTGTTCAAATATTCAAATAATCTCAACAATGCCTCCAAAGTACTCAAATTTCTTTACATTTACTTTGAGCAAATTTGACTTCAAGATAGATTGGTGGTTTGAAGATTGAGCTTTGTTTAAACAATTTGAGCTTCATTTGAACAATTGAATTCTAATTTGAATCTCAATCTAATGATTTGACCTATTTAGATGGGATTTTGAAGCCAAAAGAAGTAATCAAAATCACACCTCTTTAATGTCACTTTGTCAATCTTCTCTAATATCACCTCTCTTCAACAACCATTCTCAATGCTCATTATACTTCGGTAATATTATATAATGTAAAGATGTGATATTACAGAGGTCACTATAATTTTGAGCTTCATTTGAGCAATTTGAGTCAAATTTCATCACTACAATCTAACCTAATTTCAATAATTTGACATAATTAAAGCCTAATTTGAACAACTTGAGCATTTATTTGAGCTTCATTTGAACAAATTGAGGCAAACTTGAATAATTGAATCTAATTTCAATAGTTTGATCTATTGTGAGTAATTTGATGAAATTGGACTTAACTTTTGCAAGAGGCTCCAAAATCCAAATTTTTTTTGTTGAATATATTTGGATGTTTGGTGGATTTTAGGAAACAAAGCATTTGGAACAAAGTGGATCATATTCAAAAGGTGCAAATTTTTGAAATACAAGATATATATTTGCAATCTCTAGCCTACTTTTTTTTTATTGTGCACCATGAAGTTTCTACTCTTCATGGGTTTTAAGGTTTAGGGTTTGGATTTTTATAATCCTACTTTAAACCCTTATTTTTAAACTTTTTTTTTTTTTTAGTATTTTTTACAAAAGTTTTCACCTTTGATGGATTTAAAGGTTACAATTTAGGATTTTTATTATCCTATCCTAAATCTTTCTTTGTGAATTTGTACTACAAAGTTTCATTGTTGTAGAGTTTAGGATTTAGGATTTTTTTATCCTAGCTTCAATTTATGATTGTCATCTCTCTTAGACTAGGACTCGGGCTTTGTTTACAACTAATGACTATGTAGATGTTAATATTGATGGTGTTGGATCCATGTGCATCCAATGTCCAAAATGTTTATCATTTCATTTTAGGAAAGAAAAGATGACAATTTATTGTTACAATGGCACTTAACAATGAACATGTTAGCCATCCTATCATCCATTGAATGCTCCATGAGCTTTTCATGGGCAATACACCTAACTCTCAACGATTTCTAAAACCTGTTAGAAAATAGAATCAAGCCTTTTCATTTATAAGTATGCATAGTAAGTTTCAGTCTTGCTAAGTGGAGGGTCAAGGGGTGTATATTTTTCGTGTAAATGGAGAGTTATGCCATCATATTAAAAATTTAAAGCCCAAAATAGATCATAGAATAAGATTTGTGCAAATTTACTTTTTGGATGATGATTTACAAATGGATCATCGCATGGAGATCTTTAATGATCTTCATCGCAACACCATTAACAACATCCAAGAGGTTTTAGGATCAATAAATGCATTAGTTCGTGGTTTCTAGTTGATGCTAAAAATAGAATATTTGATAAGAATTTTTTATTTCCACATAATTTTTGGTTTTAAGAAAATCCCCCCAAATAGCATCTACTTTTAGAATTGTTTTCGACCAAATCTAATCTATAGATTGACATTGTTTAAACTATATTATTCATTTCAGTTACATAGTTTGTCATATAAAAAAATTAGAATATTTTCAATACTCACATATGTCAAATTATACATCTTGGACTATGCTTTATGTTATTGAAAGTATTCTTGTTTTTTATTCCCTCCTATAAGTTTGTAATGGTAATCCAAAAGCATCCTCCAAGCCACTATATTATAATAAAGGAGTTCATTGCCATGAATAGACTGAAGTCACATGACAATGTTCATTGAATTTATAAAATTATGACTTCTCAACCCAATTCCAAACTATCAACCCCAATTCCACACTAAGTTTTCATAATACATATTCTTGTTGATTTTTCACTCAATTTGGATGCAATAGGGAAAAATTATGTGAAAAAACTAGGAATTACAATTGGGATAAGGACAATTTTGATTTGCTTATCTTAGAACCAATTTCCATAGTGTGTTGGTTTGACAATACTTGCCTTACGATGCACCCTAAAAACATATACTCATTCAGCCTCAATATTCCTTGCTTGATATGCAATATATTTTCACTACTTATGAATGAAAGTAATTTTGTTTTATTTTTCATAGATGAAATCACAAGTCCTTTACATGTCAGAAGAACTTCAAAATTAATTTTGTTGCAAAAAGTTGAAATTATTCTAAATTGTTGAAGAATGATTGAAATAAATACATATCTTATACAAAATAGGGTTGAAAAATTTGAAAATTTTACCATTGCTATATTTTATAGTCTTCAATAGGGGTCTGATTCCATAAACAATTGTCGTGTCGGAAACGAAGAGGACGACAAATTCTACTGGAATTTGCGTAGGCCTGCGAGAAGCAACTTGTAAGCAAAATCAGGACTTCAACTGACCAAGCGAACGGATGAATGAAAATCATCGTGTTCAGCTACTCTCGGTCAGTCTGCCGGCCCATCATGACTTTCATCATTCCCAGTGGCTGAGAGCTTCTGTCCATAAATATCTTCGCTTTTGAGTCAGGGTTTCACGAGAGATATTGTCACAAATCTCCGAGCATTTGTGTCCATCGACTCTTGCTCAGTCGTCCTGAGGGTTGCGGAGGATCCTCGATGAGTCCGCGGTAATGTTTTTGTCTCGCCTTTCGTTTTGGAATCCGTTCTTCCTCAATTAAGCACATCCTAGATAGATACTCTCCTCAGCTGCTCGTGAATTGAAGGCGTCAAGTTGTGTTCTGGAGTGGAAGGGTCTGGCGTTCTTGTCTTCAGCTGCCGATCAGCTTGTGGCCATAGCGCTCGCCTGTGATGGTATGTGACATCCTCTTCATGCTCGTTCTATTTAAATTGTTGTCGTTGTTCATGTTGCTCGATGATTTTTGATCCCATGAAAACCTGGAACAGTGCTTTCGCTCCTTTCGGGTTGTGCTGTTCGTGTCACCTTAGCTGGATGAGGTCAAGTTGTCCATCCAGTGACAAGAAAACGTTTTTCATTTTAAGGCAGGAGCATCTAAGTCTCCACTCTTTGCTGGTAAGCGTGGTTCCATTTATGAGAGTCGTTAATTTTTGGGGTCATTTTTAAATGTAATTGTAATTGTCGGCGAATGAAAGAGGATTCCATCGCACCAAGGAATGCGTTATTTGAACCCAGTATGCAAAAGCTATTTGAGTGAAAGTTATGTCAGTAGATGGTGTCACTTGCTCCTTTGACCACATGTGCATTTAGATTAAGGGATGAACACCAGCTGAACCCCTGATGCAGTGTCCCAACCTCATGGATTCATTTTCTTTGTGGCCAGAGTAGTGTAAGTAGAAACTAACTGTGTACCGTAGTCTCCACCTTGTTCTCAATATTCTCTCCAGCAACACAATCGCACTGAAACTTCATGAAACTTCCGACCACCGGATGAAGAGAAAAATTAGCAGTAGCTGCAGAAATCACCGTCTAAATACTAGTTTGACTGGCACGCTCCGTTCCGTGAAGGGTGAACAAGAGTTCAAGTGAAGCTCAAGAACAAAGAGCAGAGAAGCTAAAAAGCTAGAGAGTCAAAAACAGGGGCTCGATTTCACATGGAATCGTGGTTTAGAAATCAGAGAGAACGACAATTCTCAATGGAATTTGTATAGTCTGTTACGAAGGACTGTTCTACTTGAAATCTGGATTCGATCGTCTCCGTACCTTTGCTCCTCTCAACTTTTGTCAGTCATTCTCACTGCAAATGGGGCTGCTGTCGGTGAACAGGCTGTCCTCGCTAGGCTTGTAACGCACATCATCGAGCGTTTGTTTCCATCGTCTCTTGCTCAGTCTGCCATTATTAGCGTAACAGAGCAGCTCCGGTGAGTCCACGGTGTTGTTTGTGACTCACCCTTCGTTTTGGAATCCGTTATTCCTCAATTAAGCCAATCTTAGATACTCTTCTCAGCAAGCGTCGAGCAGTGTTTTGGAGTGGAACGGTTTGGCGTTTGAGACTTCAGCTTCCAATCAACGTTTGGCCATGGCGCTCTTCTTTGATCGTATGTGACATCCTCAGTCTTCATGCTCGTTCTAAATTGGTATTGTTGTTGATGTTGATCGGTGAGGTTGACACCATGAAAACCTGGAACAGTGCTTTCTCTCCTTTCGGGTTGATTATCGTCGTGTCACCATAGCTGGTTGAGTTCAAGGAGTCCACCCAATGATAAGCAGAGGTTTAGGCACGGTCTTAGTGTGGGGGCCCAATATTGGACCCTTCACGGGTAGTAAGTAATTAAATATATATTAGTGAGACTTGAAACAAGGAGAGACTTGACAATAAATAATTAGGGCTCTATTGCTCATTCTACGTGGGAGCTACATTAAGGTGGTATTAAGTAACATGCTCACAAAAAGTCAAGAAAGCATCTCTATTTCTTCCATTCACAAACTTTCTTCTCCACATAAACTTACTTATGTAGGTTTCTAGATGGTGTTTGGATATACTAGTCTTCAAGGATTTCTTGACATGCATCTAATTTCCCTCTATAGAATTTGTGTGAGCCTTATTAATAGTATCTTTGAAAAATTCAAAGTGATTCATTTTGAGATGCTCATAGCCTGATTGATTCAATTAAGTAGTATTATATGCCCTCCAACAATCACTTATGATTGTTGTGTGGGTATAGTCCTAGTGTGGGGCCCAAATAATTTTGGTTTGTAATTATTGGTCTTCTCTTGCAATGGGGATGATTGGAGGACTTCTTGTGCAAACTTCAAAATTTTCTTGGACTACTATTGCAAGATGAAGAGGCAACATATGTTTGTGCTTGTAGATTTTAGATTTTCGTATGACCTTTATATTGATTTTCATATTGGAAGCATGCAACTTTGTCATAAAGGTTTGCCTAGAGAGCTGGTAGGACAAACCATGAGAGAGATTTTATTCTCCTTGTTGCTTGAATGTAATCCACTAAAAAGTTTTGAGGTGTTTTGGATAATATCTCATATACTTGAAGTTATAAATGTTGAATGTGTAAACCAAAAATTAAAGTTTTCATGTCCAATTTGTCACAAATTTTTCCATTTATATGTAGTTGCAAAATGGCAACAAACAGAGTGATGGATATAGAGGCTTTCTATAAGTCTTCATGCACCCATCCTTCCATAGTGAAGCTATGTTTTGCAATAACAGAAACAAAAGAGTTCTAGAAATGAAAGTGGATTTTCAATTTCATTTTAGAAGAATAAATAGTAATTTGTATCTATAAGGATATAAGGTTGTCCCATCAAGCATAAAGACTACAAAATTCTACACAACAAGTCAATCTTTTTATGTTAGTAGATTTGGTGTAAGCAACTAACTTTTAGTATCAATTATATTAGTCTCATAATTCAATATCTAACTGCTCTACCAAAACAAGAATCAAAATACACATGATTTGGCACCATTGTCTGGAATGAACATGAATCCATAGACATGCATACACAACATTTCCAAACTAGATTGTTGCCATGCAAAATTACAATCATATTGAAGGACATGAATCCAATCACACAAGGTTTCTTATTCACAATTGAAAAGGTAGCATGTGAAAGCAATTAGAAAAACAAATAGAGAACTTAAACCCTAAGTACAAGTAGAGAAGGTTGCAAACCAAAAAAAACTTGTGCATGTATTGGAGAGCAGATTTGCAGTGGAAGAATAGAAGTGGGAAGAAGCAATTGCGAGGAAATAACTTATATAACATGTTGTAAAAAAAACCTAAAATTAATACCAAACCTACAAAACATAACTCATGTAAGGTGAGATTTCTTGCCATCTTCTGTCGCCATATGATTGGACTCAATGCATAGATCCATCAAGTTCAGACTCCCTAGGATTCAATAGTGGTCAATAATTAAACAACAACAAAAATGCCACACAAATGTAGCACAACTAGAATTGTGAGGTTCTTCAGTAACTAACCAAACTAGTAGCTGACTCAAGTGACATGGCAAAGAAGTTAGCTAGGAGTTGTTATATCAATGATTTGGATACAAAATACAAGCAAAGAAAGAAGTACAAGATGACAAGCAAAGGAATATTTTAGCTTGCAAATTGAAAGCAAAAAAGTGAACCAACGTGAATTCAAGGCAACAATACCAGATCTCATGCAATAGGCAAGGTCAAGCTAGGAAGCTGCCATGACAATCACAAGACAATCAACTATAGGCCAGTCCAATCCAAAGGATGAGGTTATCATGTAACAAGAAAACAAGAGCTTATAGTAGCACTACCAAGAACCAAGAAGTGGAAAGAACTAGAATTTGCAAAGGTGAAGAAGATGATAGCAAGGAAGATCGAAATTTTTTAGAACCGAAGGCGATTCTAAAGATCCAACTCACAAGACAACAATTCAACCTCCAAGTATCGGAGCAATACCAAACTAGGGGCAACTAAGATTCCTACAAGAATAGACAAGTCATTACCCAAATTAAATACCAAACCAAGAAGTAGGAGATTTGAAAGAGCAACCAAACAGTGCAAGACAACAATCTAAATACGACCAATTGACATTTTGCTAGCAAATTTGGTAGCAAATGAGAAGTGTCCAAGTAGCAACAAGGTAGCAATGCAACAACAATGAGAGAAGATGAAGCTTGTGAGTGCCAAAATTACCCACCCTTGGTAATTCGCAAACACAACTAGGTTCTGGATTTCGGCTAAGTGACTCCTACTTTTGGGTGTCTAAGTGTGGTCCACTGTGCCTTCCAAGCAATGAATCTTTTTACTGAGTGCCTAAGTGACCCCAAATTTGCAAGATTCACTTAATCTAGCCAATGTTTTGGCCGACCGAATGGATGGCCTACTGTATGATCTGGATGGAACCTATTCCAGGACAGAAATAACCTAAGAAACCTCTAGTTCATCTTGTTCCATTTCTAAAAATATAAAACTCGACCCTATCCGACCTTCCTAGCCAAAGTTATAGATGGATGAAGTTTGACTGTTGCTCGGTTCCTCAAACTTCATCCATCGATTGCACCTAGTTCTCCAATTCAGAAAGATCCAAAAATTTTAGAGATGGTTCAAAAGAATTGATCCTACCCAGATCTGAAGTTGGGCTCTGATCATGGATTCCTAAGAAATTTTCATCTAAGCTTTACCTAAACTTCATCTGCTAATTTCTCCTAACTTATGATTTGGGATTAACTTTTCTCTTCGGCCCTGGACCCTAATTGGTAGTCTCCTTCTACTCTATTTGATTCTTTGTCAAATCCGGGGTTTAGCTATTCTTCATCCAATCTGGCCCAATCTTCATCCAGTGATAACTTTCTCAATTTTGGCGTGATTTGGGCGTGCCTTAGGGTTTTGAAAAGCTACGGCCTTCTTCTTTAAGTTTATGTCCCTGGAAATGACTTGCCCTATAGTCCTAAGGATTTGACCAAAGGGTAGACCTCGGCCCAAGTTACTAATCTCTAGTTAGGGATCTGAGAAGAGTTGGAAAAAGTTTAACTCATACCTCGGAACTTGAGCCGGTGATCATGCCCACCGGAAGCTCTCCCTCCTTTGCCATGAACTCCCGGGCTGTGAGACAACGAACCACCATTCTAATCATAAAGTAATTTATTCGATGGACTCACCCTCTTTTCTTTCCTCCTCTCCTCTTTTCTTTTTTCCCACACTCTAAGGTGGCCCAACTACCCTTACTCCTACCTACTAAGCTAATCTTAAGGACTTGTCATACCATCCTCTAAGGTTGAGCTACTTTTTATGTCCTACGTCTTATGTCCTATACTTACATCTTACATTTAATTTCGTGGTGATTACCTAATTCTAATCTAAAGGCTTAAGTAAGCCTCGAGGATTTCACCTCCTATCTTATTTACTTCAACTCCTAGCCTTCAAATTGTCCTCCCTCTTGTCACTCCCTCATTCTTTTAGTCACTTGCTCATTGCTTTGGTGATGTTTACGGGAGACCGGGGGTTGGATTCCCCACCCCGACAGTTTGTTTAGTGCAGTTGGTTGTATCTTAGTGGTCTCCTTTCCCTCCTCTCTCTTAGCCCTAGGCCGCCCCTCCTTTGATTATCGTAACCTTCCCCCTTCCTTCCCTTTTCTAGACAGCCCTTCCCTAACTACCGTAACCCTTCTCCGTTCCTATCCTTCTTTAAACAACTCGATGCCTAATTATCATGACCCCTTCGCTCCCCAATCTTGGACAATCCCGATGCCTAATTATTGTGATCCCACCCCCTCCGCTCCCCAACCCTAGACAACCTCGATGTCTGATTATCGTAATTCCACCTCAATGTCCGCCCCCCCTTCCCTACTTGGGCAGACCTGATGTTCGACCACACTCCCTCGCTATGGACAACTCCGATGCCCGACCTTTCCTGGGTATTGGGGGGGGGGGGGTAGGTGCTGGCAGAGGTTGTTGTTGGCTGATGCTCGTGTTGGTTGATGCGGGCGCCAGTTGATGTTGGATGCTAGTCTGGTCGGGCTAGACTTCCTTTTTTGTTGATTTTTTGCTAACTTCTAAGGGAAGCTTGGGGAACCCATGTCTATGGTTGGAAGGGGTAAGCTAAGTTTGTGGGGTGAGGACCTCACTTGGTCTCTCCTAAGTATCCTCCATTCTCAACTCAACCTCTAATTCCTATTTTTGGGGCCTAAACCTTGGTTTGTTCCCAACACATTTTAGGAATTAAACTTTGTGGAGAAAGGGGCCACATGGTCTCACGGTTCTCCCGCGAGGTGGTTTTAACGCACCACTAAGACTTTTTCTCTCAAGGGGATTCAAAGCTTCACCGTTGTTCCCTCCTTTAACACACTGCTAAGTCTTTTTATCCCAAGGGGGTTCAAAGCTTCGCCGTCATTCCCCTTTTTAATACACCAGTAAGACTTTTTATCACAAGGGGGTTCAAAGCTTTGCCATATGGGCGGGACCCACTACCCTCACACCCTCGTGTTTTCCACCAAAGAATACCATGTCAATATTAGGAACAAAAAAGGAAGGGACCTTCAACACTCAAAAAACGAGTGACACGAGTTAATATCATACATGATTTGAACTAAAGGCCCTCTAAAGCAGCATTGCCAGTCATATGGAGGGTTGCTTTAGGGTTAGTACACGACAAAACAAAGAGAGTGACCAAAAGGGTCTCTTGAGGGTAAATACACACAACTCCTAGTAATACAGTAAGTTAGCAAAGCCTCCAAGATCAAGCTTGGAAGAGTTAGTACTACATGCACTCAAGATGTAAGAGACCTAAAAAGACCTTGCAAGCTCAAAAAACAACAACAATGACAAAAAGTGCCCAAAAAACACCGTTGTAAGGCTTATGGCCAAAATGTCACAATTTCCAACATAAATTGGACCCAATAGACCCAATTACATAAAAAGGGTGTGGTGAGAGAGGAGAAGGGGTGCCCTTTTATATTCTTTCCCGGGCACCCACCTCTCCTCGTTCATCTAAGTTAACCTTATCTTCATGGATTTTCATCCAAACTCAAGGTTTTCATTTTATGCCAATCCACTAAACTAATTTTTGGAGATTAACTTTGAATCACAAAAGAATTGTGCCATTGGCTTTAGAAGTCCATTTTTAATTCTAGGGAATCTCCCTCCCCCTTTTCTATCTTCAAAATCACAATGAAACCTAGCGCCAACTTAACGCCAAAACCGAGAAAAATCCCAACTTTGGGGGGGTGACTTTTCTAGCAAAAATAACTAGCCTAGGCTCCTAAGTTGATGTGGGGGAGTGAGAAAAGACCTATCTTGGGCCCCATTCTGCTTTCGTATGCTCTTGCTCTGCTAATCAAACTCGTCGTAGACTTTAAATTCCATTAATTGTTGGGGAATTCTATAGGTTCGGGTACTTTTGACTATCGGAATGTCTAGAAACTTGTCGGGGAAGCTTATTAACATAAAATAAGTTATATAATTTTTAATGGGAATTTACCGCCACTTGGGAAATTTCTAGGAATTTTTCATTGCTAGTTTGAGCAATTGACCATCCGAAAAGACATCTTCTGACTATCTGAAAATTTGGAAACTTTTTGTGGAACCTCCTATGGAATTCCATGATACATGTGTAGTCTCATATTTTTATTCTACACATCAGTCTAGGGGAGACAAAATCCATCCCCTCATTTAATCATCAATGGCTGGGGAATCTTATGTACCGAGGGGAATCTTGGTGAATTGACTTTGCCATTGGTTCCTGGGCATAGGTTTAACCCCAATCCACCCTCCCTGGGCTTGAGATTCCTCCACGGTCCCGTCTTGGTATTTTTAACATCTACAAACTAGCAATTGGAGTTTTGTTATTTCGTCAATGAAATGGGGAAACTAGAACCTATCTCCGGGAACTGATTCCTATGCCTTACCAAGGTTCCTTCAACCAAATTTAGCCTAGAGATGTCCTTCCCATGTAGGGCTTTGAGCTTGATACGCCCATCATTCATAATTAACCAATTTGTCACGATTAGTTGGGTTCTAACCTATTTACAACTTGTGGTTAGGTCATTCTAGCTATAATATTCTAAAATTAGACCAAATACTATATTGGTATGTGACACACCTATTTTGGTTCTACACTCTTTGGGAGGCTTTTTGTATATAAAATTGCATTTAAAATGACAAAATATGAAAAAATAAAATAAAAAATAAAAAAAGTGAGCCCCTAGTGACGAATTAGGGGCTCACAAAGCCATGTGATCTAAGGATGGCGAGGCTGATAGATATGGAGAATTGTTAGTAGAAGATCACAATTCGAAGGAGTTGGAGAATTGCATGGACAATACACCACAAGAGAATTGAAGCATGGATCCACGAATCCAAGTGAGGGAAAACACAATGAGGAGTCCAAGTGCAATTAAAGTTATAGTATGAGAATTGCATTGTGGAAGAGTCCAATTGCAATGAATTCAACCCCAAGGGTGAAAGGAATAAAGTGACCAACCAAGAGATAGACAACCAACACTAGAAGACCCAAAACATAGGGTAGCAGAGGCCAAAAAGGGTTGGGCACCTTGCCTAAGCTATAGTGTGTGAAAATCTTCCATTGATATATGACTTGTGTTGGTTGTCTTGCTAAAGATCATTGATCCTAGGATGTGAGCCAACCTATAGTCTTATACATGGGTGTTCATGCCTTGGACTTCCTCTAGTTAGGAAATTATTGGGAAAGAAAGAAACAACAAAAGCAAAATACTAATATTAAGAGAAAAAAGAAGTAGGAAAATATACTTTGCTAAAATGCTAAAAAAATGCTATAACACAAATATTTACTTAGAAGAGGAATATACTTGATGAGGATGTATTGGATTAGAGTAATCTTTTGTGAGGTATGGAAGATTGCAAAGTGATTTAGTTACTCCCATTTTCTAAGGAAAAGCTTGACATCCTACTACTTCGCCCCAATCTTGAATGTGTAGGACCATTAGTGGAATAGTAGTTGCATATTTTTATGTGAATGTGAAAAAATAGGGTTGCAAGTTGTGCATGCTTAGGAATGTCCAAATAGATACCTAATTGAATGACTCAAAAGGAGATAATGAATGCCTTAATACCAATATCATGGAGTTAGGAAGATTTGCAAATGGAAGTGTCAATTCATGTTAGAAATTGAGTGTTTGGTTGCCCTAATTTCCTTGAGCACATGTCAAGTGATTTTGGATATTAGGAGGTGAATTTAGATATGCTACCATGATTTGCTTTAAGGGTTTTGGGGCCCAATAGGAGTATATAAATTAGGAGTTCATTGCTTGAAAGGCAACTAGGTTTAGTGTCCCATATACTCTCCAATGGCCAACTTTAAGGTTCTTTTTTGCCGATGCTATGAAAAACTCTCATAGGTGGTAATTTAAGATCATGGCCAATCTTAGCTTCCTTCATAAAATTAGGTGCCACCAGGAAGGGATTGAAGGAGTGCATGGTTGCATAGCTAATGTTTGATTGTTTAATTTCTCTTTGAAACATTAATAACAAGTGTAAATTGGGCTAAAGCCCCCGTGTATGTGCATTTTAACAAACTAATAATTTGTTTTAATGTACGGATGTAGATGATGCCTTCTACCTTTTAGAGACTTTTGACAATTGTTCAAATATGTATATATTATTTATATTTGTACATGATCCAAGCTTGCTATGAATCAACTATTTTTTTATTAGACAATATCATACTATCTATTCTTGTTGAGGGTTTTGGAGTTGTAGCAAATCGAAGTTCAAGGGAACACTAGCTACATTACTATGTGTGAGTTGATATTTTCTAACTCAACTTATGGGATTCAATGTTTATATGATGATTTGAGGGATACTAAATTTCATTATGTATCAACTAGTCCTAGAACTTGTATGAAACGATAAACAAAGGTTTATAGTACGATATTACAAGCATATTATTTTCTTGCTAGTACAAAAACAGACTTTACTAATGTGCTTAATCCCTAAGGACCATGCTTTGTCCATTCGGGGGACAAACGGGATTTTGGGCCTATACCTATGGTCTTAGTTTTTGCCCTAATTTTTTGAAACTTTTTATAAAGATAGAAAATTTGATTAGCTTTGGAAGAATATAATTTTTTTTTCATTCGATACCCAAGAACAAAAGTTATATCCAAATAAGCTCTAAATAGGGAAGAAAGAGTGTAAGTGCCAATTTATCCACCCTCAGTAAAGTGCAAGTACAACCGGGTTCTTGCGTTCAACTAAATGACTTCTACTTTTGGGTGTCTAAGTGCGGTCCATTGTGCCTTCCAAACAACGGATCTTTTGTAAGTGCATAAATGTACAAGATTTACTCAATCTACATTCAATGTCAGTAGTTGGCCGCACGGATGAGGCTATTATGGTTTTTGGTGTAACTCACATTGTGAATGTTGATTTATACACCCATGGTAAACAACTTTTACAACAAGTTCTTTTTGTTTTATTTTGATTTTATTTACTAACAGGTGTTTAAGTGTTGGTCCAGTGAGCCTTCTAAACAATGGACTCTTTCCTAACATCCTAAGTTCAAGGAAATCATTGGAAACGAATCTAATTGCAAAAATTAGTTCTAAATAACACAAAGTCTTTCATCCACTGTGATTTTCTATTAGAACTGTCTTAATTAGTCAACTTTGGAAATTAAAAAAATTTAGATTACTTAGTAATTTACCTCATTCTGTGAGTTATTTTGAACATTGTTGTAGAGATTCTCGAGTTCTCTTTCATTTGCCATTTTATGCTCACGGCTTGAAGAGTTGATTTTAAATACAAGTTGGTGGAATATGACTATAGGAGATTTTTTTTTCTTTCTCACTATTTAAACTTAATTATTCTATTCTACAAGTTGACTTGAGAGGATACTACAAGAATTGACTTGTATTATTTTTTTAATAAGATTCTCACTATTTTCAAGGCAACTATCTAATCTATCCTATTTTCAATGGTTCTAATTGCTTCTCCAATATTTTCGTGGTTTCTATCTAATTTACATCTAAACTCAAACTTTAGTACTCCTTCATTTTATCATTCAATTTTGAGTTTGTAAACTCTAATCTTTCTTTGGTCTAATCTTTCTTTGGTGCAATTGCTAAGAAATTTAAATAAGAAAGAAAGAGTGGTGAGACTAATATTTGTTGCAACTTCTTACTAAATTATGATGGTTTTCTTTTCAACCTATTCCTATGGCTAAACTATTCTAATTCTATTCTAAACTTTGTTTTGTTTTGTTTTGTTTTTCTTCTACTTCCTCTCTCTTTTTGTTCTTTCTAAGTTTAGTCTATTTTATTTCCTATCCTAGTCTAAAATAAAAACGAAAAAACATAAAAGAAATCAAATTTTTTGAAAGGGGAGGTGATCAAACCCCCCCATGCTCCTTAGTAGCTAAGGGCTCCGCAAGTAGGGCTCCCTACAACAACTGAGGCTCCATTGTGCTGGCCGAAGACTTCTCTATGGTTGGGGCTCCCTAGTGACCAGGGGCTCCTAGCTGGAGCTCCTCCCTAGCCGGCCTTCTACTTAGGCAAGGGCTTTCTTGGCAGGTGGGGCTCTTGTTTGCAGTGGAGGTTCTAGAAGCTGGGGCTCTCTTGTGGCAGGGACTCTTGCCGCTCTTGGTAGTCACAGGAACTAACCTCTGGGCTAGTCCCTCTTTTTTTTGTTTTTTTGACAAACTCGACTTCCAAAAGGAAAATTTTCCACGACAATTAGTTTCCCTATCTTTCCAATTGCTAGAGAATTTGTAAGAAAGAGACTATTCACCACAATGTGACGAGGTTTTATGACACTAAACTTGGTTTCTAACAATCTTGTTTTTGAGGAATTTTTCTAAGATTCTCAGGTTCAAAGCTTCATCGTGCTTTGAAATTTTTGATAAAATACTACAAAACTTCTATAATTTGAGATCAAAGCTCTGTCGTATTTTGTAATGTCTCTAAAATTCTAAGTACGAAAGACTATAGCTTTGTTATGTTTTCATGAACTCACTAAATTCCTATCAAATCCTAAAGATCAAAGTCAAAGCTTCGCTGTGGAATAGTAAACATAGTGTCGTGATGTGGGTTGTCTAGTATTTGAAGTTGATATCTTCATTTGTTTCAAAAATATTATTAATGTTGGGCATCTTTAATGATGTTAGTGTTATAAGTTGTTAGTTGTTAGTATTGTGTGTTAGGAGGTGTTAGAGTAAAGAGGTTGTTGTTGTTGTTGACCGTGTAATTGCCGGTTGATAACTGGGTTGTTAGTAGTTGATATTAGAGTAGTGGGGTTAAGGTTAAGGTTAGCTAGGAGCTAGCTGTCGGAGTTTGTGGAGGGTACTTGAGGCAAGGGTTGGTTCATTATTTTCTCTCTCTTGTTTTGTTTTCTTGTTTTGAGTAGTAGGAGTGAAGGGTTGGAGTTGAAGATGGAGAGTTGTTTGTTGTGAAGATTTATTTGGAGTAAAGTATTGGTTTGAGGGAGTTTGTGTGGCATTTTGTAAAAATATTGGATAGATTCAAAATTTTAGATCTGAGTTTTTAGAGAGTTAATACTCAATGAGGCCAAGTTTCAGATCTAGATTTATTGTGGACAAAACGTTATAAAGGTTTGAAGTAGAGGTGTTTGCATTCCAAGGTAGCCAATGAGGGCGTATTGAGGAGCGTGTATCTTTTTGGAATTTTATGTTTTGGCAATGGAACTTGGAAGGTACTTCTTTATCTTATCTACTCTCTTGTATCAAATTTTTGGCTTCAGAGGACTCTAGATCTATGAATTCTACATAAAACACATACCGGGTATGAAAGCAGTGAAGAATTGGAAAGTCAGTAGTAGTAAAATGTCCACTAAAGTTGCACAGTATCTTAGATTAAGTTGAAACTTGGTATGTGATCTTTTAGGTAGTTGATCTACATTGTAGCAAAGTTTCAAGATATTTGATGCTACTATCCATATTTTATAGTAGATCAAAGTTAAGTATGATAGTTTCTAGGGCATTGAAGGAATCGTTGGATAGGGATTTGGGGGAAAAGGGGGTTTTGAGGGTAGATTTATGAATATTTAAAGTGCTTAGGGGTATCTTACTTATATGCAAGCATTACTATAGCAAAGGCTTGGTACTATTCCAAATATGTTCACAAATCTTTATAACAACGGGAAATAATACAAAGATTTAACAAAGAAAAAATTAAAATTAGGATGGAATCAAAAGTGTTAGTACAACACCATCTGCCACTTTAGTGCTAGTATAACAACCATCCTTGAGATGTGTTGGTACAAAAAATTAGTACAAAAAATCATAACCATAACAAGCTAAAGGTTTTCCCTAAGCGGCATCATTGGATGTAAAAGAAAAATCCTCTAGGATTAGTACAAAATACTCAAGTCCTAAACAAAAACTTGAAAGAACAACGAATATATACCAAAACAAGAGTTAGTACAACCAAAATACAACCAAACCTTTACCAAAAACTTCGAAAACAAGTACAAAGACAACAAATAAGACTTGAAGAAACCCCAATGTCCTTCAAGGCTCATAAAATAGTAACAAAAGGAGCTTGAAATGCTCTAAAAATACCACTTCTACAACTTTCGCTCAAAAATGGCCAAAAGTCCACATTTAATGAACCAACGTGTTTACAAGCCAAAAAAATGGCTAGAAAGGGTGATTTGAGAGAAGAATGAGTGACCTTATGTACTCTTTCAAGGGCACCTAACTCCTCTTATTTCAACATGGTAAAATTATTAATTAGGATTTTCATTCTAATTTAGTTTATTTACCTAGTTTACATAATTTACCGATTTCGACTTTCTACGTTGGTCCATTTTCTAACTTTTGAAAATTAACTCCAAATCACAAACGAATTGTGCCAATTGGCTTCAAAAGTCCATTTTAAGCGTGAAGAAATCTCGTATCCCTTTTCTAACTTCAAAATTTCAACGAAACCTAACGCCAATTTAACACCAAAAAGGGTTAAAAAAACAACTTTGGGAGTTTAATTTTTCTGAGGAAAATAACTAGCCTAAGTTCTTAAGTAATTATGGAGGAGTAAAAATAGACCTATCTTTAACCCCATTCTGCTTCTATAATCTGTATGCTACCAATGCATTGGTTAATTCCATCGTAATCTTCAAATTTCACCAATTGTTGAGGAAATTCACAAGTTCGGGTCCTTCTGACTATTGGAATGTCTTGAAACTTGTTGGAGTGTCTTATTAACATAAAATAAGTTATTTTAGTTTTTAGTGAGATTTTACCACCACTTAGATAATTTTTAAGAATTTTCCACTAGAGGTTAAAACAATTGACCATTCAAAAAGGCATCTTCTGAGCATCAAAAAATTCCGAAATGTTTTGTGGAACCTCTCATGGAATCCTACAAAAGATGTGTAAGACCATCTCTATACTCTACACAATTGTGAAAGGTGAATAAAATCCCAGGCCATCCTTTAATTATTGGGTCCAAGGAATCTTTCACACAAAGAGGAATCTTGAAAAAATGACTTCATCATTGAATTCCTAGTGTGATTTCAATCCTAGAACATCATCTTCATGTCATAGATTCCCTCCATTGTTCCGTTGTGAGTTTCTCTAACTTAGAAACTAACAATTGAGGTTTCTATGAAAAATAGGAATTTGAATAAGAATTTGAAACCTATCCACGGAACTGGGCTCTAAGATTCTCACCAAGTTCTATCTGACTGATTTAAGCCTTTAATTATCGCATGCACAGTCGGTTGGGCTATTTGGACAATTCTACTAAAGGTTGGTAAATTCAACGATTTTGTGGTCTCTAACCTATTTATAAGTGGGATTTGAATCTAATTAGTACAAAACACTTAAAATATGACCAAATACTATATTGGCATGTAATACAACTATTTTGGTTTTACACTCTTTTGGGGGCTTTTTGTACTATTTTCCACACTTATTTTTGCAAAAAAAATTAAAAAAACACGATAAGTGAGTCCCCGGTGACGAAATAGGGGCTCACACACGTCAAAGAAGAACTAACCTCAAAATTTTCTAGAAGATTCCTTACCCTTTCTAAAAACATAAAATTCGACCCTATCCGACTCTCCTAGCCAAAGTTATGAGTGAATGAAATTTGATTGCTACTCGGTTCATCAAACTTCATCCACGATTTAAGTCTAGTTCCCTAATTCAAAATGACTTGAAATTTCTTGGAGTTGTTCAAGAGACTTATTTCTACCTAACTTGGGATTTTGGTCTCAATTGAGCATTTCTATGAACTTTTCATCCAAACCTATGTTCAACTTCATTCTTTCTTATTTGGGGGGATTTTTGGATTTTTTTTCCTAATTGAGGGGGTCCTATGAGCTCTACTTAACCTCCCCTTCAGGCCTAAGGTACTAACTCCCTTGCTTAACTTTGACCTTCTAAGTTTGTTATTGATCTGCCTTAGTATTTAGATTTCAAGTTAACTTCCGCCTATTTACTGTTTTTAGTAACTTTCTATTTTTTCCTTGGAGACCTTAATGTTAGCTTTCTATATTGGTAAGACACTTATTAATCCAACGTACCTAATAAAAGTTCTTCATGGATGAAGTTTGACCGCTAGTCAGCACTTAAAACTTCATCCGCTAACTTCTTTTGATCTACAATTCAAAATTGATTTTTTCTTTCACCTCTCAGCTCTAATTAATAGCCTCTCCCTAATTCTTTCAAATTGTCCTCAAATTTTATGTCTACCTATTTTTCATCTAGTTCAAGTTCTAACCTTCATCTGGTGATAACTTTCTCATTTTTTCTCCAATTTGGGCGTGCCTTAGGTTTTTGAAAATCTACGAACCTCCTCTCTAGGGTTTCAAATTCAAAAATTACTTAAACTCTAGCCTTAGGGGTCTGAACTAAAGATAGGCCTGGGCCAGAGTTAGTAGTTGCTAATTAGGTGGGTTGAAAAGGTTGTGGAGGGGGTTGGTTCATACCTTGGAGCTAGTATCATTAATCGTGCCTTCCAGAAGTCTTTTCTCCTCCACCATGAACTCCCTTAATATGATGCAATGGATTGTCATTTTAATAATATAGTAGGCTAATACAACGTTTGGTTTATCTCTTTGGTCCCCTCTTTCTTTCTTCCTTCTTGTTTCATTTTCTTTCTACCCTATTCCCCTTACATCCTAAAGTGGCCCAACCCTCGTTTCTACTTATGAAATTAATTATGGATGCATCATTTCATCTTACAAGGTTGAACTATCTCTTACATTTTACATCCAACCTCGTAATAATCACCAAGGTTTCATCCAATGGTCCCGATGAAGTGGGGGGATTCCCTTTCTATTTCATCTCTCTTACTTTCCTAACCTCAAGTAGTCTCTTTCCCTCTCTCAACTATTCATTCTTCCTATGATGGCATTAGTCATTACATGATAGATGTTGTCCTTCTCTTCTTGTTTGGGGGGATTGGGATGGGGAGTTGGCTTCCTTGCTCCAATATTCATAGTAGGATATGAGCCCCTATTTTGTCACAGGGGACTCACTTATCTTTTTTTTAATTTTTTTTGCAAAAACAAGTGTGGAAAATAGTACAATCCCCCCCCCCCTCCAGAAGAGTGTAAAACCAAAATAGGTGTGTTACATGCCAATATAGTATTTGGTCATATTTTGAAAGTTTTTACTAATTAAATTCAAATCCTACTTGTAAATAGGTTAGAACCCAATTAATTGTCGTAATTATGAGTTATGAGCATATTAAGCTCAAAACCTCACATAGAAAGGACATCACTTGGCTAATATTGGTTGAGGGAACCCTAGTGAGGCACATAGGTCAGTTCTCGGAGATAGGTTCCAGTTTCTCCATTTCATCGACGAAATAGCGGAACCCCAATTATTAGCTTGCAGATGTCGAAAATATCAAGATGGAACCGTAGAGGAATCTTTGGTCCAAAGAACGTGACCAAGGGTTAAAACCATGCCTGGGAAACAATGGCGAAGTCCATTTGCCAAGATTCCCTCTAGTATGGAAGATTCCTTGGCCACCGATAATTAAATAAGGGAGTGGATTTTGTTCCCCCTAGGCTGATGTATAGAGTAAAAATATGAGTCTACACATGTATTGTGGGATTCTATAGGAGGTTCCACAAAAAGTTTCAGAATTTTCTAATAGTTAGAAGATGCCTTTCCAGATAGTCAACTATCCAAACCTGTAATGGAAAATTACTAGAAATTCCCCAGGTGGTGGTAAAATCTCACTAAAAATTCAAATAGCTTCTTCTATGTTAATAAGACGCTCTAACAAGTTTCAAAACATTTCGATAGTTAGAAGAACCTGAACTTGTAAGATTCCTCAAGAATCAACAAAATTTAAAGATTATGGTGGAGTTGACCAATGGATCAAGAGCTTACAAAAGTGGAATGAGGTCAAAGATAGGTCTTTTCTTACTCCCCCACATCTACTTAAGAGCTTACGCTAGTTATTTTTTTCAAAAAAGTCAAACTTCCAAAGTTGGATTTTTAATCCTTTTTGGTGTTAAGTTGGTGTTAGATTTTGTCAAAATTTTGAAGTTAGGGAAAGGGGTGGAAGTTCGCGTAAACTAAAAATGGCCTTTTGAAGCCAATGGTGCAATCGGTTTGTAATTTAAAGTTAATCTCCTAAAGTTAAAAAATGGACCAACATAGAAAGTCAAAATTGGTAAATTAGGATGAAAATCTTAATTGATAAGATTACCATGTTGAAATGAGAGGAGGTGGATGCCTTTAAAAGAGTATATAAGGGCACTTATTCTTCTCTCAAATCACCCTTTCTAACCATTATTTTGGTTTTATAAACACATTGGTCCGTTAAACATGGACTTTTGGCCATTTGGCCATTTTTGAGCCAAAATTGTAAACGTGGTGTTTTTGGAGCATTTCAAGCTCCTTTTGTTTCTATTTTGTGAGCCTTGAAGAACATTGAGGGCCCTTCAAGTCTTATTTGTTGTCCTTGTATTGGTTTTTCAAGTTTTTGGCAAAAATTTGGTAGTATTTTTTTGTACTAAGTTTTATTGTAGTATATTTGTTGTTCCTTCAAGTCCTTGTTTAGGACTTGACTATTCTGCACTAACTCTAGAGGATTCTTCCCTTATGACTAGTGATGCCGCTTAGGGAAACCTTTAGCTTGTTATATTTATGATTTTTATACTAACACTCTTCATTCATTCTCTTTTAATTTTCTTTTGTCAAAATCTTGGTGTTATTTTTTGTGCTTACCATTCCACGACGAAGCTTTGACTTTAATTTTTAGAATTTGATAGAAATTTAGTTGGTTTTGGGGAATATGGTGGAGTTTTGACCTCAAAGTTTAGAAATTCTATAGTAGTTTGCTAAGAGTTTCCAACCATGGTGAAGCTTTGAATTTTAAAGTCTTAGAAAAATTCTCAAAAACAAGATTGTTAGAAAGTTCACCAAGTTAGTATCAAAAACAAAAAAATCTCATCACATTTTCTTTCTCACAAATTCTTTAGTTCCATGGAAAGGTAGGGGACTAATTTTCATAGAAGTTTTTCTTGACAAAGTTGAACAAAAATAAAAGACAAAACAAAACAAAAGTAGGAGCCTTGCAACTAAAAGCCCCGTTAGGCGTTGGAGCAGAGCTATGGCCACAGGGGAGCTACAATTGGGGAGCCCCAGCAACTCCAAAGCTCCCGAACACTTAAGGAGCCTCTGGCAAAAGCCCCCCAGCCAAGAAGGGAGACCCCAACCTACGGGGAGCCCCGGCCTTGGCAAAGAGCTCTACCTACTTGCAGAGCCCCCATCTATAGGGAAGTAATCCACAGCAGGGAGCCAGAGGAGGAATTAATCACCTTCCTACTCAAAAAATTTGATTTTTGGTTCGGGTTTTTTTCCTTTATTTTAAACTAGGGTAGAGAGGAAAGGTAGACTAAACCTAGGAAGAAGAGAAGAGAAGAGGAATAAGGAGGTGCAAAGACGAAGACAAAAACAAAAACAAAACAAAACAAGTTAGAATAGAATTAGAATAGTTTAGCCATAAAAATAAGTTGAGGGAAAAATCATCATAGTTTGGAAAGAAGTAGCATTAAACATTGATCTCATCACTCTTTCTCTTCTAGAATTTGTAGCGATTGCACCAAAGAAAGATTAGAGGTCACAAACTCAAAGTTGAATGATAGAATGAAGGAGTACAAAAATTTGAGTTTAGATAAAAATTAGATAGAAATCAAGGAAATCTTAGAGAAGCAATTAGAACCATTGAAAATAGGATAGATTAGAAAGTTGCTTTGAATTAGTGAAAATCTTATCAAAAACCATATCCTTTCAAGTCAACTTGTAGAATAGAATAAGTTAGTTTAAATAGTGAGAAAAGAAAGAAAAAATCTCTAATAGTCATACTCCGCCAACTTGTAATTAACTTAGGGTACTGGGGAGTGTTGGGTTAGGCTGGAATGTTGGTCTTTTTTTGGCATTTTTTTCTTCCTTCAAATGGCTATATCTTTTACGCTAAAGAAAGGGGACAAAAAAAGGGGGAGGGATAAAAGGTATCGATGTGTTAGTGGATCATGTAGCTATGTGCGAGCACTCTTAGTGGTCTCCTTTTCTTCCACTGGTAAGCCTTCAAGCTTGACTTAAACTTCTACTTCCTAATTTGGGGGGTTAAACTTTGCTTGTTCCCAAATGCATTTTGGAAACGAAACTTTGTAGGGGAAAACCACGGGGGGTTAAGGTTTATCTATGAAGGGACCTTGATACACAATTAAAACTCTTCTAAACCTTAGGGGCTTCAAAGCTTCATTGTCATGGTGGGATCTACCAACCTCTGCACACACTTGGCTCACTCTATGGACTACTATGTTAGTATTGAGGGACAAAAGGACATTGAAAGGCCAAGGGTTGGTGATACAAAGGTTAGTACAATGACATACTTAAGCCAAAGGTCTTCCAAAACATCATTGCTAGGTCATATGGGGGATTACTCTAGGGTTAGTATAAGGACAAGACATAGAAAATAGCCAAAAGAACCCCTCCAGAGATAGCACAAAACCACAATCTCTCAACAACTAGATAAAAGTGAACTCTCAAGCTTCCAAGAACTTGGGATATTTAGTATAAAGAACTCAAGGTGCAAGGAACCCACAAAGACCTCAAAAAGCTTGGAAAAGAACAACAACGGGCCAAAAATACCCATAAAACACTGTTCCAAGGTTTGGGCTTAAAACGTCCAAATAATTTTGTAACATAAGTTGGATCCAACAAACCCAAATACAACAAATGGAGGTGAGTTGAGAGAAAAGGGGCACCCTTTTATACTCTTTCCGAAGTACCCACCTCCTCTCATTCATCTGAGGTAATCCTATTACTTTGGATTTTCATCTTTATCTTCAAGGGTTTTCACTTTTACGTTGGTCTACAAACCAACATTTTGAAGATTAACTCCAAATCACAAAAGGATTTTGCCATTGGCTTTAGAAGGCCATTTTTAGTTTGTAGGAATTCCCCGCCCCCTTTTCCTAACTCCAAAATCTCAACGAAACCTAGAGCCAACTTAATGCCAAAATCAGGTAAAAATTCAACTTTGGGAGTTTGACTTTTTTGTCAAAATTAACTAGCCTAGGCTCTTAAGTAGGTATGGGAGAGTAAGAAAAGACCTATCTTTGGTGTCATTCCGCTTTCGTATGCTCCTGCTTTGCTAGTCAACTCCACCATAATCCTTAAATTATGCTGGTTGTTGTAGAATCTCATAGGTTTGGGTACTTCTGACTATCAGAATGTCCTCAAACTTGTCTGGGCATCTTAATAACATAAAAAAATCTAGTTTCATTTTTAGTGAGATTTTACTTCCACTTGGATAATTTCTAGGAATTTTCCATCATAGATTTTGGTAGTTGACCATCTGGAAAGGCATCTTTTGATTATCGAAAAATTCTAAAACTTTTTGTGGAACTTTTCATAGATTCCACAACACATTTGTAGGCTCATATTCTCACTCTACACATTGGCTTAGGGGGAATAAAATCCACCCCTTTGTTTAAATATTGGTAGTCGGAGAATCTTGCACACTGGATGGAATCTTGGTGAACCGACTTTGCCTTTGAGTCCCAGGCATGATTTTAAGACAAAATCACCCTCCTATAGCCGTAGATTCCTCTATGGCCCTTTCTTGGTATTTTTAACTCTTACAAGCCTACAATCGGGGTTTTGTTATTCATCGTTGGAATGGGAAAATGGGAAACGGCAACCTATCTCCAAGAACTGACCTAAATATCTCATTGGGGTTCCTTCAACCAATTTTAGCCTAGAAATGCCTCTCCTATGCGGAGTTTGAGTTGGTTATGCCAATAACACATCATCTTTTCATTTACCACGATTAGTCAAGTTCTAACTTATATACAAGTTGTAGTTTGGGATATTCTAGCTATAATATTCTAATTCTAGACCAAATGCTATATTGGTATATAACATACTAATTTAGTTCTATATTTTTTTTTTTGGGGGGGGGGTTAATATAAAACTACACTCAAAATAAATTTTAAAAAAAACAAAAAACAGTGAGTCCCCAATGACGAATTGGAGGCTCACAGGGGGCACCAAAAAAAAATTTGAATTTGAATTTTTGTTTTTCATTTTTTCCCCTCATAGATTATATCTTTTCTACATGGAAAGCTTTGATAAATTCTATATGAATTTGTTATGAGAAAGATATGGACAATCTTGTTTTTCAGGCAATTAGAGCATTTTCTTGAAAAAATAACTAGTAGGATTCATTTTTGAATGCAATTTTTACAATTTAAAAAAAAATTCCACATGGTTGAATTCACTTGCTAGAAAAATCTCACCATTGGAGTTAGCACATTTTAATTCCACCTTAGAGATATTAATAATTTAGATTTTCCCTCTCTCTTGTACCTACTACTTAACAATTTTCTTAAGGATAAAAATTAAATTTTTTGTATTTTTTTTCCTGACTTTCAACTCAAGTCTCCACCATAAAGATTTAAAGCTCAAAACTTTGTAGTGCAAAAAATTAAAGTTAAGAAGGTTAAAAGTCAAATAATCTAGTCCCACAATGTGTTGAAAAACTTGTTTTCTTCACTTTAACCCTAAAAGAACATGACCCCGTGACCAAGGTAGTAAGCAAAACTACTCCAATTATTGGACCAATAGATGCATTATGTGTTTCTACATTGAACAATGATGTCATTCATCATATACAAAATGTCCATGTCGATGTTTAACCCCTGAGCACCCAGAGCATGTTTACCAAAATATAGACCCTTCTCAATTCATTCAAATCAAATTGTCACCCAAAACAAGATCCACATAAATTGACCACACCGATTGGTAGTGGAGACATGCCTGGAGTTGTGGGGGAAAGGACAAATGATTTCATTGTACCATTGAAAAGATTATAATAGTCAAACATGGCAAGCTTTCATTTTTGGGAGGCCATATTTGGGGCGATGGGGCGCTTAGGGGTTAAGGGTTAAATGCATGTATCTTGCAATCTATGTGGTCAAAATTTCTGAATTTTTTTCCAGACATACTCATACTATTTAGGTGTAAGATCCTATGGTTAGATGTGCAAACACAATTTTCAAAATTTTTTACTCTTTGCTATAGTAATGGCAATTTGAAGTGTTTTTTTTTGCAGAAAAGAAGGCTTTGGTTCTTTAGGGGTTAAAATAATTGGAATTAGTGCTTAGATAATTAAGGGAAGTTTCAAAAACATTAGTTTTAGTTTTTCTGGATTTTTTTCATTTTTTTTGTAGGCTTTCTTTCTAGTTTTGTTTGCAAGCCACTACGACAAGCAAAGTTTAATGGATATTGACTTTGTTAGACAAAAAAGAGTTTTTCTTCCACCCACACGGTGACAAGTCCTACATGTGTATTGGTACTAGAACTTTATAGGGTTTTTTCTTTTTCCATTTTTTCCTCTTCTTGATAAAAGTAGAAGCACCCTATATCATACTTAGGGTAGAAAGTCAACGTTTGGAGAAGTTGTTTATGCATTGAAGAGGTTCTCACAATTTTCAATTGCATATAAATCTTAGCTACAAATTCCATGGTTGACTAAGAGAAATTTGAAAGATATACACATATAGATTTGGGTAGTGACCGAAGGATGCAATGCCTTAACCCCTCAAGGACTAAGAAGCCCACTTTGGGCTTTTTGAGAACTTGGGCAGTCTCTATTGACTTCATAATTTAGAATTTTTGCATGAAATTTTTAGAATGGATGCCAACAATGCTAGCATGTGAGCCTAGAAATGCAAGTCCATGAGCCTTGAGTCTAGGTGTAGATAGATATTCTACAACTATTGAAGGTATTTATAATATACATACTTACAATATGAGTATCCTATAACCATATAAGGTGCTTGTAACATAGGGACCTATAATATAAATATACTATAACCATGGAAGGTCCTTATGACATAGGTACCTAAAACATAGACCCCCATAATATAATTAGGCACTTATCATATAAACATTCTATAACCATAGAGGGTGCCTATAACATAGGTACTTCTAAAATAGCTAGACACCTACAATTATAAACATCCTATAACTATGGAAGGTATCTATAATATAAGTTGCAATAACATAGGAGCCTAGGCTTCTAAGCTCATGGGCTCAAGATCCTAGGCTCACATACCATCAACCTTGGGATGAATGCTACTCATCAGAATCTACGTGTCATACTTTGTTTCATGTCATTATGATAAATATTGCATAAGTTAGAAGGTTTCTTTTTACTTCAATGTCAAATTGGATAGAAAAATATATATTCTAAAAAATAATAATAATGAATTTTTTGGAATTATATAAATTATTACCTACTAAAAAAACTTGAACTATTTAATATTGAATAATGATTTAAAAGTTATAAAGAGTTTTATTTTGTAGGCAATGAAGGTAGAAAAAACATGTCCAGTCATTTTTTCTCTCAATTTTCAAATGAAAATAAAAATAAAGGATACTAATTGTCAAATATAATATTCTCACCATTGGGATTGAGAATTTTCAATTTCTTGTAAAAGTTACTAGGAAATTAGTTTTTTTCTTTCATTCAATACTATCTTCCATTTTATAATTATTTTAAAGATGAATATGAAAGTATTTTTGGTTTAATAATTATATATGTATTTTCAACCCATTTTCCAACATATTGACTAAAATGCACAAGTTATAAGACCTAGATGTATTTTTTTTAAATGTTGAAAGACAAAACTTCACCTTTTGGAAGGGCTACAAAAGCCTACATTTTGAAGTTTAGGCACATTGAACTTGCAGTTAGTGAGGATATTCATTCTAAAATTTTGGGACAATGTACTTGAACAAGTTATCCAAAGGACCTTATAGTTGGATTTGTTAAAATATAAATATTGATGAAGCTTTTGACCTTGCTTTAGAGATGAGTATTTTGAACCAATTTTGGGCCTCTAAACACATTGGTTCCCTATGGATTAATAGAACAGTAATACATGAGTCAATTAGTGTAGGAAATGTGGTATTGTGGGCACTAAGTGGATATTTTGTATGTGTTTGTAGTTGTTGTAGTGCATTTTCAATGCATAATATTAAAGATAAACCAAAAATGGAAAGCTAATGGAGGTACATTAGATTTTGGTTTTCTAAAAAAATCATCAAATGATTGTAGTTGTTATCGGTCTATATTCAAAATTAGCAAGTGAATGGTGTAATATTAAAGTAATTACATTATAGAATGACAAAAGATTGAATTATATAAGCAATAAGAGTATTTGAGATTACTACAATGTTAATAATGTGTGTGGAAGTTTAAAATTAATGAAAGGAAATGTGAACCTCATCCAAAAAAATTGCATGTGCTAATGCACAATACAACATATCAACTACATATTTGAAAACGTTGGGGGTATGTAGTTAAAAATTTTAGATAGAAACCCCTATTTCCATTTTCTTTGAAAAATACATGATATTTTGTATTTGAACATGAGGTAGAAGTAGGAATTGACTTTAAAACAATTACTTAAGTGTAAATAGGGTTAGGGGGATTAAGAAACATCATAATAAAGATTAAAATATAAAAATAAATAAAAATGAACGATCATTGTGGGCCTTGAAAGGGATTGTAACATTCCTTGGAAGGACTATAAACAAGTGGAAAAAAACTCAAAATTTGCAATGGTGTGAGACTCGCTTATGTTGTATATATATAATCATTTCCATATTTTCTGTTACTTGTTGCGTGATTATTTGTGAGTGTCGGAAAGATTAGGGATCCTTCTTCATTTTGGTGTGGGAGTGTGGGCACAAATTGTCAGATTGTGACACTAGTAGAAAAGTGCGATGCCTTCAACAAAATCCAAGTGATGCATTTTTCCATTTTCTACCCCAAAACGCAGATTTTGCATTTTGGGGTAGAAAATGGAAAAATGCATCACATGGATTTTGTTGAAGGCAACACACTTTTCTACTAGTGTGAAGGACTAGAGATTGCAGATTGATCAAGTGATCAACAGTGAGAAAATCTTCTTCATTGTCTTGTAGAAGAGTGCTATTGTGAACTAACAATATGATAATCTTCTTGTGTGCATCATCTCTAGGAAAGTGGGAAGAGGATAGTGTAAGCCATCGTGGTTGAGTAATCGAAGATTGATTACTATAAGAGATGGGAATGTTGGACTAAGATTGTTCGGTGAATGAGTGATTGGAGAAAGACTAATCAATGATTGTGAGTAGAGAGTCTATGAGGTCACACTTTCAAGACCTACCTTATTGCCCAAATAAAAATGTTTGGAACTTTTTAGCAGGATAGATGAATTGTTTTGGATTTTGCCAATCATTTATGTGACTTTCATGTAAGATAAGAGCCTCTTTAAGAAGCAACATTTGGCCATTCTAAAAGTAAGGTTTTGAAGTATATTTGTGGCTTTGAATTTTAGGGAGCCATTTATCAAATTTACACTTCCAATGCATATACAACTTAGGACAAGTCAAGCGTAGCCGAAAGCACTATTCAAGCTCTCTCCTCAAATCTCCTTGAATGATCATGTTTCCATGTTGTCACATGCTCAACAATCCTTGTCATAATTCCATGGGCCAAACTTTGTTGTTTCACTTGACTCACTCTATAAAATGGAAAACTTTGTCAATCATGTGACCTCCAAATTGTAGAGTTTGATACATGTTGCATTGGATTCTGTTTTTAGCTCTTTGATTGGCTACACCTTCCAATTGGCTATATAATGCCAAAATCCCACTCACATTGAGAATTCCCAAAGGGTTGTAAAACAAATAGTATTAGAAAATCGCATCTATAGGCCAAAAACAAGGTCCAAAAATTTGAAAAGTTTCCTTCTCCAAGACATTGAGAAGTCTTCCCATGGAAGTTATGACCTTTGGATTGGTGTAAAATGCCAAGAAGGTATCAATTATTTAAAACTATTTCAAAATAATGCTTATCAACAAAGATCCCAAAATATCAATCAAACCTATCTCCTTAAGGTGGGTTTGATCTATAATTCTAGGAGTCTCAAAATTTGAGGACTATTGTTGCCCCTTTGAAAACAAGTGTGCTCTATGACATTGGGCCTTTGTGGAGACCCATGACCTCAATCTCATTTTATATTACAAAACCATTTTAAAAGGACTTATTGATTTTAGACAATCAAAGCCTTCAAAAATTTGGCCCCTTTCTCCTTGGATTTGTGTAAACCAGGCTTTAAAAGGTTCCAATGGGCCTAAGTGGTCATTTTAGGATGTAAATGGATGTTTGCAATACAAACTTTAACCTTTTTTGAATTGAGACTAAATTACAATATATACTATAGACATGCATTTGTACTCTTTAATGTTCACTATGCATACAATTGGACCAATGTAAGACCCCTTGTTGGTTTTGCAACCCTCTACCTTATTGAGTACATTGAGTAAAAAAGTTGAGGATTTTTTTCTCCATTAAAGAAATTACAAGAATTAATCATTTATTGAAAGATGATAAAATTGGAAAAATTGGAATTCATACTTGGAATTAGAGCCTCCCTATAATACTACAAGGATTTAAAATATACAAATCTCATGGCTCCAAAATTGGAAACAAGTTTTTCAATTCAATCATAATAGCCTAAAAAATAGAGGTTTTGGCCCTTAACATCTTGATTTAGTGTGGCAAGTATAATCTAGGGAGGCACTCGTATAGCTGTCAACTACAAGATGAAGATGCCTATATGTAAAAGGTAACTACATCTAAATTAATGTGTCCAAATAAGCAATCAAGCATTGTTGAAATGATCAAATTGCCTATTTCTTTGTCTATTGTAATCTTGGTGGGAGTCAAAAGAATATCCTAGATTGATTTATCTTCACATACAATTTTTAAACACATTGTGAATAAATAAACTACAATTTTTCAAATTGTTGAAAATATATGTATCCAAAAAGCCCCCTAAAGTCTTCATGAATAGGGGTAGTGTTTTAGGCAAGAATTTGAAGGGAACTACTTTAGATAGAGTTCACAATTAGATGAAGTTATCTTATCACAAGTTTACAATGAATCCTTGTCATCAAGTCTAACTTCAAAAAAAGGCATTAAGGGTAGTTGCTACATATACCTCTACAATATAGTTAGTTGAACCACTACCAAGACACCATTTATTCCCACTAGTTTATATAGGCCCATTAGACTTCCTCAACTATAAGTGTAGGGCAAAGCCAACACTCTTCTATTGAATTTTTGTTTGGGGAGAAAAATAAGGTTCAATTGATGCTAAAAATAGTATATTCTATAAGATTTTCTAATTTCCATACAAATTTTTGTTTTAAAACAAATATCCCTCAAAATAGCATTTGTTTTTAGAATTTTTTTATACCAAATCTAACCTATAGATTTAATACTATCGATTTTAAGCCATATTATCCATTGAATTACATAATTTACTCTTAGAAAAAAATTTAAAAAACTTCCAATCCTCACATATGTCAACTTATACACCTTTATTATATTGAAAGTATTCAAATTTTTTTATTCTCTCCTACAAGTTGGCAATAGTAATCCAAAAGCATCTTTCAAGGTTGTAGAATAATAAATGACCTTTTTGTCATGAATAGAAGTTACATGACAATATTCATTGGATTCATAGAATTGTGACTTCTCAAACCAATTCTAACCTTTCAATTCCAATTCAACATTGAGTTGTCATAATGCATATGGTTGCCAAATTTGAATGCAATAAGGTAAAGTTGGGCCTAAGATCTAGGGATCACAATTGGATTGATGATACTAGCATGTGAGCAATGAGATGAGAGCCTATGAGCCTTGAACCTAGATGTAGGTGTGTACCTACAATCATTTCAAGGTGTTTATAACATGTATACCTATAATGTAGGTACACTATAACATGAAAAAAGACTAGCATAAGTACCTATAACATAGATCCCTATAACCATAGAAGGTGCTTAGAATATAGACCCGTAGGCTTAGGGGCTCGTAGATTCTATGTTGACATGCTAACACTTCTACAATTGTACTATGGACAACTTTGATCAACCTATCTTAATACCAATTCCTATAGTCAAAATGTTGGTTTGGAAATACTTACCTTGTTACTAAGACCTTGAATGTACCTATTCAACCTCAATATTCCTTGCTATATATGCTATATATTTTCACTATTTTTGAGCAAACATTATTTTATTTCATTTTTCAAAGGTGATATTCAACATCTTCTACATGTTGGGAAAACTAGCTTCAAAATGAAATTTCATGGAAAAAGTTGAAATTAGTGTAAATTATTGAAGAAAAAGTGAAATAAATACACATCATATACAAAATATGTTTAAAAAATCTGAAACTTTTACCATGGCTTTATTTTATATTGTACAATGGGGGCCTGATTCCATATACAATCATCATTTCGGAAACAAAGAGGACGGCAATTCTATTGGAATTTGCAGAGGTCTGTGAGAAGGCACTGTTGTAACTGGTAAGCGAATTCAGGACTTGAGCAAGAGGATGAATGAAAATCATCATCCTGAGAAAATCCTAGATACTCTCCTTAGTTGTAGGAGGATATGCATGAATAAGATACCTCATGGTGAATTTTGTGAAATCCTATTTACAAAATTGTAATTATATATAAATACATTGAAAATATTATTATCAAAATGCCATGTCTAATCAAGAAGAAAATTATTTTTAAGTTTGTATATTAATAACCATTGGGACAATAATGTTTGAGCTTACACAAAGTCATTTGAATCTTTACTACTATGATCTTGATTGACTCCCTTCCATTGCAAATCTTTGTGGTATACTTTCAACAACAATCTTTCTTTTGTTCAATTTTAAGTGATAGTACAAAATATTTCTACTAGAAGATTATGTCATTCACCTTAAGTCTAACTATGTGCATAATTTTATTTCAATTGATACTTGGGAGTTCTCTATGAAATAAGGACATGAAATCTCATCCACCACTTGGGATAGTCCATTAGCTGCAACACAAAAAATATGCCATTATTGCATTTCAATCTTGTTGGAATTGAAAATAGTGTCATATGGAGTTCTTTGTACATTTTGTCTTCTATTTAACCCTTGAACGATGCAGCGGACAATTATTGTCAGATGAATGACAAGGAATTCTCTTGTGTAGGACAGAATTGCAACTATTCATCCTCGGAAGTAGGGGTGGAAAGGGGAGATCTTCTACAGTAGGTTGTCTTCCAATGGATATTTTGGGTTTTTCTAAAGTGGATGATGTCACACGGTTCCAAAATGGATGATTTCCAAGGTCACCAGCCCGACATTCAAGGGTTGTTATTACCCTTTATAAAATTAATACTCCATACAAAGTACTCAAACTTAACATGTAAAAATTATTCATTCAAATGTGAACAATATGACAAATTTTCACAATATCCACTAAATGAGCAATTATCCTCAGATTACTTTTTATTATTGAAGGTCTCCCTTTTCTCCCTAGGATGAAGGAATCTCCTAGCAAAATCACTCCTAACAAGATTAATTACAATAGTCTAGCATTAAATTTAATAAAATTTCAAGTATCTTGGGAAGGAATATCTCTTTTGCCTCGGGATTTTGGGAGATGGAATTAGCTCATTTTACAATGTCATGTATTGAGTGAGACATTGCAAAGGGTAGAGGAAATCTCTCATTCAATACTCATTGGATTTTGGAAATTGTAGGTTACTACTAACCCTCAAAGGCCGAGCCTAAAATTATTTTTCAAACTTCATTTGGCAAATACCTACGAATGGGATTTTTTGTATTTATTTTTGAGAGACATGATTACATGTCTTCTAGTATATGTAAAAATTTTACATTATTTGGGAAAAATTTGAAATTATCGTGAATTTTAAAATAAAAATGAAAAAAAAATTCATATTCAATGCAATTGATGCTCAATTTTTTTGAAAATCTCTCCAAGTTTATATTATAGTGTTGAATATAGTCATGGTGCATATTTTTCTATTGTGTCATTTTTAAATTAGAAAATCATCACTCCATGGTTGCACATTCATTTTTTCAAATTATTCGTCAACAATTAAAAAAATTTAAGCAAAATCACAAAAAAATAGCCAAAGAATATCAATAAAAAATTCATTTCCAGTAGAAATCAAATGCTTTCCATGCTTCGATATCCATGTAAAAATTTTCATTGCCAAAGTCTCTTGACCTCAAAATAGGGCCCCCAAATCTTTGCATTAGCAATAGTACAAAGAACAACAAAGCTATAGTATTTGGAAATTTGGACTACCTCTATTATAATTTTTTAATCTTCATCATTATAAAAATCATTGATTTTGATGTCTCAAATTACACATAGAAAATAGAAACATTTGAATAGGAGAGAGAATCGAGGATATTATAATCCATTTCTCATTGATCCTTCATTGCATAGTCAAATCCTCACCAAATTTTAAACTAAATACATATTATGGAAGTTGCAAGAGAAAAATTGTAGGTATGAAATTTTTAAGCGTATCAAACCAAGAGAAGTAATAGTAAAAGAATTTTGAGACAACAAATTAAAAATCATAGTTCGAAATTTTAGAAGTTGCTTTGAATCCACCACCAACCTATTACTAATTTATGACTAATCTATTCTCAAACTATAAAATAGCTTCTTGATTTGAGATTCCTTCACGTCCTAAAAAATAGTCTAGAGCCAAATCAATGTTGATGAAAACAACACAATTCTTGGGAGTCGTAAATATAAATTTGTGTTTAGTATGGGTTAAAGAGAAAGTAGAGCAATAGTCTATACCTCAAATTTCAACATATTTTTCCACCTTTTTTTAGTTTCTAGAATATGTAGTTAATTTTAAATTTGGTAAATAATTGACTATGTGGGAAAGATTAGAGTGAGAAATGGATTGTTTTTTTCTTGCCTCTTTCGCTCAATTAAATATTTGTGTATTGATTAAACATTTGGAGATATCTTTTTTTTTGGGATATTGTTTTATATATTTATTCAAATTTGAATATGCATCAAATTTTGCTAAATTATTTACAAAACAAAGTCTACGTAAGGTACACAAAGACAACTTGTCATAATTAGGTTTGAACACAATTCATTGACACCTAATGTTTCTTGAATTTAGATTATTTGTCAAGATTTTAAATACTCAATCATAATCAAATATAATATATTTGAAATTTCCAACATATGTTCATTTGTTAGATAAAAAATTATTTTTTATCAACAATATAAAATTTCTTGAAATTTAATGCTTCTAGTTTTGGGAGCAAATCGTTGATGGTTGCATATAGTAGAGCAAAGTTGCAATTGAGATTTTATTTATATAGTGTTTTTAAAATACATGATAAAATTTGTTGAATACATATTTCAATTGCCAACAAGATCCAAGGCAATCCAATAATAACATAGGTTAGAATGAGTTATATGTAGAATCTATATTTTAATGATTACATCCTAGTTATTCTAGCAAAATTTGTAACAAGTGACACATTCTTTGTTCAAAATTTGCACCATTTATAGGCATTCCTTGAAATTAACACTAGTATTTTTAATTTTTTTAGAATGGAAGGTTAAATATGCAAATAGATGACATGAAGATAGATATAAATGTCTATACCATTTTGAAGTATAAATAGGAGACCCCTTGTGATATCTATAAAAGAAAAACAAATAGAAAAAAATGCTTTGACATTTGAATTCCAAAATATTTTATTATTCCTTAACTCCTAAAATCACAAGAGTCCTCTTAGAGGACATTTGAAAGTTCAATTAGGTTCCTATGATCTCATGGACCATAGACCTTTTACCTATACTAAATTGTTTATTTTGACATTTTTGGGTGTTCTACATAATACAAAACCCCATTCTGAAGCATTAACATATGTGTTGAGGTGCATGGAACTAGCCCATAGGCCGGAGAAACTCTTAAGCTATTGTACAAGTTATTCCAATCAACCTTACCCTTATTTTTATTTTTTTAACTATTTGAAACAAATGAAACAATGAGGGGCAAAATAGAAGAGTACCCAAGACAAATAAGTAATTCAACATAGTTCCCATTATTATATTAATTTTTTTTTGTAGGATCTTGTTGGTAGTCAAAAGTGGATTCTAGATTTTCTTAGAATGCATTTTTGGGTCATTGGATGAATAAACTACAAATTTTCAAAGTGCTAAAAATAAGGTAGGAACACCTAAAACGGACACTTATTACAGGTGACTTGATCGTAAGGGTCTATGTAGAAAAATATGTTGTTTGTGGGGTAGGAAATGGCTTAGGAAACCAACAAAATTAGTTTCGTGGTTTTCCAAGCTTGTATGTATATTATACAAATTTTTGAAAACAACTTCCTAGATGCACCTACTATGGACACTAGATTAACACCAAAGTGGGACAGAAACAACCAAAAGCGACACATTCTAAACTTGAATCAAGTGCTGGTGACTAGCTACTTTTTGAAAGAGTGACAACTTCTTGGAACCCCACCTGTCTACTTTAGAACCCCACTCGTCTACTTTGGGTCCACAAGCCCTTGGATTTAGGTTATTTTCTAGGTATCCGTGAATGACTCTTGTCCGTTTTAGGTGTTCCTACCTTAGGTGTTTCTAAAACTGACCACATACTCTCATGAATAGTGGGAATACACTTTTTAGGCAAGAATCTATAGACCATCCTTATTACCTTACCTTACCTTACTCTTATTTTTGGGAGAGAGCGGCGTGCTCTACAGTAACCTGGTAAAATTCCCTATGAAAAAAAGGTACATTCTCACTTGGCTCTATGTACAAGCGGTTCTAAAACATAACAATCATGCCTGTAGCTGTGGGAATTTTTGTTTTGCAAAAATATCGGTCCCATAGTTTACGGGAAGTATGTAATGCCGAGCTGTTCATATCTGTGGTTGTACTAAATTTCCGTTTTTTAGGAAAATTGCCACCTAGACAAAGGACGCCTGATGGAATAGAGAGGGGTTCACACCAGGGCCCCTTTTTCTTGAGGTTTCACCCCCTCTCCTGCGTTGCACACCTCCTAGTCATGTTTATTTTCTACAGATGGTTTGTATCGATTCTGGAATTTAACTAGTGTGGGTTTTATTATGTTGCTCTAGGTTTGATCCAACCATCTGAGTTTGTATTGCACCTTTCGATCGACCCTGGATCAAGCAGCAAGCATTTCAGCGGTTGAAGACACTATCCATGAACTAGAAGTGATGCATTCGTTTGCTAGATTGGACGGGAGAGCAGATCAAATCTGTCGTAAAACCTATTGTGACCGTGTTTGGCACACAGAAAATACGTGACATATGCAATTGTAGCAATGTGACAAACTATTGAATCACAAGAAGAAAATCTATGTAGACATTGAGAGTAGTCTCACGCTCTCATGCACACAATAATGCTGAAAACTTAAACGCATATTTCCACAACACAGGGGAATTCCACAGATTTCTGAGATAATCAGACGGACATGTACAAATCTACCAGTGCAGAGACCTGAATGCTACAACGTAATTGCAGGCAGTCGTGGAGATAGGCAAGTAGAGGTAGTAGAAGTTCAAGGCGTGCAAATGAACGAGACAAAATTCTGTTTCGACGCTCATTGAGAGGTCTATTTATCCCCTGCATCCGTTGTTGGCCGTCTTCTCCACATCCTTGGAGTTGTCTCTCCTTGGAGAAAGCCAAACCAGCAACGTCGCCAAAAATCATGAAACCGTTGTTTTGTAATCCACCTTCGCAACAGAGATTAGAAAATACCGCAGCTAAAACTTGCGAGATTTCCTCAAATCTTCATTCCAGTGAGAAGGAGGTGTTACGAAAAAACTGGTACTGAAGCCGAACTTTTCTCCTGAAGCTCCGCAGCTTTCCACCTAACACCGCACTTACGACTTCGCCAACAAGGACTCCACGTAGGTTTGGGAGATAAAAACGAGGGTTGGTGTGAACATGCACGGCTGTAGACAGTACAAACACTGCTCTTTCTTAATCCTTAAGGCCAAGTGAGAATGGGCCTAAAGCTGTCTCCCTGGCGTGGTCCTTAAACAATATTAATCTTCACGTGGGGCAGCTGCAACAAATGGTACCATTATTGCCCCTCGGGACCAAAGGTAACTTACACCACCATCGCTCCAGGTCTGGGGTTGAGAGAGAGCCGGATGAGGAAGTTCTTCCGGAAGCTGGGTTCCCCTTTCGTCTTGGAATTCAGTCGATTTTCCTCAATTCAGCAAATCTGAGATACTCGATCTCCTCAGCTGCTCATGAAGGTGTCAATTCAAGCTGTGTGCTGTGGAGTGCATGGGATCGGAGGGTTTGGCGTTCTTGTCTTCAGCTGCTGATCAGCTTGTGGCCATGGCTCTCGCCTTTGATGGTATGTGACATCCTCTTCGTGCTCGTTCTAATGAAATTGTTGTCGTTGTTCATGTTGCTCGAAGATTGTCGATCCCGTGAAAACCTGGAACAGTGCTCACTCTACTTTCGGGTTGATCCTGTTCGTGTCACCATAGCTGCTTGAGTTCAAGGTGTCCATCCAGTGAGAAGGAGAAGTTTTTCATTTTAAGGCAGGGGCATCTAAGTCTCCCCTTATTGCTGGTAAGCATGGTTCCATTTATGAGAGTGGTTAATTTTGGTCCATTTTTGGTATGTACTTGCTGGCGAATGAAAGAGGATTCCTTCGCACCAAGGAATACGTTCTTTGAATCCGTATGCAATAGTTGTTCGGGTCAAAGTTATGTCGGTAGATAGTGTCACTTGTTTCTTTGACCAGATGTACATTTCGATTGAGAGATGTACACCAGCTGAACCTTTGATGAAGTGTCCCGACCTCACGGGTTCGTTTTCTTTGTGGCCGGAGTAGTGATAAGTAGAAACTGCCTGTGTACTGTAGTCTCCACCTTGTTCTCAATACTGTTCGGTAGCAGCATGCCTGTAATCAGGATTTGGAGAATTGCACGTCTAGAAATCTGGAAGATGTTCTCCAGAGTTGTGGGTACTGTATTTCTTTTTTCAGAGCCGAACCAAATCGTCAGTTACTTCATGAAAGTAGAGCAAGTTTATGATTTTATGTAGCTCGATTGAGACCTCAATCAAAAAATTATGGTACAACTGAGATATAAAACTCGTCTGAATCAATAAGATGCTGCCATGGTGATCACCTTCATCAATGGTCTCCCAAAAACTTTGTAAGTGAATGCCAAGCGGGATATCTCTCTCGGTGATTGTCAATGAACCGTGCAATGATCAGAACCATCTGGTTCGCAATGTGGGCTGGATTAAGCAACCCTCGTAGAAGAACACCTTCACGTCTTTACACGTCTTTTTTTTGCACTGAATAGTGACTACTGTACTGCTAACACCATTAGTGTTTGGAAAATTAGGTTCTTAATGTATCCTTTGATTCATACAACTTAGTGGTAGACTTGGGTCCACAAGGGTGATGGAATGGCTTTCCTTTCTTCCGTGTCTGGTTGAAATGATGTGTGAACTGTTAACCAAGTCTTCCTTTGTGCAGCTTTGGCAGGGCTTTGTATACGATAGTTGTGCTTCGCTTCTGTACCTGGAATTACACACTCATTCTTTCACAGCACTATCTTGAACAGGCTATGATTTGCAGCACTCCCAAATTGTGTAGCCACGCAGACACCGGTAATGCTCCTGGTAATGCAGTTTGATGACGAAGACCATGGATAATTGAGGACTTCAATTGCAATTTGTTCTGATTTTTGTAGTTCCAAAATGTTCATGCCTTCACCTTCAACTTTGGAGTTCGAAACTTGAGTACGAACTCTAGGACTATGGAAATTGATTTGTGACTTGTGATGTAACAGACTCAACACCAATTGAAGGTTTATTGCACAACTCAGTGCTTGCTCTCCTTGGTGCCTTGTGGTGAGAATGTGGACTTCAATCTTGTTACTGAGCTCTCCTTTGATCTTATACAAAATCTATGATTCCTTTGAGTAGTTTCTCTTCATACATGGATGTCACGTTTTTACACTTTTTTGCACTTGCTTCCTGCCATTCTGTTTGTGCGACATATGGATGTCAATTATGTTTTGTGTGGACTACATCTTCCAGGTGTGAGTTGCTTTCCATTGGATGCGGACCTGTTGATAATGTTTGGGTTCACTTGTTAGTCCTTGGAATCGATTGCTTGAGATTTGAAAATAGTGTAGAAGTGTTGTTGGAGAGAGCTGGATACTGAAGTGGTGAATCTTCCAGATGTTGGGCTTCTCCCCGAACTACATTGACTGCGATGTTTGTCTATTTTTGTGGCTAGGTGAACATTTTGAGGTTTAAGTCGTGTTCCTAAATGCAAACTATCTATCAGTGAGTTGCGTTTTTTCTCGGTAATCTGTTGGTAGTAGTTTGGATCATTCTTGGACAAATAGAAACGATTAGGTCACTCTAAATTTGGCAATCTCACACCAATTCTCAACCTGTATCAGTGTAGATTGTTATCTATAGGGGTATCTTGGACAAAAGCTGTTTGTTTGGCTAATCACTGGCATGACCTCAACCCAATAGCTTTGGCTGAGAAATTGCGTAGCAGATGCTTCTTCTACTGAAATTTCCATTGTTGGAGGTACTTGCTTCTTTTTTTGCAAAACAATTTGGGACATAGTTTGAAGGATGAGCTTTGGTCTTGAAACATTTAGAGAGCACAACAAATTATAAGATTAATCTCAATATCTTTGACGGGTTTTCTTTCTTGGACCACTTTAATTGAGGATGATTGGTCATGTTTCATCTTTGCATCCTAGATATTGATGGCCATTCAACTTTCTTGCAATGTGCAGTTTGATGACATGCAAACTTTAGCTTAAGGGACTTTTCTCATGCCTAGATTTTGGAGCTTTTCTCCACCATGGAAGAGCAGGAGCTTGTAAATAGTCCTTCTAGCATACTTTTTGAGGCAGGAAAGGGTAATGCTCTTGTGATTTCAAGCAACATTTGTCTTTTTAGTTTGGTTGATTGATTTAAGCCAATTGTAAATGGAAATGCTTATTAGTATGAGAATACTAGAAGCACTTGCTTAAATTTGTCAAAGAAAGCAAGGACCTATTCCGATTGTTGAGTTTTGTTTGCATTTAATGTATGGGGTGATGCATAATGCAAAGGTGCTTAATCCTGCAATATGCAATTGAATCTATGCAGAGGCTAACACTAGTGCAATGGAGAGCCTTGACTTATGCTTGAAGCTATCGCAAGGTTGTCTTGAGACAATACAAAAGATGCCTTCTCCAAATTTTAACCAAGGGCAATGTAAATATCTTGTTGATAAACTTGAAGTCGTTGTTCAAGTTGCAAGGTCCTTCTTTGAGGGTTCCCATTCCCAACATGGTGGTCCTAATTCTTCTTGGAATGTTATGAAGTGGATTGGAATCTTCAAGTTCTTGTTGGCTTTGGCAAAGCAAATTGAAGACTTTGTTGCTGGATGTACGAGAGTTGATTGGGTGGAAACTGCAATGACCCTTACAAATGTGGCACAATATGTGTCATCTTTGGGATTTAACTTGGAGTTGTGCAAGGTTTTGTTATTGGAAGGTGAATGTGCAACAATGCAAAGTGGCCTAAATTGGGATGAAGTAGATACACTTAACAAAGTGGAAGTTGAAATGGTGAAGCAGAAGGACATTGTGGATAAGGAGTATTTACTCAAGAAAGTGACATTAGCATTGGATACTTCAGATCTAGCGAAGTATCTTCTTCAAAGAATTGTAAGCATTCATCCCAATCCCACTTGTAATGAGGTTAGCATTCTTGGGAACTTGTTTTCTTGGGTGGTCTCAAGTAGGCATGAAGAGCAATTGGGGAGTGATGCCTCAGCTAGAGTATACAAGGTGATGTGGTTAGGAACACCAGTTGCCAAGAAGACATTCTTTGGTCCTGAAAACCCCTTTTTCTTGGAGGAAGTGGAAATCTTGTCCCAATTGTGCCATCCAAATATCACCTCCATGTTTTGTAGTACAATGACCAAGAGGAGTTGTTCCATTATCATGGAATTAATGGATTGTGATTTGTTCGCCTTGATTCAAAGAAGATGTGGTGAGCATAGTGATTCTCCTCCATTCTCCATGACCGAATCAGTGGACTTAATGCTTCAAATTGGTGAAGGTGTGAATTACCTTCACACAAAAGGAATCATTCATAGGGATTTGAAGTCTAAGAATATTCTTGTGAAGATGGTGAGGGTTGCTAATTTGGAGACTAGGTATGTGCAAGCGAAAGTAGTGGACTTTGGTCTATCCAAGACAAAGGAGCGAAGTGCCACATATTCCCACATGACTTATAATGAAGGTACCCCTCGATGGATGGCTCCGGAATTAGTGCGGCTAAGTGTGGACGATCCAGATTACATTGCAAGGAGTGAAGGGGTTCTCTATTACAAATTCAAGTGCGACGTGTATAGTTTTGCAATGGTGTGTTATGAAATTTTGACTGGGGAAGTACCTTTCAAAGATGAATGGATGCCAAAGAAAATTAAAGAATTGGTACAGAAGGGTGAACGTCCAACATTACCTACCAATTGTCCAGCTATGTTGAAGGCTTTGATTAAGAAATGTTGGATTGGTAATGCAGAAGAGCGTCCTACTTTTCCCACTATTTGCTCCACACTTCAATACTTGAAGTATATATTAATGAGAGGTATTTTTCCTCTCATATCTTCAAATATCAATTGTTTTCTCACCCAAGATGCTTGCTTCATTTACAATCTGGGTTTGTAACACCAATTGAATATTAGTGATCTCTAAGAGGATCTTTTTTATTAAGAATTTAGAGCTTCTAAACAATAATTTTTTTTCAATGCTTTGGTTAGTGCAAACACTTATTATAGAAGGTATAGAAGCAAGGTAAGATCATACACTGTTAGAGGATCATGGTGTTTGCTAGAGGTTTTAAACCTCATATACCTTTCAACCTTGTAGGTTGTGAATTTTTGCACTTCATTAATCACTCTCAATTTTTGGTAATGATTAGGTTTGGAGGCCTTGCCAGAAGAAGATTGGAACTTGCCCTTTTTAATTAGTGTTGATTTGGAAGAGTGTTCAAGCTTAAAGGCCTTACCAAAGGAAGTGGAGAATTTGTCTACTTTGACTACTCTAGATTTGGGAGGGTATTCAAGTTTGGTGGCCTTGCCAATGGAAGTGAGGAACTTGTCCTCTTTGATCACTCTCAATTTGATTGGTTGTACAAGATTGGAGGCCTTGCCAAAGGAAGTGGGGAACTTGTCTTCTTTGACCACTCTCGATTTGATACAATGTTTAAGTTTGGTGACCTTACTAAAAGAAGTAGAGAACTTGTCTTTGTTGACTATTTTAGATTTGGATGGTTGTTCAAGCTTGACAATCTTGCCAAAGGAAGTGGGGAACTTGTCTTCTTTGACCACTCTCAATTTGATTGGTTGTACAAGATTGGAGGCCTTACCAAAGGAAGTAGGGAATTTGTCTTCTTTGACCACTCTCGACTTGACAAGGTGTTCAAGCTTGGTGGCCTTGCCCGAGGAAGTGGGAAACTTGTCTTCTTTAACTACTCTAGATTTGGATGGTTGTGCAAGCTTGGGGACTTTGCCAAAGGCAGTGGGGAACTTGTCTTCTTTAACCACTCTCAATTTGATTGGTTGTACAAGATTGGAAGCTTTGCCAAAGGAAGTAGGGAATTTGTCTTTCTTAATCCTTTAAGATTTTAGAGGATTCAAGTGTGGTGACAATTCTTTAACCCTTTAAGATTTTAGAGGGTTCAAATGTGGTGACAATTCCAAATAAAGTTGGAAACTTTACCTTTTGTACAATTCTCAATTTCAAATTTGTAATCTATGACTCTATGAGCATTATGGTGTGTTAGATTTTGTGAACCACAAATTTAGTTTTATTACCACTTATGACAAATTGCAAGGATTTGAAGGTCTCCTTTTAGAATTTAGTATCTTACTTGCATGGTACAATTTGAAGAGTTCATGACCATGTGGTCAAATTAGACTACCTTTATTCCAATTTTTTTTGTCTATACTATATATGATTAAGAACATTTGTTTTCATTCTTAAAGATGATATTGCTTAAAAATTTTATTCCAAAATTTTCCATTTTTTTGTAGATAATTAGAAAGAGAATAGAAATTTTGAATTAAATTAGATATACTTCATATTCCATACAAAATTAGCTTAGCCCCTATTGATCCAAGCAATCTTAGACAAAACATTAATTGACTATATGACTTTATAATGTTCAAGAGCTACTTGTAAGGATTAAACAACAAATGATTTGAAGTTGAGTGGTATCTAAATTTAGCAATTTTGACAAATAAATGCGTATGAGCGACCTATAGTTGATGTGCATAGTCTTTTTATATAGATGGTATGCCATGAATTGTGTAGATGGAGTCAATGATGCTAGTGTGTGAGTATGAAATGCAAACATGTGAGCCTTGAGCATATGTATGAGTAAATATACTACAACCATAGAAGGTGCTTGTAATATAAACACCTATAATATATGTATCTATAACATAGCTATACTATAATCATGGAAGGTTTCTATTATATAGACACCTATAACATAGGTGTATAGTCTTCTAAGCTCATGCTTCTAAGCTCACATAATAGCAACCTTCTAGATGGAGTAAGTATAAGGTTTCTCATTCTTAATTTAGATTGATTATTTCTAGTAGGAACAGAAAATTAAATATTTTTGCACTTGAGTGGTGCAACATTGTGCTTGGCTTGTACACCACCTAAAAAATTTACTTTCATATTTAGAAGAAAGAAGGAACATTGAATATATCATTATTCTTTGTACAAAATTTTTTTTAATGAATATTTATTGTAATATTCCATACTTCATAATTATAGAGTACTTAACTAAAGCCTTATAAATTTTTTACTCTATAACACTTTGAAGGCATGTTAGTTTGCACCTTATATTCAAGTACATCTAAATGCCTACAATTACAAGGTCTAAAGTGCATTCAATAATACAATACTTCTCTAATATATTTCCAAATTATTCTACAAGCTTTTATCATTTGCATCTTCCATATGCATTGCGACAGATTCTACAAGATGTGGTTTAGCTTCATGCAGAAAGATTATCATCCCCTTGGTTTGCACACCATGCATTGTAATATTTGAACCTACTAGATGACCACCTCTTTTAAGAGGAACATCCAACTATGGTATAGAAGTGCTTCCTTTTCAACCCAAGCAAACTTCTCACCAAATGGTTCCCATATAGCTTCCATACATTTTGTGTATCTCATCTTTGTTTCTACCTACCTACTACTACACTTCGGGTCTCTCAATTGGCCAATTCTACAAGACCTTCATCTTTGAGTCCTACTTCCCTTGACCAAATTCTAATGCCTTTCATGTATAAAATAATAATATTCCTCTTATTTCCTTTAGCTCTACAAAAAGAGTCACAAATTGACCTACAACAATATCATTCTACATATTGAATGGAGGAAAAGGATCTTCACTTCCATCTTTACTACTTCTAACCTACTTCATTTCTTCTACTTCTCTTCCTTTCCAATCATTTTCTTTGATGTTTCATAGAATGAATTCTCCAAAAAATAAAATATGATAGACAACCAATTAAATAAATGACATCTATAAATTTTTTTATGAATAGGATAGGTATGAATTCAACAAAATAATACTATTAGAAAGAATCATAAAATAGAAAAAAATTGAATTAAGAATAATAATAAAACATTGAAATAAAAGTGAAGACTCTTAAAATATAAAGTCATAATTATATTAGACAATAAAATATCACTAAAGAGGTTTTCAAAATTTGTAAAATTCCTTCTAGAATTTTTTTTCAAACTATTATCATTCCATGTACTAAAAAATCTTGAAAAAAAACTCTTTGTATAAAAATTTTATTTTCAAGATTAATTTTTATTAAATTGTTAAAAAATAAAAAATAAAAAATAATTTTAGAATTTTTAATTGTTTCTCAATGCAAGTATAATTCATGTACCACAACATGTCCACATTATGTCTGAAATCTCTAATTCCTCAATTGATCATAATTAGTGCCAAAAACAACTGAATAGCATTTAAGTTTTAAAATAATGGCACTATATATAGCTCATAGACAAAAAATTATAACATAAATAACAAATAATAGTAATGTACTCATGAAGGTGTTTGTTTTGGCTTTTTGGTGCCAAATTGCACTAGAAAAAAATAATTTGGCTCAAAAATCACAAAAAACTATAAAGTTTTTTGCATGAAAACTTTGAATTAAAAAAAAATCTTGGATGAAATCACTAGATTGTGGATGAAAAGAGAATTATAGACATGTAATATGTACTATTGGGATATTTTCTATCCAATATGTGGATGAATGCTGAAATTTAGAGCATCACTATAATACTTCATATTTCCACTTTGGCACTTCATAAAAAATGAAAAAAAAGCCTTGGTATTCATATTCAATGTACAAAATACTCTTAACAACAATTTCATTAAATTGACTAAAATTTGTACCCAAAACTACACAAATTCTCTTAATTAGGACAAGTATTAAATTATGTCTGAGGCCATGCGTCCTCAAAATACAGATAACTTACAACTTATAACTTTAATTGTTCATAGAAAATGATAAAATGCTCTTGTTAGATACAAAATTTTCTAATTCAGAATTATGAAAATTGGCTCAACTAAACTTATTTAGCATAATTTGTATAGCCACCCTCAAGCTGAATCTCCATGACACAAATGGTGCTTTTAGACCTCTTGATTCTTTTAGATAATTGGCCAACTAGAGCTTCCAAAAAACTTTTCGTCCACGGCTGCTCGTATCTCATCTAGTCTGTTTCAAGAAATTATCCTCCAACAAATTAGATGATTTTATCAACGAATGCCCAATCTGTTGGTTATGAGTCTTAATCTAGTGGCTGTTTTTGAATAGAATCTATGGTGAAAACAACACGCATACAATCCAAGAGAAATCAGAGTTCAGAAAATCTGAGAATAGGTCAAAATCATTTAAACCCTCTTCTACAAATTACAATCAATCAACACCAGACTTGCGATGTGTTTCCCTCTTTGGTTGAATATCACATATCTTCAAAGTGCTAGTGAAAAATTAATTGGACTTTTCAAGAGATTGGCCACTACTCTAAAGCTTGTTGCAGTGTTTCACAAAGGTCGTTGCCTTCACTTCACGACATTGGAGTCGTCTCACATCGGGGCTCCTACCTGGCGCTTCTTCGAAAGGAGAGCCTTCCAATTCAATTCCATGTTTAGAGCTAACGTTACCATGATTCTTGTCCTGCTCTTCCACTCCGGGCTTCATCGATCTCTTTGTCGATCACCCTAAATCCCATATAGCAACAGTGTAGTACGAAGATAGGTTTCCGATCCAACAAACCTCTAGAAAGATGTGTGTCTTATGTCTAGATAGTTGTGTCTGGTTCTCTCTTGGAAATTGTTCAACTAATGCAGTATTTCTATTAGGACCAGTGTTCTCCTTGTCTTGAAGTTTTTAGATGAAGCAATCATTGGAGATTCCTTGGTTTGACTTCGACTCTGTTGCAAGTGTACATGATTTTAATTTGTCTGCTCGTCTTAGGATGGCACTCACTGTAGAGATTTTTGTTTGTTGGTGATCGTTGTTAAGTGCACTGAGGAGCTTTGATGTTTTCTGTATATGTGGGTTGCTTGAGTTCTGTTTGTTATGTTTGCTTTTTGATGGACATTGTGGATTTGTGGTGTTACAAGGCAACTTCACAGTTGAGGACAAGAATAATTGGATTCAGAAGGAATTGAAAAACTTTAAGGTCAGTGAGTGAGATGGAAAAAGATCTCTTCTGACCAGAGATCTTAGTGTGTCATTAAAAGATGGTATGGGCACCTTGGGCAAGTTGACTTTCACAGACAAATTTAGCTACGTCCGCAATTGCAAGTTCTGTCTGAGCGTAAAGATTTAGTCCAAGTTTTGTGAGGGCATGAGAATTCAGAAAGCCAAGATGGAGGCCTTAAATTAGTGTGAAGGATATTGTGGAGAACATATGGTTCCCATTTCATTTGTACGTAGAATAACTCCTCTTTTCTGCATCAATATTGTTTCATCACATGGTGATTTTATTGTTGTATCTCCGGGATTGGTCATATCTTGAATAGAAGAATTGCTCTGTATTTTGTGACGAAATTCCAATTATTGACAAAAGAGAGGAGATTTGGGTTGTTTGATGTGTGTGCAATTTCGAATGGTGCTGACTAGTTAAGAGTATCACATCAAGTTCACACAAATCAATGTCATCAAATAACATCACTAACATCACTAGTAATACTTCATTGATGATGGTTTGCAAAATCTTAGGTTGTTTGTTTGTAAACCGAAATGCAAAGTTGTGCCTAGGTCCAATTTTCAGTAAATTGATATTTCGTTTCTTGTATAATATCTTAAAATTTGATGTGGTAGAATATAATTGTTACAATTTTGTGCTATGCATGTGAGAGTTGAGAAATTGTTTAACGAATGCATGTCCACTAGAGCTATAAATTGTTTGTTGAGAGAGCTGAACCCCTCATTGCTTATGGCCTTTTTAGGTTCAAAAATATCATTACTTTTGAAGTGTTATAGATCTACATGTCACTAAGATATAGAGATCTCAACCATACAATCTTGTAGTGTACGTGTTGTAAATGACGAGTATCAAATTTGGAGTTGTTTGGCCACATAGATTGCAATTGCAAGATTCACTAGAAGAAAACTATGTTGCCTTTAACAAAACCCCGGTGACGTATTTTTCTGTTTTCTGCCCCATATGCAAAATCTGCGTTTACTATAACACAGTTTTCTAAAAACTGTGTTCTAAAAACTGCATTATAGTAAACGCAGATTTTGCATATGGGGCAAAAAACGGAAAAATACGTCACCGGGGTTTTGTTAAAGGCAACGTAGTTTTCTTCTAGTGATTATAATATTTTAGTGTTGAAAAAGAGTGTTGAAATATTCCTAGAAACACATTTGGAGGTGAAATTTGATTTCTAAACCTACTCAAATTTTTAAAAAAATTTAACTATAAAGTGATTCAAAAACAATATACAAACACATTGGTGAAAGAAAATATCATTCAATTGACTCTTTGTGTCTGCAAAATGTCTTTGAAATGTCAAAAAATAACAAGAATAGTTGCAAAAAACACATCTAACTTTGAATGGTTGAACCTCCTACTAAAATGATTCTTAGTCACTCATAACTCTCTGAATTGATATAAATTTTTGGCCACACAAACTACATTAGTATGCACAACCTTTTCAAAAACAATTATTGGGAACGAATGATGTATGAAGAAGAAACAAGCTGCCAAAGTTCATCATAATCCAAAAATGTCTAGATTTTGAACTTTGAATTGCTCCTAAACATTCGAAACAACTTAGATTGACATGAAAATTTTACCACAATAACTAGAATTCAAAGGAAACATATCCCAACAAAATTTATTTAAATTGAACTTTGGATGAAGGAGATACAAGCACTAAATGCAGTTTGGTGAACTAAAATAGAACATGTGAACTTTGATTGGCTTTCAAAAAATCAGTACATCTTGGATTGATCTAAAAATTTTATCATACAAATTAGAAGAGAGTACAAAATTTCCAACAAGTTTTATTGAATCCAAACATCCAATGCAAAAGTTATAGTACTTTGATTTGGACTTTAAAATATGTGAGAACACTTTTGGTCCTTTTAAGCAACCCATATCTTATTACCCCCCATTTCTACCATATAGACTACTTTTTTTCTGCTTAGATAGTAATGAGTGGTGATTAATTATGGTACAATTCCTAGTATAGTTGTGGCACATTATGATTGGCTAGAAGATTTTCAATATTGCAACCAACCCTTGGTCGGAAATAGGAAGACCTATATGATCAATATAGGTTGAATAGAATCTTGAACTAAAACATTCCTAGTAATTATGTTTTGAAAAATAAAATTTTGGAAAATTATAGAATCCTTCCAAACTCTATTTCTATACACAAGAAAATTTCTCCACTCAATAAACCACACTCTATACATATAATTGCTTAAGTAGTTGGAAATGGGTCACCTGCCTTAATGGAGGAAATCAATCTAATTAGGCATAAATCAATGCCAACTTGGCAATAGCCTCCAAATCAAGTATTAATAGAGGTTACTACCAAAGGTTAATCCCAAAATCAAATATAATAATTGATTAACCACCCATTACCAACCACTTAAGCATTTTGTACATAATGTGGAGCAATAAAAGAAATGAAAATTTTCTACCCTATAGAAAGATAGAAATGACAAACATTGTCAATTTTTCATTATTTTTTTCTTCAAATTCAAATTACTATGAATTTTGGAAGCCAAAAGTTGGCCTACACCCATACCCAACACATAGAATCTTCTACAATTGCTCATCCAAGGATTACTTTGGCTCTCAAAACTAAGGACATGTATTATGACACTGATGACTAAAAAATGGTTGAAAATCAATAATTGATGGTTAGAAATCATTCATCATCTCTATTGAATTTTCCAATACCTATAGATTGCCCTATGGGGTCCTAGTTGGTAATGGGTGGTTCTCTCATAGTATATATTGTTGGTCACATTACATGTGTCCAACAGATAATAATTGGGGATTTAAGAAGCCTTCCAAGTTGGGCCGCTTAATTGAAGACAAGTGGTGGCACATAATGCATAATAAAGACCCAATTTACAACTAATGGTGTTGGTAACAAGGGATATTAACTAAACACTTTTAAAGGTAGTTTAGCTAAAAATACATGCAATGAAATATACATCACACATATATAAATAATGTGTAGGTATGTTAGAAGCATAATCAAGAATATATTTTGGGACAAAAGCTTGACTTATAAATCTAAAAATAAAAAATAAAAAATAAAAAAATAAAAAAAAATCACACCACTCGGACAGAGAAGGGGTCCGACTGGTCGGACTTCCCCCCCTCGACCCATGATTTTTGAGTTTTCATCAATTTGCATTGGCACCTTTCTTGCAGCAATCAAAGTGGCTCGCTCTTCATCAATTTCGTAGTAATCAGCTCCACGCATCATGGTATCTTGCACAACACCAACTTTGATTGAGTGAAAACTCACAATATACAGCTGCATGTTTTCGGATTTTGCACCAGTACAGTACATCAATTCACACACCTTCTCATGCACATGCATATGAAACCATAACCAAGGGATTAAAAAAAATCAGAACAAAATGATTCGACTTCCATACCACCGTGGAGCACAAGAATAGAGGTGCACTTGCGAAAGAGGTTAGCCGAAAGCTTGCAATACTGCCTCTCATAGCCATCGAAGATCTTACTCAAGGTGATGTCCAGCGATCACAATTCTACACCAACTGAGAATGGGCACCAAACTACACCAAAACTCACTTCTGACAACACTAGGGAATGACACCACCAAATGAGAGCTTCCAACCCTAGAACCTAAGAACGGTGTGATGAACGCAAACGAGATGTCTAAAAACTGACCACAACGTCTCAGAACCTTCTAGAAACACATCATAACTATACAATTTCTGATTCCATAGACTGGATTCCAGAAGATCAAACCAAACATAATAGAGAAGTTCCTAAATTGGATTCCACACCTTACATATTCAGATTATACGCATTCCAGGCTTTCAAAGTCACCTACACTTAGATATCAAAAATCCAAAAACGCGAGTAGAAAGCTCTATTCCGTGTCCTCAATCACATATCTTTACACATGCTTGATGGATCACACCTTCCAAACCCTAAAACCAATATATGCCTGGAAAGCGAGATATCCCAAAACCAAAACCAAAGTTTCCAGAAGCCATTTCAAAAGATCAAACCCAATATATTCCAGAAGTCCACAGATTGATTCCACAAATTAGGAAATTTGATGTTAGATATTCCCATTACACGCAACCAAGCCTTTCAACGTCACCAACCCTAGAGAATTATTTTTCAAATCCCCCAAAACACGAGTACAAAACTCAATTCTATGTTCCCAATCACATACCTACACACTAGCTCGATGGACCACAACATCCAAACCTCACATTCGATGATCGCATTACAACAGTCTCGATATGATGCGCAAAAACGTGAGCGCTGCTGATGCTAGCGCTGGTGCAAAAGATGCGGGAATTGGGAAAGAGTGAAGAAGCGATACAAGCAAAATTGTAACCCTAATTTAACGAAAGTAGAAATTTTCGAGTGAGTATCTACTCAGTTGGCTGATAGTTTCTCCACCTAGGTGTTTCGCGAGCCACTCGCCTATGACTTGTCCGACACCTATAAAAACTCCAGGGCCGCGTCAGCCGTGGAAGCAGGTACATGATGAGTCCGAATTTCTCCACCACAATACCTAGTGCTAAACTATCGTGAATCAATGATTCAAAGAAATGAAATTGCATCAGGCTACCGAGATAAGTCCGGCGATTTGACTAACAATCACCTTTAAAGATTCACTTGTTGAGTGAGGCTCACAATTGCGAAAACACACAAAAAAATGTTGAGGTCAAAATTGAATACATCAAGTGGAGCTATAAAGGTTCAAAGCGAGAACTGCAAGGTTCAAAAGACGGCTTCTAAAATTTTAGAAAGAAGAATGATGGCATCACCATCCTTTCTCGAACAAAGCTTTTGGAGAGCTAGAAAGTGCCATGAGGGGCTTGTCAATGGCTAACGAGAAACGACAAAAGAACAACTATGCAAATTCTACAAGACTTACTCTACCTGCATATGAATACAAATGCAAATTCAATATTGCTCACACTGCAATTGCAGTCCTCTGAAGGATGATTTTACCTGCAAGAGAGAAATAAGTTTTCTCCAGACAAGGCAAACTAAGAGAATCGGCAGCAATGGACGAGTAGGAGAATAACACTCAACATAGGTAAAGCCTCATTCTTGTTGTATACTGATCAACGACTCCCACTAAGGTAAACCTGCCTATGACAGGCAGAATGAGTGTTTTGCCCTGTTACAATTAGCAAAAAAATTCAGAGTTTTTTCCATACAAAGAAATCTGTGAGAAAAGAAGAAAGCAATTGAAATTTTATTTTTCTGACAAAGTATGAATTTCTTATGAATTTTTGAAGTGTGCTTACCAATTGGCCCAAAAGAGTCTATAGACTATCCCCAAACCAATAAAAAGTGTATGCATGATGGCCATCCTACCACCTAAAGTAGTCAAAATATTTCCTAACATGGGTATGATATTTCCTAACGTGGCTAGAACATGAAGAATTTTAAAAATCACATGCTTCGATGAATTTACACTGAAAAGCTAGAAGTTCCTAAAATAGGCACTAATAACTCCATCATCATCATCACCCAAGCAAGTGATTTTGGTCACTAACCAACCTAATGTAGTCCTAATCTTATTTATTAGAGAAAGTCTGTCATGGGTTGATGTAAGACTCTAATGGGTCATTTCCTAGGTGCCTGTCATAGATGGTTTGCCTATCATAGGCAGGTTTACCTTAAATAATGCAGAACTTGTTCAACAACAATTGATCATTAGTCTTAATAGGTGCTACTAATCAAAACTATGGATGCAAACATCTAAAATTTATATCTTAGAATATTTGGAAAATCAGTTAGAAGAACTAAGACAAATGATTGCTCCAAGATCCAAGCGACATTCCATACAATTAGTTTTAAATATAATATAGAATTCTTATGTATTATTACTAAAAAAATAAACATTTTCTTCATTGCTTTGCATTTGGTTGCATGGATTGACATACACTTTTTTATATTTGATTTTCAAATATTTTGGTATTAAACTTTATTCTCATAAAACATTCATTTTTAAAAAAATTTATGAATTCCTTACCAACATCTCACAATCAACTAATGTAAATAGTTTCAATCCTTGCCTCCTAACATGAAATTACATTTATCAATTTTTCCACTATTTATTTTGGTTTAACCCCTAAATGTAAAAACTATATTTATTGGTAACATAGTGATTTTAGGCAGCTCATTACAAATGGAGTTTTTATTTATTTATTTGCTGAAATTTTCATACAACATGTAACTGAGGAGTAGCTTTAAGTCCCAACAATTTTCATAACTTTTGACTCAATGGTTAAAAATTTATTTCATGATATGTCATTTTCATTGCTTGGTAGCTCGGGCATCTCAAAAAACTTCTTTAAAAACCACTTTCAAAAAAAAAAAATTGAAATTGTTTCTCTAGATTTATATATACATGGGAAACTTTGAATCATTACATTTTTTTTTAATAAGATGAAAGTTATGAGGAGTTTTAGTTTGAGAGCAGTGATGGTTTTCGAAGACTCCATACCTACCTACAAACTAAAACTCCCCATAACTTTCATCTTATTAAAAAAAATGTAATGATTCAAAGCTTCCCACATATATATAAATCTAGAGAAACAATTTCAATTTTTTTTTTAAAAGTGATTTTTAAAGAAGTTTTTTGAGCTGCCCAAGCTGCCAAGCAATGAAAATGACATGTCATGCAATAACTTTTTAACCATTTAGTCAAAAGTTATGAAATTTTTTGGGATTTAAAGCTACTCCTGGGTCACATGTTGTGTGAAATTTTCAGTAAAAAAAAGTAGAAACTTCATTCCCAGTGAGTTGCACAAAATTACTATTGCCTATAAACACAATTATTACATTTAGGGGTTAATTTTCCCACTATCAATATTATTTCTCTTCGAAGATAGAGCCTCATGATCACATTGTTCTTGTTTTATTGAGCAATATCATAATTCACATGAGTTTGACCAAGATGTTTGAGAAAACAAGAAGGCCAAGTCCTTAGAGTAAGTTGTACTCTCATGTGTGAAAATAACCCTAAATTTGCACCATTGAATTGTCCCTTTATCATTCTACTTTGACGATGAATTTGTAGCAATTGAGATTGATGTTGGCTTACTCTTTGAGATGGGTGGATCTTCAGGTGGATAGTTGTTCTTAAGTGAGTGTTGATTAGAGGAGGTGTACAAGTTAAGATTGTTCAGGAATTGAAGGAAGATTTGTACAAGTCAATGGCCAAGACCCACATATTGAAGCAAGGTTGTTTTTTATCATTTGGGGGAAAGTGCCATAGTGGCAATATTAGATATTATAGTGGTGCTCCAAATTTTAACATTCATCCACATATTGGATAGAATATATCACATTAGTACATATCATATATCCATATTTCTAATTTCATTCACAATCTAGTGTTTTCATTCAAGAAATTTTTTTAATTTGAAATTTTTGGATGATTTCTTCTAGAATTTTAGTATTTATGTTCTAAGGGGTTGGTGCAAGGTTCATCATTTTGGTGCAATTTGATGACAAATCACCTAAAACAAATCATTGTATTGTATTGATGTTGAACAATGTGAGTACAAATTTCCTCACTTTAAACCCGAAAATCCATGCTCCCTAAGGGAGGCAAAATGGATTTTGTTGAGCAAGTTCCTGTGAGTGAAATTTTGGCAAATTTTTTTGAAATTTTTTTGTACTATAGAAAAATTTATTAGCTTTTTAGAAATAAACTTTTCATTTTTCAATTGGTTCTTGATAGCAAAAATTATAAGGACCATGGTAATCCCAAATTTCAACGCGGTGGGCAACAAAAGAAATCTACTAAAAGCTTGAATTAAAAAAAAAATTTAATGTTTCTTATAAATTGTATTTTGTCTATATGGAAAGTTTTGATTCATCTCATTTAGATTTGTGGTGTGAAAGTTATGGAGGATCTTTATTCACTTTGAATGCATTTATCTTGCAATCTATGTGGTCAAAGTTTCTGAAATTTCTTCCACAAATATTGATACATCTGATATATAACTAATTAAGTAATTATAGACAAATTCATAGTCTAGGATTAGATGAAATTTGAGGGCTCTAAGAGCCCGTGAATTATCTTGAGTTCCCAAGCTATGGCAACTCGCCACAGCAGCAGTATGACGTGGCACAATCATTGCCACGTGAGAAAATAATATATTTTTAAAAATTTTAAATTATTTTAAAGTTTATCATTACTTTTTAGAAATTTTGGGGAAATTTTTTTTAATTTTTAATTTCCAAAAATTCAGCCCATTATGGTCTGGTTTCCAATTTTTGGCAGCGCAGGGAACAATGCAATATATTTCATGACATATCATGATATCTTTATAAAAATTTAAAATACAAATTTCAACTGTATATAGTTGGAAAATGGGAGCATGCAAAAAGAGGAACTTAAGTGTATAAAATGCGATGACATGATTGTTATTCAAGGTTAACATAGTAAAATTTGCACTCAATGCAAAATTGGGGTGAAAATTCACCATTTCATGATTTCTCTTAATACCACTATGTAGCTTCTGGGTAATTGCAAGAAACATCAGTCCTATTTTGTGTCACACGGTGTATACTGGTATTTTTGGCTCCAAATGACTCAAGATTTATAGGAAATGTACTCATGACTATCATACACCTTCCCTAATTTTTTCATAAATTCCAAAAATAATTTACTATCCAAAAATAGACCCCAATTCAATGTCACAATTGCCAATTTGGAGTTTTTTAGTACTATTTAGAACCCAAAAAAATAGATTTTGAGCTGAAATTTGGATGAGATGGTCTTCTAGTAGATTTGTAGCTATTCAAGGAAGGAATTTCAAAAATAGTTAATTTTTTGTGGTGTGGAAGTCTACGAAGTGAGCTTCTTTCTACTTGCATTTTGTAACATATAAAATATTATTTTGGTGGTTTTTTGGTGAATGACCATCTCCATAGGGTTGTTGCAAATGGCCAGATTTTATTTTGTGTATTTACTTATTTTTACTATTTGTCCTTAATTAAAACATCAAGGTATGTATTTTCTTGAGACTTAGCACTTTTCTAGTTCTCCTACTTAGAGAATTTTTCTATGCAATTCCTTCCATAGGTACCTTCATCTTAAAGGTGTATACATTAGTCATATTTTTTTAATTTTAAAGTACTCCCCCAAAAATCAGCAAAATGCAACAAAATTGATAGGTGTTTCTTGCAATCACCCTTCTATATTCAACAAAATATTCATCACTATTCCATAATTTGAATAGACACTTTTCAATAGCCATTGAACCTATATAGAGAATTAAAGGTGCCACTTTAGCATCCAAAAAGATAAAAACAATCTCTCCAAGGACCATAATAGGCAACTTTGTCATTTTGCTTTGTTGACCTATAATTTATCTTTTTATCAATAATAAATGAAATACATATGGAATAATTCTAGATTTTTTTTTAATAAAAACTCATCAATCCAATGAATGTGACTATGTATAGTGAGCAAAATATTTACAAAGATTTCCTATTTCAAATTCTTCCAACAATACAAATATGCTCAAAACTAGGTATCAAATTGTCAATGATGATGCATTCCACCATTTTCATTTTCAATTCTTCAACACTCAAATGATCCCTACTAAAAACAATCAATTCGGATCAAAAATCAAAAACCTTGTACTTGCTCTACCTACGCATTTCATTGGCAAACCACCTATGCACAAAGACTATGTATATCAATTGCAAGTCACAACAATACAAATCTCTTTGTCAAAATCCCTAAATGAAGATGCCACTCCATTTGAAATCATTTGTTACTTAATCCTTATAAGTACTTTTGAGACATTGTATAATATTTTACTTAAAAATCCTTGGGTCAATAAAGGTTTAGCTAATTAATTTGATATAAAAGAAGAAGTATATTTACTTCTAGAATTCAAAAATAAAGTTATTTTTTAATTATTTACAAAAAATAATGAAAATTTTTAGAATCAAAATTCAAAGTAATTTTATCTTTAGAAATGAAAACAAATTCTTTATCCATTCCTACTAAAGAAAAAGAGGAATTAACGTGAAGGTAGTCTAAGTTTAACCTCATGGTCATGGCTCTTCAAGTTTTATCATGCAAATAAGATCCAAAGCTCAAAAAAAAATCTTCAATTCATTGCAATTCATCATAAAAGGTTATACAACTGAACTTGTAGTTCACAAAACATTATAAGAAATCTGTGAGTTTTTTAACACATTTTTTTAGACATCCACTTGTTTTTATATATGTTAGCAATAGCATCAAATTGTAACATGAAATTGTACATAAAAACATTTGGAACATTGAATTAGACATTTTTGCACTTGGGAGGTGCGACATTGCACTTGGCTCGTACACCATGTATAATAGAGAATTTCAAATTTTCGAGGGGGGCAAATTTTTCATAAACATCATTTTTTATTTGAATGAGAAACTATTCATTAAATATTTGTCATATTGCTCCACAAAGGCCATATTCATTATATGGAGACTTTTTGCATTCTTGTTTTTATCCTTGACAAAAAGATAAACAATTTTATCTCTTTACTAGTAATTTTTTATAAATAGGTAACAACACCAACTTTTATAATTTCATTATAGGATCACTATTTGAGCATTATTTATTTTTGGTTTCAATTACGATTTTTTTAAATGAATTTTCCAATAACTAGCATTCTGTCTCAAAATATGCAAAAAGTCTCAATATAACAAATATGGCCTTCACACATTCTAGAACAAAAACCACACTTCTCATTTACTTGATTAAAGCCTTGTACACTTTTCTCTCCATGCTACTTATAATGCATATTACTATGCACTTCACATTGAAGTACATCTACATGCCTACAACTACAAGGTCAATAACACATTATATAATGTAATACTTCCCTAGTACATATTCAAATCATTCTATAGGCATTCATCATCTAGGTCCTCCATCTGCATTGCCATGTACTTCATAAGATGCGGTTTAGCCTCAACATGAATGATCATGATCTCCTCCGTTTGTACACCATGCATTGTAATATTCGACCCTATCACATGACCCACTCTACTTTGACAAGGGACATCCATCCATGAATATATAGCGGCTTCCTTCTAAATCCAAGCAAACCTCTCCCTAGACGGTTCCCATGTAGATTCCATGCAATTCAAGTACCTCACTATGTTACTACTTGCTTCTTCTTCTCCTCTAGATCTCATAGTAGGCCAATACCAAAGGACTTTCATCTTTGAGGCCCACCTCCCTTGACCAAATTCCAATACCTTTCCTATGTAAAAAGGCACTCCTCCTCTTACTTCCCTCAACTCTACAGTATGAGACACAAACTGGGCTAGGACAATGTCATTCTTTGGATTGAATGGAGGAAAAGGATCTTCATTTCCATCTCATACTATAGACCCTTCACCCATGCCTTTCAACGTTGTTCACATGGTCATACACTTTGCATCTTCCCTCTAATCCTGTCCATGTGTTTTCAATCTATTTTCATACAAATACAAAAAAGCCAAAATTTAGTTTCCATAGCTCACAAGGAACTTGGAATACATCAAATCTGTAGAAGAAAAACGTGTCCCATACAACTAGCCTTTGCAACTACATATTCTCTACAATGACTCAAAATGAGTCCTTCTGGACAATTTGTAGTTGCAAAGGCTAGTTGTATAGGACACGTTTTTCTTCTAGTGAATATGTTTTTAACAAGATTAAACTCCTAGAAGACATGAACAAAAGAGAAATGATGGTCATTTTTGTAAATTTTCTTTCATCTTTTAGGATACAATATGTAGAAGTAGGACCAAAAGAAGCTAAATCAAACATTCAAAGTTGCAATTATGACTTCCACTACTGAGAGTCTAATACTACTAACTATATTCATTGCCTTCTTATTTTTGTAAAAGAAAAAAAGGATTTCTTGTATGATTACATCCACAAATTATTTAACGCTTATAAAGTTCTTCTCCATTTCATAGGACACATTCATTATCTTCAAGTTTAGGGTTGTCAAACTAAGGCCACAAAAGTTTTTGGATTCCTTCTAATCTACTAACTTATCATAAAAACACTAAGGTCACCATCATGTTCAACCTTCACAAATGTGCATGACATAAATTGAAAAATTAAAAAGTTTGACCAATAAGCTATAAGTCATTCAATCCATATTCTTATACCAAACATTATAAATCTAGGTATTTAACATGTACGTTTGTGATTTAAACCTTATGGTTATTGTGTGTGTATCACATAGACATGCTACACAACACTATTGTGAGCAATTCTACTAATCCTAGCCGAAACTTCAATTGAATTTTTCAACCTTATCTAGAATCTTTTGCTCTATATCACGTGCAAAATGAAAAACAATACCATAACTGATGAAAACAAATAGTAATTATTTCATCTAATCGTGATGGTGTCTTCGAAATAAAAATAAAATAAAATTTCAATGTACTCTTCTCAGATATGGAAGAAAACACAAAAGGCTTGAAAAGAATTAAACATCCATAGACCTCTTCATTGAGTTCATTCAAGCCCATAATCTTTCCATAACTTCTTCCATTTTCCTCCGCAATTTCTAAATATAAATTATCAATGCAACATTGCCACCTTCTTTTCCTCCACTATATTTTTGAAAAATTCCTTATAACTTCTATGAACTACAATACCATAATTCTTTATATTTGCAGAAGAAATTATGGTTCACTTCCTACATAAATAATCCAAATTCATGATAAATACATCTACAAATGTGACTACTTATGAACTCTTCTTCCACCAATAGAAACCTTCCTTGAAATCTCATAGATTTTTCTTTATTATTCCCCTATAATACATGTTCTTCCACTAGAATGGATGAAATGAAAGGTAACTTACTTTGAGGGCACATAAAGTATGTACTTCAAAAAATGAACATGTTAAATATGTTTTTGAGCACCAACTACTCTATTCCTTAAACAAAAAATTCCTACCTAGTTTACTCTTCTTTAAAACAAACTCATTGCTCATAGTGGTGTCTTTTGATTCCATCTAAGAACTCTTAACTACATAATTCCCCCTTTCATCTCAAAATTGATTCTTCTTGGCAATATACAAAAAATGGAAATCATATGAATTTTTCCATTCTTTTTTCTAGGATAAAAATTGAATTTTTCAATATAAAAACTTCTAATTCAAGAATTACTTTGGAAAAAATTCTAACTTGAAAGGATTCAAATTTTCCTAATTCACTTTGTAAAGTTACCAAGTAGCACTTCTCTTCCTCTTATATACCCAAACACCTTCCACTCTACAAAGTCCAATTTTCTACAACATTTCTAAACATTTTCATACTAATCTACTAACAGTACCAATAGTAGAAATATAAAATCTACACTTGTTAAAATTGATTGTTTTAAGTGTTTCAAAAGATAGTTACATGTACTAGACTCTTCGATGTACATTTCTTAGTCAATATAGAACTTCTAAAATAATTAACTATGTGAACATAGAAGGATAGAATATGATTGATTGTTGTAGAGCCTCTTGGGCATGTACTTCAAGTGTTTAATTCGTATGCCTTACAAGTAACTAAAGTTTCATGGCGATCAAAATATGAATTATTTAAATAAACTGATATACTATAAGAAAAGAGGTCATTGCTTTCAAGTTACACTACCTCTCAAGTATTGCATTTTGAAATTCATTCTATGAAGACCCTAAACATATAAAAGTACTTTGTTCCTCCCAAATTTATATTCCTAGTTACAAGAATTCTTGGAATTTCTATTAATATCTTCTTCGAATAGGCCCTCTACTCTTAGAGCTGAAGTGTAAAACATGGAATATTGGCTACTTGTTCCATTTACATGATTTGAAGATCAAGTTCCAAATGTTATTCTAATATTCTTTTTCTAACTTACTTGTATTAAAAAATTATTAAAATTGTAATTTTCAATGAAACTCTAATGATAACATACTACAAGTTAAAAGAATGCCACTTTGGATTTGATACACAAACTAAGTTTCACAATTTAAATTTGACATTCCATCTATATGGTTTTATTGATCAATGCTTAAATCTGTATATGGTTATAATTAAGACAAGACAAATTTCAAAATTCCTACTTCATTCAATTTTAAGCAAAATTTTATCGTCCTTTAAGTTTAATTTTAGGCAATGGGCTTAACATGATGTTTCTTTCCAAAGGACATTTTCGAAAATGTCCATGTACTTTACTTTTATAATCTCATTTTTGGAAATATGGTTTTGAGCTGAACCTCACACAAATTTAGCTTTGAAACCCACTTGACAAACTTCCATCTTTGCAACTCTCTAAAAATTTCAACTATATCTATGCTTGATGCAACTCCACTATATGAAATGAACCTCAAAATGCCAATAACAATTACTATGACTTCCATGCTAGTATCAATAACTATAGAATGTCTACATTGATCTCCATATTTCACCTTTTGTGATAAATCATTATAAAATTTTGTTTCTAAACGTATTTTGGAATTGACATACAAACAAATGTTGTACATTTTGAGTTCTAGATTCCATCCATATGGTTAAATTCACTAATGTTATCATCAATCCTTTTTAATTAGTTTCTATTCTTAATTCAATTTAAAACAAAGTATTGTCATTTTTTGAGTAAAATTTGTTGGAATGAATTTGAAAAGAGTTTCTCTTCACATGGTGATACTTCCAAAAAAATTTGGTTTTCAAATCTATTACCTCATTTTTGCAAATCCCATTTGAACTAGAATCAATGCAATTTGGACTTGGTCAACCACTTGACTTTATTGTACATTTGTATTTTTTGGAAAATAAATAATCTAATAACACCAACTTCAAACCTTAGTCCCTTCCATATGACAACTTGATAAAATTTCTCCCAAAATATGATGACTTCCATCCAAGAAGATACTATAGTTTCAATTTGTTCATTGTCCACTTTTTTGACATTGGAGCAGTCCTATGTTGAGGCTAGTACTTCATACTTTTCCAACAAAACATAAAGGCACAAACAAAGGTACAATTTTTTTTCTAGGTGCAAGTCTTACTAGTACAAAAAGAAGTTTGTAAGGTCAAACAACCCATTACAGACCTTTTACCCATTGTGGACTTCTAAGAATGATCCCAATATGGTTTTCTTTTAGTTTTTGAGATTTGGACCACATTCAATGTCTTAGCTAACTGGAATGGAATAATTAGTGACTGCAATAGGAACTTTCAGTTTTTTAGTGTTAGTTCATTGTAGGAAGTGCCTTTTTCAAGTCTTTTGTGTTAGAAAATATTGTGACTGCAATAGGTGAATAAGATGAGTGTTATGGATCAATTTTTGTTGGTTTTGGGGTGGTTTACAAATTGTTTTGGGTTGTGATGGGTTGAACACCTTCAAAAATTCATAACAAATTCGCACTTTATCACAAAAATATAGTTTCAAATGCTCTCGCCATTTCTATCACTTGACTTTCTCTTGAAAAAAAAGTAGGAAATTTCAGAAATGACAAGAGGGCAAACCCCCCATTTGGTCCGTAATGGGCTGTTTTACCTTATATCCCAAGCGTATCAAGAGTTCGATGAAAGGTTAGTCTCAGTTACGGCGTTTCGAGCACTTTGCCTTTACGCCCTGGCTCCCCCTTTCGGCTGCCTTTTTCTCGAATCCTACCACGTGATCTTTCCAAAAGGAAGGTCAAGTGGATCGGAAGTCTGCCGCTCACACATGAACAGAAAAGTGAACGGGAAAATTTGAAAATAGCATTGCCTGACTGGTCAGACCAAACCCTAAGTCCCTGTCATGCCAGAATTCATGCGCTCCTCCAGCGCGCCTGCCGCGACACCGACTTGATGAACGACAGAACCAGCCTTTACATGATTTTCATTTCGACTTGGGATCACTTGCTTCTAATCAGTGCACGATAGGGACGTGAAGGTGAAGCTCGAAGTTACTTGTTTTGGAACAACAACAAAGTTTGACGCTTGCAGCGGCCAAGTATGTCCGTTCCTTTCTCTTTTTTCTAGATTTCTGAATTCCCTATGCCTGCATGCATTTCCTTGGCTTCCAAGTCTACGCATTTACGAATCCTTCAATATCTAATGAGATTTAGAAGGAATCACAGGAAGCGCCTAACTCAGAGGCAAAAACACAGAAACCTGTCCAGTGTTTGACGGAAAAAACGGAGCGCGATAGGATTGGGAGGAAGACAGGTACATCATTGACGAATTAAACTCTGTCTTCTCTCTCTCCGGTGATGTGTTTCAATTTAAATTGAATTCGACACTGTGAATGGAGGTGCCCGATTCTTCAATCATGATGTCTTGAAGAATCCAAGATCAAATTGCAACAACACAATTCCCTTTCGATTTGTCAAAAGTTCAAATGATTTTTCAAATTCTCACTATTCTTGCGTTTCTGCAACTCTGGAGTACAGTGTTCATCCATGGCTAGTTAGGGTTTCATAAATTTAACTAGTTTGCGGATCATAAAACACCTTGCCATGTACAACAATACGCAATAAAAAAAATACTTTTGAACTGCTTTCAGTGTCTGAAGACTGAGCCTTGAATCGATTAATTTTTCCCAGGACAACTAGTGGAGTATACGCAGTGGACAGCAAGGCAGCAAGACCAAAGCGGACTAGGCAATTCGATGGCGCCCTACTAGCATTATTGCCCTTTGAGATTCTAATTCAAAGGTCTGTGTGTTTTCTCGCAATCTGCAATCCTCTTTTAGACTAGGGTTCATGAGTTTTCACTATAATTTTCTTTTAGCCTGTGTAACAAGTGTGCTATTGTGGCGACTGTGAATGGAGTTGAGCCGAAAGAAAACAGCAAGAAGAGGAGCAATGATGAATAGTAACCCTTCGCCCGCGCAGAGGGTTACTGTTCATTAGGAATCAAAAAACCATGACAACAGGCTGCAGTACCTGAAAAATGCAAAGTAACAGTGACCCTCCGTGAGCGCGGAGGGTCACTATTCATGCAATTCCCACGAACACTGCTCACACTGTTCACTCAGTGGGGCTAACTTTGTGTGCAGGTGGCGCTCGGGATTTGATCTTTCGGGAGGACGCGGTGGATGGTACTCGCGTACTGCGACTTCCCTGGACTCCTAGCGGCATTTTAGAAATTTAGGTACAATCTTTTCTCTTATCTCGTTCTTGATTTTTAGCTTGCATTTGTGGTTGACTTCTGTGAGCTCCGCTGAGTAATCACCACGTGTGCCGCCCTCCTTTAATTTCGCCGGCTCTTCTTGCCACGCCAGTCGCTCCATGCAGGCTTTCGCGGCCTCTCGATTACTCCTCTCAATTATTGCTTCCTCTCTTGATGACTCCTTCCTCCTCTTGCTGCATTTGTTTCCGCTATGTATGATCTGCAAGATGACCACAACTTCTTCGTCAATCCTGTGTCGAGAGGGGTAGCTCAGAAATTGAAAAAAAATTGGACCACAAGTGTGTTCGTTACCTGATGCTTCGTTGACGATCGCTTGTGCTTGTCGGACTTGTATTGCCTACCGTGGTCTGAATTTAAGTCTCCCACAGTTGAGCCTTGAAGATGTCGACCTTCAACGTCATTGCGTTCCACTTGATTTAACTTGTTTTGATGACAACGAAGATTGGAGACTTTGATGTTGGTGTTGTTGGTCTCTGTGCATGGTGACCGGTTTTTTTCTTCTGTATGCTCGTTGCTGTGTTGAATCCGATTCTGGAGAGACACATTTCGGCAGCTCGCACTTGCTGTTTTCCGAGGCCACTTTCCCTGTGCACGAAATTCAGAAAATCATCAGGACATAAGGTAAGGACTCTAGAAGTTTGAACGGAACGATGTTAGTAGTAGGAATTTAATTCACAATTGCAATTATGGAGAGAAGGCGACTATGCCTATACATGAGCAATTGTTATTTAAGTCTACCCTAATGATTGAGGACTCAATTCCTGCAATTGTTTCAATTTGCACAATAGATTCTTGAAAGCAAGAGTACCTTTGTTTGTTGTCCGTTTTTGTTGGTTCTCGAAGAAGCATTGTGGAAGAATTCCAAAACCTCCTGCCATACGAAAAGAATGCCCCGTGAGAGAAACACCTATAAAAGAACGTGTTTGAAATGGAACTAAGAATTTGCTAGGAATGGAACTTACTCAGATTTTCTGTCTCCACTTACATACTGCTGGTTCGTGAATTTTGTCTGTGCTTCCTTCTTGTGAAACTAGACTTAGCTATTGGTCACTATTATTGAAGTACCTCGTCAATGTGCTGCAATATTATGTGTCGGATGGACCCTCCTATCTAATTCTAATGAAACAATGATGGAATAGACGAAAATGCCAGTATGAAGATGAAGAGTCACACGAGCTTAACCCCTAAATGCTGAGGTGGACGTTTTTCGTCCGATGAATGACAAGGAATTCTCATGTATAGGACAAAAGTGAAACTATTCATCCTTGGAATTAGGGGCGAAAAGGGAAGATCTTCAATAGTAGTTTGACTCCCAATGAGTATTTTTGATTTTTTTAAAGTAGATGATGTCATATGGTTCCAAAATGCTTGATTTCTATGGTCACTAGCTTGGTGTTCAAGGGTTAAGTACATGTGATTAAAAAAATAAATGACATTGACTTCTATTTAGTAGGATCATGTACTGTTTCTTGAGATAATTGTAGTTTCATCAACCTTTAGCAAACCTTCAATGTATTGAAAGCAATTGCCAAGTTCTATAATGAAAGTGACTTAAATTTAATATAGCAAAACAATTAAGATTGCCTTGCAAAAGAGAGTTGAATTATTTTCTTGCTTAGTTTCGAAATCCAAACCAAAAATTCAGCTACGACAATGTTCGTAATAACCATCCTAAACGTCATAACATAACCACCCAAAACAGTATGCAATGTTTACAATAGAAGAGAACAATACTATTATTTAAACATACAAGTCCATAATTTATACAAGTGCCACTATAAATGGGAACAATGTACATTCAACTAAGAGGAGAAGCTCATATGAAAAAGTTCATTTACTTAGTCACAACCAAAAGGAACATGGAGAACATTACCTTCTATACTTTGGAGGTAGTATATGATCAAAGAATTTAGATGAAAATGTAATAAAAAAAATTCTATAACCAAGTCTCGCCACCAAAAAAGAATTCCTTAAAAGGAACAATGACAATTTTGAACGGTAATTGTATGCATAGAAAAGTATGATGAAATGACTAATATCTTATGATGTGCACTTTGTGTATTGATCTAGGATTTTTAGGATACATATTCTATTTGAATTTTTGGGCTATTATTGTCTTCTTATTTTAATTAAATCAACTGTAATTCCATAAATTTTTCTTCTAATTCCATTAATTCTTCTTCTATTATAGTTTTAAATAATTGGGTATCGATTTCATATTCTTATACTTGAAGTTTATTTAAATTTCTTCTATTTGAATGTAATTTCATTTTCTCTTAGTTTAATTTCATTTGAATTGCTTGAAATTTGAAGTGAAGAATTCTCTTTGAAGAAATTTGTTTTGTACTACTTAGTTTAGTCTAATTCTACATTTTGTATTTTCCATTTAATTATCTTCCACTACAAGAAATTGGGCACATTCGTGACTGCCAGTAAATGACTTTGGGTCCGGTTTCACTAAACAATGACTATGCCCTCTATAATTGCACCGAATCAGGTTTTGGCAGTTTCTGCGAGACATTTTCTAGTCATGAGTGTGACTGCGGGATGAAGACTTGACGGAGTCCCGGACGACCACATTCCTTTTCATCCAATCCTTCGTCAACTTTTTAGCGGGAGAAGCCTAAAGTCCTACGTGGAGGACTCAGTCACGACCTAGTCATACATGGTGACTGTCACGCAACTTAGGCACAACTAGAAAATGACTTCAGGGTCTCCTACTCAGGGATTCCGGGAAGTTTTGCTATATTGACGTGGACGTGAACGCCTTGATGTGGATAATAACCGTTCTCCCATTACTCGGTCACGACTTCGCGGTGTTACAGAGTAGCATTGTAGTTAGGTAGGAGATACAGATCCACACACATCGCAAGTGGGGGTCACTCATGGGCGACTACATGAGGACTGCATTAGCACTTACACATGGTGATTTTAGAAGGCCTCAGGGAATGAAGGTGCAAAGGTGCCAAAAAGTTTAGGGTTACATTTTATGCTGTGGTCTGGTACCATTGTAATGAGTACTCAAAAAAAAATAGAAGCTGAGGATGACTAGATACGGTGCTGGTCTTGTAACAACATTAAACTGCAGGGCGAATGGAAAATGATAGTGGATTCACATGATTCACGATACTTCATGGACGGAGTTTACACATGGGTGCAATGACTATAACATTGTTCTCATGTCCTTCTGCCTTCACCGGACGACTACGGAGCCTCTACAATATTACTTAAGAATGATTGCAGGTGACTGTAGTTAGTGATTCACTAGTCATAGATTCCTAAGCAACGGTAAACAAACATTTGGGGTGCACTGAGTCTTCAAATTTCGACCCCGGTTACACATTCAGACTGAAAGGCTCATGCACTATAGATTTATTCGCAGTCATTTGAGATTAGATAAGTGTAGAAAGCAATTGAAAATTCCAATTTCAGTTGGAGACTCTAGTACTCTTTCTGTGCTAATAAGTTGTCTTCCATTGACAATTCAATGGCACCAACTAAACTAACTCTCTCTGATGGAGCAGGCCACCGATGGGGAGCAGTTAGCCCTGTACTCTCTACTGTCGTACTGATGAAGGCATCTGTTGTGTTCACTATTTCCCGTCTTGCTCTGGCTTCTTTGTGTAATACAACTTTCCATCCAGGTCTCCCTACCACATCTGAAAAGAAAACTTGTGTGGCTTGGCTAGGAAAAATAAACGGCTCAGCCATGCGAGGGAGCTTGTGTCGGAAGTTGACGACAAGGAAGCCGGAGTCGTCTCGAGTGTAGGTGGGATTCCCTCTATTGTCCTCTGTCTTCACCCACTCACACCGCAACAGAATGATTTGTGAATGAAGTGCACCATAATCCAACTCCAATATATCCTTCAAGACTCCCACATAGTTCACTGATGACTCACCGGCACTATGAGATGGCAATTGGAAAACTGAAGCTACCCCGCTATTGTAGCTCACCAATTCGTTGGTGCTCTCATCTTCCACTCGAAAGTGGTTACCAAAGGCAGTGACCCGTGCATAACGAGTGGCTTTTTGTGATGGCTTCTTGCTTAGTAATAAGCGGTCCATGTTCTTCGGCTTCTTCAAATCCAGATCAGATTCCCGGACAATTCTCTCAATCCATTCCTCCAGTGCCATAGCGTTCGGATTTGCTTGTTGTTCGATGGTCCACTGCCTGCATACACATTGGAGTTTCTTCATAAGTAACCCCCTAGATACCCACATCACAGCACAGTAGAAAAATTGTATGATTGTACGAGCAAGACACTCCTATGCTGGATACTTTGTGCCACACATTTCTCTGAAATAGTCCTCAATTCACCTAGTCATGAGTAAGTCATATCAAAGTAATGAACTGAATACATTACTTTGAAATGACTACATCACATCTTGCATATCACTACAGGTGGACTTCGTAAGCCAAGATCTCTAATGATTGACAGCTATCGACTTCTCTAATATTCTACACTACTGAATCAAACATAGGTTTCACGTGGTCTACTTACGAATGCAATTCTTGCATGACTGAGACATTTGATAGCACATATTGGTGGGCTAAGTCACGGAGTTCAGGACTCATCACATATGACCTCCCAGCTCCTTGCAAAACCTCCTCAGCATCACCGTACTCTTCGTCTTCGTCCCACACACGTCTCTGAGTGGGCTCAAATCTGTGGAGGTACTCCGTGATGAAGCCAATGCATTCATCTTTCAAGTATCCCTCTGCCATACAAGCTTCCGGACATGCCATATTACGAACGTGTGCCTTCAACACTTTCATGTACCGTTCCATGGGATACATCCACCTTGCACTAACTGGTCGACATAAGTCTAACTCCTTTGCAAGGTGGTAAGGGAGATGTGTCATAATGTCAAAAAAGGATGGGGGGAATTCAATCTCCAACAATGCCATACTTTCCGCCACATCAACTTCTAGTGATGGAAAGTCCATGGGGTTGTATACCTTTGTGCATAGACGCCTAAACACCTTGCACATTCTCATGATAGCCATATGAGGACCAGGTTTCATGAGTCCTCTAAGTGCTAGGGGTAGCACTTGTTGCATTAGTATATGATAATCATGGGACTTCAAGCCCCCAAAGTTCTTTTTTCGAATGCACTTGCCTAAGTTGGAAGAATACCCACTTGGTGTCTTCAATGACTCGATACACCTGGCAAACTTCTCAAATTCATCTTCCGCCAAGACGTACGATGCTTGAGGTTTCACCATCTTCCCTGCCTTACGTGGGTGCGGGGTAAGCCACAGGTGCTTCATCACATTCCGCTTCTGCAAATCTCTCCTAACCTTCACTGTGTCCTTCTTCCCAGTTATGGTTTTCAGGAAGTTTTTTGCGAGGTTCATTTCGCAATGTATGACGTCTAACAAGTGGCGAATGAGGAGATACTGCGCCATTGGTAACACATCATTCAAGGGATTAGGTTTTGCTTTACGTCACTAAAAAGCCATTAGTCCTGACATCCCTTTCTAAAAGGAAACCAGCTTCGTGAATTCGACTAAAATGAAAGACGCCTCAGGCAAGAACACCAGAGACAGAGTCTGAACTAACTTCGTTCCTATGTTGATATTCTTTCGTAGTAATTGAGAAAGAAATGGCACTCCATAGTCATTCAATTGGATTGGTTTTAGCCTGCTAGTAATGAATGACGTCTACAATGCTCTTGACAGTCCTCTTAGTCATGTGAAAGTCTTAAAAAATGACTAATTCAGTCCTACCACTAGGATATGACTTCTAAGGTTCTCCCGACAGTCCTCTCAGTCCTTTGAAAGTCATTTAAAATGACTTAATCAGTCCTACCACTATGATATAACTTCTGTGCTACTTTTGATAGTCCTCTACGTCCCCTACAAGTCATACATTACTTTAGAAACAGGGTTTCCGGCACTCACCTTCCAGTACAGCAATCTATGGAGAATGCTCAGTCGCTTGACACCGTGTACTTTTGATGGATCCCCTGCAACACCCTCTCTATTTCCAGCTTCTCTCCATGACTTGCACTCTCGTGCATGTTGTAGTTGCTCTTCCACAGTTACAGGTCGTGGCCTAGGCCGGTTCTCCAACTGGCCATTGAAGTGGTCTTTCATTTCTTCCGACCTGTACAGATGATCTTCAGGTAGCCATCGGCGAGTGCCTCCATATGTTTGCTTATTGAGCTCAGTGGAATGCTCTGCGCCTAAGTCCATACCGCACCAAGGACACGCAGCATACCCTTGATGGGAGAAACCTCCCACTGTACCATAGCCGGGAAAGTCATGGATGGTCCACAATAACATAGTACGCACTTGGAATGCCTTGCACCCAACATCCTTTGTTACGTCGTATGATGGAACCCCCACCCATAACTCCAACAATTCCTCAACAAGGGGCTCCAAGTATACGTCAAAGACCTCAGCTGTGACTGATTCCCTTCCGGGAATCAACAAGGCCAACAAGATGAAAAATTTCTTTGTGCTCAACGAGGGGGGGAGATTATAATTCAACAACAGTACGGGCCATGTGGACCAAGACGACCTGTTTTGCTTGAAAGGATTCACGCCATCGGCTGCAAGGGCAAAGTGAGCATTGCGGGCATCATCTCCAAACGTTGGATCCACATTATCGTGAAAGTGGCGCCAAGCTTTGGAGTCACAAGGATGCCTTACAAGGCCATCCCCTCCTATTTGGTTGCTTCGGTTCTCTGCATGCCACAACATCAACTTGGAGATTGAGGGGCTCCGGAACATGTGTTGGAGTCGTGGATTGATGGGAAAATGACGAAGCACTTTCACAGGAAAGGCCCGCCGATCTTCATCTCTATACCTACGGCCACCACACTTTGGGCACTGCAAGTCATGCTCATGTGGACCCCGGAATAGCACACATCCTCTCTCACACGCATGGATTGTGTTGTACGTCAATCCTAGCTTTGCGGTGAGGGACTTCGCAGCATGGTATGTTTTAGGCAACGCATTTTTCTCTGGTAGGAGATGGAGGTGCAAAATGCTGAAAAGTTCGTTGGCACAGTGATTGCTCACCCCATGCACGGTGCACAAATTCATGAGCAACACTGTTGCTGCCAACTTGCTTGATCGAGCTCCATCATAGAGAATCTCCATGGACTCCTCTAAAACCCTTGCATCAAAGTTGGAACTCGTCCCATCTCCATCAGTGCCCATGTCGACAGCAGCCTCTTCGTCGCGACATTCTTCCTCCACGGCTATGTCATCCAGGCCCACTTCTACGCAATCTTCATGGATGGAGTCTGCTGTGGTAAAGGCATCATGAACTTCCTCATGAACTCGGTCAGGTGAGAATGATTGGACTTCCACGCGGTGTGATGCTTGATCGATCATCCCCCGAGTGTCAACTGCTGCATCCAATTCCGGCTCTGGAGCCTCTAATGCAAGTGGACCCCAAAATTGCCTCTCCCATTCTTCGTCCGAGGAGTCCTGTTGCCCAACACCTCTCCAAATTCGGGAATCCGGATCTCTGCCATTTTTGATGAGGTGCTCCCGCACATTGCGGATCAACAAGCGCTTACGCCCCCTACAGTTACTACATGGGCAATGCAAACTCTTTACATTGTATTCAGAGGCCCTTCGCAACTCTCTAATCCATAGCCGGTCATCTCGCAGTCGCTGGTGGCGGCTATCAGAGAGAGGTAATTTAGCAGGTATCATGTCCTCGGGGATTCGAATTTCAGTCTTCCTGTTGGTCCCTGAAATTAGCGCGTAGGGTGATTGTCAAAGCTACCCTCAATTGTACATCGACACTGTAATTATGCTACAATTCTGTTTAGTATAATCTATGCAACTTCAATATGACTTACTTCACTTGTAAATGACTTCTATGTGTCTTTCGATACAACGTCATGACTTCTTCATGTCTACAGTAAGCAAAGAGTCATAACTAGATTATGACTTAGAAATGACTAAATTGCTTTACGTCGACTGCAATACTACCTAGCTTCCACGATAAAGGACTGCATTGATGACTGCAGTACCCAAACTTCCTAATTAAATTAGGATATGCATTTGGATGGAAATGAGGGTGAAATTAGGCGATTCATTGGGAGAAGACCATAGAATTCTTCTATTCAGTGCGAGTGGGAATGACGTTCAACAAACATTTATTTTGCCACTTTGCAAAGTTCGACAAAGCAACTACATATTGCTAGCATGGAAGGCTTAGGATCAACCTCTGTAGACATGTCTGGCAAATGAGGTGTCCTCTGTGGGCCACTTGTAGCGTACCGATCTCCATGATCCTGGTTGGATTCAGGGGTCACTAATCTAGGTGTTTTCCTACGGAACAATGGGGCGGCTTTCAGGACTCCATTTTTGGGCATTTCAGTCAGGGTGATGTTTTACATATAAACTCTTCCCCCATAAGAATACTAAGAATTGTAATACAAGTTTCTTTCTGGTCGATGGGGTTCAATACCTGTCTCTCACAAAACAACTATAAGTAAATTGAGGAAGTTTTATTGCTTCAGTGGCAATTCAATTGTAGAGAAGCAACAATCTATGAAGGCGTGAGAAGTAGTGTTCCAATTCTATCACAACGCAAGACATCGCAAGAGCATTAGGCATTGCACATATTCCTTTCAATGTGAATGGAACTTGTCTAGGCATCGTCGTTGCTGAACATTCTCATAAGCCACCCTAAACCAACTCTTTCATAAGCAACTGTAGCTTCAGGGTAGACTAACCTGGAAACAGAGGCCATGCACTTCGTTTTGTTGTACAAATTTTTTCCCATGATCCTTATTCAGCGTCCTCCAGAAGTGTAACTACAAAATGAGGATAAAGCCTTGGGAAGTTAACAAGTCTCCTATGGTAGAGTACGATAACTTTTTCAGAGTGCATTGGGATGGTAGTACTAAATAACTTCAGCAAGTCACGTCAGAGTCAATATATGCAACTTCATACTTCAATATGACTTCTGCTAGTAACGTGAGAGTCACTGTAAGCAAGTTCCCACTTGAATATGACTTGCACAAGTCATATTTAAGTAACAAACTTCTTAGTTTGTAGGAACCCTGAGTAGCGCCGCCTAAAGGGTGGAGCTTATTTTTGGGGAAGTACTTACAGTCAACGAAGACTACAAATCTATAAGGATTAAACCTGAATCATTATTCCATAGTTAATCATTGGGAGGGAACTTACTGCACTCAAGCGCAAATCGGGGAAAGATCAGAAACGTGCACTTTCTCCACTCAAAGGGTTGTGTTGGAGTAATTGCGGATTCCAAGAATTAATTAGGAGCCGCCAAATTTGGCTGTGCTCATCATGCCCACAACTTCTTCTCTCCAACTCAAGAAAACTAAATAGTCCTCACACATTGCATTTGGAGCAGGACCTTCCTTCCAACTAGCCTCCACGGACAAACTAAAGCGCCCAGGGGATAGCACCGTCGCCTCTCTCCCGCCACCACAGCTCCAATTGCATTTCACTGGAGGTACTGGATCTGATCAACGTTTTCTAAATAGAGAATTAGAGTATAGTGCATAGAAGAAGAGGAGAAGTACAGCAACTTTCCAGTAGAGGTGACTTACTGTGGATAAAGGACTTCCGATTTGTCGATGGAGAGCCCACCGCATGAGAAAACGGAATACGAACTCCTCCGAGATCGCAATGTCGCCAAGATGCAGAAGGCAATTGCGCCCGTTATGCTGGCGAAGCAGGAGTTGTAAGTACCCTGAACTTGTTGTACCTCCTCCAGATGCAATGCAACAACGTTCATGGTCTGAGGTAGTAATCCTTTGTAGCATTCCACCTATAACTAACACAGTGCATGACGATAGAGGGATGTCTTCTGTAAATGATCTATGAAGACTACGGCAGGACCAATGAACTCACAAAATTCCGCTTTCATTTCTTCTGTTGAAGAAATTAACGTCGGCACAGTTCCCCAGACAGAAAGGCGGCGTGCTGCTAGGGTTTCGGCATTAGAAGTCAAGTGCATTGGCGTCCATCGGCACCTGAGTTTTCCTATTGTTAGACTGTAGTCATTAAGAATGACTTCTACTTCCGTCGTCACTTCCACTGTCATTTATAAGTCGCGCGTAAGTGGGGTAGTAGTTGACGCATGGTGGTGGAACACCCGGCACCGTCTATTCCTACCTTGACGGCCACGTGGAAGCTACCCAAGCCTAGTACACTGCACTGCATAGTGTCACAGTTGGGGTCGAAACCCTAACCATTCTATGGCCTTTGTGTATTGATTTTTTGTGTCGCCTCCTGAGTTGTGCTTCTGTAGCAACGGATGCTATTTGTTTTGCTGCCAAGTTCCAGTGACTTCGCTGAGTATTTGTAGTCCGCTGTGCAGTAACTTAGAGTTGGCCAAGCACAAGAAGGCAACGCAGTTGGGTACTGCGAAGAAGGATCCTCCACCTCTCTTGCAGGAGTTCCAGGCGTCGGGCTCTTCGAAGACTCCAGAAAACGAAGGCGCGCACTAATAGTGGCGGCGGGGGACGCGTTCAGGAGGGGAGCGCCGTGAATAGCGGCCACGATTCTTCGTCGGAGGCGACGAACTCCAACGACGCGTCCCTCGCAGAAGGTATGATGAATCTCGCAATTGCTTGTAGCCATATTGAGCGGCAATCCAATGTGTACACACCTGCCGCAGGTAAATTGGCATCACACTTCCTTGTTCGTGCTCTGCAATTGGGGTTAGGGTTTAGGGGATCCCCAACTCAAAATTTAGAATGCATTGGGGATGCATTTAGACACTTGCACAAGCTGTGATTATTCAATGCGACTTCCAGCCTTGAACCTCAATTTTGAGTGCTCCTGCATGCCACATTGCAGCCGTGGAGAAGGGTTAGGCATTCTCATAGTGGCATTGGGATTGTAGTGAAGGTTCAGGTCTACAATGTTGTTTGTTTTTCATTTTTGTGGTGCTTTGCTATGCGTATAAGGGATGTCCTGCTTGGTTTTCCTTACCAATGCGTTTAGTACCACACATTATAGCCCAAGGAAAACAAGAACTTGCAGTAATTGACAGATCATTTGGGGATGTTTTGTTGGGCAGCTACGGAGCGTGATGTCTTCGACTCCAGCGACGAGGAATCGGAGCCCACGGAGCCCTTGGTGGACCACAAAACGAAGAGGAGAAGAGCGGCCCCTATGGCAATATCGCCACCAAAGCCAGCCCTCCTCCCGCCTCCCGCACAGGAGCGTGCTTCTTACGAGCAACCAGGTTGGTCTTGGGTCCCGGGGCAGTGGATGCCTAGCCAGACTCAAGCACCACCTCCATGGAACTCCGGACCCCCACAGCCATATTCAAGTTCCTGGCCTGGACAAACTGGTGCACAGGGTGCAGTAGGAGCGGCAGCGTCCCAAGACACGGATGACCAAGTCTGCAGACGAAAGAGACGACATGCATACGACTTGGAGAATCGACAACGACTCACAGCAGGCACGAAACCAAACAGGGTATTCGTGCTGGAAGGTGGCAAAGTGGATGCTACCTATGAGGGGAAAAATGCGTGGGATGAAGCAATTCGTGACTTTGTCCCTAAAATTCTAGACATGAGCGTGGTGGACTGGTCCAAGCATAAGCCGCACACACTTCAGAAATTAAGAGATGCCCTAGACAATGAATTCGAGTACGTAGGCCATCCAATCAGCTTGGTCGGATTCAGGACGTCAGTGACCAGATTTCTGAAATCGGAGAGGTCTCGGTTGAAAGTCAGGTGGTTGAAAGGCCAGGAGACGGTACCTATTCACGTGAACGACGACCAATGGAAAAGGTTGATAGCCTACTGGAAGACGGATGCGCAGAAGTTGAAGGCGCAAAAGATGACAGTAGCACATCAAAGCGTGAAAAATTACGCATTGGTTGGGAGGAAAGGGAGAGCTGGGAAGGACGCGCAAATGGTAAGTTCAGACTTCACTCTTCCCGTTCTTCACATCATAGCATGAGTGTGCATTTCAGAAATTTCAGACATGGATTCCATTGTGTGCAATGGTTTGAATTGGGAGCCCCCAAGCACTAAGTAACTAACGGTACTTCTGTAGAGGGAAGGGAGGGAAACAAGTCCAAGCATTACAGACCTAGCTGCAGGAAGGCAGTCAATTGCGTCTAGTGCAGCTGTGACAACTGTAAGTTTCAATTTAATTCATTGGATTTCTCCTTTAGAGCGCACATATTTTTGTGTCACAATCGCAGTGTGGTAGGAATGCATGGTTTACCTACAATGTAGTCATAGCCGTGTCATTGGAAGTCGTGAAGTATGACTGGCACTTGTATGGAGTGTTTCTGTAGTCATGTAAGAGTCGCATAGTCATTTCTAAGTCATTTGAGCGACTAGTGAATGACAACTGCTTGACTTCGTTGGTTTGTGGTCCACGCATCGGTGAGTAGGTGGTGGGGGAAGCTGAATCATCCAGGTGGTCAGCCATGGAGTCCTGGAAGAATAATGTCGACATGAAGTTCACCCAATTCCTAGCCACCTCGGCAGCCCAAGCTGAAGCAATAGACGACTTGCGATCGATGTTCCAATGCTTTTTGGGGAAGGCAAAGCAAATGGATGACGGCAACCCATCCATCACTCAGTCAACTTTGGAGAACAACGACAGAAGTGGGCAACAGACGTTGGGCGCTGCTGGTGTATACAAGCGAGTGGGCAAGGTAGCGAAGGGTATCGTCACAGCTACAGCCACAGATATCACTCTCTCCTCCGACTCTGACTTGCCAATGATGGACGCTCCCACCACAATGACCACAGAAGCTACGCCTCCCGAAGAAGAGTCCAAAGTGCCGGTTCCCAATGTTACTGTGCCCAACATTGTGGAGCCTGCCATATCCGCCACCGACCTCCTCCAAGTTGCAAGAGTCGACGAGGGTCGAGAATTGCCCCTCATGGACACAGTGCAACCACGAGCTGCAGCGACTCCTTCACCGACCGGTAGTGAAGCCTCAGATAGCGCTGTGGAAAAGGAAGTAGATATTGAAACCGCCCTCCAATCACCGAAGGCTTGTGCGCAGGAGAGAGAGGTTGCACCGGTCACTGAGGTAGGGGAAGGTGCTCCAAGTAAATTAGTTGTGGAGTCCCCCATGAGAGAGACAGGAAAGGCTTCTGTGCAATCGGTAGGGATAGCGGAGCCTTTTGTGCAATCGGTAGGGGCAGCAGAGCCTTCCCTGAAGAAGGTGAGGAGACCAGCACGCTCTCCACTGAAGGTAAAAGCCGCCTCACATAGTCGTCCCTGTACGTCGAATGAGGTCAAGCTAACCAGTGCATTTAGCAACCTCAGTACAGGATGGACTACAGGACAGTCGAAATTAATCATATTTAATGTCCACAAGACGTTGTTGGACTGAAGTTCTTTGACAGCGGTGAACCCAAATAGTCAGATCCGTAGTACTGCAAAGACTGGGTCTAGGCGAGTAGTTCTGAGGCCATGGCTGAAGCCATTCCTATCCCGCTGTTTTGCAAATTTTTTTGTAGCGTTTTGGGCCAATAGGAGCGGCAATTATTTGGCAGACGTTATGCCCACAATGCTAGGAGGCTTGAAGGGTGCCATCAATGCATCCCCCTTGTTTTCTTGGTCTGGATATGAGTGTGAGCTTACTGACGTTGAAGATGGGTCGTCCATTGAGAGGGGGAAGAACTTGTCTAGAGTATACAATACTTGGCCTGCATTTAGCGCAGCCAATACAATGATTATAGACAGTCGAATCAGTAGGGTCAAGTGCAATCCGGAAGCCAATGTCATCATCAGTATTCCTTTTTACGTGAAATGGCTTCGCACACTTCGTGACGACAAGGAGTACTTGAAATGTTTTCTGTGGCCGTTGTTGGAGGCCCTACATCAGTGTCCAGACGTCAATGCATTCCGGACCAAGTACCCTGAAATTGGCCATGAATCCATTGGGCAAATGCTACTGAAACGCCAATCTGGATGTGCATATGAGTTTCTTGACATTGTGGAAGGTGAGGGGACTTGCTGGCGATTTGGTTTCCCTCATTGGGTGTCCCCTCACCTTCACTTCATTACCCAAAATAACACTATGTGCATTTGTTTGTAGGGAAAAGGACAGAAGCGGGAGACATGGACGAAGCCTGCATCCGCAGCGGAGAAGAAACGAGACGGGCCTTGCAAGAAGGTCCGTTCATTGCCCTTCCATGTGCATTTCCCTTTCCCGTCATATTGAAGTCATTTTCCTATGCTCAGGAAGTCATGTTAAAGTGAAATTGCAGTTACCTAGGGCTAGCAAGTCAATTGCAAGTCATTTTGAAGTCGCTAGGAAGTCATGTGGAAGTAGTAGTACCTTAAAAGCAGTAGCCGAAGAGCGAGGCTGTCTATGGAAGCCTAGCCTATCGTGGTACCTCTTTCATTTCGACTTTGGTCCGCAGAAGGTGTCTCTCTTGTTGTGATATGAGAGCTACACCAAGTATTATTTAATTTCATACTGAAGAGGTAACTTGCACGCACTAAATTCCCTCTGCCTGGAATTAACAGAAGTTGGGGTCAGAAGATGTACATCTCATATATGTTGTAGCAATGGTGATTGACTAATGTACTCCACGAGTTTTCTACGCATGTTCCTTACGTTCTGTACATCGAAGGTGGTCATAAGACAAGGTTTCAATGGCGTACATGTCCAACTCGATCTTACAAATGTCACCTTCTAGTCATACGGAAGTGCAATTATAGTTCGTTTTCTGGACAAGTTGTTCTACAGTCAATATGAAGTCACGGTAAAGTGACGTGCTAGTCATTGGTCGTGGTGAGCTAATTGTGGTTCGTTTTAAATGTTGGGAGTCAATCACATATATAAAGTTCTTTGTGGTTGACATGGTGTAGTTCAAGGCAGGTGATGAAGTCTTTTTGATGAACCCACGATCCGTGAGGCAGAAACTAGCGACAGGGGTCATCAACGGTGTCCTAGGGGAACAAAAGTTCCACTTCCAGGAGATTCCAAAGACGTGGTTTAAGGTGGATGTGCGGGACATTTTGCATCCGGGGGTGCAACTCATGTACACTAGAGAAGACGCAGACCAACACAACATCGAAGATGCAAAGGGTACCTCTGCAATTTGGGACTCCAAGTTCATGAAATTGTGTAGTTGAGACAGCCTTTTTTGCGTTTCCTTTCTTACAAGAGCCACAGAACCACTAGATTTAGTGGGACACAACTCTGACCACTGAATTTGTGTAAATGTTCGTGACCAAGTGACGTTCTAACTTTTCAATTCCTTTTATTCCTTTTGTTTTTGTGAATGTTGGATCTTTTGTTTTGGGCATGCGCTATAGAACTGAAGCCAATGGTGTTGCAATTACAGAGCAGTAACGCTACAGTCATTTGCCTACATTGTTCGCGTGTAGATAATGACTCTGTAATGACTGCACATGAAGTTCCTCCACCCATTTGTATGGAAGTAGAGGAACTCCTATTCAACTCTATGTGAACTAAGAAATGACTGGCGATGCCAAGCCACATTGTGATGAAATAACGTCATTGCAACATAAAAATGACTTGAGAATCCATCCCCCGTCGAAAACGCTTCTCGCAAGTGACTAGCAAATGACTCTACGCATGCATGACTGCGGTATATACAAAATAGCCGCACAACTATAAAATGACTTCTGAATGATAGTAGTCTTGGTCATACACCTACGCAAATATGACAGTACCAGAACTTGTAAATGACTCGCGAATGTCAGCTCACTTAATCATCCACATCAGCAATTACAACAGCGGTAGCACTAGAATATGACTTCCAAATGACTGCTGATGTGGATGTCCACCTCAGCAAATTAAACCCTCGCATGACTTCCAAATGACTGATGACGTGTTTGTCCACCTCAGCAAATTAAAGACTTTCACAACTTCGAAATGACTTCTGAATGACTGATGACGTGTATGTCCATGTCAGTAAAAAACGCTTTCCACATGGTCAACTAAGTCAGCATTCCCTAAGACCACCATGTCCACCTCACTTGGCGGCAACTTTTTCTCATCCAAAACACATCCAAGGCTGAAATGGATGGTGATAATATACTCGAAGTCATTTCAAGAATGACTTGTCCGTTATGACTTCAGGGCCTCTAGTCATTCTGAAGACAAATTTTTCCGGAATGACTTCGTAGCAGTCATTCTTCGCAGTCATTTGTACCCCTGTTTTCTTGTAGTGTTCAAATTTTATTTTATTTTATTTTATTTTGTTATTTTTTCTTTCTTCAATTTTTTCATTTTTGTATATAGAAGTGTGTTGAAGCAAAACATGTGTATCATACACACTAATTAAAAATAGAGGTTAGTTTTCATGAAATGGTAATGAAATTGTCGCTAGGAACTATAGACCTTTCACCCTTTCAACGTTATGTTTATGAGCAGGCTTTTTCTATATTGGAAGAACCTACCCAATCACTGACTTTTTCAAAGGGGGTGTCAACGCCCATTGTAAGTGTCATGGTAGACAAGGCATTGGAATAAGCCTCTCCACCCCCATTGTGTCCTACTGGTGGACCAAGTGTATTAGAAGAAACTGAGGCAATTGGTGGAGGGGAAGCAGAAGACTTGACATAATCATTTGCATCTGTTGGAGACACCAAATGCAACAATATAGTCCTTAAATATTTAATAGTGATATATGTGAGAGTAGTGTACGGTGTGTGGAAGTACAAAAGTTCTTAGTTCTTTGCAAAAAGTTTGTAGATGTTGGAGTGGGTATTTTTGTGTTGTACGGATTGTAAATTAGAAATGAGAAGGTAGTGGACATTCCTTTGAATTCATTTCAATTTTCAAAATAAATTTTTCAATGACTATAATGATTTTTCGCTTTTCAAGTGATATTGGCATAAAAGACTATGATATCAATAGAATTGCAGTGTTTGGTGAATAAAATAAAGAAACATCAAGAGTAATGGAAATGAATGAAGCGCAAATTCCTACATGTTGGACATAGAAGTAATAAAAAGTGCATCCCTATATTAAAATTGCATGCATAATTGAAGTAAAACACAATGGAATGGGAGAGAGTTGTTTTTGAAACAATGGGGGGTACCCAATTTTTGTGAAAACATTGTTTTAGTGAATAGTAGTACATACGGTCATTGCACTTAACCAAGTGCAAAAATGTCTAATTCAATGTTTTGGATGAATATAAAAATATGTCAAAAAAACCACAAGTTTCTTATAGTGAAAATTCGAGACACCTTAATGGTTATGGCTCAAAGATTTTCAATCTTATCCCTTAACCCCTAAATGCCCAAGCCATTCCAAGTGTGTTTTGACTATGAAAAAAGAGCATGGGCTTATAGATATCTCTAATGAAGCAAATTGGTTTTTTTTCAAAATCTAACCATAAAGATGTTCAAAAAGCTTGTTTATTAAAATGCACATCAATTTTGAGTGCAAGATTGCCTACAATAGGAATTGTGAGATTATAAGAAGAAAAGTATATATTTTCTATTTTTAGTATGTTGTCCCTCACCATGATATTTCAAAAACTTGAATGTAAATTCTTTCAGGATTAGAGGTGATATGATTGACTAAAAATTGTATTATTACACTAAAATGCACTTCCCAAAATGAAGAGCTATCAAACTCATTATACAATCCACCTTGCAATTGTTGAAATGCAATTTTTTTAGAAGTAGAAATTGCAAATAACTCCAAATCAACACTTGCCTATTTAAATTTTCAATGGTGAAAATCATGAAAATACTTTACTCTTTCCATTGGGACTATTTTCAAAGTAAATGGATAAGTACAATTTTTTAGATCTAAAATCAAGTGAAATTGACAAACTTTGCTCAAAATCAAGAAATGAAGTATAATTAGCAAGCTTTACTTTTCACTTATGGTACATATATATGCCTTTGAAGACTCTCAAAAATCAAATATTTACTTTTTTCAATGAAAAATAAAAGATTTCAGTAGATAACCTTCAAAATTGTTTGTAAATTTTTTTTATAATGGCCAAAGGAATTTAAGTGTCTATACCAAAACAACCTTGAAATTTTAATTTGACCATATATGGTCAGTTGGGCACTTTGGAATTAAAGGGCAAGTGGGTCACCATAAAAATCATTTGTTTTGGTATAGTGTGCATTTTTAGATTAAAAAAAAATGCAAAAGCATTCATTAGAAGTCAAAATATTGTAGAAGACTTCCCCTTTTCACATAAAATTTGAAGGATGAATAGTTGCTCTTAAATTTGCCCTGCATGGAGAGATTCTTTGTCATTCATTGACTAGAAAATGGCTACTATGTTCTTTAAGGGTTGAAATTGAGAATGTTTGAAAAGTTTAAATTTTCAACTTCATCTCGAATTGTTACGAACTTGAAACCTTCTCAAATTTAGAGTTATCAAGGAACAAAAGTTCTCCAAAGTTCTTTTAGCAAGTCCTACAACCAAAAACACTCTTGCAAATCTAACAAGGCAAAGTAGACAATTTCTCCACTTCTTTTAGCAAGGCTCCCAAGCTTGAACATCTTTTGAAATTGAGAGTGGCCGAGGAAGAAAAATTCCCCATCTCCTTTTACAAGACCACCATACTTAATAACTTTCTCAAATTAAGAATGGTCCATGAAGATAAGTTCACTACTTCTTTGAGCAAGCCTCCAAACATTAGAACTTTCTCAAATTAAGGGTTGTGAATGAGGACAAGTTCTCTACTTCCTTTGGCAAGGCCTCTAATCTTGAACAACCTATCAAATCCAAAGTCATCAATGAAGATAACTTCCCTACTTCCTTTAGCAAAGTCTCCAAGCTTGAACACTCACTCAAGTCTAGAGTAGTCAAGGAAGACAAGTTTCCCACTTCCTTTAGCAAAGCTCCTAACTTTGAACATCGTGTCAAACTTAGAGTGGTCAAGGAAGTAAGGTTGCTAGCATGTGAGCCTGTGAGCGTGAGTTTGTGAGCTTGTGAGCTTGTGAGCGGGAAGTTTTTTTGCAAGGAAAAATGACTTAGGGACCTATGACCGTGGACATAAGAAAGTAAAAAGTACATAGAATGTAGAGTTTATTTTTCAAAGTTTAGGGCTCTTACACATTTTTTTGATTCTAGGGTTTTCCCATATGAAAATGTATTCAAAATAGATGAAATTCATACAATAAAAAATAAAAATGAGAATAATGCACATCAAAGATATAGCCATAAAACACACAAATCCAATCACAATACCAATCAACAAACAATAGCATGACACATGAGATATGTCAATCTCATGAGTCTAAGAGGCTGTGGACTTGATCAAGGAATTTGATGTATCGGACAAGCCCGAAGACTCTCTACCCTCAAATGCAGATCCATCTATGAACTGTAAGACATTTAGAGCATAAGTGTCTTTACGGCGTTTTGGTTTGGAGCAACCGAAATCCGCAAAGGCTGTTGCCATTTGTTGTGCATAAAGAGGAAGGGCGTAAGTCTTCTCCGGACTGAATAGAAGACTTTGTTTCTTCATGCTAGCATCTGCTAACATCAATCCTAGATGACTGCAAACAAAAAAGGCACCATGTTAGAGTTTTGGAACATTGAAGTGACCATACAAAGAAAAAATTAAAAAAGTGCCAACTTAATTACTAAATTTTCCCTTTCGAGTGAATTTTCGAGGCACCATGGGCATTTCATCCGGATCCTGAGAAACTGCACTTGGTAGCGGGGGAGGTGTCACCACCTTTGCCATGGTGGACTTCTGCATGGGTTTCAAGATGACATCGAAAATATCCTTGTGCTCCTCCAAGGCCACAATGTGGCGGCCCGTTCCATGACAAGCGATAATGGATGCACTTGGAGGCAAGGAAATTCAAGTACATTAGTTGAGAAATGAAAGCGGTAGAATGATTACAACCAAACCTAAAGATGGTAGAGTGAATGTATTGAATCCTGATCTGTGGATGCGGTGCAGTCAAGAATCACATCTCCTTCGACGCTCGTAGCTTCAAGGAGGATTTGAAAGAACCTTGGATCTTTTTCGCGAGCCCCCCGCCAAGGCTTTCCATCATTCATGGCCATGTCATATGGGTGGGTGTAGTTCATGACCATGTCGTCCCATGCAATGTCAACACCAACCTTGACCATCGTGGTCGTGCGTTTGAAAGAGAAATTGGATTTCCCTTTCGCGCCTAAGTCCTTCACTACAAGGGTGATTCCAAACTTTTGCGTCTACACAAGCTATTAGAAATATTATATTTAGATAAGTTATAGATCTAGCAACTAGGAGTCATGTCTCTTACTAGCGTTGTACATCATTACTCTAAGGGTCATGTCCTTGACTCTTCATGTTATCCTTCTCCTCATATATGAGGATGTACTTCTATGAGGATGTACTTCTAATAAAATATACAATTTTATATTTGTCTCTTTGAGTAATATGTGTGATCCTCTTTAGCATTTTATCATGGTATCAAAGCGATTCAAGCTCTTATGTGTGTCTTCTAGTGTGTGTTTATTAACACACGTAGTAGTTCATATAGAAGCACCTATTATATTCAAAATGGTTATTTTGAATATAATTCATATAAGAAATTATTATGCTTCTGAGTGAAGTAAATTTTAATAAATATAAATATAACTATGACGAGTTTTCATAGGGTGACAGACAATAGAGACATAACAAAATTCGATGGGACATTTTTTAATGACTGGAAACATCGGATGATATTATTATTCAAAGCGGAGAGGTTTTGGTCAATAGTCGAAGGTATTGAACCAAAACTCATAGCACCAACTGAAACAAGTGCTCAAACATTACCTACCACCGGCAAAGGTAGCATTGTTGAGTGGGAGGATAGAGATGCTCTAGCTTTGTCTATAATAAACAATTGTCTTGAAAATTCAATTGTTTGTCATATTCAACATTGTAAGCTATCATCTAGTGCATGGAAACAATTATGTGATATGTACAAGACAAAAGATGTTGTCTCTAGAATGTATTTACGTGATAAACTACAAAGTCTTAAAATGAGAGAGACTAATAGTGTCACAAAACACATGCATAATTTTCGTTCTATTTTAGAACAATTAGCTTCTTTTGGAAGTCTTGTTGATGATGAAGATACAATTTTATCGTTGATGAGGAGTATGCTGAGTGGCTACAAACCCTACCTAACAACTTTGAGGAGACAACCAGGCCTGACTCTTCAAGGTTTAATTGCAAATCTCCTTCAAGAGGAGATATTATTAAAAGATCTTGGTTTTGGCAACGACAATATGAAGGCCCTCTTTGTAGGTAAGAGACCTCATCCTTCATATAGTCAAAAGAAATTTGGACCCTATAGGCCTTCTTTCCAAGATTCTAAGCCTACGCAAGGAGAGGCTTCTTCAAATAAACAATCTTTTGATTCATATAAAAAGAAAGTAAAATGTTTTTATTGTAAAAAACTTGGTCACGGAATTAAAGATTGTCGTAACAGAATAGCTGATGAGAAAAGACAAAGAGTGTCTGGTCAATCTAATCTAGTAACTGATGATAATGCTAGATTATATGTAGCTACTGCTTTGTTTACCAAAGGAAAAGATCCAGTTTGGTATGTTGATACATGAGCCACTCAACACATGGCCCACAATCGGAATTCTTTTATTAATTATTGACCAATAGATAAAGGTCAGGTAGTTTTCTTAGGAGACGATTCATCCCATGACGTTATTGGTGAAGGAGATGCCTCTATTATATTAAATAATGGGCAAAAGAAAAAAATTCCTAATGTCCTTCACGTTCTCGGATTAATGAAAAATTTATTTTCAGTTAAAAAGTTAGACGAAGCCGGTGGACAAATGAACATTAAATCTGGTTTATGTACATTGAAAGCATCTAGTGGAGCTACTATAGCAACTTGCAAATTAGAAAATGATTTGTATAAGTTAGGCTTAGCATCTACTACGTGTCATGATGTAGCTCTTCTTGTTGTTGATTCAAAATTAGATAAGACCAAATTATGGCATAAACACCTTTGTCACATAAATCATACCAGATTATCACAACTTATGACTAACTCAATGGTCCTAGGTTTAGATAACTTAAATACCAAAAATATTAGTCCATGTACTTTGTGTATACAAAGAAAACAACATAGGGACAAATTTCCAAAACAAGGTGGGACACGCGCCAAAGAAGCATTGGATCTTATTCACTCGGATATTTGCAGAAAAATGCAAACATCCACACATTCAGGTTTTATATATTTCATCACATTTATTGATGATTATAGTCGCTATACAACTATATATCTTTTAAAGCAAAAGTCTGATGCTTTTGAAAAATTTAAACAATATAAACAAATGGTTGTAAACCAAAAGAATAAGACTATCAAAGTTCTTCATGCTGATAATGGTGGAGAATATAAATCCCTTGAAGTCACAAAATTTTGTGAAAAATATGGAATTTTGTGCCAATTTACAATTCCATATACCCCTCAACAAAATGGGGTTGCAAAGCGACGCAATCGAACCTTAGTAGAAGTAGTTGTCACTATGTTAAGTGATGCAAATTTACCTAAGGTTTTTGGGGGCGAAGCAGCTATAACTGCTACATATATACAGAATCGGGTGCCAACTAGTGCCATTGATTCATATAGAACCCCCTTTGAACTTTGGATTGGTCAAAAACCTAACCTATCACATATTAGGATATTTGGATGTAGAGCTTTTGTTCTAATTCCAAAAGACCAAAGGAAAAAGCTTGACTCTCATACAATAGAATGTATTTTCCTAGGTTACAATGATGAATCAAAAGGGTATCGATTAATGCAAAAATCCAATAATAAAATCATTTTATCAAGAGATGTAACTTTTTTGGAATCTGATATGTCTCCAAATGAAACCCCTTCATTAGTTAAAGAGACTACCAGTCAAGACGATTTATTATTGGATCTTGAACTCTTAAAGGATATGCCAACTATCAAGAAAGGTTCTTTAACACCTCCTTCACAAGAGCTTAACCATGTGTTGGAATATGTTCAAGAGCCTATAGCTGATGAAATTCCTACGACCACATCTTTCAATGAAAATACCACTGAGGACAATGTAAACTCAACCAATTTACCATCAAATTCTCCACAACAAAAATCACAATTTAGTGGAGGATCGCCTCAATCCTAGTTATTGAGAAAATCACAACGGGTTATTACAAAACCCAAAAGGCTTATTGAAGCTATAGAAGGACGACACCGCCGTGGTCATCCAAACTACCATCACAAAGCAATGATGTCACAAGTAAGTATTTTAACCAAGCCAACAACATATAAAGAAGTTTTAAATCATCCAGATGTGTCAAAATGGCAAGATGCTATAAATGAGGAGTTAAATTCTCTTATTAAAAATAAAACTTGGGAATATGTTTCTTTACCTCCAAATAGAAAGGCAATTGGCAGTCGACGGGTTTTTTAATTAAAAACAAATGCCAACAATTCTATTAATAGGTATAAGGCAAGATTAGTTGCCAAATGCTATATGCAAGTGGAAGGAATTGACTATACTGAAACCTTCTCTCCGGTCCTTAAATTACCTTCAATTCGTGTTATCCTAGCTTTGGTTGCATTATATGATCTTGAACTGCATCAATTTGATGTAAAAGATGCATTTTTAAATGGATTTAAAAACCACAAATTGCGGTGTTGCTATTGGGTTATCAGTTGGCGGTGTTGTTTTTGGGTTTAACGACCGGAGAGAAGATTGGGCAGGTGATCACAATTGCTCAATTGTTATGAGGGTTGTAGAATATCCTAGATGAGTCCATGGTTTTTTCTATGTTTCACCTATCATTTTAGAAATCTTAGATATTTTCGATCCTCAATTGCTTGAGAAAGCATCAAGCTAAGTTTTGGAGTAGATGGTTGGCATTTTTGCCTTCAATTGCCAATCAATTTATAGCCATGGCGCTTGTTTTGGATCATCTGTGATGCCCTGTAGTATGTGGTAAGTAATAATCTCATGCATGGACAAGTATTGAATTAATTTAACTTCTTGATGAGCAACTTACTTAGACGAATTTTGAAGATAAGTTATGTTGCTTGGATCAACACAAGAGGTACCAACATCCATTCGTGAATTAACACATGATCATCATCTCATGATTGACTAAGTTGCTTCGATCAACATAACTATCAACAAGTAATAACAATAAAATTCATGAAAAAGCACTAAATTCATTCATTCTCATGTATCTTCCCAATGAACAAATGAGTCTTGCATGAAAGGTGCAAGCATTTTATGCACTTCCTCAATTTTGATACTTCCAAAAGTGCATCATAGCAAGTAGTGGGTTTGTTTCTAGACAATTGGGAATGGATAGTGTTACCTTAGTCTCATACGTCCATGGCTTCTAAGCTGTCATAGGGTTCTAGGCTATGAATAGGATTTCTTTTTCTCTTGACTTGCAATTAATCTAAAGGCATGATTTTGAAAAACAAACATAAATTTTAAAAGGTAGATAATTTAAAAGGGTTGCCTAAATCAAGTAATTAATGCAAGCAAATTATTGTAGGGCCCTTGACTTAATTTTTCATACTTGCATTTTAACCCCATAAAGATGTTGCATTTGAAAGTGGTTGATGGATGCTCTTCTAGATTACTATAGAAATGAAGAATGTGCCTATTGGTTCAAAAGTCATATCATTTTTTAGTGTCCACCATGGTCATAGGTCAACAATGGATGAATTTGCAATGGACAAAAGGACATGAAATAGTGTTTTTTCATCTAATTTTTATGGGTAGGTGCTAGAATATATTTTGTTGAATTATGCCTCATTTGGATATTTTTTACTTTTCTCTAGAACAAGATGGGTGATCCATAGATCACTCATTAGAGAGGATTTGAGAGCTCCAGAAGATTGTTTTAAGGTTATTTCCCTTCTTGTGAACCAATGTAGTGTTGTTAGAATATTAAATATTAAAAAGAAAATGAAAAAATGATTAAAAGATTAAAAAATAATGAAATGTTTTTTCCTCTAAAATATAATTTAATAATATTATATAAATAATGAAATTATATCATTTGATGTGGTAAGGGCTCGGCCATGTCAAACAATCAATGTGCAAACATTCCCAAAGTTCTCTACTATTCGTGAACTTGCAATGTTCAAGAGGCCTCAAATCCCCTATAATGAGAGAGTGTATTTTGACACATTCTTGGCCCTTGTTCTTATAATGTATTTGATTCATGTAAATGATCTTTTTTGAATATGCATCCAACTAATGATATGAAGCTTATCAAATCTAAATTTTATTTCAATTTCAAAAAATTGAGAGTTCTTGAAATCTATTTTTTTTAATCCAATTTGGATTTTGGGTCTTTTTCTAAAGTGTTGATATTCTAATTTTAGAAAGACAAACTAATTTTGTGTCATGATGTTTGAATGTATTATTTAGACCTACTGAATAATATTCAATATTTTTGAGATTATTTTATATTGTTTAATGAAATATTTTCACTTTTAATTAAAAATTCACAATAAATTTCATCACATGTCATGACATCCCCAAAAAATTAAAAATGCAAATTTCAATTTTATATTGTTCAAAAATTGGAACATGTTGAAAGACAAACTTTGGAGTGTATAAAATGCAATGACAAGACTATTCTTTCTAGGTGAAAATAGTAAAATTTGCCTTCAATGCAAAATTAGGGCTCAAAATTAGGGTAAAAGTTCACCATTTCATAATTTATGTGAACACTACTATACAGCTTCTATACGCAACACAATATTCATCACTATTCCATAATTTGAACAAACAATTTTTGATAGCCCTATTACACCTATATTGAGAATTAAAGGAGTCACATTAGCATCCCCAAAGACAAAAGCAATCTCTTCTAATAGTTATAATAGGTAGCTTTGTCATTTTGCTTTGTTGACCTATAATATATATATATATATATATATATATATATATATATATATATATAATTTTATTTTTATCAATAAAAACTGAAAGAAATACATATGGAATAATTCTTGATATTTAAATTAAATTTGTCTTTCCAATAAGTGTAATTATGTACAATTAGCAAAGGATTTTAAAAGATTTCCTATTCTAATCCTTCCAACAATGTAAATATACTTAGAGTTGGGTATCAATTTGTTGATGATGATGCATTCCACCATCTTTATTTTCTATTCTTCAACGCTCAAATGATATCTACTAAAAATAATCAATTTGGATCAAAAATCAAAAACCTTGTTCATGCTCTACCTATGCATTTCATTGGCAAACCAACTATACAAAAAGATGATGTACATCAATTGCAAGTTACCAATACAAATGTATTTGTCAAAATCCCTAAATCTTGATGCCACTCCATTTGAAATCATTTGTTACTTAATCCTTATAAGTGCTTTTGAGACATTGTATGATGTTGTCAATCAATGTTTTATTTAAGAACCCTTGCATCAATAAAGGTTAAGCTAATTGGATATGGAATAAGAAGTATATTCACTTCTTTAATTCAAAATTGAAAGTTTTTTTTTTATTTCTTACAAAAAAGAAATGGAAATTTTAGAATCAAAATCTAAAGTGATGTTATCTTTAGAAATGAAAACAAATATTTTATCCATAGATAGTGAAGAAAAAGAGGAACTAAAGTGAAGGTATTCTAAGTTTAACTTCATGGTCATGGCTATTCAAATTTTACAACGGAAATAAGTTCTAAATCTTGGAAAAAAAGTAGATCTTAACTTCATTAAAATTCAATCTAAAATTGCAATCCACAAACATTATAAGAAATCAATGTTTTTTTAACATATTTTTATAGACATCCACTTGTTTTTATATGAGTAATAACATGAAATGTAACATCAAATTGTATTTGAAAACAATAGGATATCTATAAAAATGTATCTAAAACCACGAGTTTCTTATAGTGAAAATTCTTGACACTTGAATTCTTATGGCTCATAGACTTTCAATCTTAATCCTTACAAGATGAGCTCGTTATTTTAGAAATCATTTGTTTTGATACCTTGTGAATTGTTGGATTAAAAAAATGCAAAGAACTCATTGGAGTCAAACTATTGAAGAAAACCTCTCCTTTACACAAAAAATTTGGAGAATGAATAGTTGCTCTTCTATCTTGCATAGAGGGATTCTTTGTCATTCCTCGACTACAAAATGTTGTTGCGTTGTTTACGGTTTCAAATTGAGAATTTTAGAAACATTTTAGTTGCAACTTCATTCAAAATTGTTGCCAAGCTTGAACCTATTGAAATTTAGAGTAGTTAAAGAACGAAAGTTCTCCACTTCATTTACCAAGTTCTACAATCCAAAATACTCTTGCAAATCTAAGGAGATAAAGAAGATGATGTCCCTACTTCTTTTAGTAAAGCTGCCAAGCTTGAATATCCTTTTAATTGAGAGTTGCCAAGGAAAATAAACTCCCCATCTTCTCTTTTGACAAGACCACCATGCTTAATAACTCTCTCAAATTGAGAGTAATTAAGGGAAACAAATTTTCTATTTCTTCAAGCAAAATTCCAAACATTAGAACTTTATTAAATTGAGAGTGGTGATTAAGGGCAAGTTCTCTATTTCCATTGGTGAAGATGCCTAATGTAAACATTTAGTCTAATCGAGAGTGGTCATAGAAGACAAGTTCCCTATTTCCTTGGGCAAAGCCTCCAAGCTTGAACACCCACTCAAATTGAGAGTGGACAAAGAAGACAAGATCCCCACTTCCTTGGGCAAAGCTGCCAAACTTGAACAAAAACCTAAATCGAGAGTGGTCAAAGAAGACAAGTTCCCCACTTCCTTGGGCAAAGCTGCCAAACTTGAACACCTATTCAAATCGAGAGTGGACAAAGAAGACAAGTTCCCCACTTCCTTCGGCAAAGCTGCCAAACTTGAACACCGACTCAAATCAAGAGTGGACAAAGAAGACAAGTTCCCTACTTCCTTCAGCAAAGCCGCCAAACTTGAACACCAACTCAAATCGAGAGTCGTCAAAGAAGACAAGTTCCCCACTTCTTTCGGCAAAACCACCAAACTTGAACACCGACTCAAATCAAGAGTGGTCATAGAAGACAAGTTCCCTATTTCCTTGGGCAAAGCCTCCAAGCTTGAACACCCACTCAAATTGAGAGTGGACAAAGAAGACAAGTTCCCCACTTCCTTGGGCAAAGCCGCCAAACTTGAACAAAAACCTAAATCGAGAGTGGTCAAAGAAAACAAGTTCCCCATTTCCTCGGGTAAAGCTGCCAATCTTGAACAATCTCTCACATTGAAAGTGGTCAAAGAAGACAAGTCCCCCACTTCCTTGGGCAAAGTCGCCAAACTTGAACACCAACTCAAATTGAGAGTGGTCAAAGAAGACAAGTTCCCCACTTCTTCAGGCAAAGCTACCAAACTTGAACACTCCCTCAAACTGAGAGTGGTCAAAGAAGACAAGTTCCCCACTTCCTTGGGCAAAGCTGCCAAACTTGAACACTGACTCAAATTGAGAGTGGCCAAAGAAGACAAGTTCCCCACTTCTTTGGGCAAAGCTGCCAAACTTGAACACTGACTCAAATTGAGAGTGGCCAAAGAAGACAAGTTCCCTACTTCCTTGGGCAAAGTCGCCAAACTTGAACACCAACTCAAATTGAGAGTGGTCAAAGAAGACAAGTTCCCCACTTCCTCGGGCAAAGCTGCCAATCTTGAACAATCTCTCACATCAAAAGTGGTCAAAGAAGACAAGTTCCCCACTTCCTTGGGCAAAGCTGCCAAACTTGAACACCCACTTAAATGGAGAGTGGTCAAAGAAGACAAGTTCCCCACTTCCTCGGGCAAAGCTGCCAAACTTGAACATCGACTCAAATTGAGAGTGGTCAAAGAAGACAAGTTCCCAACTTCCTTGGGCAAAGCTGCCAAACTTGAACATCGACTCAAATAGAGAGTGGTCAAAGAAGACAAGTTCCCCACTTCTTTGGGCAAAGCTGCCAAACTTGGACACTGACCCAAATTGAGAGAGGCCAAAAGAGACAAGTTCCCCACTTCTTTGGGCAAAGCTGCCAAACTTGAACACTGACTCAAATTGAGAGTGGTCAAAGAAGACAAGTTCCCCACTTCCTTGGGCAAAGCTCCCAAACTTGAACATCGACTCAAATAGAGAGTGGTCAAAGAAGACAAGTTCCCTACTTCCTTTGGCAAAAACACCAAGCTTAAACACCCACTTAAATCGAGAATGGTTAACAAAGATAAGTTACCCACGTCCTTTGGCAAGGTCACCAAATTTGTACATCGTATCAAGTACAGAGAACTCAAAGAAGACAAGTTCTTCAATTTCTTTGACAAGGCCTCTAAACTTGAACAACCATCCAAAGTAAGAGTAGTCAAAGAGGACAAGTTTTCCACTTCCTTTGGTAATGCCTCCAAACTTGAACACTCTTCCAAAGTGAAAGTAGACAAGTTCTCTTCTTGCATTTGCAATACCTCCAAGCTTGAACACTCTTTCAAAGCAAGAGTGGTCACAAAAGGCAAGTTTTCTAATTCTTTTGGGAAGGCCTTCAACCCTAAACATTTTCATAAATAGAGAGTCGTCAATCAATAAGATGGAACAACCTTTGCAAGGCACTCTTATGAGAGTGTATCATTGAACCTTGCTTTTGTGCCTTCCAAAAGACCATCACGTGCAAAAAAAACTAAATCCAAAATAATTATTTGCATTTACTAAGGCATTGCTAAATAATTATGTAGATTACTCATTAGAAGCTCTAAATCAATCATAAAAAAACTCAAAAAAAAATGACTACTCAATTGTAGTTCCAAAGCCAATTATAAAAGATACATGCATATTAGGTCAAAAAACAATCCAAATTGAAGGTACAAGAGGAAAAGTACCTCTCATTAATATGTACTTCAAGTATTTTAGTGCTGAGCAAATGGTGGCAAAAGTGGGACGCTCTTTAGGATTGCCAATCCAACATTTCTCAATCAAAGCTTTCAACATAGTTGGACAATGGGTAGGCAATGTTGGACGCTCACCCTCCAATACCAACTGCTTTATTTTCCTTGGCATCCACTCATCTTTGAAAGGCAAGTCCCCAGTCAAAATTTCATAACACACCATTGCAAAACTATACACGTCGCCCTTGAATTTGTAATGAAGAACCCCTTCACTTCTGGCAATGCATTCTGGATTTTCCACAAATAGGTTGACCAATTCAGGAGCCATCCACCGAAAAGTACCCTCATTAGAAGTCATGGCTGAGTATGTGGCACTTCGCTCCTTGGTCTTGGATAGACCAAAGTCCACCACTTTCGCTTGCACATACCCAGTCTCCAATTCAGCAACTTTCACCATCTTCACAAGAATATTATGAGACTTCAAATCCCTATGGATGATTCCTTTGCTGTGAAGGTAATTCACACCTTCACCAATTTGAAGCATCAAGTCCACTCCTTCAAAAATGGAGAATGGAGGACAATCACTATGTTCACCACATCTTCTTTGAATCAAGGTAAACAAATCATAATCCATTAATTCCATGATAATGGAACAACTCCTCTTGCTCATTGTACTACAAAACATAGAAGTGATATTCGGATGGCACAATTGGGAGAGGATTTCCACTTCTTTCAAAAAGAAGGGGTTCTCTGGACCAAAGAATGTCTTCTTAGCAACTGGTGTTCCTAACCACATCACCTTGTATACACTTGCTGAGGCACCCCTCCCCAATAGCTCTTCATTCCTACTTGAGACCACCCAAGCAAATAATTTGCCAAGAATGGTGCCCCCATCACAAGGTGGATTGTGATGAACACTTACAAGTCTTCGAAGAAGATACTTTGCTAGATCTGAAGTATCCAATGCTAATGTCACTTTCTTGATTAAATACTCCTTATCCACAATGTCCTTCAACTTCGCCATTTCAACTTCCACTTTGTTAAGAGTATCCACTTCATCCCAAGTTAGGCCACTTTGCATTGTTGCACATTCACCTTCCGATAACAAAACCTTGCACAACTCCAAGTTAAATCCCAAAGATGACACATACTCCACCACATTTGTAAGGGTCATTGCAGTTTCCACCCAATCAACTCTCGTACATCCAACAACAAAGTCTTGAATTTGCTTTGCTGAAGTCAATAAGAGCTGGAAGATTCCAACCCACTTGGTAACATTCCAAGAAGAATCAAGACCACCATATTGGGAATGGGATACCTCAAAGAAGGACCTTGCAACTTGAACCACCACTTCAAGTTTATCAATGAGATATCCACACTGCTCTTTGTTAAAATTTCGAGCAGGCATTTGTTGCATTGCTTCAAGACAACCTTGTGAAAGCTTCAAGCATAAGTCAAGGCTCTCCATCGCACCAACGTTAACTTCTGCACAAAATCAATTGCATTTTGCAAGATTAAGTACCTACAAATTAAGCATGACCACATACATCATATCCAAACTAAACTCATCAAATAGAATAGATCCTTGCCTTTTTTGACCAATTCAAGGAAGCACTTCTAGTATTAATATTGATCTTACAACCAACTCAATTTACTTGACCAAAACTAAGCAAGTTGGATCTTGCTTGAAATGGCATGAGTATTATCCTCTCTTGCCTCAAAAAGTATGCCAAAAGGACTATTCAAAGGATCCTACTCTTCCATGGTGTATAAAAACTCCAAAATCTAGGCATGAGAAAAAACCCCAAAGCTAAAGTGTGCTTATGCCATCAAACTACACATTGCAATAAACTTAGCCATGAATACCTACAATACAAAGATGAAACAAGACAAATCATCCTCACTTAAAGTGGTCCAAAAAAGAAAACTTGTAAGAGATATTGAGTTGAATCTTACAATCTATAATGTTCTAAACCCGGTTCAAGACCAAAATTCATCCTCTCAAACTATGTTCCAAATTGCTTCATGAAATAAAAGTAAGCATGTACCCCCAAAGATGGAAGCATCAATGAAAGAAGCATCTTCTACTTAGTTTTGAAGCATATTTCTTGGCCAAAGCTATTGGGGTGAGGCCATGCCCAAGATTAGCCAAACAAACACAATTTGGCCAAGATACCCCTATAGTTGACAACCTACACTAACGTAGGTTTCAAATTGGCATGAAATGGCAAGATTTAGAGTGAGCTAACAATCATTTGCTTTGGTCCAAGATTGATTGAAACTAACACTACCAAATACCAAGAAAAAGCACAGCTCACTTATAGATTTTTTGCATTGAAAAATATGACTTAAACCTCAAATTGTTTACCTCACCAAAAAAATAGAGAGACATCGCATTCAATGCAGTTTGGGGAGAAGCCCAACATCCGGAAGATTCAACACTTCAGCATCCAACTCTCTGAAACAGCATTTCTAGACCTCCAACCACGCTTGTAGACTCCTTTCAAATCTCAAGCAATCAACTCCAAGGACTAACAAGTTAACCCATATACTATAAACAGGTCCGCATCCAATCGATAGCAACTCACACCTCGAAGGTGTAGTCCACACAAAACATAATTGACATCCATATGTCGCACAAACAGAATGGCAGGAAGCAAGTGCAAAAACGTGGCATCCATGTATGAAGAGAAACTCCTCAAAGAATTCAGAGATTCTGTATAAGAGCAAAGGAGAGTTCAACAACAAGATGGAAGTCCACATTCTCACCACAAGGCACCGAGGAGAGCAAGCACTGAGCTGTGCGGTAAACTTTCAATAGGTGTTGAGTCTGCTACATCACAAGTCACAAATCAGTTTCCATAGTCCTAGAGTTCGTACTCAAGTCTCGAACTCCAATGTTGAAGATGAAGGCATCAAAAATTTTCGAACTAGAAAAATGAGAACAAATTGCAACTGACTTCCTCAAATATCCGCAGTCTTCGTCATCAAACCGCATTACTAAGAGCATTACCGGTGTCTGCTAGGCTACATGCTTGGAAGTGCTGCAAACCCTAGCCTGTCCAGGATAGTGCGCGCTGTGAAAGAATCAATGTGGAATTCCAGGAATTGAGAATTGAGAATTCCGAATTGAGAAGCGAAGCACAACTATTGTTCACAAAACCATCACCCTCGTGACCTGAGGCTTCCACGAGGGTGTATGAATCCAAGGATACATTAAGATAACCTAAGATTCCAAACACTATTGGTGTGAATGCTCGTAACAGTACAGTAGTCCCTATTAAGTGCCAAAAAAAGACAACAACTCTACAAATCCTGATTACAGGCGTGGTGGCCCCGAATGGTATTGAAAACAAGTTGGAGACTGAGGTACACAGGCAGGCAGTTCTACTTATACTACTCCGGCCACAAAGAAAAGGAACCCATGAGGTCGGGACACTTCATCAGAGGTTCAGCTGGTGTACATCCCTCAATCGAAATGTACATCTGGTCAAAGAAGCAAGTGACAGCATCTAACTTTGACCCGAACAACTATTGCATACGGGTCCAAAGAACGCATTCCTTGGTGCGATGGAATCCTCTTTCGTTCGCCAACAAGTACATACCAAAAATGGACCAAAAGTAAGCAGCCTTACAAATGGAACCATGCTTACCAGCAACAAGTGGAGACTTAGATGCTCCTGCCTTAAAATGAAAAACTTTTCCTTGTCACTGGATGGACAACTTGACCTCAACCAGCTACGGTGACACGAACAGCATCAATCTGAAAGGAGCGAAAGCACTGTTCCAGGTTTTCATGGGATCAACAATTATCGAGCAACATGAACAACGACAACAATTTCATTAGAACAAGCATGAAGAGAGGATGTCACATACTATCAAAGACAAGTGCCATGGCCTTACCTTGATCAGCAGCTGAAGACAAGAACGCCAAACCCTCCGATCCCACTCCACAACTCACAGCTTGAATTGACGCCTTCAATTCACGAGCAGCTGAGGAGACCGAGTATCTCAGATTTGCTGGATTGTGGGAAATCGACAGAATTCCAAAACCAAAGGGGAAAACAGCATCCGTACGAGTCCCCACTTCCTCATCCAGCTCTCTCTCAACTCCAGACCTGTAGCGATGGTGGTGTACCTGTGGTCCCGAGGGTCAATAATGGTACCATTTGATGCAGCCGACCCACGTGAAGATTAATATTGTTTAAGGACGACGACAGGGAGACAGCGACTTTTTCAGGGATTTACCACCAGCTCTCTGCCAAAAGGAAGGGTAAGGGTGACTGGCACGACTTGGAAGGGAGGGGGCTTTAATAGCGACCACTAACACAAAGCCGTACGTTTTTCTTTCTTCACTGTACCAATAGTCTACATTTCAGGAGGTGGTTGCTTTTAGTGATCATTGTGTTTGAACTTCAAAAATTCGTAACTAATTCCACAAAGGTCTAAAAAAATATGAAACAACTTGGGTTAGATGTCAATTGCATTTTTTCTTCCTAAAAAAATTTACTAAATCTTTTATCTAGGAATTTAAGCTTCCCCGAAATGCAATTAGCTCTTCGAAGGTCACTTTAAGAACAAACTACCTTTGACCAGGGGGAATCATCCCCTTATTGCCCCACAATTTATCCCTGCTTGAAACAATGGAATTTTTATTTGCCACCCATGATAAAATTTGGAAATTTTGAATGCATAGTTGCAATTAGATGCTCCAAAGTAGGTAAGAGAAGTGATGAAATCCAAAGTTAACATGGTACCAAATAGGAGGCTATTTTTTATATATACCCTTGGCTAAGAAAGGTATCGAGTTCTAGAAATCAGGCTCCCAGATACATTCCCTACCTATCGAACATATGTCCTGTTCCATCATGATGGAACTTTGAATCATTTTGACATACAGAAGTTAGTACTTTCAAGAGGTCTATCCCAGCTCCTCAACTAGTCGTTTGATGGATGTGTTTTCTCTAGATGCATGAAGTATTCTTTTCATGTCTTGTGTACAAATTTGAACCAGGGCTTTTTTTTTTCTGGCGAAATTTTGTTAGATTTGTCAGAATCTGACCACTATGAATCTGTCCCTCCAAAATCTAGCCTGTGCAGTGAGGCTAGCATAGGGGACAATAGTCCAAAAAAAAGCCCTAATTTGAACAAATCATAAGTTTATTCGCCAACTTCTATTTGGCCCTGGAGTTGTCACACTTGACATTCTAACTAAAGTATTAAGAGGTCTTCAATCTCTTCAAGAACAATTATGCAATTTCCACAGATTTGTTGACATGTGACTGTTGTGTACTTGGGATTGATGCAAATGCTCCAATCGACAACAAGGTGCAACATAGAAAAAATCATGGGATTCTCTCATTCTCGTCTTTCAACCCCTAAATGTATTTGACTATGTTTTCACCAAAAATGCTCCAAAATTTCCATGTCTAGTACAAGTACCAAATTTTAGAAAAAAGTAAATTTTTGGACACATGTAATTGTAGGATCTTGCAGTACACTAGTTTGAAAAGATGTGGAAAAAATTTCAGAAATTTCCACCATGTAGATTGCAAGACATTAGCGGCTAAATTGACAAAAAGCCTGTTTTAGGCCTTGCAAAAATTCAGGAAGCTCCACTTCACAAGGTCAAATCATTATGAAAAAATGTCCAAAATAGTTGTAACTCTTTGGATTCATTCTTCAATGCAAGTTGGCCACATTCTTGAAATTTTATAGATCATTTGGAATTGTACAACATATAGGAAAAAATTAGTAAGTAGAAAGAAGTAGAGAATGATTCAAAATACTATATTGTGAACAATTTATTTATGAAATTGAATAATGCCAATTCCAATGGTTGTAATGTTGTAATAAACAATCTGCATCTAGTGTTTTTTATTTTTTCAAAAAATATTGAAAATTGAGTTAAATAAAGGTCTTCAACGTTTATTTTAGGGTAGAGATTCCACAACTATCCACCAACTACCCACAACTAAAACTCTTCATGACTTTCATCTCATAAATCAAAATGGAATGATTCAAAGCTTTCCATGGATATATGGATCTAAAAATACAATTTCAAAGTTTTATTTTAAGAAAAAGTGATTTTTAAAGAATCTTTTTTTGTTGCCTAAGCTGCCCGCCAAGCAATGAAAACGACATATCATACAATAACTTTTTAACGATATATTCAAAAGTTATGAAAAATTTTGGGCCTTAAAGCTACTCCTTGGGCACATGTTTTTTGAAAATCTTAAAGAAATAAAATAAAAATTCCATTTGTAGTGAATTGCCCCAAATCGCTATGTTGCCAAAAAAACACCAATTGATCCTTCAGGGGTTAAATTACCAGATCTTCAAATTTCACTACTTTCTTCAGCCCTACAGTAATCATGCATGCTGGATGTGAAGGGACTTTTCCTTAAATGCGCGCATCAGTCGTAATCATGAGAAGCTGCTAGAACAGCAAACATTTTGAAGTGAAAAACACCAGTGTGGGGTTCCTAGATTCTGTGAGAAGTCTGGTGGGAACAATCCTTGTTTATCTTTAGACTGTGCATAGTTAGGTGAATCGAAGTCTTCTCTTTTCAAGAGTACCTATACTCTTACAGGAGGATGAATGGCTCCTCACACTGAATACAGGAACTGAAGTATTTGAAATAATAGTCTTTCATTTCGTGAGTTCCTTAATAGTTTATTTTTTACGCAGATTGTGAAGGCCGGGAAAAAAGGCCTTCAATGGGGTAATACAAAAATACAATCGTCTCTATTATTTTAGAACATATTATTTCTTAATTAGATGACTGGGTTCAAAGAGTAGAAACTCTCAGGTAACCCACTAAGGTAGATGGTGCAGAAACTGCTCATTTAAGAGCGTTTTTGCTTCCACAGTCCAAAATTGAGGTCTGAATAATTTAGATGCATTTTAAAGAGTAAGAAAAGAGAAAATGAATTGAGAAGCAATTTTTTTCATAATTAAATATGATTTTTTAAACACAATTGCCATAGGGTGCTATTTATGTTCGTAGAGGACATCAATAAAAGTGAAGCATTTGTCCTTGAATGGTGCAATTAGACCTACCAAATGTGAGTGCCTTAATTTTCGGTGGCCTCCTTTTGGTTCATGTATGGTCCTGGGAGGATACAAATCTTGGCACACATGCCAACTTTCAAAAATTAGATTATAAAATTAGATCTGAAGGTTTGTTGATTAGGCTTTGACAACTCCTAAACTTAAAATGAAAATATTATAAGAGCCTCATTAACTCTATGATTGCATTTATAAATTCTCTAGGTATGGTTTGAAATTTCACCATTCTCAACTCCAAAAGTGTCCAACACCATTTCAAATCACGTCCATATATCAAGGACATCATCAGAGGCATTGTTTTAACAATGTCAGAAGAACACTTTTTGTTCTACCTATAGGACAATTGTTAGAACACGCACATAATTACCACCATCTACCATAATAACAGCAAGATTGATTTGTATCTTGTAGGCATGGTAGCAGGAATGTATGTTGGATTTGAATACGGTATGGAGAAGGCCTGAGGCAAGCAAGACTAGGTAATAATATCTTCCAAGACACATGTAGATAGCAAGACGTAAACATTGATTAAGTCCACCGTAAATAGGCGAAATTTGAAATGGGCTCAAATTTGTGGTAAACAGCTAAGGTAGACCTACCCAATTCCATCTGCATCCTAATTCCGTCACTCTATAATTGGCCCCAATTCTGTCTGTTTAAGCATCTAAATTTGTCCAGAAATTAGTCAAATCTGCTCTAGATTCTAACAAAATCAGAGAATTAATGTCATTTAGGGTATTGTGTCACTCCTTTATTGGTCAATTTCCAAATGCTAATAGATACAAGAAATGGCAGTTTTAGGTTGTTTCTAGGACATTTATGACTCTAGTCTACAAATGATTTTGTCATTTCAAGGCAGACCACTTCAGAAATTCATAGAAATTATAATTTTGATTAGAAAATTATAATTCCACTTGGATTCGACTCATGAAACAAGCACACATCTATGAAAAATATTTGACCTTCTTGGAAATGGCCCCAACATGGTCAGATTGCAAATCAGGGTGGTAATAGGCTTGTCTACCTTATGTGATTGTTGTACTTGCGAGAAACTCACGCAACTTACAATCTATGTACTGAAAAATGGAATAGCATGGATTGCAAGTGGATTGCAATCTACGGAATGCTTCAGGAGGAATCGCAATGGAAGAAACCGGTAGATATATGTGATTTGGCTCACGGAGATATCTTTAAATTCTGACAGCTGAACCCGTATGACAAACTTTTATCCTATTCCAGTCTCCTCTTGGAGACAAAAAGGACGAAGTAGACAGATGATAATCACTTGCTTGGAGTACAATCTATAAATTATTTTGTAGCCGCAGGTCAGTGGGTCGTACATCACAAGAGTTGTTGTTTATTGTTCAGCACTGTATCTAGAAACAGAGCGTCAATGTGTGTTATCAATGGAGTATTTGTGGTGTTTATTCTATAGAAGAATGCAGCAGTTGGAGGTGCATTGACAGGAGTAATGCTCTCCGTCTCAGATGGCAGGGTCTCTCAACACAATATGGTCCTAACCGCCCTCACTGTCAGTGCTTTAGCCACTGCTGCTGATTTTCTCAAACTGCTCTAATTCCAACCCATGATACAAAAATCAAACTGTGACAATACATTACTTCATTAGGCTTTTCATCTCTTCCAAATACTTTCAGCGAATTTCTATTTGTCCTTGCCTGTTGTCAGTCGATTGAACATGTGCAGTGCAGGAGTACTCGACAGGAGTGTCGCTGTGCTCAGGTTCAATGAGGGTTGTCCCAGGGGATCTTCTACAGTTCCACAAGCACATTTTGAACATTCACTGCCACCAAGTTCGCTCATTCAGAAAACATTCTTCAGTTAAGAGCAGCTCCAATGCTGGACGGAAACATATATGCCAAGTTTTGTGGGGTTATTTTTTAAACAAATGAAAGGAATTTCATTGCAAAAGGGAAAAAATATACGCCAACTTTCGATGATGAGGGAGGGAACTAAAGAAACACACCCCAATGCAACCAGCATTGGTCATTGGTTATTCCCGGGCCCATCATTATCCATCCCTTGCTCGGCATTTTGAAGAAATTTGAAGAGCCCGTGAGGTGGCACGGCTACTAGGAAATCAGAGAGAGCTGGCAACAGCAAGGCATGGCACAATCCCCAAAGTGGCTAAATTTCGCTCATCCTAGGCATGGCACGCACTTGGAAATTTGTATAGACTACTGTTAATTTTTTGTAGATACCTGGACCCATCATCTACAGTAATCATTGCACATAGTTTAACCCTGGAACGCCGGCAGCGCCATTCTGTGGCGTTTGGATGAGAGTTCGGCAATGAGGATGAAAAAATGAACGGAAACTTCATCCAATAATTTAGTGAGCATGTTGTTAGCCGCCTTCTGAACTGCTGGGATTTGAGAACGCAGCTCTGAAGTATTTTGACGCAAGCTAATATTGATTCCAGCCACAAAAATGGTATGGGATGCTCCTCTCTTCGGTCAGACTGTGAGACCGAATGCACTGTGCAAAACAATATTTCGAAATTACAGAAGTTGCCCAAGACGGAAATGTGTCGTGGAATTTCCTAAATCTAAGTGATGGGCACATCGGAAAGTCATGCTACGGGCAGTTCTTGGTGGTGGGAAAGACAATCGTTGGTAGTTGCCCGTTTGACACTGTTCCTACTGAAAGCGTTTGTCTTGAAGCTCTGAGGTGGCAGAATGGAGGGGCAGGGCAGGAAACGGCGAGCTGGAGAATTTCATGTCGGGGCTTGTATTTCTGCTGCCCTAACAGTGCGCATTCCTGAACTCCGAATTCAGTGCAAGCTGTAATGCGGCAAGATTCTCGTGAAACTGCTAGGTCGGAGCTCATGTGACTACTGCTTGGATGCTCGCATTTCTCATTCCATCCTCTCAGATTCCGTGCCAATGAACGAGCAATTATTTTCCCTACTGGAATGCATCTGCCCTTCTTAGAAAAAACAGATAGCTTGTCTTCAATTGCGCCTTGGAGTGATGAGTCTGCCTGGTCTTGTTCACTTCTGTTGCTTTCCAGGATCTTCAGAGACGTGAGATAAGAACCCCAAATTCATTGTCGCCCATTGCCTCTACAAAGAGTCAGGAAAATCCATTCTTTGCAACCCCACGGCTTTAGGCCGAGCTCTCACTTTCTCTCCACGGTCATCAGTCCGGCATTTCAGGGTTAAGATTCTTTCCACTTGCAAGACAGTGAAGAATCCGATTACTACAGTAGTTGATTTCTCTCAGGGTCGTGGAAACATGATGCAATTTCAAGGAGCAGATCATCAAATCAAGCGTCAAGCCTCCCTGCCACTGCAAGATACCCTGACAGTTCAACCTTCATGTGCCCCACTGGAAGCTGAGCTGCAATCCATTCAATTCCCCCTAGGCAAACTGGTACTAAGGTAGGAGGCTCGAAATCCGCACAGGCTCTAAAACCGCACACCTCCTCAAATGTACACTATGTGTACATGGGTTTTTTTCATCTTTACATGGATGTATCAACAGTGTACATTTGAGAAGGTGTGCGGTTTTAGAGCCCTGTGCCATTTCGACTTCAAAAACTCATAACTAATTCTACAAAGCTCCAAAAAAATATGAAACGACTTGGGTTAGATGTCAATTCCTCTTGTCTTTCAAGAAAAATTTACTGAAAAATATTTCAATAAGTTTCACCTCCCCAAAATTCAGTTTTAGCTCTTAGATGGGCGCTTTATGAACCTCCTACCTTATAGGATAAGAATTTTCCCTACCTATAGTTTGGTTCCACATACCTTGACACATACATACTTGCTTTGGCAAGGTTTTTACATCAGGTGAAAATATTGAAAATTGTCAAAAGCCTATAGCCCTATGAGATAATAGGAACCTAAGTGAACCTTTACAAGTCTCCCCAGGGGACTCTTGAGTTTTTAGGGATCGAGGAATAATAAAATACAAAGTATTTTGTTATAAAAATGTCAAAGCATATTTTCTCTTTATTTTTTGGGGATAGATATCACAATTCATTTCCTATTTATTATTCTTGGAAATGGTATGGACTTTTATTCTATTTCAAGTCACATATTTGTATATTTAATCTTCTATTCTATGAAAATCAAAACACTATGGTATTAATTTTTAAAGTGATGGATACTGTTGGCAATTGAAATACAAATTCAACATAGTTTATCATATATTTTTAAAACACTTCTAACATGAATAAAATCTCACCTACGACTTTGCTCTACTATACACAACCATCAACAATTGGTCTCATAGAATGATATAATCACTAAATTCTTTAAAATGATATGTTGTTGAGATTATTATGTTGGGCTTTAGTTTCAGCCTTAGGAGCCTTGTTGTGTGTTAGTAATATATAATATGTGGATAACATACCACATCTTAGAATCCAATTTGTATATTGATTAGAAATTCACACTACCTCATGTAATGTCACACTTTGTAGGTGACATTGTAAAATAAGCCAATTCCTTCTTCAATAGTCCCAAGGCAATAGAAATATCTCTTTCTTGGGATACTCAGGGTTCTATTAAGTTTAAGACATAAGTCATTGTAATTTGTCTTGTTAGGAATGATTTTGCTATGGGCTTCCTTCATTCTTGGGAGCAAAAGGGAGTCCCTCGAAGGTCCTAATAATGATCAATAGTGTTATGATAGTTTCTCATTCAATGGATATTATGAAATTTGTCATGTTGTATTTAAATTGGATTGAACAACTTTTACAGGTCAAGATTGAATATTTTTTGTTAATTTTTTGAATAGTGATACAATTCAAAAGACAAAATATACTAGGAACTCAAGAATAACACTATTTTCAATTCCAACAAGATTAAAAATGCAATAATGACATTTTTTGTGTTGCAACTCATGGTTTGTCTAAAGTGGTCAATGAGATTCCATGTCTTTATTTCATCAAGAACTTCCAAGTATCAATGAACTAAAATTATATGCATATGGTAGAAACACCCATAGTTAACTACTTAATCCCTAAATGTTTTGGACTATGTTTTTACCAAAAACGCTCCAAAACTATCATTTCTAGTGCAAGTACCAAATGTTAGGAAAAAAACATTTTTGGACACATATAACTATAAGATCTTGTAGTACGCTGATTTGAGACGAAGTGGAAAAAATTTCAGAAATTTCCACCATGTAGATTGTAAGATATTAGCATTTGAATTGGCAAAAAGCCTTTTGGGGGCCCTCTGAAAAAATGGGCACTTGCACTTCACAAGGTCACATTTTTATGAATCAAATTCCAAAATGGTGGTTACTCTTTGGATTCATTCTTCAATGCAAGTTGGCTAAATGCTTGAAAAAATTTAGATCATTTAGAATTGTACGACATGTAAGAAACAAATAATAAGTACAACATAACATTCAATAGCAGAGCAACTCACTGCCCTCCACTCAACGAAATGATGTGGAATATTCCACACCACCAATAGCTAAGAGGCCATGCGGTGAAAACATCAGAGATATAATTGACGTTTGCTGCAGGTCAATTACGACTCTTTGCTGCACGTCTCTGGGATAGTATAAGAAATTTGAGTACTTTTAAATATACCTTTACAAGGTACAGAACTTCTTGAAAACAAATGCCTTCCAGTCATAGAAAATGATGAATTCTTCAACTATAATCCTCCACTTCACTCCACAACAAGTTGCATATCCAAGTACGAATTGGCGAAGACAACTCCTTATATACATGTGGAGTGGTAGGAGGTTAAACAAACAATGTGGGATATGTTGATAGAATTAGTAAGAGCTCAATCACTCATACTTAAGGCAAATTAAGGAAGGAATTGTATTTGAAGTAGAATTTCAAACCTCATTTAGGCATAGTAGAATAATTTTTTTCAAAAAATTTTGAACTAAAAAAAGTTGATAAATCAAGTTAAATTTCATATCCAAAAATCCTTTTGAGATTTCAAGCCTCCAATCAAAGGTTATGGACAAATTTTAGAGAGAGGTTGGAAGGGACATATTTTTGACATTTTTGAACATCTTGAGTTCTTTGAATTTTGTCTATAACTTTTGATTAAAGGGTCAAAATTACAAACGGATTTTTGTAGATGAAATTTAGATTGATTTACCAAATTTTCTTAGTTGAAAGTTTTTTTGAAAGAGTTATTCTACTATGCCTAAATGGGGTTTGGAATTTTATTTCAAACATAATTCCTACATTTTGACAATGAGTGTTCAAGTTCTCATCTTCAAATTATCCCATACCTTTTGAGGATTCATGATGGACGATGAATTTCTATATTAAATGACATTTGCACCCTTCATTAATACAATTGTCAATGAAGCAATACCATTACCATGCCATCCAAATTCTCAGGTGATGAGAAATGACATTTGCATTTGATTAAAAAGAGTCATTGGGTTTTCGATATACCATCTTAATATCTATTTGTTATTTAGTTCGGCTAGTGCTGCCACTATTGGCATCCCAGTTATTAAGCCCCCTTCAATACTACTCTTGATGGATGGATGAATCTCGTGGATGAGGATTCTAGAGAGGAAAAGGCAACCTCTTGAAAGCTACTCAATGTTATGAAAGAAGTAGAGAATGATTCAAAATATGAAATTGTTCAGAATTTTTTTATGGAATTGAAAAATGTCAATCCCAATGGTTGTAATGTAGTAAAAAAATTTACATCCTAATCTTTTATTTTTTTTCCCAAAAATATTGAAAATTGAGTTAAATAAAGGACCTCAAAGTTTATTTTAGAGTAGGAGTTCCAGAACTACCCACAAACTAAAACTCCCCATAACTTTCATGTTATTAATCACAATGGAATAGTTCGAAGCTTTACATGTATATATAAATCTAGAAAACCGATATCAAATTTTTTATTCTTAAAAAAAAAAATTAAGAAATTTTTGGATTGCTCGAAGATCAATGAAAATTACATATCATGCAATAAATTTTTAACCATGTAGTCAAAAGTTATGAAACATTTTGTGCCTTAAAGCTACTCCTTGGGCACATTTTGTGTGAAAATTTCAAAGAATACAAAGAAAAACTCTATTCATAGTGAGTTACCCAAAATCGCTATATTGCCAAAAAACCATAGTTTGGTCCTTTAGGGTTTAAGCATTTTGCACATTTTTTGGAGTAGTATAAGGCAATGCAAATTTTTTTCCACTTAGAAAGATAGAAATCATGTAGATTGCAACTTTTTTGGTAATTTTATGCTTTGAATTGAAATTATTGTGAGTTATGGAAGCCAAAAGTTGGTTTGGAACTAGACCTAATGCATAGAGTCTTTTATAATTGCTCATTCAATGTGACTACTTTGACTCTCAAAACCAAGGATATGTGTCATGACATTGATGGTTAGAAAATGGTTAGAAACCAAGAACAAGTGGGTAGAAATCAATCATAGTCTTTGATATATTCTCCAATGTCTCTAGACTGTCCATGGGATCCTAGTTAGGAATGGGTAGCATTAGAGGAATTTTGGGGGGTCTGGAGGGCCATTTCAAGCATGTTCCCCCAGCATTCCGGGAACGGCTGTTGTCAAATTTTTTTTCAAGAATTTTTGAGAATTTTTTTAAAATTCCTTTGTCAAATTTGTTTATAAAAAAATTTGAAATTTTATTGTTATTTAGAATTTTTTTGTGGGTGGGTGGGGAATTCATGGAGTGACCAAGAAATATTGAGGTCAAATTTCAATCAATAAGATTTCAATAAACCCTAAACCCAAAATTCATGAAACTTGAAACATGTGATTCTAGCCAACATGTACATTCTTCATATAAAAAGAAATGAGACATAACTACTTTTCCCAAATAAATTATTTTCATGTAGAAATTTCAATGTTCAAATAAGAATTGGTCTACATACTATCCGTTGTAAGTGAAATTACACATGAGGGTAGAATTCCTTTTGTAGGACAAGATGTCCGAATTTCACTTCATAATTCCAATTTCTCAATTTATGAGAGCAATTCACAGATTGGCACACTACTTTTTGGAGTCACCTTACATGTTATAAAATTGTTTTGTCAAAATTTGTACATATAGAGTTTAGAGATGTATAAAAACTAATGATGATCGTTTTAGGCAAGGTCTGCTTCTTCACATCCCCCCTTTACAACTGGAATGGATGAATGAGCAGAGCAACAATTTTGATGAAGGTGGTCCTAGTTCACTACCTCATATAGAGCAAGGGGATGATATGCTAGCTAGTGAGGTACATGCCAATTCTTCTAAGTTGCACTACAGAGGGAGGGTTCAAGCACAGAGTATTGGTGAAGGTGCTTCAATGTTGAATCATATGCCGGAAAGTGAGGATGCATATGATGGGGATGAAAGTAGTGATGGAGGGGATCCGGAGAATCCTGATAGTGTGAAGCATAGGTTTCGTGATTCAACATGGTCACAATCAAATTTCACCTTTTCTCCCAAACCCAAAGTATTTGTAGGTGCACGAGGAGCTACAACCTCTTTCCGCACATTGCCTACATTTATGCAATTATTTTCACTATTTTGGCTCAACACTCTCTTGCGGAAAATAGTGATAGAGAGTAATTGTTATGCAACCACATTAGATGAGCATGGAAAGACAAGGGGGGGAGAAGGATGGTTGCCTTTGACAATTCAAACTTTGAAGGCTTATTTAGTAGCTCGCATTTTTATGGGCTTGAAGAAACAACCAAACATAAAGACATATTGGAGCAAAAAAGGGTCCTTCTTTCATTGTCCTCGAATTTCCAAGATCCTATCTAGGGTGAGGTTCCAAGCAATAACTAAATGTCTACATGTCACCAATCCATCTAGTTATGTTTCGGAGAGAGAGATGCCCGGTTATGACAAGATGGGGCAAGTGTGGTGGCTTGTAAATGACATTAGAGAGAGTTTCAAATGTGGATGGTCTTTGGGGAAGTATCTTACTGTGGATGAAATGATGATATGGTACAAAGGCTCTTATTGCCCTGCTAGGCAATATATGCCTAAAAAGCCACAAAAATGGGGCATAAAGGTTTGGTGCTTGGCGGACTCAATATCAAAAATGTTTTCAATTTTGAAATCTATTGTGGGGCAAATCATGAAGGAGAAGAAGAATTACCACACGTGGTTCATGGAGAGGCAAATGTGGCACACAATGTGGTTATGAGATTGTTGAATGGCCAAGGGGGAAAGGGACATGTTGTTGTCATGGACAATTATTTTTCTAGCATTGGGTTATTTATAGAGTTAGGTGCACAAGAAATTTATGCCACCGGCACAATGAGGTCTAATCGGATGGGCCTACCTACGGAATTGAAATTGGTTTAAAATTGGACCAATTCACCTCAAGGTACATTAGAATGGAAAATGCACAAATCTCGTGGCATTGCGTGTGTATTGTGGAAAGACAAACGCCTGGTTCTCCTCATTTCTACCAATGCATTGCCTATTGACTTTCCATGTGTGCCGGTCCCCATAGGAATGGGGCAAGAAGGGACCTAATCCAAACCTCCTCTATACATCTAGAGTATACCACCCATATGAGAAGTGTAGATGTGGCGGACCAACTTAGAGCATCATACTCTAGCCAAACTAGGTCACACAAATGGTGGCATCGAGTTTTTTACTTCCTATTGGACACAATTGTGGTCAATATATACGTAATATATTTGGAGACCTTGCGTCAATGTCGTCATCCGAAGAAACCAATTACTCACCTCTAATTCAAGGTTGATTTGTGTGATGCTCTCACATAGAATTGGCGTGGTTGGAGAATTGATGTGGATGAAGAAGAGGAAGATCCGCGTCCCCACATGCCAACTTCAAGTCACTTGAGGAATCCATGCCTATTGTGTGGGGACCCTAAGTGTAGCTTTTATTACGAAAGTTGCAATCATGTGTTCTTGTGTTTGAATCAGGGATGTTTTGAAGAGTATCACTATGGGCCCCGGAATTGCACAGGTGACACCCACCAACGAAGAGCATAAGGTGAATTGAATGTTGTAGAATTATTTCCTCAACCCTCTCTTTATGTTTTTCTACCTCTTCTCTATGTTTTTTGGAACCCCAATATATCCACCACCTTCCCAGGTGTTTTTTCTTTTGTTGTAGAATTATTTCCTCCTCCAATCTCTATTTGTTTCCCTACCCCTTCTCTATGCTTTTGGAACCCTAATATATCTATTACCTTCCCATTTTTTTTCTCTTCTGGTGAAGAATTATTTCATCAACTTGTCTATTTGTTTCCCTCACACTTCTCTATTTACACTAAAATTTTACGTAATGATATTTGCTTTGGGACCCTTTATCTAAAATCACAAGCTTTAAAAAAATCTTCTAAGATAGTCATGTTAGTTTTTTTCCTGGCTTTGGCTAGAAGTCCTAACAAAAACTTGATCATTCTTTTTCCAACCCCTAGAGTGTAGAGCCCTTGGAATGTAGATTCCCTGGAGTGTGGAGCCCCAGGAGTGTGCGTGGTGGCCACAATGCCCCCGTGGATGGTCTGCCGCCCCTTGTGCGAGCCTGCAGCGTGAGCAAGGCATGCAGACAGGGAGGGCAAAGCTTTGGGAGGAGGGGTCGATCACAAACCTTCTGGCAACTCCAATTTTCCAGAATTGGTCAAACTGGATTCATGTAGAGGTCTCTCAAGACCCAACATTTGAGGGGGGCCCAAAACTCTTCAGCAGACATGGAATGCTATGGCTGATTTTGTGGTGTCATTTTTTGAGATTTCCAAATTTTTTCTATCGAACAATTCCTAATGGTAAAGTATTCATATGTTATTATCTTCACCATTCAAAATTTTGATTGGAACTCATCACACTAAGAAATTTGACTATGGAAAAAATGCTAGTGTACACTACTTTTCCCAAACCTATGTGTACAATCATGTTGTTTTGCTTATGTTCTACGAGTGCAATGACTTTGAAATTTTTTGAGAAGGTTTGTAACTCACATGGTCAGTGTAATTCAAGGAATTACAATGAAAATCGAATTATATAGATGTGGAATTCAGCAATCAAAGTGCAGCTGCCCGTTTTTTTCACAGTGAGAAAAAAAAATCTCAACTTTCAACCTTTAGATCTCACTCATTTCAAAGAATTTAGTAGTGAAAATTGGTGGGTATATAAATAGTGAAGACAAGTTCAAGATCTTACAGTTGAAAGTTCAAAAAAAAATTCTTTTATTGTCCACTCCTCACATTCTACAAACACCACTTATGGAACTATTTTCTTCAAAAACACTCTCAAAACCTTTAGGGGTTAAGTGATTCATATAGTCTTCATCTTGGGATTTCATGTAAATTGAAATGATGGAAATGGTGCACCTATTTTATCTAATTTTTGTAAATATACTTCTAAATAAATTATATATCATAGACATTGAATATTTAAAACAAGCATAGTAGTCATATATTACACGTCTAATAAATGATTTAAATAACTAGATTTCTAGTTGATGTCCCTCTTTTAAGCTATTTTTTTTCAAATTTTATTTTTTTCTAAAAATAAGAAAAATAAAAATCATTGCAAAAAAATTGACTATACAATGAATTGAATGGTAGTAGTTTAGGTGGATTCCAAGTTAAACTCTATTTTGTGGTATTTTAAGAATTTAAGTAGTGTAGCACAATTCAAGGCTAATGATTTATTGTTCAATTTAGACATAGGTTGAAGTTTTAGGCCATCAAATGGGATGTTGCCACATCATACATGGGCAAATTCAATTTGAAGAAGAAGACAATAGAATAAAAATAATTGCACTTGATGACAAATGTTATGCTAAGTAGAGCAAGATAATATTAATTCAAATTAACAATAAGAACAAAGGAAAGACCTAAGAATTGAAAAGAAATATGATATGAACCTAGTATAAGACTTTGGAATCTAAATCCTCAATAGTCAAAGTGAACCAAGTTCTTTGTTTTGACTTCTTCTTGGCTTCAGTTGTAGCAAGATCTTTATTGGATACAGGTTTTTAAAATATGAGAGTGGTTGCCTAGTTATACTTTGAATGCAATAAAGTTTGTAAATAAGATTTATAGAAACATGAAATTTTTTTTTTCACTTTCTTTTGGCAAAACAAGATTTACTGTGTGAAAATATGTGAAGTGAATATACATTAGAAAAAATGTAGAATCGTGACAATTACAATGGTTTTAACCAAACAAGCTTTAGATACTAAAAAATCAAATGAAATGAAAATTGACAAAGAAATTGAAGGGATTATCAATTGACTTTATGAAATGTTGCCAACATAATTGCAACGTCCTCCTTGACCTCCAAAACAATACTTTCAACATAATACCACATGAAGTTGTCTATTTAATCTCAATTGATAACATGCAATTATGCTTGCAAACAATAGTTGCCATCTCACACCACATACATCTTGCCATAGAAAACTTTAAGACCGTCATCATTTTTCAATTCTTTCTACAATACAGTATTTGCCCGTACCATATTGACACTCTATAATTTAATAATATCATTAATAACATCAATTATATCTTAAAAAAGACATGCAATTGTAACTCCAAGTGATTTTCAAAAAAGGTTGAAGTACAACATTTAATTTCCTTGCTTGTGGATTTCATTATGTTCATATCTTTGAAACAACATCTAAATCTAGATTAGAAATAGTTCTCATTTGTGTATATGTATTGTACAATATGTAATTTAACACAACAACTATTAACGACTATGCATTAGAAAGGCAAGAAAATTTTAGCATTTGATTAAATCCTTAACATATGGTAGAAGCAAATCTAAATTAAAAAAATCGTAGCCATTAATGGCTATGCACTAGGAAGGCAAGAAAATTTTAGCATTTGATCAAATCCCTAGTATATATTAGAAGCAAACCTAAACTCAAAAACATGGTCATTAATGGTTGTGCACTAGGAAGGCAATTTTTTTTGATTACATGCACAAAGAAAAATGACTAGTACGTGTAATCTAAAAATGAAATGTGAATCACATCCAATTTAAACAACTATATTTGTATTAGATGAGGTTGGAAAAATAGCCAAGCTGTTAACAATTGATGAATAGTAACGAACAACTTGAATTGGCCAAACTTTCTTAGAACCAAAAACAAATGTAACAGTCTAGCACTTGATACCAATACCCTAAAAATGAATCTTTTTCAATCTAAATCAAGATTACAAAAAAAAATTCTAGTTTGTGTATATGTAATGTATATTGTGTAATTTAACATGGCAGCTGTTAATGGTTGTCTATTGTGAAGGCTGAAAAAATTGCAATATTTCACCAAATTCTAGAATATGGTACAAACAAACTTGAATTCAAAAAAGCATAGCTGTTAAATGCAACCCATTAGAAGGACCTAAAAATTGTAGTATCTAATCAATTCCTATCATATATTAGAAGCAACCCTAAATATGTGTTTGTTAACGGTTGTGTACTAAAAAGGCTTTGGAAGAAATAGTAACATTTGACCAAATCCTTAGCATATATTGGTAGTAAACTTGAATCTACAAAAGCATGGTCATTAATGGTTGCCCATTGGGAAGGTAAAAATATGAAAGGATTTGAATCTCAAAAAGTGTGGTTGTTAACGGCTATCCATTGGGAAGGCAAATAAATGAAAACATTTGAGTCTCAAGAAGCATGGCCGTTAACGGTTGCCTATTGAAAAGGTAAAAATATGAAAGCAATTGAATTTGAAGAAGCGTGTCTGTTAATGGTTGTTGATTAGAAAGGTAAAAATATGAAGGTATTTAAATCCCAAAAAAGCGTGGGTGTTAATGACCGTCCATTGGGAAGGTAAAAAAATGAAGGCATTTCAATTCCAAAAAGCATGTTTGTTAACGACTGCTCATTGAGAAGGAAAAAACAAAACATTTGATCAAATCATAGCCTACATTGTACCATATAGCAAGATTTGTTGTCTAATGCTAGATTTTAAATTTAAGTTCAAAATAAACTTCAACACTCTATAGTATTATTTTTTGATACTATAAGCATTGAAATCAAACTGATTGAAAAAATATTGGGTAGTCACCTCACATTAATTCAAAAGCCACTTATTATGAAAATAACTATTAACCCATTATGTTGTCCTTTAAAGAAATTCTTAATTGGCTTACTTTACCTCCCTCAAAATAATTATTGATATTTTAGAAATCTCAAGATAATTAGATCAGAGGATAAAGTATGCTAGACTACATGGAACATAAATATTAACGTGCATAAAAATATTAAATACAAAAGTTATTAATTCATGAAAATGACAAATTATATTGATTCCTGTATTTTGGAGCACTTTCAAGAATTAACTAAAATTAATAACACAAAAATTATTAGATATAATAATTCATATTCTTAAAGTATATACTTCAGAATACAAGATTGACAAATTAATAACGAGGGAAAATATCTTAATTCACAAGTTATTAATTTTACAAAAGACCACTTCAGCACAGACAAGGAAGACCAAAGCGGCATTACAACTTAATTAGTACATAGAGTTACTAGGCTAATTATAGGAAAGAATTAGTTAGGAAAAGGTATTTAGGAAAATTATAGGAGGAATAGTCTTAGACCTATTTCCAAGGTTTAATGGTTAGGGTTATTTTAATAGTCCCCTATCACCAAGGAAAACTATATAAAGAGGCAAATTTCTCATTCAAACATAACAAATAAAAGGCAAAAAGATATAAAAGACTTACAACAAAGACAAAGAGCTTAAAGAGAAAACAAGTCAAAAGAAATAAGAGATTCAAGACCAATTGAAGAATTGAAGATAATAAAAAAAGATCAACATCGAACCCTAGTTCATTACAAATTGAAAATACAAAGAATTAGATTAATATAATTCTATTGCATGGAATAAAATTACATGAAGTGAAAAAGTGTGTTTCAATACCTAGTAGAGAATACAAACTCTTTATACAAGTTGGGTAGTAGAAGGTATAACAATCCATGTGGGATAGGTAAATTAGGATTAGTAAGAGCACAATTGCTCATATCTAGTTAAGTCAAAATTAAGGAAGAATTGTGTTCAAATGTAGAACTTTGGACCTCATTTTGGCATAGTAGAATAATTTATTCTAAAATTTTTTGACCTAATAAAAGTTGGAAAATCAAGTTAAATTTCATCTTCCAAAATCTGTTTGAGAATTTAGGACTCTAATCAAAAGTTATGGACAAAATTCACAGAAGGGTTGGAAGAGACATTTTCTTTAATATTTTCAAACATCCTCTATGATTTTTGTTCATAACTTTTTTTGGGGGGGGTTCAAAATCACAAATGGGTTTTAAGAGATGGAAGTAGGCTTGATTCCCCTACTTTTCTCAATTCAAAGTTTTTTGTAAGAAGTTATTTTATTATGCCAAAATGAGGTTTGAAGTTCTACTTTGAATACAATTCATGCATTTAATTTGACAATGAGTGATCAAGCTCTCATCTTCGAATGATCCTATACCTTTTGAAGACTCATGACAAACAATGATTTTCATTTAAAAACAACCTCATAACAAATTTTTTTGATCGTAGATGGTCAAACGATGGTTGATATTTAATTCAATGAATTGTTATTGGGTTCTTTTAATTTTTGGCAAACCATCTTTACATTTCTTAAAAGGACTTACTTATTCCATTGGGAAACAAACATGTACAAGCACATAGAGAAGCTAATCACCAAATAATTTTTGAACTAGCATATATATCCGACTCTATACGCACTACAAGGATGCAATGTCAATATGTGAAGTAGACAAAATGTATCTAGATATTAGAGCTTAATGGTACTTTTCAAAATTGTATAAGAACAAAAAATTCTTGAACTAGAAGATTGGATTGCATTTTGGGCACTTTTTGATACCGATAGTAGGTTGGATTTATTATAATTGGTGTTACTTTTAACCTCATTTTTTTTTTCTATTTCTTACCCTAAACTCTAAATTACAAACCATTTGAATAATGACTTCATCAATAATCTTTGTAGAATTGAAATTAACAATAGCTAAACTAGCAGACATCCCAACGTGCAACTTGGAAGAAACAATGCACAACAAATTGATGTAGGCTTCTGGGAAATGTGTATTTGATTTGTTGATTGCCACATGTGATGACTAGATTTGAACCTTCATGCAAATGATGAACTATAGGATTTATCTTTACAAGGGCCCTTTTAGGAAAGGCCCACGTAAAAAAGATATGAAACTGAAGAGAGCTATGATATTTACAGATAGAAAGGAAATTGCAAACGTATTTAATGAGATGCTTGCAGAGGAAGACATATGCACTTGAGTTCTGTACTTGGAGGGAAAGAGGTATTTGATTCAAGCAAAAAAAATCAGACCCTTTAATTGTTTCTGAAGTTGATCGCATCAACCTACAAGGTTAACTTCTCTCATCTTCAAGTTGAAACTAGATTGGTAATTGCTAGAATGAAAGTCAAGTATAGTTGAAAAATTTAACACGATCATGCCCTATATTTGATTTGTAGTGGAAATGGATTGTGATATATTGAAATGGCTATAGTGAGAATTTCACATAAGTCAAGGAAATAGTGTCGCACTATTCAGAAGTATACACAAAACAAATGTAAGCTATTGATTATTATACTTAGGAAACCATTGTTGCCTCTATTTATAAAGAACAAAAGCATGATTATAAGTGTATGGCAGTTCAGACTGAGGATTTTTGGTTTTGTGCAAACAAAATTGTATAATGCGTCGTGGAACTTAAGTGTTTCGATGTTCTTACCTAACATGAGATCCCAAGCCATTTGGCCTATTTTTACTGATACGAAGTTTACCCTTACTAAAATCATCAAGACATATGAATAAACAAGCTAGTTGACAAATATTAGCATGATATGAAGTAGATATGTAGTATGAATATATTATCTTCAAAATTCTCAAATCTAGTAGCAAAATATTATATTCATATTCCAATATATATTCCTTGCAGTAATAAAAGAATATTTTATTATATATACAAGGTTCCACATCCTATAATATTTTTGTTGCATTCATCTTCCTCTCATCTTTAGAATTGCCTCTAAATTATTTATACTCTCACATAATCAAATCACTTTGGAATAGCCTCTCAAAACATGATACAAATTTCAAATCATACAATACCATCAACTTGTCAAGCTTTTAAATATTAAATCCACGGTCATGGATTCTGTAGATATAAACTATGAAACCAAATATTTTGTTTTTGTTTTAAGGTGTGAATGGAGTTCATTTTACCTTTGGTTTTAGGAATACATGGTGATAAGTGATTTGAGGAATTGCCGTGGGATTTCAAGTGAACAATGGATGAGTTTAACGGTTAGACCGAAAAGGATCTAGACAGTTACTTAAGCTATGTTGATAAGTGATTTTCTTTCTCTCTTCTTCCCCTCTGTGTTTCCAAGTTGTATGTGAGTTTTAGAACACTTGTGTGATTTTAATCTTTTCTTAATAATAAGCTTTAAGCATATATATTTTAATTGTGTGTAAGTCCCAATGATTGGGCATCTTTTATTGTGTTTTAGATTGAGTTTAAAGATCTAGTGATTGGGCAATTGTGTATGTATTGAATTTTCTTGTGAGATGAATTATTATTTGTTGTGCTTAAAGTAATTGTTCATTTGTGAGTATTTGATTAAATCATTTTATTTGTTTGTATAAGCTTGTAGCAGTGTGTGCTCTTGTTAAGGCTTGAAGCAGTTGGTTGAATGTAAGGATTGAAGCTTTAAATAGTGGTGTGAGAATTTTCATTGAATGATTGTATTAGTTTATGAAAGCTTTGAGTGTTGTGTTTGATAATAATGCTTAAAGCAAATTTGTGAGTAGTGTATGTAATTCGAGATGATGTCCTATGTGTGATGTGAATGAGATTGGAAACTATATTGTTGAATATTATTTAAAGGCTTAAAGTATGTTGTAATTGGAAGAGAGAATCATTTATTGAATGCAGAATTGTTATGATTGAATGTAAAAATCCCAGAGATTGGGTGATGCTAGAAATTGTAAGTATATCCAAGAATTGGATTTAAGTGAATCTAAAGTTCAAAGCTTGAAGCTATATTAATGTTTATGTGTTTGAATGTAGATTAATATGGATTATGTGAAAGAGTCTCAATAATTGATAGCCTTGTGTTTGTGAGTTTAAAGTAATTATTTAGTTCCATAGTGAATTGATGAGAGGTTATAGTTGGATTGTTACGATAGAGTGGCTTGAAGCAATTCAATATAGTAAGGCTAAAAGCAAATGTATAGATTGGAAGTGAACTGTAAAGATAATTATTGAAGGAGTATGTCGAATAGTTGCTTAAAGCAAGTTAGAATAGGATATGTTATAAGCAATATTAAGAGTGTGATGGTCTGAGTGAAATTGTTTATACTAACCGTGGTATGTAGAGTGATGAGTGATGCTTAAACGAAATATTGTGAACCTATGTTTTAAGCAAATGCAACAAGAAATGGATACTATGGTGCTTAAAGCTATATGTCGTGTCTATCCTTGCTTTAAGTGTATTCCTTATTTATCCCTATACTAGGATAAGATAGAGAACGCATACTTGTTTTATTGCATTCATATGTGTCGGAAGGAAATTAGTGATTGGATAAAAGAGTGATATCCTTACCTTAAAACCAATGGGTTATTTTTGTACTATTTTTCATTAGAATCAAGTTATTAAGACATTTCTATTTTAAAAAGTGACTTCCGTCACAATGCGTTAGATTATTTGATCATTCCATGAATTTTGAACCCCTATACTATAATCTTGGGTTTTGTTGAGAAAGGTGAAATTCTAGATTACAGATCCCATGGTCATAGGTCATATTTTTCTAAATATACAAAATTTTGTTGAAAAATATTAGTGTTTTAAGTTTTCGACCAAATTTAAAAAAAAATTATATCATATTTTATATTTCAAGACTCTAGGCTCAGACAATCCCCGCTCACCATTCATAGGCTCACACTCACATGCTCACATCCTAGTGTCATTGCATTTCGATCAAAAATCAAAAACCTTGTTCATGTTCTACCTACACATTTCATTGGCAAACCAACTATACAAAAAGACTATGTACATCAATCGCAAGTTACCAATACAAATTTATTTGTCAAAATCCCTAAATCTTGATGCCACTCCATTTGAAATCATTTATTACTTAATCTTTATAAATACTTTTAAGACCTTGTATAATATCATTAATTAATGTTCTGTTTAAGAACCCTTGGATCAATAATGGATAAGCTAACTCGATACGGAATAAGAAGTATATTCACTTCATTAATTCAAAATTGAAAGTTTTTTTAGTTTTTTATAAAAAATAATAGAAATTTTAGAGGCAAAATCTAAAGTGATGTTATCTTTAGAAATGAAAACAAATTTTTTATCCATACATAGTGAAGAAAAAGAGGAACTAAAGTAATGGTAGTTTAAGTTTAACCTCATGGTCATGGCTATTCAAATTTTACCATAGAAGTAAGTTCTAAACCTCAAAAGAACCCAAATCTTGAGTTCATTGGAATTCATTATCAACAGTAATACATCTAAAATTGCAATCCACAAACATTATAAGAAATCCCTATTTTTTTTAACATATTTTTATAGACATCCACTTGTTTTTATATTAGCAAAAACATCAAATGTAACATCAAATTGTAAATGAAAACAATCGGATGTCTATAAAAATGTATCCAAAAAAACATGAGTTTCTTACAATCAAAATTCAAGACACTCCAAACCTTATGGATTATAGATTTTCAAACTTAACCCTTAAAAGGATGAGCTAGTTATCATAGAAATCATTTGATTAGATACCTCATGAATTGTTGGATTTTTAAAAATGCAAAAGAACTCATTGGAGTCAAACTAGTACACAAGACCTCCCCTTCACACACAAAATTTGGAAGATGAATAGTTGCTCTTCTATCTTACATGGAGAGATTCTTTATCATTCCTTGACTAGAAAATGTTGCCGCGTTGTTTAAGATTTCAAATTGAGAATTGTAGAAATATTTCAATTCGAACTTCATTTGGAATTGTTGCCAAGCTTGAACCTATTGAAATTAGAGTGGTTAAAGAACAAAAGTTCTCCACTTCTTTTACCAAGTTCTACAACCCAAAACACTCTTGCAAATCCAAGGGGGCAAAGAAGATGATGTCGCCACTTCTTTTAGTAAAGCCACCAAGCTTGAATATCCTTTTAAATTGAGAGTTGCCAAGTAAAATGAATTCTCCATCTTCTCTTTTTACCAGACCACCATGCTTAATAACTCTCTCAACTTGAGAATAGTGAAGGAAGTCAAGTTCTCTATTTCTTTGAGCAAAGCTCCAAACATCAGAACTTTATTAATTTGAGAGTGGTTTTTGAAGACAAGTTCTCTACTTCCATTGGCAAAGATGCCAAGCGTGAACACCATCTCAAATCTAGAGTAGTTAAGGAAGACAAGTTCCCCACTTCCTTCGGCAAAGTTGCCAAATTTGAGTACCTACTCAAATTTAGAGTGGTCAACGAAGTCAACTTCCCCACTTTCTTTGGCAATGTCACCAAATTTGAGCACCCACTCAAATTTAGAGTGGTCAAGGAAGTCAAGTTCCACATTTTCTTTGGCAAAGTCATCAATCTTGAACATCCACTCAAATTTAGGGTGGTCAAGGAAGTCAAGTCCCCCCTTCCTTCGGCAAAGCCACCAAGCTTAAACACTCACTCAAGTCTAGAGCAGTCAAGTAAGGTAAGTTCCCCACTTCCTTTGGCAAAGTTTCCAAATTTAAACACTCACTCAAATTCAGAGTGGTCAAGGAAGAAAAGTTCCCTAAGGTCTTTGGTAAAGCTACTAACTTCAAACATTGTGTCAAATTTAATGTCATCAAGGAAGACAAGTTCCCCACTTCATTTGGCAAAGCTACCAAATTTGAACACCTACTCAAATTTAGAGTGGTTAGAGAAGACAAGTTCCCCACTTCCTCTGGCAAAGTCGCCAAACTTGAATACTTATTCAAATATAGAGTGGTCAAAGAAGACAAGTTCCCCACTTCCTCTGGCAAAGTCTTCAAATATGAACATCCACCTACATATAGAGTATTCAAGGAAGACAAATTCTCCTCCTTCTTTGACAAAGCTTCTAAGCTTGAAGAACCATCCAAAGTGAGACTAATCAAGGAAAAGAAGTTCACCACTTGCTTTAGCAATGCCTCTAAGCTTGAACACTCTTCTAAAGTGGGAGTGATAAGAGGAAACAAGTTCTTTACTTCAATTGGCAAGACCTCCATACCTAAATATCTCCAAAAATTGAAAGAAGGTCAATGAAGAGGAAGGAACATCAACCTTCAAAGTTCAAAAGCACATGATGTATAGAATTTCATCCAAGCACCCTAGACCTTCTAAGAGTGTATAATCCAGCCTTGCTACTCTGCCCTCTAAAATATTGTCACATCTCACATGTAGGCAACCAAATTCAAAATAATCATTCTTGCATTAAACAAGGCAATGCAATATAATCACCTATATTAATGTTCAAATGCTCTAAATTTATAATGAAAACTCTTGAGGATCATTATTATTCAATTTTAGTTACAATCCCAATTATAAAAGACACATGCAATCTTGGATGAAAAAACATTTGACATTTGAAGAAAAGAGAAGAAAAATACCTCTCATTAACATATACTTCATGTATTGAAGAGTTGAGTAGATGGTGGCAAAAGTAGGACGCTCTTTAGGATTGCCAATCCAACAATTTTCAATCAAAGTCTTTAGCATAGCTGGGCAATTTGTAGGCAATTGAGGACGCTCACCTTCAATACCAATTCCTTTATTTTCATTGAATTTGACTCATCCTTGAAAGGTAAATCCCCAGTCAAAATTTCATAACACACCATCACAAAACTATACACATCGCACTTGAATTTGTACTTGAGAAACTCTTCACTTCGAGCAAGGCATTCTACACCTTGCTTGACCAATTCTGGAGCCATCCATCAAAAGGTACCTTGATTGTAAGTCATGTAGGAATATGTCGCACTTCCTTCCTTTGTCTTGGATAGACCAAAGTCCACTACTTTGGCTTGCACATATCTAGTTTCCAATTCAACAGCTTTCACCATCTTCACAAGAATATTATGAGACTTCAAATCCTTGTGGATGATTCCTTTGCTATGAAGGTAATTCACACCTTCACCAATTTGAAGCATCAGGTCCACTCCTTCAAAAATGGAGAATGGAAGACAATCACTATGCTCCCCACATCTTCTTTGAATCAAGGCAAACAAATCACAATCCATTAATTCCATGATTATGGAACAGCTCCTCTTGGTCATCATACTACAAAACATAGAAGTGATATTTGGATGGTACAATTGGAAGAGGATTTCCACTTCCTTCAAGAAGAAGGGGTTCTCTGGACCAAGAAATGTCTTCTTGGCAACTGGGGTTCCTAACCACATCACCTTGTAAACAGTAGCAAAGCCACCCCTCCCTATTTGTTCTTCATGGCTTCTTGAGACCACCCAACCAAACAATTGAGCAAGAATATTGCCCTCTTTACAAGTGGGATTGGGATGAACACTCACAAGTCTTCGAAGAAGATACTTTGCCAAATCTAAAGTATCCAATTCTAATGTCACTCTCTTGAGTAAATTCTCTTTATCCACAATGGCCTTTAGCTTCACCATTTCAACTTTAGCTTTGTTAAGGGTATCCACTTCATCCCACATCAAGCCTTGCTGCATTGTTGCACATTCACCTTCCAATAATAAAACTTTGCAAAACTCCAAGTTAAATCCCAAAGATGACACATACTCTGCCACATTTGTAAGGGTCATTGTAGCTTCCACCCAAGCAACTCTCGAGCATCCAGCAACAAAGTCTTGAATTTGCTTTGCCAAAGCCAACAAGAGCTTGAAGATTCCAACCCACTTGGTAACGTTCCAAGAAGAATCAAGACCACAATGTTGGGATCGGAAACCCTCAAAGAAGGACCTTGCAAGTTGAACCACCACTTCAAGTTTATCAACAAGATATCCACATTGCTCTTGATTAAAATTTGGAGGAGGCATTTGTTACATTGCCCCAGGACAACCTTGAAAAAGATTCAAGCATAAGCCAAGGCTCTCCATTGCATCATTGTTAGCCTCTACACAAATTCAATTGCATTTTACAAGATTCAATACCTATGCATTAAGCATCACCACAAATATTAAATGCAAACTAAACTCATCAACTAGAGTAGATCCTTGCCTTGTTTGACCAATTCAAGGAAGCACTTCTAGTATATTAATCTTAATAAGCATATACATTTACAACTAGCTCAATTCAATGAACCAAAACAAAATAAACAAAGTGTTGTCTAAAATGGCAACAACATTACCCTCTTTTGCCTCAAAAAGTATACAAGGACTATTCGAAGGCTCCCACTCTTCCATGGTTAAAAAAAACTCCTTAAACTAAAAGGTGCATACATCTTCAAACTGCACATTGCAATTAAGTTGGCCATTGATACCTCGGATGCAAAGATGGACCAAAATTGACCATCTTCAATTAAAGAGGTTCAAAAAAGAAAAAAAGTTAGAGATATTGGGTTTTGCACTCAACCCGTTTCAAGACCTACATTCATCCTTCAAACTATGTTCCAAATTGTTGTGCAAAAAGAAGAAGTAAGCATGTACCTCCAACAATGGAAACATCAACAGAAGCATCATTTGCTACTCAATTTCTAAGAACATTTCTTAGCTGAGGCAATCAGGGTGAGGCCATGCCAAAGATTAGCCAAACAAACATAGTTTGGCTAGGATACCTTAATAGAGAACAATCTACACTGATACACCTTTAGAACTTGTATGAAATGGCCAAATTTAGAATGAGCAAAGCGTTGACTTTTGTCCAAGAATGATCCAAAATAAAACTTGTAGATACCAAAGCTCACTTATAAATGGTTTGCATTCAAGAAAATGATTTAAACCTCAAATTATTTACCTAACTACAAAAGTAAAAATAGACAGACTTTGCATTCAATGTAGTTTGGGGAGACACATTCAACACCTCATCATCCAGTTCTCTCAAACCCATACCTCCAACAACACTTCTAGACTATTTTCAAATCTCAAGCAATCAAATTCCAAGGGCTAACAAGTTAACCCATATACTATCCACAAGTCCTCATCCAATGGAAAGCAACTCACGCTTGAAAGATGGAGTCTAACACAAAACAAAATTGACATCCATATGTCATAGAAACAGAATGGCAGGAAGCAAGTGCAAAATCATAACATCCATGTGTGAAGAGAAACGACTCAAGGAATTCGTAGATTCTATATAAGATCAGAGAAGAGTTCAACAACAAGATTGAAGTCCACATTCTCACCACACGGGACCGGAGGAGAGCGCGCAAAGAGCTCTGCGGTAAACTTTCAGTTGGTGTTGAGTCTGTTACACCACAAGTCACAAATCAGTTTCCATGGTCCGGGAGTTTGTACTCAAGTTTCAAACTCCAATATGGAAGATGAAGGCACATATATGTTAACTTTCAGTACTATTATATTAATTAAATTAATGAAAAATAATGAAAAATTCTCGAAGAACAGAAATGAGAACAAACTGCAACCGACGTCCTCAATTATCCACACGCTTCATCATCAAACCGCATTACCAGGAACATTACCAATGTTTGCTGGGCTACACACTTTGGGAGTGCTGCAAATCATAGCCTATCCACGATAGTGTGCGCTGTGAAAGAATCAGCGTGGAATTCCAGGTACAGAAGCGAAACACAACTAACGTGCACAAAGCCCTTCCATAGCTGCACAAAGGAAGACTTGGTCAACAATTCACACATCATTTCAGCAAGATGTAGAACAAAGGAAAGCGATTCCATCACCCTTGTGGACCCCAGGGCTTCCACGAGGGTGTAAGAATCAGAGAATACATTAGTTTATCTAAGATTCCAAACACTATTGGTGAGAATACTCATAACAAAACAGTCGTCACTATTCACTGCAAAATATTGACAGCAATTCCCAAATCCTGATTATAGGCATATTGCCACCGAATTGTATTACGAACAAGGTGGAGACTACGGTATACAGTCAGTCAGTTTCTACTTATCACTACTCCGGCTACAATCAAAAGGAACCCATGAGATCGGGACACTTCCTCAGAGGTTCAGCTGGTGTACATCCCTCAATCGAAATGTACATTTGGTCAAAGAAGCAAGTAACACTATCTACCGACATTATTTCGACACAAATGACTATTGCATACGGGTCCAAAGAACACATTCCTTGGTACGATGGAATCCTCTTTCGTTCGCCAACAAGTACATGCCACAAATGGACCAAAATTAAGCAGCCTCATAAAGGTAACCATGCTTACCAGCAAGAAGTGGAGACATAGATGCTCCTGCCTCAAAATGAAGAACTTCTGCTTAACACTGGATGGACAACTTGACCTCAACCAGCTATGATAACACGAACAGCATCAACCTGAAAGGAGCGAAAGCACTGTTTCAGGTTTTCATGGGATCAACAATTATCGAGTAACATGAACAACGACAACAATTTAATTAGAACGAGCATGAAGATGTCACACACGATCAAAGGCGAGCGCCATAGCCTTACGTTGATCGATCAGCAGCTGAAGACAAGAACGCCAAACCCTCCGATCCCACTCCACAACACACAGCTTGAATTGACGCCTCCAATTCACGAGCAGCTGAGGAGACCGAGTATTTCAGATTTGCTGAATTGTGGGAAATCGACTGAATTCCAAAACCAAAGGGGAATCCAGCATCCGTACTAGAGAGTCCCCACTTCCTCATCCAGCTCCCTCTCAACCCCAGACCTGGAGCGATGGTGGTGTGCCTGTGGTCCGGAGGGGCAATTAATAATGATACTATTTGTTGCAGCTGACCCACGTGAAGATTAATATTGTTTAAGAACGACGTCACGGAGACAGCGATTTTTTCAGGGATTTACCAGCAGCTCTCTGCCAAAAGGAAGGGTATAGTAGTCCGCTCGAATTCCGACCCTCTTCTTCAGACTGTCCCTAGCCAGGGTCTGAAATAGACATTAAGAGGTTGTAAAATGGATATGTGTAAAGCATTGAATGTTTTGTCAATGATGTCAGAACCTTTTAACATTTGTCAAATGTTCCTTTATACTTTGCTAATGGATGGAATAAGAGCCAAGGTGGGTCCATTTCTGAAATGTTTACCTGTATTCAAAAAACCTTTTCCCCCACAACTTTGAATGCTAATATTTTTCAATCTATATGGTCAAACTTGATAAAAATTTTACCACATGATCTCATAGAAGTATAGTGCAAGATCCTAAGGTTGGATTTTTTTTATTTTAATATTTTTCTTTCTTGAAAGAATGTAGCAGAAATGGCAATTTCAAGTGATTTTTGTCAAAAAATAGGCCTTGGCCCTTTAGGAGTTAATTTTAGAGAAGGTTGCATTTTGAAACCCTGTCTATTACTTTCTACATGTTGCAGTGCTTTTTTTGGTGAAGCCATATCTTTTTTCAGACTATGCATGTGTGGTTTTTGTAAGGCCTACGATCAAGAAATATATACCTATGATAGAATTCTTTAGAAATTTTTAAGTAATTCAAAAATGCTCTAAAAAAATATGAAACCACTTTGGTTGGATTCCACATCAATTTTTCTTCAAGTGAAAAATAAGGAAAAATAATTTTGTGCATCAAAGAACCATTGAAAAGGCCGACTAGCCCTTAAATGTACAGTTTAAGAGCAAACTACCTTACAATAAAGGTAAGGGTGATTGGTACGACTTGGAAGGGAGGGGGCTCTAAGGTAGGAGGTGCAAACTCTACCCATGCTCCAAGAACTGTTCCTAGAATGTATCAGGAATTGTCATTGTAGGAATGAAAAATGGCCCATTGAAGTATTGGTATGAATTGAGGATTCTCATTGCACAATTTTAGGAATGGTTGGGGATTGAGTTTGATTAGAAAGTTGACAAAATTTTAGTGCACATAATGTGGAGTTCTAAGTAGTGGGAGACTTTGTGTCATCCTAGACAATTAAATGCACCATGTTGTTGCAGCTTAAGGTTAGCACAACTTCGTTTTTGGACTTCATTTGCACCATTAATGGGACCATTAAAGAACAAGTGTTTGACATTTCATGGAAGTCCCTATGGACTCAAAAAGCACCCTACTATTTTGATCTTTAGAAAATCATATCTAATTCAATTTAACTCTAAAAATTACAAATCAAATTGTGATGGATGTGTCTCCTTTTCTTCTTCCTTTGAAAATTTATTAGAAAATGCTTTGATCAAGATAGAAGACATCCTAAGCCAAAATGCTCTTAAGTAGGCAGTTTCTGCACCTCCTACCCAAATAGCAACCACTAACCCACAACCGTACGTTTTGCTTTCTTCACAGTACCAATAGTCTAAAGTAGGAGGCTCAAAATCCACATAGGCTCTAAAACTATCCACCTCCTCAAATGTACACTATTTGTACATGGGTTTTTTTCATCTTTACAGGGATGTACTAACAATGTAAATTTGAGGAAGTGGGCGATTTTAGAACCCTATGCCATTTTGACTTCAAAAATTCATAACTAATTCCACAAAGGTCCAAAAATAATGAAACGACTTGGATTATATGTCAATTCTACTTGTCTTTCAAGTAAAATTTACTGAAAAATATTTCAATAAGTTTCACCTCCCCAAAATTCAGTTTCAGCTCTTAGATGGGCGCTTTATTGACCTCCTACTTTTCATTTCAAGAGGTGGTAGCTTGTAGTGACCATTGTGTTTCAACTTCAAAAATTCGTAACTAATTCCACAAAGGTCTAAAAAAATACAAAACAACTTGGGTTAGATGTCAATTGCATTTTTTCTTCTTACAAAAGTTTACTAAATTTGTTTTCTAGGAATTAAGCTTCCCCAAATGCAATTAGCTCTTAGAAGGTCACTTTAAGAACAAACTACCTTTGTCTAGGGGATTCACCCCTTTATTGCTCTGTATTTTATCCTTTCTTTAAACAATAGAATTTTATTTGCCCCTCATGATAAAATTTGGAAATTGTGAATGCAAAGTTGTAATGAAATGCTCCAAAGTAGGTAAGAGAGGTGACGAAATCCAAAGTTAACATGCTACAAAATAGGAGGCTATTTTTTATATATACCCTTGGCAAGTGCAATAAGGAAGTCAATTCCCCCTAGCTAAACTAATATTATGGGATAAGAATTTCCCTTGCCAATAGTCTCATTCCACATACCTTGACACATACATACCTGCTTTAGCAAGGTTTTTACATCATGTGAATATACCCATATTCTCAAAAGCCTATAGCCTATGAGATAATAGCAACCGAAGTTAACCTTTACATGTCTCCTCAAGGGACTCTTGAGATTTTAGGGATTGAGGAATAATAAAATACAAAATATTTTGGAATAAAAATGTCAAAGCATATTTTCTCTTTATTTTTCTTGGATAGACATCACAATTCATTTCCTATTTATTATACTTTGAAATGGTATGGACTTTTATTCTATTTTAAGTCACATATTTGTATATTTCATCTTTTGTTCTATGAAAATCAAAACACTATGGTATTAATTTCAAAGTGATGGATCTAATTGGCAATTGAAATACAAATTCAACATATTTTACCATATATTTTTAAAACACTACTAACATAAATAAAATCTCACCTACCACTTTGCTCTACTATATACAACCGTCAACAGTTGGTCTCATAGAATGATATAATCACTAAATTTCAAAAAATGATATGTTGTTGAGATCATTCTCTCAATCTGTTGGGCTTGAGTTTCAGCCTTAGGAGCCTTGTTGTGTGTTAGTAATACATAATATGTGGGTAACCTACTACGTCTTAGAATCTAATTTGTACACTAATTAAAGATTCACACTGCCTCTTATAATGTCACACTCTATAGGTGACATTGTAAAACAAGCCAATTCCTTCTTCCATGCTTCCAAGGCAATAGAAATATTTCTTTCTTGGGATATTGGAATTTCTATTAAGTTTAATGCATAAATCATTGTAATTTGCTTCATTAGGAATGATTTTGCTATGGGCTTCCTTCATTTTTAGGAGCAAAAGGGAGTCCCCCCAACAATGATCAATAGTGTTATGATAATTGCTCATTCAATAGATATTATGAGAATTTGTCATGTTGTATTCAAATTTGATTGAATAAGTTTTACATGTCAAGATTGAATACTTTTTGTTAATTTTTCACATAGTGATACAAAACAGAAGACAAAATGTACTAGGAGCTCAAGTATAACACTATTTTCAATTCCAACAAGATTAAAATGCAATAATGGCATATTTTCTTAAATGTTCAATGAGATTCTATGTCTTTATTTCATGAAGAACTCCCAAGTATCAATTGAATTAGAATTATGTACATATGGTAGAACCATAGAACCACCCATAGTTGAACACTTAAGCATTTTGTCCTTTTTTAGGAGCAATATAAGACAATGTAAATTTTTTGCCAGTAGGAAGATAGAAATTATAGGGATTGCAAATTTTTTGGTAATTTTATGCCTTAAATTGAAATTACTATGAGTTTTGGGAGCCAAAAGTTGGTCTAGACCCATACCCAATGCATAGAGTCTTCCATAACTACTCATTCAATGTGACTACTTTGGCTCTCAAAACCACGGATATGTGTCATGACACTAATGGTTAGAAAATGGTTGGAAACTAAGAATTCGCGGATAGAAATCAATCATAGATTCATAGTCTTTGATGAATCCTCCAATACTTACCTATAGATTGCCCATAGGATCCTAGTTGAGAATGGTTGGTTCTATTTTAATTGGATTTTAATTGAATGATAGGATCTTTTGGTAGAAACATTTAATATTATCACTTGGATTGAATGGAAAAAAAATTTTGAAAATATATGACAAAGAATTGCAATGCCAAGGGAGTCAAATAAGATAGTAGAAACTTTACATGATTATGTTCAATCACAAACATTATTGTCCCAATGGATATTAATATGCAAACTTTGAAAATTTCCCCTTCTTGTGTAGGCGTGGCATTTTGGTATTAATATTTTCTATGTATTTATATTACTATAATGTTGCAAATAGGATTTCACAAAATTCAACATGCCACGAGATATTTTATTCATGCATTTCCTCTACATATTTTATTGAAGAAATTCTTGAATTTTGTTCACGAGAAGAAATTCTCGTTCATCGAACTGATGTGTTTTTGTTAGAAAACATAAAACTGCGTTGGAAAAAACGCAATTTTATGTTCTCTAACAAAAACACATTAGCTTGATGAACGAGAATTTCTTCTAGTGGCTGTAAGTTGCAATATGTTTGTCAATTTTACAAAGCCTTTTCATGTAATTGCACTACTATTGCATGCATGCTAAAGCAATGACATGAAGCCAACCATTGGTAGAGCTATGAAGGTACAATTTATTGAAGGTAGATATTATTTTTCCAATATCATTTTCATTTTTTTGAATTGAATAAATGATTTTTATTTAAAATTAAAATTTGCTAATTTATCATACTTGTAGTGCTCATGGATTTCAAGACCTTTGATTACAAAAAAGGGGAACCTAAAAGTATGTTTTTGATGTTATATTCCTACCATAGAAATGAACTTGCTATGCAAAATAACAAATAATTTTATTTAATATTGAGGTGGCCAAGTAAATTTTTCCCTCTTGTCCCAGAAAGTAAAGATAATAAGCTATAGATGTCATTTGGTCAAGTATATAAGTGACTTCTAAATTTTTTGGGTTTTTACAACATGCAATACTAGTGAGTTCATTTTTTTGGTAGTTGAGGGTTTAGGACTCAAATTTTTACAACTAAAAGAGTTTCATCTGTAAAGTTCTCATGTCAGAGGACGGACTAGTGATCGTGGAAATCATGGCTTTGGGAATTGTGTCACATCATCTACTTTAAAAAAACCAAAAAATATCCATTGGAGGTCAAACTACTATAGAAGATCTTCCCTTTCCACCCCTAATTCTGGAGATGAATAGTTGCACTTTTGTCCTATACATGAGAATTCCTTGTCATCTATTGGCCACAAAGTGTCCGTGTTGACTTATAAGTCTAAAGGCCAAAAACTACTTTACAATACTAGTCTCCAAAGCAAGGCTAAAATCTTCATCTATTAATATTTATTTTTTAACAAATCCATACAAAATATTTATCTTTATCATACTTGTAGTATTCATGCTACTTGGTCTTTTAAGGTTTAATGTGGCATGTTCCTTACTTCACAAGGAGAAGTTTTGATTTACTTAGAGAGAAATTGTCCTTAATTCTTAGCGACTATAAAGTTCAATTACAAAGCCTTTCTTGCTTTACTAATAAAGTTTAGATGTAGCTTTGCAAAATGGAATGTATAATTCATTAATCTCATGACTCTTGTACAATTCTTAAATAGTTCCTCCACTCCAATATTGAAGCATTTGCACAACAAATATAACAAAAAAATTGCCATAAACAAAAACATATTATATATAAAAACAAAACATGCAAGTACTTGTAGGGGGATTTGAACCCTGGCTATGTGGCTTTGTACCTTTTACAATTCCAAGTCCCCCACCCCCCAACCAAATTAGTGTAATTCTCAAACAATAAAAACTTATAGTCTAAGACTTACTAATATTATTCAAACAAGGGAGCGTAGTGAAGATTAAGCACACGGTTTAAACCTTATGTCACACCAATTTGCAATTGCATCATATATAGAAGGGAAAATTATCTAAGGTAAAAAAATCTTGCAAAAATATGTGAACAAACTTATCTAAGTCCCCTTCAAAGCCTACACACTTTACTTGTGATGAAAGAAAGTATGGAAAAGTATGTCCATTTTATATAGAACCAAATAAAGCTACAATTGCATTCTCTATTAATTTGATTCATTCATAGAACATGCTAAGTAAGAAGGTGTTTCAATCTAGTTTTGCCAAAGAGCCCTTAGAACGATGTAGTCAAGGGGTCCCTCTATGGCCTTAGCCACGTTGAATTTTATAGTTAGTTTAACCCCTAAAGAACCAAACTACGTTTTTTTTAGCAACGTATTAATTTTAGGGAGCTCACTATGAATGGAATTTTCTTTTTTTTTCTTTGAAATTTTCATACAACATGTGGACAAGGTTTTTCTTTAAGGCCCAACAATTTTCATAACTTTTGACTACATGGTTAAAAAATTATTGTATGATATGTAGTTTTTTTCTTTCTAAATTGGATAGCTTGGGCAAATAAGAAAAAATCATTTTTTAGAAACAAAAATTTGAAATTTGTTTTCTAGATTTATATGTACATGGAAAGCTTTAAAATCATTCCATTTTGATTAATGAGATGAAAGTTATGAGGAGTTTTAGTTTGTGAGTAGTTGTGGATTCCATCTACTCTAAAATAAACTTTGAAGTCCTTTATCAAACTCAATTTACAATATTTTTTGAAAAAGAATAAAATCATAGGATTGAGATTGCTTATAACAACAATAAAGCCATTGGGATTGGCATTTATCAATTCCATATCTAAATTCTTAACAATTTAGTACTTGAATCATTCTCTACTTCTTTCTACTTACTATTTTTTTTCTATATGTTGTAGAATTCCAAATGATTTTGAAGCATGTAGCCAACTTGCCTTGAAAGATCCAATCCAATCCAAAGAAGCACCACCAACATGGAAATTTTTTCATACAAATGTGACCTTGTGAAGTGCAACTCCTATGTGTTTTTTTATGCGTGGCAAAAAAATGACTTCTATCAATTCAAACACTAATATCTTGCTATCGACAAGGTGGAAATTTTTGATTTTTTTTCCAAATCTTCTCAAACCAACATACCACAAGATTCTATGGTTACCTGTGTCCAAAAATGTTTTTGGTTCTAAAATTTGATGCTTGTACTAGAAATGGCAATTTTTGAGCATTTCTGGTGAAAACACAGTCAAGGATTTTAGGGGTTAAACAAAGCCATTTTAGAATCTAACAATCAAGAATTAAGAAGATTACTATATTTTATTTTGTGTCTCTTTGCCATGACTCATTGTCATGGACTTTAGTCCACAACACTACTCTTGAATGACTTGCAAGTTGATCAAGAAGAGCTCATTTGTCTTAAGTCGCAACTAGTATCTAAGAAGACTACTCTAAGTACACTTGTTCATCCACTTTGGAAATCCTAAGTAAGCTCAAAAATGAAAAGCCCCACACAAAGATGCATTGCCTTTGCACCTAAGCAATGCAATCATCACAAGACAATCTAGAGACTTGATCTTTAGTCCACGTCAAAAGATTCAAGACATACACAAAATATGTATGCCCATTTATTCTTAATGCTCAGGATATGATTCATCATTCAAACCAACAATCCACTCTTCGTTGATAGTAAAGAAATGGTCTTCTATAATATCCATAAATAATTGAAATCTCCACATACATTTCATACAACTCAATCTAAAAAATGTTTCCCATAGCTATGTAATCAAACATGAAGGCCAATCCAATTTAAGCAAATTCGATTAATACTTACACACTCTCTAGCAATGGTATGAGACATAACAAAACAAAGAATGTAGTAACATCTCAAAACGAGAGATTGTTGCAAATTGTACTCTCCTTCATACTTGAACCACTTCATGTCCTCACATGTGTAGGGAGAATATCAATGCCCTTAATTCCAAAATCTCTTCAAATCCCTCAAACCTCAAGTCTCCTTCAAAATCTCAAACTTTCCCTAGAAACCCTCGTAGCTTATAAACAACATGAAAACCCTCAATTTGTACTTCCTAAGCCTTTTTTCAATGTTGGACCCAAATCTTCACCAAGGAATAGAAGATGATGATCCTATTACGCTACCAAAACATGGGAACAAATGGTTTCACTCCAATACAATACAATGAAAACCTCACTTAAATGCCAATCCACATCATCTCCTCATGGGTTGTCTCACATATCACAATCACGAGAAAAAACTATCAATGTATTGTAAAGAAATGGCAAGTTCTTGAGCATCCAGCGATTTAGGTGATGGTGAGATTGTTTCTTTGGAGTTACCGGTGGGGAGGACGAAGAAGCATGCAACTGTTGGGTTTATCCTAAAAGTGTGAATGCAGAGAATGCTGCAAGTAATTTTACTTGACGTATTTTGTGGCCTGCTGATAATTAGTTTGCACCTGAGAGTTGATTCACTGTCCATACTGGCCCGGTGGCCTGTCTCTCATTGGCAGCCACTCCTGCCAATGTGAATTTGAATATCAAAAAAATTGATGAAACTTTTCAAAATGTTTGTTCAATTTAGAGCAAGAAGCTCAAAAAAGGCTATGGCATTTGGGGGGTAAGGGGTTAAATCAATGATGTGGATAAAACATCAATAGAGTTGCACAAAGAAAATTGGATGAAAACCATCTATGCTTCAATAGCCTGTTTAACAATTCAAAAGACACTTTTAGTTTTGAAGAAAAGGACCAAGGTACTAATATGTCCAGACTATCTTCTGTCTCTGCCTTTCACATTGCACCCAGACTCAACTTCCTAAACTTTCAAGGACGGATATTAGGCCCACGAGTAATTTACCCAAAACTGACCTCCATTGGACCAAATGATGCCAATCAGCTGCTGAGTCTCGAAACTGCCGAAGTATACGTCCACTTCCAGAAATATTATACAATACTTCCACTACCACTCAGTAGTCTGCTGTCTCCAAATTGCAATATCACTCCAGCACAAAATGGAAGAGCCTTAATTTCCTTGCTAATCATGCATTCGTCAGAAACTTACTATACCCAGCTGGCATGTTTACAAGGGATTAGCTGCGTCGAAAGAACATACCATAACACAACTCATTCTCCAAAATATGAAACCGGGAAACAAATTGACACTACACCTAAAACCGTAATACTTATAACGCTGACAAGTACGCTGCAAAATAAGAAGCAACTAAAGCCTCGAAAATAGATGTCACCGCAAAATATACAAGTCCACATGTCATCACCTTGACAGTCTATCCCAGAATACCTCAAAGGAGAAGACACCCCCTCAGACAAGTTGCTCAATAGCAGCAAATGAAAAGAAATATTTCAATGTGAACCCCCGAAGCACAAGAAGTTTGTGCCTAGAAATACAGAATTACCCCATGGCTGCCTTCAGAGCATCTCCTGCGCCTTGGAAAAAGACCCACGAGAGAATAAAGTCAGCTATAAATATGCAGACGAGAGAGATGACCACAGCTGAAGTGGTGGACTCTCCAACTCCTTTAGCTCCACCGAGAGTTGTTACACCCCATGTGCAGCTCACGATTGAGATGATACCGCCAAACACAACAGATTTAATTGTTGTGCTTATCAAATCCCATGGTTGTAAGGCTCTTGCGGCAGATTCAAGAATAATATTAGCACTCACATTGTAAACAGAGTCTGCAAGTAATACACTAGCCCCCATGGCTACTGCAAAGCACATGGTAGTGAGAATAGGTAAAGCTAAACAGCAAGCAATTACGCGAGGAGTCACCAAGTAATCAACTGGGTCAGTTCTCAATACTCGCAGTGTATCTGTCTGCTCTGAAACCTGTAACAAAATGCAACAACACTTAAATAAATGCAAGTAGACAGTGGAGGTACGATGAGAACAGAAAATCATGCACCCATGCAATACAAACAAATGATTACCGTAAACAGTACAAAATAAGTGTTTATCAAACAGCACAGGAAGTCTATCGTCTAACAAAGGGTAAATCAGAAAGCCAGAGCATTATAACCTTCATCTGCCATTCATAAAATGCCTAAGAGCATGAAGGCCCACTGACAAAGATTAACGGTCTCTAGAGTCTCCAAAGACAATCCGAGGTCTGGCTAACGAAGAGCTAAAACGAGTGGTATGGGAGCAAGGAGGCCCCAAATGGTAGAAAGAACGGCTTACTTGCATGGTTCCCAGCTCAGCAGCAAATGCACTTCCAACTCTACCTGCCATAATAATGGCCGTCACCACAGGAGACAACTCTCGAGCCAACGCCAACGCCAAAACGCCGCCAACTGACCTTGTCAATCCCAACCTCGCAAATTCCCGAACAAACTGCCAAATTGGTATAGATGTCAAACTCTGGTAATTGATAGCCAAAGACCTCCGCCATGCTCATCCCATGTCGGGTCTTGACCATAAAAGCTATAAAAACAGAACTCTTCGGGCCCAAGAAAATCATAGAACCTTCAGTCTAATTAATAGATGCTAAGCCAAGGAGAAAATAAGACAGTTACGAACCTGGATTGTGAAAACCATGCCAACAAACGAGGCAGTCAAGAGGCTCACACCCAATGATCGTGGTCCAACTAACTCTAATTGCTGCAACGTGTTGCGGGCATGCACTCTTCCCCTGATAGTCCTAATAACCACCTGCAAAATGCAATTCAACATAAGATCAGGGGGGCTGAAATTCGGAGGCCGTTCTGAGGAGCTGAAGAGACACTGCCTACCAAATATTAAAAGCTCGAGTTCTTAGCAACGCGCAGACAGAAAAACGCATTCGGGAGATTCCCAAATCTGAATAACGACGAAAAGCAAATTTCGATAGCTCCAAAGGGGAGCGCGCGGGCGGCTTGAAATGCATGCGGTCATTGCACCGGTGATGACGAATTCGAGAGGAAGAGCTACAACGAGAATAGCAGGGCCCGGAGAAGGCCTGGCAATAGCGCGCAGTAATTTAGGGTTCCAATAGAGAGATTCGATCATTTCCTTTGCAACGCGGACATTGAAGAGTAGGTTGGGAGGGAGGAGGTAAGGAGCTCAATTGCTGTTTACCAAATTGCTCAATTGCTCAATTGCTGTTTAAAACGGTTGCGGATGTAGTGCCAAAACGACAAGGGAAGCGGGCGAGACGGAGGGGAGGGGTACCTGGCCGGCGATGATGAAAGCAGCAATTGCGCGCCAGAGGTAGCGAGGAGGCATCCAGCCGGCCAGCAGAGGGCGGATTTGAAACTCCTCAGCAGGGGGAGGGGTTGCCGAAAAAGTGGCAGCGGCAGCAGCATCGTCGGCATCATTACTGGGCAGGTCAACCTCGGCGGCAGCGGTAGTAGCGTGCAGGTGGGGAGGCGAAAGAGGGCCACGAGAAAGAGTTGGGTGGGGCAGGGGAGGCAGGAACAAATGCTGAAGACGTGACGAGGGGGAAGAGCGCAGGGCGAGGGTACAGGAGCGACGGAGAAGGGGCGGGGAGGACAGGGGATGGGAGAGGCGCAGGCGCGGCAGACTGTGCGCCAGAGCCATGACCCCAGAATGCAAAACCTTAGAGGAAGAAGCTGCAACACTGAAGAAAACGTGGAGGAGTTCTGGGGGGACGACGATGGAGACGATGAGGTCGAGGGCGTGAATCAGGGAGGATATGGATGAGCATCTGCACCGTTATGGGGATGCAGGGCTCGCCAAGTTGTCGTTGTCGGGTTCGCTCAAATGGATTGTTGCGGGGAGTTCCAGCAGCCCCGCCTTCAGGGCCCTGGAAGCGCCAGCCGCTCCGCTAAGCCTCACTGGCGCCGCGCCCCCGGTCTTGCAGGTGACGAGAGCGCTCCCCTCGACCACAGTGAATTTTTTCGGTTGTCTTAGAAAGCAAGTATCAGGATGATCACCCATTTCCGACCACTTAAGCAATTCTGCCTAACTGCGGCATGGGGAAGGTTGAGGAAAAACTTTCCCCATGTATAGAAATAGATTTCAAATGGATTTCATATTTTTTTACATTTTTTTCCTAAAAAACAAAATTATCATGAATTTTTTTTGTGAAGATCCTGTTTGCAACATTCTTAATATGTAGGCAAATCTATTTCCAACCATAGGCTAGTCCATCTATTTTTAGAAAAACGGTGTAAGTGATTGTTGTGGCTTTCAATGTACGTGATGTGATCATTGTATGCTTTCAATGTTCACCTCCTAGACATTTCTATTGCTTTTATTGATCCTGCTCTACATGAATTGTCACCTACACTACAATTGATCGGAAATTCAATAGCCTCACCTGTGAGAATGGGAAGCTAGTTAGAAATGGATGATTTCCTTTAGGTCAGACATATAGTATCATCTAATTTGGATCATCCATCTCTCATCCATAATAGTACCTAAAAGTAATAAACTTCATCTATATATTGGTGAATCTCATATTTCTTGTAAATGTTTTTTGCGATTTCATCTATTTAAAAAAAATTATTTTCTAGCAGAAAGGAAGACAGTTCAAAAATCAGGTAAGATTTTGGCAATAATTTGCTAACAAAAATTTCACTGTCATTGTTCAGGCCTGCTTGAACAGAGCACTTACAAGAAACCTTGAGAGCAAGATAACCCATATTACAATGAAGTACCTTAGATGGTGTCATTACTGACGTTCCTCACGTGCTATGCTTTCTCCAACTGGGCAGCAAGAGTCATAGTGAACAATAGCCACAATAATTTACCGTGCTCAGATGCCTAACCCTTAAAGGACGGACTGGTGACCGTGGAAATCATGGCTTTTGGAACCATGTGACATCATCTACTTTAACCCTTGAAGGACATTACGGACAGTTTTTGTCCGATGGATGACAAAATTTTCATCTGCAGAATGTTAGAAGCCCGTTTTTCATCCATTTTATTTTTGAAAGTGATCGTAGAGTCTTGTTGCATCATATAAGGTAGAAAATAGCATCGTTGACTTCTTTCATATCTTTAGGTAGCTTATTAAGTTCACAGACTCATGTACACAGTGTTGGTTCCTTGCTACCCTCCTTGCAAATTTCCACAAGGGTAGTGTGGAATGATCACTTATACAACTCATGAACAATGTTTTTCCTTGCGGTCAGCCTTGGCACCACCTACTGTTCACAACCCACTTTTGGCCACGGTGATCCGCCCGTCATTCAAGGGTTAAAAAAACCAAAAATATCCATCAGAGGTCAAACTACTGTAGAAAATCTCCCATCACCACCCATAATTCTGAAGATGAATAGTTGCACTTCTATCCTACACAAGAGAATTCCTTGTCATCCATCGGACACAAAACGTCCGTGTTGACGTTTAAGGGCTAAGTATGCAGATACTTTTAGGTGTACAATAGTTTATTTGCCACTCCACATGATGCAGAGGACCTCCATAAGTGAAAGAAAATTTGGAAAGCCATGGTAGGAAATTTTGAGTTCCTTGAAGAAAGAGGAAGCCCAAGAAAAAAGAATTGTGCTCTAGACATTGTGGAGACTAGTCCTTTTTTTTGGCACCACGGGGCCAGATTGCACCATTTCACCATAAATGTCTCATTTTCGCTATATAAAAGTAATCTTTTTTTGGCAAAAATAATCCATTTCCATTCAAAATGTGGATGAAATCACCAAATTTGGATGATAAAGTGTATGAATATGATTGATAAGTATCTTTTTGTCCAAAATATGGATGAACATAGAAATACAATGCTTCACTAAATTTTCAATGATCGTCATCCTAGCACTTTCTCAAAAAGTAAAAAAAAGGGTTGGTGGAAATTGATGGAAGTTCAAGAAGAAGACCACTTTGCAAACATTGAACTTCTCAACAATGGTCATTGCATAATTGGAAATTATGATTACACATGGCATTCATTCAATTGCACATTGTTTAGACTTTAGAGATTACACTTGAGCAAGTTGTGATAGCTTAACCCATAAACGTCGACACGGATGTTTAGTGTTTGATGGATGACAAAGAATCTCTCTATGTAGGACAGAACTGCAACTATTCATCCTTGGAATTTTGTATGGAAAGGGGAGATCTTCTACAACACTTTGACCTCCTATGAGTATTTTTTATTTTTTTTAAAGTAGACGATGTCATACAGTTCCAAAAGGGTTGATTTCCATAGTCACTAGTTCGTCTTTTTAGGGTTAATTATAAATGTTCTGCACACTTGGTCCCTTAATTCTATGCAGTTGCTAAATAGTTGACCATCTATATGTCAATACTAGAGCAAACCTTATTGTTTCAGTCCAGAGCTCCGAACTTGTGTCGCTTCTCACTAAAACAACCTAATGTTAGTATCCAAGTCGGCCCTACATTTTTTCCTTTGTGACTTTTTTCACTCCACTACAAGAAAAAGGGGGATTTTACATATAGTCCTATAAGTAACGACCTTAAAGGGGTGTTTTTAGTAAAAATTTACTAAATACACCTGTATTTCTAGTAAATTTTTATTGAAAACACCCCTTTAAGGTCGTTACTTATAGGACTATATGTCTAGAACTATACTTAAAACACACCTTTCTCTTGTAGTGCTCACCCCATATTTTGTTGTTATTTTAGGGAATGAAAAGCAACATTTTTTGTAGCAATGCAACAAAACATATAGATAACAAGGTTTGTACCACCTTGGTGTTTTTTGTAGTGTAAGTTAGTCATCATGCAAAACCAAAAATCTTCACAGGTTGCACAATAGTGAATTATACAAGGAAGTATGAGTCTTTCTCCTATTAAGGCCCGGTTCTTACTTGGCCTAGGGCCGGATGGAAGGCCGGACAAATTTGCATGAGTTTGGGCCCTCAATCCACCCTTAGTTCAATGCTCTAGCCCTCAATGTGTATTTGTAATCTAGTTAGAGTACTATAGAAGAAATAATTTAGTGAATTTGAATATTTAACTTAGTTATTTACTAATTTAATTAACTTTGGAAACATTGTAACCCTAGAAGGATGTCATGGACACTAAGCGCATGATGGATGATTTCACTTGAGACTATAAGATGGAAAAAAATTGTTTTTTGATCCAATATATTTTTCAAAGTTGCTTGAGTATATTTTTAGTGAATAGTGTTGCAAATTCCTCATTTTGGTATAATTGACTTTTCTAAAGAAGAAGATTCATGGATCACCCTTGTAATATATTCTAGCCTTTTCTTGCTATTTATTTGTGATGTGAATTTCAATCATGAAAATTATGTCTTTTGAATTTGAGTCCCACTAATGCAATGAAGCTTATCAAGTGAAGTTTCTACTCCAACTGAAATTTTTTGAAATTTTTGAAAAATTTGTAAATTTCAATATTTTTTAGCAATATGAACTTTAGAATATAACCATTTTTTGTTGATTTTCTAATTTTAGAGTTGCACAATAAGTTTTTTTATATTGTGACATTATATACTATAATACACATTTATGGAGAAAATTTCAGATTTTTTGAGTATATTCTATATTTGATATGAATTTTCTTCATTTTTTTCCTGAAAGAACTCATAGTAATTTCAAATTTTTCCCAAAAAATTTGAAAATTTTATGATGCATACTAGATATACGACTTCATCTCTAAGAAAATAGATATAAATTTTGAAGTCATATCTTTATGCAAACAAAGTGATAGGCAATGAGGCTTGAAATCAATGATTATAGGCCTGTCCTTTAAGGGTTAAAAGGACAAACTTGCATAAGGGACATAAGTTTAGGTTCAAACTTGATTTTCATATAGTCTTTATTTTAAGTGTTTTGAACCTTAACTTAGAAAATATAGCTCCTAGCTTTAGTTTTTAATTTTACATTGTTAAAATTATAGCTATAGTGATACTTTGAAGGTAACATCTTGAATGCTTAAAATACACTGCATTTGAACCTTTTCTATTGAATCTCTCTTTGAGTGAGCTCAAGGAATACATCAACTACACCATGATGTTTGTCATTGTGGTCTCCATTTTTGCTAATAATTTAAAAAAAAATTAAGAATTTTTGGAATTACAATGATTTTTACAAAGAATTCAATTCAAAAAATCATATAAATTTCATTCTAGTGTTTTAATTATGATAAAAGGAAGAAAAATTATGGATATATATTACTACATGAAAAAAATATCAAGTTTTTGATAAATATGTTTAATATAGAAAACTAATGAAGTTTGGCCAAACTAGAACAAAGAATGTTCTTTAAGGATTAAATTTGTTGTTGTAATGAAAAAGGCATGATTGGACATTACATAATAATTTTACTTAATCCTTGAAGGGTATGAAAGACCTATGAGGCCTTATATAGTAGAACCAACCATTACCACCCACTTAGGCATTTTATGCATGATTTGGAGTAGTAGAAGGCAATATTATTTTTTTGCCTTGTAGAGAAATAGAAATGATGAGAGTTCTCAAATTTTCATAATTTTTTTCCTTCAATTCAAACTTTTATGAATTTTAGAGTCCAGAAGTTGGCCTACACCCATCCCAAACACATAGAGTCTTGTGTCACTGCTCATCTAAAGACCGTAATTTGGATCTCAAAACAAAGCACATGTATCATGACAGTGATGGCTAGAAGGTGGTTGGAAACCAAGAAACTAATGGTTAGAAATTAGTCATCTCTCTGTTGAATTTTCCATTACCTATATATAGATTGTCCATGGGGGGCTTGGTTGGTAATGGATGATTCTACCATAGTATACTATGAATTTGATGGTATTTTATCAGAGAAACATTGACCAAATACTTTTCAGTACAAACAAAATTAATGATCATGATAGGACGTGAATAACTATGTACTACAATTCATATATTAAACCACAATCAAAAAGTTGTAAGGCTAAATGCCGGTCATATAGAGGGACCTAAGGGTCTTTCAAGGGTTAAGAAGATTGCTACTAAACAGTTTTTTCAAAAAGCAACATAGATTTCCTTAGTCTGATTGAGTTTATCAACTTGGGTGCTCAAAGAAGGCTCAACACTCTTGAGCACTCCAAAGTCTTCAATCTTGATGATAAATATGGTGCTTCAATGCAAAATTTTGCCCATATATTGTCATGATTCTTACAAAGCAATGCTTGAATCCTTACCAAAACATCATCAGTGACCAATATGATGAATAACATAATTGTGCAAAGATATAAGCAAAATGTGTGCATACAAAAGTGTCGAGGAACCTATTTTAAATGTTTTATTGCCAATTTTGTTTGTGGAGATGTAACTATGTGTCCAGAATAAGGACTGTTTCTGTGCCTAGCTCCGGCACTGTATACCTCCTTCCAAATTACAGAGGAAGAAGGGTCAGGAAATGCCCAAACTGAGCAATTGGACAGTGAATGATGTGATGTCTATGTGCTCATCAGAAAGTCTATTGCGGCACTTGGATTAGAAGACACAATGATGTTCGTTAAACCCTAAGCACTCTGACATCCATTTTCTGGATGATGAACAAATTGAAACTCGAGTTTCATCTTCCTAAGTGTTTGGACGAAAGTTATTCTAATTTTGTAGAGATATTTTATGAAGTTGTCCTATTTAAGGGTTGGATTTGGTATTACCAGAGTACATATTTTTCTAAAATTACAAGTGTGCAAGGATGTGAAGTGGTCAAATTGCATTGACTTTAGTTCAAAACCTGGATTTGCCAAAATGAGGTCATAGATTTGAAGAACACAAAAATTTCAAAAAATCACCATGTGAAGAAAAACTCATTTCCAATCCATTCCAACAAATTTTACTCAAAAAATGATAACATTTGGCTTGTAATCGAATTTAGAAGGAATTTTGAAATTTCCCTTTCAAAATTAAAAAAAAAAAGATTGGTGATAGCATAGGTGAATCTAATTGTACAGATGGAATCTACAAATCAAATCTAGAAATTTTATTTGTGTATCAATTCCAAAATATTCTTCCAATTAGCACTTTGTAATGATTTTTCTCGAATTGTCAATTCTGGAGACGATTCTAGACGTTTAGGGGTTGAGGCCCCCTCAATAGTAGTTGCAGAAAAAGGAAGGGCCTAGACTGCTAAGTAGAGTCCCTAGATTTCAAAAAATTTATTTCTGAAAAAAGTGATTTTCTCTGATCTGCTCACAGCAATGTGGGAAAAGAACTTGGAATATTTTATGAAGATTCTAGATTATAAGGATAAAACAAACTTATTGTTTGGCAATCCATCTTTCCATGAATCTTTTGGGTAACTAACCTAACCACTCTCAAGGAAAATTCCAAAACTTCAGTTTTAGCTCTTTATATGAAAAAAATTTCATAACTGTCACATACAAAATCAAAATTTGACAAATTCTATATTCTCAAAGAGCTAATGGAAAATCAAATTCTTTCATGACAGTTGTGAAAATGAAAAGTATTTTTTATTAACTCTCTTGTTTCCAAAAAGAATAAAAAAATAAAAATGATAATTATCAAGAAATTAGGGGTTAAAATATGTCCTTTGGTTTGAATGCAATATTAAATTAAGTATCTACAATCAAAACCAACAATGCACCCACCATTGGTATTATGTACTATTATTATGCAGTTTGTATATGAGGTATAAAGATACATTGACTATTTTTTGACTCCTAGAATTAAGTAGCCTTTTTGTGTCTTTTTGAGAACTTGGGCCAACTCTGTTGACTTCATAATTTGAAAATATTGCATAAGATGTCTAAGATGAATGTTAATCATCATAATCTACATCTAAAACTTTGTTTGACATCGTTGCAATAAACATTACAAAATTTCCACATTACTTTTTTTCTAATTTCAATGTTGAAATTGGTAGCTAAAAAAGTATTCTAAAGAAAAATGAATTGATTTGATTTAGTTTTATATATATTGATAACTACTCACAAGCATTTGGACCATCTAACTCTGAATACTAGTCAGAGTGAAAGTTACAATGAAGGTAGAAAAAACATATAAAGTTATTTTTTGAATTCCATTTTTGAGAATTTTGAACCCAAAACAAGGAGAAAGGATACCTAATGTTTAGTAGAACATTTTTGCCAATGGAATGAGTGATTCTCAATTTTTTGTAATACTCATTAGTTTGTTTTTGTTTTTTTCTCTCATTTAGTACCACCTTCTACTTTATTATTTTTTGAAAGATGATATCAAAGTTTTTTGGTTAAGTTTTTTTTATGTATATTCTCAATTCATTTTTCAACATATTTACTAATTTCCACAAGTTTTTGGAATACAAGTTTTTTTCTAAAAATATTGGAAGACAAAACTTCAAATTTGTAAAGGGCTAAAAAAACTACTTTGGGAAGTTTAGGCACATTGAATTTGTAATTAGTGGGGATTTTCACTCTAAAATTTAGAGGGGATATACTTGAACAATATATCTAAAGGATCCTATGGTTGGATTTGTTAAAGAATAAATATAGATGAGTTTTTTTGCCTTCCTTTAGATACTAATATTTTGAAGTAGTTTTGGGCCTCAAAACATTGCCAAATGGGGGGAATAATCGTTGTATGTATTTGGACTCATGCGATTCACAATTTTTCTTTTTCAATATTGCAAAAAATAAGAGATTTTTGCATGGGTATTTCAGTCAATTCATTTTTGAGAAATAAACAACATATTATTTCTTGGGGGTTCATAGCAAAATCATATTGCTTCTCATTGTTGTCCTTGGGAGATGACTATTCTTGTTTAACCTCTAAATGATGCATCCTAAGACAAATGTGTTTTCAACCTCAATGTGATTTCTCCATATGTTCAATTTTTTACTATATATGAGTGAAAATTATTTCATTTTATTTTATTTTTCAGAGATGAAATCATAGGTCTTATAGAAGTTCCCCAAACCTCAAAGTTTTGGGTGAAAAAGTTGAAATAATTGTGAGTTCTTGAAGGATAAGTGGAGCAAATTCAAATACAAATTATGCTCAGGAAATCCGAAATTTTTACCATTGCTATATGTTATAGTCTTCAATAGGGGCCTGATTCCATATACAAACGTCTTTTTTGAAACGAAGAGGACGACAATTCTATTGGAATTTGTGTCGGTCTGCCGGAAGGACAAGCGAAATCAGGACAAGCGAACAGATGCATGAAAAATCATCGTGTTCAGTGAGACTGTCCATTACTTTCATTTGTTCCCAGTTTCCACTGGCTGCAAGCTTCTGTCGGTGAATTTCTTCGCTTTTGTGTCAGGGTTTCACGAGAGATTGCAGAAAATCTCCGAGCATTTGAGTCCGTCGTCTCTTGCCCAGTCGGCCTGAGGATTACAGAGCAGCTCCGGTGAGTTTACGGTGTTGTTTGTGGCTCACCCTTCGTTTTGGAATTCGATTTTCCTCAATTAAGCAAATCTGAGATACTCTCCTCAGCTGCTCGTGAAAGCGTCCAGCTGTGTTGTGGAGTGGGATCGGAGGATTTGGCGTTCTTGTCTTCAACTGCCGATCAGCTTGTGGCCATGGCGCTCGCCTTTGATTGTATGTGACATCCTCTTCATGCTCGTTCTTAGTTGTTGTCGTTGTTGATGTTGATCGATGATTGTTGATCGATGATTGTTGATCCCGTGAAAACCTGGAACAGTGCTTACTCGCCTTTCGGGTTGATCCTCGTCGTGTCACCATAGCTGGTTGAGATCATGTTGTCAAGCCAGTGTTAGAAGTTGCTCAATTTGAGGTAGGAGCATCTGAGTGGCCATTTTTGTTGGTGTGCATAGTTTTTAGTATGAGACTGGTCGTTTTTTATGTTTTCTTGTTGGCGAATGAAAGATGATTCCAACGCACCAAGGAATTTGTTATTTGGAGCCCGTATGCAATAGTTATTTGGTCAAAGTTACAGTTTGATTAAGGGATGTTCACCAACTGAACCTCGGATGAAGTGTCCCTACCTCATGGGTTCATTTTCTTTGTGGCCGCAGTAGTCGGTAGAAATTGACTGTTTTCCGTAGTCTTAACCTTGTTCTCAAGACTACTAGGTGCTGTCTTTTTTTTTCCAGTGAACAGTGACAAATGAATGCTGTTACGTACGAGTATTCACACCAACAGTGTTTAGAATATCAGGTTCTTAATGTATCCTTTGATTCATACACCGTAGTAGAAGACTTGGGGCACAAGTGTGATGGAATCGCTTTCCTCTCATATATGTCTGGTCGACATGATCTGTGAACCACGTCAACCAGTTAACCAAGTCACACTTTGTGCAGCTATGACTGGGATTAGGGATGATACTTGAGCTTCACATCTTTTTCTTGAATTACGCACTGTTTCTTTCACAGCTCTATCATAGACAGGGTATAACTTGCAGCACGCCCAAAGTTTGTAGTCCAGCAGCCACCGGTAATGCTCCTACTAATGTGGTTGATGCCGAAGATTTTGGACAATTGAGGTCGTCGCATGCAATTCGTTCTAATTTTTGTAGTTCGAGGATTTGCATGTTTTCATCTTCAATATTAGACTTTGAAACTGGAGTACAAACTCTAGGACCATGGAAACTGGTTTATGACTTGTGGTGTAACAGAATCAGCACCAAAGATTTCTTCACAACTCTGTGATTGCTCTCCTTGGTACGATTTGGTGAGAACCTGGACGTTAATCTTGTTAGCGACTTCTCCCTTGAAAGCCATTCACAATCAAAAAATTCTTTGTGTAGGTGCTCTTCATATTTGTAACAGCACGGATGTCACGATTTTCAACCTGCTTCCTGCACTGCTGTATGCCCGTCATATAGATGTCAATTCTGTTTTGTGCTGATTACATATTATAGGTCTGAGTTGCTTTCCATTGGATGAGGTTGTATTGATAGAATATGGGTTAACTTATAAGTCCGGAGATTTGAGAATACTCTAAAAGTGGTGTTGGAGGTCTGGGATTGAGAGAGCTTAATGGTTTAGTGATGAATCTTCTGGATGTTGGGCTTCTTCCCGGCCTACTCTGAATTTGATGTCTCTCTATTAAGGGTAAACAATCTCAGGTGCAAGTGTTGTATGTCCCTACAAACTGTCTGTATGAGGGATACGTTGTTTTTTGGTATCTTGGTCAAGCTGGTATTGCTGACTGACCGTATTAATTTCACTCATTCTTGGACAGAAGTAAATGATTCTTATATCTGGCAGTTCCATGCCAGTTCTAAACTTGTGTCATTGTAGATTGTTATCTATAGGGGTATCTGAGTCAAGCTATGGTGGAATTGGCTAATCTCTGGCATGGCCCTCACCTCAATAGCTTTAACGAAGAAATGCGCTCAGAAATTGGGTAGTAAATGCTTCTTAGGTTGATGTTTTAATTGTTGGAGGTACATGCTTAGCTCTGTCTTTGCGTAGCAATTTGGGATAAATCTTGGAGGATGAATTTTGGTCTTGAAGCAATTCGAGAGCACACCAAAATTAGATTCAACTCAAATATCCTGGTGGCTTTACCTGAAGCACATGTGGTATATCTTAGGATGGGCAGTCAAGGTTCCTCTTTGTTTCGTAGATATTGATGTCCAACTTTATTGTATTCTACAGGTTGTTGAGGGATGCACACTTTAGCTTAGTGGGCTTTTCCCATGCGCAGACTTAGGAGTTTTTTTACACCATGGAAGAGCTGGAGCCTATGAAAGGTTTGAATGGCATACATATTGAGAAAGAAGAGGGTAAAACTCTTTCATTTCTAGCAACAGCATGTCTTTTTTGGTTTCGTTTATTTTTAATTGAGCTGGTTGTAAATGTATATGCTTAGTAAGACCTATACCCACTTGAAGTGTATATGCTTAGTAAGACCTATATTGCACTGACTTGAAGTGGTCAATTAAGTTAAGGATCTAATCCACCTGATGAATTTCGTGTCTTTCTAAATTTTGTGCTTAAACTTAACTCTGCAAAATGCAATTGAATCTGCGCAGAAGTTAACACTGGTGCAACGGAGACCCTTGACTTATGCTTGAAACTTTCGCAAGGTTGTCTTGAGGCAGTGCGAATGATGCCTTCTCCAAATTTCAATGAAGAGCAGTGTGGATATCTTGTTGATAAGCTTGATGTGGTTGTTCAAGTTGCAAGGTCCTTCTTTGAGTTCTCCCGTTCCCAACATTGTGGTCTTTATTCTTCTTGGAATGTTACCAAGTGGGTTGGAATCTTCAAGCCCTTGGTGGCTTTGGGAAAGCAAGTTGAGGACTTCATTGCTGAATGCTCGAAATCTGCCTGGGTGGAAGCTGCAATGACACTTACAGATGTGGCAGAGAATGTGTCATCTCTGGGATTTAATTTGGAGTTGTGCAAGGCTCTGTTTGTGGAAGGTGAATGTGCAGCAATGCAGGGTGGCCTCACTTCGGTTGAATTGGATAACCTTTACAAAGTTGAAGTTGAAATGGTGAAGCTGGCGGCCATTGTGGATAAGGAGTACTTACTCAAGAAAGTGACATTAGCATCGGATGCTTCAGATTTAGCCAAGCATCTTCTTGAAAGACTTCGTCACAATCCAACTGGTGATAATGACAAATTGTTTGATTGGGTGAAATCAGATAGTACAAAGCAGTTGGGCAAGGGTGCCTCAGCTACCGTTTACGAGGCGACGTTGTTTGGAACTCCTGTGGCTCAGAAGACATTCTTTGGTCCGGAAAACCCATTTTTTTTGAAGGAAGTGAAAATCCTCTCCCAATTGTGCCATCCAAATATCACCTCCATGTTTTGTAGTACAAAGAACAAGAGGAGTTGTTCCATTATCATGGAATTAATGGATTGTGATTTGTTTACCTTGATTCAAAGAAGATGTGTGGAGCATAGTGATTCTCCTCCATTCTCCATTTTTGAATCCTTGAACCTAATGCTTCAAATTGGTGAAGGTGTGAATTACCTTCACAACAAAGGAATCATCCACAGGGATTTGAAGTCTTATAATATTCTTGTGAAAATGGTGAAAGCTATTGAATTTGAGACTGGGTATGTACAAGCCAAGGTGGTGGACTTTGGTCTCTCCAAAACAAAGGAGGGAAGTGCTACATACTCACAAATGACTTACAATGAAGGTACCCCTCGGTGGATGGCTCCTGAATTGGTCAAGCCAGGTGAAGATGATCAAGAATGTCTTGCGAGGAGTGAAGGAGTTCTAAATTACAAGTTCAAATGTGACGTGTATAGTTTTGCGATGGTATGTTATGAAATTTTGACTGGGGATTTACCTTTCAAAGATGAGTGGAGGCCAAGGAAAATAAAGGAGATGGTACTGATGGGTGAGCGTCCTGGATTGCCTACCAATTGTCCAACTACACTAAAGGCTTTGATTGAGAAATGTTGGATTGGCAATGCTAAAGAGCGTCCCACTTTTGCCACCATCTGCTCAACACTTAAATACTTGAAGTATGTTTTCATGAGAGGTATGTTTATTTTTTTTGTATTCATATTCAAATCAATTATTTTCTTCCTAAGGATCCACGAATCCCAAGTAGTTGGTTTTACCAAAGTCGTGGTAGTTTCACCAATATAAGGGAATGTTCATTCTATTTTGTTGTGGGTACGAGGGCATGCAATTGTTTGGAAGCAGAAGCCTTTCTTTTCACTTTCATTGTTTCAACAAATGCCGCTTGCAGAACAGAGAATGGAGATGGTACGTAAGGTTATTGTGGAAGATCCGGCCGAGGTACGACGAGCCAAGCAGATGAAGCAGGACGAAGATGCCAAGGCACGTTTATCGTGACCTACCTCCCCTCAATGATACAGCCACTAGCCCGGATGCACGATCAGCGCAACTCTAAGCTGGAACACCTGGCTGCGCAATTGACAAAATTCTGAACTAATTTGAAGTGTCGAGCATCTTCGTAAAATGATTTGAGCACAGAGAAGTGGATAACTTATTACCAGCAGAGTGAGCAATTCTGACAGTTATTATTTGACATGCCTTTGAATGTAGGTAAAGACACATGCTTTCCGAAAAGCACATGACAACATTGACGGCACCCTGGAAGCTGCTCAATCTTTGCTGCATCAGTTTGATGTTTCCCGTCAGGTATAAATGCCATAGGTTTTTGAGGTTGAGCTCACCTCTGCATTCAAGGTAGAGCTGGATATCATACAGTTTTGGTTATTGACAAATTGGTTGTGGTTTGGGATTCAGGTGGAAAACAAGGTGCTCGAGGGACCCAAAAGCGATTTTGATGGATTTTTGGGCGCTTGTGACGAGCTGCATAAAAATATTGAGTATCTTACGCTCTATCGAAGTTGGAAAGCAAGTGACACGGCTCTGAATCAAGCTAGAGATTTGTTTGGCAAAGGCATGAGCCGCCTTGAAGAAGAGTTTAAGGTCCTTCTGACAAGTCACAGGTCAGTGCCACTGGGAATGGGATGCTCTTGTTCCATTTTTGCTGCTGGATAATTCTTTTATTTTGTTGTTTATTGTCTCAGCCCCTAGTGATGCTCAATATGAGACATGTGCTAAAAGTAATATTAGCATGTTAGGGCCCATCGTTCACATACTGAACTTGTTATGTCTAATAGAGTTATGACACATGGTTCTAGGAATAGTGATATTCCTAGATTGTTAAATCAATGAGTTTCTGAAGTTGCAATCAGTGAAGATTATATTGAAGATTGCAATGAGGATTACAGGGAGATAGACATATGAAAATTATACTTCTCTGTGCTAGAAACATTTGTGATTAGGTGCTGACAGTTGCGATTTTCTTGCTGTTTTGTGCTCTTTTGTAGCAAGCCAGCAGATCCAGCTCGACTTATGGAAACTTTGCCGATCCCTGGGAAGCATGTGCCAGAAACGTCACCGAATGGTGGGGGTGAAGAGGTGAAGCTATTGCTGACTAACACTCCTCACAACGACAAGGCTCTGAATCCTCCAGTTCTTCCGGTTCTGATATCACCACAGGTTGTTCCTCAACTACACGAGATGGCACAACGCCTGGTTGCTGCTGGCCACCATCAACAATGTTTAAAGACTTACAGGTACTAATTTACAATCTGTGTATGCTCCTTATTTTCCCTATCAATATATAATACAGACAGTTAGTGACGTACATAAGCATGTGAGAATGGACGAGATATTTTGTGACAGTAGAGTGTGCTGCAGGTATTGAAAGTGATTCTTTAATCAATATAGTCATTGACTGTAGGGATGTTGTTAACCCAAATGGTCAAAATGACTGCTTCCATATCTACAGGAGTTGAAATATATTGTTTTGAAAGATTTGAGGATGGTAACTAAATGTACTAATAGAAAGACGAAATCATGTCATACAGTAGATGTCTTGGAAGTGAATACAACTGGCTGTTAGCTTCCAACGTGGAAATTCTTTCTTCAGTTTGGCACACAGCGTTAAGAACTCTATTGTTTAGTAGAAGCTCAGTTTGTTGGTCATACGACATTGATGTGAGTTGGCTCAGGGAGGTGAGAGCTTCAAATTTGGAGCAAAGCTTACGAAAGCTGGGAGTTGAGAGGTTGAGCAAAGATGACATTATGAAAATGCCATTGGAATCACTTGAGGGCATGATTACCAACTGGATACAGTACATGCGCATCACTGTAAGCATCCCTTCCTTCCAACGTTATATTTCCATACTCCTTCTGGGACTAGTCTTATTCTACTTGCTCTCAAGTCTTAACCCCAAAGTGACCAATGGCCAAAAGGGGTCGCTTCCATATCTATTGGAGTTGAAATAAATTATTTAGGAGACTTCAAGTAATGTAACAATGTGTATCAGAAGAAAGAAGAAATCATGTCTTACATTTATGAACAATGGAAATATGTTTGATTATTAGCTTCCAATCGGACTTCCTATTTTTAGTTTGAGCACTTGAGGTTTAAATATTTATGGCACAGGTGATGTTCTGTAGTTGAGGGCTATTGCAGGATTTTTATTGAGTTTTTGGTGCCTAATGTTGGGATGCTCACTCCAGCGGTTTAATGTATGTTCAGATAAAGCTTCTCTTTTCCACAGAGCGGAAGCTATGTGACCAGATATGGGTCGGCCTCGACCCACACAGAGAAAAATGCTTTGCAGACGTGACTGATTCTAGCGTTCACATGTTGTTGAGTTTGGGGGAAGCCATCGCCAAGAGCAAAAAATCACCGGGGAAATTTTTTGTGCTACTTGATATGTATGAAACGATGCGTGACCTTCAGCCTGAGGTGATTGATTATTTTTCCTTAGTCAACCACTAACCTCGGGAGGACCAAGAATTCCAATTGGGCGGCCTATATTTTTTAGCAATTTTGAGGAGATCATAACTTTCTTTATCCAATTTTTGCCCTAGTACACTTGCTCTTCACTGATTCTGGTGATCTAAAATTTGGCCCCATCTGAGTTATTGATTTTTTACAATATGTTTGATGAAACTAGCCAAATTTAGACCATGAATACTTGATCGTGTAGGGGTTATCCATCATTTTAATGGTGATTTATTGTCATATTGCTATAATACCTGTCGCGTCTATTCTCACTACCTAAGTATGAAAGTTGTGTGCGTGAAATTCTCTCTCGAAAATTCCTCACTGGTTCAAGGTAATTGTTTGCACTTCTTTTTTATATGTTTTAAACGGGAAGTAAGATCTCAAAGGCAAATTTGTATACTGTTATAAGAATGAAGTCTCTGTTAAATCTTACTTGACCGTGTGCAGATTGAACAAGTATTTTCAGGTGATGCAGCTACAGGCATGCGGGAAGCGGCAATAGGCCTTATCAGAAAGTTAGGTCAGACGGCTAAGGACACTTTTGCAGACTTTGAAGATGCTGTGGATAAAGATGAAACTAAAACGCTGGTTCTGGACGGGACAGTTCACATGCTTACTACTTATGTCATCAACTACGTCAAATTCCTGCTGGAGTAAGTACCGACATGTGCACCCTGCATAATTTGCATTGACTGGTTTTCTTACTGCACCTTAACTCCCCTCTGGCTGTCAAGAATTCCTAACCACCTCATCAACGTTTCCTTCTGGGCTTTATAAAAAGTGTTCATATTCCTCACATGCGTATCATTGAAACCTCTGTCTACTCCGCTTGTGATGATGCAGCTATCAGAACACATTGAACGAATTGTTCTCAGTCGGGAATGTTGACGACAAGACATCACATTTGGCAGCTGCTACCAAGCGCATCATGAAAGTGCTCCAAACGAATCTGGAGGGAAAATCGAAACTTTACAAAGACCTTGCTCTTGCCCACTTATTCCTGATGAACAACATCCGTTACATGGTGAAATCTGTCAGTAGGTAATATGCTATTTCTCTGTAACTCACTGCAGTTCCCCTGCCTCTCAGTGGCCAAGTTGGAGTAATTGTTTGCCCTCCATCTGCATCTGCGTTTTCCCGTAGTTTGAACACAGAAGATGGCCTCTGCAGATCAGAAGCGAAGGATATGTTAGGTGACGACTGGGTACATATGCAACGAAGAGTTGTTCAGCAGCATGCAATGTCGTATCAACGACAAGCCTGGAGTAAGGTGCTGCAATGAGCCTCTAATCCTTCTCTACAGAAATACCTTTCTTCTGCTTTGTTTTCACTTAATAATATAATATGCAGTTCTAAAATTGTTGGGAAAATTGTCTTTTGCTTGTCTAGAATTTTGTGAACAATATGTAAGAAGGTTCTCTTCATGATAATGTCCTCAGGTATTGGAATACATTGCCGGATCAGGTGGTGCATCGAGTGGGGACAGCGGCATTTCCAAGTCCCAGCTTAAAGAAAGGTCTGAAATAGTCTCTATAAGTAACTTCCGTTGAGACGATTGTCAAACCTGGTGTCCACTTAAAAGTGAAAATTTTTACACACGTAAACGTCTTTTTATCCCAATATAAAATCTCTTTGCTACTCCACTGAATTATCCTATTAGTGCGTGACACATATATTTACCTAAGTCAAACTATTTTAAATATATTTAAATTATCACTTGCTGAAATGTTACTGTATTGTGCTTATTTTCCTCGCCAATTTTTTTCACAGTGACTGTAATTCGCAGCGACACTAATTTTCGTTATTAGGATAAATAAATGTAGTTGTTTTTACGTGCATGTGAATTTTGTTCTGCCATTCTGTGATCATTGTTTACTTCTGAGCGTGAATGGACATAAATGTTGGTCCTAGAGCCCATGAATAGTTGGCTCACGATGACACCTAATTGTATTTTGTACGCAGGTTGAAGGGTTTCAGCTTGACCTTTGAAGATTTATATCTGGGTCAGACTCAATGGACGATTCCTGACAATGAGCTCAGAGAAGCTGTTCGACTGCAAGTCCAGGAGATTATTCTAACGGCGTACCGGTCGTTCTTGCAGCGTTACAGGTACCATGCAAACTTATCTTTTATTTTATTTCTATGTTCCCATTCTTCTTGCCGAAGTTTGTGTTCTTTCCATGTAATCCTCACTACAACACTCATTACATAATTGTCACTGATTGAAAAATTCAAAACTGTATTCAACTATCTAGAAATGCCACTATTTTAGCAACCACGTCACAATTCTGCTGCTGAGTTCATTCTTGGAAATGATGAATCGCAACATGCTTATACTGCTTTTGTACTCGTCCCATTTTCATTGAGCAGAAGGGCTCTCACGTTTTTGAACCACTGCTTAGAAAGAACGGAAAACCGACCACTACAGATTCAGATTCTTGCCTAAAATGTATAGCCTCCTCCTCCATTCATGACAACCTCGGGTCAATTTTGGATAAACCGAGGCTGACTCTTTAAAAGATCCAACAAAAACTTAGATGCTCACATACTTATTGGGGTGATTTTAGGTGCGTTCACCTTATCTGCTATTACTTTTTGTGGTATTGCAGCGCTATGATCGAAGGGAATCGAAGTGTGAGTAAGTATTTGAAATACAGTCCTGATGACTTGGAACGTATGTTGAATGACTTATTCGAAGGCAAGTCTCGACAAGAACCCAGAGCGCGACAATAAGGGCGAGTAGGAAGCATTTCCGACGCAATGGACTTGATGGTTCAAATTGCTGAAGGTGTGAAATACCTTCATAGTAAAGGAATCATCCACAGGGATTTGAAGTCCACGAATATTCTTGTGAAAATGGTGAAAGCTGTTAATTTGAGACTGGATATGTGCAAGCCAAAGTGGTGGACTTTGGTCTCTCCAAGACCGAGCGAAGTTTCACATATTCCCACATGACTTACAATGAGGGTACCTTTCGATGGATGGCTCCTGAATTGGTCAAACTAGGTGTGGATAATCAAGAATGTGAAGCAGTTTTGAATTACAAATTCAAGTGCGATGTTTATAGTTTAGCGATGGTGTGTTATGAAATTTTGACTGGGGATTTACCTTTCAAAGATGAGTGCATGCCAAGGAAAATAAAACAATTGGTATTGATGGGTGAGCGTCCTAAATTGCCTCCCAATTGTCCAGCTATGTTGAAGGCTTTGATTGAGGAATGTTGGATTGGCAATGCCAAAGTGCGTCCCACTTTTGCCACCATTTGCTCAACACTTAAATACTTGAAGTATGTTTTCATGAGAGGTACGTTTATTTTTTTTGTATTCTTATTCAAATCAATTATTTTCTTCCTCAGGATCCACGAATCCTAAGTAGTTGGTTATACCAAAGTCGTGGTAGTTTCACCAATATAAGGGAATGTTCCTTCTATTTTGTTATGGGTATGAGGGCATGCAATTGTTTGGAAGCATAAGCCTTTCTTTTCACTTTCATTGGCACATGGTGCATTGTTGTTGGAAAGGGCTTGGAAATAGAAGCGTTTATAGTCATCTTCCTTGACCTCTTAGGGATTCCTTAATATCAAAGACATGATGGAGAAGTGGCTTATGTCGAGTACCAGTGTTGGGCTTTTTTGGTCCTCAGGTGGTCATGTGGAACATACTTGTTGCTCACCATTGTCTTTGCAATAGTCTCCCCTCTCCGACTCAAGAATTTGGTTTGTGCAGGTGCTAGAAATGATTGGTGCGGGAACGATATTGCTGTGGTCGGCATGGATTTAGATTCGGAAGTCGTCCATCAATCTGAGGGGTGATGTCCAGCTATATGCCTTACTTTTTGACTTTTGTTTCTAATTAGGTAGGATGACAAACACATGGCTTTAGATCAGAACTGGAATGTGGAGAGAAGCTTCGTAGGCATGGTTGTCGAAATCGATCCAATGAATTTGTGAGAGCAAGGAGCTTTTAATTTCTGACATTGAGCATTTGCGGCACAATTGCAGAAGCGTATCAATGACACACGATGAGGGTTTTCGGTTCGATCCCAGGCCATATGCACCATTCATACGGCTTTTGCGTCGTCGTGAACTTAGGCAACAAATGCCGCTTGCAGAACAGAGAATGGAGATGGTACGTAAGGTTATTGTGGAAGATCCGGCCGAGGCACGACGAGCCAAGCAGATGAAGCTGGACGAGGATGCCAAGGCACGTTTATCGTGACCTACTCCTCCTCAATGATACAGCCACTAGCCCGGATGCACGACCAGCGCAACTCTGAGCTGGAGCGCCTGGCTGGGCCAGCTTCTTCAAGAAGTACCACTTTCAGGCTTGGTTCCAGAAGCGACGCCGGGATTTCTACTCCTTTGAGGCCTTCAAGGCAGCCAATTCCGTTTTCCGCACCTGTGGAACCTTCCGCAGCCTTAACGACCAGGAGCGTGAGATTGCAGACTTCTTTGCGCACGTTCACCACGAGTCTGGAGGCTCGAGTTCCGTGATGGAGATTTATGGAGAAATCCTAAATTATTGTGACTCGACGAACCCGTGTGCACCTAGACAGAAGTCCTTTGCCAGTGGACCCATGCGCTTGTCCTGGAGCTCCAACTATGGCGAGTGCGGGCAGGACTTGGGCATGGACCTCTTCACCCATCCGGACGCGGAGTCGGCGTTCAAGACGGCGTTGTGGGTTTGGATGAAGCGGGATTGCCATGGCGCCATCCTGGAGTCTCCACCAAACTTCTCCAGAACTTTCAGCATCCTCTATGCCCAGGACGCCATACCCAGTGAGATTGGCGAAGCGGGTCAGGATCTACACAAGCTTCTGCGAGGAACTTGGCGTGGATCTTGCTTGTTGCGACGAGTACTTGGACTTTCTGGCGACTCAAAGTTGGAGAATGCAGGAGTAGAAATGCGAAGAGGGACTAAGGTATGCGCACCTGTAATAATCGGCACTAATTTGTAGAGTTATGCTTTGTCCCTTTTGTATTGCAATCAGGAAGCTAGGAGTGGTCTGTAGCTCATATCGTATTCTAGCCGCACCGTAAATGTTTTATTACCTGTTTGAGACGAGGTGTCAGTTTTTGAGTAGCAGCAAACACTGTTCAGTATCTAGAAACCTACTCAAACTTTCGTACTTCCCTGTGGCATGTCGGCAGTTGGGCGTTAACAATGCGCAGCACTTTAGAAGATACCGTGGGAACTGTAAACGAAGTCACGAAGGCATGTGCATCAATTACAGCTGAGCATGGTTACTATTATTCAACTTATATTATTCTGATTGGATCTTATTGGCAACTGAATGAGAATTCTGAGGCACTTTTTTCTATGCATTATTTGGACACAGTATGAATGAGTTTTGAAGTTTCAAAGTGCTGCCTCTAGGTGTACCAAAAAACAACAATAGGCTCTCATAGACTTTCATGTTTCGATTATGTACATTTCATTTAATCCCTTGGCTAGTGCAACATTTTTAACCCTTAAAGAATGCTGATGCTGAAAAGTGGTTGATGGATGACATCATTATTCACTATAGAAACAAAGAATGCACCTATTAGTCTAATAATCGAAGCAGTTTTGGTGACTACCTTGGTCACGGGGGCCATGTCTTTTAAGGGTTAAATACATGCTTTACCTTGCAAACTGACATCGATTCTTAACAAAGGGGGGAAATGAAGAAGTTGCAGGTCAATATTGGTAAGTATGGATTCTGTGTATGGAACGCAGATTAAAACAATGGTCTTGTTGACACTTCTTTCATGGTTTCTGTTCTCTTGGTTTAAGGTTCGAAACAATTGAAGCAGTCCCTCACGTCCATCTACTTTTATGTAGAAGAAGAATCTACTATGAAATGAGGGATGGGTTACAAATTGGCGGAAATTCACAAGAAGCGTCACATATGGCGTTGACAGACGTATTGCCCATAATTACTGTTACTACTTGTTGAGGTTTAACAATGTTAAACCCTAAAGCACCTCAAACGCCGAAATGCCCAAATGGATAGCATCATATTTAACACCAGTTTTGCACGTGGCTCATGGGGAGGCTTCCTTTTTGTTCAGTTTCATTTGTTTTTGGACCAACACATGGAATGCTCTATTGGATTCCGGTGATTTCAGCCCTATCTGCATTACATATTTCACAACATGAACAAGAACAAGCTAACTTAATGTTGTTGTTTGTGATCAAGTCCCAGGGTTTTGTAGTATCGCTTACAGCATTCACAACCTTGTCATCCAATGACTAATATCAAATATTTAACCCTTAAACGTCGAAGTGGACGTTTTGTGTTTGATGATTGATGAAGAATCTCTATATATAGGTCAAAACTGCAACTAGTCATCCTTTGAATTTTGTGTGGAAAGGGGAGATCTTCTACAATACTTTGACCTCCAATGAGTATTTTTTATGTTTTAATGTAGATGATGTCACACGGTTCCAAAAGGGTTGATTTCCACAATCACCAATCTGTCCTTTAAGGGTTAACCCCAAACCCTCAAAACCTCAAAAGAGCATCACCTTCCTTGTAATTACTGCTTCACTATCTGCCATAATGTTTTTGAGTGGGAATGAGGGGGTCAATTCTCCCTAGTTGGCAACACATGATGTTAACCCCTAAACGTCCAGATTCATCTCTAGAATTGATGATTTGAGAAATACCATTGTATTGTGCTATTTGGAAGCATATTTTGGAATTTATATACAAATAAAAGTTGTAGATTGAGAGTTGTAGATTCCATCCATATGGTTAGATTCACCAATGCTATCACCAATATTTTTTTTATAAATTTTGAAAGGGAAATTTCAAAATTTCTTCTACATTCAATTACAAGCAAACTATTATCATTTTTGGAGTAAAATTTGTTGAAATGGATTTGTTGGAATGATTCTCTTCACACGGTGATTTAAAAAAAAAATTGTGTTCTTAAAATCTATGACCTCATTTTAACAAATCCAATTTTAAACTAAAGTCAATGCAATTTTGGTTTGGTCAACTACTTGACATACTTCCACATTCATTTGATAATTTTATAAAAATATGTACTCTAGTAACACCAAATCCAACCCTTTGTTAGAACAACAACTTGACAAAGTGTGTCCACAAATTAGAATAACTTTCATCTAAGTGGTTAGGAGGGTAATACTTCAGTTTCAATGTGTTGGTCGTCCAAAAAACAGACATCGGAGCACTTGGGGGTTAAAGTGATCATGTAAAATAGATTCTACAAGGTAAATTTACCCTTAGTAAACACAGAATTTTTTTTAATTTTCCACCCTTGATAAAATTTGAGAATTCTGAATTCATATTTGCATTTAGAGGCCCCAAATTAGCTTGGAGCGGCGAAGGACATAGAATTGATTAACACGGCACAAAATATTTTTATTTTTATTTTTTACAAATACCCTGCAGAAAACAGAATTCACGCTGCAGGACAAACTTGAGTCGTATAACCACTTTAACACCAGGCAACCTCCAATCCCGAGCAGCAGGCGGATTCCCAATCCCGTCCTTGTTACTGAGGGACGAGGGCTTCCCATACTACTGCAGCAAAAATCGAAGAGCCAAATCCGCAATTGGAGTTCGAATTTTCTAAATCCTAGATTAGGGTTTGAAGAGTTGAATCTGCAATTGGAGTTCGGAGAATCGATTTCACAGCTCCGCATAAGCTTACATCCTCTTCGTCCGCCATCCTGAGGCCGTGATTTTTGCTCCCCTCTTTTTTTTTCGACTTCTAAGATAGCTTGCTAGTGCAGGAAGCGTTCGGGCCAAACGGGAGCTTCTGTGGTGGATTGTCGCCATTGCCGTGCTACTTGCAATTTTCTTTGTAGGTGTTTTGTCGTCTCTTTCCTTCCTTCTTTATGTGCTTGTTCAATTAGATGGAGAGATGATGTGGTGTTTGAAAGAGATGACTGAGACGAAGCCTTGTTGCTGTCGAGAGATGGGTTTTGGTGATTTGCGACAATAGTGTGTGTCGTTATTCTTGACGAGCTTGAAAATTGACTGAGGTTGTGTGAATTTGGTGTTTGTAGGTGAGCTATGTCGTCTGGAGAAGCGCAAGCTCGTAAGTATGCTGATGGACCACCGTGGATTTTCACCGGCAGGTACTTGCATTTGCTCTAGTTTTCATTCATTCTTTCTTTTTTAATATATTTATACGGAATGTAACGTCCCCCTTTACCATACAGTAAGGGAGAGGCTCCATTCCCCAGGCAGGTGAACTTTGAACCTTTCCCGACAACAATGTAGAAACTTGCACCTTCTAAAATTTTGTACATGCCTTTTGTGTTAAGCTACAAACAATTGCAAAAAAGAAAATGCCAATAGATTAAGCGTTTTCACACTTAACACAAAGCAAAAGGTCACATGTGTGGTCAATGGAGTCTCTACCTTACAGGAAACACTCTAAGGTAAACCAGCCTATCACAGGCAGATTGACTGGTTTGCCATGCTGACACTTTTGAAAATTAAATTTTTTTTTCCATAGAAAGACAAACATGAGAAATGGAGAGAGCATTTGAAATTTAATTTTTTTTGACAGAGTATGAATTTGTTAAGAATTTTTGAAGAATGCAGCCCAAATGGTTCAAAACAGTATCTAGACTACCCCAAAACCATCAAAAAGAGTGCCCACAATGGTTGTGAGATCACCTACAGCAGTCACAATATTTCCTAATATGGTTGCAACATTTTCTAACATGAACATGACATGATGGAATAAAAAAGTTAGTTCTTATAATGACTTTACACTGGAAAGGTGGAAGTTCCTAAATCAATCTCTAATAACTCCATCACCATCATACAAAGCATTGATTTTGGCCATTAACCCACCTAATGAAGTCCTAACCTCATTGATTAGAAAAAATCTCCCATGGATCGATAGAAAACTGTAATGGGTCGTTTTGCTAGATGTCTGCATTAGAGAGTCTGCATTAGGGCTGTCATGGGCTGGTTTAACCTTATTTCAAGCTTGTATTGGGGGTTATGCTTTGAATGGAGGCACAAGAGTATAATGACAACCATTCTCAGTGTCTTCAAGGTTCCATTGCACTTGAGCCCTAATCTTCAAAGTTTCTGCATTGAAATGCAGGGCGCTCTATCAGCTGCATCTAGTCAAAGCTGAAGTGGCACGGCGTGTCATTCCCCCGGAGCTCAAAGTCGTTCAAGCTTTCGGGTGCGTTTTCTTTACCGTGGAACATTTTAATTACACGAATATGGAGAATTGGTTATGCATTTCAATTAATTGTTTGTTATGTCATAAAATCAGGTGCACATGGTTGAAGGAACATGTCTGAAGGACCAAGGATTCACGGTTTGAAAATGACCATTTTGATTTATTTTTTTGGTGAAATTCATAATGCGGATGGAGTCAAAATTCATGTCGCTCCAGAATCAGTCGAAAAACATAGCATTTGTTAGTGAAAAATAAAAATAAATTGAACAAAATATAGTACAGGAAGTCAAGTATGATGCCATAACCAATTCTCCATATTCGTGTAATCAAAATGTTAACTAACCATACACGAATATGGAGAATTGGTTATGCAATCGTGTTGGCATCATACTTGACCTCTTGTGTGCTTCTCAAAAGTTTTCAGAAAAACATGAGGCACAATTTGAGTTCCTTAAGAAAATTGCTGCGCAAATAGGACAATTGTAAGCTGACATAGTAGTGGCTGAGATCACTTGGTGTGCATGTGGAAGAGGTTTACAGGTACACCTTAGGTGGCTTTTACTTAGCCAAGTATGATTCGAGCCCGGCTGGCGTTTTTGATGAGGTGTACTACCAACTTGGTGAAAGAATGAAATCTTCTCTTGCATTCATTTCTTTCTCAATTCCCTCCAAAGTCTTTACTGTCTCTACCCTAAGCAATGGTTTGAGCATGAAGACTGTTATGGAGAAGTGAGACATGTGTTTTAAGCAAGAGTAGCATGTCGGGGTCCCTCATTCCAAACATATAGTAATCTCTGAAGTCAAGTATGATTCCAACACATGGTTATAGGAATAGAGGCATTCTTAAGATTGTAGAATATGATTTCTCAAGTTTCCGATTAGTGAAGATCATACCGATGATTGTTCCGAGGATCATATTCTAAGGACTACGTAGATATAACTGTTTTTAATTTTTTTTCTCTTGAAAGCGTACATTTGGGGTGGAGATACTTGCAATTAGACGCTTGTTGACGTTTAACTCTTTCTGTGCAGCTGGTCGTGCTAGCGGGCATCGTCTGGAATCCTCCCACATCTTGCGCGTGAGTACCATTCTCACATGTAAAGAGATGTAAAGCCTGAAGTTTCCAAGTCACAATTCAATGTATTTCAACGTATTATTTGCTCTGGACTGATGGGAGGAGGCCTTGTATGGGCATAAGCTACAACTATAGTGAGTGGGAGAAAGTTTGAGAAGAAGTGAACCAGGGTCATATCTAATTTTATAAAGATAGAACCCCTCGTATCGGAACTGCTTGTTTTACAACGAGCAGCAAATACAGATGGTGTCAGTGCTGGCGTCACTCACATGGTGTGTTTTCTCCAGCTGGGCAGCAAGAGTCATAGTGAACAGCGAAGAAGCTCGTGACCATGGCATTGCCGTGAGTATACTCAACTTCGTGCTTGTCGGTGGCAGCATGTATTACTTTAATAATTATTATTTTATTGTGTTTGAAGTGAGTGCATCAGGGTACAGGTTCACTTGTACAAATAGCATTTCAAGGGGTGCTTCATATGATCGATCCCTTTTAAAGGCAGTGATTCACTTCTATAGGGTTCTGAGGAGTTTTGCGTTCGGGGAAATTCCGTAATCATTTAGCCCCCGAGACTCTTAGTTCCATATATCACTACTGCTTAACCTCTAGAATTGGTTTTGGTTTTGCATGATGACAAATGAATTAGACTACTGAAGATAACTTGATTCAGGCTTTGATAAGTTTATGAGTTCTTGACACATAGATGGTCCGTTACTTGGGAACTGAATGAGACTAAGGGACCATATCTGCGAAGTTTTCTTCTAATCACGCCCCTGATTTCTAATGACAGGAAGTAGGTCTCCCAAGTCGGACAGCTGAGTTTTCATTGGTGAGTTTGATCAGAGTTGGTGCTGTGATGCATTGATACCAATACTTTATAGCGTTTCTAGTACTTTCTGCTTTCCAATAGGAAGGGCTTTAGATAACTACACCTAATCTCAATCAACCCTATAGATTCTTGCCTAGAATGTCCATCATTGAACATGAGAACCTAGGGCTGACTTTGGGTACACCTATACTCAACTCTTTGAATTTCATATGTTATTTATATAGTGACAGAAATATACATGCTAAGATGCATTGGAATCCTCTTGCAATTGCCACAATAAGTATTCATGCTCAGATGCCACATGATGCAGAGGACCTCCACAAGTGAAACAAAATTTCGGAAACCGTGGTGGAATATATTATCTAAAGGAAGAGAAAGCTCAAGAAAAATTAACCATGCTGTGGATATCGTGGAGAGTGATGGAAGTTTACGGAGAAGACCACTCTGCAATATTGAACTTCTCAACAATGGTCAGCGTTATAACTGGAACTTGTGATCACACATGGCATTCAATTGCACATTTTGGAGATTACACTTGAGCAAGTTGTGATCATTTATTTTTGGTAGAATTGGTCCTGAGTTCTATTCGATTCCTAAATAGTATGTCAACAAATCAGACATAACGAGGTTTAGAATCTGTACCACCCTGGTGCATTTTGTTGTGTAGTCATCATGCGAAACCAAATTTCTCCGAAGGTCGCACTATAGTAAATACAAGGAACTATGAGTCTTTCTCCTAAATTTAATGTGTTTCCAATGTAGTTCAAGTCCTGTAGGAGAAATGCTTTTGTGAATCTGAATATTCAATTTAGTAATTTACTGTTGCTCCCATCAATTGTTCTGCAGCGGTTGTGGGTGCTCAAGGTACGGGATGGCAAGGTCCCTCCATGAAGATGTCTCTTCCCAGCTTCAGGTGTGTGTTGAAACAACTATGTAACCTTGGAAACGCTTTAGTAAATGTTTGGGTTTGCATAATGTCATTTGGTTCTACGTATGAGAAAACTTGTATTGAACGCTTTGAAATTGGCACAAATGGTTTAATATCATCTCTCCGTGTGCTTAGTGTTCATTTTTTTGGCTCTGGACCTAAGGAGAGGAGGCCAATTACAATAACACAACCTTGTGAACTGAGAAAGTTTGAGTGGTATATTGTTATCATACAGTGGTGTCGGTATTTGAAAACTGAGCAGTAGTACTTAACATGAACTAAGCTACATCTACAACGCAGCTACACCATGATTGAGCTTTTGAGGCTCTTGTAGCTTTGTAGCTAAACTTCAAAAGTAGAGAGCCTCTCACACCGCAACTACCTGTTTTCTTACCGTGTAGCTTTTCGATTGATGTTCATGTCCTGACTTGTTTCATATTACTATAAATTTAGTGGGAAGACGAAGGTGCAGCCAGATCTTCTGAAGTATTCTTGCAGATTGAATGGCAGGTACGCATTCTTAGCCAATCCTGAGAAAAATGGATGAAATTTTACTGCTATCTAATTAAATCTGTTGCTATAATGAGAATGGCATAATTGGGCATTAAATAGGAATTTTGCTAAAGAAGATCGCCGCTGGAAAGTTTTTTCCAGAAGGAGTCCAAAAACCGACTGGGTTTGTCAACCCTTGTATGTGTGTCTCTTAGTTTTGTATCTATATGGTTGGAGAATTACCACTTGTCATGTTATGAACGGATGAACAAAGATATAAGCAAAAACGTGCAAAATTTCAAACATGGATTTTGGCTTAGTTGAATGTTCTTACTGATTTTGTTCATGGTGATGTGTTCAGAATAAGGCCTGTTTCTCCAGCACGAGTTTCTCTCCTGCCATTTTCAGAGGAAGAAGGGTCAGAAAATGTGCAACCTCAACAGTTGGACAGTGATGTGATGTCTGTGCTCATCGGGAAGCCTATAGTGGCACTTGCATTTGAAGACATGGCGATGTTCGTTGAGGCCCCCACAATTGTAGTTGCAGAAAAACAAACAATGAAGGTTAAGCAAGGGCATGGCCTGCTGAGTAGGTTCCCCAGATTTAAGACACCCGGTCTTCCTACTTCCTCTGCCTAGTTGGCCACGCAATGTGCTTGTGATTTTTGTGATTGACCGAAAGATATATTCAAATTCCGAAATGACTCACTCATTTTGCTCAATTATATCTCAAGTCTTCCTTGATGCCCTTCCGAAGGACTGCTAAATATGGCCACAATGAATGCTCTATCTTCATATTAACTTTGTACTTTGCAGCGTTGCTGTTTCGGCGTTACATTTTTGGCTCTTGCCGGATCGCTCATATGCCGATCAAGGACAACAGTGAAATTCACCTTTTTGCAATTTTAAAGATATTCGTCCTTCTGGGTTACCGGCATGCAATTTACACAAGAAAGAAAGATTGGGCAAATACATCTATGCAAATCATTTCATTTCTAAACCGCATATATTCCACACCGTCAAAACAAATTGACGCGTAAAACAGGAAAATGCAAATCGATCAAGAATCCAAAAGCCTCATTCCAAGTGACGAAGTTTGTACATAAACAAAGGCTGCTACACTCTTAAGACAGCATAAAATCAAAAATCCCATGCTAGGAATAATAAGTCAATCTGATATACATACACGCCTGCTGACACTAAGCAAACTGATCAGCAATCGGCTGGTCTGTACACATCAAGAGCAGGTGCAGGTGCTCTCTCTCAAAGAGAGCCATAGAATTTCAAAGCACCACTCAATCAAAGAAGGAAGGTTTGATTATAAGATGACTACGACTAACTAAAACGATTCCTCCACTTCATCACATTACACAGTTGTCAACAGCCAAAATATTTAACCAGAAATGCGAATGGCTTCTCGCCTGAACCGATACCGAGGTTGGCGAGGAATCATTTGCGTCTGCCCAAATCCAGCCTGCCCAATGCCAGGCTCAGTTGAAGGAGCATCGTAGTAGATGTAGCCCATCTTCTTCCCACATGCAGCACAAGTCAGTCGAGTTCGGCGTCTTCGTAAACCCCAGTAGTCCAGAGTCTCAAAAAAAGGAAAGCACTGGTCCATCTCTTTTTGACGAAAATCGGTTTTGTCCACTGCGGCGAAGGAGACTGTGCCTTTGTTGCCAGCATCAAAGTAGGTGTTGGATGGGTAGAGGAACTCATCGCTCAGGTTCAGGCACCGATTGCATCCTCTACAGCTGCAGAGAGACAGCAACGACAGCAACAATTTATTTGAGGAAAAAACAAGTGATAGCTTAGTGCCAAGATCACCATGCAGACATTTGCACACGCATTCAGATAGGTTCGTCAAGAAAAAATTTAATCACTGCCGATCCACAACAATTGACTAATGTAAAATCTCCATTCACCATACAGGTGCACTCTGAGCCTTTCCCTACAACAATCTAGAAATTAGCGCCATCAAAAATTTTGCACCCTTATTTTGTGTTAATCGATTGTGAGAAAGTAATTGTCAATAGATTAAGCGTTTTCACACTTAACACAAAGCAACGGTCAAATGTATGGTTAATAGAAGCTCTACCTAATGTAGCTTGGTTAATAGGAACAACTTTAATGGGAACCAATGAAACTTAGATATTTGAGCATCTTAACAGTTCGTGACTTGAACTACTTTACTCCCCCAAAGAAATCTTCAAAAAATTACAAAGAGAGTGATCTAGCAAAAGCGAGAACTCAAAACATATTTTCAGCAAAACATTCGTGTAATAAATCCAAATGCCTCCTTGCATCAATGCATTGGAATATATTGATAGAACAGAGCTGACACATGTTCAATCTCTAGATAGGAAACGGAAGAGGAGAATACTACTCACTAGTAAATTGCCATTCTTGATCACAAACCCAGTTGGAAAGAATTTGCTTGTGTAGATATGCCGCAGTCACCTACACATTAGCTAAGAATGGTGTATGACAAGGATGAGAAACCTCCAAGTCAAAAAGGACGTACAAAAAGGTATAGAAAGACACTGCGAAACGTAGCTAAATTGGAATAGCTCTGAAATTTCGATGTAACTCTGAAGGATTGTTTCCATGCTATGAGCCAATGGTGTTGAGCAAATACTTGGTCTAGTCTCAATAAATAATCAGAAATCGACTGCTCCACAATCAGAGAACAAATTTAAGTCAAAAGATTCAAACCTGATCAAGTGCTCTTGAACAATCAGTCTGTTATGAATCACTTGGCCAAGTCAGGTTCTCGTCGACATTCCCTGCTCACAAGATTCCAAGAATTTGGTTAAGGTCCAGACTAGAAAATTGAAGATGAATGAGCAAACATCAAAGATTCAAGTCCTTGAAGCATTGAGAGGAAGCTTAAATAGTACGGGTGAAGGTGCATAAACTGCTCACACTCTAAAAGCATGCCCTAGTCATATCCAACCTAAAGGATACTGTTAAACTCGTCAATGCACACATGTTGTACATTCAAGAGAGAGGATACTTTCACACCACTATAGCCGCAGACTTCGAAGATTCATATTCAAATTCCAAAAGAATCACAAAAAATGCTAAAAAATTTGTATTACATGTTGCTTCCATTTGTCTTTCAGGAAGAATTTACTGAAAAGCTTGAAGAGAATTTACTCCAAGCCCTCACCATCGCAATCATCCAGTAAATTTCTACCTAGCACCTCCTCCCTTAGCTAGCACAAAACTTTCTAATTCTCAAAGGTGCATCACACACCCTCGCAGTCAAAAAAAGCCTAAACCTCAAGCTCCCTCTGCATCCCAAACCAACAGAACCTCCACGAATCACCTAAAAATCCATCCCAATAAACACTCTGCTTGTCCCAGAGACCCAAACAATCATATTTCGGGACACAAGAGTAGCAAAACGCAGGCCACATAGGCTCCATCCGAACCCTTATTTTCCAACAAAGCTCTCCTGCAAAACCCTGCACACAAAGGATTTGACCTATTCCCTCAATAACCGAATCCTCGCCCAACGATGACCCCCAAGACAACCCTAATCCAGATTCCGACAAGCTACACCCATGCCCACAATAAATTACAAATTAGTGCCCTCACTACAAACTACAAAAGCTTCAACTCAAGCACCACCTAGAGAAGCAATATAAGTTAAACCCCAATTTCATTTCCAAAGCTTTGTGTCATTCCTGGAATTGTACCTGAAAGTATTCGGGGAAAACATAGTTGCGGAATTGAAGGTTACAACATTTGTAAGGGTCGTAGGAAGAGAAATTCTTCGTATTAGTGGGTTGAATTGAGGAGCAGGAGCTGGAAAGGGAAGGAACAATGGAAAGGAACAAAGCAGAGAAGAAAGGATTCCACTGAAGAACAAAGTGCCGGCTGGCTGTCCGGCGGGTACAGTTGGACTACAGTGGACAGGAAGCTTGGACTCAAGATGAACAGGAAGACCAGTCTGACTTTTCACATTGGACCAGTAAGTGTTCGGGATATTTTATTACCAGCTATTATCCTTTGATTCCCATATTGAACCGGTTTTTCAAGTACACCCTACTTGTAGGTCAGTTTCGTAAATAATTAGGAAAAATTTGGAACATGTTGAAAATTTGAAAAATTGTACAACTATTTCTAGAAATCTGAAAAAATTTCATTGTTGCCAATTTTGAATATTAAAAAATTATTCTTGAATTTTTTAAGAAAAAAAGAACACATTTACACATGAAGAGAAAGAATCAATCCATTCAAAGAGGAGTGTGAAAAAATTAGGATGAGTGAAGTGCTGAAAGCTAAGAGACTCAAATCAAGCTGCCAAAGTATCCAAATGCCAAAATTAAATTATTTTGGTGCCAAGGTGCCAAATTTGACTTGGACATACAGTACCAAGTCCAGTTATTTTTTATATTTTTTTACTCTATATAGAAATTTTATATAATTTTCACCTGATTTTTGCCCATGTTTTCAAATTGCAATTAGTTTTTATTTCCCAATTTTGATTGGCTGACTTTGAAGCCTTGTACACTACTTTAGATCTAATGGGAGGACCCAATTGTTGCTTCAAACTATGAAGACATAATTTTCATTTTTTTTTTAAGTGAGAAGGTGATTTCACCTAATTGTGACCCTTTTCTAGAACCAATCCCTACAAATTCTTGCATAAGATGTATTGGTTCTATTAACCTGTTAATGCTTGAATGGCCTTTCTTAAATTTTTGCACATTTTTACTTCCATCTTTGTACAAATTTATCATTTATTTCAATTCCATCAAATTGGTAACAAGGAACTATTATCATTTGATTGAAATTCAAATATTTCTTGGGATGAATGTGAAGCCATTTTGACAAAATATTGTCTACAAGAATGAGGCTTGCTATTATATGAGTATAGGAGTGTGAGCCCCTAAGCCTATAATACTACACACCTATGTTATAGGTGTATATACCATAGAAACCATCTATGATTATAGGGTATATATGTTACAAATACCTATATTATAGGTGTTTATGATACATGCACCTTCTATAGAGTATGGTATCTATATTATAGGTACCTATAATGTAGGCTCAATGATCACAACCTTGCATTCTTGGACTCACATACTAGCACCATTGCTACAAGAACTATGCTCATCATTCAAAAATATAGACTTTGAAGTGCTTAGAGGTTAAGCTTAGATTGTATTATAAATTTTATTAAGAAATTAGCCCATTTACAAATGATCTTTTAAATTCTTATTTTTGGAAAGTTTCTCATGAAATGATATATATAAACAAAGGCTCCACGACTCTCTATACTATTAGTTGAATGCCCAACTGAAGGTTTAAATTAAAAGTTGAAAATTTTATGATGTAAAAATTAGTGTGTACTATTACAAATATTCAACATTTTTTTTAAATTACAAATATTCAACTTGTAATCAATTTTGGAAAAAATACCCTCTCTTCTTTAACTCCTAAATTCCCAAGGCCATATTTTTTTGGTCAAAAAACACTAACAATCACCATTTCCAATATAAAGAGAAAAATCTCTAAACATTTGTTTTTTTGTATATCCAAGCATAGGATGATTAGGATCATGTACTAGGCTTGTATAAAAATGTTTGCAAGGAATTTCAAAAACTTTGATAGTATAGATATTTGCATTTAAAGTGAAGAAAAAAAGTTAATTTAGCACCTTGCTATACTTGATTATAAGACTTTGGATCCTTAGCTTAACTACATTTTTTCCAATAAAGATTTTGAATTAAAAAAAAATTATTATTGAAGGATTGAGTTGAAAATTTATGAAAAAATAAATAATAACAATATCTTGATTTCTATTCTTGAAAAAATTATTCAATGGGAGTAGGTACCACAAATACTAAATTGAAGGAAAAATAAAATCAGTAATAGTTTTTAAGATGGACTTGAAGGACAATAATTGTAATTATGAGATTGTCTTCACAAATAAAATAATCTATTTGCAACTTCTTGTTTTGAAAATTTTGAAAACTGAGTTCAAGAATGGATCCAATAATTTATTTCCCAAAAAGTTACTATGATTGCTTGCAAAATAACATGCTCCACAACTATCACAATACTAATCTAAATAAAATGAATCAATCTTACAATATATAACTATCAACTATTATTGCATCTCCTTTGAAATTTGAATAAAATTTGAATAGATTTGAAGATATTTGTCCAATCATATAATTAATAAAAATCATTTTAATTTTGCAATCAAAACTACTATTTTTACCGCAATCTATTTGAATCTCAAATGTTGGTTTGTAAGGGTTGTATATAGTACACTGTTTTTTTGGATTATAAGTGGTTTAATAAAATATGACAACAATAATTTGATACCAAAATTGGAATTATTTTGAATACATACTCTCTCCGTTTGGAAATAGTGTATCCCATCTCAATGCAATCACTACTGAGAATGGATACACTATTTCCAAACAGAGGGAGTATTTTTTAATTGAAATCTAATAATTTATTAGTGCATTAAAGATATATAGATCGTACGTTATAAAATGAAAAAATATATATGAAAAAATATTGACAAATGCTTATGATAAAATTCAAAATTTTGACTATGAGTTGACTCCCATTATCACACTCTATTCCAACCCAATAGAGACCTCAACAAATAATGAATGCCAAATCTCACTCATGATGTCATGTGGCCACATTGGATGGTGCATTATAAACCAAGAGAATGTTGAAAATCATTAGTTTAGGAGTACAAAATAAAGGTCAGAAATGTGTATTTTATTATAAAGAAGACTTTGCAAGGATTGTTTGTAGTCTAGAAGGTATTAAGTCCAATTTGGAGAACAAATGTTTGAGTAGTAAATAGAAGAAAATAGATCAAATTGAAGTATAGGGAGAACCTCTCTTAATGCATCCTCCCTCAGTGCATAATGTACAATAAGAGAGTGCAAAGAGTAGGTGGGCCTATGGTGATTCAAAATGGAAAATGGCACCATGCACTAAGAGAGGTTCTATCTATAGTACCTATTGGATCATTGGATGTGTGACTAGATGCAACAAATCTGAATTGGAATAGGACAACAAGCAATAGCAAGGCTGATTTGAAAAGAGGCAAGCACTAGAAAAGAAAAAAATATAAAAAAATAAAACAAAAGATGAAATAAGAAATCCCACTTGTAAGAGAGCTCAAGGAATGTAAAATAGTAAAGAGAATCAATTGGGAAGTTCTTAATCCTTGTAGCCTTTAAGAGTGGAGTGACAAATTGTGCAATTGCTCAAACTTGTGCAAAAATTAACATCATTCTAGATGGAAGAATACTCTTTGCCTAAAATTCTAATATCTTATTACTTCATTCATTAGCAATTCTATTTACAATGTCTCAGATACCTTTCATAATCTTCAAAAACTGTCATACTCAGTAGGAATATACTGAGTATATTTAGTCCACCATGATCATGTTCTAGTTCCTATTACTTATATAACACTTATGCTTCCTCGCAGCACTTGTCCTCGATGCAGTCGCGAGTTGCGGTGCGCAGTGCAAAAGGTGCCCGTCTTTTGGGCAGTGAGAATTTGACAAAGCAAAACATAAAATGACGACCATCGAAGCAAGAAACTGCATGTTTATGCAATTTAAACGTGCCCAAAATAGGCTTCTATAAACACGTCTCGGTTTCCCAATATAGGAATGCCACAGAAAATCGATCAAAAAATAGGGACCGCAGTCCACTATGACGGGCGGCCATCTCCCGGCTTAAGGACCCAAGCTCCACCCCTCGTGTAACAAAGCTCTTTCATCACCTGCAAAATGAATGAAAATGGGTAAGCAATTGCTGCAGAATCGATACCAGGGGAGAGTCGGGTTGAGACATTAGAAGAGAGAATCAGTACTGTCCGATGGATCCCAATTTCCGTGCGGCGTTTACCTTGAGGTAAATAGCTAGCGGAGCATCCCTCCCTGTGGACCTAACTGCTAGCATAATGTCGTTTTTTCGAAGTCCCGTATGTGGACCCATCTTCCGCAGGAGTGCAATGACAACGTCCCTGAAAAATGTACAGAATGAGACATTAATAAGCGTAAGAGAAATAAACTCGAACATATCTTCAAGGATATAGACGCAGAAGTTATATGTGCGCAGAAGTTGAAAAAATCAAATCCTCAAAGGTACGGCCTGACAAGGGCAAATGACCAAAGCAGCGCACACTGCTATAATAAGGAATGTCGCACCTGAATGGATCAAGGCTAGGATTGCCCAGCGACGTAAGAAAGTAAACACCACCAAGGCTGGTGGCCACTCTGTTCACTGCAGCAGTAAGTTCCGCAGCAGGAGCATTTGCTGCTTTTGCAGCAGCGACTGCAGTCGCTGCTGCCCTGGGATTGGAATTAGCGACCGTACGCTCAATAGCCATGTCTCGCAGACTCTGAACAATGATCGGCATACTGTTACACAATCGGAACCGAAGATTAGTACAGAAGTAGAATTAAAACTAGTTAGAAAAGGAAGGAGCCGTAAGCCATCAGTGCAGTTTGAAAATACAATTCAGAATATACCAATTCTTGTTTTCTGTGTAGAAACTTTAAATTCAGACGATGGATGGAGCAAAATGACTGGAACATATTCAAGACATAGTACCTGCAGACATGGTGCCTGGCAAAGATCTCCTTCAAAGCACCTGGTAATGCCATTCTTGTCTCAGCAGACATCGTTCCTTGTCCAAATGCCTCACCGTTATCAACACTACTTTTACCACTTCCATCACCAGCTTCACTCCCTGATCCTGCTTTGCTTCCTGAAGGTTTTCCAGAAGACGATTTGGACAAATGAGACGCTGATGAACCACTCCCTTGTTTACCACTTTGGCCAATAGGTTTCTTTTTCTCTCCAGGAGTTTGCGTGGGCTCATAACCATATGGTTCGGGAAAATAAGGGTTCATATCTATCAGAGCGCCTGTTATAGGTGCTTCTACGCTTGCCCACTGATTGGTCTGTTGTTTAACCACCGCTTGATGTTTCTTAATGAATGATTTATCCGTATCTTCCTGCAAAACGATCAGAGCTGAGAACAGATCTTCATTTGCATGTTACACAAAACGATAGCTACAACGAAAGGCAGGTACAAATAGAAGTTCACTACGACAGGCATATTAGATGGTCATCTGGGGGACCACTCTGTAACGAGCTTCACAATGGCATTTTATTCTTAACAAGACTAGTATCCTACGATGACTACCTCAGCTCCTTTCAATTTTCGAATTGCAGTGAACTAAAAAAGCATATCTACTTCAAGATTAGACGTTCATTTGATTTCTGACCTGAAATTCCCAGCCAACAGTAGCCCGCTGCACTGCTATTGGTACCATGATCTCCCGTAGAGTCTCCTTGTTCAAAGTAAGTCCTCGAAGTTGCTCGTGCTTCACCACTCGGTTTTTGCTAAAGAGAAAAAGGATATAGTCTCTCACTGGTCTTTGTGCACCGTACTCAGGACGAACATGGCTTCCGGACACCCAACAACCCTGAACTAGGACAGCAAAGTTGCCGAGAACGGCTAGCAATTCTTCCTCGGTACAACTCACAATCTTCAATAACCTCTCAAATTGAAGCACTTGTTTCAGGCCCTGTTCACACCGACCAACACCATGACCTTAAATTTTAACCAATAGATACAAATGGACTGACCACAAAACTATAGAACCTCTAACTCACACTACAAGACAGGGGCAGCAAATATCATATGATTAAAGATGCACAAGAATCAGCAGATTTCTTATCTCCAACAAGGTTCAGTACAACTTACTTCTCCGAATACCTTTTTAACCCTATCTGGCAAATGAAGCACCTCCAACTGGCTGCAAACAAAACATAAGGTAGAATATGTTCGAACTTATAAGAACCGGAAGAAATCAAGCTAAAAATTTCCAGGAATGTTCAAAATATCCAATAATAGAAAATGATTCCAAAGAAAAAGTTCTATGTACAAAGACTGTTTTACTTGTTTGGCATAGGTGAAACTTCTCGTCCGGGGATTTCACATATTGGGCAGATTTCAAAGATATCATAAGAAGGTTTCCGACAAAAGCCACGTCATAAAATTTGGCGATCAAGTTTCACGCCTCGTGGTTATTTTGCTCCAAAACCTAGGATGAATTCTCGCTGTCATGTGATTTGGTAAAGCTGCTTACCTTCTAGAGATACCAACATTGCCTGTATGACCCCCTTTAAGAAACTCTGCAGTGTTTGTGCTGGCTCGTCCTGGTACCAAGGTGCTAAGGTAGGCATCCCTGCAGATCAATGAGCACTGTCAAGTACGGTGCTGAACTTGTAAGACTTTGAATGCAATCGATGAAAGAGAAGTGGCCAATCATCTAACATATGCTACAAAATATAAAAGCAACTAACAGAGAAACAAACACTCACGGGGTCATGTTGAAGTTAATACGATCTTGCGTTTTGGCAACCATCTTCTGACGGATTCCCTCAGTGACCGGACTATCTGTTCCGTGAGGTTCAAGAGGAATCCAAGGCTTCAGAATAAACCACACTTAAAGAGTTAGTGAGGAAGTATGATATTGGCTATGATGAGGTTCCAAAACATCATGCTTTCTTCTGATAGTTGAGGGATACAGGATGAGAATAAATAACTACAACCGACAGACTAGATAAGGATTAATTGCCACCAGAGGGTAAGAATTGCAGCCAAATTAGGTCGCTTCTGTCGCATAACTCACCTCTGCTTCTTCTAGTTGTTTCAAATAGGCATGAGACTGCAGCCGGTTTGCTTCTTGACGCTCAGTCTCCCGCCTCCGAACATTAACCTGATTTCCCATGACACAGACCAATCACACTGAAGCTTGCCCATTATTGCAATTACTGCAACAATACCAAAAGATAAAGCTTTGGCAGATTTCTGAAAACAGTGTAGTTCAACATCTTATATTAAATCGTTGTTTGTTCTGGAAATATTTAACACCATGAGAGTGGTGATAAGAGCAGTCTCATTTCCATTCCAAGAATGTAATAACTTTCCGGAAATTTTTTCCAATAGAACGACGTTTCAGCATTTCCTAAATAGGTACATCTGCCACCAGCTCATCAGTTAAGATCATCATCAGTGCAACTACAGCCATAGATTGTGACGGCTTTCAGACACATGTGATTTCTAGTTACTGAACAAGGCCAAATACTAATTGACATTAAAAGAAAGTTAGATGATGGAAAGAGAACCCAAGGACGGAGCTCTGACACGATTTTACAAAGGAACCCTACCTGGAGGAGGGTTAGCTCTGATTTCGACTCGACAGGTTCAGCATCAAACATATCCTCATCATCGCCATCGGTTATTCCAGCATCTTTGTTACTTTTCTTTTTTACTGCATCATGGTCATCGATGTACTTCATGGAGGGCCGAAATTGTACTACAGCTTGAACTGGATTCAAGTACAACTGTTCAATGTGCCACAAAATAATTCAGCAGCATATAGAACGTGAAGATTAGAAGACACCTGGGAAAATTTTAGAAAAACGTAACTATGCTTATCCTGATATTGCCCAAGTTATCTAACTTCACCTCAGACATGCTAGTAGACAACTCTACTAAAAAACGCCACTGACAACAACCAAGAAATATAGCTCGTATCCATTGAGCGTAGTTATTAAATAGATGCAGTATGAGCAGAATAATATCCTGACCTGGTTTCCCCGCAATATTCCAATGGCATAGCTAGTGTTCATTGCAACTTTTGAGGAAGCAAGAGTCTGTTCGCCGTAAAGATATGCACCATCATTTTGTCATGAGAATTGTGTCTAGCTAAATAACGGCAGCAGCATAAGAAACCGCTTGCACATTCACAGAATTACAGATAACGACGATTGGGAGAGAGCATTCTTATTATTACTACTCTTGTTATGGTTGTTATGGTTGTTTAGGTAGTTTTTAGTAGTATGACTACAAAAGCTAGAAAAAATCGAGCAGAACAGACAATCCACACAAAAGACTGCATCATCATATTAAGAATTCAACAAATAATATCTTTAACATTTCATGCAGCGAAGCAATACATCTGACCTACCTACCCGCAGAGTATTTCCACAGTTTAAATCTTTGAATTCAAACTCACAATATTGAAAATCACCAACCTGTGTCGAAATCTGCAGATGCTCTGCCCGATCATGGTCATAGTTTTCGCTATCGGTGTCAATAACAAGATCCACTTCAAATTTGGACATCTGCGGTTTAATCCGCACCTGGAAAAAACGGACTTCAAAACCAAGTCAACAACTTTTCGACACAACCCAGAACTGCGGAAAATACAGCTGTTTCCATAAATTGAAACAATAAATATCTAGAAATTATCATGAAATCCTAGCATCATCAAGCTCTTAAATTGAATCTTCAAGTCATTAAATAAAGTTGCAAGAATACCATTAATGAACTCAAACAGTCACCCAGCATCAACACCCAAAAGTAACCATTGAGAAACACTAGAAGAAGTTTAGAGTTGTGCACCTCTTGACACCGTTCCTCCAAGTTGTACGGTCTCCAATGTGGTCGCAATGGGTATTGTAGAACGTACAACTGCAACCACATCTTAATATGAGACTTTCCGATTCTACAACGCTGAAAGGAATTTCAACCTCCTACGACATGCAAAAGTTTCAACAATACGATCAAAACTCTGTAATTCCGACGTGTACAGCTAGTGAAGAATTACTCAAATACGCAAAGGTTTGAGCTTATTGCAATGGTCTGAACCGCAACGCACATTCGTCTCAGGGTCAACATGTGGTGTAAGAAACACGTCAATTTCACGAACAACGCGATCAACTCCTGGTGCAGACACTACTGGCTCCTTCAACACGGGCTCATCCATCAGTTCATCAACAACCTCCTCTTTCACTTCCTCTTTCACTTCTTCTTTTACAATTTGTACTGTTATTTCTTCTTCGATGAGTACCTCACTCATCGTCAGATCGAGCTCCATTTTCCCACGTGCATCATCTTGGGGTTCTTCTTTAACCTTAAGAAGGGGAGCATCGTCCATAGGTTCTGCTTTGACAACATTGGGCTCAGTTTTCACTTTTAACAGAGGAACGGTTCCTGCTGAAGGCTGCGTAGCAGCACGGGCTCCTGGCCGGGCCTTCACTTTCGGGACGAACTTCCCTTTGCTAGCTGCTGCAGAGACAGGCTCACGCTTGGATTGCAACAATGCAAATACGGAAGGCTCCGAGCCTTCCGCAGCATCTGTCGGTTCCATTATACACTGCAAAAGACATGAAAATAAAAAATACATCCAAAACTAGGCCTTCCATGAATCAGACAAGCACTAACGTGCAAGGCTGGGATTGAAAAAGAGGCCTCCTAGAATCCATACCCGTACCTGTAATTCAACCCTAATCTGTCTGTCCATGATGCTGGATTCCCGAAAGCAATAATTTCAATCCCAAACCCACCCAGAACTCACCTGCACCAAGCAGTAGTGGCAGCGCCAATTCGCGCCTAATAGTCGCAATCCTTGCTGCGAATCCCCCGAGGTGGTGCGCCACACATCCTGCCGTCCCACTACGATTGTGGCTATCTCTACCAAGCGAAGGCTTCAACCCCACCAGCTTAGCCCGTGAAGAAATCGGATTGCGTGCAATCGGTGTGTCTCTCTCTGTCTGTCAGTTAGTCAAATCCGTCCGTCAGTCGATCAGTCGTAAGCTGAAGACACATTGAAGGAGCGAAGGAAGTCCGCTTCAAGCACGGCAAATAAGTAAGGGCAATACCTCCGCCTGTCACATGTGCTATCATGGAAAGCTTGTGCTAACCCTAATTAATGGTCAAGGAGGGTTGACCCCTTAGTGCCCCGTGTTTTATCCCTGGAGAAAACCCTCGAATTTTTTTATTTGTCACCAATGATAAAATTAGCAAATTCTGAATTCACATTTCCAATCAGAAGCCCCAAATTACTTTAACCCTCACCGCCCCCAGCCCAAGGGGACCAAAAGTGTCCTCATGTCAAATTCAAAGTGCTGTAACTTTTGCATCCAATGTCCAAATTCAATAAAACTTCTTGGAAAATTTGCGCTCTCTCTTCTAGTTTGAGTGGTAAATTTTCAGATCAATTCAAGATTTTCTGAATTTTTGGAAACCAATCGAAGTTCAGAAGTTCAATTTGAATTCAACAAACTGCATTTGGTGGCTGCAACTTCGGGGGCTTGTATCTCCTTCATCCAAAGTTTGTTTTCAATAAAAAAATTTGGGGTTATATTCTCCTTGAAGTCTAGTTCTTGTGGTAGAGTTTTCATGTCAATCCAAGTTGTTTTGAATATCTAGGAGCAATTCAAAGTTCAAAATCCCAACATTTTTGGATTACAGTGAACTTCGGCAACTTGTTTCTTCTTCATACAATGTTCAATTCCAATAATTTTTTTGGAAAAGTTGCATATACTAGTCTAGTTTGTGTTTATAAAATTTCATATCAATCCCAAAAGTTATGAGTGACTAAGAAGCATTTTAGAAGAAAGAGGTTCAGTTTTTTATGTCTTTTATGCAACTTTTCTTACTATTTTTTGACATTTCAAAATCATTTTGCAGATACAATGAGTCAATTGGATGATATCTTTTTTCATCAATGTGTTTTTATGCTAATTTTGAATAACTTTATAGTTTAACCCTTTAAGGACAGGTCGACCATATTATGGTCGATTTCGACTCTTTTTGCCTAGTAGGTAGTATTTGGAGTGAAATTTGGGGAAAGACCATAGGGAACAGATGTGTGGATTTGTGAGCTACATCCACTAGGCTAGGAATCACACCAATTTGTACTTGCATGTGAAGATGGGATTCAAAATATTGACACAAGGGTGGTTATAAAATGACAATTGCTGGAGAAAGATGGACATAAATGAGGAAGAAAGAGTCCTTTATGCGCGCTAACAGAGCATTCAGTGCTCACACATCGATGAGGTGGGAACTGTGAACTCTAGTTGGGAACAATTTCGTTTCCATTGGACGTCTACCTACCTATCACAGTGCTCATGTTCATCGCGTGACAAATCCAAAGTCCTCTGCATCACAAGGAAGCTCCACAGGGATGTGATGCTAGTCTAAGGTGGAGAGCTGCTAGCATCTTGCAGAATGGTACATGTTCGGCTTGGAGGTCACTGTAATGGCTATGAGGTCGTAGCATTGGTGTGGCGAGCTAGTGGCGATCCCCCGCTCCTCCAACATAGGTGCTTCATTCTTTCACCATTCCTCGTTTTGTGCATGGTGAATTGGCAAAGTGATGTAGGATTTCGATTTCAGTCTTCTATTGCATGTATGCAGAAGTTGCCTATGCTTCTACCGCCCCATTTTTGGTAGAGGTAGTGTTTGGAGAGAACTATGATGGAAGGGAAGTGGAATTGGCACCAAATCTGAAATTCTTTGTGCAAGGTTGGTCGGTGACATGACTTACTCGAAAGTTGTGAGCAAAGTGGGGCAATAGGATTTATCAATGAATATGTTTGTCAAAATTGACATGTGATCTTCTTGGTGGGTGCAGGATCAATGGAGCCATGTGTGTCCACCCGTGGTTGTCTATGGGGAGAGTGGTGAGGGTGTTCGAGGTTTTTTCATATGGTAGGTTTATTTGCATTTGGCCGCAACAAAATAGAGCTTGCCACATTTTGTCAAACAGAGCGTGTGCTCTCTCCCAGTTGTCTCGAACGATGTGTTCCAGTACATGAAGATCCAATGTGTGGGCATTATTGTGCTTTTGCATGTTGTGAACTCATTGAGAATTTTGAACAGGAAGTGTATGCCAATGGGATTAGTTGTTGGAAATGCTCGTTGCTTGCTTTGTAACTTTGTTGTATGACTGTCTGGTTGTGTGGTTGTTGAGGATTCACTTCCAAAAGTGTTTATTGATGCCACAGATGTGAGGAAGTTCTAAGAAATGTTTTTTTTCCTATAAGCACTTGTAGGTGTAGCATTCTTCATGTTCATGAAACACAAGGTTTGCTGGAGTGTACAGTTTCGAAATTTGCATCTTGCATCTTTCAGGGGGTTGAGACTATAGTTGTATGACGAGCCGTTTGCGGGGTCAACTTTGGAAATCGGGCAGCCTAGACAAAGCCGCCACTTGTGCTGCTTCATCCCCTCCTGCAAGATTGACGTGTTGCGGCATAGCCCGCCTAACGTGCCTGAGCAATTTAGATCCTATTTTTCCAGGTGACCTCTTCGTAGCCATGCTCGTCAAGTTGGTGCTCCCTAATACAATAGTCGTCATTGTTGCACTAGATTTGCTATTGCGCAAGCAAAGGAGAGAGATCAAAGCATTCCAAGAATCACTAGAAGCTAGTCGTACTCAACCTTAATGGTGCAGGTATGCTTAAATCAAATTGGTGTTGTTTTTTTGAAACATATGAAACGGATCTTCATGCATTGCAAGGGCAAGCCTACTATGCCAACCTCAGATTTGATCATGAATTTACACGGATGTTCTTTTGGGAATAGATCAACTTCAAAGATTTGTTTTCGCCACAAGATGGTCCTATGCCGCTTTGATGGCGCAGATATGTTTAGATCACATCGGAGTGTTTTTTTAAACATATGAAACGGATCTTCATGCATTGCAAGGGCAAGTGCAAGGCTAGCATGCTAGTATCAGATCATATCGATTATGAATCCACACGGCTTTTTTGTCAAATGGACCCTCATGAGGAATCTAGAGCTTGGTTTGCACCCTTGTAATTGTCTTTTTTTTCGATAGGGGTGGCATCCTCTTTGAAGTTGTAGTTGTGTTGAAGGTCAATGCTTATCCCGTTTTCATCAAAATCAAGGTGAAGGCCCGATAACTGAGGTATTGCATATGCATCAGAGGATTTAGTTGAAGCTCCTTCAAAATCTACCAAGTCTAGTTGTAGCTCAGAGGAGGCTTCAATAGTGTGTGACGATTTGAACCGCTCCAAATTCAAAACTCTTTTCACATGGGCATAGCATGCAGCGACCCCTCATAGAAGGAATCACTCTAAGAAGATTTTAATGAGAAGAAGGGTTGAGATGCTGCACAAACAATGATTAATGAGTCAATCACATATGCCAACATAAAAAATATTTAAAAAAATTGTTGTTTGAATGACTATGTGTTGACCCCTGAGAAGAACATTGCAAGTACAACCATTTTCAAACCTGTGGTATCTAACTCATCTTCCACCCATAATTCATCTTCCATTTGGTAATTAAAACATATTTAATCATTCAACCATATTCAGTAAAATCACAAGAAATTGGAAGTCATTCAAAAAATGTATAGAACAAAAGATCAATGCCAGTTGTGGACATTATGGATTGCAATTAGACGTGAAAGTGTTACCACTCAAAGCCATGAAGGAATACAAGTGCAGTAAGATATCAAAATTAGAAACAAAGTTTCATGATTTAATTCTTATTAAAAAGATTGTAGTGGCTAGCAACAACAGATCAATCTTTCAGCTGGTACCACATGATAACCATGAAACAAATCTCTTAAGTTTGATCTATTTGCAAAAGACAAGCCTTGTAGATTCTTGATTGATTAGATCTGAGGCTAGCATGGTGGCCTTGCACTTGCCCAATTGCCCTTGCAATGCATGAAATTTTGTTTCATTTATTTCAAAAAAAAACTTGATCTAATTTAAACATGCCTGCACCATCAAGGCCGAGCACGACCAACTTCTAATGATTCTTAGAATGCTTCGATCGCTCTCCTTCGTTTGCGTAGCAACAGGTCCAGTGCAACAACGACGACTACTGTAGTGGGGAGCACCAAGTTGACGAGCACAGCGACGAGGAGGTCGCTCGAAAAAATAGGATCTGAACTACTCGAGTGCGTTAGGCAATCTGTGCCGTAGCTGCATGTCAGTCTCGTGGGAGGGGAAGAAGCGGCACATGTGGCGGCTTTGTCGAGGCTGCTCGATTTCCAGAGCTGACCTCACGAACAGCTCATCATACTACTATAGTCTCAACCCTTTCAAGGTTGCAATGTTTTGAAACTCCTAAGGTTCAGCAAAACCCTTATACGGACTATTTTCAACCAGTTTTAGTCTACATGGAGTCCTTGGAGAACTCCAAGGTGGCATTCCATTCAGTGTTGGATGTCCCTGGTGATTGCCAGGACAATAAAACTAAGATGAGGCACGTGGCCTTGTGAGAAACAAAAAGATGTCATGATAAAGAAATATGATTGTGAAAAATACACCAGGTGTATGCCCCTATGCACCTCATGTACAAAATGAAAGATGCATTATAAAATCCCATGGTTAACCCAAATTCAATTTGGAAATTCACATGCTTGTAAAATGAACTATGCACCGAATGCATCCGAACAGTCAGATCTTCATTTCACACCGTTGATGTATTGTAATTTTCAATTTTCAATTATGCAGTGAAAGTAGGTTGCTTGCCCCCCAGATTGACCACGGTCCTTAAAGGGTTAAAGTTTCTTCATTTGAGTAGATTTAGAAACCGAATTTCACCTCCAAATATATTTTTAGGAAAAATTCAACATCCTTTTTTAACACTAAAATATTATAATCTTGCAATCTAAGTGGTCAAATGACACCAAATTTAGTGCATGTAATCTACAACAAGTGCACTACAAGATTATATGGTTGAAATCTCTATAACTCAGTGAAAATTATATCTATAATACTTCAAAAAAAATGTTGTTTTTGGACCTGTTTAGGCCTTGGGCAGTGAGGGGTTAAAGAGGTGAAGCAATACAAATTTTTTTTACGTTGCATAAAACAGGGGGCAATTTTTATATTTATCCTTGGCTAGGGCAAGAAGGGGGTCAATTCTCCCTAGTTTTGTAATGGTTATGTTCTTTGGACAAAGACTATGGCATCAACTATGGCTTTTGAATCCAAATTAGTAAATCCTATATACAACTATATTCACATTGTTCAATGTGGTTAGGGTTTGCTTGAAATGGTTGATTCTAATACCACATTAGAAATTAATTTTGAAGCAATAGGTTTTGACACTATCCACTATCAATAAACCAATATTATAATTTATCTAAGACAAAGCTTCATGGTCACACCACTCTTGTTTTTATTTTTATCATTTGCTTTTATATCAAAAGCAATTGATAGCCTATCAACCAAAATTGGGCTAGTGGGGGGCATGGATCACCTTCCAAAATACATAAATTTTAATTTTTCCATTCAAAGTTCGATATAATAAGCTCAGTGTAAGAGTTTATCAATATGGCATAATATGAATGTTTTTCTCTGTTTTTTCTTATACATTGTGTTAACAACATTACAATTTTTTATATATAGTATATATTTTATGAAACTTAAAACTGAGACCCTTGGTTGATTTTATTTCATAAAAAATAGTGTGTTTCTATAAGAATCCATCAATGTTTTATGATATGTAATTTTCTTGTGCATTCATCAATGTCCATTTCCAACTTACTCAAAGTTTTTAATTGGATGAAACCTAATTTGAAGAGAATGCATGGTACAAATATGTAGCACTTGGTGTTAAGAGATTAACCCCTTAGAGACCAAACGTTCAAATTTTGCACAACAAATGAACCCAAACACACATGGAGTATAGAATAATGTGTTTTTTCCATCCATTGATTTATTTGAAGACTCTTGAGTTAGTTATTTAACATTTGTTCCATATATATTTTGAAGACTATGCTTTGCAAATATGTTGTAGTTCAAAAGGGACTAGCCTAGGTTAAACCTCAAAAAAAAACATTTTCAATTCAAAAAATGACCTTTAAAAACGATTTGAATAAAAAAAAAATCCTCATAAATCACTATAATTGGAACTTAACTTTTTGAACTTGAAAGATAAAAAATCTTTTGAAAATCATAAATATTCAATCTATAATCAATTTTAGAAGTCATTTTCAATTTTCGGCTTCAAATTATTTTGAAGAATATTGGTTTGTGTACTTGTTGATGTAGCCATATGGACATGATCCTTAGATCACTGTCGTTTGAGAGTCATCAATAAATCATTATCATAAGTTGCATTTCATAATACATTTTCACAATTTTGGAAATCTGAGCTACCTCATTGTCTTTGAAAAGAAAGGTTTAATCCTATAAGGACCATGAGGTAGTTCATGGGCCTTGTGGGATTAAACTTTTCTTTTCAAAATATATCAAGACATCCGAACAATTTCACTTCTTCTACAAAGAGGTTTCATCAACAATAAAACTTAAGGCTTGCGTGGTCTTATATACAAATTTTTGCATTATATGATGTACTTGATTGCAAATTTGATTTGGAGATTTCATCTATATAAAATGCCATCTACAATGTGTGACCATCCTAACAATTTTACTTAATGTTCTAACTAACTTTTTATTGTATTTTGTTGAAGAACTCATTTGTATTGATTTGTTGTCCTCCTATTCAATTTAAGGCTATGTGGTTTCATTTCTTGTATGATTGCCTTACAACAACTTGTCATTTAGGTAGTTTGATTTGAAAGTGGGGATGCAATGCCTAATTATTAACACTATATTTATTATAGTTTATATTGTCAAAGTATAAAAGTTGCATGGCCATAATACTAGCACAATATGTATACTAACCTAATGTGATAGTGGAAACAATCAAACTCTTATTTATGTTCAAAAAATTATGAAAAAATAATTAGCATTTGGAATAATATATATTACCTCTCAAAATATGGATAAATCTTTTTGCAGAGTATTGAGGTCTTGAGGATACAAGAACTAGAAGACAAAAATATAGAAAAGTACATTAGAGTTCCTGTCCAAAAAATAGAAAGAAATGGAATGATAATTAGAGAGGATACTAGACACGGATACAAAACACCAATCAAATCATCAAATTATATTTATCTTGCATCATGTCTAAAACTTGATTTTGCAAGATTGAGAAGTCCCTTATCTTGCCTCTAATTTAAACTAATACTTGAAAACCATGTAATAGTTTCTACATGTATTTCAAAAGACCTATGAGGTTTCCATCAAATCTTTCCACATAGACTAAAATATACTGTGACCCATAAGAAATAAATTAAAAAAATTATTTCAACTTTTTTTTTCCTGCCCGCTTTCATCTATTCTTGAGGCATAGCTTTTGGTTGATTGTGTCACCATAGCTGGTTGAGAAGTCCCTTATCTTGGTCCAATCTTATCTCCTGTGCCTGCCGGCGATGTATTGTCACCTCATCGTCGTTCTCACATCGCCAAGCGTAGCCCCGTCTTCAACTGGTCTCTTAGCAGTGCCAGTCCCATCTCGCAGATAGCACGCGAATTCAATCAATTGTACGTCATTACCTTCCGGATTCAATCATCTGTCGTCACCTGGCTTCATGAGACCACCACCACTTCTACCTCATGGTGCTAGCAGTCAGGACAAAGCAGTCACTGATGACGACTTGCTAGAGACCCAACGATGTGAGGGAATTCTTGAGGAATTCTCGGTCGATGTTATACTATGCGTACTGAGCAAGATGATTTGGCACCTCCTCAGCCTCGAAGCGACGACGTTCCTGTCGCAGCAGCCATGCAGCATAGAGGTCAGCAACCCAAACGATCTTCACGTTGGACGAACGAGATATTGCAGGCGGCCATTGCTGCTGTTGAGGCCGAGGACAGCTTGAAATCGGTACTCAGGTGTTTCAATATACCCTCCACCTCCTCACAAGATCATTTGTATGGTCGTGCAGTGGGCAGGAATCATGGTACATAAGCCAGGAGTTCTAACTAAAGTTGGTCTGAAGAGTATGAGTTAGAACAATATATTTGAAAATGCAAGATTTGGGCTGGCCTGTTACTCCAGGGCAGTTACGCTTGAAGGTTGCAAAAATAGTCCAGGGTTGGTCGAATCCAGTCACTAACGGTATTCCGGGGTCTGTCTGGCATCGCTGGTTTCGTAAAAGGCACCCAAACTCCTCAGGGTTTAGAAGATAATTAACTGGGCACGTAATTTGTGCCTGGAGAATATAGCTACGTTTTACAATAACCTTGGCACCCTATATACTGAACACGCTTATGCCCTCGACCACGTTTGGAATTGTGATGAATTGGGGGCACAAGCCCATAGGAATGGTGGCAAAAATTTAGTGTTCACAAAGCATGGGTCACGATTAGTGCATTCAATCATTCCTGATCTATGGGAATGGTTGAGTGTCCTTTCTTGTGTGAATGTTGTGGGCGGTTTCATCTCCAGTTTTTACATTTTCCGTGGCAAGTGCATGAGAAGGAATTATATTGCAAAGTACTAGCCGGGCCACCATACTGATGGAACCGAAGGCGTGGATGCATTAGAGAAAGTTTGGACTCTCCGGAAGGCTGCCAGGAAGTGCCAGTAGGGACCCTCACTGTATTACATTTATTTTTCTTGAAGAATTTTTCCCCTATTTTTGCACTTCGTCACTTTCAAGTGTCAGAGCATTCATTGTGAAGTACTATTAGTTAGGGTGGTCACAAGTGTTGTTTTGATATTTGAAAGTACCCCCTAAGCACCTCCCTCTGACAATTGTGAAATAAAAAAACTGAAATATACTTTTAGAACTCCCGATATTCACACAAGGTGAATCTTTGTTTTGTCAGAAAATTCCCTCTCCTAAGTAGCTTCAATAGGCTCCAAAAATAGACTGGTTTGTCAACCCCTAGCAGTCCTCTAGAGAGTCCAAACTTTCTCTAATGGACAAGCTTATTTTCTTCATGGATTGCACACTTCGTCAGGGCCATGGCTTGGGTACGTAACTCCCATATTATATGGCCCTAGTTATAATCACTTATAATGCATTTTAGTCCAATCTCAAGAGATTTAATTTGTTTTCATGTAGAAAACTCTTGTAGCCCTCTTAACAAGGAATCCAAAAATATAATTATATATATGAAATGAATATTCTTTGAGGACAATAACAACATTAAAAAATTAATTATATGAGTTTTTTTAATACATATATCATGGGACAAGCTACCCAACTGTTTGAATTTTTTAATAAAAATTTAAGATTTTTTTATTATAAATAAAACACTTCAAATGAATTTTAATTTTAATTGGACGGAACTTTTTGTATAGATTTTTTAAAATTATGCATAAGTATTAAAATTCTTCATGTATATTGTGAATTTTTCTAATATGTATGATACCCAATATTTTCTACATTTAATTTTTTAAAATTTGGTCTTCACCTAACTTTTTGGTCTTTTTTAATTTGATATAATTTTTGCAAAAGCTGTCCTCTTAGCCATTTTAATGCCGACACCCTCTGCATACAATACAAAAGTTGTGTACCCAGGAGAATAAAGTTGGGATTTCGTCTACAAATCAACACCTATTGATTTTAGATGGGCATGAATTGCACATAAGGTAGGAACACCCATAACCATGACTGTACCCATAGTTGAGAGTAGAGTTCCCTCAAAGTGTTCCCTAATGTACCTTGAAACTGTCTTCAAAGTACCTTGAAACCATCTCCATACTTAATTGTGGTTGGTGGGCTCAGATTTTTTCAGATTTTGGTACTAGAATCAAGGTAGATTTAGTAGATTGTGGCTGTGGATGCCCTAGGGAGTTCTACTTTGAAAATTCATAGAAATTAGATGCCTAATCCAAAAATTCTATTTTTTTTTTCAAAATTCATGATTTTCAATTGCTAATATTGAAAAAATATTTTTTGTAGAAAAATTTGACCCCAACTATGCTGAATTGCTTAATTGATGGTTATGGATGTTCCTACGTTAACATTGGATGTCATCAATAAGGCCAAGGCAAGTGGCTTGGATGTTTTGACATTATCGTCACATACATTACATTGGTTAAGGGAGGCGACCCCTTTCCCATCACACACACCATTTCCACCATGTAGACTACAGTTCTTCTTGATTAGGTAGTCAGGAGTGGTGATTAATTGTGGCACAATTGCAAATGTAGTTGTGGCACATTATGATTGGCTATAGGACTGTCAATATTGCAACCAACCCTTGGTTGGAAATATAGAAATCTATATGATCAACATGGATTGAACATAATCTTAAGCTAAAAAATTCATAGTAATTACGTTTTGAGAAACAAAATTATGAAAAAATATTGAATCCTTCCCAACTCTATTTATGTACACAAGAAAATTTCCGCACTCGAGAATCCCAAGCTCCATATATGCGTAATTGCTTAAGTGGTTGCAAATGGGTCGTATGCCTTACAACCTCTCGATGTGAGCATTTTCCGACCCTTTAACTCTGTAATGACACTTAGGACTGAAATTGTCTGATGAATGAGTTAGGATATCTCTGTAGTGGACAAAGAAGCAATTCTTCATCTACTGTTTTTATGGTGGGAGGTGAGGGCATGCAAAGTCTTCTTAGTCATGAGCCAGCCCTCATTGAAGGCCTTTCTTTTTTCAGAAGTACAGAGATTTGATTAATGCAGAAACCAAGAGCACCCCCGTCGTTCCAGGGTTAAATGTGCATTTCGTGCTGTCGAGATGCATGGACCTTGCAGAATCAAGGCAGGGCAGCTCACAACTGAAGGAGGAGCTTGTCCAGTGGGTCTCACAGGCGCTGGGGAGAGTATTGACGGAACAGAACATCAAGAATGCCCTCAAGGGAAAGCGCATCTGGCCATTTAAACCCCAGTCCATTGACAGTAAGATGTGGCCCTCTACGCAGTTTGAACGAACTACTGTTCCTACAATTGCCAATTTAGAAGATGAAATGGGCACCGAAAACTGAATGCAAGATGATTGACAATTTGACACCTCTAAGTATATTTACAACGTTTGGAGGGGTTAAAGGTTTACAGTAGGAAGCTCTTGTAGACCCTTTGCACACTACACTGCTACACTTATCGGGTTAACAAATTTTTATTTATTTAAAGAACTGCAATCAAGGATTATTCCACATGTATTTTATTCAACTCATTATTGGAAAACATGATACCTTATCGGTGGACAGAACAAAACCCGGGTACAAATCAAAACCAGGTTCATCTGGGTATAGATCACAACCATCAGAATCATAAACCGAGTTAAACGACCTCAACCAATCAAACTCGGTGTCATCGTCATTAGACTCCACCACTAACCTAAAGCCATCAAACTCGACATGCAATCTCTCATTTCTGGTCATCAGGACTGCTGGAGGATCCAAAGGTAGGAAAAACTGAGGTTGCGACCTGAAGGCTTCAAAGGTGAAGAAATCCTGCTGACGATCCAGAAACCAAGCCTAACAGTGATCCTTGCTAAAGGACCTGACCCAACCATCTGCTCCACCTAACGGGCCAGCAGCAGGGGTGATAATGGTGGGATGAACATCGACCACCTCTTTACTTTTGAACACGGAAGAGGAAGGAACATCAAACTTCACGGTTGAGAGGCACTTGCTGTCTACTACCTCTGCCAAGCACCTTGATCCATCTGATAGTGTATGATCTAACATTGCTTCATGCCTTCCTGTCACCTGCAGGCAACAAAATCCAAACTTACTCTTTGAACTAACCAAGGCATTGCTAATTAATCATACAAATTACTGTTTAAAATCTCTAAGAAAAACTCTTAAGGATCTTAAGGATCACAAGTATTCAAATCTGGTTACAAAGCCAACAACAAAGGACACATGCACCTTGGGTAAGAAAATAATAGATACTTCATAAAACATTAAAAAAACTTACCTCTCATGCACAAATATTTCAAGTGTTCAAGTGCTACACAAATGGTGGCAAAAGTAGGACGCTCTTTAGGATTCTCAATCCAACATTTCTCAATCAAAGCTTTGAGCATAGTTGGACAATTGGTAGGCAATGTTGGACGCTCACCCTCTAATATCAATTGCTTTATTTTCCTTGGCATCCACTCATCTTTGAAAGGTAAGTCCCCAATCAAAATTTCATAACACACCATTGCAAAACTATACACATCGCACTTAAATTTGTAATGGAGAACCCCTTTGCTCCTTACAAGGCATTCTTGATTATCCACAAATAGCTTGACCAATTCGGGAGCCATCCACCAAAAGGTACCCTCATTGAAAATCATGGCTGAGTATTTGGCACTATGCTCCTTCGTCTTGGATAGACCAAAATCCACCACTTTGGCTTGCATATACCCGGTCTCAATTTCATCAACTCTCACCATCTTCACAAGAATATTATGAGACTTCAAATCCTTGTGGATGATTCCTTTTGAGTGAAGGTAATTCACACCTTCACCAATTTGAAGCATCAAGTCTACTGCTTCAAAAATGGAAAATGGAGGACAATCACTATGTTCACTACATCTTTTTTGAATCAAATCAAACAAATCACAATCCATTAGTTCCATGATAATGGAACAACTCCTCTTGGTCATTGTACTACAAAACATAGAAGTAATGTTTGGATGGCACAATTGGTAGAGGATTTCCACTTCCTTCAAGAAGAAGGGGTTCTTTGGACTAAAGAATGTCTTCTTGGCAACTGGGGTTCCTAACCACATCACCTTGTATACACTTCCTAAGGCACCCCTCCCCAATTGCTCTTCAGGCCTATTAGAGACCACCCAAGCATACAATTTTCCAAGAATGGTGTGCTCATCACAAGATGGATTGCAATGAGCACTCACAAGTCTCTGAAGAAGATACTTTGCCAAATCTGAAGTATCCAATTCTAATGTCACTTTCTTGAGTAAATCCTTGTTATCCACAATGGCCTTCCACTTCACCATTTCAACTTCAGCTTTGTTAAGGGTATCCACTTCATCCCAAATTAGGCCACTTTGCATTGTTGCACATTCACCCTCCAATATCAAAACCTTGCACAACTCCAAGTTAAATCCCAAAGATGACACATACTTTGCCACATTTGAAAAGGTCATTGCAGCTTCCACCCAAGCATCTCTTGAACATTCAACAACGAAGTCTTCAATTTGTTTTGCCAAAGCCAACAAGAGCTTGAAGATTCCAATCCACTTCATAACATTCCAAGAAGAATCAAGACCACCATGTTGGGAACAGGATACCTCAAAGAAAGACCTTGCAACTTGAACAACCACTTCAAGTTTATCAACAAGATATCCACACTATTCTTTGTTAAAATTTCGAGTAGGCATTTGTCGCATTGCCTCAAGACAACCTTGTGAAAGCTTCAAGCATAAGTCAAGGCTCTCCATCGCACCAACATTAACTTCTACACAAAATTAATTGCATTTAGAAGGATTAAACACTGGGATATATATTGAAAGCAAACTATAATCATCAACTGGATTAATTGCTAGGCCAACTAAGAGGCTAATTAATATACACACTTCTAGTATATTGACCTTGTTAAGCACGTAGATTCAACTGGCTCAATTCAATAAGCATAACTAAAAAGACTGGATATAGCTTTCAATGGACGGAGCACTACCCTCTTGTGTCTTGGGAAGTAGGCCAGTAGGATCATTCATAGACTCCAACTTTTCCATGGTGGGAAAAGCCGAAGTTGCTACCTTGAAGGCTTCATAGGTGCGGAAATCCTAGCGACGAGTTGGAAACAAAGCTTGAAAGTAGTCCTTGCTAAAATTGCTAACCGAGCCATCTACTACACCTGACGGGGCAACAAGAGGGGAGATAATGGTCGGAGAAACGTCGACCACCTACTCCTTTTTGGAAACGGAAGAGGAAGGAACATCAACATTTACGGTTGAGAGGTACTTGCTGGTTACTATCTCTGCCAAGCATCCTGATCCTTCAGACAGTGTATGATCTAACCTTGCTTTAGAGCCTTCCGGAGTAATGTCACCTGCAAGCAACAAAATCCATGTTACTCCTTGAACTAACCAAGGCATTGCTCAATAACCATGCAGATTATTGTTTAGACGCTTGAAAAAATTCCAGGGATCACTAGTATTCAAATCTGATCACAAAGCAAATTATGAAGAACACACGCACCTTGGATAGAAAATAATTGATACTTCATAAAACAAAAAGAAACGTACCTCTCATGAACATATACTTCAAGTATTTAAGTGTGGAGCAGATGATGCCAAAAGTTGGACGTTCTTTGGGATTGTCAATCCAACATTTCTCAATCAAAGTCTATAGCAATGCCGGACAATTAGCAAGTAATTCAGGACGCTCACCCTTCAATACCAACTGCTTTATTTCCTTAGATTTATGCTTGTCTTTGAAAGGTAATTCCCTAGTCAAAATTTCATAACACACCATCCCAAAACTATAAACATCGCACTTGAATTTATGATTCAGCACTACTTTACTCTTTGCAACGCATTTGAAAGGTAATATCCCAGTCAAAATTTCATAACACACAACTTCTCTCCTTGCAACGCATTCTGGATTGTCCATACTTAACCAAACCAATTCAGGGGCCATCCATCGAATAGTACCCTAATTATAAGTCAATGTCACGACCCTCATCACAAGGCGTGCCCATGCCACCTTAGTGAGCAAGGGGGACATTGGGGGTGACTCCCCAAGCTTTGCAAGAGATGAGGTGAAGGGGACTAGGAGTCCCGAGCAATCAAAGCGTGTTAGCGCTCTCATCCAGACGAATTTGGGGGCATGTGATACATGCTTGAAAAGGTCTTGAGAAGACGCTTCTAGCCGTCCAAAGAACGCGTGATTTGGACTTGCGAGTCAAAAGTTATGGGCGTTCAAAGTTGGGGGTGTCCCGATCGCGCCGGGAGTGCCCTGGTCGCGCCGGAGTGCCCTGGCCGCACCAGGAGTGTCCCGAATCTTTGGAGGGCGATAACTTTGCGATAAACTTGTCCGAATGGAGCAAGTGAGTAGTCCATCAGCATCTATGCGTCGCGTAGATGTTGAAAATGGAATCGCATGTGGGATTTGGATCCCGGACTGCAAAGTTATGCCGGGTGGAAGTTCGGGAGTCCCAAACTAGCGTGAATCGGGAGAAACGGGGTGGTCTTCTAAAACCAAAGGGTGTTTGGGAGTCCCCCTTGACATACAAGGGGGGGTCTGTCGAATCCCACAGAAAGTACTATAGGAGGGGTTGGTCTCCCTCCTCACTCCCTCTTGGAGCCTTGGCGAGTCCCAGTGACTCAAGGTTGGTGGTGTGCGGTCACCACCACTCCAAGGCACCATGGGACACTTGGGTGTGTCCCGTGGCACCGGTTGGGTGGAGTCCCACTCCTTGCTAGGCTATGTGAGGTGTTCTGAATGGTGAGTCCCGATTAGTGATGAAGTGGAAAGTAGCAAATATACAAGGAGCCTAGTATGGAGTTGGGGTTACACTCAAGGGCGGTCAGGACCATGGTGAGTAGTGCCACCATGAGTCCTTGCACAATAAGATGGAAGTTCCGCCCCATGTTACCAAGTAACATGCCTCGGTGTCATGATGGGTGTGTGTGTGTGTGCTAGTAGTCCCGGTGACTGGGACTTAGCACAAAGAGTTGGAATTGGAGACTAACATTGGATGTGCGTGGCATGTACAATGTTAGAAGAGCGTGACCCTTGGTGCTACTAAAGTATCAAGTGCTTAAGAAACATTGGAAATGAACTTAAGGTGGTAAGTGTCATTAAGGGGCGCGACAGTTAGGCAGGAAAATGAGGCACTCATCTCCTTGGTCTTGGAGAGACCAAAGTCCACCACTTTGGCTTGCAAATACCCAGTCTCTGCAGCTTTCACCATTTTCACAAGAATATTATTAGACTTCAAATCCCTGTAGATGATTCTTTTGGTGTAAAGGTAATTCACACCTTCAGAAATTTGAAGCATCAGGTCCAGAGATTTGGACATGGAGAATGGAGGACAATCACTCTGCTCCACACGTCTTCTTTGAATCAAGGCAAGAAGATCACAATCCATTAATTCCATGATAATGGAACAATTCTTCTTGTTCATTGTACAGCAAAACATAGAAGTGATGTTCGGATGGCACAATTGGGAGAGGATTTCTACTTCCTTCAAGAAGAATCCATTTTCTAGACCAAGGAATGTCTTCTGAGCCACAGGAGTTCCAAACAACGTCACCTTGTAAACGGTAGCTGAGGCATCCTTGCCCAACTGCTTTGTACTATCCGGTTTCACCCAATCAAACAATTTGCCAACAGTATTGCCCTTATCACTAGTTGGATGGTGACAAAGTCTTTCAAGAAAGTGCTTGGCTAAATCTGAGGCATCCGATGCTAATGTCACTTTCTTGAGTAAGTACTCCTTATCCACAATGGCCTCCAACTTCACCATTTCAACTTCAGCTTTGTAAAGGTTATCCAATTCAACCGAAGTGAGGCCACCCTACATTGCTGCACATTCACCTTTCACAAGCAGAGCCTTGCACAACTCCAAATTAAATCCCAAAGGTGACACATACTCTGCCACATCTGTAAGTGTCATTGCAGCTTCCACCTAGGCAGATTTCGAGCATTCAGTAATGAAGTCCTCAATTTGCTTTCCTAAAGCCAACAAGAGCTTGAAAATTCCAACCCACTTGGTAACATTCCAAGAAAAATCAGGATCACAATGATTAGAACAGGATACCTTGAAGAAAGACCTTGCAACTTAAACAACCACTTCAAGTTTACTAACAAGATATCCGCATTGCTCTTTGTTAAAATTTGGAGAAGGCATCTTCCGCAGTGCCTCAAGACAACCTTGCAAATACTTCAAGCGTAACTTAATAATCTTCATTGTAGCAGCGTTAACTTCTACATAGATTCAATCGCATTTTGTTGGATTAAGCATTGGTTTATATAATAAAAGCAAACTTTAAAAATCAATTGGATTAGATCCATTATTTACTAGGCAAATTGAAGCACGCACTTCTAGTATATTACTCTTGCGAACCACGTAGATTAACAACCGGCTCAAAAAAAGTAAAAAGTGAAGTGACGAAATGTTGCTTTGAATGGAAGGAGCGTTACCCTGTCCTGTTCTGTGAAGTACACCAGAAGGACTATTCATGGGCTTCGGCTCTTCCATGGTTTAGAAAAGCTCCAAAATCTAGGCATGAAAATAGCTCCCTAATCTAATGTGTGCATCCTTCATCAACCTGTACAATACAACAACCCATACTCAAATATACCACAGGTGCGTCAAGCAAAGCCACCACAAGAATTGACTTAAATCTAATTTTGGTGCGCTCTTAAATTGTTTTAAGACCAAATTTTATACTTTATTCTTCATCCCAAATTACTACGCAAAAATAGAAAGAAGCATATACTGCTAACAATTAAATAAAAACCTAATAAGCATCTACGACCCAATTTCTAAGCACAATTTCTTAGCACAATTTCTTAGCACAATTTCTCGGCTAAAGCCGTTGGGGTGAGGGTCATGCCAGAGAATCTTGGCCTATAGAAGAGATAGGCCAAGAGACCCCAATAGCTAACAATTTGTGCTGATACAATTATAGAACTGGCAAAAAGCATTCCAGTAGATTCCAAAAAAAAGTATCTCAATTATAGACAATTTACAGAAAGCACTAGACCAGAGTACAACTGAGATCGTTTACCCTTACACAATAAAAGACAGAAATCAATTTCAATGGAAAAGTTCAACATCCGAAAGATTCATCACTTCATCATCCAGCTCTCAAACCCAGACCTGCAAAGCAACTCAGACTAACAACTCTTGTGATCAATCCCAAGGACTAACAAGTTACCCAAAATTCTATCAACGTGTCCTCATACAATGGAAAGCAACTCAGACCTCTAATATGTAACCAACTCAAAACAGAATTCACATCTATATGACGGGCACACAGCATTGCAGGAACCCAGTGCAAAATCGTGTGAATTGTGTTGTTATGTGTATGAAGAGCACCTACTCAAAAAATTCACAGATTGCGAATAAAAACAAAGGAGAAATCAATAACAAGATTAACGTCCAGACTCTCACCACACGGCACCAAGGAGCAGTTGTGCGGTAAACTTTGGTGTTGTGTCTGTTACACCACAAAGTCATAAGAGACTCTCCATGGCCTTATAGTTTTGCTCAAGTTTCAAAGTCCAACATTAATGATGAAAACATGAAAATCCTCACACACCAAATAATAAAAGGAATTGAAACCAAGGTCCTGAAGAGTGGACAATCCTCGCGACAAAAGACTCCCATTACTAGGAGCATTATCGCTGTCTGCTGGGCTATTTGAGAGTATTGCAAGTAATAGCCTACCCATGATAGTGCTGTGAATGAAATCATTGCGAATTTCGAAAAATAGATGGGAAGCACAACAATCATACTTAAAAGCCGGCTATACCTACACACAGTGAGACTTGGTTAGGATATTCTAAACACTATTGGCATGCATAAACGAAATAGGAGTCAATGTTTAGTGCAACAAAGAATGCCAGCAATTCCCAAAGCCTGATTATAGGTCTGTAGGTACCCAATAATCTTAAGAACAAGGTTCTTAAAACACACTCTGTTTCTATTTACTACTCTGTCACAAAGCAAATGGATTCGTAAGGTAGGCACACTTCATCAGAGGTTCAGCTGGTGTACACCCTCAATTGAATAGGAAAACCATTGACAAAGAAACAAGTGACACCATCTACCGACATAACTTTAACCCTTCATAACTTTTGCATATGGGGTCCAAATAACAAATTTTGTTGGTGCAATAGGATCCTCTTTCATTCGCCAACAATATCATATAAAAATCATCCAGTCTCATACTAGGAACCACGCTCACCAAAATGGCAACGTAGATGCTCCTACCTTAAACTGAGCAACTTCTGCTTAACATTGTCTTGAAATCTTAACTTCAACCAGCTATGGTGACACGACGATAATCAACCCGAAAGGAGAGAAAGCATTGTTCTAGGTTTTCATGGTGTCAACATCCACCGATCAACAACAATAACAATTTAGAACGAGCATGAGAGAAATGTCACGCACAATTAAAGAAGAGTGCCATGGCCAGACATTGATTGGTAGCTGAAGTATCAAACGCCAAACCGTTCCACTCCAAAATATTGCTTGACGATTGTTGACAAGAGTATCTAAGATTTCCTTAATGGGGAATAACGGATTCCAAAACGAAAGGTGAGCCACGAACAAATCCGTGGACTCAGCGGAGCCGCTCTGTAACGCTAATAATGGCGGACTGAGCAAGAGACAATGGAGACAGATGCTCGGAGATGTGCATTACAACCTCGCAAACCCTCGTGAGGACAACCATATTTTCACCGACAATAAGGTAGTCCGATCGCAATGACAAAAATCGGGGGGAGCCGGCCGAGTAAAGGTACTTTACTTGGCTGGCTTTATACTTGGGGCCGGATTGTAGGCTAGCCGGAACTCTCCAAGTTTGAACCAATAGGATCACTCAATTTCTCCAAATCCGGCCTTTATACTTGAGGCTGGATTGAACTACAACTCATCTTACGTGTCGCCTTAGGTGGCATGGTTTTGGCGTCAAACCTTCCGGCCCCAAGGGAGCAATGGGGAAGAGGTTTTGGGTGGCCCAAACTCCCATCTAGGGCCGGATTGGGGCCGAAATGGGCTCCTCCGCTAGATCATACAAATTTCTACCATTGATTATGAGAAATTTATTTTTACTTTTATATTTTTCTTACAAACACTTCCATTGTGCTTCTTACTTCCCTATCTACTTGTTTGGTTGCCTATCTAGCCTTCAATTTTTTTTTTTTTTTTTTTTTTGTTGAAACAAATGGGAGGACCCACTGTCATTTAAAAGAACCGGTACAACAGCCAAGCCAAAAGGCTGGTCAAAAAGAAGCCTTTAGGTTGTTTCATCCAGCCAAATTCAATTCAATTAAATACCAAATGTTTCTTGATTTCTCGATAAGGATTTGTAATTAATTTAATTTTTGTGTAGCCTAGTAATTTCTTAAAAAATTAAATTACTTACTAAGCATTTCTTAATTTGGTGCTCTGATATTTTGTTAATCTTTCTTGATACAATAATTAATTAGTTCAAGAAAGTCATGATTAAGAAAGGCTTGGTGGACTTACCAATTAAATTTCTTATTAATTTCTTAAGAAATTAAATTAACTTCAAATAGTTAAATGAAAAAAAGATTTTATATTGTTCAACTATTTGAAATAAATTAAATTGCCAGTTTGCAAGAAGTTACTATTAGTGGATTGTTCATAATTTTCTATTTTATTATTGGCTTTTGAAAGAAAGTTCATGTACACCAAAGAACATGATATTTAGATACCATATTATATTTCTATGTTCCAAAATAGTTTTTCCAAAATAAGGTAGTCAGCTCTTCAAGCAACCATTTAAGATCTAATTGCCTTTACAAGGAAGTTGGACTCTTTCAAAAAAAATTTAACAGATTGTAGTAGGAATAAAATTGAATTTGGCATTTAATCTAAGTCATTTCATATTTTTTGGACCTTTGCGTAAGCAGTTCCTAAATTTTGAAGTTGAAACGCAATGGTCACTAAAAGTAATCACCTCATTCAATGAACATTCCTAGTACACCGAAGAAAGCAAAATATACCTTTGTGTCATTATCAACTTTCGAGCAAACTACCTTATGCATTTATTGATTTACATTATGCCTTTGAGTAGTCACCATGTTGAAAAAATAGGAGAATAGAGAATGTGGCTCAATGTATATTCAGTAAATAAATAATCCAAAAATGTATATAAAAATGAAGTTTGCTTTCATTTAAGTATGATTTTGAAAAATAAAAAGAATAAAAAAAATAGGAAGAAAAAGGGGAAAGTTCCAAAAAAGAATATAAAAGACTTTTTTTTAAATACAAAAGTAGAAAGAGAATGGAAAAGGTTCAATTAAAGTAAAAAAAATATTTTTTTCAAATAGAAAAATAGGAAGAGAAATGAAAAGTTTCAAAAAAAGGAAAAAATTCTCTCTTTCATTTTTTTCATCTTGAAATAGGATAAATAGGAATAGAAAGGAAAAGATTAAAATAAAGTAAAAAAACTCTCTCGTCTATTTTTGGAATAGAATTAATAAGGGAAAAAATTTAAAAGAAAAAAAGAAAAAAAGAAAATTTTAAAGGAAAGAAAGGAAGATGAAGGAAAAGATGTGTATTTTACATTTTTTTTAATTGAGCATTAAGAAAATTGAAGAACACATGAATCAAAAATTAGGCTCTGGAATCCGGCCGAAGGGCTTTACATTACCTAGGGCCTGATGGAGAAACTGGGGCCGGATTGAGGGCCGGATTGAAGGCAAATCTGGCCGGCCTTCCATCCGGTCCCAGGCCTAATATAAACCGGGCCAAAATTTAGGGAGACAATGATTTGCATTCGAATCCAGATTTCAAGTAGAACAGTCCTTTGCTACAGACCAAGCAAATTCCATTTAGAATTGTCGTTCTCTCTGATTTCTAATCCCCGATTCCATGTGAAATCAGGCCCCTGTGTTTGACTCCCTAGCCTGTGCTCTCTGTTCGTGAGCTCCTTTACTCTAAGTTAGTTCATGCTTCACAGAATGGAGCGTGCCAATCAATCTAGTATTTAGACAGTGATTACTGCAGCTACTGCTAATTTTTTACTCCAACTTCTCTCTTCTTCCGGTGGTTGGAAGGAAGGGATTTTTATTCGTGAACTTTCAGTGCGATTGTGTTGCTGGAGAGGATGTGACGCGTATCGAAGGCTTGGAATGAAAAGAGGTAAGCGCCTTGAGTTTAGGTTGGAAGTGGTGGCATTGGCTCTGGAGTGGGATGAATTGGAGATGGCCAGGCGTCTCGGAAAATTTGTGGAAGAGGTGTTAGGGTTTACGCTTGTTTTGGAGCATCGGAAGTTTTTGGAGAAAGCTTCCGACGATAATAGGCATGGATTACTTGAATTGTTACCGAGAACTCTTGTTTGCTTCCTGCGTAGTGCAATTGGAGTTCGAGGACGGCCTAGCCTGTCTTGATCGTTTGTGATCCATTCTTTCCCCTTCCGTGTCGAAGTCAGAGCGTCAAGTATTACACTTTTCAAGAGCTCATGGTGGATTTGATGTGATTCATTGTGGTGGATTCTTCGTAGCAAGCTTCCGAGCTTCCCCAAAGTTCTTATTCTGCGATTGGTTTGGTTTTGATACAGCTTAGTCCGCTCTGCCCGTAATTCTGATGCTCTAAGAAGGTGATGGCGGCAACTGGTGGACAAGTTCAGGCGGCTGCTGCCGCCACTCCAGGGCAAGCGGCTCCGAGGACAGACATGGCCCCGGTGCTGCAACAGCTCAACTTAGCATCTTTGCGAACACGCACACAAGACTTACATAATGCCATATCTCGCATCTTGCACTCCTTTCACACTCTTCCAGCTTTGAAATGGTAAGCGTTTTTGTTTGTTTTCTTCTCTGCTTCAATTATGCGCGACCAGTAACTGTAGCCATGCCAATTTCATGAGCTCCAAGATTTTCAGTCTTTCCATATGTGGTGAATGAGTCAGTTTATTTTTGAGACCCTGATTTCGGAACACGTATTTGCCGTGGCTGCAGGTCAGAGGTCCTGGGGCAATTTGCCATGGTCAATGTCGAGCTGCTGAATTTGGTGGAGGACATCAAACCTATTCTTAAAATGTTCGTAGTATATCCCAAGAATGTGAATGCAGAGAATGCTACAAGTACTTTTACTGCATCCCTTTATTTCCGTAAACTGCATCTGTTGGGCTTGGCATGACGTATTTTGTCGCTTGCTGATAATATTTTGCACTTGAGAGTTGATTCATTGTCCATACTGGTTTGTGACTCATTGGCGGTCACTCCTGCCAATGTGAATTTGAATACGAAGTGGAAGGATCACGGAACGAATATTTAACCTAATTGCTTTCCTAATGCTATCCAAAAGTCTCACGGTTGGGGGTATCAGTAGAGGTTAAGTGCACTTTTTTCTGTTGGTGGTAAATGCATACGAGCCCAATGGAAAACGAGACCGAAAGTATTTTTTGAGAATGAATATTTGAAAATCTTCTATGTATGGTGAATAGGTCAAGAGTCTCAATGGTTACCCGAAAGGTTTCCTATTAATCACCTTATCACCTGCTTGTACTGGAGATTCTAGCTTTGTTACTGTAAGATACTATCTTTCAATGCCTAAAATCAGTTTATCATTATGAAAATGTCTAATGGTGAAGGAGACTGGTGATGCTAATGTGATTTCATTTCGCAGTTCTGCCTATCATGCTTTCCTCAAAGCTTTTGCCGGAAATGGAGTCGGAGGAAACAATACTTAAGGACAAGATGTTGGCAGGCATATCTAACTTGCCTGTCCAAATGCAGAGCGAAAAAATTCAGGTTGAAAGTGATTTTTAAACAATCTTTTATATAGTGCTTGCAGTCTTGTGAATATAGTCTGAAAGTGCTATTGATCTGAACGTCACATAATTGATGCAAGTGCTGCTCTAAGAGGATCTAGTGCTTTCTAAGTATTTTCGTGCCCGTATCTCTGCGTTTAAGGCAGTTTTGTGAGGCTTGTGCGGTGTATTATCTTGGTGCATGTTTCGCGTGCCACTAGTTTCCGTTCTGGACAAATGAATTGAACGGTTTTAGCACGACTTGGTCATTATCGTGTTCGTTGGCGGTCCTTGTATTTGCTACTGCTCAGAGTTAATTCTGTTTTCTTTTTTTGGACTCTTTCTTTTGATTTTTCTTAGGATAAACCATGCGGTATGAATATTGTGAAGATGTTTTCTCCAAGGTTCTTGCAATATTTTCTAGAAATGTTTTGGGGGGATGCTCATACCGCGTAGCCCTTGTTTTATCGATTTTTCATGATTACCTTGTTGGGGTTGTTTTAAAGAAGGTTTCTTCTGATAGAGTTGGTGTTTTCCAGAGACAAATAGAGCTAGTCCGAACAGTATGCGATGGAGCTGAGAAAGTGTTGGGAGAGGCTCGCAAAGTATACGGACTGAGCTCTCGGCAAGGTCCCGTGGCTCTTGCTACACTTGACAAGGCACTTTCAGCTCGAATTGCAGAACAAGAGAAGCTTCTTCGTGCTGCTTCTAATTCTGGGGATGGTGAGTAAGAGCTATACAAGAGTGTCCCAATACATTGTGGTATTTCTTTGGATTGAAGTTTGAATAATGGACTGCGACTAGACATACACCCAGTGAAAAGTCGTACTTGACGTATGACTACTAGGATAACTTTGTGCTTATGGCCGTGGCCCTGGTGGTGGTAATATGGATTTAGGTCTTCGAATTTCACCAGAGCATAAGCAAGAACCGTCAATGTTGCCACCTCATCTATTTGCCCTAGGAGCATCTGCGAACGACACAGGTTTCTGCGCTTCTTTTTCATTTTTTTCTCTTTTATTTTCGTCAAGATGTGTATGTTTGCCATCCTAGAGCCCTTATCCTAAAGGCATTTTCGGACAGTATTTTCCTACACCTCTTAATTTTCAAGTAGTAGTTTTTTCAGATCAAGCACCTCAATGTAACAAAATATTGCTCTATCATCATTATTTCTCTGTTATGTATTTTGTTGTTGCCCTTTAATGTGCACTGAACAATAATGGAAAATTAGCAGGTGCCAGCTTTCAAAGGGGTTTATCATCTGCCTTACCACCCAGTGGCCTCTTACGCCCAGCTGCACCACCTCAGCAGGTCCGTGTTAAATGTTTTTCGGTGTTTTCATGTGTGGTTGGCAGATAGTTTATTGTTAGGCAGGATGCAATCCTGTGCAGGCACCTCAGAGTTCACACGCCTCCCAATCAACAAATTGTGAGTTATAATTTATGATTCGGTTTTAGGATTCTGATTTTATTTTTTGGTGTAAATTCACCAGATGAACTCTCTACAACTTCTTCGGGGTTCAAATATTGGAGGCCCTATGCAGTCGCTTGGGGGAGCTGGTACTCTTCCTGGAATGGGAACAGCTGCCACAACCATTCCGTATGTTAACTCCCCCAGGTCTGGAACGGGAAATTTCAACGTTCCATCCCCTCAGCAGCAACAACATCAAAACCAGGTAGGACAATCTTTATTCATCCTTGTGAAAAACGTCTTTTGTATTATAATTTCAAGTTCCTGCATTCGCTCATGCCATTTTTCTATGATTGTCTATTCACAAAAATTCGAATTGACTTTGGATGACTTCTCTGATATGCTGAAATTCTTTTTGAGTGAGAATCAATTTGCCTTTTATTGCAATAGCAACAAGCTCTGCTTAGACAGCAGAAGATGCAGCAATTGCAAAAGCAAAACCAACAGCAGCTCCAGGCGCAACAGCAACAGCAACAGCAACTACGTCGTCCAGGCACACCTCCAATTCCCCAGGTGAGATCACTCTCAAGAATATGTGAATGAAGGATCCTTTGCCTATCAGAATATCACATGCCATGTATATAGCCAGAAATAGCAAGAATAAAACTTGAGATTCCCGATCAAGTGCAGATCAAGTGCAGATCAAGTGCAAGGTTGGTTTCTTATGGACATGATTCAAAATTAGGGAACTTGATATTGTTCCTCTCATAGCATAGAATTGTAGATTTTTTAATAGACGCCCTACTTTTTGCAGGCCCAAGCAACACTGCAACCGCAAGGACAACAACATCTACTTCAGCAACAGCAGCAGGCCAAGTTACAGCAGGTTAGATTTATGTTCTCTCTTTCGCATTCATCCTCACTTATTGTCTTTGTTTTCCTCTTATTGATACTGACCTTCAGTGACACTGGAAATAAGTCAATATGCAAATATGGTACACTTATCTTTTTCTTGTGATAAGCCGTGCATGCATGTAGTGTTGGTTTTTGTGATCCTTTGGTTAAACCAGTTGCAGTCTGTTTTGTGTTAGGTATTTTATGGTGTGAGTCATGATTGGGTGCCCATAATCGATCATGTCTTATATCTGAATCAGACACGTTAAAATATAAGCTTTTATATTGCACTTAATAATGCAGAATCAGTTGCAGCAACAACTTCAACAGCAACAGCTTCAACAACAACAACAACAGCAACAGCACTACCAGGCTCAGCAGGTTTGCCTGGTCGTCTTAAATCCAGCAATTTTTGTTTTCAGTATCTACTCTCTGTGTACTCGAAGAAGACTGGTTGTGGGTTCAATTGTATAACTATCTTTTTCTACTTGTGTGCGTACTCTGTGGTCTTTTCTTAATAACAATCAAACATCCTCTACCGCAGTTGCAGCAGCAGCAGCAGCAGAATCTTCAACAGCAGCAGCAGACCCTCCATAATCAGCTTCAAAATACTCAATTACACGCTCAGCAAAATGCTCTCGCACAGGGTAGCCAGGGTCGTACTCAGTTGAACCAACTTGCAAGCATGAATCCATTGTACGGGAATAATCAGTCGTCTTTATTGCCGCCCACTATGGTATGCGTCGTCACATTTTCCTTGCATGTGACTGGAGTTTTTTACACTTCAGGCATTCCTGGATTGTTCAGTTACGTTAGAGATGTGTCCTATTTAGATGTGTAGCTGTCTTTATACTATTTTAGGAATTTTTTTCACGTTCTATGATGGATAGGCCAAAAATTAAACCCTATTTGATGTAATCAACTGACACAAGGTGGCGTTGTCATGCAGCCTGGGCAAACGCAAGCATTATTGCAACAACGCTATGTAAGTGTCCTATCTTTGGAGATAGAACTCAAGTTTCACTGATATATGAATTAAACTTCCATTATTGAATGTGTTATGGAGTAATTGACTATCTTGCTTTCAGTCCGTCAACTGTAAATTGCACTTCTTGTTCTAACGTGGCGACATTTGTATATTATTTTATGTAGAGTGTGTAACATTGCTTTCACAATTTCTTCCAGCTCCTGTCTTTCTTTTGTAATTCATGTGATAACCTCTCTAACCTCTTCTCTGCTTGTGTAACAGCTTCAAGGGAATGGTTCACAATGTAATTTCTCAACTCTTGGTCTTCTATATTTTGTTTCTTTCCAACTATTGACAGTGCCAATTACTTTCTTAAGAACAAGCAGACCTTCAAGGCTTCAAGTCATAGTTGTGGAATGTGAGTGTAATATTTACACTGTTTTTCTGCAGTGTACAATATGGGCAACAACATGGGCAACATGGGTAACAACATGGGTAACAACATGGGTAACAACATGGGCAACAACATGGGCAACAACATGAGCAACAACATGGGCAACAACATGGGCAACAACATGGGCAACAACATGGGCAACAGCATGAGTAACAACATGGGCAGCAACGTGGGCAATACGATGGGCAACAGTTTAGGGAACAACATGGCGAATGCAATGGGAAACTCGTTGGGCAACACCTTGGGCATCACCATGGGTGGTGCGCTTGGGAATCCTTTGGGAAATATGGGAATGGCAGGAACTGCAGCTCAGGGCACCTCGACGTTGGCCTTACCACTGCAACAGCAGCTGGCTGGGCAGGCGAATTACAGTGGTCTGCTCAATGCAAATCAAATAAACGCTTTCGGGCAGCAAAGGCAACAACCTCCTTCCCAATAACCAAATCTGGCTATCAATCCTTTGAGTTTGTTTTCACTCCAATTCTTTGCGTTTCTGGTACTGGCTTTAGCATTATTGAATATTTGGAACTTCTCTCTTCCGTCAATACCACAAAGTTTGGACGCCGTGGAGGTCAATGAGCTCAGTTTTAATCCGTTTTTGCATGATCGCGCACCTCCTTCCGTTCTTCTTTGTGTTCTTGTTGTTTGCAGTTGCACGACGAGAGTTGTCTCAGGGTGCCTTCCCACGTAAAGTTGGAATCTGTCGTCTACTATTATGAGTCCTGTCCTTCTAGAAATTGAGGTACTTCGCCACGGTGCATGATATTCTGAGTGCCATGTTTTCTGCTACTCGGAGAATGTCCGACGTTTAAGTCTTTTTTGTTGCCTTCTACATTAGAAATCATTTTTTCAATTGCTAAACAACGTTGTAAACAATGTGAGAAATTTCTTTCGTAACAAGGCATCCCCATTGGAACATGATAATCCACTATTGTATTAGTTCATACATTTTGCATGCGGTATACATTTTTACACCGGAGGTGAAAAAGTTTACAAAAATTAAAACTTGTTGGGTATGGTATTGGGTCAAATCTCAGAAATAGGAGGCATGGTAGATAATAATGTGAAGTACATATCCATTCATGATATTTTTATTATATTTATAAGGTAGTGGCACCTTAGATTGGTAGGTAACTATGTACCTAAAACAAACCAGATTTGCATGTAAAAATGACAGTCTTCTATTTAGAACTTTGGTAAATTATCAAAATGGCTATTCTCATCACTCTTTGTAGCTCTTTAGAGGTTTGAAATGTGTAGTTTCCTAGTGAGTTTATGAACTGTATTTGGAGCCTACAATGTGTTGCTACAACATGTAGCAAAAAAAATTGATTCAACTTCCAACATCTTTTACAACAATTTGTTAGTTTGGTTTCTCCAAGTAGAAGTGTGTTTGCTTATAGGAGCTTATAGTTTGAAAATCCAAAATATACTCTCCAAAGTGGTAGAAATTTAATATTTTATTTGTTACATCTTTTTTTGCTAATTTGCTTGATCAAAATTCTCACCATATAGATGTATGGAAAACATTGAAATGCTTGTATTAATGATTTAAACCCTAAAAGTTGCATTGTTCCTTCAAGGGTTTAGAGTCAAAATGGATTTGGGGTAGCTTCCTATAGTCTCAATATTTGTCGTGATTTTCTACATTTTTTTGTGAAGACAAGGAAAATAAATGAGCTTTCTAGGAATATAATTTTTATTTCAATTGGTGACACAATAAGTCCAAATTTCAGTTTGGCAAGTAAAAATAAAGTAGAAATAAATAAATAAATAAATTTTCATAGATTGTATGTTTATCTTTTTATCCACATGGAAAGCTTTTATTCATTTCATTTGGATCCTCTTGAAAAAATAATTGGTAGAATTTATTTTTGAATTCAATTTTTTGAGGAGAAGTTTTATAAGGTTAAAATCTCTTGCTAGAACAATCTCATCATTGAGATTAGTGTGTTTCAATTCTTTCTTATAATTTTTAATAGTTTAGTTCTTCCTTCAATTTTGAACCTATTTCTATCTAATAATTTTTTAATTAGTGAAAATTCAATGTGTGTTTAAAATTCCTAGACTCCCAACTCAATTCTTCATCATAAAAAATTAAAAATTAGAAATCAAGTAGTGCAAAATTTTTGAGCTAAGAATATTCAAAGTCAAAAAAATGTAGTTGAGTAAGGTTCTAAAAAACTTGTTTTCTTCACTTTAAATGCAAATATCTTGCAATCTATATAGTCAAAATTCTTGAAATTTCTTCCATACATTTTTACACTAGTCTATTGCAAGATCTTACTATGAGATATGCAAAAAAAAAAATATTTAAAATTTTTTGCTCTTTGTTACAAAAATGACAATTTTGAGTGGTTTTTGATGAAAAGTAGGCTTTGGAATTTTAGGGTTTGAGGTGCCACTACTATAGCAGTTATGTCATCTAATAAATACAACATTGATGATCAAGAAATACAAAATGAGTTTAGTAGTACCTTCATTCACCAAAGTTGCACTATTTTGTAGTGTAGATTGAAATATTGTTATACAATGCCTTAATAAAAGTTTAAAACCATTGAATGATTGTTGGTTTGTAATGACTACATTGGGAACTTCATGACTACTAGGCCAATTAAGATGCACTTAGTGTTGTTAGACAACCCTCAACAAGTGTATGTGCTCGAAAGAGAGTTTATAGTGTTGACTTCATACAAATGGGGCAAAAAATATTAAATTTTCAAGTTTTAATCTCATCACAAAATAAAAAAAAGTAGTTGAAGAGAGCCTTGAAGCCATGAAGCCATCAGATTGTAGAACACTCCCCCCACTATGACATCGAGTCAATACTTTTACTTTTATTTCTAAAAAATATTTGTCAATAGTTTACTTTTATCTTTAGTGTGCTTTTAATATTAATTTTAAAATTTTTTTTCCAATTTTTTTTCTATTTCCATATGCCAAGAAATCTAAAAAAAAATTAAAAAAAAATTTAAAATTTTTTTTCTTTTTTTTAAATTTAAAAAAAAATATATATATATATATATAATACAAAAATTGATAGACCTAATGATATTAAATGTCATTGCTATGCATGATTTGCAATATTTAAAGGATTGAAAAATGGATTTGAAAGGAGTTTAAGGAGGGCTTAACTGTCACTTTTGTAGCAATTACAAATGACATACCAATGGTTGTCACTTTTGTAGCCATGGCATACTAAGGCATACTAGTTATTAATGAATTCTCAAATTTCAATTGTGTGTATATGTTAGAAACATCTATAAGCATATCTTTCGTTTTAGAAAAAACCTCAATTTTTTTTCAAAATTCAAAGCAAAGGAATTGCATGCCCAAAATTTATAAAATATCTACATATGGAAATGAATCTTCATACTATGTTTAAATTGGTTGTATTTTAACCAACTTCCAACGGAGTTTGCTTCAAGTAGCTAATTGCAAATATTTCTACTTAAATAAAAAAAGAAAATATTTTATTCTTAAAAATGTCAGGCTTTAACTTGCCACTACTGATTTTTTCACTTTTTCCATTTCATTTGAACTTACAAATTTATTATTTTCATGTCACTATTCTAGTAAAGATATGCTATCTCAATTATTCAAGATAAATGAAAGGCATTTGTTTGGAAGATGGGTTAATACATGCCACTCTTACATTTAAAACATGTATGAGTTTTACGAATTTTGAACTTTCAAACCATCTTAATTTTCCTAATGAAGTAACCATAATATATGGTTGAAATCATCATATTTGAATGATAACACTATGGATTTAGCTCCTTTATTAGACTATATTCCAAACACAAAGGTTTTTCACACAAGGGTTTTTTATCTAATAAAAATTTGAAATTGGACTTCATAAAGCTATGGGCACGCAAGAAGAACCATTGGTTTATACAAAGTGAATTGGTAGAAATGAAGAAATAATCAATTTGATTTTTGAAAAAGAAAGATCTAAAACTAAAAGGATAATTTGATAGGACCAAAGATGAACAAGTGAGAATTAAAAAAAGTCAACATTTCCACTACCTAAATTCTAAATTAGGCAAACTTTAGTTGGCCCTCCTCCTAGAATATTGGATATTAATTTGAATAGAACACTAGAGGTTAGTAGATATATGGGGGCTCTAGCTATGACAAATGTTTTGTAGAGAGGTGAATATGGACTTGCATAGATTGGATAGAAAGAGCATTTGGGAATATATGGGCTCCATTAGTTCAAACACATCTTTGAAATTAAAGTGCCATATTTTCTAAACCTTGTTGAAATTAGAAAGTATCAATAAATGAGTTGATAAGTGACATGTAAAAGGACATTGATTTTGTAGGATATAATTTAACAAGAGAATTGAATTTCATACCAACAATGAATTTGAAGAACGTAATGTGGGTGGCCATAGAAAGATTGCATATTGACTTAGAGACTATATTGATGGATGTCATTGTTTTGCACATACAATGGCTCTCATAAGTACTCATACACTTCAATTATTGCCATACCTAATTGAGAAATTAGATGATTAATAGTATTCAGTAACCTTCATATCCGATGTGAAAGGTTGAAGTACAGGTCTTGAAAAGATACATGAGAACTAGCTGAAGAAGATGCAAACTAGGTATCCATTCATATGTGCAAATAACCCTAATTGCAACTGAGCAAAGGCTCTTCTATTTTTCTATAGATTAGACACTTGTAATGAATTTGTTTGACAACTGAGTGAAGATTCCAACACACTTTAGGATGCATTATTTGAATCTCATATTAATAAGTATTTTGTTTTTTTAAATAAAAATTTGTAGGTGTATCCTAAAAGAAATAGTAGGTTGTCATAGACTTAAATTTAAAGATTTTGTACATCACTTGTTTAAGTAATGAAAAACTATCGGAAGAAGCAAGTCTTTCCTGAACAAATGTTAGTATCCATTTTGGGTAGTGTTTATTATAGATGCCAAGTAGCAGGTTGTCCAAGCTTTGAGTCACTGAAAAGTGTTCATATTCTAAAATGTATAGTATTTGTGCATTTCTCTTTGTCATGGCACCAATAATATATAAATAGTGTACATTCTAGGAGGTGGACACTTTTAGTGACCATTGCATTCTAACTTCAAAAATTCATTACTAATTCATAGTAGTTCACAAAAATATGACATGGCTTCGATTAGATGCCAATCCCATTTCTCTTTCAAAGAAAAATTGCTCAAAAATGTTTCTAGAAGTGTAACCTCCCCAAATTAATTTAATTTGTTCAATGGGTGTTTTATGGACCTCCTACTTTACATACTACAAGGTAGACCAACCCAATTCCATTTGCAGCCTAATCCCATCATCCTATATTTGGCCCCAATTCTATCCATTCAAATATCCAAATCTATCTAGAAAATCAGCCAAATCTATTCCAAATTCTAACAAAAATCAATGAATTAGTGCCATTAACCCCTAAAGGTCCATGCATCCCCAAAGTAGATTGGTCAACCTCGATTGCAACTTTCAAAATAACTTCTTTTGGGAATTTGATTTCAACTAAGAAAAAAAAATCTTGAAAAGTTTTAATTCTAATCCATTTAAAATTTTTGAGAAACATCAAAAATTGAAAGAGTTATTGCAATTAAAAGCTCTATGTGTTAGAATCCAGATAACCCAATATGGTGTGTTCTTCATTCATGTTGTTTTTTAAATGGAATTTAAATTTAAATTACAAAATTATGTTTCTCATTCTACTCTTCATTTGTGGTAAAAATTACAGATTATTTTAATTTATATTCTAATTGATATAATTTTATTTCCACCTTTAGCTTTGAAAAATCACAATAATCTGATTTTTCCATCAAAATTATTTAAAAAAATACAAAATAAATAGAAAATTCATGTTTCCACTAGCAAAAAATATAAAAAAATTTCATATCAATTAAATAAAAGGATAAATTTGGTTTTATAGTTTTCAAATAATTTAGATTGTTTTTGCTATTTTTAGTCATTTATGTTCAATTTTTGCAACAAAAATGATAACAATTATTATTTTTGATGAAACATATTGAAATTTCTCAATGCAATACAGAATTCAGAGTTTCAAGTAATAAAAATATAAGATTGTTGTTTGAACTCAATTTAAAAGGCTAAATTTAGCTTAGACACAATGTTTGACCATTTCACAATGGATCAAGTTGTTTAGGGATTAAAAGTAACATGTCAATACATGAGTGGTGAATACTTAAGTGATAATAGATACATGGAATGACGATTATGGGTTGTTTATAGGACATTTATGACTTCAGTCTATTGGTAGTTAAATAATTTCAGGGTAGACCACTTTAGAAATTCATAGAAATTACAATTTTGATTGGAAAATTATAATTCCACTTGGGTTTGACTCAAGAAACAAACACACAAACTTTGAAAAATATGAGCCCTTCTTGGAATCGGCCCCAAGATAGTCACATTGCAAATCAGGATGGTAATAGGCACGTCTACCTTACAGAAAACGGAGGAGAGTTGTTATTTTCAGCTGAAAGCAAGCATCAACAGTTCGGTGGCAGTTAGGAATGCTGTGGGTCCTTCCGGGAAAAGCCAACCAAGCAGTAAGTAAAATTGGTCAAAATCAGCAGTCAAAATCATCGTAACAAACAAAACAAAAAGCGTAACTTAAAGGTAATTATGGATGGATATCGCAGAAAGCCGGCATGCTACTACAATATTCAAACCCGTCTCCTCTGGCACAAATTCAACCATGATGTCTAGCTACTGCCTTTGATTCCGGACAGTCCTGCATTCCAGTTCCCGCTCTAGAACATCTTGCCAGGCTCAGGACCTGATTGCTCTTGACTGCTCGCGTAATCATGTCTGTGTGAGACTGTCCAACAGTGTGTTGTGTGTCTGTGTTCTCCTTCCAAATGCAGAATTTAATCTTCGGACTACCTGCACACTTACTATATATCCATCATCTTGCACCAATGCACCCATTTTTGGCTACTATCTTTGATTGAGGTGATGCACATCCAGCTTTCGCTTTAGTACATTGCAACCCTGAGGATCAGGCCCGAGCTATTAGATCCGCATATCCGAGTGAGATTGTGTGCTACTAGGCCCCCTCCAAAATGACGTAGAGTTGATTCTTCGACTTGCGAAGAGTTATTAGATCCTCATGTCTTAGTAAGGTTGTGCGCTTAAAGTCGAATTGCAATCCCCTTCCGAATACCGACTGAGGTGCTTCTTCGAATTACTCTAGATCTTATCGTTCGATCTAGTGAGATTGTTTGCTTTCATTTGTGCTGCCTTCCAAACTAAGAGGAGTTGATTCTTCGATATTGTGAAGAGCTACTAGACGCACATGTCTGAGTGAGATGCTGTGTGTACTTTCAGTACGTACTGCATTCCCCTTCCAACTGCAGATTCGGATTGGAGAAAAATGTGTCAAGACGTGCTCGTGGTGTGGTTGCTTCTCGCTATCAGCTTTTTCATTCCCGCTGCAGAGGCGCTCAGTGAAGCGTTCACGCATGAAGACACTGGCAACACCCTGTACTCCGCCTACGGGTACCTGAAATGCACATCAGACGAGATCCACGCCCCAAGCACCACTGAGGGCGTCAGTAATCTCGTCAAGCGCTTCGCCCAAGAGCCATCTCCCGTGAAAGTGCGTGTGACGCACCGTGGCTACCACAGTGCCGCCGGGTTTAATTGCCCCGGACGTCGCGCCAGCACGAAGTTCGCAGCGGGGGAGAACTCTCACGAGGAATCCTCTCTCTCGACAACGGCAGTAACCCTGCTCCTCCATTCCATGAACCGCATTGTGTCAGCGGATAAGGAGCATTACCAGCTCACGGTGCAGTCGGGGATGACGGTCCAAGACCTCGTGGACGCCGCGGAGGCACATGGCATGACAGTCCCCTCCACTGCCATACCGATGTACGGCAACTTGACACTCAGCGGCGTGGTGGCGACCTCTACTCATGGGTCTGGGTTACACCGGGCTAGCCAGCTGGGACACCTCGTGGCCAAAGTGCACTGGGTGAACGGGAAGGGCGACATAGTGGTGAGCGACGCCGCAATCGAAACAGGTGCAAGAGAGATTACTGGTCTCGTCGGGGGATTGGGCTTGTAGGGCATCATCACCGAGTTTACGTTCCAGCTGGAGCCGCCTTCTCTCACCATAGTAGAGACTCGTAACGGCCTTGATGATGCCACCCTTGCGACCGACGTAAAGAAGCTGTTGCAAGAGACTCCGTTTGTGATTATAACCTGGAGACCAGATTGGGGGAAGTACCGGGCGATTAGGTACAAGACCATCATGGCTGATGAAGAGCTTCCTGCCCGGGCTCCTTCTCTCCACCCGAAAGCACGATCAGCTTTTACGAACGCCTTCCCCGATAGCGTCGCAGCTGTCGTCAAGGAGAGCCTCGCGAATTGGGAAGCGGATCCGTTGGAAGAGTCCCAAAACGCTTCTGCCCAAAACGCAGGCATGTGTGCCCTGGGTGCTTCGTTTTTCAGCGCCTCTTTCTTCCAAGATGAGGATGGGACGCAACTTGACAATGTTTCACTCCCCACCAACAGAGCTATGCTCGCACCTGAATGCGTGCCCCATTGCGTGCATCGGACAGCCCATATGGGAGCAGGACTGAAGGATTTGGAGTTCGCCATGAAATTCTCTCAGCTGGGAGACTTCGTGAATGATATGAAGGGCATCGTGAAAGCCGAAATGGAAGAGATTCAAAGCCGGTTGGATTTCACCAGGTGCATGCTTCCGGGCGGGTACTTCTGGTTCCGGTTCGGAGGGAAACCGAGGTCGCTTCTCGCCATGAGCGCTGGTGACGAAGACGTGGTCTACATTCAGTTCAACACGCTGGAGGCCGCGTTGTCGTCACCCGAGAAGCACCAGAAGGGGGAGGCCCTCATGCAGACGTTCGAGCAGGTGATGCTGTGCAAGTACAAGGCAAGACCTCATTGGGGGAAGAATCACGAGAGCGTCTTCCTCCACCCTAAGTGCCATGTGCGGGATAATAACCCAGATAGGAGCTTCTAGGAGATGCTGCAGATGCAACAGGAGCATGACCCCAAGAAGATGTTCGAGCCGCAGTTGTTCAGGCAAGTGCTGGAGAGGAGTGGGCCGTCGTATCATGAGCGATGCGCCTCGGCCACCTGGTGCTACTGCGACGCGGATGTGCACTGTCCCAAAGGTAATGTTTGCCGGTCATCTCCAGTTTTCCCGGAGTACAAAATCTGTCGACTAGATACCTCCAGCGTCGACCACCATGAGGAGTTGTGAATACACATTTGTTCCTCCAACTAGTTGAGGATATGGCGATGACCTCCGTATGAATCTTGCTAGACCTGAATTCATTTGATAAGCGTACGTGGGGTGAGTGAGAAGACGTTACTGCAGCTAGCTTCGGTGAAAGTAAAGTTTTACAACTTTTGCTAACTTTTAATGCCCGCACTGCTCATCAGTTTGCAAATTGGTGACAAATCCTGCTAATCAGAATTGCAATAAACTTACAATCATTTCGATTATTTAACTGAACTGTCGGATTTTTGACAAGCAAACTAACCTTGTCTATACCAAACGTTTGAAGTGCTATATCCTCCTGCACCACAAGCAAGTAGCAGGCGTGACCTTAACTTGCAAACATTACTCCCCATTGGCAACCTTGCAAGTGCAGGCACACGTTGGGCTCTGACACCTCCATTTAGCTGTTTGGCGCTACTTGGTTGGTGCTTAAGGCTTGTTTTGTACTGTGCAAAGGTTACCTTCTCATACCTCAGACGAGGTGTCTCGAGGTCGTGATGGGCCTCTTGAAATTTCAATGAAGTGGTGAAATTTCTACTACCAGCGGCTGGACTGAATCATACCCAAATGTTTCATCCCATGCGTAACTTCGGTTGAGAACTGCGTGTCAGCCCAAAGGACTACCCACTGAGATTCCCACGGTCACTTAAGCCGGCAAGCTGAGCTAATCCAGTTTGTCCCGTCTCGTATAATTCCGCCACCTTCATGGATTTGGCAGCAGTTGCAGTGGGATCTTCACATGGTGAACTCCAATTAGCCATTCCAGCATTGGGGTCAGCATCAGGTATGAAAGGGTTGACGACGGCCATACTCTGAAAGCTAGGGCTGCCATTGGTGAGGGCAAATGGCGGGGTTGTACCACCCTGAGCACCAAGATGCTGTAGCCGAACCCTTGCCAACTTGCTTGCCAATTCCGAATCTCCAACCTGCAGGATCTAGTGACCCGTTTGTTAGATAAGAGACTCCCACAGAAGAAGACAAGTTCAGAATTGCATTCCAAAACTATACGAGGAGGCTAATTCTTCAAGGAAACAAGAATCATGTTGTGCCCAATTTGGAAACAAACCTGAAAATCATGTAGCAGAAATTGCGAGGACAACTCCGTAATGTTTCGTGAAGCTCTGGAGGAAAGGGAATAGAATTTTGGGAGCAGATTTGAACCTTGTTGTTTGCACATAAGGCCACATCACGGGCCGTGACGACACTTTTGACGCGCTCCAGCACATTCGATCGCCGTTGATTCTTCACCTCCTCCTCAAGCGCTACCTTATCGCTTTTCAACTTGCCATTCTCTAACAGTAGTTGATTCACCGTATTGATCAAATCCATTTCCTCCATCCGCAGACGACCTTTCCTTGTATGCCCTCCGAAGAACTACGATTGCACACAAATTCTGTCAAGGTAGAAGATACTAAGGGATTTGATTCCATGTCCAATACTAACCTCCGTTACCTACAGTAACTCATCTATTGATGCACTTGGTGGGGCTCATTAGCAGGTGGTGTAAAGCATGACCTGGCTACCTGTCTATGGCCACACATCTTGGAATGGATATGGGATTGTTTACTATCAATTATAGTAGTTTATTACCTGCCACTTCCAAATTGCATAAGAAATTCATACTTTTGATTTCAATAGACTTGGCTCTTGGCACCAAAGATCTCTCCACTGCTCTATAGTGATCTCCCGAAAATCACATTCCTAGAATTGTTATAGGAAACGAATACAGTATCCTCAACGTTAATTGCAACCTAACTTTGCGTATCCACAAGCTTGGAATGATGTAACAACTATAATTCTGTTTTCTTTTATGAAAGCTAAATGTAGAAGCGGGCAATGAGAGGATTTCACCTTCTGATTCATTTTCACCATCTCCAGCTCGGACCGTAATGCCTCGTTTTCCTGCAGCCACGATTCCCCTTAGAACATGGTTTGTGTTGTCAAGTACATCGCCAACATGCAATGCTTAAAGTCACATGTTTGTTGGGTGTAACAACCTTTCGCATGTTGTAGATCTCGGTCACAAGTTGAGATCGAGCGGAGGTCTCATCCTTGAGATTATCTTCAAGCTGAAGCCGCGAGGCTTCAACAGCGGAAAGCTGTGCTTGCAAGGAATGACACTCTTGCCGAATTTCCCCATACCTAGTCTGGTGACCAAGTTCCGCTTCCTCGTGTGCCTTTAACTTCGTTTGCAACTGCTTGAATTTTGCAGAATAGAGGTCCTGTAGCAACCGATGTTTCGTTAAGCGCTCTGTAAGCCATCTCCTGATAGTCGATTGCGAAAATTATTTCGAGAAAAGAGGGAGAGATACATGATCCGTACCTGCAATGCATTAATCTCTTGCCTCAGGATATTCCGTTCAATGCCAACCTCATCAGCACATGAGGCCGCCTGCTCAGTGACAGCTGCAGCTTGCTGTATCGAAGGTTTTTGTTCTCTTGCGATTGCCAACTCTTGCTTCAATTCGTCGTTCTCTTGCTTCAACTGTGCCATAGAACAGCAAATGATCATCGTGATTTACTTATTCGGAGGGCTTCAATAGCAAGATTGACTAAAATGGATAGAATTGGATTGACACAAATCAATGTACCGTTACGAAGAATATTTCAGATTCGAGTTTTCGGACTACGTTTTTGCTACTAGTTTTGCGATTTTCTCTGCTCTTATTCAACATCCGATGTTCTGTAACCTCTCACAGGTGTAATTGAAAAAATTGAGAAGATCGATCCAATTGACACTAAGATAGAAAGCGAGAAATCCTGATCGAATGCCGTTCTTCGTAATTATGCTTAAATATATTGGTTTAGTCCCAGGGAACTAACCTTGCCGCGGATAAGAACAAGTGTGTCGTTCTTTGCATCCACAATCACACGCAGCAACGCAACTCCGGCCTCCAGCTTTTGCAACTGAAGGAAAAAGACAAACACGCGATCCCTCAATGAAGGTTAGAAGAAGGAATGGATCAATCCGTCGTCTTCGTTCGTCTTCAAATATAGAACCCTAGGGCTAAGGTGAGCGAAGAGAAAAAGGACGTAGCTGCATTGATTGTGCACCTCGTCTATTATTTTATTTGGCCCATCCGATTCACTTGTTTTGTGAGTTTTCCCGGTCTTAGTGTTGATGACTTTAAAATTCGGGAGCACATGCCTTTGAAAAGCTTCCACAGACGTCAAGATGTTGCTCGCCATGGCGGTGCTCTTGATCACGATCGATTCTAAACTACGCAGGCGTCCACCGTAAGTTGACTCCTCATCGTCAATAGTTTTCTTCAATTTCTTGATCTCGGCCATGAGATGCTCCTTCTCACTGACAACCTTATCCTTGTCGGCGATGGCATTAGCAAGACTTGAAGATGCAGGCTCTAACAGCGCCTTGACGCGCTCTATCTCTCCTTTCAACTTTTGTGTGGAAGCGTTCACTAGGGCGGACACTTCCACATCACGATGCGCTCGCAGTCTCTGGAGCTCAAGTCTCTGTTTCATTGGAATTGAACAGCAATAGTGAACGCGTCTTAATGAAATTTTCCGATGTGTGAACAGAAGAAATCCCGAGTATACCGAACAATGGAAATCGAAGAAGATGCTACACTCACTTGATTTTTCTCGCGGTTGATTAGGTCATTGAGCTGAAAACGAAGAATATCGTTCTCCTGTTGCAGAGAGTTTGCCATCATTTCGGCCTCCGCCGAACGTTGTTTGGAGGGCCTCATTGTCTGAAATCAATAAGACGAAAGCCTAATCAACATCTGAGCCTAAGTCCATGTCACCATCAAGTAATTGTTCGACAGAATGCACACATTCATGCTGCTATATACTGTGCCGCGCTGGACGACACAGCCGGGGCCACACCACTGAGACGACACATGGAAGCAACGACTACTGTTGAACACAAACCTGCAGCCCTAATCAATGTGAGTGGTTCCACGCACAATCATAAACTCCTCTACGCGCCTCATGTGTTGTCCTCGATTATTCAAAGAAAACCAGCACAGATTACGCGCGCATCACTGGCTACCTCTGTCAATTTGGCTGGCCCGTAAGCTATCTCCAAGGTTGATTCTGTTTGCATGCGTCTGCTCGTATAAAGAATATCTGTTTTGAACATCGCTCACGGACAGACATGACTAAACCTCCTCCCTGTAATAACTTATGCCAAAGCTTAAAACTCTGACGAGCTCGAAAAGTTAGAAGAGAATTCGCTGCCATCGTCTTCATCACTCTGGTGTCACATCGCTTGATAAATTCAATACTCTTGATGGAAACTTTCCAGCGATCGCTAATCGTTTCCAGGTGACTCGCTGACGCACTTCAGAATACTTTCCACATCTATTCGTTCAATTACAGATGCGTGCTTCTCCAGAAGGTCCAAATGTAAACTACCACAGCCAACTGGCTTTGACCTAGGTACCAACTGTAAACTACCAAGGCATTCTTTCAACATTTGTAAACGAGCAGACTAAGGAACTCAACACACATCGTGCCGAATACGGAATCAGAACCGTCAATTTCTCGGACTCAGATGAACATTAGCGTTATCAAGCCTCCGAACACAGAATTGTAGTGTCTCCCTGCTGAAACGCAAGATTCGGGAAGAATATTCCACACGCTCTCCTGCTGAACTTTGCAACGCAATAGCGAGGTTCATTAGCAACCAACCAAGCCACGTGACGATCACGTTCCTGTTCACACCGCAGCCGGATAGAAGCATTCTACACCTTCAAAGTTGGTACACAGTGCGTACAAGGAGGTATAAGGTAGGAAACCCTAATTCCAACACGATGAATTCTTGGACAGTGAATATAGTGCACCCAAACATCAAATCTTGTGGTGGGTTTAGGCCATCTACCAAAAGACCTTGTAACTTTAGCAATGCAGAATCCCAGTAATACAACATATATAGGTGCATTGAAGAACTCCACCAATTACTACCGTAACAAAGAATCAGGCTAATAATATAAATATGCTCAATGTCATATGTGTCAGTTCAGGTTCTCCTAACTTATGCAAGTGGGACAAGCGCGGCAAACGGGACACCGCCCCCTAAACGTCCATTCTCCTCATAGAACATGTACTGGGTATCTCCTGAGCAGTACTCTACTCATAGAAAGTGATCAACAATAAGGTAAGAACAGACTTGACGTTTTTGTCTGAAAGCGCTAGGCACATTCAAAGTCTAGACTGTATCAACCGAGAGCAGACTAGACAAGGAATGCAAATGTGTGGAGAGATTTATGTAAGCAAAGCGTACCACACCAGACTTTTGGGGACCCCCAAATGGGAAAGCCACATTCTGATATTAGGTGATTCAGTTTTAAAACGTGTCCCTTCTATTCAAATGACCTGCTTTGAGCATCATCCACAGTATCGTCCACCAGCCTTGTTCTACGTGTGACGATGTAAGGGACATCTGGTTCTTCATCTTCTTCCTGATTAGGTCGTCCAGCAAATTCCTCGCTCTCGCTATCCTCGACTGGAATAACTGTTTCGTCAGTCAGTCGAGCTCGACGTGTAACAATGTAAGGAACACCTGGCTCCTCGTCCAGGTTCTTCTGTTCTGCATACTCTACAGTTAACCGTTGCTGGAAGACATCGTCCGTGCAGTTCAACATCCACGCCAAGCTGCAGTCTACGCCCTTCTCCACGGTCTCTTCATGTCGTGGCCGCACAATATCTTCCAAGTTGTACAGCAAGTAAGCCGGAAACTCCACCACTTCCTCAAGCCTTCTTTCCATCTTCTCAACTAAGTAGCTCAAATTCGGCTTGAGGCTCTTTTCAATGCTGGCTGCCAGCAGTTGCGGACAACTCGCCACCATGGAGCCGACGTCTTCCGCTGAGAGCCCTGCCTGCCTTAAAAACTCCACTCTCGTAATGGCCTTAGAAGTGTTGATGACAAGGATTTGCGGGAGCTTGGCGATGACAGATCCAATGACCTCCGCGCCTATTCCAACCTCCGATACCAGCCAGGCAAGTCTATCTTCTAGTTTCCGTTTCACGTCAAGGCTCAAAACGTCTGGAAACTGCGTTATCACATGGCTGATTGCATCTTTCTCCACTCCTAATTCTATAAGACTATCTACTGCAGGTCGCATTTGGCCTGTTAAATCTAACCCTAAGAAATACGGACGCGTTTCTATCATCTTTGCAATTGCGGATTGAGGAATTCCAAAGCTTTGAAGGAAATCTACTTTCCGCTTAAGGTTGTTTCCAACACGCATACCTAAAATCTCCGGCAATTCCGTGAGAACGTATCCTATTCTCCGAGGGTTGACACCGAGCATTACGAGGTACGCAGTCGAAGTGCTGATGGTGCCTTCAATCTTGAAACCAAATATGTCGGGGTACCGTGTGAGAACGCTACCGATGTCAGCCCGTTGGATGCCTAGCCCCTCAATATACTCAACGTGAGGTTGCAAGTCAATCACTACACTAGAGTGAAGGATTTGTGGGTACTTACGGATGAGAATCGGAAGTGATTTCGATGTCACTCCCAAAGACTCCAGATAAGTCAGCACGGGGATGAGGTTTCGCTTCACGCTGTATCCGAGCATGAGAGGGTAGTCGTTAATGTCCTCCACCGTGAGGCCAATCTTCTGCAAAAACTCGAAGCGTTCCCGAACGATCGCTAGGGAGGGAGGAAGATCAAGATCTTCGTCGAGATTCGTTGTATCAATTCCGACTGATTCGAGGTACTCTGTCACAGCTTCCTCCTCCGTCAGCTGTTTCTCGTATTTCTCCACGGTTACGGCGGACACACTCGGCTCAGCAAAGTGGCCTGGTCGCAATGCAGCTTCAACTTGAAAGGCTGAGGCCTTTCGCGAAGTCCTCGAACCTCCGACATTCCGCTCCGCTTCAAACCTTCCAGTTCTCCACCTAAACCCTAAACCCCTGAATTTGAACTTCAACGCAGAATTCGTAGAAAACTCTCTTGAAAGAACCGTAGAAGACGTTGGAGATGTAGAACCAGACTCCTGCGACAAGAAATTTGTAAAAGGCCATACTGGAGCGTGGCTTACAGTAGCCATCGTCCTCATCATCCCTTAAGCCCGGATAGGAAATACTTACTCCGAAGAACTATCTCTTCCTCAATGCGCATGTTCAGCTCCCATTGAAAACCTCCCGGCTAATTCCGAACAAGCGTTCTCCCAAAGGTTGAGCCGCAACCGTCGACAAAAGTCTGAAACCTCATTCAGATAGAGTACCAGAAAACATCTGCACACTGTAATCCACCTTGAAACCCTACATTTGATGCAGAAAACTGCTCACGACAGAGTTGAAGCCGCCCAGATGGTTCCAGCAGAGACAATTCAGTGCAGGTCCTCCGAGAAACCTCACGTCCTTGTTATCACGTCGTTTATCTAAAAAGTCTCACCACAAAATGTTTCAATCTCTCCCAAAGACACCAGTGCAACAATCTGAAAGAAAATCTCTTGATCCTTCCATGAAATTTTGCAAATTCAAATCTCCACAAATCAAACTCTGTCACAGGACTCTGCGGGTTGAAGGAAGAGCAGCCTGCGCGGTAGCCATATCCACAAACCTGAACGAGAAGGCGACAACGGAGTAAGTACGTCTACTTGGAACAACTGAACTGACTGGAAGCTCACATATTGGATGAAAATCATCTAAGATAGGGCTCCAATTCCCGTGGCTTTACCTGATTTGAGTGGTTGAAATGGATTATTAATAATTTAGATTTTTTTCTTGATAAATTTTAGATGAGTGGATTCCATGCATTCAAGTATGTAGTAATTGAATATTTTACAAAAAATTAAGGTATGGAAATAATTCATTTGAAAAATCAAATTAGTGCAAGTTGGTGTTATTACTGTGGGTTGTATGTACTAATTGAATGATTGTTGTACATCATTTAAAAATGAAATATTCATTTTTCAATCTTTTTTAACAATTCATCAATCTTATCCAATGCTTTTCCAAGAATTTCATTAGGATTTGAAGAACACATTTAAAATGAGTAGTTTCATGAAGAAGTCTAAAAAATCTCTTGACAATGCTCTTTGTTTGTTATTCCAAAGTTAAAGTTTAGTGATTTTTCAAAATTTTGTATTAAAGGCTTTCAGATTTTGAATTTTTTCTATTTTCTATTCTATAATTAATTTTTGATAAACAAGGGGCACTATTGAGTAACTAAGAAAGACTTCTTCACATAGAAAGGTAAATACATTGAGTTGTAAGCCCTATCTAAAACCAACTACTGTAGATTTTTGCTAAAAATGTATTGATCCTATTTATAAGAACTTAGATTCATTTTGGTGGATATCTATTTTCAAAGCTTTGAAAATTCATAGCTTATTTATACAATGTTAAAAAAAAACATAAGTTAAGAATTAAGATTGTCTTTTTGATTTTCAATAAGATTCAACTCAAAAATTAAATTATTTGGTTGCAATTAAATTAGGTAAGAAACATATTGCTCTCTCATTTCATATAAGACCTAAACCATACCCAATGGTCAATGTCAACAAAAAAATATTTCCAAAAATAGATGTGAAAAACTTTGAGATATTATTCTTTTTAAACCCAAAAAATCTGAAAAACAACAACAAATTTTTCTACTTTTAATTCCTTAGTGCTTTGATGTTCAAAATTTAGACGATAAACAAAGAGGTTCTAGGGACTTTTTTTACCACACAACTTTTCATTCATCCAAACCAATGTTGGACTTTCAAAAGAAAAAACTTTTTATACAATTAATTTGATGAAATTGAGATAATGAATATGTATTTATAAAAATAGAAGAAAAAATATACCAAAATTTAACAAAAGATTCAGGTTCTAAGGGGTTAAACATCTTCCAAATTACATTGGCCAACTTTAATTAATTATTTAACAGGGGATACCGGACCCGACTATCATGTACGGTACTCGGACATAGGTGACTTTTCATCCCACGGGAATGGGGTCCTAACCCTGCGCCGTGCACACAGAGTGCTCACACAAGAACAGGTTTTCTGGAAGGGCGGGAGACGAGCCTGCTTCCCCTTCCCAACAGAATGGCAATGCATCGGTAAGCGCAGCTGATGGAGCCATCTCCAGATTCTCTCCATCAATGTCGGTAATTGATTTGCAGAGTGTAGTTTACGGGAACAGATTCTGAATTTTGAAATAGGCGCTGCAATTTTGAAACTCCTCTGTAGTCGAAGTTGGTGGGGATATGTTTTAGCGTCGCCATTCTTCTCACTAATGCTGGACTGGGTTCAATTTCGAGAATTCAATTCAATTCAATTCAATTATAGGTTCTTTACTTCGTACTAGTCAATGTAGTGTTTCAATTTGACGAAAGATTTTCCTAATTGTGAATGCATCGTGCCATCTGCAATCATATTGTGAGGATTAGGGTTTCAGGATTCGGGAGGTATTGGTTTCTCGGTTTTTGATTGTCTTACTACTTCGTCTGAATTGATGAAGAAAGTGAATTCTTGAATTTGAGTGATTCGGTGAATGATTCTGACATTTGTTGAATGCACTCCTCTGTGTATGGAATCAGGAGTTCGAATTTTGAGGATTAGGGTCTCAAAACCGAATTTCGAAGCAATGTGCTGTGTTTGTTATTAAATTGCGAGAAGGGGAGTTGCTGCGGACAAGGTGAACAATGAAGCCAATTCTCCCGTCGCAATTTTGGAACGAGGAAGTGAGTTCGTCGAGAGCCCTCGATGGAGTGGCTCATGCCTTGCGTGCGGAGCCTCCGCCTTTAGGGTTGGTGGCGGGCTCTCGCCTTTCCCGGTCGCAGCAGTTGCTCTTGTTGCAGCGTTTTCTCGGGATTCCTTGTACGCCCTCCTTTGCCGTGGATGCTGACAATAAGGGTGGATTGGTGCTCGACCGCGTTCTGGGAAGCACTGGAGGCGAGAATTGGTGAGCCTACGCTTTATCAGTTCTTTTGTTTTCAATTTGTGGTTTCGTCTCAAAGTTCATCTTATCTGGTCGAATTCCGGAGCTCTTGCCTGCTCGTCTTTTACAAGTTGTAGTGATCAATATCTAATAGTTTTGTTGCATTCAATCTCTTTGCCGTGTGAAGTATAGAGATTGGCTTTGTACGGAAATTGTCTAAAATGTGGGTATTGACGACATGTAGGGTGAATCTAATAAATAATGGCGAATGCCAGTTGGCAAGCTTTATTGGTGTTTCAATTACGAATTTGAAATAGTGTTGAATTTTAGGATATCTCTATTGTCAACTTAAAGTACAAGTTCGTATTGTGACCACATTTCTATTGTGGTCATCTGCTAGAGGTTTCCCATGCATTTGGGATGAAACTAGGATTTGGGGCTACAGTAATTGAGATCTTGGATTACAGCAGGCTGTGAATCTGGGACAATTCAATTTTCAAGAGATAGTGGTGAAGTGACTTAGTGGATAGGATAGGAAATGCTACTTTTCGGATAGGGTCATCTGGAAATTTTGCAAAGAATGTGGCCACAATAAGGTCTTGACATTATTGCCATTATGTTGGCTTTATTATATATTGTACCCTCAGTAGATGTGTGTGGTGACCATTTTGAATACACTTTGGGGTGACCAATTGCTAGATGCTTCTCTCACACTTGCCTACGCGTGGAAAAAATTTGGATGCAGGTGGGCCACACTAACTGGTCGGGTACGGCCGCAGCGAATCCTTTTAAGAGGGGATCAACCAGAGAGCCCGAGTACCAGTGTGAGCGGTGAGACATCAACATCGACTTCATTTGACAAATTGAAAGAAAGTGCAAATCGCTTCCTGGGCAGCTCTTTATACGCCCTCTGCTTCCGATCAAGGCTTCAGCTCGGATCCAGAACTACTCTCAGTAGCACCTCTGAGCTTGATAATCTGGCTCGCCAATCGGTTGCTGATCAACAAGCTGGTGAAGGGAAATCTCGGATTCCCTGGAGAGGTCGCGTTGCACTTCGTCATAAGGTCTTTCAAAATTTCTTCTCTTTATTTAGGGATGACCACTTATTGTATTAGAATGCTGTGCAATTCGTTTCCTGCGTCAACCCTTAAATATCATGCATGTTTTAAAGTTTATTTTTAAAATGCACCTCTTTTTGTGGCATTTTACAAAATCTCTTTTTGGAATTTATGGACTATCCTTAAATGAAGTTCAATGTTTGAAGTTTTTGTTTCTGGACTTGATTATTGCTTGAAAATTAGACATTAGAATTTGAAATTCATAATGATTTTTGTTTTTCTAGATTTCGGATGACTAGGTAAAGAGTACATTCATGAAATCATGCGTTTTGATGCACTTAGAATAAAAAAATCATCACAACTGAGAAAAATCCCATGGATATAAGAATATTCAAAATTTGCTCACTTCTAAGAAGTTGCAATCTTCAAGGCGTGTATCTCACTTGATTTTGTTCATTTTGTGATTGGAAAACTCCGGTAGATGAACAACAAGATTTTCATTGGTTCCGAATTTTCTGAATCGACTGAATTTCATTGTTATGAAGAAGGGTTGAATATTCTGGATATCAGTTAATTGCACTGCTTTTCTAGCTAGCTAGTTTTGCGTGTTTTTTTTAACATCCTGTGTTCTTGAGCTGTAATTGCATAATGTTGAGAAAACATTCAAATTGATACCAGGCTTTAAAGCGAGAATGTTCGCAAACGCTATTTTTTGTAACAATGCTGAAATTGGCACTAAATTTGAGTTTTGTAACTTGAGAAGCCCCCTTTGGGGGCATGTAGGGTTTAGCCTTGGGATCATTCATGTGTACTTACTCTTTCTCTGGTTCTCGCAGTTGGATCAACACCAAATTCTTTTGGAAAGTGCTTACCATGAATGCTACGTTGATCGTGAATCGGGCTACTGGGATGTACCGCAAACAGTTTCCCTTGACATGGCCTCGCGTGGGGCTCCTGGAGGCCTTCGGTACCGGCTTGGTGTCCATCACAGCGCGGGTGCTCCTCAGAGGTGCGGTGGCGACGACAAGGCTCGGAAAGTTCCATCAGGGGGGCTTCCTGGGTTGCGTTTTCAAGCTGGTGCTTCGATGGAGAAGTCTTTGGATCTCTGGAAGGCCGATCCAGGTTCAAGCAAGTCCTATAGTTTTTTCGAAGCTCGGCCCTGCATCTCTGTTTCAGGCGTGCTAGGTAAGCATCGATACATCAATTCAGATGTTTGTTTTTTTATTGCAATGTAAAAGTCTTTGACCAGGGCCAGATGGGTTGTCTTGGGTATCGTGGAGGAGGTGTACAGATTGAAGATTTCACGTGGTTTGGTTCTACAGGGTGAAAAGTTTTGAATTTCAAAGTATTTTTTTCTTTGGAAAGTTATGGAAATTTGAAAAGTGAACCAAAAATGGGATTTAGGGTGGGGCAGGTTGTGGGGCAGATGGAGTGCGCTATAGTAGTGGCAAATGAAATAAGCCAAACTAGTATCATACTTAGAATCGCATGGTTTGGTTGAAATTTAGAGTGATGTTTTGTCTTGCCTCTTGAATCCCTTTTGGCTTGTTTTTTTTATCAGTGGGCTGCATTTCATTGTCCTTGAGGGTTGTAATGGAATTCGTTGTACTGATATTGATGGTATGTCTGAGTTATGGGCTAGTCAATGATGATATAAGGTAGCAACCCAGTCCTGCTGGGGTTTTCTTCATTAGAATGGAAATTTTAGGGTGGGGTGATATCGTATGAATAAGTTCTGAATTGTTGAATTTTGAATAGTAGGGTCCCAATCACAAGGCTATACTATCCTTGAACCATGAGCATTGCATTTACGGTGTATCTCATGGAAGCATCTTTTAACCTAGAAGTATCTCATTTCTTACAAGTCATATATTTCAATGACACTTGCGTTGTAAGTGGGTGACATATCAACCCACGGAGAAAGAGAACATCACGTTAATAGGATCCCTACCTTAATTGAACACATCATATTGATATCGATGGGACTTGGGTTTTGTTTAACGATATATGATGATTCCCGGACTCATAGTCATACAATGACTGAACTGTGTTTTTTCATACAGGGGGCTTAGTATGTGCAACATTGGACCCAACAATCGGGAGAAGAGTATCCCGGCTTTTAGTGGAACCTTTCCGGCGTCCCACTGATTCAATCAACAATCAGTCTGCAACGCCTGCATTTAGCGACCCCCGGTACTCTACAGACCTATTTGCATCAGCAGGCTTCAACGCCCAGTTCGGCCAATTTGAAAAGCGTTTCCTCGATTTCACCAAAGTGGGGATCCGGGTTGACCTAGGGTCGGTTTCAGCGGTGAAGTCCACCATCTCTTCCAAATTAGATCATGAGGAGCTTGGAGATACTGGCAATGAGCGTGGGCACCCGACTCTGGCTGTGTCTCTTCAACAGCAGGTACTGCTTGTTATTGTGGTCTGGGTTGGTTTGCTGGAATGAATATGCTTCTGTGTGTTCGAAGAGTCTAGCTGGGATGTTAGTGGTCTCATCTGCAGTTTTTCTATTGAGTTTCAGCAGCCCTTTGTTTGCTCTGACAATGCTTCTTCTTTTCTTAATTCTAGAGAGATATTATGGGTGCCAGCTTTCTTGAAAAGAGATTCTCATTATTGAAAATTTTCTTGTTTTCCTTCATAAAATCCACTTTTACTAGGACATGAGACATTTGAAATCTAGATAGATGGTCAAACTTTTCAATGTGAAATGATTCAAATTATTCAATTTCATCTCAGTGCTAAACATGCATGAATTGGAGAGCCAATTGATGTTCTTAGCATCAATTCCATCTTTTTTTGACCGTACGGTAAGAACATAATTTTAATCAATCAATTTGAAAATATTAATACTTAGAAATAGTGTTTTTTTTCATGATTTATTAAATGTTATTGCGTCTGTCTTGATTTGACACAGAATTTAAACCCTGTGCCTGCGTAGGACTAATTGAACCTAACAGACTGACCTGAACGTTCTCCCATGCCAGGTGCTTGGGCCCCTCCGGGCACGCGTTGATTCCCGTGTCTCTGTTGATCCATCGAATCTGAAACAGCAACCGTATTTACAAGAGATTGTTTGTGGCCTAGACTATCCTCTGGAGGCCACTGGTGCTTCCAAGCTCTCTGTTTGGTACTCTCCAACCAGGCGGGAAGGCATGGCTGAGTTTCGAGTACTGGAAAGATGATTTTTTTAATCTTACTTGGCATCCCTCTCACGCATTCTTTTGTTCTTTGAGGTAGAGTAAACGCTTCTTGCTGCGAAATAGGTGAAGGGATGGTCGTGACTGATCTCGGATTAAGGTAGAGGTTTCTGATTCGTCACTTTAACCATTTTAACCAAGATGTAGGAGGTTTGATTTGTGGGAAATCAATATAGAACTGTGGAGAAATCTTTGGGTGCAGGAGCCAAACCAAACCGTCTGTGGTTTGATCAGATTTGTATCACTATCTGTGAGTTTCTTATGCAATCATTCAAAGTGGGAGGTTGTAGGCCACTAAAAGTGACATTAGTCAACCTCATTTCCATTCAAAGATTAGTGGTCATATTTATTTAGTCAAGGCACGCTTGCAACTTGCTAACTGAAGGTCAACCAAGTATATGAATAAATAGATGAGTTGCTGTAGGTAATAACGGGCAGTAGAGTTCCCTAACAAATTTAGAACAGTATCTTCTATTGTAATGCCTTGCAGCTCTATTAATTTGGCCAAACTTTGCAAATGTTCTTAGCCATGGCTTCTAGGTTTGTTCTCCTCCTTTTGTTTTTCTTATCTTTTGATGATACTTTATAGGGTATGATATTATTGGTATGCTATTACATTATATTACTACCCCATTATTTTGACTGTGGATTTTGCAATTATATTTGTCAAATTTGCATATGCAAATTTAGCTCCAATTTCTAGATGATAATTAGTTGTATATCTACAATAATAGTTGCATACAAGTGTTGAATCTAAAGTTCCAATGGGGATTGAGATCTTGAGAACCACCAAGATTTGCTAAATCACAAATCTATGTGAAGAATGTGTGCAATGATTATCATATTCTAAGTTATGAAACAATACAAATAAAATGTTCTTATTGATGGCCACTACCAGAGTATCATTTATGCTATTGGGTATATGATACACTTTTTCATATCATTTATGTTAGTATTTTATGATACACCGTTCATAAGTCAAATGCTAATTTGAACATCATGTGTGTTAGTGTAATGTAGCCATTTAGCCAGTTTATGAAAAATATAAATATAAATATAAAAGTAAAAAAGTCATCAATGATAAATATGAGGTCTTTAAGAAAGTTATAAAACCACAAATCTAGTAATCCTATATCTATTGGTTAGGGTCAACATCTATTAAAAATGCCAAATCTATTAATAAATCATCATTTGCAAAAAATTACAATATGAGAACATTATCATTTTTTAATTTGATGAATTGAGAATAAATAAATCCTTTTCAAGATTGCATTTTGCAATATCTCCTTCCTATATCTCTTCATTAAACTAATATTGTTTATTGAACTCAAATTGTTCAAACTTTGTTTGAGTGAATTGCTAAGGTGTCATTCCATTCAAGGCCTTCTTTTATGTGATTTTTGGCCTACAAGTTTTTGTGGTTGCATTTCGAAATAAATAAAAGTGGTTATTGTTCATTTTTCCTTGATCTTTTCTCTAACGCAATTTCTGGGGTCCTTAATTGTAGTGTATTCTCATATTGCACCCAGGGTTTCCATGATGGATGCCGAAAAAAACTCACTAAAGGCATGTTTTTGTGCTTGCGCTTAGTAATCCAATACTCACATATGATTTTGTTTACATCATGTGTAACTCGATCTTGAAGTAAACTTGATGCAATATCCAAAAGATCTAAGTCCATTTCTACATATTGTTGATGCAAGTATGCCTTTTTTTCTAGCTTGTCCATTAGCCTTTCAAAGGTTTCTTCATTAATTTGTTGATGTCTTCTTCCATCTTCTCTTGCTTGTTCAATATTCATTTGACCTAGCCATCGTTCATCTTCTGAGTCCATATCATATACAACTCTATTAAATGCCCTCTCTACTTCATTTTCCATTGTTTGAATATGTTTAAAATGTGGTCGTATGAAGCGATCATGTGGGTCATTTTGTCGAAGTTCATCAATGAATTTTATACCAGGTATTGTGATTTCCGGATGTAATGATTCAACATTTTTCTTGTAACATTCTTTGTGCAACATTTTGAACACTTTCCATTGCTTAATGTCATCAAACTTCAACTTCCAATTATTTATTTTACCAATCCATACAATACCATCATCTTGGCTTTTAGTTGGACGTTTAACTTTAGCTCGCTTTACCTCATGTGAAAATACTTTTTTTTCAGAAATATAGATCAATAACATCCAACCACTTCCATGGTGATATTCAAGCTTAATATTACCTTTATATTCTTCATATCTCTTATCATCTTGCATAATGAGAACATTTGCTTTGCATTCTTCAAAAATAAAATTTGAAGACATATGATTGGTTGGATTTTTGTCATCCATCTCTATAACTTTCTGTAACAAGGAAATTTGTTGTGAGAAAGTTGATTTTAAATTGTAATAATATTTGATATAAATTGAATTGCTTTTTAAATATTTAGTGGTGAGAATAACATTATAAATTGTATGAATTACACTCTAAATATATTCTTTAATAAAAAAGTAAAAGTAAAAGTAAAAGTGAAATAAAGTAAAATAAATCTTCTTCTATTTTTCCAATAAAAATATAAAATGAAAATGAAAATGAAAATGAAAAAATCTACTTTTACTTTATAATCAAAAGATTAGTTTCCTTAGCTCCTAAATGCCCAAGGCACCATATTTTGGTGTTTACAAAACTTTGAAGTTAAATGTAATCTCACCCAATTATCATTTTTATTGCAATTGTGTTTTGGAGAACATCTTTTAAGCCTATTTTTGGAATCAAAAATCTAGTTTTGAAAGGAATGTTTTATGATTTTCCTATTCAAAATTTGGTGCAAGAGTATCCATTGCAAATCTTAATTTCTAGTGCTGAGGTCTCAAATACTATACATTGAATCTTAGGGGGAAATCACATTAGAAATTTATTTAAAAAAGTTATAGAGTAGATTTTGAAAAAAAAGGATATTAATTGTAATTATACATGTTATGTTCTTCACCCTCATTTTTAGATTTGACTTATGAAAGGAAGGTTGATAGACTTCTAATTACTTTCAAAGTTTTAACACCTTTATAATCAAATATAATATTCTTTCAATCCACAAGGAATATTTTGTGTTTTATTTTCCTATATGACCCATAACACATCAATTTGAATTTGTACAATTATAATTAAAAAAAACTTGATGAAACTTATCAAAAACTTGATTTTTTGTTTAATTTATTGCTGTCTCCAAGAGTCTTAGAATAAGGTCTTGGTCATTTACAGTTTAGTTTGATAATTACTATACAAAAAAATATATTTAGTGTCACCTAAGCTAACGGATTTTAGACTGCTATGAAACTTTTTATAATAGGTGAATTGCTTTGAATAAGTAGTTGATATGGATGACCAAAAATGCAATTTTTAGTATAATTTGTCAATTGTTATGTGTTGTTTTTTACAGCCCTAGCAATCAACTCTACACAAATTTGATTTATTGTAGTATGTACAAATATTTTTTAGTCCAAACTAAATCCCCTTGATTTAGTTTCATCAATTACAATCAACTCCCAAAGGACCAAGTGTTTGTTCAATGTAAGCAAGAAATCTCAAATAGGTTCCTACAAAGTCATTTTTGATTGGATGTTCATGAAATTTGAACACAAGGTGTAAACATATACCTCCTTAGTGAAAATCCAATTTTTTTCCAATCAAGTGCCTGAATCTAAATTTCTATTGCCCTAAATTTTGGGGGCAACTTGGGCAATTTAGGAATCTTTGGGGAATCCTTTGCAAAAAAAGCTAATTAGCTTTTGAAATTAGGCTTGTACATAACTAATAAAATATGGCAAACAATAGCAAAAAAAATTAGGGTCTTCAAGTCATATTCAAAGAGTCAAACTTTGTTAGCTATGTTGGGGCGGTTTTAAAAAAAAGCATTTTTTTCTAACTTCAAGCCCTATTATCTTGCAATCTGTGAAGTCAAAATTCTTGAAATTTTTTCCTCATATTCCAAATGTTTGTCCCTAAATTTTCGCCATTGAGATTTCAAAGAAAAAAATTTCTTCATTGCTCAAAAAATCATCAAAAAATGACTAGTGTATTGCCAATTCACTTAATGTCCTTGCATTGCAAGGTGATTTAGAGTAAGCTAGACTCCATAATTTTCAATTTTTTCATGAGTGAACCTAACATCATACACTTACAAATGGTCATATCCTTATTTTCGTGTAGAATAAAAATTTTACTCCAAAAGGGGCCAAAGTCTGCATGGTCAAATGGTCTACAATTTTTTCAGCACTCTGGTGAGATACTTTACTTTAGTTTTTGTATGGTTGAAGTTTAAAAAAAAATTAAATTTTCATTTTTGAATTACATACCCAAAAAGCGCAGTTTTTGACAATGTCTCCCTAAAACCCCTGTTCGTATAGGGGTTAAATTATGACCTCCCCTTAATCTAATGCATGACAAGGGACGATTAGAATAATTGAAAAAAAATTATCATAAAAAATTATAGTTCTCGTAATATAATTTTGAAATCATTTTTCCTTACAAATTAGGCACTAAAATTCTAAAAATGATATCAAACTATGATATATGGTTGAATCTACCATTACACAAATCTATATTAATATTTCTAATAATTTATTATTATTATTTTATTATTATAAATTTATTTCATAGCTTTCATAATATACTTTTTGTTATTCTAAAAAATAAAATTCTATCTATGCTAATTTTTTAAAAACATCATATAATATTTTATATATCAAAAAAAATTGAAGGGACATTTTTAAGCTAGAACAGATAGTTTTTGAAATGTATTTGCATTTTTTGAATTATAATATATTTGCAAAGCATTGTCAAACCAAGTTATTAGACTTTCTAAACTCTAAAGACATCTCAAGACTAATTGCATAATAATGTAATTGAGTTTTTTAATGGTAAAAGTGTTCCTCCTTTGGATCTTTTATATATTCTTCTATTCTACAACCCTCTATATGCCAATTGAGAGTAAATGACTAAATTCTATGTAATCTAATTTGTGAGTTGTCTAAATTTTCTATCATTTCAAATAATATAAAATTGAAAATCTTCGTTTTTTTAATATTTTCAAGTTCCTTCTTTTTCTTTTACATTGCAAAGAACTATAGTTTGTATTTTATTTTCTTGATTATATAGTTTGGTTCAAAATTTGAATTATATTATATAATTGTTACTAGTTCGTCAAAAAGCTAACAATAATTTTGAGTATTAAATTTTTTATTTTAATTAGAATTAATAGTTTTCTTCAATAGCTATTTATCATTATGAATTTAGTTTTTTAGAATTTAGAATAATTAATGCTTGTCTAAATTATATTTTCATCTACAATGGCTATTTATCTTTATTTTATAGTAAAAATCTCATTTCAAATTCAATGGGTCTAAACTTCAAAAAATAGTTTTGAGGGGTCTTCTTACAAGTGAAGGTTTTTTTTCAACACTTTTAGAAGAAACATGTATGTCCCATGACTTGAAAATTTCAGTCAATATATTGGATAATGGATTGAAAATACATGAAAAAAATTTAACCAAACATACTTTTTATTCATCTTCAGAAAAATTATAAGATGGAAGCTGGTTCATTATGGAAAAAAATTTATTGTTAAGAAATTTACCAAAATTTTAAGAATGATAAATTCTAAGGGTGAAGAGATTTTAGTAATTAATGCACATTCTATGTTTTTGTTGTTGTAGTTGTTGTTTGGAGATTTGCAAAAGCGAATTAAAAAATCAATTATTTATATTTTTTCTACCTTAATTGCCAACAAAATAAACTCCTCATAACTTTCACCTCATTATTCAAAAATGAATGGTTCAAATATTTTTGTATAGGTATCAATCTAAACAATCAAATTAAATTCAATGATCTTGTTTTAGAATATATTTGTAGCATCCCACTTTGACATTGGAATAAAAAAAAAACTTATAAAGTTTGCAATATTTATTGAAATGACTTGAAATAAAGTTTTACATATAGAGCATCCATCCTAAGGATTTAATACAAAAAATTCACAATTATGAAGTCAATAGAGGTTGCTCAACTTATCAAAAAATTCAAAGTGGCCTCCTTAGTCGTTTAGAAATTAAATATTTAAATAGGAGATAATGAAGATATTAACCTTGAACATCATATTTTGTATTCTTTTGAAATCATTAGTAAAGTAGTATTCTAAGTTGAACTTTATATTGAAGATATCTTTCAAATTGCATTCTAATTTTTAAATTGTATTTTTCCTTTGATCTAATATAAATAAATGAATGTAATAATCCATGGAGTACATCTCACCATTCTAAACTAATTGAACCCAATAGACTCAAGTTTTTAGTTGATTCAAATGTTAGTGAAATTGAACACTAAATTAGAATAAGAATAACAAAGGTTACAAATTGACGTTGAATTCAATCAACTACTTTGACAATTACATAAGAATCAAAGTGAAATATATCCCATTCAAGTAGTTGCAACTTGACAAATTCAAATGTATATAGATTTTGAACCTTCTAAAGGTATTTTGTTATTTACTAAACATGACTACTAAATATTGAAATAGAGCATGAAACACATTGGTTTTATTTCAAGAAAGACCCATTGATTTTTTGTTGCATGTGTACAATACTTGTGCTTTTTCTTGAAGTACTTTAAAACTAGAAAAAAAATTGAAAAAATATGGTCAATGAATATATCCTTAAGAAGATTTTACCCTAGGAAGATAAAATTTAGAGAAATTCTCTAAAGAGGATAACTCAAAAAGTGCAAAATCTCAAGAAAACAGGCACTTTGCTATTTTAATTTGTAAAAAATAGGGAAAAAGATTTCAAAGAAAAAAACCATTGTTGTCCATGGGGGGAGGGGGGGGGGTGCTATCTTCAACTATTTGGATGCTAATGTAGCTCTCTCAATTCCCTACACAGTTTCTCATCGCTCATATAAGGTAGGGATATCCAAATGCACCATCTTCACTAGATGTACATCATGATAATCAATATCTACCTCCACTAAAGAAAAAAATTTAGAATATCTACCAATAATTTTTTTGACCCTTTACAATTTTTGTATGGAATATCCAAATGTAACATTTTTTGGTGCATTGAAATCCTCTTTTAGTTATCGATAATAAAACATAAAAATTATGTTTTATTACTTTCAACTAATCCATTGTCTAAAATTGTCTAATAATTTTTATAAAATTATCTAATATTAGCAACTATGATATGATAGAAAAGTGGCACTTTGGGATGTCCTTGCCATATATGGGTCACTTTCAAAGTTTTTGTCTTATTATACATTCTATTAAGGTATGTGTGTTGGTAATCAACTTTGTCCAAAATGTGACACCTACTTTTCAATCAAAAAGCATCACAAATACCTAAATATTAATCATAGAAGATGTACTCAAATAAAAACATGAGTCTATAAAAGCCTAGTACTTGTGGATTTTAGTACACCTAAATACAATACTTTAGAAATTCATAACTTATTGATACAATGTCCAAAAAAATGCATGCTAATTGCTAAAGTACACAGGAATCCTCTTTCAATTGCCAATAAGTTCCTATAAAAAAGAATATATGTCTAATAATAGAACCTAAGCTCTATTGTAATTAGTGATGATTATAGGTAAAGTAATGTATTCTTTAGCAATTGCATACTATGAGAAATTCAACTTCTTTAGTGTACTTCCAAGCATACAATGTCCACTTCAACCACAAAGATAACTGTGCCCAATTTGATCCACCGATGGTCAAGTTTGCCATGTGAATCTTCTTGTGTGTCTTTTCCCTAGTCTAGTCTCCACAGCCACCATTTCTACTAGACAAGTGTTGGATAACCAAACAAAAAAAGACTCCAAAATTTGACATGGAATATAGAGAGTATGCATGGCGCACTGAGTAACCAACTTTTTTTTTTGGGTCTTCGAAGACTCTTGTAGTATTTAGTACACCGCAAGATTGTGCACAAAAAAGAATGGAAATTCCGTTTCTGAAAGTGTGAGGCACTGAGCTCTACAAGAATGTTATGACCGTTTACAGCTCCATTGAGAAATCACGCCTCCGCCTCTCTTCTTTTGGTAGCTTTCAGTACCTCCCACCAAGATGAGTTCAAGATTGTGCACCAAAAGAATGATAACTTCCGTTTTCAATAAGTGTGAGGCAGCTGCTCGAGAATGTTGTAACCTTTCTTTCAGATATCCAGAGAAAATCACGCCCATAATTATATATTGCCCAACTTGAAACTTGAAATGAATTAATGATCGCGCGGCCTGTTAATTTCAGCCGGTAGACACTGGCCCAAACAAAACTCCTTCAACGCAGACACAAAGAGCTCCCGCAAATATTTACTTATGTTCAAGAATCTCTTCTCGAGCATAATTACAATGTTTGTATTGTTCTGCGAATGAACGCAACCTATCGATATCGATGTTACTGAGTGTACGTCGTTACATATGTTAGAATGTCGACTCGAGCATTACAATGCTCGTATTCATATATTGAGTACTAGGTTTTCAACTGCTGTTTCTGTGATTAATTACGTACGTACCTTCTATTCAAAGATGTAAAAAGAAGCTTGCAGTTACGCAGATCAAGAGCTAGTACATTAGTTTTGCTATCGAGAATTGAAAGAAAGTTTGAACGTGGTCGGACCCTCGTAAGGCACTTGCAGAATGTCATAATCACACGTCCAGAATCGAAACCAGTGGGCGGAGTCTTTTGGACCACAGGCGGCCGGGGAATTGAATTCAAGCCAGGCGCGCAAGGTCGAGCTATGGAAGAGCACCAATGGCCACTGTCTGGGCAGTCAGTGGGGACTGCCAAAAGGGCGACCGTTTGTTGCTCTGCCTGCTGTGGCTGTCGCTGTGGCTGTGGCTGTGGCTGTTGCTAGGACCAGAACTGGCTGGCTTCAAAATTCGAAAAAAAATAAATTGAAGCCATGTCCTCCGCCGAAAGAGCAGCTTGCTTGCATGTCCCAAGAGACGGACAAAAAGAGCACGACAATGACGTCCCAGCAGAGCACGGTCCCAGGGCAGCTTGTGTCCTGCCCTGGGATTTGAGGTCGCCAGAAAAAAGATTTTCTTACTTCCATCTTGATCTCAGCCTCACTTTGGAAACGCAACCCCAAACTAAGGCGTGAAGTTGGTTAAATTGGCGATATTCCAAAAAACCACAAAAATTGTAACATCTATCTTCATGCCTAGGTCTAATTTCAGGCCCAAAACTAGGACACATATAGATTTTAGTTTCGGACTGAGCAGCTTGAGTTGTGCCAAAGTAATGGAACGTCGCCAATTTAATAAAATTGGCGTTCCCAACTTTTAAGTTGAATTTTTGTAAAACATTATTAGCAGAGCATGTAGCTCTCTACACGTTGTTGATGGTCCAAGAATATAGGCTCAATGCATGGAATCTCTTTTGTGCAAGCTCCATCGGGAGCTTTCACCATCTCACCTAATGGAAGAACATTCAATGTCAATTTTTTAGTATTCCACTACTTGGGCACCTTTGAGAACACACAAGGTCAATTTCATGAAATTGGTGATATTCTACAAGTCAAAAGTTGTGACATATATCTTTGCAAAGCTCTAATTTGAGGCCACAAATGCACTAGGAGCCTAGAATAGGTATAGATTTGGGATTTAAGCCACACAGCCTAAAGTAATTATGGAATATCTCCAATTTAATGAAATTGAACTTGCACACCCTGAAACACAAAGATGTGCATGTCTATACCTATCTTAGTTTTTAGATGTACAAAACATCAATTTCATTGAATTGGCTACATTCCATAACTTTGGCGTTGTTCAAGCTTGAAACCAAAATCTAATTCTTTCCTAAATGTGTGCCCTGAAAGTAGACCTTTGTGAAGATTATGACACAAGCTTGTAGATTATCGCTAGTTTAACGAAATTGACGGTACATGTCTATACCTTAGTTAGCTTGGTATCTTAGTTTACAGATGAACAATTTTTGGAGTCGGAATTGCGCCAGTTTAACGAAATTGACAGTATTCCTTCCTACATACGGTCAGCCTCTCTTTCAAGTTATATGAGTCCATATACAAAGTTGTGTTTCACGCCACACCTTACACGATCCGCACAAAGTCAGAAATTCATGAAGAATGCTGCCAGAAGATATATGTTGTGGCAAACGGCAGTGAGGAAGGATCCTGTTGCATGCAAATGCGATCAACTAAAATAGACCGATCCATGTGTGTCGTGCAATCCGCTGAGGACCCATGATTATGATTCAAAACTCTCTCTTAACACCTCAGAAACATCTCAAAATTTCCTGCACAAATGCCGCGGCACACTTTTCACTCTAACTATGTATGTACTGTAGTGAAAAGATGGGACCCAAGGATATCACCTGAGCCACCAATTGTCAAATACCAGTACACTCAAACCTCTTTACAAACCCTAAAAACTTTAGAATATAATGCACAATATAGTGAATGTTGATAAATTGGCGATATTCCGCAGTCAAAAATTCTGACGTCTATCATCACAAAGGTCCAAATTCAGGCCGCAAACTAGGACTGGTGTAGATTTTGGATTCAAGCCGCAAGTCCTGAACTGCGCCGAAGTATGAGAATATCGCCAATTAAACGAAATTGACATTCATTTCTATACCGGTAATATCGTTAATTGTAGCAGACATTTTACCATTTTGACTATGTTGGTATATGAAAAGTAGGGACCCCAGAAGGTGAGATTGAAGAAGTCGTACGTGCTCATTCAAAAACTATTGTGAGAATTCCACAACATCCAGAGAGATGTGGTAAGAGCAACCGTCAGCATACACATATTAAACAAGATTTTTCAGTTTATTTCGAGACATACAGAATAATGAAACTATGCCAAGCTCACCCACACACTAAGCATCTGAAAGACCAGAACAAGTTGACATCCGATTTTGTTGCAGATTTCGTAGGAACATTGTACTCTCAAGGAGCTGCCCTTGGAAAAGGAATCTGGATGTACACATTTCTGAGCTCACCTCAGCTAGCCAGCTGGGAGATAAATGGAGAAGACAGACATGGGCTACTCATTAAGTGTAATACATTCTTCCTGTAGTGAATATCAGACTTTTGGTGATTTGCTATCTACAGTGCAAATGAAAGTTGACTTGAAATAAAGCCTTGAAAGCAGATTCTGCAAAACTCCAACAGCTGTAGAAATCCCATTAGCAGGCTAACAGTGCATTAAAATCATCCGGAAACTTTCAAGTTGGCTGACTAGCTGATGATTGACGTAACGGCGTCTTGTGAGATCTGAATCAAAGTACATTCTAGGAACACAACCAACAAAGCTGAATGACCATGAAATCCCACCTCTCACTGAAGCCCAAACTAGCATCCCAGTTAGATGCATTTAAGGTGATAATCATCACCAGTGATTATGTTGACCTGTTCTACATAATGTGAAGAACACGAGAATATTTCAAGCGACTGGCAATGGTTTACTTTATGCTGAGATAATCAATGTGACAGTGATCTATTGATTTCGCATATCTCCTCCCTTGCTCCTGACAAGCATAACTAATAACAATCATCCTCATTGCAGTAGTTGAAGTAAACACAATTCAAAGTAATGAATGATTTGCGCACACAAGTAGCTAAAAATTAAACCAAACTAGTAATGGGAAGAGCTCCACTGTGTTCAACAATAAAGAATCACAGGGGCCCACAGTGAAGTTTACACAAGAGCCATGCCTGGAATGAGAGGAAGTCACTGGTTTTACACTGAAATCAAAATATTGAACAAAATAATAAAGCCGCTGTGTACCAGAAGCACGCAGAACAACTCAGAAACAGGATATGGACGAATCATGTATGGACACGAAACATAGACACGACACAGGTCATTCAATTCACTGAACATAGACACGACATAGGTCAAACGCTAAAAGTCATTCAATTCACTGAACATATACCAGGTCTTAAACATTAAAAATCAATGTTAAAATTTTTATCCAAAGCAAGCCATGTCACAAGCTCCCATCGTGGCACGTCACAAAAAAAGGTCACCGAGGCAGGCAATTGAAAAGCTAGAGATCAACTTGCGTCGTGAGCCTACGATACTATCTAAGCCAACCGCACCTTTCACAATCACGATTGCGCTACTAATGTGCCAATACATAATTCTATCAACAGAAGCGGGGCACACTATGCAAGCTCGCGAGTTTCTCAATGTTGAAGCTAACAAAAATTATATTATCACTGGCGACAGCACCACGTGGCTAATATAAAAACAAGCACATGATAAGAGTCAAAGGTGAGAAACCATTATTCAAACGAACATGATTACAGTATATATTACACCCCTGGCCTGTTCCAATTCCCCAAACGTTTACATCATGCAATACGACGTTTATGAAGCCATTTGAAGAGAGTTACAATTTTCAACTTATTTTCAGTTTTAATGAGGATGGAGTCCTGACTGTCCTCCCCAAGACCTAGTCTAGAGAGGTATCAAGTATCAAAGTCCCTCCAGTCAAGGCTGTCATTATGTGGAAACTGACCCTCGGGGGAGAAAGAACACAACGGTATTGACCCACCGACAACTGGAAGCTACAGCCCGGCCCTCAACTTATTAACTTCCTCTCCCCAGCAGGATGAGCTCTGTCTGCAGCTGCAGCAGCAGCAGCAGCAGCAGCAGGTGATGATTGCTGCTGCAAAAAACGATAAGAGTATCTGAGTTGGTTGAACTTTTGTTACAAGAGTACCGGCGCTACTAGTTAGTGCACCCACATTAATTAACAGTCTTAGAAAAGGACCGTCACTAGCATTCAGCTCTAGGCGTTTTGGAGTTCTCAAGGTGAAACAGTTCATTGGTTCACCTCCTATTCCCCTACTCAAGTGCGTTTGACGGTCTTTGCATTAGTTGTTATTCAGAAAAAAGATCAGAATCAATACTCTGTACCACACGAAGCTCCACTTAATGGACTCGTACTGCTGGTATTTAACAAAGGTTCGTCCCTTGACTAAAACCAAAAACCTTGGCTCTTTAGCCTGACTGACTCGCCTAGGAAACCAAATGGACACTTCTTAGAAATCGTACCCTTCCTGCTGATCCGTTTTGGAGCGACATTTGTTAAGCATGTTACCAAAAGCACAAACGTTATTTGAAGCTTTGAAGCTTTTAGAGGATCGTACCTGTGGAAAGGATTTGTCAGAACAGGCAGAGGGGGGCTGTACAGAGCTCTTCTTTCGTCACAGAGTCGTTGACATAATCAAATAACAAGCAACCAATGCTTCTAGCTCCTGCAACACTGCGCTTGATTGTACGTTCACCATTGGAACTGCTCGGAAAACGTGCCAGTGCATTTGTTTGTCTAGTAAACACGAACGTAGAGCTCGACACGAAAGGAGACGGTAACGGTGTTCGTAATAGAGCGGGCAATTGAACTGAGTACCAACATGCCCAATACTGGTCCGTGCCTGTCAACACCCGGCATTTCGGTATTCCTATCTAGACGGAAATAATAGAATGCTCATAACACTGACTGACTAAGTGTTACTAACAGAATGATCGGAAACATACACTCTACTTTCAATGTCAGTATTCAAGGTCTAGAGCAACATCAGAAAATCTACTGGTAGGGCTTCTAAACATGCAACTTTCGATGCAATGAAGTGCTCACCATGACCATCGTTGATCATTTCTAGCAAGTTGAGGCAATATATTGGCGAAGAGTATACCCAAGATGTATGCTAGAACGTCTTAAAACAGTGTCCACACTCAGAAAATTCACAGAAAGCTCACAAGAGCAATGGAAGCGAAATGAAAAGAAATTAGAAGCTGCTAAGTTTGGTTGTGAAAGTGCAACACGAAAAGATAGTATTAGTTATCAAGAAAGCACGGTTTCAAAGAGAAGGACAAGTATACGAGCTAAAACTAGTACTCTACACCTGGCGACCATTGCTGTTGCAATGTCACCGTGCTAATTTCCACCCTGCAAACCAAAAGGGTCAAGAAAAGGCGTGACCAACCTGATCATTTCACGACTGGATCAAGAAGCTTATTTAGTTGATGGCAAATTGATGAAACTTGTTATTACCGAAATGCATAAACTGCGCTGAGGGGAATGAAGCCTGGTCCGAAGCGTAGTACAGTTGGTGCACATACATCAGCTTCGGGCCATGCGGCATTCCTCACAGCAGAGTTCACCACCACACACTCCCATTACTGATGAACGTTCCTCCCTCTGAGCCTTCTCCTTTGGCTTGTTTTTCTGCCGAACTTGCACGCCACTGACTGCGGTTTTTACCTGCGCAGTGTAAAACAGGGATCTTGGGTCGAAGTGAAAAAAAAACAGCAAAAAAAAGAGTACTGTACATACTAGCTAGCTAGCTATCTGGATAGATAGCTAGATAGCAAGGTAGCCAAGGGTTTTCGAATCAGGGGGAGGTGTTGCTGGCGTTCTCATGACACTAGTGTCCTTCCCGCTCCTTCCCAGAATTACTGCAGGTTGGCCACTGTTTTTGGGAAACCGCGCTAGTCCGCATTGTACAACAAAAGCGTTGCTGCTGCTACAACACATGAAGCATGAGAAAAAATGATGATTACTGAACTGGGACTGGAGTGAGACTGAAATGGGACTGGAACTGGGGACTGAAGTGGGACTGAAGTAATGACGCGAGTTGAAACTCTCCCACATGAAGATGTCAGAGCGGCACACATTCCCAAATTACACTCCTAATCCCACAGTCCCACTGTCTGAGCCTTTGTCCTTTCCCTAGTAGAAGTAGAAGTTGTAAAATATGTAAGTTGGGAAATCAAGTGACGTGGAGATCGGCGACTTGTCACTGAAGCGAATTTACCGATGCAGTGTTGTTGCCGTTGTTGCCCGTTGCCTGTTGCTTAGTGGTGGGGGTGTTGCTGTTGTTCGTTGTGGACTTGTGGTGGTGGTGGTTCGTCTGGTGTCAACAGAAGTACAGTGCGAGTGTCAGAAGGTTGTGTTTTCCTGTTTCCACATGTTGGCATGTTGGCCTGTGCGAGAACCATGAACCAGTCTGGAAGTGGCTTTCGCCACTGACTGATTATCGTCTACCAAGGAAGATCATCCAATTCTTACCCACCCCTACCCCCACCCCCCACCCCCTCCACTAGCGATCCAGGCTTTGCAAAAACCCCAATCCCACCTCAATTCTATTCAGCGGCATCCACCGTCCATCGCCAGCCCGAGCTTCTGCAAGCCCCATTGCAGAGCTGCAACTACATCCTCCCACCCGTCCCTAGCAAGGCGATCTAGCTACTGTAGCTAGGGATTCCAATGGAAACCAACTCGACGACAATCAGAAAAGAAACCAAGCAACCAAAACCAACACCGAAACCAACCCACCAAGCCACCCCAAACCGCAATCCCCAGCGACGGTCGCCCTCCCCTATGCCAATTCGCAGCATGGACCAAACCTTTGTACAGTAACCCTGAATACTCAAACAGGTGAGCAATCCAATCCAATCCAATCCACCGGCAGGTAGGTTCGCCTGGGACAGAAGATTCATTAAAAACGCCGAGAAACCCACCAGCTGGCGCTAGCACGCGCCTCCGCCAGCCTCCGGTGCAGCATCTAGATCGACACCAGCCCGGGTGCAGGTGCGCAAGGATGGCACAATGGATCGGGCGGAGACGGCGAGGCCAACAGGCAGGCCAAGCTAAGTTAGCTTAGCTGTGGTAACCCGAGAAGAGAATGAGGGTGTGAGAGGAGACAGCAGGCTATATAGGTAGTAGCAGGTAGAATGAGATAGCGCGGAGCACGTAGAATGGGTAAGCTTAGAAGAAGAATGACGGAGCCGCGCGTAGCGAGTAGCAGTGATGAGCCAGCAGCAGGTGTTCTGGTCCTTCCGGCCCGGTCCTTGCGGCGCAGCAGAGATAGTGATGATGGCGAGAGAGGAATCATGACGCCGGATGGTGGCCTGCCTGCCTGTTGGCCTGTTCGCCTGCCTGGTGGGGACGTACTGGGCTTACGAGGAGACGGGAAGACGCGACAGGAAGAGAGACGGGGAAAGGGCTCGAAGGCGAGCAAGGCCGCGCCCGCAGGAGGAGCTAGCGACGGCCGCGCTGGGGTCGCGCGGGGGTCGCGGGCTGGCGCGGATGGAGCTAGACTAGGGCGTGATGGCGGGCTGGCGTCGCGGGGAACCGGCGGTGGGCGTGACGACGCGTCCGTCAACTCTTTCCGGCCAAAATGGGCTCTTGCTTCTCATTCTCGTGTCGGAGAAGATCCGACTGCTACGGGGAGAATTAACCGTCCGGCTGGTCGTTACGCGTGGGGGGGGCCTCCGAGGAGTGTACGGCGGGGGCGAAATGGGAACCAAACCGGTTGGTCATGTTGCCGCTTCTTTAGTTTTCTATATTAAAAACACACCTTTCCAAAATTTTGGTGTTTTTCACATGCAAAAATTTCTATGAATTTCTAAATTTCAACTTTCAAATGCATAATCTTGGTGAAGATCATAGAAGTTTCAAAAATGCTTAAAATTGCATGATTGTGAATTTTTCTAGCAAAAACGCAGATGATAGTGATAAACTTCATGGTGTAATTGGTGTATTCCTTGAATTCCCACTAAGAGAAATTCAATAGAAAAGTTCAAAATTGATGTATTTTAAGTTCTGAAGATGCTACGTTTAGAGTGTCACAAAAATTATTTAATTTTAATAATTTTGGAGAAAAAAATAGAATAAAATTGCTTTCATGAAGCTTAAAGACTTGTTAAATCAAGATTCATGTGAAATTTAAGTTTGACTTTTTAACATGCCCCTTGGACTTGCTATGTCTTTTAAGAGTTAGTATGTTAATTTTCTATTAGGGATTTGTTTTTCACTAATATTCTTTAATCCCAAAGACTCTTTTAATTCAAAAATGGTTTTAGGTGTTTGGGGCATCTAAAGTGAAGTCTTAGATTTTGGTATATTTCTCTCATTTGTTTTGAACTTAAGCAATTAAATAATCTTATAGGGAATCTACTTTTTACAAATATCTAATAGGTGGTATGAACATCTATCCAATTTTTTTTGTTTGCCGTCCAATTCAGGCAAGTGGAGCAAAGCATTCTTTTGCTTTGAAAATATACTTACTTCTTCTTTGTTGGAGGTTCTATTCAAATCTAAAGTCTTGAGATGGTTGTTTGCAAAGGACAATTTGAGGGATGGGACTCAAAATCTTGACAAAGACACATTGCCCAAAGCTTGAACAGACTTGGAAAAAATATGGTGTACTTCTTTGCTCAATCATATCTCACATAAACAATACTTTTAGACTCCTATTTTTAATGCAAGACCCTAATACCAATCAATAATAAGATTCTACAATTATAAATTATAAAAAGTGGATAAAAAAGCTAGGGCCTAACTTTTAGAAAGTGTTGTGTTTTGACAATTTTTAATGTATTTTCTTATTTTTGATCCAAGAAATTGTAGGAATCAATGTTAATTTCATTAAATTGACATGATTATTTTTTCCAAGAGCATTGTCTATAGGTGCACTAGGGGCTAAAGGAAGTGTGTTTGGTTATGGGAATTGTCAAGTCTACACAACAATAATGCATGGGCTAGTATATGTTCTTTACTCCCACAATTGCAAAAAACAAATTGATGCAATTCCATTTTAAATGACTTGATAAGCCCCAAAGCAACAAATAAAATATTTTAGGAATTTGGAGTGGATAGGAATGGAAATTCTAGCTTAGAAGTGCACAATGTTGTAAATGAAATGCAACAAGAAGCTATTAATTTTTATAACTATTAGCACAAAATACTAATGGAAATGTCAAAATTTTGTATGGAATATTTCTAGTTTAATGCAATTGATGTTCCTTGACTATCTATTATAAAAAAAACTTAATAGAAAAATTTGTAATACATAGACCAATAATTATTCTTAAAGTTCTAAGTTTAAACCATTTTTTTGATAAATGAACCCACTAGTAGAAACAAAGTCTCTATAGACCAAGAGAACCCAATGATTATTCAAAGTGTCTCCAAAAATGTTTTGATTGATAAACTTTGTAATATTTAAGACACATATGTGTGTGAAGAGCCAAGAACTCTAGATCATTTGATATATTAAGTTTCATTGTTTTGTTTAAAAATGGGTACATACATGTAGAATAGTCCATTTCACATATTAACCCTAAAAGTTTATGACCTCACATGGCTTATTAGGTCCATAGCGTCCTTGTAAAGTTAAGGATTCGTCAAATTATAAAGAATTTTATGTAATATGTAAAACAATGGATTGAAGACTATTTCCCTTTTGGGGTCCATAATGGATCCAAAAGTATGTAAGGTAGGCACCCACTATAGACCCTCTTTGAAACTCATCTTTTATCTGTTCCAATCTAACATTTCAAGACAAAATCTTGGATATTTGTAAAGGGAGGATGCAATGGGATGGGCCATAATGGGGATCTTACCCATATGATTTTGCCTTGACCATCTATTGCACCAATATTTGTGGATTTTCTTGAAGATTATGCATTTTACAATACATAAAAAATTATTTTTGAATGAGCATTTTATCCTAAAATTACATCATTGTATTTAAGAATTATTCTACGCCAAAGCTATTATCAACCTAAGATCTTCTTGTGCTTTCGGAGCTTATTTTGACTCATTTGAGTTTGTATATCCACAAATATCATTCAAAGATGGAATATGACATTTATTAGAACTTTGGTCAACTATTTCAATACCGCCAGTATCAACTTCAAGATGAATACTTTTGTTATCAATGTACTACTATGTTCTATGCCTAATCACATCACTTTATGCTTTTGACTAAATCAAGATGTAAAGATAAATTACTTGAATATCCAATAGGTCATGTAATTTGGAGGATAATGAAAAGGATAATTCTACCTTATATCTCATTCTATACTAATATTGAAATATTTTGTTACAATATCTCATTCTATACTACTTGCTAATTTCTAATGTACATGATATTTTTAGAAAACCCTCGAGTGTACATTTGAGATTGTACAATAGTTTGGATAGAATGTGATACAACAATAATGCAATATGAAATAACAAATGCAACAAGAAATTGCAGTAGTGACCCAATCTACTATTAATGCATCATGAATTTGACCTACCAATATGAGAGTGTTGACTTGAACTCAATTCATTTTGAGATTCCGTCTTGGGCCTCTTATACATATACTATTCACTCCATCCTTTAAAAAAACTCAACAATCATCAATCAAAATCATTAAATGAAGCCTTTTGAGTGGTTCCTGCATTATTTCTTATTCGGAGTTTTATAGTGGGATGGAGGGAGTAACATGTATTACAACACAAGACTCCAAATTCATTGAAAACAAATGGATAAGGTAAACAATCTATTTTTGATAATGTTAAGCGTTTAAATAGCATGTGTTTGATTGAGTGATGGAGGTGTGGGGGGTAATTTTCTTCGGTCAGGGAATAGAGATAATAAAAATTGCACTACTTTTTGCTTATTTTTTTTCATCAAGTTTGGAATGAGTAGAAATTACAGAAGTGCATATTACAATCCAACCTATTTTTGATGTACAGACGAACCTATTTTCAATAAGTGCAACACTAAAAACTAATCTTCACAACTTCATTACATGTCAATGTGTTACTCGTCAAGCATTCTTGAAGTTGCACCATATTCCCCTCGGTGATAGAAAATAGGCCACCCTATCTTACGCTAATGGGACCCTCCTCGGAAATAGATTGTACACCTTACATGTGTTTGTACACAACGACCAAATACCGACCAAATACCGGTAACTATATTGTATCCTGTCCTTGATTGTCTCATCTCGTATCTCCATCATCTGGGCTTTTCCAATTGATTTTCTTGAAATTCCGACGGGACATGACCAGCATGATTGTTATCAACCTGTTGCCCAACGCCAGCCCCAAGAAAGACCGACCGACCCGACCGACCGACCAACCGTGGAGGGAAGTCATCCGTCATCTGTCCGTCAGTCACCTTCCCCAAAGCCAAGACTGTTGCAATGAATGTGGATCCCACTGTACAATGACCTCGCTGCAATTGTTCGTAGGCGAGTGAGTAAGCGCGACGACCGACGGGGACACGTCAATTAAATATTGCAGGTGGGAGGCTTCCTTCATCCTTTAGGTCTCTCAATTCCTCTCTCATGGCATTTGTTATTATCACCGGTGGGTGGGGAACACCTGGGAATCAGAAAAAATAAATCATCCAGCATGATGCGATTGAGTGCTTGTTGGCTTGCCCAAGTGCCCGACCGGCGACCACAATTCATACAAAAAAAATCCCGGGTCAATGGGGGGCTTGTCCATCACATGGAGCTGCACCCAATCACCGGCTGGCCGGAAGACTGTTTTTTTTTCCTTCAAATGTGGTTATATGATGTAGGCTAAGTTATGCAATTCTCGGGAATCGCAGATGTGTTCAGGATTCTTTTCCCTAGATTGTAGCAGTAAGTAAGATAAGTAAGAGTCCGTCGGAAGATACACTGACTACTGATGTCAAAAGTTGAAAGAATGTTCGAAGTTATCACTGTTGTTGAGCGGAGACGAGGTCTGTGTGCGTGGACCGTAACTTAGAAATGTTCCATGACAAGAAACACTTCCGTAACCAATTAGACTACTGTAAGGGAGGCAACCCATTCCTGATCACTGACCCCTTTTGGGAATATAGACTACTCTCTTTCTGCGCAGGAGGAGATGACAGTGATTAATTACAGCACAATTCCTTGTGCAGTTGTGGCACATTGTGATTGTTTTACAGCACTCTTCATTTTTGGGTGGATTTTGCAACCAGTCCGTCTGGGAAACATGAAGGTCTACATAACCAGAGTGGGAGGAACAGAATTTTCCGCTCAAAAATTCGTAGTAGTATTGTTTTGCAAAATAAAAATCTAGAAAATTATGGAAACCTTCTTAACTCTATTCCTGCACACTGGAAAATTTCACCCCCGAAGAAACTCGCCCTCCAGATAGGTGTGACCGCTTGAGTGGTTGGAAATGGGTTGCCTCCCTTACCTAATAGATCACAGAGGATGTTAAATCCACCATTTGAACTGGGCCCCACATGAGCAAATTTATCTTGGGGAAAATGCAAGAATTTTTTAATTTTTTGCACATTATTTTTTTTGCAAAATTTGAATTCATATTTGAAATTAGAGACCCCAAAATAGTTAGAAGAGATCTACAACAAACCCTATACATGGCTCAAAAATAGGGGGCATTTTTTACTCTTGCCCCTGGATTACCTACAAAATTATCCTACAAGGCCTAATTCGAATGGAGGATTTAATGTCTTGCATCGATCATGATTGAAAATTATATATTTTTCTATAAATAGGTCCGATAATTTGTGGGATATTTTTTTTTCAAAAAGAATTGTTTGGGAAGAAAAACAAATCATTCTATTGTTAGGCAATTGTAATGAAAACTTTGGTAAGGGATGCCAACCCTAACCACTAGGTACAATAGTTGTGATTCCTCTTGTGAGGATGTTTCTTGGTCTACATAGACCTTATTTCTACTACCTTGATAATTTATATATCTATTAGAATTTATAATACTAATTTACTAAAGTCACTCTTATTTAGTTTGAAATATTGTTATGTTATATTTTATTTTTAACTAGAAAGAAATTTCCTAGTGACAATATTTTTATAGTTGTCCCTAAATTTGCATGCAACGTAACATTAATTTTGACCCCTCAAAATATTTTATTTTGTTTTTTGACATTGAAATGACATTGAATTTCACTGCAAAGAAAGGATGAAGTTTTGATCAACAAGCATGCCCTACTATGAGAGAAAAGGGGCCACAGTCCTTTGAATTTGTAGATCTTTTATATGATGGAAAAAAAATCATGGATATGCTTTTAATGTATAATTATATTATAGATATATCCACATATTAGTTGAGTGAAATTTAAGTCAGGTTGTTTATTTTTCAATTAAATACAAGTTGTTTTTTCTAAAATGTAGATCATCAAATAATTTATTTTAGTTTGGGGGGATTTTCGCTTAAAAAACTAATCTTGTCAATTGAAATATTTTTTATTCTTCCTTTGAGAAAAAATTATGATATAATACATCCTAGTCTAGTTTTCACTTTGCTTGAAAACTTTAAATTCTTTCTTTGATACATATTTCATTGTGTTGTGAAGTTTAGAGCCTTCACTAAGTTTTTAGGTATAGAATGACACAAAAGTTTGGTTTACACTATGATGTAATACACCATGATATACGTCCATGGTGAAATTTTTAGATTTTTGAAACTTATCATTTATATAATGTGAATTTTCTTCACTTCTTCAAAAGTTCATGACAATTTCAAATGTTCACAAAAAAATCTAAGATTTTATGACTTGTAGAAGATACTTGAGGTCAACATTGAAAAAAATTAGATACAAAATCATCATTCATAATCAATGGCAAAATAGAGCATAGACAATGAAGGAATTTAAAGTTTTGACTACATGTTCATAGCACTAGTAGGAAAGGAGGTTTGGAGAAGCAAAGAATCATGCTTTGATACAAAAGGCCCTTATGGATGCCAAACTAGTGCCCATTTAGACATTTGGTATCAAACTTTGACATTGTAGCTATATGCTTCAAGACCTCCTTTCAACAACACAATTTAATTCAATCAATGCGCTCCTCAAGAGAAATGCTCACTTGAACTAATTTGGAAATTATATTAATTTGTAAGATACAATAATATAAAAGTTCACAATATTTTTGATAAAATCAATATCATGTGGTCTACAATATTTTCATACTATCTAAAATATCATGTATTTTCCATTTTCATCTCCATTCATCCCACAATCATCGAAATTATTGTAAAGGATTTTATACTATTCAAATTCTTACACTTATTGTAACAGCTTGTCTACCATATTTAGTCTCTCCACCCTTTATCCCTTAGTCCCAATGCCATGTTGTGCATTCAACACAAAATTGAACATAACTTCTAGGGATTTTGCTCATTATATTCAGTGAAATTCATCTAATTAGAATACTAGAGCTTTGGCGAGGCAAGACTAGGAGTACTAGAGTTTTTCTTTTAAATAAAATAAATATAATTATAAAAACAAAACAAAATTGTATTTCCAAAAATTGGAACCTAAAAACAATTTACTCCAAAATACATTTACAAAAAATAAATGACAACTTCTTGCTTTAGTTTAAATTGCTAGAAAATAATTAAAATATTCAAAAATATATATAACAAAAAATTTTAATTTTAAAATTTTTGATGGCAATAGAATTTCACAAAAAAAATTATAGAAAGTGTATTTTTGGATGTCTAGAAATGTGCATACAATAGAGCTTTCTTTGCATCTTTGTAGAAGACAATAAATCTATTTATTTTTTAATCCTTTGAACAACAAATTCTTGCAAAATTTGTAGATGATTATGGTGACCAAATTTTAAAGTGAAAATCACCATTCGAAACTCATTACAATACTAAAAAACTCTAAAATCTAAAGTGTGCTTAATTAAATAAATCGTGTAATAAATAGTAAATGTTTTATAAAAAGTTTACAAAATATGATTTACTTAGGCAATGTATGATTCACCTTCAACATGGATTACAAGTAAAAAAAGAAAAATACCTAGGAGTTGTGCTCAATTTTATGTTTAACGCACAACATGTGATACAAAATAGTACAATCAAATGTTTCATACTTTCACCCATCAAAGCCTTCCATGTAGACAAATACATATTATACATGAGAAACAAATCTTTCAATTTAAACTAGTGAGCCATGTATCATTGCCACAACCAAAACAAAAATAAAGGTAATTTCCCAATTTTCTAATCCATCAAAGCTTTTGAAATTCAATATTTGTCTACTATGAGTGAGAACACCACACAACCAAGTCTGTGCACCCCTCCTCGCAAAGAGCTTTCCAATGGTACCAAGAATGCAACCTCAAGAGGCACGGTCCAAGAGATCTCACCATAATAAACAAACAAAACAAAACAAACAACCTAACTTAAGGTATGGATTTATTTCAAATTTTGTTGATTTTTTTTGCCCAAGAAGGTAAATTTTGTGCCTTAGATGGCATAACTTTTGCTCCCAAGCATTGATTGAAATAAAAATTATATTTACAAAAAGCTAAAGTATTTTTCTATTTTAACCAAAAGAAATTCAGAAAATCTCACCAAAAATTGAGATTATAGGAACCTACCCCAAACTTTCATTTGCTCCATAAGGGAACAACGAGACTTTAGAAGTTGAAGTATTTCTTCATGAGACTCATAAGAAGCATTTCCTTGCATTTGTACAACTTATAAGGTAAACCAACCCATTACCGCCACATTCTCAATTCCACCCTCATGTACATGTTGGGTACATTTTCCCTCTGAAATGTACCCCATGGGTACATGAGGGAGGTAATAGGTTCCTTCACCTTAGAACACTTGGCATATGTATGTACACTAGTAAGAATGTAGGGACAGCAAGAGTGACTAATTAAATACTTTGGGTAGCATGTCACTTTCTGAGGGACATGGCTACTCTCATTGTACCCAAGTCTTGTAAGAAGCTTGAGTGCAGTAATTTACTTAAACCCCATGCTTCAGAAAATTAGAGCTTCTAAGTTGAAAGTACTACAGGTCCAGGGCCCCTTATTTTTTTGGTTAATATTAAAAAGTCACAGAAAAGTGCTAAATTTTTTGTGAGGGAGTATATGGAAATATGCTCAACCTTTCTTTGTAGATGACGTCATTAAATAACAACAAATTTTGATGTGGTATGTACAAACTTTTGAATGAATTTATAATTAATTTTCATTTCCATCTTTCATATTACATCCATGCCCATGCATGTAATTAAATTACTTCATCACCCAAATTAAATAAAACCAAAAAAAATTGTTGAGGTTGCATCGCCTTTGCATCTCATTAACTGTAGTGGCGTAATTGGTAAGGTAATTACACCTAAAATCTACCGAATTAGCAATTCAGAATGGTTTCCATTATTGTATTGGAAAACTTTTTGTGAGGTCTTAAAATGAATTTTTTTGGACACTTTATGAATAAACTATAAATATTCAAAGGACTTGAAAATAGTTGTTTCTAAAATCAACCCTCGACTCTTATGAATAATGGGAGTACATTTTAGAAAGGGGTCAAAATTAGGTGTAGTTACCTTAGACTATGCCACTATAGATGTTATGATGCTAAAAAGTTAGTATATTACTATAGTGTGACATGGCTTTTGTCTTTGCAATGACAAAATAATAATTTTTTTCACCCAAAGTGATTCGTTTACACTTATATGAATTAATGATGATTTTGGTTATGTATTCTTGTAATTATTTCACAATTCGTCATTTCTTCATTGTAATTAGAATGTCGTGTTCTTTCAAATTTAAGAGATTTGTCAAAGCATAAACAATTTTATTGTTATAATTTTGTTTACCCTTGACATACATGTATAGAAGAAGTGGGCTTTGAAATGGTTTGAGGCACTAATAGCAATTCATTTATTTGTCAACAACATTGCTAACAATTCAAAGTACCATATATGGATATAATATCTATTACAAGCATTTTGATATTGTGAGTATGAGTCCCAAATGGTGTAATTCATGTGTTGCACTAACTCTTGACATTCTAAGCATGTTGGACACAAATTCAAAACCCTTCCAACACTAGCCCTTTATTAATGAAGTTTTCGACAAAGTTCTTACTTATTTTCCTCAAATTTCGCTATTTGTCTCTTAAATTTGTATAGAAATTTGATTTTGACATTAATGAATAAATGAAAAAATGAAACCCATGTTACACTTTGGAATGCCACTTCGGTGTACCTACTTTTTGGTTGTTGCCTTCTCCAACTCATACATGATTCTATCCTTTATGAATAGTCAATTCAATTTAGCAACTCTATGGTGATGGAGTTGTTATACTTGTGTGAGGAGACATGAAACAACAATACTAGTGTTCGTAGAAAGAGGATTCCATTTCAAAAATCACTAGGTTGATTTATCCTTTTCGTGATGCTACAGAAACCAATGTCACCTACAAATTAGTGTCACTTAAAAAAATTCATACGTAGAATTAGTATTATTTATTGATATTTAAATTTCCACTATGAAAGAAAATCGTGAATTAGAATTACAAGCAAAAATAAAATAAGTTGTGGTAGTAGAAAAGGGGTCTTTGAGCATAGAACATAGATGTTGTAGTATAGTGCCAAGTATACTATATACAAATATTCTATGTACAAAATGTAGCTTGTATAGAGCTCTTGCATTGTAGTTTAACTCTTGAAAGAATGAAAGCCCTTTGTGGTCCTTCTGTACGACCTGTATTTAGCTTTGTAACTTTTCAATTGTGGTGTAATATATGAAATATGATCTATATTTTTATTTATGTACTATCATGATTACTAATTTTCTTTGTATAGAAAAGTATTTGGTCAATGTTTTTTTGATCAAATACCAACAAATATATAATATACTACACAATCACAAAGGGCTTTCAAGCCCTTCCAGGATTAAGCTAATAAGTCTTTACATGATAGAGTACATCAATTCAAAGTGTTCATTTCTCTTCACTTATTTTTATTCAACACTAATTTGTTCTAAACAATTCCTATTAGAATAGATATCATTCTCAAAGGTGTTGTGCCACTTCTAGTCAAGATTGTTATGTATGTCATGAACTATATGATTTTCTAAATTTTCAAGGAAAGTGCATTTATCATTTGAAAATATTCAAATTTTCAAAAAAATCATGACATATATTTTGGTTTTGAAATTTTAAATAAATCTATTTCTATGTGAATGCCACAAGTTGGTCATGTTTTGTACTATATTTCAATACAGTTTCCAAGATTTTTTACATTTGATCTTCTTGAACAATTCCTACTTTTAAAAGATATCATTATTTTAACCTTGAACTCTTGAAGTGGTTAATACTAGAATTTTTTTAAGGGTGCTAATTCTATACACATTGATTTGTCTTAAATGTTCTTGATTACTTTATAAAAATCATTAGGATTAGTTTTGTAACTCCCTTAATATAAATATTCCATGTTAATCCATCTTGTTTTATTATATAAATTTCAACTTGGAAGGAAGACAAAATTCCAATAAACATAACTTCTTTAATATTTGACCAAATTGAATAAGTGACCACTTAGTATTTAGCAAATTATTTAAGTGTTTTAAATAACTAAACATTACCTTCTAACTACCAATTTTTTAAACATTTGAAGAACATACTCTAAAAAAATAGTAAAGGTGATAATAAGAGACCTAAAACCTAACATACAATGAAGAGCTCCCTTTTTATCCTAGTTTGCCTAGATTTACAATAAGTTTAGAGAGCAAAGTATAGTCAATAAAGTCTATTCACAATCATGCCAGTAAGACATGATCATGAAAGCAAGGGATTTCTTCAATTCATGCACAAGAAGAAATGCATGGGCATGGCACAATTCCACATACAACATGGTTTTTGAAGAGCCTACTCTAGAATTGGACGATGGCGAGCTTGTAGTGGGCTAAGGGACTAAATAAAGCTTGAACATAACCCAATTCATACCAAAGTTGTTTATAGAGAAAAGGTGGAGATGCTCTTATACATGCATCATCCAAAGCATATACCGTAGCTTCTTAGTAGCTTGGGCAATTTTTTCTAATAATTAATTAAATTGCAAAAATATTTAGGCAATCCAGAATAATATATTAAAATCAAATAGTTTTAAAATAGAATTAAATTAAATTAGGCATTCATCCAAATTGTTCTTAAAATTTTTGGATGTTTTTTGCTACTTTCCTGTAAGACAACTACATTTACCTAAATCCTTGTCTTAACCTCCAAAACCAAAATTCTCTATCTTATGTGTCAAGATTTTATCAAGTATCATGGTTGGTTGTGTGTGTAAAACATGTTTTGTTTGTAAGAGATTGTGCTTTAGAAAGATCAAAATGGCAAGAGAAAAAACTTTAGAATGTATGTTTATGATTATTAACAAAAAAAGAAATATAAAAGTGCATGGAGTGTCTTGATTTTCTATAAATTTGGCAATCCTTGTATGTAGGGGGAGGGGCAAAACTAGATCACTAATTTTCCCAAAAATTAGGCACCCCTTTATCTAAATTTTTTACCAAGTTGCTAAGGGGATGAATTTCCCTATATGCATGACAAGTTTCAACATCAAGGAATCAATTTCAGTGCCAAATTTGGGTGAACATATCCACCCATCTCATAGCTTGGCGTGTCCCTTAAATTCTTCCTGAGTCTCGTCCTCCAGCATTCCGAGAAATTCCATATGCTCAAATGACATATCAATCTGTCTGAAGAGGCTTGCAAGTTATTCAGACTGTTTGTGATTTTTTTAATACTTAATTTAGCATTTCCGTGTGTTCCAATGGGGGCACGATCATGGAGCGGACCAACTCATCCCCATTATGGAAGCACTGAGACTGAGAGGATAGAGTTGGTGAACAACAAATGGGTAAAACTTATAACTTAACGAGTGACGAAAAGAGATGAGAATTCGAAGAATAGTCAAGTTTGAACTTCACAAAGCACTTCTTCGGTAACCCTTAAATAGTGAGTTGCTTGGTTTGTGTGAAGTTGCACTCACATCTATGCTTTTTTTCCCCTTGTTTTAATGAAACCTTGCCTCCCTTGTTGTTGTTTTTTTTGTTTTTTTGAAACAAATGAAACATGGTTTCATTGCAAACTCCCTTGTTTTTTTTTGTTTTTTTTTTGAAACAAATGAAACATGGTTTCATTGCAAACTCCCTTGTTGGTTTTTTTGTTTTTTTTGAAACAAATGAAACATGGTTTCATTGCAAACTCCCTTGTTGGTTTTTTTGTTTTTTTTGAAACAAATGAAACATGGTTTCATTGCAAACTCCCTTGTTGGTTTTTGAGAAGATCAAAGATTAATTCAATAGTTGGCCCTTATTTTTTCCCCTTGAATGGAGGGAGGATTTTGAAATACTTGATTTAGTAAAAATATCAATGAAAGAGACTTGCCAATCTCAATGTCACAAGAAATTGGCATTGTGTAAAATTAGAGGGGCAAATACCTTTACTTCATTTGTATGTATCTTTATTTATACAAATTGGACATTTAGTGAATTGGTATTCTTTGCATTCAGAAAACATTGAGGCCTCGAAAGGGGCTTGAGTTCCCATGGAAGATTTCACCTTGAGCTATTCAGGTGGTCCAAGTCCACTAGTATTAGATTCATTACCTAGAGGAGCTCTAAAACTTTGAGCAACCATTGAAGGAAGAATTTATCTCCTAATTAAATATGTTGTATCTAGTTAAAAAGCTATTGTATTGAAAATTGATTAAAAAAAATAGTCTACATTTTTGTACTAGTTGAAAGGTGGTCTCAAAGCACCAAAAAATAATGTTAAAGTTTGGTGCCAAAGGTCCATATGAACACTAGCTTGGTGTCTATACAAACCTTTGGCAGCAAGCTCTTATCTCATTGCTTGATATTCCTGGATTTTTAAAGGGAACTGGAACAGTGAGATTCTTCGAGAACTCTTACTAGTATAAATATGGTCCACAAGATTAGGGAAATGACTATGAGAAGATCCACCAATACTCAAATTTGTCTTGTGGGTCTTCTTGTGGGTCATTTCCCTAGTCTACATAGATCATGTTTCTACTAGGGTTTGGCTCTAAACAAGAAAGAGCTAGAGTTTATTCTCTCTCTCCTCTCTCTTGTCTCCTTGCTTGATACTCCAAGTCAACCTTTCTACTAGTGTTGTTTTTAAAAAATATTTTACCACTCTATTGATAAGGCAAACCAACCTATGATATGCAAACCACTCATGACAAACACCTAAAGAATGATCCATTACAATCTTGCATCAACCTATGACATGGTTGTTTTTTTCAATAAATGAGATCTGGGCTACTTAAGGTTGAGTTAGTGGCCACAATCAATGTCTTGGATGCTAGAGATGGAATGACTAGTGATTGCAATAGGCACTTCCACCCTCTTAGAGTAAATTCATTACATGAAGCGACTTTTTCAGCAAATTTATACTTTGTCAAATATCTAAAATTTCTATTGCTCTCTCTATTTCTTACATTTGTCTTTTACATACAAAAATTAAAATTTCAACAATGCCAGCAGGGGCAACTAAACCATCATTCTTCCTGTCATATGCTCGTTTACCTTTATTTTTTGTTTTCTCGGAGGTTGCACCAACCCGACCATTTTTATTTTTCTTTTCACTTTTAAAACCTGGGCCAATCTTGCAGCAGATTTCTCATGTAGCAATGGACGGACAAATCACTGAACTCAATGCTTTTTGCTTGTAACTTAGTCATAAGCTTCATTTGCGTGGATTGAGCGCGGAAGGAATACAGTTGAGCGACTTTCACATGGGCTTCAATGGAACCACAGTCAGTTAAGCTTATGTACAGCGTGACCAGGCTGCTGTGGGGTGCCTGCCCTGGTTACTCAATTACTTAACTTATTAACTCGGGTAGTTGCGACTTGCCGTGGGGGCACCCTTCCCGATGCCTCCTCGATCCTTGCCCAGGCCAGTCCCCCCGGATCATACCCACTTTGTGTGATGATGGGATGGGACTCTCTCTCTCTTACGTCTATCTGAAAATCTAAAGCTCACACGCAGTTTGCATATCATTTCTCGGCGACCCAAGCACGGCCTCCATGGTTATCTGGAGCCTTCTCATGCAATATCTTTGCACACCGTCGGTTACACCTCACGTCTCCAAGTGGTTGGATAATGTTCAAGATTGAGGTCGGAGACTTGACGAGATTATTGGACATAATGTCAAGTTGTCGCACCGAATTTTGAATGTTCCCATATGGATGGATACACTTTTACTTTGAAGAAATTACTAGCGCAATGAAAACAAGGAGTTGATTGTGAGTTATTGTGAGGTAGAACAACCCAAAATTGAAATAATCCATTTGCAAGTTCTTGTGAGCTAGGATTGTAACCAATTTGGGGAAGTTGAAACCGTAGGGTTAGTTTATATGAAGCCTAGACCAAAGGCCCTCCTACTAGAATGATCAAAGCAGTGATTGATGGAGAGATAGGTGTGTTTCAAGTTGGGTTTATAGGGTAGCCAAGGCCCATGCCATTTTTCATGGATAAGATGTCTACTTGGAGTCCTACATGGTCAAAGTAGATAATGTTTTGTCGGTTTCTAAGAGCTTTTTTCTTGACCACCTCTTCGAAATAGGCCTAATGAAATCCTAGGAGACATGATAGGATAAAACCTCACAACAATAGATTTTGTCTATTTAATTGATCTTACGGTTGACAATGTCGGATTTAATAATAAATAGATATGGTCCAACTATGGTCTCTTTTGGATTTATACATGCAAGACCATGCAAAGTGCCATTACTATTTTTTGGCCTCGAACTCTCACTTTGCATTGTCACATCTAATAAAGTGGGATATATTGGAGTGCTTTTGGTCCCTTGGTCTAGTAGTGGTGTAAAGTAGCTCTTGCATTAATTGAGACATTAGAGCCTTGATAGATTCTAATTTCAAAAATTATAAACAATTCCACAAAGATCCTAAAAATATAAATAATAGTGGGTTTACGTAGTGAAAAGTTCAGTTAAACAAATTTGGAGATGTGTAAGCCCTCCCAAGACCTAGGTGAGTCCTTAAATGGATGCTTTTAGTACCCCTACTTAATTTATTTGTCTTAGAACTTGGCCAAGCAAACCAATCCCATTATGGAATCCTATTAAATTGCTCCATCACATCTTGCATTTGACTTGTAACATTCATTCTTCAATCAATGAGATCTGAGCAACAATGGTTTGACTTAGTGGCCTAAATCAAAGTCTTAGGTGATAAGAATGGAATGACAAAAAAACATAATACGAACTTTTGTCTTCTAAGTGTAAAACCATTACCAAAATGGTGATTGTAGGACCTTAATGTTGTGGTCATTTGAGTAGGAATTATTATGACCTCTTTAGGTGAATTAAATGACCATCATTGGTGCACATTTGTTGTTTTGGCTAGCATACTTCAAAAGGTTATAAGTAATTTATACGTTGTCAAAAATTAAAAAAAATTGATAGTTATTATTTTCTCATATTTGTATATATGTTAAAAAAATGTGATGCCCTAAGAAGAAGGCCACAATTGTGTCTAGAATAGTTGGTTTATCTAATTTGCATTCACTTAGGAAATGTAAGAGGCTCGAAATCCACTCAAGTATTTAGAATTGCCTCTATAATTAGCTCTAAAATGAACATGAGATGGTCCTTGAATTGACCTCTATAGCCATTCAATGGATCTAGAGACGAAGTATAATTTATTGTAGAAGCCAATCATTGTCCTTGTTTTTCCCACTTCTCTTTACAAGTTGCAAGTGAACAATGTATAGAAGACATAGAGTCATAAATAAGGGCCTACAATACAATTCATTTGAAAAATTATAACTAATTTAATAATGCTTTGAAAAATATGAAACCACTTGTATTCCATTTTACATCTATTTCTCTTTGTCTGAAAAATGAGCTAAAAATATTCCCTTAAAAGGAAATTGTCATGCCCTATCTCCTTGGGGTGCCCAAAGTGCCTTAGTGAGCAAGGGGGACCTTAGGGGTGACTTCCCAAGCCTTGCAATAGTCTAAGAAGGGAGAAATGAGAGACTCTCTAGCAAACAAGGCGCAATTGAGCCTTGTATAAGAAGAAGATGGTAGCATGTCATACATTCTTGGAAAGCTCTTGAGAAGACGCTTCTAACCGTCCAAAAAACGCGTGATTTGGACTAGTAGGCTAGAAGTTATGGCCTTTCAAAGTTGGAGGTGTCTCAATGGCGATGGGACACTTAATGGTTAGAACTTAGGGGTTCCCAATGAATTCCTCAACGAAGTATGACATGTAGCATATAATTGGAAAGCTATGAAGACACGGAAGCTAGAATGACAATCATTACTAGGTTCTAAGATATGAACCAGAAGTTATGGCCAAGAGAAGGGCCGTGGTGAAGGCATGTTGCCACTTCTGGTGAACCCGAATCTTTAGAGGGCCATAACTTTGTGAGAAATTGTTCAAATGGGACAAGTGAGGAGTCTATAGGCATCTATTCGTTACGTAGATATCCGAAATTACCTTGAATGTGGAATTTAGAGCCTTGATCGCAAAGTTACGCTGTTTGGAACTTTAGGAGTCCAAATAGAGTTGGAACTTAGCAATTTAGGTTGGAAATGGGTGGTCTTCCAAAACCCAAGGGGGTTTGGGAAGTTCCTTCCACTCACAAGGGAGGGGGCTGCCTAATACCATAGAGAGTACTATATGAGGGGTTGGTCTCCCTCCTCACTCCCTCTTAGAGCCTTGGTGAGTCCTAGTGACTCAAGGTTGGTGATGCAACTTCACCATTGGCTTCAAAGCATCATGAGACACTTGTATGGGTGTCTCAGGGCACTGGTGGGGTGGAGTCTTGCTCCTTCCTAGGCCATTTGCAATGTGTTCCAAGTTGTGAGCCTTTATTAGTTTTGGAGTGAAAATAACAAATATACAATGGGCCTAGTATAGAGTGGGGTGACACTTAAGGGCGGTTAGGATTGTGGTGAGTAGTGCCACCATAAGTCTTAGCATAGTAAGATGGAAGTTCCGCCCCATATCATTAAGTGACATGCTAGGTGTCGCTTGTGGAGTGCATGCTAATAGTCTCCAGGATTGGGATTTAGCATTGTGAGTTGGAAATGAGAACTAATGTTGTGGGTACATGGCGTGTGCAATGTTAGTTACTTTGGACCCAAGTAATATTGGAAGCATGGTGAATCCTGCAAGATGTAAAGGGTTCTTAAAGGCTGCTTGGAACAGTAAAGTGTTACTTGGGCCGCGACAAAAATACACGAAAAATGTGGACCAACCGGTTGATGAGTGGTTTTTGAGCCTCCTACCTTAGATATATTAGATCCGGTTTAATTATTCACTTTCATGGTTTCAATATCTTGGTTTACACTAAATTGTTAGTACCGACCTTCTACTATTCTCATTTCAATTCTTCCTTTATGTATCCATGGGAAATATTTTAGAATGAAAATATACAACACATGTATATGAGTGTGGAATTGGAATTTCAAGCCCTAATAGGGTCACTAGTTTATTTTAACCTTATAATGACGTTGCAATCTAAAAGTGTTCAATGGGTGATATAAAATCGTTCTATAGAAGGCAAGTTGAAGTGCAAATGTTCATCCTTGGAATTTCATTTGAATAGGGGAGGTCTTCTATTACATTTTGACCTCCAATGATTCCTCCAACTTGAGTATTTGGAAGCAAATGATTCACATGGTACACAAAAGGATGATTTCTATGGTGACCAACTGAGCAATATTCTAGATTTAAGTGGTTTGGGGTTGACAAGTGCCAACTCCATCATTGTTGCACACAAATACACGATTGTAGAATTGGAATTTGGGTGGTAATAGGAGGCATTAGTTCAATTTAACCCTATAACGATGTGGCGGCCTAAAGGTGTCCAATGGATGACAAAGAATCCTTCTATATAAGACAAAAATGCACATGTTCATCCTTAGACTTTCGCATGAATAGGGGAGGTCTTCTACAACAATATGACCTTCAATGAGTGCTCTAACTTGAGTTTTTGAATCGAATGATTCGCACGGTACCCCAAAAGATGATTTCCATGGTGACCAACCCAACAATTTCCAGGGTTAAATAAGTTGTTTGAGGCTGCCAAGTGCCACCCCTGCCATTGCTGCAAATTGACAAGCAAAGGTCGCATTATTATCAATGAAAGTCATCTATGTGTATCCAAAAAAAAGGTCACGTTATTTCATATTAATTTTCATGTCCACATCACATGTACATCTATCGTAGAATACCTCTGGAACTGTATGAAATAAGAGTTACACATTCAGGTACAATTGCAGTGTCCCTCCTCATCCCCAGAAGCCACTGAAAAATGCGCTAATTTATTTCATCCAATTCCCCCTCTAGCTGTCCATTCTTTTCAGATGGGAGATTCTGTTTTAACCCCTAAAGGGCTGAGACACATTTTGGGCACAAATTGTGGAAAACTGACACTTTTTAGGGCAATTAGAAAAAAAATGGAAAAGAAGAAGTTTTTTTCCAAAATTCAACTATACAACTTGTACTAAACTACTATGACAATGGGTGGAAATTTTCTTAGAAACTTTGACTGCTTGGATTGAAAGATTATAACGTTTGAAGTTAGAAGAAGAATTTCTTTTGGGGTCTTGCCTGACAAGGCCAACAAACTTTAATTCCTCCTAAAGTGAGATATTTTACACTATATACTTTTGTTTATTTTAAATTTCATCTTGTATCATGTTAGGTACATACCTGCCAAATTTCATAAATATTGGAGGAGTTTTGCACATGTTGCCCGAAGTTGCCATGGATGACCCCAAAGTTAAAGGCAACATCACTTTTGATCCAGGCACTAAATTGGGAAAAAAAATTAAATTCCCATTGAGGGGGTATATGTTCACACCTTGTGTGAAAATTTGAAGAACATCTGTTAAAAAATGATTTCTTATGCACCTACTCAAAATCATCATATATAGTCATTCTGTCCTTTAGGGGTTAACAAATTTTAAAATTTAGTGGACACATCATTATCTTATTGCCAAAATTTTCATCCTTTTAACTATCTTTCATATGTTCAAATGTTCATCCTTCTAGTTGTCTTTCATATATTTGAATCTTCATCCACACAATCACCTTTCCTCTAGTTCTAGCTAGAAAACAATGTCACTAATTTGTAGGAAAGAAGATGTTTTCAATTAAAAAGGATCTTTAAAGCTCCTTGCAAAGCCAAAATGGATTTTGAGAAATTTGGGCATCTAAATTGAAATAATAGATCTTTTTCTATTCCCCTCCATGGTAAATAGGAAAACAAATAAACTTTGAATGGTTGCAAAAAACCAAATCCAATAGTTGCAAAAAAATTATGTTAGTTTTTTTGTTTTAGCTTGAACTTCACTATAAGGGAAGCAAAGCATAATTTTTCTTTGAAAATTTTCATCTTTCATCCTAATTAACTTGAGGTCCTATTCCAATTACAACTCTCTAGATCTTCCATACAAATAAACATTGAATCATGGATCTCAAAAGCTTAGCAATGCCACATTGTCAAATGCCTAAGCAATCTTGAAAAAAATCTTGTGAATCAATTTGAAAGATTTGTTCTTAGACATGCATTGCCTTCAAACCCTAATTTTTAATATGTAACCCCAATACTAGTCAAGAATAAGATCCTATGGTTTCAAGTTCCAAAAGATGATTAAAAAATGGTTAATTTTTTATTTATCATAAAGTACTATTCTGGGACAATTGTGGGAGTATTTTCTGATTTTTGACACACTAATCATTAAGAGTAAAAAACGAGAGCCCTCATTGTTTTTTTAAAATCACATTCACCTATTGGAAAAAAATTATTTCTAAAATTTGAATGATTTAAAGACAACAAAGATACATCACCTTCTTCACAATATCCACATTTAAAGATAAATTTGGAATGCTTTCTATTTTTCTTGTCTTTGAATGTAGAGTAAAACCAATTAGCATGTCTTGTGCTACTCAATCCCTAAACGTCCATAGTCTTCTCTAGAATTGACTATTTAAGAAAAATTATTATATAGTACTATTTGGAAGAATATTATGGAATTGATATACAAATAAAAGTTGTAGATTTTTAGTTGTAGATTCCATCCACATGGTTAGCTTTACCAATGCTATTACCAATATTTTTTTTATAAAATTTGAAAAAAAATTTAGAATTCCTTTGAAATTTGATTGAAAACAAAATATTATCATTCTCTAAGTAAAGTTTGTTGGACTTGATTCAAAATGAGGTTCTCTTGACATGTTTAATAGTTGAAATTTTGGTATTATTTAGATCTATGACTACATTTTTGCAAATCCAGTTTTGAATTAGAGTCAATGCATTTTTGGCTTGGTCAACCACTTGACGTACTTGTACATTTGTAATTTTTGCAAAATAAATGTATTCTAGTAACACCAAATCCAACCATTAGATCACTAGAAGAAAACAGTGCTAAGTTCAACAGAACTTAGTTGATGCAAAAATCTGAAAATTGCCAAAAAGTGCAACTTTTGTATTGGCTGCAACACAATTTTCAGAAAACTATGTTACACCCAACGCAAAAACTGCGTTTTTTGGCAATTTTCAGATTTTCACATCAGCTAAGTTCTATTGAACTAAGCATTGTTTACTTCGAGTGGATAGGACAACAACTTGATAAAGTATCTCCACTAATTATGATGACTTTCATCCAAGCAATAATGAAGATGAAACTTGAGTTTCAATTTGTTCGTTGTCTAGAAAGTGGATGTTGAAGGGCTTAGGGGTTTAAGGTAGACCAACCCATTTCCTCCAACCGCCTATTTCCTTCATCATATTCTTGACCCCAATTCCACCCCAATACTCTTCCAAATTCGTCATTTTTTTGACAATTTTCACTACATTAATGGCAACAAGGGTTAACATGTCAAGCCTTCATTGGTGAATACCTTTAAAGTGCTAATAGATACATGAAATGGCAGTTGTAGGTTGTTTATAGGATGTTTCTAACTCCAATCTATTGTCCGTTTTGTACTTTCATGGTAGACCACTTTAAAAACTCATAGAAACTACAATTTTCATCGTAAAATTATAATTCCACTTGGGTTTGATTTGTGAAACATGAGCCCACCTCTAAAAAAAATATATGCCCCTCTTTTCTTGGAGTTGGCCCCCGGATATTCAGATTGCAAATCCGAGGGTGGTAATAGGCTTGTCTACCTTTAACTCGTGTTAGTACCATAGGCTAGTGTTATTAACTGACTACCTGGCCGCCCTGACCCAACTGAAGCAGGGGACAAAGTCCAGTTTTTTTCGTATCAGTCCTTCTGTTGTGGCATAAGCTTACCTTGGGCTCCGAGACTCATCATCGACGTTTCTCGGGCCCCGAGCCCCCCTCCTCCCCTGCAAACTCGGACTTGGGTGCACTGCAGACTGAAAATATGTAAGAAGGAAGGCAACTGTAAGTTTATTCATTCATTGTTGGACTGCTGTGGAGTTAAGTTAACTTAACTTATTAACTGAAGTCCGACCATGGTTCAATGCAATGCGCTTGAGTGCGAGAAGAAGAAGAAGAATTTGTCCATTTTCATGATGATCTGGATTCTTCTACAGCCACCCCCCATTACACCAACTTCTATGTTGCGCCAGACTTGGTCTTTGTTGTCATCCTGACTGAGTAAGTGAGTGTAAGCCCAGTCTCACACTCATGCTCTCACATGTGCCGGTGGATAGTAGGCAGCACACACTAGAGAAAAACATGACCCAAAAAACCCACAACTAGTCAAGTTTGTCATGTGGGGTCTTAGTTTCCAAGGATCTTTTTTTCTGGTCGAAGCGGACGATATAGCCCAGTTTCACATGTGCCGGTTGATAGGAGAAACTTGGGGCAGCGGCACAGACAAGAGAAACATGCCCCCAAAGACCCACAACAACTAAGTTAGTCAAGTTTGTCATGTCGGGTCTTTATTCTAGGGTTTGTTTTTTCTTTCGGGTCGAAGCGGCGGCCCACATAGCCAAGTCTCATCACACTCATGCTCTCACATGTGTCAGTTGATAGGAGAAACTTGGGCAGCGCAGATTGGGGAAACATGACCCGAAACACCCACAACTAGTCAAGTTTGTCATGTGGGGTTGTAGTTCTCAGGGGGGGTTGGTGGTTGAAGTGGCTCATGTTTCTACTAAGATGGGAGGTCCATAAAGCTCCCATTTAAGAGTTGAAACTGAATTTTGGGGAGGTGAAACATCTTTAAAATATTTTTCAATAAATTTTCCTTGAAAGTCAAGTAGAATTGGCATCTAATCCAAGTCATTTCACTTTTTTTGAAGCTTTGTCGAATTAGTTATGAATTTTTGAAGTTGAAATGGCATAGGGCTCTAGAATCGCCCACCTCCTCAAATGTACACTATTTGTATATTGCTGGTACAACAAAAAAAGTAACATGTACAAATAGTGTATATTTGAAGAGGTGGGCGACTTTAGAGTGTGAGAGCTTTTATAACCTCCTACCTTAGGGCCGCTTTGCACTTAGGAGCTGGGCCAATATCCCTTGAGGCCAATTGCACAAAATTTCAACCCCTTTTGGGCTAAGGGCAAGCCTGAACTACTCATTAGAATATGATTAGAACGGGGACCAATTCTCCCATATGTAAAGGCCTTTAGGCCAAGAAGCCAATCCAATTCAAAAAAATATAGAAAGGAGAGAGAGAGAGGGGCTGAAATTTCCAGGGCCACTTTAGACCCGGAGGCAGGGGCAATTTCCCTTGAGGCCAATAGCACAAAATCCAATAAATCAGATTTGTTGAAAAAAATAATATTTTACAAGAAAAATAGATTTAATTGAAATTTGACATTGACCCCTAGGCCAAAAATTGGCCTCCCATTTTTGGTCCATCCAATTCAACAAGCTCGGGCCATGTCAGATCATGTCTTTTTTTAATAAATACTTCCTTCTGCCAAATTGGCCCGACCTCTAAGTGTAAAGGAGTTGGGACCAATTTTAGCATTTAGTCCAATCACAAGTAAAGATTCTTGGCCTTTGACAAAACAAATTGGCTCGGCCTCTAGATGTAAAGCGGCCCTTAGTGGATAAACACCAACAGTCATGTCCCACATGGAGCACATTGAACTCTTTAATGTGTAAATTTGATTTCGAATTTTTGCTCATGTTTGACGATGTCATGAGTACAAACTTGGGCCATAGAGACAAGGGAAATGCCACCCATAAGAAGACCTACATAGAGAACTTGATTGGTAGTGGGTCTTCTTGGAGTCATTTTACTTAATCTAGCTCCATGGCCCAGGTTTTCATGAGTGTGTGTTGTGTATTCAAGTATGTTATTTTCTTCTATTTCATCAATTTTATCCACATAAAAGAAGGTTGTCTTTCAAATATTCATGTATTATTTTGGATGAATGAGAGGTTATTTGGACAAACATTGTCGCAAAACATTGTGTTTATTGTTGAAAATCTAGGCTTCAGAACATTGAAGGATTCACTTTCACTTTTTCATCTACGAACATGCTAGATCTATTTTTTTAATTTTTTAAGCAAAGAGGACAAAACTTCGTATTGTAAAAGCATAGAGAGTGCAAACCAATCCTATGACACCAAAGGATCATCCTTCTATGCTAATTAAAAGAATCAAACCTTGCATGGTAAACAATTTAATTGCATCAATATGAGTAAATTCTTTGAAATCTTAATGTAGTTTCTTTACATTAAAGCTCATTTTATCTATTTGTTTTACTTCAAAATTAGACTCAAATTGAAGAAAACATCAAATATTTCAACACATTAAAAAATGTTCTTTTTGTTTTGAATTTTTTTGGGATTAATCTTTTAAATTTGAATAAAAAATCCTTAAATTGAAGATTCAAAATTCAAAATTTAGCTTAATAGAAGCATCTCTCTCAAAAAAAAGATCATGTCAAAAATTTGGTCTATAGTTTGAAGCTACCTTCAAGATTCTTAAAAAAACAAGCCCTGTGGACTAAGTCCTTCATTTAAGGGGTAACTACTCTATTTGTAAATATAGATTACAAACATCCTAGACTCTAAATATTGCATGAGTTATTTATGCTTCCATGATGTATTCTTCAAGTGTAAGTCAAAATAAAAACCATAGCTCCTTAAGCCCATTTTCATGTCCAAAGATAACATCTTCTACAATTTACTATACTATAACAATTCTTCTTCTCTTTATGACAAAAAATCATAAAAAATTACTCATTCAACTCTTAAAATTTTTAATACATTTTGTAACAAAGTATAGTAAACATGCCAATCACTGCACGGGCAAAATTCATATGCTTCTCCACATAAATGTAGAGATTTGCATGTTTTGAAATTTGGCATGATCATTAAATGTCATGTTAAGATTCACCTTCAAAAAGCGGAATGCAAAAAGATTTCTTCCTACAAATTTTATTGCAATCTAAAGGCGATGAAGCTAAAATCTAGTTAAAAATTCTTTGCAACCCTTCACCGCACAATGTGCGGTCATTGGGCGGTGCTACAAAATTTTGTTCCCATGGCATTTGAATTGGTAGTTGTATCGTGTGGTTAGTGTATGGTAAATGGCAATGGTTGTTGTGTGGTTTTTGGATGTGTGTGGTAAATGGAAAGTTTACTCTAAACTCGATTGTCATAGCACAAAATATTTAATAATATTTCTTTCTTGAATAAAGCCAAGAAACCATTCTTTTTTGGACTAAATCTCAATACATTTCAACAAATATTTTGATCTTGCTAAATGCACATTAAGAAATTTAACCCCTCAAGGCCCAAGGAGCATGTTTTCAGCCTCTCACCAATTCAACATGTCAAAATTATAACTTCATTTACCTACATTTTAAGAAGTATATCCAAGTGAATTTTATATTACGATGTTCATATTGAATGAAGAAGTTCAAAAGTACAATTGACATTATGTAATAAGTTAGATGTACAATGTATATTGTCAATCAAAGTTCAAACTTGTGAAAAAGTATAGAAACTGCTTAGGCCTTGAGGGGTTAAGAAGGATGATGTGATTACTTCAACTTCCTTTTATAACAATATTCATGAATTTTTTTTTATTATTTTCCAAAGATTGTATTGAACTTCCCCAATCACAAAAAGTTCACACAAAATTAGTTAGGATTGATAACCTCAACCCAAAATTTGCAGTGACACAAAGTCACCAACAAAATTTAAAAACAAACATAAGCACAATTAGAAATGATTGGAGCCAAAAATTGGGTGTGAAAAATGATTATGAAGTCTTATCAACAAATAAGGTTTTGAGTGAATTTTCGCTCAACCCGCCAAATTTTGGCCTCTCTGTTACTGTCCCTCCAAATTTGGGCTTCAAAAATGACACCAACAAGCTGACACTTGCCCAAAAAAACCCCTCTGGGGCTCCCTCAAAACAACCATTTTTTGCTATTGTGCCTAATTACTATTTTTAGTGTAGTCAAATTTTCATATTTTCTTGTTGGCAAGTGGAAAGAGATCCCAATGCACCAAAGAAATGCAACATACAAATACCAGATGCAATAGTTATGAAGCAAGGTCAAAGTCTTTTCTGGTAGATGTTCTAAAATTGTTTCTTCTCTGATTTTGGAAAAGTACACCGAGTGACAATGGCGGTTCCAGATAGAGTGTGATTTTGAGTGTACCCACCTTACTTCTTCCACATATGTACATACTGATTTTGGAAATGTACACCAAGTGACTATGGCGGTTCCAGATAGGGTGTGATTTTGAGTGTACCCACCGGCTTACCTCTTTGGGATTTTGACCCAATCATGGAGCTTTGGCTGCTTGGTAGGGGCTTGCAGTCTTGCCTTGCTTTCTACAAAGCTTTAGAAGGCCTGTATCATCATATCATTCATTATCTTACAACTCCATTGATCGCTTACAAATATGACAAAACTGGAAAAGGCCAGCACGTTAGATCTTCCCAAACGGAAATCCAAATAGCAGCTGAATGAATTGATTCAGTACAATACTTGAACTCTCAAGCACTGGAACCTTCAGATATTTGAAAGCAGTCATAAATTAAAGGTAGTCGGGTCTTAAAAAGTGACATTTTAAAAGCTGACTGCATTTGGGGGAAGTGAAACTCCTTGAAACTATTTTCAGAAAATTTTGGTAGGAAGAAAAATGGAATTGGCATTGAACCCAAGTCGTTTCATATGTTTTGGACCTTTGCAGAATTAGTTATGAATTTTTCAAGTTGAAATGCAGTGGTCATTGAAAGCAACCTCCTCACCTCCTCCTGAAATGTCCCATATTGGTACATTGAAGAAAGCAAAATTTACCTCTATGTTGGCGATTGCTTCTTTAGCGAGGTCACTTTTAGAGCACCCTATTGTACATCCTACAACAAGGCAATCACTTTCTCTTTCACACGGTGATAATCTAGAACTACAAACAACAACTTCATTTTAACCCCTAAAGGACCAAATGACTTTTCAACTTAAGTAAGAGATCTCAAGCAATTACATACAACAATTGTGGTTGGATGTTTACAAAATTTTGACACAATGCGTGAGCATGTGCCCCCTTTAGTGGGAACATTATTTTCTTGGATTGGATGCCATGATCAAAACTTGTGTTGCCCTAAACTTGTTGGATAGATCAAGCTCCTTTGAATAGCATGTCCAAAACTTGTCCTCTACTTCTAAAATTTGGTAGGTATGTACAAGATGCAAATGTAAAATAAAACATGTTAAAAGTTAAAAGTTTGTTGGCCATGTCAGACAAGGTCGAAAAACAACTTTTTCTTCGAACTTCAAACTAAATAATCTTTCAATCCTTGGAGTAAAAGTTTTTGAATTTCTTTTTATACATTCCCATAGTAGTCTAATTAACCCCTAAATGCCCAAGGCACCAGATTCTGGTGTTTCAAAAACTTTGAAGTTAATTAAAACCCAACCAAATTGCTATTAGTAGTTTGTATTTTTGGAGAACTCTTTTTGAAGTCTAGTTTTAGGATCAAAAAGTTGATTTTAAAAATAAAGGATTATGATTTTTCTATTGAAGATTTTGTGCAAGGATGTCCATTGCAATCTTGACTTCTTGAGTGTTGGGGGCTCTAGGAAATGAGCCTCAAATACACTAGATCTTGGAGGCAAAATCACATTAGAAATTCATTTTAAAAAATTGTAGAATAGATTTTGAAAAAACATAAATTGATTGGGGTTGTGCATGCTAGGCCCTATAACCTCTTGTTTCTTTAAGTAACCAACTTTATAGAGTTGACATGCAAAAAGTGAATTGAAAAATTTTCATAGTTTTTATACCCTCATGATCGAACATTATAATCTTTCAATCTATAAGTTATATTGTTATGTTTTCTTTTCCTATGTGATCTCTAACATGTTTAGTTTGAATTTTTACGGTTACAATTCAAAAGAAATTGGTACAACTTATGAAAATGTTGACTTTTTGTTAAATTTAGAGCAAATTTCAAGAAGCTCCAAAGAGGCCTTGGGCATTTAGGGGTTAAGCTAATGTGAATAGATAGACGCATACAATTAGATGTAATTTGTTTGTAGAAGACAAACAAAAATCAAAACTTTTCAAGAATTTTTTTGTATTAGGGAGGTTTCGTATATTTTTGTAAATTTATAAAGTTATAACTTGAAGAAACCTCAAAAGGGTTATATAGGTGCATATTTAAATGGTCTTCAAAAATACTCAAAACCATTCACTAAAGGTTATACTCCCACTATCCCAAAATGATCTTCATATTGGCCTCAATTTTTTGTACCAAAATGACTTTCTTGTTGCAATTTATGATGATGAGAATTTGTCAAATTTGACTTTTGATTGCTATTTGGGATTAGCAAAACAACTTGGACCAATAGTTTCCCTTTCATCCATGCAATCATCAATCAAACTACAAACTCAAATGATTGAAGAGGTCAATCAACACTCTTGGTTCTTATTTTTTGCATCTCTTCAAGTGTTGCCTAATTGAAGGAGATGAAGCTTTGGAAGGTGGTATAGAGGTCTACACATGGTCTAAGGCCTATAATAATTGCCTATAAAATGAAGACCTTACAATGAACGATTATGTGTCCAATGATGCTCCTTGAAAATGCCAAAAAAATTCTACTTTTCAATATTCCCAAACCACACTTTGAAAAAGATTGTGAATCTCACAATTTCTAGGACTCTAGGCGTGCACCGAATCCTACTTACAGTGCAAAATGGATTTTAAAAAATGTTATTTTTTGCCTTAATCTAGAACACTTTGTCCAAGAAGAAGATCATTTGGGGACAGAGGGATAGTATTTTATAGTAATGATGCGTGATGTGCGATGTGCAAAGTTGAAGACACTACACAATGATGGTAATAGGTAGAAGTTAGGATTTGCATAATTTTAGAATGACTTTGAAGTTGGTGGTGTTGCAATCTCCATTGTCAAATAAATGAATAACAAAAAATGTATTAATCCCTAAAGTACAATATATAGTATATATGGTTGAAATGATCAATAATTATTAGAAGGTGAATGTTGCATAATGGCTCAATGCATTGTTTACAGGGTATCTAGGGTATGTGTTGTGAAAATGATAGAAATTAGACATAGTTAGATTTTATTGGTCACCGGAATCACTAATGAACATTGTATGCATTGGTTAAGAAAAAATTAAAAAATTGAGCCCTAAGGCTGCACTACTCTTGGTGTTGCTAGTGATCTCTATGGAAGATTGAAAATTTTGGAGCCCCATTCTAGCTCAGGAGACCTTTGTGGTCGAAATTTGACCTTCATTCAATGACAAGGATGTGGGAACTAGAAAAGAGTTGTGTCGAAATAGGTTACTTTTATGAGAAAAACAAACGTGCTCTAGAACAAGACACTCCAACAAAGCATGAAGTGAATATCACAATGGTCATGGAGTTGAGTTGATCACTTGCACTCATGGATAAAACAACTTCCATTGGAAGAGATGATTGTTGAAGGTTAAATTTTGCTTTTCCAACAAAACTTTGCATCACTTGCAATAGTTTCTTCACAATCTCAACAAAAGCATTTGAAAGGTAATTATTGCAACAATCATAACAAGATTCTTTCAATTTTCATCTCAATGTAGACATCTTAGTATATTCACTTAAAAAATTCACGAATTTTTCTATTTTTATTGAATGGATGGGTGTTTGTTCAAAAACCTTTGATTCATTCTATTTTGATTAACCCTATAATCCCTAAAGTCCCAAGAGTCCCTTTAGAAGACAATTAAAAGTTTGGTTCAATTCAATTCCTATTATCTTGATTATTGGCATAATTAGTTCGTGAATTATTTTTAAATAGGAAAAGGAATGAGATTTTTGGAATTATGATTTTTTCTTCATTTTAATTGATGCTTAGGAGCAAAAGTTATGCCATCCAAATCTCAAAATAGTCAAGCTTTGGTAGCAAGAAAAAACTACAAAGAATTGAAATAAACTTTAAAGTATTTTATCTTATAGATTGCATTTTTGTCTATATATGGAGTGATTAATTAATTTTTTTGTATTAGTATTGTGAAAGTAATGAAATATCTTCTTTGGCTAGTAGTTCAGAGCATCTTTTTGGAAAACTAATATATTGAAACCATTTTTGAACTCAATTTTAATCATGTTCAGTATTGAATTTGCACAAGGTTTATTTTGCTTGCTAAAACAATCTTACCTTTCAAGTTAGCGTGCTTCAAGTCCAACTTATACATGGTGTTGATTTAGTTTTTTCTTCAATCAATACCTCCTACTTTAAATTTTTCTTCTTAAATTTTTTCAACTAGATTTTTAAATATGATTTTTTTAAAATCCAGAATTTGTAGAGTAAAAATCTTAAGAATATTCAAAGTCTTATACTAGTAATTTGTAATCTGGTTATTACTAGTATAAGAAGCAAGGTGCAAAAAACCTTGTTTTCTTCACTTTAAATGCATATATCTTGCAATCTAAAAAGTCAAAGTTTCTAAAATTTCTCGAATTTTTTTTAACTTACATGATTTTCTTGGGGAAACTTTTAGTGTAGATTTGAGATTGTACAATAGTTTTAGGTAGAATGCAATACAACAATAATGCAATATGAAATAATGAATGTGACGAAAAATCATAGTAGTGCACCAATCTACTATTAATTTTTCATGAAGTTTTGTCTTCCAAAATAAGAGTGTTGACATGAATTCAATTCTTTCAATTCAGATTCCAGCTTATATAATGAAATGGGCACCCCAAATGTGCTAGAAACCCACAACCATCATCATCGCTCTATAAACATCTCCAAAATCAATGCATACCTCCTTGGAAGAAACATATTTAAAACATCTACCACAAAAAGCTTTGACCCTTCATAACTTTTGCATACAGTATCCAAATGTTGTATTCTTTGGTGCGTTAGAACCTCCTTTCACTTCCCAACAATAAAATCAATGAAATTTTGACCAGTCTAATAACGGTAACCAGGCACAGTAGCTTGAGTTACCTTACCTTACCTTCAAAACAGTCTTCACTCACTGGCAATTCCATTCATTTTGTCCAGGAATCCAGGGTGCTCCCAACATGCTTTGAAATTGAGCATAGTTGCAGAAACTGCAGGAATATGGTGAACATATTTTGGGTGACAATCCTCTAAACATGGGAGACTGGAGAATCAACAGGAATAGACTCATTTTGGTCGCAGTCGTGGGAATAGAACATTACATGATCTAATGAACCTGCATTGGAAGTTGAGAAGCACCACTGATTTTCAGTCGACAAATGTTCAATTGGAGTGCAGATTTAACGGACCCCAAATTTTGAGGAAGAATTTATGAACTTTGGAAAGAATTAAAAGTCCTAAGGCCCTTTTTTGTCATCAAGAAAAATTCAAACCTACCATTTGTATTGCAAAGAGTATTATCATTTATTTATTTTGTTTTTCATTTTCATATCTAATTGTAGGATTTTGCACTAGACTATTATAAGAATGTGTGGAAGAAAAATTTGAGAAACTTTGATTGTGTAGATTGCAAGATATTTGCATTTAAAGTGGAGAAAATAATTTCTTTTGGCACTTTAATTGACTAGATTTTTTTTGGCTTTGAATCTTCTTGAACTTCAATTTTTTTTGCATTCATGATTTTGGATTCCTAATTTCTATATGTTGAAGAATTGAGTTGAGGGTTGGGGAAAAAAATTATGAAAACACACACTTGATTTCAAATCTTAAAAGAATTGTTAAGAAGAAATAAGTACAAGATAGAAGAAAATACAAAATTGTCAAAAGTTCTAAGATGGGATTGAAATACACTATTCCCAAGGGTGAGATTGTTCTAGAAAGCAAAGTCAACTATGTGGAATTTTTTTTTTTTTTAAAATTGTGTGAAAGTTGAATTCAAAATTGAATCCTATAAGTTATTTTTCTCAAGATGATGCAATGATTACCCGTAAAACAAAAAGTTCCATAATTTTCACATCACTAATCCAAATGGAATGAATCAAAGCTTTGCATATAAACAAAAATATAATCTTTTAGGGAAAAAATTGATTTTTAGATTGAAAGTGGCATAACTTTTACCCCTAGGCACTAATTGAAATAAAAATTATATTATCCAAAAGCTACTATAATTTCCTATCTTCCATGAAAAATCAAGAAAATCTTGTCAATAATTGAGGTCACTCAAGCCATCCAAAAGCTCGGCAAGAGTCTCCTAAGTGAACTTTTGGACTTAACCCCTAAGAACAACTCCAATGCTAGATGGAAATACATACACCAAGTTACGATGACAAAGGGAACTAAAAAACACGCCCCATTGCAACCAACATTAGTCACTAGTTATTTTCGGGCCCTTCATTATCCATCCCCTGCTTGGCATTTTGAAGAGATATGAAGAGCCCACGAGGTGGCACACTATAATCAAAGTCAACAATGTCATCCCTTTTTTACCTTGTTTTGCATGCTAATAAATTTGAACTCTCCTATTTTGCATGAAAATCTATATTTAATGTAGAATCTTCTTTCTCTATCTTTTTATAATGCAATTAAGGTTCATTTGTGGTTTGAATTGTCAACCTTTGCATTGGGACAATTTAAAAAAAAAAGTTGCTGGCACAGAATGAAGTCCGCCTACCTCCTCTTCAAAATTTGGATACTGTGCTTATAACGATGTGTGCATTGGAGCTGCTCTAAAAAAAATCAGGGATGCAAAATACAGTGTTGCAGAAGCCACCTGATGGCCTTACGGTCCTTTAGGGGTTAATTCACACTACAAGCCTCCATAAAATGGTTAAAAATCATAGTCTTGATCATCATGAGACATGGAGTCCCTGGTACGTACGAGGTCCAAACTGACATGTAAGTGGCCGTGACTAGATGCATAACTTCGCAAGAGGAGTTCAAATCACGGGGTAAAGTAAAGTAGTCCGACGATCACCTCGGGAGGAGCCCCTTGAAACTGAAACTTACCATGGAATGGTACCCTTCCTGTTGGCCCCCCCGGCCTGAAGCCCTGCGAGGTACCCTCGATCGGAGCCCCCAATGATGAGTTTTCCATGACACAGGTCTGTCACTGAAAATGGGATTTGATGGAACCTTTACCTTACCTTATTTTAGTTGTTGTAAGATAAGTAAAGTCTAAAGCGAGCCCCCCTGGAAGGCTGGCTTCTCCCTTGGGGAATGGCTCCAGTCAGAACAGGTGATGTCGCAACTGTCTCACACATTTTGGCTCTTGCTCAGACTGAAGTGCATTCAAGCTGTTCACTGAAGGAAAAGGAAAGGCTGGAGGGTCAAAAACCAATCATTTAAGGAAGGGCTTGTCCACCTTTTTCATGTGTTTCTGTGGGTGGGAACATTTATAGCTCATTTTTCAGACAAAGAGAAGTTGATGCAGAATGTAACACAACTGGTTTCATGTTTTTTGAAGCATTATAGAATTACTTATGAATTTTCAAAGGAGTTGTGTCATAGGTGTTTAGTTATGACCTTAGGTCTTTCATAAACTGTTCACTTGCAACTTGTAAAGAGGCATGGGGAAAGTAAAGAGAATGATTGGCTCTTCTTGCAGTGAATAATAATAAGTACTTTTTTCCTCCACCCATTCAATGACTATAGAAGGCAATTTAACTCCTCATCATGGAAGGGGACCAAAACGATGTCCTCACATATTTTCAAGTCCAATTCAAAGTGCTGTAACTTTTGCATCAAATGTCCGATTTCAATCAAAATTGTTGGAAAATTTGCGCTCTGTCTTCTAGTTTGTGTGGTAAAAATTTCAGATCAATTCAAGATGTACTGATTTTTTGGAAGCCAATCGAAGTTCATAGGTTCAATTTGAGTTCACCAAATTGCATTTGATGACTGCAACTTCGGGGGCTTGTATCTCCTTCATCCAATGTTTGTTTTCAATAAAATTTATTGGGTTATATTCCCCTTGAAATCTAGTTATTGTAGTAAAATTTTCATGTCAATCCAATTATTTTGAATATTTGGGAGCAATTTGAAGTTCAATATCTTGACGTTTTGGGATTACAATGAACTTTGGTAGCTTATTTTTTCTTCATAAAGTGTTTGTTTCCAATATTTTATTGGAAAAGTTGCGCATACTAGTCTATTTTTTGTTGCTAAAATTCCATATCAATCCAAGAAGTTATGAGTGACTGAGAAGCATATTAGTAGAAGGTGGTTCAAGTTTTCATGTGTTTTTTGCAACTTTTCTTGCTATTTTTTGACATTTCAAAGCCATTTTGGGGACACAATGAGTCAATTGAATGATATTTTTTTAAACCACTCTATTTATATGCTGGTTTTGAATCACTTCACAATTTTAAGTTTTTTTATTTGAGTAGCTTTAGAAATCAAATTTCACCTCCAAATGTGTTTCTAGGAAAAATTTAGCATCCTTTTTCAACACTAAAACATTATAATCTTGCAATCTACACCACCAAATGACTCTAAATTTGATTCCCATCATCATCACCACATACACTAGAAGATAGTATGGTTGAGATCTCTATAACTCAATGACATTTAGATCTAGAAGACTTCAAAAGCAATGATGTTTTTAAACCTATTCAGGCCTTGGGCAACGAGGGATTAAGGACCACCTCATATCTATTTCAAAGCTATTTATAAGGGTGGTTCTTAATGCACGAGCATTCTTTGAGCCTCCTACCATATGATGTGCCCCTACTACATGTTTGGAAACTTCAATGAAAAAAGAGTTCAAATAAAGTATACTACCTATTTCTCTCAATGATAAGTATTGTAGTATATGTCTAATTGAGCAATGGTAAGGGGGAAGGGGGGGGGGGGAATTCCAGTCAAGGAATAGAAATATTGAAGATTGCACTAATTTTTGCTAATTTTTTTTCATTAGTTTTGGAATTAGTAAAAATTAGGGAAGTGTAGATTACAAATTTGACTTGTTCTCGATGTATAGAATAACCTATATTTGAGAAGTGCAAAACTAAATATTGGTTTTGGCAAATTCATTAGGTGTCAATGTGTTATTCATTACACTAATGAAGTTCCTAAACCACATCATATTCCCCTCATTCATGAAAATAGGTGATCCTATTTTGTGCAAATGGGGCCCCTATCAAAAACAAGTTGTATACCTTAATTAAGATGATTGCAACCATTGTTAACCCTATAATGTTGTTGTAGACATTAAGTGTCCAATGGATGACAGAGAATTTGTCTCCATAAGACAAAAGTTAGTAGATGTTCTTCCTTGGAATTTTGCATGAAAAGGGGAGGTCTTGCATAGTATTTTGACCTCCAATGAGTGCTCTTAGAATTTTTTAAGCAAATGGTTCACACGGTACCAAGAAGGATGATTTTCACATTGACCAACTCAAAGTTCTAGGGTTCAAAAATTTTCATTTTTGTTGGTTCTTGTTGACAATTGACCTTGTAAAGACATTGTAAACTTTAAGGGTTCCAATGGATGACTTCATTATTAATTGTAGAAATAAAGAATGCACAGATTAGTCCAATAATTGGAGTATTTTGGTATCTACTTTAGTCATGGCAGTCGCATCCTTCAAGGCTTAATTGATAGAGTGTTGTAGAATCTTTTAGTATGTGTTTCTTGGACTTTCTCAGAATTAAACATGGATTTCCAGAATGTTGATTATAGGTATATCCATAGTTGACCTCAAAATTCTCATGTTCAAAAGAGTACATTTTAGATAAGAGTTTGAAGGGTCGGTTCTACACCCATGTCACAATTAGATGTAGTCATTTTCTGAATGAAACTTGAATTTGAATTGCTTCATCTATATTATTAAAATGGTTGTTTGTTTTGTTTCTTTGTGATGTGCATTGGGATATCCTACACCAACAGATCAATGGGGATATAATTGGTATCATGAAAAAGCTTGTGGGGGAGGTTTGGCAAGAGACACTAGAAGAAATCTGCATTTGCCCCCCCCCCAAAAAAAATAAAAATCTACATGATGTGTTTATTGAGGCAAACTCGAAATTTGTGTTTTTTTTGTGTTTTGCAACTCAAATTTTGTGTTTGCCTCAACAAACACATCATGTAAATTTTGTTGAGGCAAATGCAGATTTCTTCTAATAAAATATTCAATTTTGAAGGGTTTTTTTTATGATGTCGGAAATTAGAAAGTTGGTGTCGGAGAGCCATTGGAGGCATCGAGCCCTTTCCTTACAGGTATGGAACACTTTGGCCATCATGACATTTAGGAGACCAGGGGCATTGGGGCATCCAAAGGTTCAGCAGTAAAAAGCTCAAAATTATGGAGCTCACCTGTACGCTCTGTATTACTCCAGATTCAAGTGTGATTAAACTTTGCTTATTTGATTAAAAACTTGCAAACTAAGTTATCTCTAGAAGCATGTGAGGAGACACATGATGATGGTTGTGGATTTAAAATTATTATTTTTAATAATTAATTATTCAAGCCCTGAGATAATTTCGAAAAGCGGGATGCTAACGCAACAACATCAATGATGCCCAAGTCAGGAAGGATGTGTATGGGAGGTGGGTGACAAGCGATAAGAGTCGCGCGTGTCCTGCAGCAGTCTGTGGACAATTGACGTGATATTAAGTTTAAGCGTCGTCGACTTCAAACTTCAATGAAAGTGGAAAAAGAAAAATATTCCCACGGGCACCAACTAAACTCTCTTTCTTTCTTCTTACTCCAGCTTTGGTCAGAGTCACAGCAAGTGCTCTTGTCTGGATCCGATTAGAGAGTGTCACACTTATTCTTGGGTACAAGCCCTGTTTCCGATGGAACACTTCTCCCCGAGTGCTCTGCGACGAAGCTGCTTAAAGTTATGTCAACTTGTCTTTTTTTGCGACTGATGGAATGGGGAACTATGATGGAGTCAGAGCTGAGCTTGAGTGATTACCACTCACATATGGGTTCGTAATCAGTAGAAAGCAAGAAAGAGATAAAAATTCATTATTTTTAGATAAGGTGGGTACACCCAAAAGTGCCACAAATTGGTTATGTGTCTAGTTACTATTATTAGGGTGTTTAGAATTTCATATTGTCTTGTTGGCAAATGAAAGTAGGTTCCAATGCACCAAAGAACACACCATTTGGATACAATATGCAAAAGTTATGGAGGGTCAAAGTTTGTTTTTGAAAGCATTTCTTTTACATAGGTACATAATTGGTTTTGGAGATGTACACATTTTGAAGATGGTTGTTTAAGGTCAGGTGTCATTTTTGGGGTGCCTACCTTAGTTTGTATCGGTGTTGGTACATGTTTGTCTTGGGTCTCATCAACATTTGTGAATTAGAAACATAACAAGAGGTGTTGGATATCAAATGGATATCTTAACCCCTAAATGTCCAAGGCCTTTTGGGGTATCTTGGAATTTGTTGTAAATTGAACAAAAAGCCCAACATTTTGATAAGTTTTAACAATTTTTTTTTGAATTGTAACTATACTTATTCAAACTAGACAGGTTACATAGATCAGACGCATGGGAAAAGAAAACACAACAATATTACTTATGGATTGAAAGATTATATTGTTTGATCATGTGGGTGTTAAAACTATGAACGTGATTTAAGGTCTTTTAATCTTCTTTTCACATGTCAAATCTTAAAAAATTGGTCACCAAAAGAATATGAGTTTAATAAAAGGCATAATATGCATAACCTCACTCAATTTATGGCTTTTCAAATTTACATCACAATTTTTTTAAATGAATTTTTAATGTGATTTTTTCTCCAAGACTAGCATATTTGAGGCTTATTTCCAAAAGCCCTCAACACTAGAAAATCAAGATTTGTAGTCGACCCCCAAGTTGCACAAAATCTTGAATAGAAAAATTGTAATCATTCATTTTCGAAATTGGATTTTTGATGCTAAAATTAGACTTAAAAAATAATTGAAAAAAATATATAAACTACTAAAAGTACTACCTTGGTAAGATTTTATTTAACTTCAAAGTTTTCTTGACACTAGAATTTGGTGCCTCAAGCATTTATTGGTTAACTCCTAAAGAATCATTTGTCCCTTCAAGGAACAATGGAAATCGGGGTAGGTTCTTATAATCTCAATTTTTCACCTAATTTTTAAAAACTTTTGTTGAAGATACAAAAATAGATTAGTTCTTGAAAATATAATTTTGAAAATTTCAATAGGTACTTGGGAGCAAAATTTGTGACAGAAGGCATAATAAGCTCTTTTCTAATTTGCTAGGATGCAAAAAGAAACTACAAAATTTTGAATAATTTTTTTGAAATTTCTTTTAATATATGATATTTTTGACTATATGGAAAATTTTGATTGGTTTTATTTGGATAAGTAATGAGAAAGTTATGGAGCATCTTGTTTTATGGGCAATCAAAGCACGCTTCTTGAAAAAATAAAGCATGGGATTCATTTTTTATCTCAATTTTTGCATTCTACAAAAAAAAACCTGTTCCGTAGGGTTAAATTTGATTGTTAGAACAATCTCACCATTTGGATGAATTTGTTTCAATTCCATCTTAGAGCTACGAATGATTTAGTTTTTCTTTCTATCTTGTACCTACTCTTACTAAACAAATTTTTAAAGGATAAAAATCATATTTTTTTTCATATTTTTCCTAGACTTTCAACTCAAATTTTCATGATATATATATAATTCAAACTTTATAGTGCAAAAATTTAAAGTTAAGAAGATTCAAAGTCTTATAATCTAGTCATGCAAGGTGCCAAAAAATTGGTTTCTTTACTTTAAACACAAATATCTAGCAATTCAAGTGACCAAAGTTTCTAAAATTTCTTCCATGTATTCTTACACTAGTCTATTGCAAGATCCAATGGTGAGATATGCCTTGATCCAATGGTGAGTTAATTGAACCACAATCTCAGATTTTCCCATACCCATACAATATTGGTTTGTACCTTGTCTCTAAGTCAAGGCCAAAATAAATGCAACTAGTTGCAAGTGAATTAATTAAAATGTTAAATTCTACATTGTCTACAAATTGAAACAATAGAAGTTGGTGTCTACAGGAAAATGAAAATAAATTTTAAAAAATACATTTCAATTTAGGGGATATTGTTGCAAGTGTTGTTTCACAAAATTTTGCTACAATCTTACCCTAATTGACACTAACTACCTTAACAATAAAAACATGTTAAAAAAAAAGAATTGCATCAAATCCCTCTTAGGAATAAAACATTTGCTAGTATTTGGATGAAAGTTACTCGTAGTACATTATTTAAAAGATGAATGTATACTTGGATGATTATATCTTTTTTTTGTACTTGCATGTTTTTCTTCCAGTGAAAACAAAAAACAATAAAAGAAGAGATTGTAATGGGATGTATTTCAAACTTTTCAAATCATAAAAATTAAAAGAATTACATCTTATTAATGATTTCACAAACTTGGTTAGTTGAAAATGCATAGAAGATTTGGAATGGTTAAGATTATATGCACAAAGACCAACTATGAGTTGCAAAGTACATCATTTTTTTCTCCTCTACAAAAAAAAAAAGTTGACTTACAAATATTGTATCTTCTCTTGTGTTTCCTATAAACAAAGCCCTATCTTGACCAAGATTTTTTAAATTTTAATCAAATATAAGAATATTAACTACATATGAATGAATTTCAGGTAAGTGGTGTTTTAACCAAATTAGCTCACCTCACTATATGTATTAATACAATGCATTGTAATTTAGATTTGACTAGTACCAAATAGTTTATTTTCATCTTCCAATTCTCATTAGGAGGTGCTCAAGGTAAAGAATGTTAGAATGTACTTGTAGTTGGCTACTATTTTATGCCTGCCTTTTTAACCATTTTCATCTTAGGATTTCTAGCTACTTCAGAGTGTTTTTCACAAGCATTGAACTATAAATCTTCATTGAGTGCATTTAGAAATTAAAAATAGAAAAGCAAACCAAGATTTGTATAATTTTTGAATACTCAATGGACGTGTTTGTAGCATATCCATTTCTAAGTTTTACAATATTATGTATTTGAATGTACAAAATTATATGTTATTCTATAAATCTTTAAAATTCTACCAACTCTAGCACCATCAAAGCAAAACATGAACAAATTTCTAGGCTTTGATGTTTATATGGACCACGTACTTTCAATTGATGTCTCTTTGGTAGCTCTTTATGTGTCATGTTGTACCATTCTTTCAATAATTTAGTGAATTTTGGGACTTATTGTCTCCAATTTTTCTAGACTTAAGCAAAATAATTAGACATGCTATTCATGAGTCTTTGCTAAATGTCAAAGACAACAAGTGAGGTAGGTGTATTCATACTACAAAACTATGTAAATCAAAATATTTATTTCAAAATTTTCAAAACTAAAAATGTCGAAATATGTAAGAATCTAGAATTCATATGTAATCATACAATATTTCTTTGTAGTATATGTCATTTGTGAAAAATACAAGGTTTGAATTCATTTGTGAAGATTTATAAAGGCTAAAGGCCATCTCCAATAAACATTTTGAGGCCCAAATGTTGCTTGAAAATTAGCAAGTCAATACACTTGTGTATTATTTTAGTCTAATTTTGTGGTCAAACAATCACTAGAAAGTTCTAACCTTTTATGTATTAAAACCCAAAGAATTAAAAAAATTGTAATAGAGGGAAATGATCTCAAGGGGGAGAGTGAGACCACATAGGATTTTATCAACTATTACTATAAGATTATATAGCAAATGCAATCATACAATGTAATAAGGTGGATTTTTATGTAAGAATTATCAATCAAGGAATTTGAGCAGAAGATTTGAATATATCAATGCTTTTGTCTCATACAAGGGATTTTATGTAATCTCTTTGTAAATTAATAGCATGGATATTATTGAAATACGCTTCGACCTAGTGAATGCAATTGGTTGAGACATCTACACAAAGTTAGATGGTTCATAAATTTTTCTAGCTATGAGACTTGACTTTTCTAAGGTTACTACCTAGACACAATAAAATAAAGCATAAGTTTTTTAGAATAAGAGAAGTCTCTAAGTTTCAAAAAATTCTTTTGTTTCAAAAAATCCATCTTTAAACTTAGTTTCAGGTGGTAGATGTAAAGGCTAAAATACAGAAATATTTATATCTTGAATTATCATAGAACTTGGATTCAGAAGGTTAAACGTCCAACCATTTTTACTGACAATTATTAAAAAAACATTGATGTGAAGCGTTAAGCATCCACACATTTCTACCCCCAATTGTCAAAGAACATGGTTACATGGAGGCATCACATTCGGAAAATTTCAATACTCAAAAATTACAAATGTCATAGCAAGAAATGCATTACATAAGTCCTTTCTACAAGTCATTCATCTAAGTAAATATTAATCCCTAAAAGACCAAGGGATAGTCCAAATTTCTAAAATTGTAGAGATGTAGTTTAAAATGCAACCTTTAATGAGAATTTAATGGTGACTTTCAAACAAAAGTTGTAAGCTATAATCTATAGATCACAAACCATATAGTTGAATCTACCATTGCACTTACCAATGTGTATTAACCCCTAAATACTCATAGAACCATTTTATGGTTGCTACCCAACTTTGGACAATATTTTAGGGTGGAAAAAATAATATTTTTCACAAAACTAGATTGAGTTGTCTTTCTATTTCTATATTCAAATTTAGGATTGCTACGGTCAATAAAAAAGTACAAGAAAAGTAGCACAAAGTGTTTAGTAGGTACCTAGTGTTAGAAAGTTTATTATTTGGAGAAAGTGTTGATACTCTCAAATACTAAATCTTATGCCCTATTCACAAATCAATTGAAACTACACTGATTTTGACCAATCAAATGCTGCATATAGAAACTATATTTTTGATGAATTTTTGAAGCCAAAACTTCAAATTTCATTTGAAGCAAATCTATAAATAGTTTCGAAATTTTGACCTTATAGATTACTTTCTACTCTTGATGCTTAACATTGGCCACTTCAAAAAACTATGGAACTTAAATTTTATAACATGTTTGTATTTTATCTATAATTCTTGGGCCTTTAGGCATTAACCCCTAAAGTACAAAGGAACCACTTTGATTTCTTTGAGAATTTGGACAAACTCTCTTAACTTCATATGTTGGAATTTAGAAAAAAAATTCTTGAAATTATGAGGAGTGCTCCAAATCATTGTACTTGATGTATGAAGCTTGGTTTCATTCTAATAGTTTTGTAAAAGTTATTAGTACTTTTCTCTTGGTTTCAATGATAAAGTAGACATGTAAAAATTGCTCAACAATACTCAATGTTTAGGGTTGACAAAAAAACATTTCTAAAATTACATGCTAGAATTCTTGGAAATTCAATTTTTTGAGAAGTATCTTTTTTTTGTTTGTAAAGAAATATTTACATTTTAAAGCATCTACCTAATCACATTTATCAATTATTTGATAAGGGATGCAAAACTGAACCACCAACTATAGAATTATAGTACTCAGTGCTAAAAAATGTGGTATATGTGTAGTGCAAAAGTCTCAATCTCAGACGAGTCTAGGTATGTTGACTTTTTCTAAAAGGGACAAATAACTTACAACTGGTTCAAAGTTAACCAATGGAATTGTAAATAACCCAGTTGCAATTTGAAAACGTCAACAAAAACGTTGATATAAACTCTAATTTCTACTCAGGGCAAAAAATAGAGAAAATAACCAGACTTGAAAAACTGGTTCAATATGGGAATTAGAGGAAAATAGCTGGTAAAACTCAAAAATTATCCCGAACACTGGTCTATACAACCGAATGGACTGAAATTTTAAGAAATGTGGAGCATAGTCGAAGCCGGTCAAGGCAGGAAGGTCAATGCACCTCACATCCCAACTATGAGTCAAAACTTCATTGATAAAGCTTCCATAACAAAAATGCTGAAATCAACTGCATCTGCCGAATGGGGATAGCCACGAAGTGATCACATTCAATTTACCTCCAATTGCACACGGACAATTGGAGGAGTGCAATCGTCGGTGTCCTGATTCATTAGTCATGGTCTGATACTTCAAAACAATTACATTACGCGATGGATTCTTCGAAGAATTTAAGCATAATGATAATCGAAGTAAAAATACTTCCAGACCACATTCTTCAAGAATTTCAAAACCATCACGAAGTACAGCTTGCACCATCTGCCATGATTCTACGTCCCAACCCTCGTAAGTCTCAATAAATGACACTTCACGTGGTCGCTAGAGCATTATGCATTGCACATACACATTCAAAATTGCAAGTGCTATGACCACTCGCTAGTATTCGCTAGTCATAGTACAATTCGCCAACACTCATAGACAATATTCACCTAATCAGGTCAAGAAGGCCATCGTATTGATAACAAACGTCTCGGCTTCGGCCAAGAAACTTCTTCACGTAGCAAATGAAAGTAGTGGTGACATCGTCACACGACCTTCCAGACTAAGAGAATAAGCTACCAGGGTCAAGCTAATGAAACAAAAATTGCAGGAGTAAAACCATATAATTACCCTAAACTGACAGATGCCTATGTATTGGTAGCCCTGGTGTAAATCTGCTGGTTGGCATGAGCAGCAACAAGTCGAATAGTGCCCTTCGCCATCAATTCCTTGATTGCCTTCCTTGCCAAAGATCCAGTAATCTGCACATGCACCGCTCGGTAGTCAAACAAAAGTATAGTTTCCAAATATGTATATACACACATACTAACAAGTCTACGTAGTCATGCTATAATTCTCGGATAATTAGACCTGAAGAGCATAGATCAACTGGTCCAGCCAAGATTAAAATAAACTGAGAATTAATTAACGGCGACAAATTGTAGCAATATGGTTACAAACGCACAGGTCAGATTCTAAACTCTTTGAAAACTGTTACTTCCTATTTCTCATTTCAGGAGGTAATACGGACATCACACGATGGCGTATGTCACTTAATCTGACCCGCGCATAGGACAGAGGAACCCGACCGCCTCAGAGGACTATTCCAACACCATCGATTCGCGGAAATCAAACAACAGTAACGGCACAAGAGCATTCATTCCTAACAGTGTCGACATCAGTAGTCAGGCTCAGTTCAAGATTTGCTTCTTTTCAAGAAGTGAACTTACACGCAGACGGTCAGACAACACGGACGGAGTGACCAGCTTGAACTTGGGCACCTCCGAAAGCATCTTATCGTAGGTAGCCTGGTCGAACAAAACCATGTTGTTCACCTTCTCTTTTTGCTTTCCCTTGCTCCACTTCTGCAAACACAAAACCCTAACCTAATTCAGAATCCACTCTTCCAAACAGAAAACCCTAACCTCATTCGGAACCCCTCGTCTATTCATGGAACCCTAACCCCGTTCAGCAAACTCGCTCTTCTCACTCTTACACGATCAATGCTCAAAAACAAAGTCATCAAAAAGAAGTAAAGCCACAGTACCTTCTTCTTCTGCTTGCCACCGCCGGTGCTCTTCGCGGGCTTGGCCGCAGGAGTTTCTTTCTTCTTGGGAGCCTGTGGGCACAAAACACTCGATCAATTCACCAAGAAACAGAAAAAGAATGGACCGAAACAGCAAATGTGAGATGTAAACACAAAAGCTTTGTTGGGGAATGACGAACCATGTTGCGAAAAGGGGGTGACCGCGAGGGAGAAGACGGAGGGAAGGGTGCGACGTGAAAAAGGCAGTGATGGTCGCAGACTACCCTAATGAAGCGAGAGCCTCTGCTACTCGATTTGCCCTAATGGATGAATGGGTGGATGAATATCGTTCGAGGATGAAGTATCGGGAGGATGAATAACACGGAGGTCAATTACTTCTATTACCTGTTTGAAATCGATAATCCTTAACCCCTAAATGCCCGAGGCCTGTTTGGAGCTTCTTGAAATTTGCTCTAAATTGAACAAAAAGTCAACATTTTCATAAGTTGTACCAATTTCTTTTGAATTGTAAACAAACGAATGCAAACTAGACATATTAGAGATCACATAGGAAAAGAAAACAAAATAATATCACTTATAGATTGAAAGATTATAATGTTTGATCATGAGGGTGTAAAAACTATGCAAATTTTTCAATTCACTTTTTGCATGTCAACTCTCAAAAGTTGGTCACTAAAAAAACATGAGGTTATAGGTCTTAGCATGCACAACCCCAATCAATTTACAATTTTTCAAAATCTATTCTACAATTTTTTTAAATGAATTTCTAATGTGATTTTGCCTCCAAGATTTAGTGCATTTGAGGCTCATTTCCAAGAGCACTCAACACTATAGGAAGTCAAGATTGCAATGGGCATCCTTGCACAAAATCTTCAATAGAAAAATCATATTCCTTTATTTTTAAGATCAACTTTTTGATCCTAAAACTAGACTTCAAAAGAATTCTCCAAAAATATAAATTACTACTAATAGCAATTTGGCTGGGTTTTACTTAACTTCAAAGTTTTTGAAACACCAAAATTTAATGCCTTGGGCATTTAGGGGTTAACTCTCTAATGCCCAAACCTTTTTTGAAACTTTTAAAATTTTGTCCCATAATTTCTTATATCCTTGTACAAATATATTATTTATCTCACTTTCATCAAATAGATCAAACAAAAAGTTTTATTTTTAGAATATCGAGAATTATTTTGTATGAAGGTGTATGTTCAAAGCATTGGTCCAAAGTGCTCTATTCATCATTTCATCATGTGAGATATGGATTTCAAGCAAGTACTTATGATCTCAATTTTTGGCAATATTTTTTGAAATTTAAAAAAATGTATGGAAAAACTAATTAGCCTTGGAGAAAATGTAATTTTCATTTCAATTGGTGCATGAGAGCAAAAGTTATACTACACTAAGCCCAAAATAAGTTAGGGTGGGCAACAAAAAAGAAGAATAGAATATATAATTATTTTAAAATTATTCTTTCATGTAGATTTATATTTTTTTGAATAGAAAGGTTTGATTCATTACTTTTGGATAAGTGGTGCAAAGTTTACAAAGATTCTTGTTTAGTGCACAATCTTAGTAAATTCTTGAGAAAATATTGTGTAGGATCCATTTATGAACTCAATTTTAGCAACTTCAAAACAAAATTGGACATGATTTAGTTTGCTTATTAGCACAATCTCATTGTAGGAATTTGTGTACATCAATTCCACTTTAGAGCTATCAACAATTGAGTTTTTCCTTCAAAATGTACCAACTTCAACTTAACAACATTTTCAAGAATGAAAATCACTAGGATTTTCTTGAATTTTTTCCCCAACTCTCAACTCAATTCTTCAATATAAAAAATATTTAATTCAAAATTTGTAGTACCAAAATTTTAAGTTAAGAAGATTCAAAGCCTTACAATCCAGCCTTGTTGGGATAACAACAACTTGTTTTCTTCACTTTAAACACTAAATCATATCTTATGATTGATATGGTCAATTTTTTTGAAATTCTTCCAAACATTTTCATACTAGTCTAGTGCAAGATCATACAATTGAAATAGATGTTTAAATTTCTTGTAATTTATTTTGAAAATGACACTTTTGAATGGTTTTTGATGAAAAAATGGCCTTAGGACTTAAGAGAGAATAAAATCTAAACATTGTGAATTTGTTGCAATACCTTAGGGCCACTTCACACTATGGCACAAGGTTGAGAATCCGTCAGTTTCAGCCAATGAGATTACAGAAACCCGAGAGTTCAGCCTCTTGAGCTTTCATATAAGGAGGCATATTCCAAAGTCCGTTGTCTATTTGTTTGCCTACATGGCAACCAAATGCCTACATGGCGACAGACTCTTGATTAGAGTTTGGGTCTCCATTTCTGGCCAACCCAAACTCTAATCGAGAGTCTATCAAGTTTTTTTCAGAAACTGACAAAATCTCAGCCATTAGATTGGATTGTTTTTGTAGAAATAGGTAGGATGCCCTCCCTTGTTTATTTATTTGTTTATTTGTGTCACCATTGGGGTTTGAAATCTAGTCTCCACTACTAAAATGGTGAGTCCTAGCATTCAATGAACCTACTTCCCTTCAATGTTTAATGCCACCTTTTTATTCCATTTATCTCCTTCATATTCCTTGTTCGATGATGAGAGCATGTGCTGTAATTATTTTTCCAAGGCCATTTTTGACTCCTTCCTCATGTTTTTCAACCTTTTGCTTGAAAAAATTGTCACATAGGTGACAATTTATTGAAAATTTCAGAAATTGGATGGATTAATGTGGAGAGAAAGGATAGAACTCAAAAAAATGGAATAGGTTTGGACTTTGGGCTTGGACTTTGGAGGCTTCACACTATGGCCGGCCGAAGGCTCCAATTCCTAGTTTTTTAGGCCTATTTATTGCTCATTTCCTTGGACTCTCACCAAAGTTTGGCCACTCAATCCCACGGCCTCTTGACTTGGACAACCATAGTATGAAGAGGCCCTTAGTTTGTTCATCTAGAGTCCAACAATTGACTTCGAAAAGTCAATATCAATGACTCTTAAGTCACCTCGATTGTGCTCCTTGTGCCTATTTGTGCTACTTTGTATCCCTCGTGTATTGACAATGTACAATTTGTGGAATGTACACCACTAACATACACATAAATAGGATGACAATTAAGTTGTGACAAAATTAGGGTACTATATACTTTACTTGACTTAAGCAAAGTTTGAATCCCTTAATATTTAATCTTCAATTATAAAAAGATGAGGCCTATCATTGATGCTTTTAGCAAAAAAATCAATTTCGACGAGTGTTTTTTGTTTCTAGTCTATCATTAGATACTTTTTATCCTTTCTAAACTTTCAAAATTAAATGGCATTGTTAGCCTAAGGGCATTTTAGAGTCAACTATAGAAATTTCACATGTTTTTTTATTTGAATTATAATTAATTCCAATGAATAAATGTAGTTTCAACAATCTAATTTTTACTCCATCTTGTTTTTTTTATAGAAATAGAAATTTCAAGTTTTGTAATCCTTCAATTAAAAATTGTATATTAAAGAGATGAGTAAGTCATAATGCAAAAGGTGTTTATCATTGAGATTCTAACTTACAACAAAATATAAAATATAACAAGTCTCAAATGAGTAAATGACATAAATTTTTCAATTTTTTTCTCACAATGATTTGTGATTCTACGTATCTAATCATCAATTCAACAAAACAACATAAAAATTGTGAGGAGATGAATACGTAGATAAGGATAGTGAATTCAAACTATTTAAGAAGATTCTTCAAGTGTCGAACCATCAACAATTCAATAACCATACAAATGAAGAAAATTAAAGTGTTATACAATTTTTGACAAATAGTGTTTTCGTGTGAATAAAGCTTGCTTTTTGAACATGTATAATGTGACATTTAACCCCTAAGCGCACAGGGTCTTCTCTAAAATTGGTGATTTGAGAAAAATCATTATAAAGTGTTATTTGAAAGAATATTTTGGAATTCATACACAAATAAAAGTTTTAGATTTTGAATTGTAGATTCTATCCATAAAGTTAGATTCACCAATGCTATCACCAATATTTTTTTTATAAATTTTGAATGGAAAATTTCAAAATTCCTTCTAAATTTGATTACAAGAAAAATATTAGCAGTTTTTGAGTAAAATTTGTTGGAATGGATTTGAAATGATGTTCTCTTGATATGGAGATTTTTTGAAATTTTTGCGTTCTTAAAATCTATGACCTCATTTTTGCAAATCCAATTTTGAACTAGAGTTGTTGCAATTTTGACTTGGTCAACCACCTAACATACTTGCACATTTGTAATTTAAAAAAAATAAATGTATTGTATGCTTAGTAACACCAAATCCAACCATTAGATAGGACAACAACTTGATAAAGTATCTCTACAAAATCCAGATGACTTTCATGAGTTTCATCGAAGCAATGAAGATGAAACTTGAGGTACAATTAGTTTATTGTTTATGAAGTGGACGGAGAAGCACTTAGGGGTTAATAATATCACTTTGAGATGTCAGTGGTAGATTTTCAAATTGACTAATGAGCAATTGTGATTTCTATTAAAGGTGTTCAACTAAAAAACAATCATTAGTGTAGGAGGCTTGTTTCATTTTTCTTAGGTGGGATTGAAATATTGAATGGGTACCTATCTTTTGACTCACTAAGACAATGAAGTTTGTACCTAAGCTTGTATAGGCACTATATATGATGAATATTCAAGTAGTCATCCCTAGATTCGTCTTGTGAAGAGAGAATGCCATTTTTAATGAGTCAATCTAGCACATTTTTAACTATACTATATTGAGCTCTATTGGATAGAAGCTAGTTTTTTCTAGTGATGTTTATAATTGAAAGATTTCATGCGCTACATCTCACTTTTTCTATTATTATGGTTTTTAAACAAACAAGAAGCTTCAAAAGTTGCTAAAAATATCATAGAATATATATAATTTTTGAAATCTCAATCTCATATGTAATATTCTATTGATGCAACACTTAAAAATCCTTGAACTTGAGGATAATTAATTGCTACACGTAAGCTCAACGACAATTCTACATACATATTTGATGCACTTAATTAACTAGAAACCACGTGACCTTTCCACTAGTGCATTGAAAATTCATATCTATATCCACTAAAGTCCAAAGAAATACAAGACATGTAGATTAGGTTTATTTTCTTCTTGTAAATCAAAGAAAATTATTAGCAATATTTTGAAGGTCTAACACCTTCTCAAAAAGGGATCCACAATGAAGGAATAGGAATTAGTTGGGCCATCCATTGTATACATATTATAATAACACTCAAAGCATGCACTCAATCGAATGCGATTGACATTGAATGTTAAATCCAACTACAGAATTCATTCAATTTGGCTTGAATTGGTCAAAATGAATGATATATCCAACAATTAATTCCATCCAATTTGGCTAGAATTTGATATATGACCTATTAGACCAATTGTGGTCCTTCTCAGGATCATTTTCCTAGTCAATGTTGACCATGTTTTCACTACACAAAGTTTATTCAATTAGTAGAGGACCCCTTCACACTAATCAAATGAATTATGTATGAATGTAATACAATTAGTGTGAAGAATATTGTATATAAAAATATATACACCATTCTAATATATGGAGTTAATTTCAAATATTATGAACTATCGCGGTAATGTGACTTACAAATTCACATAAATTTCCAAATTAGTGTAATTTTGTGCTATTACTAAAGAGTGCACAAATTGAATTAACTTGTGTGAGTGAATAATGTCCATGGAAGAACTTAAAACTACAACAAGAACATGGATGGTTGTGGCATAGAAAGAATGTGTAGTGCATGTTAGGCATACCAAAACTCACCAATCTACACTTGTGAGTAGAATTCCATGTTGGATTGTTGGCTTGCAATTCCATTGAATCTCTGCTTAAAAACCCTGCTTGCACATTGATACACAAAGTTATACAAGTTGTGATTTGAGGCCTAGATTCTCGTATGCATGAGAAATTCAAGCCAAAAGAGGATTAAATGTTTCCATGCTAATTTAGGATTGGTAGGTTTTCAAAATATGTATCCTAATAAATTGCCAAATTGTCAAAGTTCAATAGATAGATTTTTTTAATTCATGCTCTAATGTTCTTTAGTTGAACATTTTCTAGTGAACTTATGTTTGTCATTTAGATTTATCAAAAGATGATATTTGTTTTTGGGTGATCTAACCTTGTTGTCAATTCTATAAAAGCTTACTAACAATAATGTCTTTACATTGAGTACTAAACACAAACTACGAGCACAAAATAAATAAAAAATTTGAAATGTCACCAATATTAAATATCGACAAGACATTGAATTTGAATAAAGATAAATTTGGTAGAAAGTATTATTTTTAATCACATATAAAATGATTCTTTATGACGAAATTATTTATATTCATTTTACAAGAGCAATAAATGTAATCTATATTGTATCAAGGTTATTCTCCCAATACTTAGAACTTGACCTCTAAGTGCTTAAGCCTTTTCAAGTGTGTTTTGATTATGAAAAAAGAGCACAGCCTTACAATTATCCCCAACCCCCCAAAATGTTTTTTTTTCAAAATCTAACCGTATGGATGTCTAAAGAGCTTGCTTATTAATGTGCTTACCAATTTAGAGAGAAAAATTGCATAGAAGTTGTGAGATTATAACAAGAGAAATACACATTTTCTATTTTTAGTATGCCACCCCTCCCCCACAATGTTTTAAAAATTTGCATATAAGATTTTTTGGGGATTGGAGGCGACATGACCAACTAAAAATTGTGTTAGCACACTAAAATGCACTTCCAAAAACCTTAAGTTCAAATGAAGAGCTATCAAACTCATTACACAATCCACCTTGCAATTGTTGAAATGCAATTTCTTTTTATAAGAAGAAATCGCAATTAACTCCAAATCAACATTTGCATGTTTAAATTTTCAATGGTGAATATCATGAAAACACTTTACTCTTTCCAATGGGACCATTTTCAAAGCAAATGGATAAGAACAATTTTTTAGATCTCAAATCAAGTGAAATTGGCAAGCTTTGCTTAAAGCCAAGAAATCAAGTAAAATTTGCAAGCTTTACTCTTCCACTAAGATACATATATGCCTTTGAGGACCTCTCAAAAATCCAGTATTTCCCTTTTTCTGTGAAAAATAAAAAATTTCAGTAGTTAACCTTTGAAACTGCCCGTAAAAAATTTCAAAGCAGTCACAGGAATTTAACTGCCCATCCCAAAATGAGCCTGAAATTTCAGGTCGACCAAATATGGTCGATGAGGCAGTTAGGGGTTAAGAAGGTGAAATCTAGTCTAAACATTTGAAAAGTTTAAAGTTTACTATATAATAAGGAGGATCACACAAATACAAAGATGGTTAAGCCAAATAAATGTTGTTGAATCTAAAATTTATCTTTGAAGAATTGACTCAATAAATAATTAAAGGTTAAAAGAGGAAGAATATTTCATTCTAAAATTAGTTTATTTACAATCACCAATAATAAATTAGCCTAGCCTTTGTATAATTAGACTAGTAAAATAATTATGTGAAATTTGAGTCGATTAAGGTAGAATCTACATTTGGGGTTGTACAATACATGACATGTGTTACTATTTTCTATGCTTTATTTTAAAATTGAACAAGCCCATATTGTATAAATTCCTTCAAAATAGGTTGTATCAAGGGGAATGACTAAGAAACACTTCATGGAGTCTAGGTACAACTCAACTCCTTTCCCTCTCTCATTGGTATAGGTGGAAGCAGGCTTGGCAAGCTTGGATAGCAGGCTTCTGTATGTAATGGTGTGGGTGGTGGTGGTCTTTCAGGCTCCATAATCATCCGCCAAGCTGCTATAGTAGCATGACTGTTTAAGTGTTGGGAGAAAAAAGGCACCACTAGTTGAATTAGCATGTGTCTAACTATCCAAGGTTATCTAGGGTAGACATTTGAGGAAAACTATCAAGTGAATGATATCAAAATGACAATTGACAAGTTAATGAAATGTCATACAAACATATAGAACATATTTATAAGTAGCCATGTAGGATTCATGTGTAGAAATTACTACTATAGAAATTAGACTATCTCATCTATTCATTTTGCTTGAAGTCTTAGTCATGCCAAGTATAGCTTCCATCATACCTTTCTAATTTTTTTGTTAAAATACATGGACAATATAAGGAAGTTTATTGTACTTACTGAGTAGATCAAGCAACAAATCCTGAAGATGAAAGTATCCCATTGCCTCCTATTGATGATTGCATATAAGCTTGTATCAAACTTTGAGCAGAATGAGTTTGTTCTTGTGTTCCACAAAGTTCTAGCACCCGATCTTTTGCACCTTGTTCACTATTGTGCAATTTCACTTTTGCTCCAGAAATCTAAACCATAATTATTCAAATTAAGCCAAAAACATCAAAGCCAAAGGATTGATTAGGTGAATTGTTTATAACCCTATATTATACCAAAATATGATACAACAACAATTTTACAACCATGCAACCTACAAAACAAGTATAGAGTCAAAGCTTCTGAAAATCATAGTGACATTGCCAATGGTGAGGTAATGATCCATTTTTTATGCCAATTAAAAGTACAAACCTGACGAATATGAGCAATATTGTTGCCACCTTTTCCAATTACTGATCCAACAGATGAATTAGGAATATGAACTTCGATTGTTGAACCTAGATTCCCATAATTGCCTCCAACCTTGTTCCCTCCTCTACTTTATCACAAAACCATAATAATGCCATTTGGCCTATTAGAAGTATATAATTCATGAATATTTTTAGTAAACCGAGATTAGAAATTACTAATTCTCAAGATAAGAAATTCAAGATATGAAGAAGTAGCAAGTGGGATTGTTGAAAGGGTATGTTTTCAATGCTCTTTATTAAGCATGAAGTGCAAAATATTAATATTAATCTTGAATAATGAAAAGCATTAGGTTTCAATGATACCTACCCACCAAAACTTGTTGTAAGTGGTTGGACCATGTGTGAAGGGCCACTACCAAAGCTGGAAAGGTTGCTCAATCCACCACTTTCCTGGGATGTTATAAGAATAAAAGGTTACAATTTTTTTATGATTTAATTAATATATTGATATGAATTTCACCTATTTAACTTCTAAAGTCCCAAGGCCATTTTCTTGTCAAAAATGGACACTCAAAATTGCTACTTCTATTGCATTCATCCAAGAAAAAAGAAAAAAAGAAATTAAAAATTTAGAATCTAACCATAGGATCTTGTACTTATCTTCTCTCAAATCATGTGGTGAGAAGAAGTTTCATTGTACAAATTGGAAGATATCAGTATTCAAAATTAGAAAAAAAATTTGAATATTGGCGTGCAATTCTAGATGCCTTTGATTGCCATTTGTGAAAAAACTTTGCACTATGGACTTTTTATTTTTAAAAATTATGTTGAAGTATTGAGTTGAAAGTTTAGGAAAAAAATTTCAAAAAAGCACTAGATTTTCATTCTTCCAAAAAATTGTTTGGTGGAAGTAGGTCCAAAATCGAACAAAAAACTAAATCATTAAAAGCTCTAAAATGGAATTAAAATACAATAATTCTAGTTGTTAGATTGTTCTTGTCACTGGAATTAAAATTTTCAATTTTTTTTATTGAGAAATTATAAAAATTGCATTAAAAAATGTATCTTATATGTAATGTTTCTAGAATATGTTTAGATTGCCCCAAAACAAGATTGTCCTAACTTTCTCATCACTAGTTAAGCTTCACAAGTAGATAAAAATATAATATTTTAGAAAAAATAAATTTGAAAATTCTATCTTGACATTTTTCACTTTTTTTTGGTGTTGCCTACTAACTTCTATTTTTGGCTTAGGGTGACATAATTTTTGCTTTGGGGCACCACTTGAAAAAAGAATTATATTCTTAGAAAATTGATGTGTTTCCCTATCTTCCAAAAGAATTCAAAAAATCATGATGAAAATTGAGACTATAGGATGGTAGGATCCTATCCAAAATTCATTTTGTCTCCTAAGGATTTAGGGCAGAAAATAGCATTTTGTACACATGTTGTCATGAAATATTCAAATCTAGAGTGTTGTAGTGTTGATTTAAAAGGATCAAAATCCCATAGACATGAATGATACATTTGTTCAATGCAAAGTTTAAGGCTAAATCTCAAGCACAATTAATTAAGAATTACATTTTGACTAATTCTAAAGTAAATATCACATTGTGTCAACTATTGATTTCATTTCAATCCTTATAGGGTGGATATAAGTACACGTGAAGTTACACCTAGAATTCAATTGTGTGAGAAGACTTATGCTTAAAAAGTCTCACATGTAAAATAATATTGTTTTCAATTTTCTTAGAACAAGATAGACCTAGAAGATTATTGAAGACTCAAATTAAAAAGGAAACCTTCAATTCACACCCAAATTTGTTCAAGATTAATGGGATAGAAGAATTTTTTACTCACCCCTAGGGCCCACGCATCTGAAGAAGAACCAAGATTTCCAAGACTAGGAGATGCATGAATTGTTCCAGCTAAATTCATCCCTGGTAATGCAAATACTCCAGAACAAGGTGACTTAGGTTCTATCCTTCTACCAAAGTCATATGAGCTATTGTAATTTTTTCTTGGCATATTTAGAGGTGGCAATGAAAGACCAACATCACGACTTCCATCTCGAACTCCACCATTGCTTCTCCCTACTTCACTTCCACTTTCTCTAAATGTATTGTTGCGCAGTTTGCTAATAACTTGAAAAAGCGCCTCTCGAGTCACATTTGAATCACCAACAATTTGCATTTCCTAGACAAAAATATATATATTTTTATAGTCTACGAAAGAAAAATTTCAAAAATTACAACTAAAACATACATAACTATACATAACTTTAGTTTATCAACACATAAAATAAGGGCTTTAAAAATAGTTTTATTACAAATTTTATGCAAGAATAGAATAGAAATTATATACTACTAATAGAAATCAAAATTGAATTGTAAGGACTTGTGAATTTTCATGAAACTTGGATATATTTTTTTTAAGATTACAAACATAATACACATCCCTCAAAATAACAAATAGAGGGTAGCAAGATCAAGTCATCAACAATTTACAAACAAGATATTTGATTCTAGAGTACCTGTACAAGCTCATCTATTTCTTGAGCACAACGAGGCAAGGTGTCTTTGGGGAGGATACGAATATTAGCTCGTGTTACTCTCCGCATATCGGCAATGATGCTTCCTCCCTTTCCTAATAAGCATCCAATTTGATTGGTAGGAACAAGAAGCCTAGTGGTTACTATTCCATCTTTGTCACCTTCCATCTCAATGGTAATCCTACTTTGTACATGAATCATGGCCTCTAGTGTAGGAGAGAAAGAATCTCCTGGAAGCTGCAATTTGTAAGTTTCAAGAATAAAGAATATAAGTGACAATTTATGCACAAAGTTCAAATAAATTAAGAACGTTCAGAGTTTAGAGGGCACTTTCAAATGTAATTGGACACCTACTACAATATACACTAAAGGATGCAAGGAATGTAATAACCAAATGCTCTAATTTGATGTTTGTGGAAGAAAGAAGTGCCCTAGCTAGTAGTAGTTCTCCTAGGTGCCCTTTCTTGTAGAACATGTCTAAAATAAATGAAGGGTGGTAAATTGTTGTTTTCAAAGACACATACAATAATTGATCCCCTAATTATCTTATAAATCATAGAATTGACCTATAATTATTTTGTAAAGCAAAAATCCTTTGTTATCTTGTGAATATAAAATTATTTTATTCTCTTAATACTATTTCCTAGAAGAAATGAAATGTAATTTTTTAGTTTCATTTAAGCATGCATATTATACTTCAATTAAGAAAAAAAATTCTTTAGAATTATTCAATGCAAAGCCAATTGTGGTCTACAAAGAGCAACAAAATTTATACCTCATTTGCTGACACAATAATGATACGTTCATTAGAACCGGCAATTGCATCACTAATTTTGATGTGGGCTCCAGTTTCCTTGCGCAAGTTATGGATAATATTGCCTCCCTTTCCAATAACGCTACCAATCTTATCACTAGAACAAAGTAGGCGGAAAACTAGTTCTTTTGTCTTGGAATCATTTACTTCTTTGTTACGCCTATTATTTGGTTGATCAAGAGGCAAATTTCCACTACCAAAATTCCAAGCACCTCCTTCAAGATGCCCAAGTCCTAGATCACACAAAGGTCCATTGCCTTTGCTATGAAATGTGTCTTTTTGCATAAAATCACTCATTGGTACAAAAGCTTGTCCAAGAGGTGCAAAAGATTGTGGTCGATCTCTAGGAGGATTTTCTTGCAATTGAGATGAAATAGAGATTAAAGCTTTTTTTAAAACTACAGCATTTCCTGTAATCTGTTGTAACATACAAATTCAATTCACTTACAAACATACAATTTATTCTTGTTTTTGCATTAAAAAACCAATTATCGAACATGATTCTATCTCAAGATTCCCAAAAATGAAGTAAATCAAGTTTTTATTTTATATAATATATGCCTTACTATTGTAGATAATATATTTATATTCATACCTGAACAAGTTCATCAATTGGCAAAGCACATCTAGGAAGTTGATCTTTAGGAAGCACCCGAATTTTAGCTCCTGTAGACTCTCGCATTTGCTCTATAATCTTGCCACCTTTTCCAAGTAAACATCCAATTTGATTATTAGGAACAAGAAGTCGCGTAATAACCTGATGGTTGGACTCTTGATCTTGATTAGATCCATCACAGCTTGTAGAATCAATATCTGCAATTATGCAAGCATGAACCTTGAATAGAGCTTCTTGAGTAGGAGTTAGCTTCTTAACATCTTTCTCACAAGAATCTTTTTCTTTCCTATCTCCTTCTTTACCACCATTTTTCTCTCTAATTTGAGCATCTCGACTTGACCGAGAATCTCGGCTATTTCCATCTTTCCTTCTACCTTTGTCACTTCTAAGATTTGCAGATGAAATGATAATAACTCTCTCATCTACCCCAAGTACTGCATCTGCAATTTTGATTTTTGCACCAGATTCTTGACGCAAATTCTTGATAATATTTCCGCCTTTTCCTATAACACTTCCAATCCTTTGTGAAGGACACAAAATCCGAAAGACGGCATCATCAGGTATAGTAATTGGCACCACAGATAGTGGAAGGTCACGAGGCATGAATGATCCATTGCCTAGGTCTCCTTTGTTAAAATTTCCTTGATTTCGTCGTTTTTGTCTCCCATTCCGATCTACTAAATCCCCCTCATATAATCGCTTTCCATTATAGCCCCGATCCATTGTCACTTTTCTTTCCTAGTCAAATCACTAATTGTGTTGTTCAAAACAAAATGCTACAAGGGGCACAAAACAAATACTACATAGTTAGTAAAAAACAATCAAGGAATTTGCACAAATTGGATTTGCATACTATACATACCTTTAATGCAAAGTTAAAACAATCCTAATATTATGAAAAACAAAGATTTTAAAAATCTGAATCAAAAGTATTATTGGAAAATGTTCAAGAATAAAGCCTAAATATTAGACATAACATCAAAGAATTCTTCAATAGTGGAAAATAAAATTAAAAAAAAATCCTATGCCAAAGTTGCATGCCTTCATTGAAATCATTGAAAAATCAAACTCTTCAAGTAGACTCACTTGCTAAATAGTCTTCAAGGCAAGTGTCCTAATACATTAAGTCAAGGACAAAATCTATAGATGAGATTGCATAAATATGAATTCTACATTAAGTAAATTTCTTACTTATGTAAAGTAAAAAATTTCTAATAATAACAATAAATAGTCTACTTTTACTCAAAAATAATAATGCAAAACAACAAGTTAGAATAATTCAATATTTGATTTAACATTTGTGAATTCTTCAATAATATATAGAAAATAAAAATAAAAAACAAAATCATTAAGCCAAAGCTCAACTTCTACACTCCAACATTAAGCAATCAAAGTCCTTGAATGGCATCACTTGCTAAGTACATCTTTCAAGATTTTCCTTATAGCACCACCATAATTAGAAACAAACTATATTTTAAAACAAAAAAGACATTGCATATAACTAAGATTATGCAATGCTACTAATACTATGCATCAATGAAAATTAATGTAAAACACTAAAAACAAAAATACAATCCAAATACACTTAAAAAAAATTAAATAGAATGAACTCATCAAGAAAAAACATATTAGCTTTAACAAGTGTACAAATATGGAATATCCAATTAAAACCCTAAAAAGATCAAGATTACTATAACCAAAAACAAAACTTTAACACATTAAATAAACTTCTTATTCTTACAAAATAAGATGTACTCCTAATAATATCAACAACAAAGAATGATTGAATCCAAAAGTAATGTTTGATTTGAAATAGCCTACACTAAATAAGCTTTAGACTTAATATATACAAATTCTTCAATTGCAAAACAAAATAATAATGAAAAGTTCAAAATAAAAATAAATCAATACGTAAAACCACAATTCTATTCTTTCACTAACATCAAATGATCATAATTTTCAGCAATTATCACATACTAAGTATCCTTGATACAATTAGAAGCACAAAAGATATTGAAATAAAGTTCTAAATATTTAAAACAATGACTATTCTATACTATCATCACCACTCACCAATACATAGTTATTTTCCCACACTTTTCATGCTCTAAATTGAATACACAAAAATTAAGTAATAAAAAATCAAACATAATTAATTCATCCAATTATAAAAATCACAGTTGGCTTTCACAATTTGCATTTGTAGAAAGATAATACAAACCCTACAAATTACATTTGAAAGCAAAAAATTATTTCTAAAGTGTTCACTGACCTTATAGAGGAAACAAAAGTCAAAATTTGAAGGTGCACTTAGAAGTGTGTGTGTGAGAGAAAAAGAGAGTGGAAGGAAAGGAGAGTTTGTTATAATCTATTTTCAAATTAGTTGGTTACAGAGATGAATTGAACTTCCCAAGAAAGATGTGGATGTACTAGAAGAAGTATAGTGTAGTGTATTTTAGCTCTACAATCAATAAGTCATTGGAATTGTTAGGAGCAAAGGCCTTCAAATTGCACTTGGATTAGGGTTTAGATGAAGTAGATGGCAAGAAGATAGGAGGTGAAAAAGGGAGAGAGAAGCACTTGCCCTAAGTAGATTGTAGGTATAAAAAAACTTAAGGAATTTTTGTACCACTACTTCATCATTACTTTGCTAGTTGTCACTAGTAGAAAACAATGTTTCAGTCAACAAAAATCAATTGATGTTTTCTATGTTTTCTACCAAAAAAAAGAAAATTTGCACTAATTGCAACGTAGTTTTCAGAAATCTGTGTTCTTTGCAATGAAGTTTTAAAAAAATATCAGCTAGTTTTTGTTGTCTAGAATAAAGTTTACTCCTAGTGTATACAAGTGACAATGGAATCTTCTTTTCTAGCTCCTACAAAGAAAAAGTTCATACAATAAGGTCATTTTAGAGCTACAAAATCATGACCTTAAAATGTAAACTCTAAAAATAATTGTTGCTTCAAATGTGTTATAAATGCAATAACCGTTGATTACTTTAACTTATTGTTTCTATTGTTCGTAACTTCATGTACATAAAGTTCTTTCAAATTTCAAAATTGTTGCTTTTACATGAACAATTGAAATAGCACACAAGCACATACTAGGTGTTGCTTTCTTAAATATCAAAGTGGATAGTGAATGTTAATCACTCAATTGCTTATAAAGTCAAGCTCCCATGCACCTAATAGGTGCATTTTTGTGGTAAAAATGTAGCAATAGGAGAATATTTTTAAAAATGAAGCAAAAACTGGTCTCTCATTAAAACTTTACAAAGATGGTCATTCACCAAAAGAACCTACAAAATTTTTAAAAATCATGTTTAGGAATGCATTTCAAAAGAAGCTCACTTTGTGGACTTCCATATGGAAAGAATTTACGAAGTACTATTTAACCCCTAAATGCCTGAGGCACCAAATTTTGGTGTTGCCAATACTTTGAAGTTAAATAAAACCTAACCAATTTGCTATTTTTAGCAGTTTGTATTTTTCTTAAATTCTTTTTGAAGTGTAGTTTTAGCATCAAAAATCTGATATTGAAAATGATTGATTATGATTTTTTATTCAAGATTTTGTGCAAGGGTGTCCATTGCTATCTTGACTTTCCTTAGTGTTGAAGTCTCTTGAAAATGAGCCTCAAATACACTAGATCTTAGAGAAAAAATCACATTAGAAATTCTTTAAAAAAAATTGTAGAGTAAATTTTGCCAAGCCATAAATTGATTGGGGTTATATATGTTAGACCTCTAACCTCATATTTTTTTGGTGACCAACCTTTTAGATTTGACATGTAAAAAGAGGATTGAAGCATTAGATGAGAATGAGCTCTTGCAGAAGACCGCGAGTTCCCACAAGTTCTAAGACTGTGGGAACTCAGCCACAGCAACTCGCTGACGTGGTCAGGCAACGGCCATGTCGGATAATAATAAAAATTTTATTTTTTATTTTATTTATTTTTAAAATATTTTTTATTTTATTTTTAAAATTTTTAATTTAATTTTTAATTTTTCAATTTTTTCAATTTTTTAATAATATTTTAATAATTTTAAATTCTGGCCAGCCCTGGCTGGTTCCCAGCCTTGGGAACTGGCCTGAAACGGCCCTCCAGGGCAGCTGAATCCCATCTAATGGACTTCAAATCACTTTTGCAGATTTAACACCCTCATGAACAAACATTATAATCTTTCAATTCATAAATGATATTGATGCATTGTCTTTTCCTATGTGATCTCTAACATGCTTAGTTTGAATTTGTATGATTACAATTCCAAAAAAATTGATACAACTTATCAAAATGTTGTCTTTTTTGTTCAATTTTGTTCAATTTAAAGCAAATTCCTTGAAGCTCAAAAGAGGCCTTACACATTTAGGGGTTAAGAAAGATATAGGTCAGACTAAATATGTTTTCCAGAAAGACTCATGTGACACCTGAATTGTGAAGCTTAGTAGGATGATGTAAATGTACGAGCAAGTTATGCAAAAAAATCATGGTATATAAATGTGCTCTTCATGTCCAACAAATAGATGCCACCTCCACAAAAATGAGCTTCATCAGGGAAGTTGCAACTCTCTAAAAATAGATGCCAACGTTTTGGAGAAATAGTTCTTCCAATGAAAAAATTAAGGTATGGGAAAAAAAAGAGTTTTCTATTTTAAAGTATTCACCACCAAATCACATGTGCCAACTACAGTTAACTGACGGGCAGGAAATGCCGAGCCTGACCATCAGGTACGGTAATCCCAGTAATCCCAGTTCCAAAACTGAACTCGGCCCCCTCTGCAGCTACCTCTGATTGAGTCAATGGTTACATTGGCCAATTATAGAATGACTTCCGCTTCCCCAGTACTGCGTCCTTACGAAAAGGGCAAACAAATAAGCGTTTGCATGAATTCTGCACTATCAAGATTATTCATGACTGCCAAATTTAGATAGTACTTCTACAACACAAAATGAAGAGGCCACTCAAATGAGACAGTAACTGCTGTTTTGTCTTGCATTCAGTGTCAAGAGCAGGTTTCAGTGCAGCTGTACAATAACCTTTAAAGCCCCTGCAGCACTTATCAGTTCGACTGGAATTTCCTCCATGATAAGAGGTTAAGTTAGTAAAAGCATTCAACGGTTCCACCCATCCATACTCAGCAAACTGAGCAAAGCAATGAAGAGGAAGTAGCACCTGGTGACCTTACAATATGACTGGTGACCTGAATCTGGTATGTGGACTAAAACATACTGTATACTACATTTCCCAAGGACAAAGCCATGCTAGAACTTCAAGGTTGCTTGTAAAAAAACAAAACTATCTAATTTCTTCTAAAATGAATTGGACTGCAAACTAAAAATTGGAAACCCTGCTCCTCCACAAGTACATTACTTGATTGTAGGCTGAGTGACAAAACCAGGGAATAGGTACAAAAGTTGAACTGCATATATACATGCATACGACATATTAATGAACAGCAAAGCAAACAAATGCAAGAACACAAATACTAGCACTGACAGCTAAAAAACACCACAAACCAAACCGCATTTACTAGTCTGGACTCCAATGAACCAGCCTACAAACAATATCAAGTACAGATCAATTTATGAGCCACTTCATGTCACCGTCAACTTGGGTCAAGATAACCAGAAAAGTTGATAAAAGCTAGAATTTTACTACAGAAAATTTGGGAGAACAACTAGAGTGAAACCCAACTTTGATACAGAGACTCCAAGAGCGATTTTGATACATGGACTTCCTTTTACAGACCTTGCACTTGGTGCCAACACGCAAAGGGAAAGCGCCAGTTTGTGCTTATATCAAGTCTAAAGACTACAGCCTCTTTTAAAAGATGTTACAGGATACAATCTTTTGCCTTTCTCAAGAATTTACTGAAGCTACAAAACGACAACCCTGATATGAAGAAAGAGCAAAGGAAGTAAAACAAAAACAAAACTGACAAATGAAACAGATCACAAAGAACATGAAGGGACTGATTCGTTCAGAAAAAGGATTGAACCTTCTCGTACAATTCTTAAGGTGAAGAGTAAACTCCGCTGTAGTAAGTGGGTTGATGAAAGATGTATATCGATGATGATAGGGTCAGTTTGTCACCCAAGCTCCTAGGATAGTTCTCCGGCTTAGTAAATCTACCCAAATTCACCACAAAAACAAAGAAAGCTAAGTCACAAGGTATTTCCACCAAACGTGGAGTGAAGAAAAGACGAATAAAGGATTTCGGTAAATGTGGCAAATATTGATACAGACAGTATGCGGTTAGGATATAAAACATGCCTGAATGGCGTTGTGTAAACCAGTTAAACCCAAGCCAAAGCCAACAGCGGGCTCCTTAGTCAAAGTCAATGTAATTGCCTACCCATTAGTGTAATGCAAACTGCACAGGAAAAATGTCAAAAAGGGGAAGCTCTTACTTGGCTCCCGCACCAATCTCAAATAAGTGTGTCTGTCTCTGCAAAACGTTGCCCCTGCACTCACATGCAGATAGCGATTCCCCGTAGAGTGAGAATCTACATTGACCCAAGAATTTTAGAGAAAACGAACCAGCTGAACATCAAAATGACCCCAGAGCTTGAGCTGAATTCATTGGCCACAGCATTTCTGCAGCACTTGATCTCATAGGCTTGGCAAAGTGCATGTGTGTAGAGCCTCCTCACAGCAAAGCACTGATAAGTATTCAGAAAAACTGAATGCTGCTTCAAATAAAAGCTTCTTCCAACGTTCACTCACTACCCTAGCCCTCAGCTCTCTTTCGTGGGGGTGCAATAGTGCGTACGTTCGCCACATTAGTACCAATCAGGCCTTGACTTTTCACCATCTCGACAAATTGCCCAATCGTCTCATGAAACTGCTCTAGCGCGAGTGCTGGTAAAATGATGGCTGATCGATCCTGTCCTGTGACCTGAACATCATTGTGAAGAAATATCATCAGAGTAGTATCAAAGGAATGAATGCATTCAACTAGAAATAATATTCCCTGGTGAATACCGTAGCAGATAGATGGTTGAGGGTTAACTCCAATGCCTCGAGCAACAGAAAGATAAGCATAGTATTAACTGATAAAACGACACTCAGTAAGACTCAAGAATAGTCAACAGCGTTAATCGTTGTTCTCTACAGTAATAAAATCTAAGAGCACTACACAAATCCACCCGAATAAACTCCTTAAAAAAGTTAATCAGCTGCCTCACAATGTCAAGACGGTGGGCGGGATTCATCATCAATCACGATTCTCACAAACACTTCTTTTGCATCGTGAATCTCACCTCTGAAATTCGAAGGTACTGCCCTCGAGCATTGCTGCCAAGATCAAAAAAGAATTTCTTTTGCTCAGCTCTGATAACGCGAGCAGTGGCGAGGCCTCCTGCAGATAGAATATTTGATGTAGCTACATTGGGAGAGCCCACCTCAGGAGGGGGCCCAATACTTGCTGATGCTGGTGGAGAAGAGGTAGTGGGAAGATATCCACTACCAACATTGTCCGACATGACAACCATGTGCTCCTGCGAACTAGTACCTTGCTGCATATGGGAATTGCAACAACCACAATCAATCCAAACATCACAATTTTCAGCATATGAAGCAACTTATAATTCTTTTATCCAAGGACATATGGTGGCACAACCGACAAAAGGGTAAACTCGACCGTGGCAATCCTTCCAGAACTTACTGACCTTGGTCGCATTAGACTTTACCGGAAGCAAGCAATCCGACAAATTCCTGAAATCTGAACTACAGGATAATAATTACACCATGCACATTCTTCAACGAAAGATCCTAGAAATATTTCGGCAGTCAATCAGTTACAGCAGAAAATAGAATCCCCAAGACCTGGCTTTCTGCTAAAAAATCTCAATGAGCATTGGCAATATAGAACAGACCACAGACTCTATAGAAAAACGTTGAGTGCGGACCAAAAAGATAGCATTACGAACCTGAAGGGGCCCAGAGCTATTTGCTGGGGGCAAGAGATGTTGAGAGGCTTCATGTATTTCGACCAGTATGCTGCGAAAGGCTGCCCAACCTTCATCAGCGGCACTCCCAGCTGGCACAATGATGGTGCTGCGATTGCGAGTCACTGATGCTTCAGACACCTACAAAAACAGCCATCTATTTTACTTTGCACAGGGGAATGACACCAAAAAAATTGCAAAACTTTAAAATAGAGGCAAGAGTAGATACCAATTCAAGAAATAATCTCATAATTTAATACGTTTTCAAGCTCTCCTTCAAGACTAGGGCACAAGACAATCATCACATAGTAGACTGTAGTCCAAAGAGCCGATCCTAACGAAATCAAAATTAAAGCCTGAAAACCTAAAAGTCTCACCCGCAATTATTGTTTCTACATAAGCATAACCATTAAAAGACAGTGGTAAGAATACCTACCTTTAGAAACCTTCCCCTCTGGTTCTCCCCGACGTCGAAGTAGAACACCTAGATACACCAATGGCCACTCCAACATCAACGAACATCTCAAGCCAGCAATCCAATGGAAGAATCGAGACCTTATACACGATAGTAAGACTCTTGCGGAAAACCTGACCTAAAATGTCAGAACTTTACAAAATGAAAAACATTAAAAATACAAAACAACGCCAAATAAACAGAGAAAAACTACAGTAGCTATTAAGCAGCCCTGACGACCTTTTAGATGGGACTGTGGTAGCCAGAACGAGCAGACACATACAGCATCGCTTCACCACAATTATGACTAAATGCATTCGAAGGGCAAAAAAATGATTCAACGAATAAAACATTAAAAAAAACCCCAAGAAATCGACAACTTCAGTGAGCTCGTAAACATGTTTGGCAATCTAGACACCAATCAGATCACAAAATTGGCGAATAGTTTTGAAAGGTTACCTTGGTATCGAGCTGAAGTTCCTTGCTTGAGAGTTCTTCCTCGCCATTCGCGTAATAGTTGAACAGATCCACAAACCAAACTATGCCCGCAACAGGGACAATTATAGTGGATCGGGAACCGGAAGTTTTCTCCGATATCTTCAAGTACCGACCACGCGGGTTCTCCTTCAAATCAAAGTAGAAAAGCTTGTGCTCCACCTGAAGTGTCTTACACACAAGCTCAGCATCCCCTCCAGGTGCAGCTTCCATTGAAGCGAAATGAGACCAAACTCTCAAGCAGACCGTGTCCACTCAGCCGTTCTGTTCACAAGAAGCTCAAAAGGATCACGATTGCTGATATCCAAACTGCTGCATATCCTACTCCACAATCGATGTACATCTATAATGCAACTTTACTCATGCGATCCATCAGAAGGTGTCCCTAGAGTCCATGAATTACGTACTGAAAGACTTGAAACGCATCGGAAAACCTCTCTTCCCAGTAACTACATATATACTCACCCCTAGATTAATAGTCCAGAAGGTAATACCAGAAAACGCCGTTCCAGTTCGATTCTGCAACTAAAGGTAATCTCTTTATAACCACCAACGCTATAATAAAAATTCAAACAAAGGACCGCATACGGTGCTCGTTGCTTACGAGTAAGTAGTGCATCGATTCCACCCTAGAGTTCTAAAATTGCCTGGTTAACCAAGCACTGACTTTCATCTGCCGAAAATAAATTCCGTTCTAGAACACGAATCCCTAACGAAACCCCCAAACAGAGCAACTTCAGACAACAAAAACCTAGCTCGCCGATAGCAGTATGCAGTCGCCTTCTCGAGGAGCCTTTCACAAGAGAATACCCCTCACATACACAAGAACAAAAATTCACATAGTCATGACACTTCCAATTCCGCTACCTCGTGAAACTAGCACTCCACAGAACCAACGTTACAATAAATATTCAAACGAAAACCCGCCACCCGGCACTCGTCGTTGCTTGCTTTACGAGCAAGTCTAGCAACTAACGTACTCCAAACTAGAATCCTAAAACTGTCTGGTCAACCACACACTGAGTTTCATCCGCCGACAATTCGTCGATCCAAATTTTCGTTCTAGCACACCTGTCCACTCCTTTACGAAACCCCGAAACAGTGAAATCTCCGACAACAAAACCCTAGCCCGTCGGTAGCAACATTGCGTCGCCTACCACGTCGCCTTCCCACCTCACACACACAAGAATAAAACTCGATAACCTAATATCACGCCCAATTCCGCAACTAGCACTCCAATTATGACGACAAAAGTCACAAAACCCTCAACCACTCCCCTGACGCCATATTACCGCCGCGCAATGTCACCCGAACGACTCACCCAGCCACCACCACACACTCGCGCAACATCAACAACGACAACGACTCACCAACTCCAACTCGCCGCCACACCCGCCTTATCCAAGGAACCTCGACGCAAAACTCCTCCAAATCCGAATCACTACGAGGCAACCATGTCCAATTCTGCGCCGCAACGATGCGGTTCACATTGCATGCCAACAACAAAAACAAGAGCACCAATGGACCTCGCGAAGCTTGCAATCCAACGCCCGATCCACCCCAGGGAAAAATGCGCCTAGGGAGCCAATAGGCCACGGCTTGCGACAAAATGACTCTCGTTGGAATCCTCAAGAGAAGAAAACGACAATGGAAGGAATGCCGTAAGGCGACGAGTGGCACTGTGCAAGCGCCAAGCCTACCAAAGCGCGGTGATGGCGATGGCGACGACAGTCGCAGTGAGCAGCGCAGCTACAAGTTACTAAGCTTACTCGCCCACGCACGCATGGCGGAGGTTCACGTCGCGCATGGACGACGGAGGGAGTGGATTTTGTTACTTTTTGCGTGGCTTTTGCTTTTACGAGACGAAAGTGCTTTTTACGCTGCGTGGTTACTTTTTTTTCCTGTTTTTATGCATTTTTTTTACTGCGCTGACAGTTGTGAGCGTTCTTGCAGTCCGGACGGCGCGGCACTGTTTAATTTCTGACGGCTAGGGCCGGCCGTCTGTGACGGGCCGGGAAGTCTGAAGACCGAATCACGGAACCATGAGTGACTCATCAAAGGGTGAAGAGAACCAACCCATACGCTCAACACCTTCGGTGAGAATGATGAAATTTTTTTTATATGGAAATTTGGAGTTCATAAATGCAATTGGAGAATCTTCGACAAGATAGATGAAATTTTCACCCTTGCAGAACAAGCTGGTCACCATGGAAATCATTTGTTTTGGAATCGTGTGAATTGTTGGATTAAAAAAATGCAAAACCCCCTATTGGAAGTCAAACTACTATAGAAGACATCACCTTTTCATACAAAATTTGGAGGATGAATAGCTGCACTTTTGTCCTGCATGGAGAGATTCTTTGTCTTTCATCAACCAAAAAACAACTATGGTATCGTTTATGGGTTAATAATGAAAAAGGAACCTATTCCAATAAGGTAAAAACATCCAATACCATCCTTGTACCCTGTCATGACCCTCATCACAAGGCGTGCCCGTACCACCTCGATGAGCAAGGGGGACATTGGGGGTGACTCCCCAAGCCTTGCAAGAGATGAGGTAAGGGGGACTAGGAGTCCCGAGCAATCAGAGCGATGTAGCGCTCTGATCCGGATGAATTGGGGGCGTGTGATATATGCTTGGAAAGGTCTTGAGAAGACGCTTCTAACCGTTCAAAGAACGCGTGATTTGGACTTGCGAGTCAAAAGTTATGAGCATTCAAAGTTGGGGGTGTCCCGGCCGCGCCGGGAGTGTCCCGAATCTTTGGAGGGCGATATCTTTGCGAGTACTTGTCCGAATGGAGCAAGTGAGTAGTCCATCGGCATCTACGCGTCGCGTAAATATCGAAAATGGGGTCACATGTGCGATTTGGATCCCGTACCACAAAGTTATGCCGGGTGGAAGTTCGGGAGTCCCAAACTAGCGCGAATCGAGAGAAATGGGTGGTCTTCCAGGATGGGGTGCATCTTGGGGGTTCCCGGTGACCTCTAGTATGGGGGGGCTGCCGAATCCCACAGAGAGTACTATGAGGAGGGGTGGTCTCCCTCCTCACTCCCGGATGGTGCCATGGTGAGTCTAAGTGGCCCCGGGTGGTGAGGTTAGTGTTGGAGCCTCACCACCACTTGTGTGTTACCATGGAGTGCTTGTGCACTCCTTGATACCGGTTGGGTGGTGTCCCACTCCACACTAGGCCATGGTGTGAGTCCCGTTTGGTGAGTCCCGATTAGTGAGTCCCGATTAGTGAGTCCCGAAATGAGTTGGGTTGGGCCTAGTGGGGGAGTTGGGTCCCATTCAAGGGCGGTTAGCACCGGTGGGAGTAGTGCCTCACCGAGTGCTTGGACATCAATGAAAGTTCCGCCGCATGTCATCAAATGACATGCCCGGTGTCTTATGGGAGTTAAATATTGGAAGGAAAGGATTGGGAGTCACGGAGGAATGGGGAACCCCATGACTTGAGTTGGAATTTAACATTGTGGGTGTGTGGCATGTGCAGTGTTAGGAGAGCGTGAACCTTAGTGGCACTAAGGTGTTAAGTGTTTGGAAAGTGAGCTTAAGGTGGTAAGTGTTACTAAGGGGCACGACATACCCACTCCTGCACAATAGACTTCCTTTAAAATGTCCTCCAAAAGTGTCATTCAATTATCCCCATACTTAATAACAATTGGTTGACTTCTGTTTTTTCTAGATTTCGATTTCAAAACCAAAGCAATTTTTCTTGAGTGTAGTTTCTAGTGCCCTAGGGAGTTTCAATTTCAAAATTCTCAAAAATTAGATGTCTTGTCCAAAAATTATATGTTTTTTTTAAATGAATGATTTTCAATTGTTAATACTACAAAAAAAAAAAAGATGCCTCCAACTTACTATGCTAAATTGCTTATTTTGACAGTTTTAGGTGTTTCTACTTTGTAGGGAGCAAGTTTTTGTATAGAGATCCTTAAGACTTAGCAATTTAGATTAATTTATATAAACCTTCATCAATAGAGCTTTGCTTTATAGTAAAATGTGGATTGTTATACAACCAACTATAAGCCGATTCCATCAAAATGCACCAATTAAGAGATTTTGAACAATCTTGGAATGGCATTATACAATGACATGTTTTCCTAGATTTTGTTAGAAGTGGGTCACAGTTGCATTGATAGCAACCTAACTTGACTTAGGGAAGAAGATATGAAGTTTTTTTTACCAATATAACATGTTGAAGCATTACTATGTAGTACTTTGTCCAAATCTTTGGATTATTTGTTGGCTCTAGATTGAAGGAGAAGAGGATTTGCATTGATTGAAGATGCATGTGAGGAAGTTTTAGTAGGACCTTACTTTAGTAACAAAAGCTAGTACTACATAGATAGACTAACAAAGTTGTTCTTACCATAGCTTCAAGTTTCATTTACTTTTGGTAGTGATAAAACAATCTTTACTAGAGTGATATGGAAGCAACTACTCTTAGCCCTTGGGCAAGTAGGAGTTAATCAAAGATGCCATTCAATGTCTTAAAGCCACAATTAACAAAATTGAAGCTAAACACCCTAGTCCTAATTTTTTTGAACTGAAGAATTGAAATATTGATATCAACTTATATTGATAACTATATATATGGGATATTCTACATTCCTTCGAAAAACTACATATATGTTTGTATTTGTACTAACGGAACCCTACATCTATATTTAATCTAAATAGACCTTTGCCACATTGTTAGAATTTTTAATTTTAATATTTTGTAACCTCCAACCAATCCATTTTCTAAAATATTTTGGTTGGTGTTTTTGAGGGGATAGTAGTCAAAGTCAAATGTCTTGAGAAATTATAAACTATGATTGTTTGAAAGTTAAAAAATGGTCTATTCTTTATAGTATGAGAAAAAAATGTTTAAATGGAGGAAATCTTATTTAAATGATTGAATAAACATATAGAAAATTTTATAAATGAAAGTTTGAAGTCCCCAAATTAAAATTGGAGTCCAAAAATTTAGGTCAATGTCAAAATAACTCATTTTGCCAACTATGTGTTGACAATAACTACATGGGCTTTAACATTCAAGCACAAAAAACTAATTAATTTGCAAGTATGAAAAAAATTATCTATGAAGTAGACCATTTGCAATTGGTGTTTAATGCTCATGGAAGTAGATATTTATTTGACATGTTCCTTGAATTTATAATGTTGGTGTATTTTTTCTAATTAATTTGTTTACTGAATTGATTTTATAATCTACATTACTATGAAACATTCATATATTTAATTGAAATCAAACCATTGTATCTTAAGATTACAAGGGATAGTGACAATTTAACAAATATAAATGAAAGAAAAATCTTTGCAATGGAGGATTGTTCTTTATTGTCATGACCCTTGTCACAATCCTTTGATGGATGAATGCATTGATAGATGAAATAATTTTTTATGATTGTGTCATGGTCTTCGATGGATAAACTAATCCATGATGAAAGGATCTAGATAGAACCAACAATAGAAAGTGAAAAATAGAAAAGAAGTCTTGGTCTATTTTAAAGACTAATAGTCTTTATTGATAGTCTCTAGTATATAAGATGGAGCTCGGGGGTGAGGAGGCTCTCTTTGGAGATTGATCTCTCTCTATGGTCAAGTGGTTTGAGCTCTTTGTAGAAGCATTCTTATTAATAAGTATATTTTGTGTTTGTTTTAAGAGTTCTTTGTAATTTGAAGTTATAGGCTGTAGGAGGTTTGTAACATTTATATAGTAGACAATTATTTTGTGTAGAAATATTTGAGAAATCTAATCTATTATAAGAATACTCAAATATTGAATGAAGTGACAAAGTTTTAATAAATAAAATTTTAGGGACCTTTCAATTTTGAGAAGGCTATTGGGATCTCAAATTTTTAATCCTATGGTTGGAATTTTGTACATAGATGCATAAAAAGATTGTCTTGAATGCAAGACAAATTTCATAGAATTTGGATTAATAGTCACAAATTTGTATTCAATTTTGTCTTTTGGATCTTTATCCAAGAAAATTGGGCAATAAGAAAAACTTTTTGTATTTTAGTTTTTTTCCTTTATTTTTTTTCCATGGATTTTCAACTAAATTTCAAAACAACTTATTAATTTAAAAGATTTGTGAGACGTATAGAAAAAAATTTGAAAGATGAACTATGCAAGTGCAAAGTCAAGAAAAAAAATATTTTCAAAGTTTCAAGGTAAATATCTTACAATCAATAAGTTTTTCCACTTTGGTATTTTGATGCAATATACTTCGTCTAGTTAGCCATATAATTTCATGGTTGGATTAAGAGAATCAATTAAGATTTAATATTTATTTAGGTACCTAAGTTAAGACTTAAAACACATTTCATCTCATAAATCTTCATTTGCTTATTTGAATTGGGCACAAATTAGTGTGTTAGAAAGTTGGTGACATGACACACAATATCGTAAAAATAATTTTAAAAATATTTAAAGAAAAAATTACCATGGCCTTCTCAAAAATTACTAAAGCCCAATGTGGGATTCACATTTTGATCAACAAATGAATGCAAACATGCCTTGGCTATGTACAAAAGTTCATTTTTTTCATCCATCTAAATATTTGTGGCATTTTTGTGTTGTTTTTCTAACACTTCATTGCTACAAATTTTCCAAACTTTCATTTGCAAGTATTCTATACGTTAAAGAACAAAAGTGTATTTCACTTCAAAACTACATATCCTCATTTAAAACATGTCCCTTAAAAACGACTTCTCATAGTAAATGAGGCGAAAATCTTGTAATTAGATTTTAACATTCAAACATTAACCCCTAAATGTATTTGACTATGTTTTCACCAAAAACACTCCAAAACTGTCATCTCTAGTACAAGTACCAAATTTTAGAAAAAATACATTTTTGGAAAAATGTAACTGTAGGATCTTGTAGTAAGCTGGTTTGGGAAGATGTGGAAAAAATTTCAGAAATTCCCACCGTTTGGATTGTAAGATATTAGCATTTGAAGTGTCAAAAAGCCATTTTTTGGCCCTGCGAAAATCCGGGCAGATGCACCCCACAAGGTCAGATCATTATGAAAAAATGTCCAAAATGGTTGTAACTCTTTGGATTCATTCTTCAAGTCATGTTGGCTACATGCTTGAAATTTTTTAGATCATTTGGAATTGTACAACATATAGGAAAAAAATAGTAAGTTGAAAGAAGTAGAGAATGATTCAAAATACTAAATTGTTAATCATTTATTTATGGAATTGAAAAATGACAATCCCAATGGTGAAATTGTTGTAATAAACAATCTACACCTCAAGTTTTTATTTTTTTCCAAAAAAATTAAAAATTGAGTGAAAGAAAGGTCTTCAAAGTTTATTTTAGACTAGAGATTCCATTACTACCCACAAACTACCCACAACTAAAACTCTTCATAACTTTCATCTCATAAATAAAAATGGAATGATTCAAAGCTTTCCATGTATATAAAAATCAGGAAAATAATTTTCAAATTTTTATTTTTTTTAAAAGTGATTTTTAAAGAAGTTTTTTTTGCTGCCCGAGCTGCCCGCCGAACAATGAAAACAACATATCATACAATAACTTTTTAACCATGTATTCAAAAGTTATTAAAATTGTTGGGTCTTAAAGCTACTCCTCAGGCACGTGTTGTGTGAAAATTTTGAAGAAAAAAAATTAAAATTCTATCCATAGTAAGCTGCCCGAAATCGCTATGTTGCCAAAAAAACACTGTTTGGTCCTATAGGGGTTAAAGTAAATATATTCACCTTTTCTACTTTGTTCACACAATGTTCAAAAACTATATAAGCTAAGATGATATGAAATCCCCTTCAAGATCTCCAATAACATTGAATCAAAACCAAGACAATTCAATTTTTTACATTTGTAGCTAGCTATCTTGACTTAGCCACAATGCAATATAACTTGACTAACTTTGCTATGATATTATGTACTATAGAGGTACATGTCTAGTGGCAAGATTATTTCTATATCCTCCATCAAATTAAATGCTTGAGGTACAAATATCAAGTATCAATAGAAAATTTGTAGTTCAAGCTAATTTTTTTAAGATTTAGAATTGGTATTTATTTTACTTAGTTATTTTTTAAAATTAAAAATATTTTAATTTTATCTACTTAACAAGGAGGTTCTTTGAATTTAGTTTATATTTTTTTCTTATTATAAGAATCACTTTCATGTCCTATGCACAAGATGAACCTTTAACAACTTCTAAGTTGGTAACTGGTGTAAGTCAAGCCAACAAAGTAATAGTGTCAATCTTATAAGTAAAGTATGTGCACCTATAATCACTACTATCCAATATGTGATACCTATACATACCTATATATGGACCCAAAAGGGACTCTGAAATAAAATGTACACAATCAAAATCTGAGAGCCTAAGTATAATGAAGAACCCTAGTATTGACTATAAATATCATTGTAGATAATGCTTTGAAAGTTCATATTTCATTCATATGGATTCCAAATAATATATGCTAATATAAAAATTTTCATGAGAATTCTTTGATTTCTTTAATTTGGAAAAACAACCATGTATTTAGGAAAAAAATGTCTAAGTAGTGGCCAAACCTTTTTAACTCATATATTCACGACAATTCCCTTGCTTTGAGCCATTATTTTTAGGCCTTCCATACTATAGAAACTACATGTCCTATATAACAATATTAAAGAGGGTTAGAGTAACAAAAACCTTCTAGTTCAATGAAGGTTCTACGTAGAATAATTTGATCAAGTAATCATCGTTCTTTCATCCAATTTGAATGAAGAAATTGTATTTGGTTCAAAAGAAGAATAACCATTCTTTGAACTCATTGAAGCTTTCTTTGAAGATTTTATGGCTATCATGACTCTTCCTAATAAAAGTGTGTTGAAATCCTCTTTCACTTACCAATAAGATTTAATAAAAATAATTCATATTTTATAATAGTAAATACATTTTGTTGTTATTTGTGTTGATTATGGATGCACATACTGTAGGGTAGGAGGTCCACAAAGTGCTCAAACTCTAAAATCATCCTCCAACACAAAGGTACATTTTGCTTTTCTCATTACACCAACAATATACAAATAACATACATTTCAGGAGGTGGATGCTTTTATTGATCACTATGTTTCAATGTCAAAAATTCACACCTAATTCCGTGAAGCTCCAAAACATACGAAACGACTTAAATTAGATGCTAATTCCTATTGCCTTTTAGAAAAAAATTACTTAACCAATATTTGAAGAAGTCTAACCTACTCAAATTAATTATCAGCTCTTAAATGGGCGCTTTATAAACCTCCTACATTTACCTTCATTACCGTCGTCAAACGGCGAATAGCGTAAAATTAGGGTTGGAAGAAAGCGAGAGAGTTCACTCCTGGAAGAAAGCGTGAGACCCATCGTCTTCCTGGTGCATTCCCCGCGAATTTCGTTTCTGCCCCACGACCATGAAACCTCTTACACCATCCCTGCATTCCCTTTGCATTTCGCAACCTCCCCAGAACTTCACTCTCTCGTAGTCCCTTGCTTGAGATCGATCGATCTACCATGTCCGTCCCGGAGGAAACCGCGGCCTCGCGCTACGTGAAGCTGAACAAGGAGCACGAGCAGGCCCTGGACGAGATCCGCCCGGGCGAGCTTAATCAGCCAGTGTATGTCCCTGAGGTACTGATGCATTCTTTTGTACTGGTGGATTCGGAGTTGTGGAATTCCGTTAGCTTTTGCTTCTTTTTTTTTGCTTTGGAAATGGAAGGGATTCTCGGGCTGTGACTCTCTGTTTTTTGTTGCGCGTTTAGCTGCTCCTGTTTTGTGGTTGGAATTGGTGAGCTACCTGTCTAGGTATTTGGGAATCAGTGCGTTGTGGCAGATGTGTGCACATTTGGTTGGCATACTAAGGGAACATCACCTAATCGCTACCTTTTGAGTATGGTTTCTGTTATGACTTAATTTTATGATTCTAATGTGTTTTATCTGGATATTCTATGAATAAGTTATGGATTCTCAAAGTATAAAGGAAGTAGACCTTGGTAGGCTTCTACTTTTTAGAAGGTGTACATCCTCATGATCAATATTTGGTTTGGAATCACGATTTAGTAGGGGACGCTTTTGGCTGAGGGTGTCTTTTAGGTGTTGCTAGGTTTGACACATTGATATAGTTTTTGTATGAGCCCGAATGGTTTAGGCATGCTGCCGTTTGGATGTTCATGGGACGGAGGATCGGCTCGTGGAACTCTGTATTGTTATTGGACAAAATGCATTCCTATGCACTTTCAAGTCAATTTGGTTATTTGAAGGCAAAGCTATCTGGGTTTTCAATGCTACATGATACCAACTCGTCTATAGAATGTCTTTAGAATGGTTTATTATTCTCTTATATAGAACTGACTGCTTTGAGAATTATTTCAAGTGGCCAATTAGGGGTTCTTTTGGGGTATTGCGATGTTCACTAGTAGTCCTAGAAAACGTAGCCAAGTCACTATTGGTAGGGTATTGTGAGGAACGTCCTTATGATGTCGTTCCAATGGGCAGGGTTTCACGAAGTTAGATTTTCTGGGGTTTTCTACTGGTGATTTCTGACTTGTGGTGCAGGCGTTTTCAATGCAATAATACAACTCACGATTTCAATCATTTGTGCCTGTGGATTCTGTAATTTTTATGATCCCGAGAAGAATTCACTGTGTGCAAGTGAGTATGGACCTTTGCCGTTTCTACATTGAAAACGTTGCAGCCAACCATTTGCGCTGATTTGACTCTTCTTTTGGTGGTTGGGCAGTTAGTGGTGCATCGATGCAATGAGTGTGGTCAGCCACTTCCAGAGACCTTCGAACCGCCTGGCACTGAGCCTTGGTCATCGGGGATTTTCGGATGTAGGGACGACATGGATTCTTGTAGGTCACCTTCCCCTTTTTCTGCGCTAGGGGTTTCATTTTTTTAGCTTGAGTGTTATATTTGTGAGCGACGGACTTCCTCTAATAAGGTATAGGACATTACGTGCGTCACGTTGAGCATTTTAACTGAAATGTAGGAGTGATTTTGGGAGATCCGTGTAGAGCTGTGGAGAGATCACTTTGCGTACAAGAGCTAATCTGTTGAGATCAAATGTTTATTAGGCTATGTATGGATTTCTAATGAAATTTCAAAGTGACTCACTGTTGAAATGACAGTAGACAATCCCATTTCCATCCAAAGATCAGTGACCATCGACCAACTTAGCCAAGTCTTGCTTACACCACTTGCGAATATTTCAACCGAGTGCATGAATAGATGAGTTGTTATAAGAAACAGGGGATTAGTTCCTTAAATGCTTTTAGTATCCTCTACCCTATTTTCTTATCCTTCTCTGTGCTTATTCTGCGGTAGAACGGTTTTCTAGAATTAGTGACCAGTTTTAGGGTATGTATGTTCACTGCAGCTCTTGTATCAATTTTGTTATGATTGAAAGGAGATGCATGTGCAGGTAAGACCGGTTTCTTCTGCCCATGTGTCCAGTTTGGACGAAATGTGGAGAATTTGAAGGAGGAAATTCCGTGGACAACTCCTTGTATCTGCCATGCCATTTTCGTGGAGGGAGGTCTTGCGCTTGGAGTTGCTACCGTGGCACTTCATGGAATCAATCCCAAGGCTGTCTTCCTTGTAGCAGAAGGCTTGTTTTTTGCGTGGTGGATGTGTGGCATCTACGCAGGCCTCTATCGGCACGAGCTACAACGGAAATATCATCTTGAGGTTTAATACTCACAGAATCCTTGGTGTTGACAAGCTTAAGATTCCCATGATTGCCTGTTTGCTTCTATTCTGTCAGATGTATACTAGTTGGGTTCAGCGTAATAACTTCTTCATTTTCGTAGTGGAAGATTGAAGGTAGCTATAAGTGACAGTAACCAACCCCATTTCCATTCCAAAATGAGTGTCCAGAGCCATTAGCCGAGGCATGCTTAAACTTGCTAATAAGTCCAACCAAGTGTATGAATAGATGAAATTTTAGTATGCTCTACCTCTTGTAACTTGTGTGTGCTCCGTGTGCAGAACTCACCATGTGACCCTTGCATGGTCCATTGCTGTTTGCACTGGTGTGCAATTTGCCAGGAGCACCGTGAGATGCAGGGGCGTCTATCTGATAACATGGTGACGCCCATGACCATGATTAGCCCTCCCCTCCATCAACATATGGATGCTCAAGAATCAGCAACAGTGAGCCATAAGGAGGCTGCCGAGGCTCAGACATCCTGAGCTCAATTGCCACATTTGCTCTTCCTGTGATCTATGATTCTATGTCAAGAGTTTCAAGGGTTTCGAGGGTTGGTTTTAGGGATATTGGTATATGGTTTAGGCACATGACAGAGTGAGTCTCGATGGTACAAGAGGCTGGATCCCACTTCTATGGAGTTGTAAGGTTTCCGAGACTTGCCAGAGAGGAACTTCGTCAAAAATTCACAGTTGTTTTGTCACGCCGAAGGCACTATTCTTTTAGATTTACCACGTCTATGTAGAACACAAATTTCTGACTTCATTCTGTCATTGGCAAAAAATGGTGGCTGGCCAACTACAAAAAATAAAGTGATCAATCAAGGATGAGATAATGTGTGGAATCTTATATGTCTTCAAATGAATAATGGAAGACATGAATTATAGTTCATTGTCTTTAGAATTTTGCATCTATTTCGCAAGATTAGTAAATTAGTAAAAAAATATCTTTCTGCTTTTGGACTAGAAAACCAGCAGGCTTGTAAAGATGAGGAGGGTTGCAATAGTGCAGCTCCACTGGCAGAAGTTTGAGAATTCCTCCAATATGATGCATAACATGTAGGGTTCCTTTTGCTCTCCTGTAATCGTGGGGTGCCCTTTAAGGGAGGAAGCCCATTGTGGATTGGTGTCATTGTGCATATATACAATTATTGGATTCTTGATTTTTCTTGTGCAAAAAAATGTCAAATCAGGGATTATTTCACATGTATTTTTGTCAACTCATTTTTGAAAAATATAGCTTGGTGGTCAAAGTAATAACATGTAGATTCCCATTGTGGTCCTTAGTAAGGGTTTGTTTTTGGCCTTTTGGATTTGAATGTGACTCTCTTCCTTCTTTTCATGGTTCTGTGAGAAATTCAAAAGTATCCCTTTGTATAATGAGACAATGAATGAAGCTTTTCACCATGTATAGAAGGTACATAGGTGAGTTCATTGAATTCATTAAATGGTGACTTCCTAAAACAATTCCAACCTTCTCATTCCCAATTCTACAATTTTGAGTCCCAATTGCACACTCAATGCAATAAAAACTATATGAGAATGCCAACAAAATAAAATTGGATCCAAAAGTAGAACTTTGAATTGAGTTGTAGTCTATGATGTGTGCGCTTACCTTAATTGATTTACCTTAATTGATTTAAGTCCAAGTGAATTGACCCCTCACTTGTCTTTTTGAAGTCATTCTAGGAATACATGTAAAAAAAAGTCTCCTATTTTGTACTTGCTTAATTCATCTTCTACACCTCTCCTAGCTCATTTGAGACCTTTGATTCCAAATGCGAATTCACAATTTCCAAAGTTTAAAGTTTATCATGCATGACAAATAAAAAGTTGTTGTGTTTTCCCCAATGGTCAAATCGGGGATGAGTGAATAGGTTGGTTTACCAGATAGTGACAAAAAATAGGGAGGACGCAAGTCACGCAACCTAAAGAGCCCGTCCTCGTTTGCCGACACGGACTTCACGTCTCATGCATACCGCTGTTGCCCGATCACGCTTGTGCCTGCCACGCCTGTTTGTCTTCTTCTTCTCCCCAAACCTCCTCGAGACGCTTTCCAACGACCTCTCAATTGCCCAATTTGGTGCCCAATTGTGTACTCTCGGGTGATGATTTCTTCTTCGACCTTCGACGTTGCTCCAGGTTATTGCTCTTTTCTTTCACAACTTAATTTTTAACACATTTCTCAACTCACGAATCTTGATCATGTTTTCGCATTAGGTTCTTTGTCCATTGTCGATTTGGCATTCGATTAATTGTGGATAAGTTGAGTCGCAAGAAGTTTTTTGGGTTTGGGGATGCGGGAAACAGGGAGTCGATCGGCAAGTGTGTCTAATTTCATTAATTTTTTAGATGTTAATACTGAATGGTACGTCGATGTGAGCTGGAAATGGTATCGTGTTCTTCAGCGATGTCATCAAATAGAGATAGGGTTTTGAATTAGGTTGGGACACGCAAATCGCCAGCATCGTTTCTATTGGTAAACTGGTCTAATTTGATCTGTTCATGTTTGCGAATGAAAGAGGATTCCAACGCAACAAAGAATGCGTCATTTAGATGTGCTCTGCGTAAGTTATGAAGGGGCAAAGTTTTATTGGAGATTAGTGTATGTTCTTAAATTGCTTCGTTGGCAATAAATCATGTAGGTACATATTGGTTGAGGAGATGTACACCAGCTGAACATCTGATCAAGGGATGCTGATGGGCGATTGATGGTTCCAGGTTGATGAATTCGAGTACATTGAGCAGAGAATGAGAAGATGGCCATGGAGGGAGTGACCACTAGTGGGGCATTTACTGGGGCCATATTGGCGGAGAAGCTTACCAAGCTGAATGTTACACAGCAGAGCATTGAAAGTATCCTCTTGTTGCATGCATAGAGTTGTACAAAAATTGCTCAATTCTATAAACCTCATACTTCCATGTTCTTTTTGTAACCACTTTGCATAACATTATTAAAGTAGTGTTGACCACCATCCCTTTTCATTGTAGCTGCACTGTGGTGGTTGGTGGGAACTAAACTGGACTGTAATAGTTGGTGGAGCATCAATTCTATCATTCTCGAATTCAAGATGTAGGAGGATCTATACCAAAGATAGACGTCGAAGAATTGAAACATCTTAGATTTCCTGATCCGCCCTTGAATTAGTAGTTTTAGGGTGCAACAATGAAACTTGATACTGAGCCAACTATTACATGCAAGCGTAGTTACTGCCGACAAGAATGCAACTATGGTGATAGGGTGGGCCATAGGCACTGCTCGAGAATGTTATGTGTTTGAACAGTCAAGCATTCAATTCCCTCGGTCAGAGCTGATGTTCTGTATGATTGAATCCTTAACAGCACGAAGCTCTGTCTCATTGGTGTATATTTCACCGTAAGAAGGCCAGAGAAATTGTGGAGACATGGGCAAAGCAGTTTCACGGTGCGCCAAGGGAGCAGGGTGTGCCCTTTCTGTATCTGGCGAATGACATTTTGCAGAACAGCAGGCGCAAGGGGCCCGAATTTGTAAATGAATTTTGGACTGTGTTGCCTCGTGTCCTTCGAGACGTTGTGAATTCAGGAGATGAGGCTGTCAAGAATGCTGCCTACCGTCTGGTACGATATTCAGACTGGACTTTAGTTGTTTGTTTGCCTAGTGTCCGTCACATAAGGTTCTCATATCCATGAAAGACTCTAAGTATGCATTTACAGAGATATTTTTCATTGCATTCTATGATATCTCGGCTATGTTGTAAGCCTTTTTACCACTCTTTTGTGCTTCCTGATCATGTGGTTAGTGTTGTAGCCTATAGGATTTTCAGTGAAATTAGATTGTTTCAGGAACTTTTAGACAACATCGTGAAGCGAATCTTTGCCATGCTTCAAGGGTTAGCTCTCCATGGTCACTGAGACCGAAGGGAGAGCTAACCCTTGAATCATGGTAAAGATTCTCGTTAGGATGTTGTCTGAAAGTTCGTGAAAGAATCTAATTTTATTGAATACACTGTTAGCCTGAAGTGACTATAGTTTTCTGATTGTTGAATTGAGGCTGTTCAGGTGGACATATGGGAAGAAAGGCGAGTTTTTGGATGTCGACCTCAAGGTCTTCGTGAAGAGCTCCTGGGGAAACGACCTCAACTACCTTTGCAAGAGGCCAGGCATAATTCAATTAGCCCTTCATATCAGGTAATATTCGAGTCTAGGTGGCTTAAAGATTGATCACATAGATAAATGGCCGAATTAATGAGAAGGTTACAGAGATTTCAGGAACGTGCTGCATCTGACGGATTTGTACTTCAGTCTCTGATTGACGGCCTTGTTTGGGAACGGACGGAAGATGGTTGAAGGGAGCATGTTGGAACGAGTGGCTAGATCGTATCATGCAGTACAAGAGAGATCTGCAGATGAGCACGGTGCAATCTCGAAGTATTATGCAGCTGTGTCGCAAATTGAAAGCCTTGAGAAGGAGGCTCAAGGTGGCATTAGCAGTGGTATCACCTTTCATCTCTTTCAAATTCGAATTCCGATGCCCTCATTCTTTTCATATTGATGCCAAGTTAACATGATGGCTCAATTCCTAGAGGACCAAGGATTCGGGGCTTGAAAATGATCCATTCAAGTGATCATATTGTGAAAAGTATAATCAGATGGGAACAAATGTTATATCACTGAACGAATTACAAAATTGAATGTATCTAGTCAAATTAGATAGAACTTAACAAAAGAGTGCCTTCATATAACGTACTCAAAATTGCTTTAGAATCATGAGGCCCAATTTGGGAATCTTGGTCCTTAAGGGGTTAAGTAGAACTTTATTTAAAAGGTAGTAGTCCGAGCATCACCACCCGTCTTGCGAAATGCGGGGTGATTTGCCCCGCAAAATGCGGGGCCATCCAATTTGCAAGCCTAACTGCTCCACCCATAGCATGCTATAAGTTTCCAAATTTGGACCCCTTTGCAAGGTCCATGCAAAGGTCCATGCAATGGGCTATAGCGCTAAAGGTTTGTGCTATGGGGAAAAGTGCCAGTGCTCTTGTCTCAAGCGGTTTGCAAGCCACTCTTTGGCTTGCAAAACACACCTATTTTGCAAGCCAGCCAAGACTTTTGGCTTGGCCTCTTAACAAGTTCATCCGGTTTGCAAGATGGGTGGGGCACTTTTGCAAGCCGCCTTGGACAAGTCATCCGTTTTGCAAGACGGGTGGTGATGCTCTCAGTGCATTCGGTTAACTTTCAGATTCTGAATATCAATGATGGAACTATGTCTCTTGAGATGTTTCTGTGTATTCTAGACATTAGGCTTGTGTCCAATATTGTATAATTTTTTTTCAGAATGCGTGTAAAAATTAGCTTTCGCTGGATCCTTTAAAGCCCATGCGGCTGAACACGTCGGATCTATTACAGGAATTCAACTGACATCCTTTCCTCTCGCAATGAACAGGAGGTGTACAGGCATCAATAGCTGATGAGCTGTTGGAACAACAATCAGTTGTTAAACAATGCGTAGAACAGTTTGAAGGGTTTGAAATCAGTCACGCCTTGCTCTGCACCTACTTGAAGGATTTCCTCCTTGAACAGGTGATTGGACCCTCAAAAGCTCTGTTAAGAAAAAAATTCTGTTTTTAATTGATTGTAACGATTTTCCAACACTAAGTGGGGCATTGTTAAGAATCTACATCTCTACGGTCTGTATGTCAATTTCGTTGGCCAGAAAACTCTAGAAAGCAGTGCACATTTGTATGATCTGTCCACCTGTGGTCGTGTAGCCAAGTGCAATTTTGTGTTCACTATGTGCCCAAAATTGTTGTTTCTTTTGCTGCATTTATTAATTAATGTTAAGTGCAAGGGGTGCTGCGTGTCGCATCAAAATCAGAAATTGCACCACTAACTCACCACTTTTCACGATTTCTTGTGACATATTTTGCAGGAAAAGAATCTGGAGCAAGTTAGGACACACCTTCAGGTTTACACTCCTCCTTTGTCACGATTAATATTGCAATATCACACAATTGAGTTATTTCACGATTAATCATCATACACTGCAATTGAGTGCTGAAAGAGGTGATGGATGGTTCCAGTCTTCAAACATCTTACTAGGTGGAAAGAACTTGTTCATTATTTTCTGGTCCATGCTTTTCTCGTGTTCAGCTGTCGAATTGGATTCGCGTCCATGCACTTGGTGATGTTTGGTCAGTGTACCACATTATTCACATGGATGTAGTATCCGTTCGGCTTTAACCTAGATCTGTAAGCATCTTGCTTTCCTTAAATTATGGCTGCAACTTGTTTGTGCATGGAAGACAGAGTCGGCTTAAGGAAGACATGGCATTTGCAGATAGCTAAAGCACAGCTAGAACAGGATGGAAGGTTACACCATCGTTTGACGAGTCCTCAATCCAGAAACAAACCTTTATACAAGAAGGCAGCAGAGCATCACAAGGACAATAACGGTCGAGTGGTAGCAGCTTCGCCAAGGAAAAAATTGGCTGTGACCTCTCCCACAGCGAGCGGCCCACAGGCAACGTCGGTAGCTGCAGAGGTTGCAGCCAAGCTCACAGCCAACTCGTCCTCAGCTGCCGTGCTCACTTCCGTCTTGTCTTCACTAGCTGCTGAAGGGGGAGTGCACTCTCCTAATGGAGAGCAACCGCAGGAGAAGCGGCCGAGGGTGGAAAGCAGACAGGCTGAAGTGGTACCAGGTACTCCTGATCCTACACCCTACTGTCGGCCCTGGATCAGGTACCCATACCTAATTGCGACAGTTTAAGTGCTGAGCATAGTTTCTATTGTTAGAATGATCAGCTTTTTCACCTAATCAAAGAGGATTCCAGCGCACCAGAGAATGCATAATTTGAACACCATATGTAAAATTCATAGAGGTTCGAAGTTTTGTCGTTGGATGGTGTCAAATTGACATGAGTTCTGATGTTGAGGTAGTGTGCATTCAATATGTACTTACTGTGCAAGATTTTGGAGTGTCGCATTCAGGTAGGTGTGGCAATTAGGTGTGGTTACCTTTTTTGTTAACTCTTTAATTGTGAAAATTCTCAGTGTTCTAAAATTTTGTACTCCCTTTTTGGGAACAATTAAAATGTGCTAAGTGTTTAAATGTTAATAGATTCTTTCTTCACTTCTGTATACGGAGTATATGTAAAATCATCAAAATTGATCAAAATATGTGTTATATTTGAAACCGTGCATGTGAGTTCATCAATAAATTATTAAATATTACATTCCTTGATTACAGCTTTTATACCTGTTATACAATAAAGAACGTTCTTTTGTGTTACTCTCTTATATTTGTTAGTCTCCTACTAATTGAGATACTAACAGATATTCAAGGTGGAGTGTATTCACTTCCACCACCCATGCCGCCATATATGACCAGCTCTGCAGCTCCCTTACCTTATGCGTACCAATTCACACTACCTCCACCTACTCCTGGGGCTTACCAGCCCTTTCAAGCTTCCGACATGCAGCCCTACTACAGCCAACCGCCTCTCCCCGCTCCTCCTGCCCCTGCTCCTAGACAGTGAATTTCAAGATTGAGGAGCTGTCCCAGTTGCATCATCGTGTGGAGAGTAAAGACATAAGGTAGAGAATACTAAACCCGTTGGAGACCTGATCCTGTGTCTTATCATACTAGCCCCCTCTATCGACAGCTACTCATCTATTTATTCATACACTGGGCTTGCCTTCAATTAAGATTTTGGGGTGCAACATACTTAGCTAAATTTCTCTGGCCACTGATCTTTGAATGGAAATGGGATTGTCTCCTGTCCCTTCAACCCTCCAATAGTGGTCTACAATTTCCTACCTTGAATATTTACATAAGAAATTCACGCATAGTGATAAGTATTTGATTTCAATAGATAGGGCACTTGTAGTGCTAAAGTGAGCTCTTCATTGAGCTCTATAGTGATCTCCCAATGAATCTACACTCCTGCAAATTGGTTAGAATCGTTCAAATGATGCAAGTAGTATCCTCTTCGTTAGTGGGGTTATCTTGTTTCTTACACGTAAGTGCAGGGTTTCTTTGTTGAGGCCGCTCATATTCCTTTAAATTGGGTTACTGCCACACTGTGGTCTTCCTGTAGGTTATATTGTTCAAAAAAACGTTGGCATAGAGTTCTTGGAGGAAACAGTAGTTTGTGCTGACACATGCTTTTGTTGTGGGCACTTGTTTTTTCTGCTGTGGTTTCTCTTTCCCAGGCAATGTGCAAGCTGACAGAATTGTCGATGCTCAAAGGTGCACAATTTTGCGAAGCACTCGTCGCCCTTTAGCCTGGACAGAAGTGGAGCGCTCTGTTGTTTTTCTCTTGCTCTAGACTCTACCAATTGTTACAAGACCATGGTTATGGGTTTTATTCTCACTATTTGTTATGTACATTGTCCAGCTTGCATCATCTGTGTAATTATCACTCATTACGTGAGTATACTCCTCTGTTTACACTAGTTAGGACCGTTTTACACTAGGTTTTAAAGGAACACAAAATTTCTGAGCATTCTCATCGTTATAACTGGGACCATTTTGTAAGCTCTTCAGCAATGAGAGTGCTCTGAACTTTGATTTTCTATCTTTGGTCTCAATTGTGAAGTGCCTCCGAGTTCAGGTTCAAACATAACCTGAAATCCCCAATGAACAATATGAGTTACACATAAAAACAATTAGCCTCCTTGAGGGGAATCAACTGAAGTCATTTTGTGATTCTTTTTTGACACTCACACAATACTCTATGAATTTTCAAAGTTGAAAGTATAGAAAATTTATGTATATGCCACGAAACTGCCCTTAACCCATAAATGCCCAAGGCAACATATTTTGGTGGTCACTATTGTAGCCTATCAAGAGGTTTGTTGAAAGATAATTCCTCTAATAGCAATTGAGAAAATTGGAAACCATTTAATGACTACAATAGTTGGAATAGAGTTCAAATCAATTCAAAAAATAATGAAAATCTTTAAATATTGAACTTAGTGAGTTGAATAAAATGGCACTAATTCAATGAAGTCTACTTATAGCCCATACAAGCATCTTAATCAAACTAAGCTAGTATTTTACTCTACAATAGGGATAAGCATTGTTATAACAAAAAAATCTATGTTGACAATTGAGTTCAAAGCAAGCAAGACATTAGCTCAATAAAAAGGAGACTCTAACTAAGTGTGTATGGATTTGAATGAAATTTATATTCATTGATTTTAGAATTGCAAAAATACAACATACTATTAGTGAATATTTTAAAATTGTTTTGGAGGAGTGGTGATTTTTTTTTAATCTTTAAGTAAGGGTAAAATGAATTTATCCACTTTAAATAATTATTCATCATTGCCTACTTGAATCTATTATTTGACTGTGACAAACTTTGAAGTTAAATAAAAATTTACCAAAGTAATTTTATTTAGTATTTTCTTTTCCAATCAAATACTTGCTAAAGTTTGTCTAAAGTATCAAAAATCTTAGTGACAACCTTTAGGTTGGAATTGGTTTAATCAATTTTTGGAGCGATCTTTGGGATTTCTCATTGACATATATAGTGTCCATTTTGCAACTATAAGGTGCCTTTAAAGCCACGACTAAAATTGAAACCGTAATTGGAATGATGGAATGAAACTAAGACAAAAATGGTAGAATTAAGCCAAAACAAAAATAGTGAAAGGAAGCTAGGACAAAATTGTGAAGCCAAGATGAAGCCAAGATGAAAATAAATGAATTTCAAAGCTACATCACTAAATTTTTTTTCCAATACAGTAATTTGTATTTATTATTTCAGCAATTGAAAGGAAACTAAAGAATTCTTATTTGTATTGTATTGTAGCAACATTATGATTGTCATGTTTGGAATGTTTGACTCAAATAATTTGAAACTAAAGATTTTTCATCAAGTTTGTGTTAGATCAAATATTGGAAGCCTAAAGAGAGAGAGGTGAAGCTAATGAGTTACTGAAGATTTTTTCTTATGTTAGCAAAATAGGGTTGAAGTTTGATGAAGAGTGCATTTTAGAAAACCATATAAGTCACAATCATGATTGGTGAGAATTTTGAAATTCGTTTTAAGTTAATTGATAGAAGAATGGATTTGCGTAATTGTTCTTATGGATTGTATTTGGAGATAAATTGTAGATTTCATTTTTATCAACTCAATGAGTTTAAGAGATATCATAAAATGTAGGTCAAATGTAGGTCAAGTATAGGTCATTTGGGGGGAATTCCATTTTAGGGAGATAGGATTTTCTAGCAAATTTTCATTGAGCTCTATAAATTTCAAAAACTCAACTTTGATTGAAGATATCTCAAAAGATTATGTATGTTGGTTAAAGTCTTTGAAAATTGAAGGGCAAACTAATTTGTAGTGATGAACAAGATCCTATGGTTAGATTTTATAAAAGTGATTCTAATTCTACTTATACTTTTATTTCAAAACTTTTCTTTGAAGTGATGGAGGATGTAATTTTAACTATTGAGCATAGTCAAGGAATTGTAGATGGAATTGAAGGATCTTCACATTGAAAAATGTTGAAGTAATTGAATTGGGGTGCTTGGATATGGATCATAGTATTGTCACAATGCAATTGAGTAGCATGTAATGCATGTGTTTGTTGTCAAAAGTGACTAGGTGATTGTGCTGTCAAGGTGAGATCATAAATTGTAGAAGATGGCATTTGTGGTTGCTCTAACAACTTTATTGTCAAGTACTAGTGCAATAGATCTTGGGACGTATTGTTGTGGTGAGTTTTTTTCTTCTATTTGACCTCCATAGCTTCACTTTAGCATAGGTAGTGGTTCAATATTTGATATCTTCCAAGATAGTGAAAGACCTTATTAGAAAAACTTCTATTGTCTATTGAAAATCCAACAAAATATTCTCAACTATATAGTTTTGCAAATGATCTATCATTGTTCACAATAGCAATCAAACCCATTATAATCAAAATGAGTAGAAGAAGTAACCTAACCTTCTAGAGAAAATTATATTATTGCCTAAGAAAGATAGATGAACTAATTATTTCCAAGTGAGGCAATCAATGGCACACACAAATCAAGTGGCAAAGTCTATACAAAGACATCCTTCAACTAAATTTGGTCTAGAATAATCCAACATTAGTCATGAACATACAATCAATCTTGTAGCTTAAGCATAAATCTTAAACCAAGCCAAAAACAATACAATCCTTGAATAAAGATTATTAGGCAACAAAATATTAGGCAAATGCAAGATATTGTCAACCAATTCTTGAACAAAGATTCTATACACACTAGTGCACTTTGAATATAGTGTATACATTGCTTCAAGACATAAGTTTTAAAATCAATTTTAGAAATAAATAACATTACCATAATGAAAAGAGAAATAAGCCATGCGAATGTTTCAAGCATGTCTCAATTGTTGAAAAAAATAAATTTCAACATGTCAAAATTGATTTATCTTGAAGGTTTTGAATTTCAAATCTCTAATTTTAAAATTATTTGGACCAATTTCTATCCAAAATTTGATTTGTCCATATTGAATTTGGATTAAAAAGTTCATCAACATTCTCTTCTAAAAAATATCATTTTAAAAAAAAGTCAAAAAATTCTAGTATTTTTTTTTCAAGGTTGGAATTTCAAACACTTCAAGGCTATTTATTTTCTCACATTTGAATGCATAAAAGAATTATAAGTTCAAAATTACATGAAATTTGAGGTATAATTTTGCAAGCAGGACATGCAATGCTTTAAACCCCTAAAAATGTTGGGGTATTTTTGAAGAGAGATTTGTCAAAAATTACCATTTTTTAGTGCATAGACCAACTTTGAAAAAAAAATTATTTCTTAAGAGTCTAGCTATAGAAAACTGTAGTAGACTATTTTGACACCCAACTACTTCACTATATATTGCATACCATATATACATGCATTGTATTTTCTTATTAAGGAGCTATTATTTCACAATATATATGTCTTTTTTTTTCCACTTCTATTTTTTGGTCATTTTCCTACACCATGTGGTAGTTAAAAACTGAACTTTGAGGCATTTAAACATATTCCTATTGTAATTAAAAAATTTGTATGAAGTCTTACAGTTGATCAATATACTACATGCACTCTAATTACTATTGAATAATACAACCCACACAAATAGCACATATGCAAACATCATATATCAAATAATTAATTCAAAAAAATTATACAAATGAATCATATATGTACAATAAGAAAAAAAAATTGGCTACAAAAATTGAACCCCCCCCCCAATAATATTGTATTGGCTAAGCTTGACTTATGCTTTTGCATTCACAAATGTAGTGGTTTAGGGACCCAAAATCTTACAAAATGTACTAGTAAGTAGAATGATTTCAAATTTTAGGGTTCAAGGAATAGTACAATGATAACTCCTACTTTGAAAAAAACCACCTAACAATACACATATACAACCTAAAATGAGATGGTCCCAAAATCTTACAAAATGTACTAGCAATTAGAATGGTTTCAAATTTTAGGATTCAAGGAATAGTACAATGATAGCTCCTACTTCGAAAAAAACAACTTAATGATACACATACACATACACAACCCAAAATGAGACATTGATCATTATTTTGTCTCTTTGTAGAGAGAGAGGGCAACTCCTCATGCAAGTTCCTCCCATCTCTAACAAAATTCCAATTGTCCCTTACACATTCAATCCTTTATAGGTTAAAGAATCTTGTATATTTGTAAGAACATGATTATGAATTTATGAGATTTTTAATGACGATGACAGAATATTGACATTTCAAGACGACCTGAAATTAACTTTACATCAAGAGAAATCGTCAATCTGGGTCCATAGTGATGAAATCAACTCGGACGTTCTCTTATTTTTCCGACAAGCTGCAACACTAACATTTAAGTTTGATGAGCATCAAACCAATTTGCAAGCGCAACGATGTCCACCAAGAACGTACTTTTTACAAGTAGAGTATTACTGGTATTAAATCACTGTATTCTTGTATTACAACCTGAGGCAAAGGAAGTCCCATGTCTTAGTGCGACTCAAACCTCTTAAGACCTCTGGTATCTTACATATAGTACAATGTGTCTACGCTAAGGCCCCTCAGACCAGTTGGCTTCAGGGACGTAAAGATCGAACTCGTTTTACTATCTGGCAACCAACCACTGGTTTGACAATCCAAAGGACGGAGCCTATCACCAAGGTAGTCAGCAAAAAAATCCTGGATGAATAGGTGCATTCTTTGTTTCTACAGGAACCCTGAAAGTCATTCATCGGACACTGTGAGTCCTCTCTGGCGTTACAGGATTAATAAAGAGACCATCTTGCCATTTTGCCATAACGACATCGAGCATCTCTAAGGTTGGGGCTTGTTCAGTTACCTGAAGCTATCGGGAATCTCACTTGGACTCAAAAGTATCGGTCAGGTCGAAAAGAATAATATTGCAGCTTTGTGGAAAGACCTGCCACACAGTATCGTAATCGGTAATTCAGTGACATATCACAGGGTGACCACGGCCGTATGAAAACGGAACAGTACAGTCGCAGATCAAAGACAGTTCAGACAGGAGTCGAAAAAAATCTGAAAAGCAAGAATTCAATAAGAATTCAATAAGAGGATGCAGAAACCCGAGTGCCAAAACCCCAGATGAAAAGAAAGAAAATTCAGCAACTCCAAACCCTGCACTTTAAACCTTTCACCGGCAGCCTGCGTGCAACAGAATGCAGAGAATATAAGGCTGACTTGCATTTACCAGATGCTTTGTGAAGGCCACTGTATCTTCCGGTCTTCATGCCCCTCTTGGTGTAAGAGATCACCTCCGCGAGCTCGTTGAGATTTTCTGAACAGGCCTATTTCTTGAAGTTGCACTGCTTTCAGGAACAGATGCCCGACGAGGACGACTTTTCTTAGGAGGTGCCAGGCGTAATTTAAGTGAAGGCCCCAGATCTGAAAGTTGTTTTCCCTGTTGCAGCTGCTTCAGCAGAGCCAGCTGAAGGAAACCAAGAAAGTCAGTATATCAGAAACAGAAGAGGACGTGCAACATATGCGTAACTGAATTGACGAGCAAAGAATTACAGTATATAAAACAAGATGACAAGAGTATACAGGGCTCGTACCCGAGAGGCCTCCGGAGCATGGTGATTGCTCTTGATTGCAGTGCCTACCGAATAAGCTGCGACTGTGTCGCGACTTGTACTTGAAGAACCTGTGTTGACTTCATCATCTCCTTTCCCGGTGGCCTTCTGTGATGAGGTGCTTGATTTCACTTTTAGCGAACAAACAGGGCACCCTAGAAAACCCTTTTCTTTATTGGATCCTCCTTTACCTATGCAAACTACGTGTGCAGCATGACCACAGGAAAAAATACTAAATCCATTTGAGCCACGTGAAGCAGCCCTAGATATTGAACCATTTGAATTTTCCTTAGGATTCCTTCTGTGACCGTGCATGACATCGGCCTCCAATCCAAGTCCGCAAATGCAGCAGACGGAAGAAGCAACAGAATATCCATGTGAATAGCCTTGACGGAGGGCATTGATGTTGTAGAAAGTATCCTCCTCTATAAGATGCTTCGCAGTCCTCTGCACCTCATGCAAAAATAGTGTCCGTAAGTAGTAGCATTCTTTAGTCAAGAACAAAGTGACGATTACACACAACGTATGAAAGGTCCAAAGAATGTATCAGATGTCCAAAGAATGTACCAGTATGGTTCGTTCGTAGCCATACGCACTGAGCATATTCAAAATTGTGGGTCGAAAGTCTCCAAATGCGTGGCTCCCATGATCTGCAAGTATTTTCTCCATTATAACATGCAGAGGGATGTAGCCCATCATTCCGTCAATGATATCCTCCATGATCGAAACAAGTACTTTGTTCAAAAGTTTGCCTGCAAGCGAATAAACATGACGAAGCCAATCATGAATCGTTGCAAAGAAACAATGTAGCAAAGCCAGGGCGTCACAGTTCAAATTAGTCAGCAAATGAATAAAACAAAATCAACTCAAAACTGATCAACAAATTTCGAAATTATGGACAAGGTTCTTAATTAAATTCAGTTGGGTAATTCAGAAATTGAACCTCTGGTCTGTTCTTTGACCAACTTCCGCTGAGCTTTTAATGTTCCTGGTACTTCGCCTCTTCCCGAATCCGCCAGTTTTCGCTTTTCAGAACTTGTACGAAATTCTGAACTTGAATTCTTGCTGTCAAGAAATCCAGCAGGATCTGATGCACCTTTAGATGGTTCCACAGTGCTGCAAAACGATTAACAGGGTGATAAAAATCTTCAGTCTGAGAATAACTAAAGAATGAAGCGCACACACGGCCTGCTTTACTTCCAATAATTAACTGTGCAGAAAGTTAAGACAGTACTTGTCAAGGAGTCGAAACCAGAGCATTGTTGATTCACGGGGGTTAAGTCGTTGAGTGTTACGCTGACATAAGGCCAGAGCCACAGCAACAGACTCTTTTAGTGCTGCTGCCTGCAAATTTTGCAAAATACTAGTGGTAAGCATTAAAGATTCGTAACCCCCAAATTCAGGAAAATTAAGGACTTGGCATAAGGTATTTCAAAAGTTGATATTCTCTAGGGTTGAACACCAAGAGGTAATAGTAGACAGATTAATCCCATGAACAGCTCCAAAGAAAATTGTCAAAGACAACAACTAACCTCAGGAACCTTAAACAGTAACTTGTCGTCCTTGTCAAAAGCTTGTAACGAGGTGCTTGAAAAGGTGGAGACAGAAAGCTCCAATCTATCTCTACAACTATCCAGATCCTTGAGCACAAGATTCAGAGCGCTTGCAACATCACCAACACGCTCTAGGAGAAATATTGCTGCGTCTGTAATACCATACTCCTGACACAATTTGAGGCAGTGCTCTAACCGATAGTTTTCATAGCTTTCCAAGAACTCCAGCACGGCATGTGGTTCGAATTGGCATAACAGCTGCATGTTCAGAAAGTTGTCAGACAACTCATATTAAATGAGTAGGTGCACCCAGAGATAACGATCCTTAGCGTCATAAGCATTATATTAACAAGCATCAAAACACCAATCCAAGTCCCATTGCCCCAACAATTCCAGAAAAACAAGCATGCCTCAAGACAAAAAAAGCATTTGAATTTGGTATATGTCCACCAGAAAAAATAAGAAACCTAGATTCTAAATTTTATCATTTAAATTTTATTTTTTGTTCGAGAGGGTATGCCAGATTTACCTCCACATAAAGTTCTGCCATATCGTCTGTAAAGACTACATCAGATCGTCGTAGTAAATCCCTGATGTCTACATTTGGGTCCCATTCGTCTTGGCCAAACCTGCCTGATGCAGTTTTCTGACGATTCGACAAACGATCCTTGTGTTTGCCGAATGATAACTTAACTGCATTCTCCAACCCAAAAGGCTTGTTACTTCCAGGGCGAGCATCCATGATGCCCTTCAGATAGGCAAACAGGAGCTTTGGATGAGATGCAAGCTTCTCCATAACTTTCTGGTTATCGCTGCTGAAATGCTTCAAAACAATCCATAGCGAGCCTTTGCTGATACATGAACCATTCTCAACAGTATTAGTACCATGCGAACTCATCATCTCAGCGAATACAATAAGCTAGATTTCAAAACGTTAGAATCTTCACTCCTGTTCCCGATACACTATTTACGGTAGGAATCACTATAACAACGTACACTTGCAAAATGAATCTTACCTACTATGCTGAACAAGTTCTGGAATGTGCAGAAGAATAGCCTCCCGAAATTTAATCAGGTCAGAACTTCTTAACCCTTTTTGGTCATCAAGCATTTGCATGACATACAAAAAAGGTTGTGCAGTCTGAGTTTTGTCGCTTAAATAGTCATCCAGTGCTGCTTCATAATCACCCCTGCGTGTATGAAGCAAGCCACTAACCTGCTCAAAAGATCAAAGCCAACTCCATCACTCTTCGTCACTGGAAGGCAAACATCAAAATTTAGAAAATCGCATTTAATGAAAGAATGCACCGGCTTACAGAAAAAAGGCGCAAATCAAGACGACGCAAATTGTCGACCGACTTTCAACAGCTTACCTGCCAGAAATTGTTTGTTTGTGCTAGTTGAAGAGTACGGGACGAATCCAAATTTGAATCAGGAACAGCCCTCAGTAGCCTCAACATCAAATCCTCTTTAGCCCGTGCACCGTCACCTCCAAGTGTAGGTGAGGCAAGATACTCTAAAATCCCCATAAAAGTAGAACTTGACACAACAGCATGTCTGGAAGCCACAAAATGTGCCACAAAGTCCAGAAGATATCCAACATCTACTTTTGAAGGCCAATGTACTTCAGAGTCTTCAGAATCTGAATCAACCTCCTTTGAATCACTTGTGACTTTATAAGGTGCTTTCGAAATCTCGATCAAAGCATTCACAGTCGCTTGTACATACCTCACTCCGTCATGAACATCCTCAGAAGCTGAAAGAACTAAATCTTCATCATCAGCACTGGTAAGATAAGCAAAAACCTGCTTCCCAATACCTAAGGGGCCATGTACAGGAAATGCCAACCTCAGGACTAGGAGGGTTGCTTGTATATCGACATGCAACAGAAACCACAATCGAGGGTATATTTTAGCCTCTTCCGCCTTGAAGCTCGTAAGTGATCTACCTCTGATAGAACCCTCCTGATCAAGCAAAAACTGCAAGATTTCAGCTCTTAACCCTGGCAAATGTGTAGCTGGAAGAGAGCCATGGCCTGTGGCAAGGTGAGGTAATGTCAGCTAAGAGAAAATTTCGTCAACGTTAAAAGTGAATAAAAGAACCATAGCCGTGACACTATTTCTTGCCCGACAGATACATCGGACCAAGCTTCTTTCCATCATTAGAAAATGATATAATCCAAAAAATCAGGTACAACAATTATTAAGATTCAGTACCTAGAGACAAAAGTGGATATGGTAAACATACCGGGTGGAAAGGCGAGACCAGAGAAGCAATACTTCAAGTACACCAAAAGCTTGTACCTGTTTAAGCACAAGAACATTTTATCTGCAAATGATAAAGAGTGCATCCGCAAGAAGGCATGTTCCACTGACATTCACAACTCAGACCTGGGAGCCAAATTGGGACATCCTAAAGAGGACCTATGGGAGTGAGTAAAAGCATCAACTGCTCAAAGCCAGAAATGGTCTCTTGAATTGTCTCTTGCACGAAAACACACAAAAAAGGAGAAAAATATGATCAGTAAGAGAGACAGAGAGTAGAAACAAACCCAATTAGTTGAGTCTGAGACGGGTTGGAAGCCTGGTCTGCAACAGTTAAAAGTTCTTCCAATGGAGACCTGAAGTCGTCCAAGCCCCTACTGAACAGATAAATAAGTGCACTGTACAGTCCCTGCTCTCGACATAATTTCACCACCTGCCACCACCCAAACCAGATAAGACCAAACGACGTCAAAGCTGTGCTACAGCCAGAATGAATTCGAGAGCAAGTCAAAAATCTTGTTCATGATTTAATTTCCCCTCCAGATGACATCGATTATTTGTCAACCACAGTTAGACAACTTTGACACATTGTAGACCATCCTCTATCACAGGAGACTAGATTTCAGCTTGATGACCTAGTTGTCAAAGTACGAGTGGGGGTAGGGAATTGCCTGGTTAAAATCCAAAGAGCCAATATCCATATGAAGCACACATTGCTCCACTCTCTCCAACCATCCATAGAAGCTGTAGTGCTCAACAAGTGCTTGCATAACCTGGGAAAATTGACAAAACACACTTATTATTTCCTCACCAGTCTACAGCTACCCCATTATTTCAATTTAGTGTATGATAAGCTATTTCATTGGTTTAATGCTAATTTTAGCACCACATATTAGTGTACCTATTGATGAATAACTTTGGATGATCATTTAGTGAACTTTGAATCTCGTGTTGGCCACTTGTTGATTGAGTAGCTATTCACTCAAAAGCTTCTTGATGTGGCCCTGAGGTAAACTATTTAACCAAATAAAGTGCAGTTACTCTATGGCACGCTATTTTGGTAAACATTAAATCATGGATGACACTAAACAGAATGAACTCTGCAGTGAGCAGATCCAAATGAATCTAGTGCTGAATTGATGCAGCTGCAGTCTCACAACAGTATCAATTGATTGCAGTCTACCTTACAACTACACTGCCAGACATATTAGACCCTACGACAAAAACACCTACCTCAAGAGCAAGACCACCCAATATGTCTTTTAGAATGTAGGGTTCCAGAAGCTCCAAAAATGTACCTGAACATCAGTGTGAACAGATATCAAATGATATTTCCTTCAAGGTGCATCGTATATCATCCAATACAACTTCTAGTAAAAACAAACATAATGCCAAAAAAACAATTTTTCCGTGGGGAACATACAAACAGATGGGAAAAAATAAGAGAAGAAGACGCAGGGAGATCTGGACACACCTCTTTGCTCAACAGCCACAAACTTGCTGAAAACATTCTCAAATAAGACGTCCTGTTTACCAATGTGCACACAAAATTCAATAGCCACGCCACCAACTCTTGCATACTGTTCTCGAACCTCCTGCAGATCTTGACCCTGGCCCTCTGAACCTTGTCGATTAGCAGTTTGAGATGCTACCGACAAGTATTCAAAAGCCATGTGAATATAGGCAGACGAGTGCCAGCAAAGTACTCATAATAGCCTCCCGCATTGCATCTGATCCCCTTGGAAGACCAGTTACCCCTCTGGCTCGTCCATCATAAAGCTCCATTGCAATGTGAAACGCACACATCCAGTCGCCAGCATCTTCGAGTGCTTTGATGCGCTCTCGCCAAGGCAGCAAACGAGCACGCCATAGCTGTTGGGGACCCATTAAATACAACGCAGCTCCACATACAGATAGCGAACTATGATAGGCTTTCTCTGGAATGCCAAGAGCGTTCATAATGTATGTATGGTAGATAAGAGCTCCCACATCTTCTTGTTCTCCCTTAATGGACCCACGCTCTAATTCAGCTCCTTCTTTCGTGAACAAGCAGAGTTCGTCCTTAGCTGTCACAACAACTAGCATCTGCATGCACCTATACACTTCAAAAATTCTCCAAACTCTTAAGGCAATGCAGAACATGGTATCTCATATTTATACTTCAACAGCTCACTATTCTAACAATGTTGCAGCAAAAAATAGAACTTAAATATCAAAGAGTAACTGATGGATCATATAGCAGCTTGATCGTAATCCAACCACCATGGCAATCTGCTGAACATATGAACTTCTTTCAGGAAATTGTTTTATAATACTAACCTGCTCCTCCAGCTAGGCAAGTCCAACAGCAGGACTGTCAAGTTCCCATTCTCTCACTTTTCTCAGATTTGAGTTCGTCAGTTGCCATATGAACATCTTAGTATCCCAACCCGGCAACCCATAGCTAACATCGGCAAGTCGTTGTCATCCACGATATTATTAATCGTGTCGCCATCATCTTTCTTTGCATCAGCACGGTCACTTCGCATCAGCACATTACTCCCATTTAATGTATTGGAGTTTGTGTTTCCACGAGAAGGAACCACAGTGGATCCCGGCTTAGAGCGAATACGCCTCCACGCTGTATACGCAATAGCACCATCTCGAATTCCCAATGGTCTAGTCAACTTTGACATAACTTCTAGAGTTGGCTGGCGTGCCTGCATATCAGAGGCCAGACGCACCCGCAACACAAGTTCAACTCTACATTGGTAAGAAGTTTCTCATAACAAGTAACACGCAGACCCTTACTAGGAAGACTTCAACAATATAATGAACTGCGGAAGGAAAAAGACTCACCACAAGAACAGTGTGGTGCGTGACCAAGACAAACATTGGCCTTGGTCTTTCATTGGATGGAGTTGCTCCGTCATAGAGGAACTTGCGACCAACGTCCATAGCACCCACACTACCAACCATTCCACCCACCACGCTCCCCATACCGCCCATTACACTCCCAAGCGTGGGTGGATGGGAGATTCGGCCTTGAGAAGAGGAGTTTAATCCATTCATATCTTATAGACTTTCGTCCGGTAGCAGAGGTGAAACAGATAGAACAGGACCTGTCTTGTCGCCCTCGAGGAGACACTGTCCGTGCACAATACCAAAAGGAATCTCCGCCGTCATCAGGTTCAGTATGTAAGATTCAACTCGTGGTGCAACTGAAGTGTGACCAAGTATTTGTTGTGCAAAACAATCACCAACGAAAACCAGTGTCACCGCAGATCTTGTCAATAAGGAGAAGACAAGAAGACTTCAGTAGTATAAGAAATATTGCAAAAAATCCTTCCACAAATGATAAAGTAGACAATCACAAACGTCTCGTTCTAGAGAGTAATTACCTGAGTTTCTACAGAAAATCGTTGAAGTAAAGGCATTATCTGTTAAGAAAAAGCGTGAAGCAAAAGCCTCCCTTTAGAGTCACCGCTAATTACTCTTAAGTTCCGTGCACCTGGGGCATCTTGTCCTAAGAATAGAGTATGCACAATGGCCTCTGAGTGCTCAGTACTCATCACTATTGATACTGATCTTCTTGAAACATCCCACAATCGTAGAGTTCCATTTGCATAGCCGACTAACAGGAGATCACCTTGATGGCTGAAGCAAAGAGAACTAACGGGTTCTTTAGTTTCAATACCACCTCCTAAGAAAAAAGCCTGCAAGATGAACAGTGTTCAGAGCCATAAATTTTTCTGAGCAATACAAAAAAGCTGTGAAACTACATTGTCTTCTATGTGCTCATTTGGGCCCGAATACCCAATGCCTCAATCATGCCCCAATCATAATTGATGTCAGTATTGATAAGGCAAAAGCATCTGCCTATATCCTGAGCAACATATTATTATCGAAAACAAATTCATCCCAATAAATAATTCATAGAAACAGAAACCCTAAACCAAATAACAAAAAAAAGATGAAGTCTCACGATCACTTCAAGCACTGAACAAAATTTTGTCCATAAAAGATAATACAATATTTTCTGAGAAAGAAGGGGCATATAGACCTTTTGAGATTCGAGCTCATCAGCACTGCGAGTGGTTGAATACTTGCTAGGAGTAACAAGAACAGCTCCTTTGGACAATCCAACAGCAATAAAATTTGCATGAACTGCGAGAGCTTGTGGGAAATCATAATCCCACCTTACTTGAGGTAGGGCTAACGCATGGGAGAGAGAGCCATAAGCATCAAGTTGCAATAGACCAATTGCAGGCGGACCTCTCTCGATGCCCTCCAGCCTCATTGGTTGAGCAACTGCACCTATCTCCCAATGCAAGCCCGACGTGGCATTTCGCATCTCAGTCTCTTCTGCCGACTGAAATGCTGTAGGTGGTTGAGTTGGTTCATCAATTGTGTCATCTTTGTGCTCCATAATTGTTTCTGGCCCACTGCACTTAATTTCAGAAAAAGCGCTGATGGAGGCTAGCTGGCTCTCATAACAAAAGACAAGCAGTGCAAGTTCAAGAATTGAGCTCAAAGGATGAGAAGCAATAGGACAGAATGACACATAATAATCAAATAATACATACTCATGTGCAGACAGATTTCTAACACATACCTTCAGCCAATGTCTGGCTTAGTCAACACCCCATGAAGCCGTTAGTTATGACGCTAGGCTTCATCTGATAAACTTCGTGCATTTCAAACGAACGTTCTCAAGGTACCGAGGGATGTCTGCACAACCGCAAGCATACACACGGGATATAGAATTGATGAAGGAAGATTCGATTCAGGTCTTATGCGAGATCTGCAGGAACCTCTTCCCTACGAATCAAATTTCACCTGCAACTCAATACACCGCGCTCCATTAGCCAGGCGAAGAAGCAAGGAAAATACCACCACAATAGACACATTGATTCAGAGCCAACCTTCATTAATCTATGAGTGCAAAAATAGCCAAAATTTCCAATACTATGATTTCCATATCTACAGGCACTAAAAAGGAAACTTCAAAAGAACCGCCGAAGACGTCAACAAAAGAATCGAAGACGGAGAGATAAAGTGTTCTCCAGGGTCGAGTAGGACTGAGATACTCACCAGACCTCAGATCGAATGCCAAGCAAACGAAGTCACGACTCCGCACAAGAAGACGAGTCCAGTGAAGGTGCCACTCAGATCTTCAATTGGAGATCGCTAGTGAATGTGCATCTCCTTCGACATTTGAACTACCTGTCATACGAAAACAAGGAACTCAGATAGAAACTTGGAATTCACAGGTAAACAGGGCGGTAAGTTGATGAGAGAAGTTGCAACTTTGGGGGTAATACGACAATTCATTGCATAGTTTTACATACATGCCGGGGACCTTGGTCAGTAGTAAGCGTTTGTGGGCGTGAGTCCTACTTACCCAGCTTGGTCAGTGGTCCTGCGTACGTCAATGCTAGATTCTGCACACAAGGACGGCGTTCATCAAAATTGATCAAGACATGATAAACGAGATGAACTGAAGTCCTCTGGAAAGTTCATACATCAGCCGATATCTTTACTTATGTGGGGATCAATCTAACCATTCATGCTGGTGTGGGTCAAGATCACTTCATCTCGTTTATCATGTCTTGAGAAACAGTGAATGCTAGTTAATGTTCTTACAAAAAAGGAACTGATCGATCATATGTAATTTGATATTGTCGGAATATGGATAAAGAGATACATCTGGATCTTTATTTCGTAGAAGCCCTAGGCTATAATGCAAGCTTTTGGTAACCTTATTACGTAAGAATAATAAGATCAATCATCCCCCAGCCAATAATGGAAATCAGTCAATCACGAAACCCTTAATCATCAATATCATCCAATTGGCCCGATTCCAGCGCCTAAAATTGTGACACACATATTCCCAAGGCTCTAAAATCTAGGACAAGTCTAGATTTACGTTTCAGGCCACGCATCCTGAAAATCGCCAAAATAGTGGAATACCAAAAATTCACCGACAATGACTTTACTCAATCGTACTGAGCTTCCAAAATCCTAAAACCCAAAACCCTCCACAATCTACAGCCGCGCTATGCACACTACGTCACGGTTGTTCCAAGAGGTGTAAGGAAGAGATCAGTACCAGAAACACAAAAGCCGGCGAGTGATCGCTCAAACCTGAGATGCGTCCATTGTAGAAGATCCCGGATATCCAACAACGTCCACCACTAGAGTCCGACTAAAACCACCACCATCTGCCTTCACTCGAGATCTTTCATTACCTCCACAATTCCACGCACGAAATCAAGGTCTTCGATGTGAAATTGATATACCCCCTAGGACTTCCACCACGCTATCCATGCAATCTCCTGCCGTCACAAGAAAAATTGAACTTTCACCGAGAACACCAGTAGTAAACCTTTCTCTTGCTCCTGCCACCAAATCCTAAAGAAACTGAAATCTCTAGGCCTAAAACACTAACATGTTCAATCCTATACATTCAATGAGGCTGTTTACCTCCCACAAGAACTCCAATCAGCCCATCTCGTCCAAAAATTCAGCATCAATATCCACCCACAAATCATCCCTGATCATTACTTTCCAATTCTTCCTGCAACTACAGAGGGAACCAATTTGCATCCCTGATCATTGCTTTTCAATTCTTCTTGCAACCGTAGAGGGAACCTATTTGGACAAATGTTTGTCTCTCCAGCCTAAATCATTCTTCCTGTTCTCACTAACACTTTTTACTCCATTTCTCATCACAATTTTCTCCAAACTCCCCCACCCTAACTAACACACACACAATTCAAAGTGGAAGAGAGAGAGAGGGCTTCAAACCCTAATTTGCATACTATAATTTGCATAAGGTATATCAAACCCACTTCACAGAGTAATTTTCGTGAATGATTTCATCATGCCCTAATTTATTGTTAATCTGATAATCTATACCTTAAGTTAGGCTTATACCTTAACCCTTTAACACCTAGATGGTAAAAAAATGGCCTATTGTTTACATTTTGGTTGCATTTACATAATACAAATGGAATCAACATAAAATGTGTTGAACTATAAAGTTATGGGCAAGAGTAAGTTGAAAATTTAGCAATTAAAAAAAAAGAAGTAAAATTAAAGATTTTGTGCCTATGCAAAGCTTGTATTCATGGAGTTTAGAGGTACATTGGGGTGAGGGAGAGTACTTGTCAGGAGCTATAGAGGTTGCATGGAGGATGACCAATGTAGCAAGTAGGTAACAATTATAGCAACTCCATTGCAGTCCTAGTCTTCAAATACCACATGAGTACAAGCCTAGTCCTTGAGTCCCAATGATTTTTTTGAAACAAATGAAATAGGTCCAAACATTTTTATAGATTTGCTTGGGAATACGAACTTTGGGCCTAGTTTGTTGATTTTTTAATTTTAGAGTAGCACGATAACTTTCATTTATACCATATTCTTATGCACTAAAATATAATGGTATATACATGCTTGGTGAAAATTTCAAAGTTTTTGAATCTATTCTGTATTTGATATGAGTTTTTTTTTCATTTTTCTCTTAAGAAATTCACAATAATTTCAAATAATCTCAAAGTAGAATTTTAGATCTCATTTGAGCATAGTAGAATAATTTTTTTTCCAAAGTTATGAAATCAAGCCAAATTTTAGTTACAAAAATTGGTTTAAAATTTCAAGACTCCAATAAAAAGTTATGGAAAAATTTTAGAGAGTGTTTTAAATTGTCAAAAAAAATGTCCCTTCCAACCCCTCTCTGAAATTTGTCCATAACTTTTAGTTGGAGTCTCAAAACCTCAAAAAAAATTTATGGATAAAACTTAGTATAACTACCCACTTTTTTTTAGTTCAAAGTTTTTTGAATAAAAGTATTCTACTATGCTAAAATGAGGTCCAAAATTCTACTTTGAGCACAACTCTTGCATTTTGACAATGAGTAGTGAAGCTCTCAACTTCAAATTATCCCATACCCTTTGAGGATTCATGATGGACAATTCATTATGAAAATTTGTTCCCACACACTTTTAGATGAAAGGTCCATTTAGAAACAATGCTATTGAAGTCAATGGGGACCTTAGTTAAGACATGCTATGGCATTACCTTATATCATATCAAGATGTTTTGAAGTCCCAGAAAGTTGAAGCCATGTTTCTAAATAAGGAATGCTTGAGTTGAGTGTTGCTATGACAAACCTTGTAGCATCACAAGATGTTTTGAAGTATTATCCTAGTATCATACCTCTACATTTGGATGATATGCATGTTAATGCTTTCACTTACCTATACTTGTGCCCTTATAAAATATTAATTCACCTAAGCCTATCTATAAAAAATGTGAGAACATTAAGAAACATTTGTCACTGAAATGACTCTTGTAATTAACATTTGAAAAGTATTTTAATTGATATTTTTTATTTCTAATTCTAGGATGGGGAAGAAGTTTAGGTCCTAGGTGAAGAAGAATAAAGCAAAAAGGTGGAAGGATGCTAGGATTGAAGATCCTAGCAAACATGAATGTTTGTTTTGCAAATGTATCATACCCTTCTTCTAATGGTACATATATGCCTTTGAGGACCTCTTGAAAGTAAAATATGTTCCATTTTTTAGTGAAATTTTTTTTAATAGTTAACCTTCAAAATTGCCCATAATTTTTTTTTAAATAATCAAAAGTATTTTATTGCTAACACAATGTTAAGTCTGAAATTTTAGATTGATCATGTATGGTTGATTGGGCAATTAGGGATAAAGAAAAATATTCATTTGGCATTGAAAATTCTATGCCTAAACACGATTTGGTATTTCAAAGTTCATCTCTAAATCTCACATCTAACATGTATATCTCCCAACTAACACTTGAATTGTGTGCACTGCTCGGTCTGGTGAGTAATGACTGAAGGCCATCAATTTTGTCACAGTGGCCTTTTTCTGTGTACACCTAACTTGTTTTCTAAGGTTGTATCTCACCACCCAATAATACGGATTTACTCCATAGTATATGAACAACTTCTTTTAGAACCACCCTACACTTTCCAATTTATCATGTTCAACATTTTTTTCCCTTGGTATTTTGACATTTGAAAAATGTACTTAACTACAATATATATGATAGGAAAAAAATTTGCCTTCAATATAGTCCATCTTTGTGGACCTAAAGCCTATTGCATTCTCCTTTCATCAAAAATACAATGAAGTAGATGGTGAGTCTCTCTAAACCCATGGGCTTTAAAGAATTAAGTTGAGCTATTTGTTTGTTTGTTACATTGAGACTTCCTGGGTTGTGTGTCCCCTAGTTACATGCTTGGTACTGACAAAAAGCCCTCGGCAAAGAGGGGTGCATGGGCTTTGTTTTGTGACATTTAGACCTACAGTGAGAAAGTTATTTAATTTAAAAAAATTTATAAATTAAAAAATGAGAAAAATACTTTTACTTTTATTTAAAGAGATTGAAGAGGGCTTCGCCATCACTTTTAACATCCCAATGATTGTGGCAACAACACAAGGCACACTAGTCCATACCTTAAATTAGGTTGTTTGTTTTGTTTTGTTTTGAATGTTTTGTTTTGTTTGTTTATTACATTGAGATCTCCTAGACCATGCATCCCCCGGCCATGTGCTTGGTATCGTTGGAAAGCACTCAACAAGGAGGGGTGCATGGGCTTTGTTTCATGGCATTTCGACCTACAGTGTGAAAGTTATTGAATTTCCAAGTATTTTTTTAATAAAAAAAAATTAGAAAATTACTTTTACTTTGATTTTGATTGTGGCGCATGTTGTGGCAACGGCACATGGCACACTAGTCCATACCTTAAGGTAGGTTTTTTGTTTTGTTTGTTATGTTGAGATCTCATAGACTGTGCATCCCCCAATCCCATTTTTGGTACCATTGGAAAATCCTCACCAAGGAAGGATGCACAAGCTTTATTTCATGGCATTTGGACATGCAGTGCAAAAGTTATTGAATTTCTAAGTTTAGGTAAATCAAAAAATTCAAAAGTCACTTTTACTTTTAAGTGAGGAGTTTAAGGAAGGCTTAGCCATAAATTTTAACATCCCAATGATTGTGGCAACGGCACAAGGCATGCTAGTTTACTATAAAACGCATCAAAATAGTACAAACTACACTAATTTAGTACAAACTATACTAATTTGGTATAAATTATTCCAAATTAGTGTAAACCCCCCTACTTTATTGTTTCTATTATTGTTTTAGTACTCTAGTGGTAATTTTAATTCAAGACCCCCTATTTTCATATCGGAAGACATGGGTAATAAAATTCTTCACAAAGATATTGGAGCCAAGAAAGCATTAGATTTCCAATAGAAATCAATTTTTCATTGATACTCTTTAGCTAATCATTTGTAATTCTACTTAAAATATAAATTTAAAAAATATATAATACATATGACAATTTAGAAAAATGAATCTGCAACCATGGGGGTTCAAATCTTTGGGGTTTCTATACTAACAAATACAAGGCTCAATGTTGTTTATTAGTCCACATGCACCTCCAAAGTCCAACACAACAAGTTGAGAGTTGCCAAAAATTCTAAACATTTGAATATCCAACTATAGAATCTTCCACTAGACTTGTATGAAAAAATGTGGAAGAAATTTCAGAAAATTTGAGTACATGGATTGCAAGATATTTTCATTTAAAGTGAAGAAAACAAGATGTTTTTACACCTTGCTAAACTAGATAATTAGACTTTGAATTGTCTTAACTTAAGATTTTGCACTATAGATTTTGAATTTTTTTAAAATTATATTGAAGAACTAAGCTAAGAATTTGAGGAAAAAACTCCCAAAACTTAGTTTTCTTTCTTCAATAAATTGTTATGTAGAAGTCAGTACCACATTGAACAAAGAATTGAATGGATAATAGTTTTAAGATAGAATTGAAGCACATTAATTCAATTATTATGATGGTTATAACAAAAAGAATAAACCTTGTGCAAATTTTTTCTTGAAAATTGTAATAATTGAGTTAAAAATAGATCCAATATGTTATTTTTCCCAAAAGTACTATGACTGCCCATAAAATTACTAATGCTCCATAAACTTTCTCATTATTAATCTAAGTGAAATGAATCAGTCTTTACATATATAAAAAAAAATATAAATAAAAATCATTATTATAAAAGATATTTCAAATTTTTGTGACTTTTTGGGGTTGCTCAAGCTTAACTATTTTGAGCTTTGTGTGGCATAACTAAAGCTTCTTGACATTGATTTAAATAAGAATTACATTACTAAAAGCTAATGTGTTTTTCTATTTTAATAAAGGATTCAAAAAATCATGCTGAAAATTAAAATTGTAGGATCTTCATGGAACCTTCAAATGTCCTTCAAGGGGACATTTGAAACTTTAGGGGTTATAGGGTTAATCAAAATAAAATGAATCAAAGGTTTTTGAACAAACATCAATCCATCCAATAAAATAGAAAAATTAGTGAAATTTTTAAGTGAATTTACTAAGATACCTTCTTTGAGATGGAAATTGAAAAAAATCTTATTATGACTTTTGCAATGATTACCTTTCAAGTGCTTTTCTTTAGAATTGTGAAGAAATTATTGCAATTGATGTAGAGTTTTGTTGAAAAAGCAAAATTTAACCTTCAACAATGATTACTTCCAATGGAAGCTACTTTATCCATTGGTTCATGTAATCACCTCATTTTCTATGACCATTGTGGTTTGTACATCATGCTTTGTTTGTGTTGTTTGTTTTACTAGATGTTTGTTCTCCACATGAAGGACTACTTTTCTAGATTTCTACATTTACGTGAGTATTGAATTTCCACCACCAAGGAATCCTTAGTCCAAAACTGGATGCTAAAACCTTTAATTTTAAATAGGCATCACAAGTAGCATAGAGAGTAACGAAGCCCTCGTAATAAACTTGGTTTTTTTAGTGAGACTCAAAAGTAATTATCTTGAAGGCATAAATTGAAGTTGAATAATAGAAATTTTGTAAATAAAAATACTCACATTTTATAGTATGTACAATTAATGCTTGAACCCCTTGAAAATTCCCCAAATAAACTCAAATGACTTCAAATTGTTTCTCCAAATGCATATATCTCTTTAGCATTTACAAAATATCAATTTAAAATAAATGATCTTAAACCACATAGTATGTAAAGATCTCATAGCATTCTGAAACTTCAAGGTAGGTGGTCTTTTTTTCACCATGATACAAGGTTCTTTTCACTACAAGAAATCTTGAATGTTAGCTTGCCCACTAAGGTAGAAGCACCTAAATGTAACACAATCCGTTTGATGAGACCTAAAAAAACAACTAAAACCAAACGCTTGTGGATCCAAAGTAGACAAGTGGGCTTCAAAAGTAGACATGTGGGGTTCCAAGAATTTGTCACTCTTCCAAGAAGCAACCAATCACCCGTACTTGATCCAAGTTCAGAGAGTGTTGCTTTTGGATGTTTCTGTGCCCACTTTGGTGTTAGTCTAGTGTCCATAGTAGGTGCATCTACAAAGTTCTTTTCAAAAATTCATATAATATTCATACAAGCTCAAAAAAATACAAAACCAATTTTGTTGGTTTCCTAAACCATTTCCTAACACACACACATACACATCATTTTTTCTTGTACGCACCCTCTATATCAAGAGATTTGAAACAAGTGTCACATTTAGCTACTTCTATCTTATTCATGGGCCATTTTATACATAAATATTTTTTCTTCAGTAGAGTTAATTGTAAAGTTTGTCCAATGTTTATAAATGGGTGTCAGAGAAAGGTTTAACTAAGAATATTATAAAAGAAATACAACACCAAATTAAATCAGACCCAAGTTTGGGTGCTCCAAGGAGTTTTGTCCTATGTTTTTCCTAAACTTTGGCTTCTAATCATGTAATGCACAAACTTTACAATTAACTCTAATGACCTTGTAGAAGGACCTCCATTTTAACCCCAAAAGGACCAAGGTGCATATTTTGGCAACATAAAAAATTTAAACAGGTACATGTGATTAGAGATTTCGATGATTATGGCCCAAATTTTAAACCTTTAAGGACTGGTCGACTATATTGTGGTCAATCTGGACACTTTTTACTCGGTGGGTAGAGTTTGTGAAAAATTTAGGGAAGGACCAAAGGGACTGGATGTGGGGATTTGTGAACTACATCCATTAGGCAAGAATCACCCCAATCCAAGCTTGTATGTGAAAATGGGATTCAAAATACTAACACAAAAGTTGCTGTAAATACGGCAATTACTAGTGAAAGATGGACATAAATGAGAAAGATACACATGTTTGTAAAATGCACTATGCCCCCAATGCATGTGTACAATCAAATCTTCGTTTTAAACTACTGATGTATTGTAATTTTAATTTTTTAGTTATGCAACAAAAGTAGGTTGCCCGCCCCCCAAATCAACCACGGTCCTTAAAGGGTTAATAGAAGGTGTGGATGAGGAATATCTTTCATGTGAACTAAATTTCAAGACATTTTGAAATATGCGTCAAAAGTTATGGCCTAATATGTAGTTTGTTTCTCAACTCGGGTAGTCCAGGCAGATCTAAAAAAATCACTTTTTTTGAAAATAAAAATTTGAAATTGATTTTCTAGATTTGTATGTACATAGAAAGCTTTGAATCATTCCATTTTGATCAATGATTCTAAAGTTATGAGATGTTTTAGTTTGCAGGCAAGTATGGATTCTTTACTCTAAAATAAACTTTGAAGTCATTTCTTTTACTCAATTTTCAATATTTTTGGAAATTTAAAAAAAAAATTAGGTGTAGATTGTTTATTACATCATTACAACCATTGGGATTGGCAATTTTCAATTCCATTAATAAATTGTTAACAATGTAGTATTGGGAATCATTCTCTACATCTTTCTACTTACTCTATTTTTCCTATATGTTGCACAATTCCAAATGATTTGGAAATTTTCAAACATGTAGCCAACTTGCTTTAAAGAATGAATCCAAAGAAGCACCACCATTTTGGACATTTTTTCATACAAATGTGACCTTGTGAAGTGCAACTGCCCGGGCTTTCACAAGGCCAAAAAAAGGATTTTTGTCACTTCAAATGCTAATATCTTGCAATCTGTATGGTGGAAATTTCTGAAATTTTTTCCACATCTTCTCAATCTAATGTACTACTAGATCCTATGGTTACATGTGTCCAAAAATGATATTTTAAAAAAAAATTCTACTTATATTAGAAATGGCAGTTTTTGAGAGTTTTTGGTGACAACATAATAAAGGAACTTTAGGGGTTAAAAATGTTATTAAAAAATACATATTATCATAAAAATATGTGGGTTTGATTCTTTATGTGACTATAACACATACATACTATGATTTATAAGATGGATGGATTGAACCAAAAAAACAATGGTATGTTAGGTTTTGGCATGAAAGTGAGTGAATACATGGACACGCATTTAACACCAAGAAGGATAATCTTTCATATCTATCCTACAGATACTCTTATCCGGGAAGTGTGAGGAGTTAGAAAATTTGTTACAAATACTTCTTGCAAAACCTATAGCTCTAAAAATCTACATACATACCATTATTGATAATTTTCCTTCTAATTCATTGGACACAAGTATCTTAGGAAGGGTGGCAAGGTAGTGTGATAAATTGCCCTTTAATTTATATTTATGTTATATTAGTTTCAAAATAGTCAAGATCAAAGCACCATAAATTTTTTTTTAAATATAAATACTTAATGGCTTGACCACTAATGTACATTTCTGAAGGATATTTAAAAACCAAAATTTACATATTTATATCTCTACAACATCAAAAACATCAATAATGAGATAAATCTTACCATTCATGATTTTTTTTTTAAAATTATGCAATACTCTTATATAATAAGATAACTTATGATATGATTGCTTGAAGTTTTAAGATAATTTAAAGACCCTTATTTGACAAGTGTCATACACAACATAGTTATATGAAAAAAAACTAGTTTAACCCCTAAAGGACCGAATAACTGTTGAATGTATGCAAGTAATCTCGGGTAGATTTGTATGAAGTTGTTAAGACTTTTTCTCCTAACTTCAAACATTATAATCTTTCAATCCATACAATCAAAGTTTCTGAATTTTTTTCCACACATTCCCATAGTAGTCTAGTACACATTTGTATGGTTGAATTTTGAAAAAAAACTTATTTTTGTCATTTTTTTGTCATTGCCCTAAAAAGTGGCAGTTTTTCACAATTTGTGTCTAAAATGTGCCTTGGTCCTTTAGAGGTTAAATCGAAGTGAACTATAGTAATTGATAGTAGTTTAGAAAGTGTCTAATTTTTTTGGTACATGAAATTCATTATATTTTTCAATATTATTTCAATTTATACCTGTAAATCAATGTTTTCTTCATCATATCTTTATATATATTTATAACATGTTTTTCATATCTTTATAGTGGTTATGTGAACTATTCTGATCCAATGCCTAACATGACGAACTGCGATTCTGACTTTCACCCACAATGATCTCAACAATTAAAAATTTCAGATTTCTCATACAATCGCATGCAAATCCCATCTAGGTTATTGCCTAAAATGTAAAACCTCTACACATAAAGTCCAAGGTCACTGTTGGATTCACCTAATTTCAACAACTTGAGAGTCATAATTTATCGTATTCATAGTGTTCAAAAATATAAGCTACTGCAAGAGATGCTGAAAACCGCTAACAATAGGATGTAACAAAAATCAACGAAATATAATAATAGAATTATACTCAGATACTTATTTGGAAGACTTCAGGTGTACTTACCTTATAAGGGTCATCGCTGGCCCACTAGCATACTGGTGCAAGGAGAACACCCTAAGAATTCTCTTCAATATTGTAATCTCAGCACATGCCTTCGCAGGAAACAATGAGTAGAACTAAGAAAGAGCAATTCTAAATAGAGAGAATCATGTAATCGAATGAATTTGGCCTCCAAAGTTGCCAAAGCACATGGGCATTTGAAATGCCAAATCAAATTGAATTCAATTGACACAGAATAACTTTGAGTCTAAGGTTTGCTCAACATGATCATGGGGCAATCTACGGTTACTAATATTACACTCTATTACAATTCAGACTGATTAGATCCAAAAATACGGTAGAACAATCCCTGTAGTCGAAGCTAATGTTTGCCTCTGCTTAGTAATTGGTGCTAAGTTAAGCACTTTCTGACAAGATTCAACACTTCTGCATGGCATCATATGCATGCAAGTCCTCCTTTAAACTCAAATGTCTCGCGTACCATAACTCGCTGTGGACCTTGCTTGGTCATTAATCATGCCGAAGGCCTTTCCCTGACACTTTTCCTAACCGAGCAAAAGCGCCGTCAACAGAACCTCTTATCATGATGTACACGTCGTCTTCAAACTTTCCAAGAGCTTCCTGAGTCGCAGTTTCTTCAATATGCCACAAGGTGCAGCATTCAACTCGCCACCTTGTCAGCAGCCTATCTTGCACTTTTATGCAGTTTGAATCCAAATATTCTCGGTACATAGCTCTGGGTTGGCTTTGTAGGCTTGATATAAGGATATGTCATCAAAAAAAGATGTGGGAAAGTCGTTCCAAAATATGCACCATCAATGTCTGCACGTTGAGTTAAGTTTGGCAAACAGTAGAGGTAGACCCGTCACTTCAAATGCATGTTCGAATCAGAACCAAAAAACATCAGCTATCATGAAACTGTAAAATATCTGAAGGAATGTCACAACCCAAGCTCCTTACAATCTAACAATCCCCAGGGATCATCTTAAATGTGCAGAACAAGTGGACAAGACGTGAAGAAAAAGTGAAGGCCAAAAAGTCAAAAAAATACTTGAGAGGATACTGCCTTGATATTTCGATCTGGGGTAATAGATATCTTCGCACTTGGGACAATATATCTTCACTGTACTAGTTCGAGGGACATCTGATTGTCCCATAGGCAAACATGGCTGGCCTGAGCAGTAGACCCGGGGGCATCTACCAAAGTCCACATTCTTGCACTTCTCAAGCTGCATTCAAAGCCATATCGTTCAGAATTGGTTCTAAATCCAAATCTGATAGAAAATTGTATACATTGGGGAGTACGTAAATGACTTCATAGAAAACTTTCAGGCCTAAGAAGCAAACATACCATCGCATTCATCCCCTTGCTGGTCAAGATGTAACGGACATGAATTAGTCCATATAACATCTCTGCAGCAGACTCAACCATTTCATTCTGCTCCTCGGTTAAAATATCATCTGATTTCACCAACCGAAACCACACAGACTCGTTTAGAATTTTCGATGAATGAACGTGATAGCGAATGGGAGCATCGACTGAGGCTAGCAAGAGCGTTGGTCATTAGGTCATCGTCAAGAAAACAGATGCAAGATTTCTTGTCAGAAATGCCAGTTATTAGGTACAACTGATATTCATTTTGTAGGCATGAAAATGAAATGTTAGGCATGATATTCGTATGACAGGTATATAGCAATCATATGATATTCTAGGCGTTAGTCATGGCGGTGTTTTATAGTAATATTCCCGTGCGTTATAACCGATACAGTTTGACCAATATTTATACTCCCAGAAAGTCGTTGCCAATGAAAATATTATTACATGATCACAATTAGAAAATGTGGACTCTTACCGCTGGGGGATTCGACATCCAAGATTAGATCGAGCGCATAATCATAATATGGAACCTGGCTACTGAGGCCGCTTAGGTTGAAATCGTCCTGAATATACTCATCGTCCACCTCGCAAAAAAACTCATTGCCCCTAAGGCCGCAGAACCACGAAATCCAAGACGTGTCCTCCCCATCTGACCCACTTACATCCGAATCCTCGGTGTCCGATTCAGAATCCTCTGCAATCACTACAGTATGGGTCAGCTTTCAGCAAAAGAAAATTGATATGTAAGGAGTTGAATCCTATTTGAAACATCAGATTCAGACAATGTCACAGCAGACGGTAGGGGATACTAAAATCTCTAGAAACCTGATATCGTATCCCGGTTCCCAATAACAGATCCCCTATTCACACACTGACGTGATAGAATTTATTAGAAAGTGCTGAAACCAGGACTTGGCCAAATGTCTTTAGTCACTGATCTTTGAATCGAAACGGGGTTTGCCTACTGTCCAGTAAATGCATGAGAAATTCCTACACAGCGATACACATCTGATTTCCACAGATTTGCTGCCGCACTTGAAGATAAATACATCCCCCAAAACTTACACTCCGACGAGTGATAAATTGACAGAAACAGTATCCTCGACTTTACATTGCTCACATTATGCAAAAAACGAGACCAGAAAACGAAATTGACTCACCATCGTCAGGGTACTTGGCTTTCTCTGGAGCAACAGGCCGGACTTCATGTCCAGAGAATCGGCGAGCAGCAGCTGGCGCAGGAGCAACAAGCTTCTCCCGTCCATTTCCTCCTTTGGAGTTCGACGGGGTGGGCTTCTCCCCAACGTCATCACTCCGCTTCTTGTTCTCAGGTACTTCCCGATACACCCCCCCTTTCTCTTCCGCGGCCAGCGACAGGCCTCGATCCTTGTACATAGTAGCCTTCTAGTTAGGGCTTGGAGCTTCTTCTCCTTGGAAGCTTGGAGCCCCCCTCAGCTCCTCCCCTCTCTAGGAGACACAAACCCGTCTACTCGTTGTCCGCAGATTCATCATCCCGTCCAGTCTAACCACATCATGACCACGAACTCAATCAACAAAACTCCACAACACAAGTAGTACTTCCCACGTTCCACCATCTCCACGATTGAATCCTCCCCCAGCTCAACACCGCGAACTCACAACCAAACTCACAAACCCACAAACTCCACAACAGCTGTCAAACCTACTACTACACTCCCAGCAACTTCTTCCTCAACATCACTCCACACTACACTTTCCAACTCATCAAATCTCACAACCCTAACCCAATCCAAGAACTCCGGAACAAACCAATCAACCACACTTGATGACGCACCAGAACCGAAAAAAAAAAATTAAAAATTAAAAAAAGCAAGCAAACAAGAAACTCCTGAGCTAGAAACAGACAACAAACCAGAAAAGCAGACGAGGAATCCACCACGACATAAGCTTACCTCGAATGACGACTGAACTCGGCTCGACTTTGGCTTCGGCTTCGGCTTTGGCTGGGCTGTGGCGTAGCTTCGTTGGTTCCAAACGTCTCGGTAAAAGCAAGGAAAAGAGAAGCTAAAGAAGGGATTGAGGTTCAGCAGATGTCAGAGGCGAGAAGGACCGGGAATGAGTGCTACTGCTACTGGCTATGGCGATGAAGAGAGCTTGGCAAACGGGGCGCTTCGCAACGGGCGTCGAGGCCGAAAGGAGGCCTGGGAAGAGGAGAGCGAAGTTTGTAAAAAAAGCTATATGCGGAGGTGCCGAAGTGGGTGCGTCGGAGAAGGAGAATGTTCCCTAGTGGGGAACGGTGGGAACGGTGGGAACCGTTGAAGGGGCGACTGGTTCCACGGTGAGGGAGGGGGGGGGGGCGTTTTCGGAAGTGACGAGGGCGTTCTCCGGGGAGGAAAGAAGGGGAACGTGGGCAGAAAGGTCATCAATCTACCTGGTGCTGGACATGATGGCCCTAAATTAACCCCCAGTTTTTTGTTTTTTGTTTTTTATTTCGTTACAAATTTGGGAACTTTGCTATGATGCAAAAATAATGGTGGTTCCATGGATGGAGAAATATTCAAAATGGATGAAAACATTGGTGATGGGAAGAAAAACTTCAAGTTGAAATTTTGCACTTCTAATGATAATTTTTTTCATCTAGAAAGGTATGTTGCCATCTTGGGGGGGGGGGGAACCTTAGAGCATAATGTTTTGTTTTATTGGACAACAATCAAGAGAATGGAATATGTAATCTTGGGGGAGGGTTACTTTTGTCCTTTATCTTGAAGGATTTAACCATCCACTAGGCGGAAGATGAATATTTTGTGAAAAGCACACTTTGTCCAATTGCTCTTCATTGAGCAAGTTCAAGAAAAATCATGTAATATATCAATGGAAAGAAGACATGATATATTATTTTAATTAGTGTAAATTTTTGAAAGTATTCTTAATTACTACAATACTATAACTAGGGGTTGTCACACCTTCTCCAAACATCAAACTTCTATGAAAAATGAGAAGTCCAAGAATGAAAAGAAGAACCAATCAAAAGCCCCCTTGAGTGTCGTGCAAAGAATGAGAATAGAAAATGGACAATAATTTACCGATCAAACAATAAAACCTCCACATCAAAGGTTCCCCAAATACAATTATGGAGGACATACATTCATTACCCATCCACAACTAAAGCTCAACTTTATGGAAAGAGACACAATTGTTTCCAAAAATACAATATGCGAGGGAGGAGGTGAAAAGATGAATATAATGTGCGAGGAGATGGAAATCTAGATGAAATTTTTTTTGGAAGAAATCTTCTCCACGCCCATTCTTCACCTCCAACAAAGAAGAATGACCATTTTCCATCTTTAGAGAATGGGACCTCCGCAAACCAGGAGAGCCAACGAGAGAGTGCCCCGTTCCGATTCTCTAAACATTGAGAATGGGGAGAAGAAGGTGTGACAACTGTTACAACTGTTACTGTTTACCACTTAGGGTTTAGGAAACACCGTTTTATTCCGTTTTTGAGGGGAACAAACTGGAATTGGACATTGGATGAATGAAAATCGACGATCACCGTGACGGAGATTCGGAACGAACGAACTCTGTTGACCCCTGCTCTCCTTATCCAACTCCTCTCCCTCTCCCCGCGGCTTTGTGTCTTGCCCAAGCCTTGCTGCTCCTCCTCACTTGCAGCAGAGCTTCGTCACTTCCCTTCTCCTGCTCTTCTCCACCTCGTCGCTGCCGCATTGCCAGCGGCTGTCGGAGAGACTTCTTCATTCGAATTCAAGAGAGTGACACTGCGAATTTTGAGTGAGTACGGGGTTTGTACGCAATGGCAGCCGGGGCTTGCCAGATGACATCTCTGCGAGTGTTCCAAAGCCTCGGAACCGCAGCCCTCGACGTCCGGGGTTGCAGCAGGGCCACCGCCTCGTTGGGAGCTAGATGCGGAGGTTTTAGAACGAACCTGAGCACTGCTGGCTGGGGACAGAGAAGGAGAAGGAGCATGAAATTGGTCGCTAGTGCAGTTGTGGACGAGGCCGTGTCTGCGAGTCAAATCGAGTCCGGGGTGGAGAGCCTCGCTATGTACTTTAAGGTATTTTTCTCGTCCGCGGTTACTTCGTGTAGGAGCTAATTGGAGGTTAAGATTATCCTGGATTTCGCATCCTTAGGAAACTGTGGATTGCCGTTGCGGGATTGTAGAATTTCTATTTTCAGGCAGTCTCTTCTTTATCGACATTGTGATATTTGAATAGTTGCGAAACCCTATCCTCAACTGTACTGTAAGGTAGGGGTGCTTTTGATGTCTGGCATAGGTACTGCTCGAATTGGTGCGAATTTATGTTTGTTCTTGTTGGTGAGTGAACGGGGATTCTAACGCACCGAAGCATGCAGTATTTGGATACCATATAGAAAAGTTATGAAAGGTCGAGTATTTGTGGATGTTCTGAAATGAAATTCAACAGTAGGGACCTATTGATTAAGAGGATGCACGCCAGCTGAACATCTGATCTAGTTGCGTTTCTAGGTCTAAGGCAAGTTTGGGTGTCTCTTACCTTAGAAATACAAGAGACTGGGATCTATACCTTAGTCTATTTTGTTGGTTTTCTCTTTGTAATGCTATATCACTTGATAATTCTCCAGGGAGTAGATAGAGAACGTGACGGTCTGCCAAGGGTTTATGCTATGTTATCTACAATTTAGCATGAATCTTAAGGTTTTAAGAATTTACTCTCGGTTGATGTTTCAGGCCGAAGGATCATTGAATGAAAACGCTGTCTCAAAAGTCACGAAGGTTCTTGAGGTAATCCTGTTTCTCTTCCCTACTTTTTCGAGAGGAGTATTCGTGGCATTCCTCCCTATCCATTGAGTTGGGTGAGCACATTTGTCACCAAGAAAGATTTTAAACTTTTCTAGTCGGGGCACCTTCTCTCTGTTTTGGGGGATTGACGAGGCTAATGGACGAACTTGCCTCCGTGTTCCAGGGAACTGAGGGTGTGAGCAAAATCAAGGTCTCCATCGACGAGGGTGCTGCCACCGTTGAGGTAATTGGACCTCCCTTTTGACGAAATCGGAATTGAATCATTGCTACGTGATTTTTGCAGTGGCTGTTTTTTGAGTTATCCCATTCTGTAATGGACCACGATCTCCAGCAGCCTTTAGATGAAGTTCGTCTATCAAATCTCATGAGGCCAACCTGCACAGCTCTGCAACCGGTTCCCGAGTCTTCTCCAGGACTTGCTCGGAATATCCTTGTAGAGGAATTCGAATGTGGACATTTCTACTTGGTGGGCTTGAGGGTTTCCGAATTCTAACGTTGACTATTTTGATATTTCAAGAATAGACCAGGAAGGCGCTGGAGAGTTGTTGTCCACAATTGTTTAGCATTCTTTGTTGGTGCACAGAGAACTAGAGATATCTGGAGAGACTTTTTAAATAAAAATTACATGTGGAAGTGACGACAACATGGGTGTGATGTGTGCAGTTAGTCAAGCAGACAAACATCCAAGCAACTGGTGTTGCTTCAAGTTTGGTAGAAATCATTGAGCAAGCAGGGTTCAAGATGCAAGCTCTGAGCTTAGGCTTCGATGACGACGATGATGAGGATGATGATTTGATCGACTACGACGCTTCCACGTACACTGAAGAAGAGGAGGCCAGTACAGAGTAGACGATGATTAGTTGATCTTAAGTTTTTTTTCAGTTCACATATCTCCAGTCTTTCTTGTAGAGAGGAAACATTCATCCTCGACTCTAGGAAAATGACGAATGCACCTGGTCTCAGCTCAATACAAGCTCAGAAGGTGAGCAATTTTTTTTCTTATGATTGAATTCGCAATGTGTGTGACCTTACAATATGCTCGCTCTAGGATAATTTTACTTCTTTTGAATAATGCGCTTTGTAGAGTATATGCAGTTCCGTCAATTAATTGAGGATCACCCTGTAGGAAATCTCATACTCTTAATTCAGTAGAAGATTGAGAGAATTTCGAATCCTGCAAAAGCGTGTCTTTAGAATTTCGAAACATGTTCTCTTGTCTAACATTTAACGTGTAGACTTGATTAGTTAGTCGTTGGTGGAGCAAAGGAGAACTTTGTAGAATATTGTACTGTACAGGACATTATCCTGCACTTTATATGTTTCCCCGGAAGTCAACTTTGGGAGCCAGGCCATGTTTATTTTGGTCCCCAAACTGCTTGTCACCATGAAGCTATGAACAAATACTTAGCTGTTACTTTGACCTCAGAGATTAGCTTGTAGCTGATATCAATATGTTGCAATAGATAATAGGACAGATTGAGCATCAGCTTTGTAAGTTGATTGGCACGGAGTACCCTACAATTGGGTCAGATTAAGATATAAATTACATATTTTTTGAAATGTCTTAAAGTTATGAAATATTAAAATTGAAATGTCCGAGAGGTAGCATAAATTTTTCTTCCATATTATCTACACTAAATAGTGAAATTAGGTTGCCTTAACAATTAGGTTGCCTTACCCCAAGAAAGTTACTTTACAAGTCATCAAAGTCAACAAATATTTATAAAAATATTTCCATTTGTACACATAGAGGTTCATGAGTCCCAAATATAACAATATGAAATTCAAAAGTAGTTCATTCTTGTACACTAATTATAAATATTTAATTAGTGTCAAATGTCGAGAAATTAGTGAGGGGCAACCTAATTTCACTATTTAGTGTAGTTTTTGCCTAGTTTTAAGAATACTTTATAATTATACAAGAGATTGCTAAGAATAACATTTTCAAGTGTAGAACTCTAAAACATTTAATTAATGATCATCAAGTTGAAAAGACATAACAACCAAGAAAAGATATGGTAGTAGAAAATAGCAATTTAGAAAAGATACAACGAAAAAATAAGGAAAGTCAAGGCAGCCCAAAACAAAAGACTTGTGGGAGATGAAAACCAAATAAATAAAAAGTTGAAAGTGTCGAAAGCCTAAAATGTGATTTTCAATTTGCCAAAATCATTCAACATTGAAAGTAAAGTATTACTTTTAGCAATTTATTGTTGAAATTGTTCCTAAGTATATCCTTCTTATTGATGAATTTCACTATCAAATTCAATTTTTTGATAAAGAGATGGCTTCAGTTTAAAAAAAAGTTCAAAACAATGTGCATGTGGTTTAATAAAAGCAGCAACTTCAATTTTCAATTTCTATTTTATATCTATACCTCATCTTTGGGAGTTTTTATACTCCAAAAAAATTAGATAATGTTATTATGTATGTAATAAAAAATGATCATTGACATATTTAGGATATATGACACAATCACATCTAGGGGAATATCTTAACCTAGAGAGAGATAAAATAACCCTACTAAAATCTAAAAGTAGTCAAAAAAATTCCACTAAACCTCCCTCCAATCTTAAGGTTAAGGTGTCCCCCTTGTGTACGTATAATTATGGATGCAATCACTTAAGGTAAAATACTTGAAGCTGGGGAGGATCAAAATAGATAATCTAATTGATATCAAAAGATCAAAATCAACCATTATCCCCCCTTCCAATTTCAATCCTTCAATGTAATGCTTTATTTTATCCATCCATAGTTAAATCTTATAACGGTATAGTGGATTCACAATGTCCGTTGAACGACTTTAGGGGTTTTGTAGAAACAAAAATGCACCTATTTATCCAATAATTGGACATTTTTGGTTGACTACCTTAGTGATGGGCTTTATCTTTTTAGAGTTAATCTTAGAAGGACATGACCTGATTATTAAGGTAGTCAACCAAAAATGATCAAATTCAATCCATGGATGATTAGGTACATTCTTCAATTCTATGGCAATCTTGAAAGTTATTCATCAAATGCTTTGGATCCATATTGGGTTATTTCTAGAAGGACGCAACCCTATCACCAAGGTAGTTAGACAAGAAACATCAAATTTTTGCATGATAGGTGCATTCTTCTTTTCTATAATTTTCTAGAAAGTCATACACTAGATACTTTAGTCCTTGATGTCCTTACTATGTTCAATTAATCCTTAAAGGACCATTGTCCTAAAATGGGCCTTTTAAAAATTTTAGGCAAGTTCCTCTAATGTCAATTTTTGCTATAATTTTTGAAATCTTTTTATGAAGATGTGGGAATGTACTAACTCTGGGGAAATGGAATTTTTACTTTGATTGGTGCCTAAGAGGAAAAGTTATGCTACATACTGAATTTAAAATAGCCAATCCCATGTAGAAAAAATCTACAAAATATGTAAATAATTTAGAAAACAATAAATTCTCATTAAATGCATTTTTGCCTATCTAAGAGCTTTGATTCATTCCATTTGGATTTGTCATGTATAAGTTATGGAACATCTTGTTTGCAAGCAATTCTTGAGAAAAAGTTTCATTTTCAATAATGTATAGAATTGATTTTCAAGTGTTTTAAAACTCAATTTTACAATTTTCCAAAAAGAGAGTTGTATAGGGTTAACCCCTAAAGGACTGAGGCACATTTCAGGTAGAAATTGTCAAAAACTGCCATTTTTTAGGGCAGCAAGAAAAAAATGAAAAAAAAGTTGTTTTTTCAAAATTCAACCATACTAATTTGTACGAGACTTCATTGGGAACATGTAGAAGAAATTTAGAAACTTTGATCACACGGATTGAAAGATTATAGCCTTTGAAGTTAGGTAAAAAAGTTTATTTCCAACCTTGCCCAACAAGAGTTGCAAATTTTAACTCCTTCTAGAATGAGATTCTTACACTAAAAATGATTCTTTTTTTTACATTTGCATCTTGTATCATGTAAGCTACACACTTGCCAAATTTCAAAATCATTTTGCACATGCTGCCTGAGTTGCCTACAAAGTTTAGGGCATCATAACTTTTGGTCTAGGCACCCAATCAGAAAAATAATTAGATTTTCAAGAAGGGGGTACACAATTACACATCATGTCCAAATTTCATGTACATCCAAATGAAAATGACTTTGTTGAAAACTACCCAAGATTTCTTGCCTATGTTGAATGGACATTTGGTCCTTTAGGGGTTAATATTATTTGCTTCAACAATCTCACTATAGTATTTGACATGTTTCAATACCATTTTAGTACTATAGACAATATAGATTCCATTCAATCTCCATCATACTTCGATCAATTTTACTACACAATTTTTTATAGGATGAAAATAAAGCTTTTTTCTTAAGACTTTTTATCTAGATTCTCAACTCAATTCTCTACCATAGAGACTAGTGTGCCCCTATGCTGTTGCTACATCCAAAGTAAAAGTAAAATTTATTTTTTAATTTATAAATTGTAAATAAAATTCATTATCTTTAATGCATGAAGCAATGCAAGGACTTTGTTGTGGTGTGACATGTTGCATTCTCGATACGAATAGAAAGCTTTGTGCATGAAGGAGTGCAAGGACTTTGTTTCGTGGTGTTTCGACATGTGATGCAAAATTTAGGGGTTTGCCAAAATAAAAGATAATTTAATTCAATTTTATGATATGGAAAAACTTTAAAACTCCATAACTTTCATACCATATGTCCAAACACCACGAAACAAAGTCTGTGCACCTCTCCTTGCAAAGAACTTTCCAACAATATTAAGAACACTACTGAACGCTTCATGGTTTTGTAGATCTTGGCATATCAAACAAAACTAACTAACTAACTAATTTAAGGTGTAGATTTTTACCACAATTCTCTCTGGTTCCAAAAATTTTAGTTTAAATTCAAGGTTTGATAAACCTAGCATAGCAAAGTCCCCTTCAAAACAATACTTTTCACTTTGAACATTATTAATACTTGACAATCTAATTGGTCAAAGTTTCTAATTTTTTTGGTATTCACTCTCATAAAAATATTATGCAAGATCCTATAGTTTGATTTGTATTAGAATAAAATAGAAATTGTTCACTCTTAGCTCTTTATATTAGAATGGCAAGTTTAGGAGTTTTTTTTTGTTGAAACATATAGTAGAGACATCCATTACCGACCACCATCCCATTAGCGAATCAATAAGGTGTTTGAAATTCAAGAGAGGATGGGACTCTTTTCCATGATTCCTTGCATATGGGGACATTGGTTGTAGTAGTAGTTTGAGTACAAAAGTACCATGACACATGTCCCTCATTTTGTGTGCCAAAGCTAGTAGGAAGTAGTCTCTAATTGAGCAATTTTGGAAGACTAGAGACATTAGACATGGATGTAGACCACCTTTTAGCTTCCAAAATTCATAATAATTTCAATTCAAGCAATGAAATTATCATTTAAAAAAAAATCCCTATCATTTCTATCTTTGCACATAGGAAAATATTTGCTTTGCCATACTTATACTCCGTACTACTCTAGATCATGTCCGGAATTGCTTAAGTGATTGGTTATGGGTGCCTCCACCATAGAGAAAGAACTTTAGGAATTAAGATACGCCGCCACTGTACCCTATAGCAAAGTAATAATAAAACCCCCAAATTTGAATAGGAAAGACGAATCAAGCATCTCAATGAAGGAGGAGCTTCCATGATTGGCGAACACAAGCGTAATACCGTGCCCCTGGTGGGTACACTACTTCCTCTCACTCACACTGTCGCGATCTTCATGCTCCCTCCTCCGCCATAGCCACGGATCTCTCCCCAAACCTCTCTTGGAGACTGGTTACTTGGGTACACCATTGCATCTTCCCCTGGCCAGTTTCGGGAGTCAAGAGTGGTTACAAGAGGAGCTGGAAATGCACGTCTGGGACTTAGGGTTGGATCCAAGGATCGAGAACGAGCAATTGTGGACTTCAGATCTGTGTGTGTAACGATCTTGGCCGTTAGGGGTCCGGGAGTGTGGTGATGAGCGCGGCCGAGGTGGGTTCAGTCGCAATCGATTTGTGAAGTGGGTGTTGGTGGTGAACGAGTTCTGGGGTTTGTGTTTTCTCGGCAGGGATCGAGTTTTTAGAGGGAGGTTGGATTGGTGGTGCTTAAGTATTGGGAGGCGTTGAATTGATTTGGAAATATGGCGGCCATGAATGGCCTGCTGAGGGCGCTTGTGGTGGTGTTGGTGGCGATCTCGTTGCCTTCGGCGCTTGGGGAGATCAAGCACTTGGAGATTAAGGATGACGCGCGCGCCATTATTCCGTTTGAGACGTTCGGATTTTCTGTGGGTGGCGAGGTTGCGATTAATGTGACGAATGTGGTGGTGAAAGAAGCAGGAGCGGATAGAAGCCGGATGGGATTCTTTCTGTCCACCATGGAGGATCTGTTGCCCGTGCTGAGCAATTTGGAGGCGCAGGGGAAAAACTGTCTCCTGGATAGCGCGATGATGCACACTCTGTTCACGTTGGCGGACACGGAGAAGTTCTCGACGTCGCACCAGGTGTCAGCTTCGAACGAGTACAGCTTGTTCTTCGAGAGCTGCGTGAAGACGGAGATCTCGATGGACGTGACAACGTCGATGTATAACGTGGAGAATGGGTACAAGGATTTCTTGCCGGTGGGCCAGACGGTGCTTCCGCGGATGTACTTCGTGTTCTTTTTGGCAAATGTGACTCTGCTGGGGATTTGGATCTACATGTGTTGGAGCCAGCGTCTGTCGGTGCACCGCATCCACTTTTTGATGGGTCTGTTGGTGGTGTTGAAGGCTTTGAACATGATTTGCGAGGCGGAGGACAAGCAGTACGTGAAGCGTACGGGCACTGCGCACGGTTGGGATGTGGCGTTCTACATTTTCAACTTCCTTCGTGGTCTTCTTCTGTTCAGCGTGATCGTGCTGATCGGGACGGGTTGGTCTTTTTTGAAGCCTTTTCTGCAGGACAAGGAGAAGAAGGTGTTGATGGTGGTGATTCCGCTGCAGGTTTTCGCGAACACGGCATTCATCGTGTACGACGAGGCCGGTCCGTCGACGAAGGATTTTTTCACTTGGAAGCAGGTATTTCTTTTGTTGGACATCATCTGTTGCTGCGCGGTTCTTTTCCCGATCGTGTGGTCGATCAAGCACCTGCGTGAGGCTTCTCGCACGGACGGCAAGGCTGCCCGTAACCTTGTGAAGCTGACTCTGTTCCGTCAGTACTACATCGTGGTGGTGAGCTACATTTACTTCACGCGTATCGTGGTGTTCGCTCTGTACACGGTGACGGTGTACCGTTACCGTTGGACGAGCAAGTTCGCCGAGGAGGCTGCGAATTTGGCGTTCTACATTTACACTGGGTACAAGTTCCGTCCGGTGGTTCACAACCCTTACTTCGTTTTGGACGACGACGAGGAGGAGGCGGCGGCCTTGGAGGCTTTGAAGGACGACGAGTTCGACCTTTGAAGTGTTGGAGTGTCTTGGTCATTGCATTGACGGGGAAGCGCTATTGGTTTGTTAGTTCCGCTTTTCGGCTGTGCTGTTTTCTGTCGTGGAAAGATGATTCGCCAGGCGACGCGGGTTGGGGTGACGACACGGCACGGCGTGGCAAGTCAAGGCGTCTGTTGTACTTTGCGGAGCTAGGTATTTTTGGGCATAATGTGCGAGCATGACGAGGATCTGAGGCTTCGTGGTCGAATCGCCTCCTCCATGAGAAAGCAGGTCCAACCTGATTGTATTCCATTAGAGTAAGTCGTCGGTTCTAAGCTTACTAGTGTAGTTAGGTTTAGTGGGGGGACTGGGTTTGGGGAATTGGTTGCTGGATAGTCACGTGCGTGTTGCACGTTAGTTGCTTGCAACTTGCTTGTAGCGCTGTTGGAGGATGGCACGTTGCGCCTTGGGGGTATCATCCTAAAGTTGTGCCTGGGTTCGTATTCCCATTTCTTGACGCTTCAACTGATCAGGCACCATCCTGGACCTTCTTCACTATTGTTTGTTTTGCCTCGAGAGTGTGTATGGCGAGTGTTTATTCCTGGAGTGTTTGGGAGTGGTATGTCCGCGCCTGTGTTTCGGACTTGTTGCGTCCGTTTGCAGTGATGTTTCTGATTGGAATGCAGCGCAGTGTGACCAAATGGAGAGTGAGTGTTTCCTGACATGCGGTCGATTGTTAGGTGGTCGTGGAGTCCATTTTCGTCATCGCCTGTAGCCTGTGGAGCCCTTTGATTATTCAGTGCGAGATGGGGATTCGGAGTTGCGTCTGTAGTCCAACGGTTAGGATAATTGCCTTCCAAGCAATGGACCCGGGTTCGACTCCCGGCAGACGCATCCATTTTGTTACTCCGTTTGATTTTGTTGATTTCTTTTGTTATCAGTCTGTGCTCAGAATCGATTTGTCGAACTCTGGAGTCAACTAGTGATCCTTTTTGCTTTGGTAGAAGTATTGAGTTGGCAGCTGCGTCATAAAAATGTAACAGTGGAGAGAACTACGGTATGTTGGAATAGTTAGAAACTGTTACATCTGGATGAGATCCTACCTCTGGCATCATTCTCGTTTCTATCATGCTCTAAGGTGCCGAAATTGCCGACTGCATTTCTTTATTTTTGCTCTTGTTTGAGCATCTGAGTCCCTGTTTCTTGTGTGTGCTAACTTATTTCTTTCTGTGTCTGAGGCAGTGCACCATTTGGGCCACGTGCTCTTCTCTTTGCAGAGTTCTTTGCAATCTGACTATTTTTTTTTGTGGTGATCCCCGAATTGGTATTACCGGTATGCCTTTTCTCGCATGAGTGCTAGATTGTTTGCTTAACTTTAGTGTGGAAAGGTCTGAATTTATGTAGGGGTTAGACTTTAGTCAACCCCCGGCAAAGTAACGGGGTTGTTCTTGAAGGGAATTTGTCAAAAACTGCCATCACTTTTAGTGCATTGCCCAAAATTGAAAATATATATGACTTCAAGCATACAAAAGTTTAGAAGACTACTACGAAAAAATTTGCAGTCCATTCACCCACATGGATTGAAGGATTATAACACTTGCAATGGGAAAAACAATTTGTTTTTCATTCTTGTGAAACAGGGTCAATAGACTTTGAGCCCTCTTGGAGTGCAATTTGTGCTCTTGATGAATTTGGATATCTCCATCATTGAGTTCTAAATCTTGTTAGTTATACTCGTGCAAAATTTCAAAAGTAAATATGGAGTCTACCTTACTTCAAATCACCTTGCAATGCAAGAAGGTTAAGTGAATTAATACTACACTAGTCATTTTTTGATGATTTCTTGTGCAATGAAGAAAATTTTTAATTGAAATCCAAATGGTGAAAGGTTAGAGATTTGCATTTGGGATATGTGGGAAAATTTTCAAGAACTTTGACTTTACAAATTGCAAGATGATAGGGCTTGAATTTTTTTTCTTAAAATTGTTATGATCTAGCTAAAAAATTTTGATCCCTTAGTATGTGATTTGAGAACTAAAATTTATTTATTTATGGACAATTTTATGCCATATTTTATTAATTACATACATGCCAAATTTCAAATGTCAATGAGGGTTTTAGCAAAAGATGTCTCAAAGATGCCCAAATTGCCCAAATTTCTTAAATTTTCTCAAGGAGCATAACTTTTGATCCAAGCACCTATTCAGAAAAAAGAAAATTATATTTCCGTTTAGGGGTATACATTCAAACCTTGTGTCAAAATATCATCCAACCAAAATTAACTATGTAGGAACGTATCCAACATGATGAAATTTCTTGCATACATTGAATGGACACTTTGTCCTTCATTAGTTACACATGTTGAGTTTTGTTGAGTTTTGAGTTAAGTAATTTAGGTCGAGGTAGTCTAGTTTGCAGAACTCTCGCTGGCTTATCGGCAGAAATAAGGTGACCAGAGGTCAGTACAAAGCAGAATTCGTAAACACGCCAACCAGCATTTACATTTCAGAATGCACCTTCACTTACTACAAAGACCATCATATTTCTAGAGAAATGGCTAATTTCTGCAGCCACTGTTACACACCACAAGACTTTCAAGAATAATGATGAACCAAAAGCAAAAGCAAATCCAAACCTTCTACAGTACTGGACTCACTTGTAACAGCAAATCGCAAAAAAACCCAAAAGAATATACGCTTCACAACCATCCAATGAACGGGAAAAACCGGCAGTTAGTTCAAAGTTAGCCGGTGGATTTGGGAAAATATCCGGTTGCAATTCGAAAACATCGGCAAAAAACCGGTGAAAAAATCTAAAAAAATTCTATTTCTAGTAGAAAATAGAGAAAATAACCGGGATGGGAACTTCAATAACCGGTTGACTGTAGGAATTGGAGGAAATTAGCCGGTGAAATTCAAAAAGTTTCCCGAACACTGCAACCATCACCATATTTAAGAGTTGGGAGAATTGAGCTTTATCCACTGGAGGTCGCAACCAAATTAGAAACTCAAAAGTCAAAACATCACAACAGGGAGCTCTGTTGACATTTGAGGCTAGTTCTTTTGTCAAATAAAAAGACGTGAAACTACTGGTCACATTTTCATTCCCACGGTGGTTGCGAGCGGAGGTCACCTACATGGACACAGTGTATATCAACTCTTGATTGAGAGAACGCAGCTTCTTCGCCCTTCCTGCAGAAAATTATCACTGCCAAGAAGCTGAGGAAGGCTTCGAATAGAAAGCTGGGAGCAAGCAAGACTTGCCTTGCCTAAAAGTCTGTCCGTGGAAAATAGCGGTCTACAACCTCCTTACCTCTTACTTGGAATGATTGCACAAGAAATCGAGTGAGAAACATTCGATCTCAAGAGAATTTGGCTCTTGTGGCAAGCGAAGAGATCTCTCCGGACCTTCTAAACTGATCTCCCAATGAAAGCACATTCCTACATATTGGTTCAAATGCCTAAAACTGATGCAAATAGTAACCTCTGCGTAGCCTTACATGATTCCCTACGGAATGACGTTCCAAAAAACTCGACACATCAGAGAAACAAATCGATCCTGGGGCGAATTGCCCGGGAGGTTGTGCCACTCCCTGGTCGAAAAGTTCAGAAAGCAGCAAATCTGGTTTGAGCTGTAAAAACGGTCACGTAACACCAAAACATCTTCACACGCATAAAGATCGAATAGGTTATCTTCCTCTTCGTAAAAGCATTGGCTGTGTGTCTTCACTGGCGCCCACACCTCAGCATTGTTTTGAGACTGAAACTCCGTGATGAAATACAATCCGGACCCAACTTCTTGTCGATTCAACTTTTTGTGCAGCACAAACACTCGGTCACCCGCAAGCGCGTATTGCATCACACACGCTCCTTCGGACTGAAAGAGTGAACAAGGATCCCAAAGCTCCAGTTGCCCCTGTTCAAGGTTACATGCACAAAAACTTGAACTTTTCAAGCGGAAATAATTGCAATGACTACTCTTGTATTCGCACGCACGACCCCAAATGCGACCCCAGGATGGCGCTTCTCTGCTCCATTGCCTCGAAACAGAATCATACGTTTCTACTGTGAAATGGCCTTTCTTCAGTTTGCCTATGACAACCACTTTATACTCTTGGGTCTCGGAGTCCACTTTCATGTGCACCACTGTGGGCGGGACAGTGTAGACATGTTGCAGAGGAGGGAGCTGACGTTGAACTCGTGTCAACGGATTCATCACCACAATGCACAAGGGATTCGTCTTCGTGTATTTGCAAGTGGAGACAAAGCAGACCAATCCGCCGTCACTAGCCATCGGCCTCCAAACAATGTGCGCTAGGTTCCCACTAGGTGCATTCCCCCGATGTGTTAAGCGAAAGTGATACACATACAACCATTCGTATTTGCTGAAATCGAAGATTCGTACCGAGAATTCATTGGCTACAAGTGAATACGAAAGAAGTGCCGCCATGTTGGGGTTCGCTTTGGCACATGCTCGGTTGAACTCCATGTTCATGGTCCATTCTTTGGAGAGCTGGCAACGAAGGCGGGTGATTACAGGCACTGGGAGACGTGCCAGGATAAGCACCAGCAACTCCCTTGGAAGACTTTCCCAAAGGACAGGATTCATGAGGGCATATGAAGCGGCCATGTACAGTAAGCTTCGTAACTTCTCTCCGAGAAGTTCTCCACTGCCACCTTCCAGAAAGTTGTTGAGTTGCTCTCGCAAGAGCTTTGCTACTTGAAGGTAATATGGCTATGCACCGTCAAGATGATCTTCTGTTATAAACATCCCACAGTTTGTAATTTCAAAGTAACCACAATGGACTCCAAATAAAAACACAAATTATACTTATAAACAAGAATGTTTTCAAAAGGAGCTCAAACCATACAACCATAGAGAGATCAATCTCTAAAGGAAGTTTTCTTCACCCCCAAATTCTATCTTATATAATAGAGACTATCAATAAGAGACTAATAGTCTTTATAATAAGATAGAAGAGGACTTCTTTTTTACTTTTAACTTTCTATTCTTGGTTCTATCTAAAACCATCCACTAAAGTAAAAGTTTTAGTCCTAGTCATATCTTAACCAAATCTTGATCTTCCATTTGGAGTTATTTAAAGCTTGATCAAAACTGTCCCTTACACAACCAAAACCAGGTGAGAAAGCAATTTGCAAGAACCTCACTTACAAGCATCGTGAAAGTCTCCTGAAATGTGAACTCTAGTTTGAGAAAGGTAACCCCGGCCGCATGGTACAGCCGTTGAGCTCGGTATCTCTTTATATTCGTGACCTTCGAAGGGCACCTTCTCCAAAGTCAAGAATCAAGGCACCCGTGGTACAGTACTACTCAAACCCTAAAATGAGCTTAGCTTTAGAATTCTAGCTTTTCCATTCATACTCCAAGGTTCCTCTTCTGGTTTCCTTGTTCTGTCCGTCAATTCGGCAACTCACTTCGGTGCAACTAAAGTATAAGATGTAGTGAGCACAATCATGCGGACACGGAATTCCAGAATCGCGTGAGCCAATTTTGAAAAGCAATTTTAACAGAGCAGACTAAAGAAAAGAATTGCACTAGCATTGATTCGTATTTCCTCCAACTGTTGACAAACTCCGGAGTCGATCAAGCTACAAGTCCAAAGGACAATTAAAGAGGACTCAAATGTGATTAATTATACAGCCAGATTTCAAGAAAGGTTTCTTGGACATCGTGAGAACGTGCATTTCGGTAGAAGCAACCGAACTAACAAAAGCCTCTGTCATCCTAAATTGGCCAGAATTGACATCGTCAACCAAATTCATGGAGCTGACAAGCAATAAAATTAGAAACAAGAGAAGAGAATGCTGTTGCATAGAGGCAACTCTCGTGAAAGTAGCGACATGCACGCAGGCGGCGTGGTGAAGTTGAACGAACAAGGATGTTCTTACCAGGTTCATCGAGCGAATTTCCTTCGCTTAAGCTTTTAAGCAGCGAGCAGGACGAATGAGTGCGGCGAGTAAACAAAAATCAAACAGACGAACAAACAATTAGGCAAACGAAAGAAGAAAGAAAGCAAACGAATGATCAAGCAAGCAAACGAAGGAACATACAGGAACAATCCTTCTTGAAGCTCCGTCCTTCTCCGCAAGGGCAAGAGTGACAGACGGAAGATGGGATAACGGGGACAAATACAAAAAGCATCTCCAGCAGCACGGGAAACCATTGTCTCGGCAAAATACACGGACACTGCTTGGTGGCTACAAATTCTTGATTTTCTAACTGCTTGGTGGAACTCGCTATTTTGTCTTCCAACCAACCACAAGGCTCATATGGGTCCTAAGCAAAATGAATACTCCGTCAGTGCTAATTCAATGACCTATTTGTGGAAGAAGAAAAAGTATGCAGTTTTGACATAATTGTTGTCCCCAGCAAAATTGTAATATTTGCCATGCCCAAGAGAATACTTCAATTGACAAGGTCAAACATTTATTGCACACTTTTCATCCTAAAACATTGTATTAGGCTTGTTTGGCATACTATTGAAGTTGCTCTAAGCTTTGTTTGCTTAATCCTCTAAGGACGTGTCTATGACCACTTTTTTCAAACTTCAAAGTTCATTTCTTTGTGTGATCCTATTTTGCAACTACATATGAATGAGATATTTTGTATCTAATTTTTAGAGATGTATTTATATGTGTCCTATAAACCATAAAAATTTCACAATTATTTGTAAAAATTTGAAATTTTTGCAAATTTTAAATAAAAATTGAAGAAATTCATATCAACTAGAAAATATATTAGAAATTGTGGAAATATTTCCGTAGGTGTATATTATATTGTAATTTACGATAGAGTAGAATTTTACTAGGTTAATCTAAAATTAGAAAATCACCACTCTAAAGTAATTTGTCCAAAGTTCAATTTGCAATAAATTATTCTAGTTTAGTAATTTTTTTATATATTAGATTGGTATGGAACTAGACTTCATAACCTTCATTTCATTAGTTGGTATCATATTAAAACAAATTAACTTTATTGCTTAGATCCAAAGAAAGGAATACAAATTGCCAAAATACAATACACGGTGATCAATGGATTTGTCATTTTCCTATATTGGAAAGTCAAAAAAATATCTCTAGGGGAGAATGCACAATGTCTTTGAATGAAATTGAGTTTTTGAAACTCCCTCCAAAAAATTTAGACGAAAAATCATTTTTTCCATCCTTGAGGCTTCCCTAAAATCTTGCAAAGGACACAAAACCTCCTCTCATGTGTTTTAGGATTAAGGTACATTGCAAAATTTCAAACCTTCTAAGTACAAGTCACAATTGCAAAGCTACATAGTAATGTAGTGGCACCTTAGAAGGTCAAGACCTATCACGAGGAATTTTTCTATAAATGATCTATTTTTTGGACCAATAGGTGTAGTATGCATTTCTACAATAACCTTAAGAGTCATTTGTCAATCAATATTTGGCCTAGCCTCAATTTCCTTCCAAAGGCAGGGTATATAGTCAATATAAACATTTTGTTGTCTTTTGTTTGATCACATTATAAATTTCTTACCATTGATGTGATCTCCAAAATGCATTGTTGTTCTTCTTCATAAATAGTCTTGTACATGAGCTAAAATTTGAGTTTTATTGAGGAAAATTCTAACTAAGAAAACTTTGATATCTAGATTTTTAAGTTCAAACTTTATTAATTTGTACAATACTTGTAGAACAATATGTCCAATTTGGTTGGAAATATCTATTCTTCAAATAGTTTTGCAATATTTGAAGTTTTCAAACTTTAGAGAGCCACTTGTATGGATCAAACAATATTATCAAAATTTTGTGCTTAAGCTTATGATTATTAGAAGGATGCTAATTCATAGTTACATCTTATAAAAAAAGTTTGTATGTAGTCAAATAGCAATGTGCATTCAACAAATGGCACATACATTATTAAATGTAGTCACTAGTTGCACATCATTCATAACCTTAAAATTTGCCAAAATCCTGAAATATCGCCGCAACCAGTTACAAGTTTCTAATAGGAGTTTGTTGCAATTCGTGTCATTATTTGGCTTCTACTTAACCCCTCACTGCCTAAGGGGAACAAAATTGTCCACATGGAATTAAATAAATGATCCTCATGATTCATTGCAATATTTGTTGGATGTGGAAATTAAGGCAAAGGTCATGGCAATAGTGATGGACAAGGTTGTACAGTTGCATGTGCACGATTACGTACCATCTTTATAGTGGAGGGCTCAAATTCGGCAAAGGTCTAAAAATGAACAATGCGGTTTGTCCTTTTCTTTAGGAAAGTGACCAACAATGGACAGTCTTAGACCATTGGGCTTTGGATGCGGAGTTCCGGTGTACTTTGTAGAGGTTCTCTACTCCCACAGTTGTTGTCTACATGAGACCGTGTTGGAGTTGCACAATTGAGAGGGCGACAAAGGTGCATGGAGTTGTTCCATGATTGATTGTGGTACTTCTTGTTGTTGTAGTTCTTTGAAAGAAGGGAGTGGAGATATGTGGAGACCTCATCATTTTTAGAACTTCGAGGTGGGTGAGATGTTTATATTTGAAGTTGTGGCAACTCTACTTTCTATGCTCATGACAATACCAAGCGATTTGCAACGATTTTGGGAGATGAAAAGTGCCTTGCACAATGGGACATCCATGATAGAGGAAGTATAAGAAATCCAGCACCTTCTTTATCAATGGGTGACGGTGGAGAGTGGTAGCAGTGACATCGCGCAAAAGTTTGTCAACTACCTCCACAATTGGTATCTCTTTGAGCTTGAGAAATCCAACTCACTCTCATGGAAACACAAACCTTCTAACAAGAAGTGGTGATACTTGTGTTATACACACATTGCATAGGCCCTCGGGTGGATACAAAAGATTGCAGAGGGCAATCCAAGAGGAATTCCAACCCCTATCTACACTTTCATTTGAACTAAACTCTGGCCTGATTCAACAAGCAAAGATGAAGTCCCAAGCTCATTTGGCTACAACACAATGACTACAAGAGAAGCCTCCGCAGGGGAGAAGTGTGCAATCTAATGCAGAAGAAAGTGCTCAAAATTTGGGTAGAGGTAAAAGGGGATGTTGTGGAACTTACTTGAGCTACTGGGCGTGGACCATGAGGAGATGGTAGAGTGGGTGTTACTTCCATCGTCAAACAATTTTAATTGCAACCGCTAAGATGGACAACGTTGTCTATAAGGCCGTATTCATGCACCCCTCTGACTTTGGGCCCCAAGACAAGAGTGAATTATTGCAGTTTGAATTGCCCATTGCCACCATCTTAGGGCCAAACGACACGCCGTGCACAATGCAACCGCGGACCTCAATCACTAGTAGCCTTCACAAGTCCAAATGGTCCAATCCCATTGTCAATAGAATGTATTGTCTTGATGCAAGCAAGCTTGTTGCCCTTAGTTGAAACACGTCAACCATCTCAGAATCTAGCAACAGTAGAGAAGTTGTAGAGGCGCCTCAAGAATCTCTAGGGAGCATTGTGAGCGCCAAATTACCTACCTTTGGTAATTTGCGAATACAACCAGGTTCTTAGTTTCAGCTAAGTGACTCCTAATTTTGGGTGTCTAAGCATGGTCCATTGTGCCTTCCAAGCAATGGATCTTTTTACTAAGTGCCTAAGTGACCTCAAATTGCTAGATTCGCTTAAACTACTTCCAAAGTTTTGGGCCTACTAAATGGAGGGCCTACTTGACAATTTGGATGGAACCTACACCAGGGCAGAAATATCCTAGTAATACTTTAGGTCACCTCGTGCCATTTCTAAAAACGTATGACTCGACCTTATCCGACCTTCCTAGCCAAAGTTATAGGTGGATGAAGTTTGACCGCTACTCGGTTCCTTAAGCTTCATCCATCCATTACACCTAGTTCCCCAATTCGGAAAGATCCGAAATTTTGAGGTATGGTTCAAAAGGATTTCCCCTACCTAGATCTGGAGTTGGACCCTGATCGGGGATTTATACTGAATTTTCATCCAAGCCGTACCCAAACTTCATCCGTTAATTTCTCCTAACCTATAACTCGAAATTGAATTTTCTCTTCGGCCCTGGATCCTAATTGAGAGCCTCCTTCTAATGTATCCAATTCTTTTTCACCCTCGGAGTTTAGCTATTCTTCATCCCCTATGACCCTAAATACCCGATTTGGGTGTACCTTAGGGTTTTGGAAAGCCACAACTTTTTTCTTTATGCTTATGTCTCTAGAAATGACTTGTCCCACAGTCCTACGAATCTGGCCTAGGGGTGGGCCTCGGCCCAAGCTACTAAATTCTAGTTAGAGCCCTAGGGAAAGTTTGGAGAGGTTTAACTCATACCTCAGAACTTGAGTTGCTATTTGCTCCTACTAGAAGCTCTACTTCCTCCGCCATGAACTCTCATGTTGTGAGACAACAAACCACCATTCTAATCATAAATTAAATTGGTACAAGGATTTAATTGTCAATTTTCTCTCCTATTTCTTTCCTCCTCCCTCCTTTTCTTTCCTCCCACACTTGAAGGTGGCCCAACTAACCCCCGATCTTCCTACTAAGCTAATCTTAAGTACGTGTCATCCCCTCCCCCAAATTGAGCTACTTCTTACGTCCTACACTTACGTCCCACACTTAATCTCGGGGTGATTACCTACTTCTAATTTAAAGGCCTAAGTTAGTAAGTTTTGTGGATTTCCCTTCCTATCTTATCCACTTCTACTCCGCACCTTCAAATGATCCTCCCCCGTGTCGTTTCTCCCCATTCTTCCGGCCTTCTGCCATCCTTGCTCCCTCCTTCTTTGCTTATTTTTTGCTACTGTAGTGAGGTTTATGGGAAGCGGGGAGTTGGATTCTCCACCCTGAGGCTATGTTAGAGTGATAGGGACCTTGAGTGGTGTCTCTTCTCTCCTTCCCTGGATTTGATTACGGACCCCCCTCTCTAGACTTGATTTTGGAACCCCACCCCTTCTATGGACTTGATTTTGGAACCCCTCCCCTTCCCTGGACTTGATTTTGGAACCCCACCCCTTCTGTGGACTTGATTTTAGAACCCCTCCCCTTCCCTGGACTTGATTTTGGAACCCCACCCCTCCTTGCCTAATTACGAACCCCCCTTCCTACCAGCGGCCTTGGTGCCCAGCCCAAACTGTCCTCATCTGGGTATCGGGTTGGGGAGAGTGGGGGGTTGCTAGGAGTACTGTGGGCTCTCTTTTTTCCCCTTTCCTATGTAAATTTCTAAAAAGGTGGTGGTTAAAGGGTTGTGATATTGCTAGTGGGTGATGGGTTGGACTTGCTTAGGTGAAGGCTTCACTAATTATCCCCTATGTTAACCTTGACTTCTAGTTCCTATTTTTGGGACCTAAACTTTGGTTCATTCTCAAGACATTTTGGGAACTAAACCTTGTGGGAAAAGAGACCATGAGGCCTCACGATTCTTGCGTGAGGTGGTTTTAATGCATCGCTAAGACTTTCTATTCCAAGGGGGTTCAAAGCTTTGCTGCCATTTCCCTTTTTAACACACCTTTAGAACTTTTCTACCCTACAGGATTCAAAGCTTCACCGTATGGGCAGGATCTACTACCCTCACACCTTTGTGCCTCTCAACCAAGGAATAACACGTCATTGTTAGGAACAAGGACAAAGAAATGGCCTTGGACACTCAAAGGCTAGTGACACGGGTTAGTAACATCAATAACTTAAACTAAAGGCCCCCCAAAGTAGCATCGCTAGTCACATGGGGGGTTGCTCTAGGGTTAGTACATGATACAACAAAGTGAGTGACCAAAAGGGTCTCTCAAAGGTAAGCATCTACAACTCTAGAGACCTCGGAAGTTAGTAAAAACTTCCAAGCTCAAGCTTAGAAGAGTTAGTACCACGTTCAATCAAAAGAACAGGCAAGGGACCCACAAAAGACCTTGTAAGCTCCAAAAACAACAACAATGGCCAACAATGATAAAAAATGCCCCCAAAATACCGTTGCAAGGCTTATGGCTAAATGCCACAATTTCCAACATAAATTGGATCCAATGGACCCAATCACACAAAAAGGAGGTGGTGAGAGAGGAGAAGGGGTGCCCTTTTATACTCTTTCCTGGGCACCCACCTCTCCTCGTTCATCTAAGTTAACCTTATCTTCTTGGATTTTCATCCAAACTCAAGGTTTTCATTCTATGTTGGCCCACTAAACTAACTTTTGGAGATTATTTCCGAATTGCAAACAGATTGTGCCATTGGCTTCAGAAGGCCATTTTTAATTTTACTGAATCCCCTCCCCCTTTTCTATCTTCAAAATTGCAACAAAACCTAGCGCCAACTTAATACCAAAACTAGGAAAAAATCCCAACTTTGGGAGGTTGACTTGTCTAGCAAAAGTAACTAGCCTAGGCTCCTAAGTAGATATGGGGGAGTGAGAAAATACCTATCTTGCGCTCCATTCTGCTTCTGTATGCTCCCACTCCACCGGTCAAACCCGTTGTGGACTTTAATTTCTGTTAATTGTTGGGGAATGTTGCAGGTTCGGGTACTTCTAACTATCGGAATGTTGTGAAACTTGTCGGGGCAGCTTATTAACATAAATGATGCTATACTCATTTTTCTTGGGAATTTACCATCACCTAGGGAATTTCTAGGAATTTTCCATCGCAGAATTGGATAGTTGACCATCCGAAAAGACATCTTCTTACTATCAGAAAATTCTGAAAGTTTTTGTAGAACCTCCCATGGGATCCCACGACACATGTGTAGGCTCATATTTTTACTCTACACATTGGCCTAGGGGGGACACCATCCACCTCCTCGTTTAATTATCGGTGGCCAGGGAGAATCTTGGTGAACCGACTTCACTGTTGGTTCCCGGGCATGGTTTTAACCCCAAGTCACCCTCCTTGGACCTGAGATTCCTCCATGGTCCCGTCTTGGTATTTTTCACATCTACAAGCCACAATTTGGGGTTCTGCCATTTCATCCGTGGAATGGAGAAACTAGAACCTATCTCCGGGAACTGATTCCTATGCCTTATGAGGGTTCCCTCAACCAAATCTAGCTTAGAGATGTCTGTTCCATGTCGATTTTTGAGCCTGATACGCCCATTACTAAGAATTGACCAATTTGCCATGATAAATTGGGTTCTAACCTATTTACAACTCGTGGTTGGGCCATTCTAGCTATAATATTCTAAAAATAAACCAAATACTAAATTGAAATGTGACACTCCTATTTTGGTTCTACACTCTTTTGGGGGCTTTTTGTATATAAAATTGCATTTCAAATGACAAAATATGAAAAAAAAAAAAAAGAATGAACCCATGGTGATGATTTGGGGGCTCACAAGCATTTGAAAAAGTAGACCATGTTCAAGAGTGGTTGGTTGACCTTATAGAACTTGAGAAGCTAGCCTTTGTAGAATGTAGCTATATGCCATTCGGAGGAGAAGGTCAAGCAAAGGGAAGGCAATTTCATAGATTGATGCCAATTCATAACGAGACATTGTTGTGTCAAGAAAACAGCCCAAACAACAGAGAAGGAATCATGCTACCCAAAGTTGTGTGGGTCAAATTGGGGAACATGGGGTACCGACCTAAGTAGGGGTGTGGAATTCAAACCTTCTATAGCTTGTCTTGGCAATATGAGAAGGAGACGTAAAATACTTTGGGATATAGTTTAATATAGGTGTAGGGTACCACTAGGTGCTTGTCACAAAGAGCCTTTGCCTAGATTGGCGAACATGGCCAAATCTCCCATCATAGAGGCTTCTAGAGGTTCCCTTGCATGGACCTGCTTCATTAGAACACAATGGTAATTCTACCATGCTCACCCACCATGGTAATGATTCCAAAACTACAAATACTATTTTGCAGGGCTCTATATATCAGGATGATGTAGGGATGTAGCAGATGACACCACCAAGAGTTGGCTATAGTTTCACGACTGCTATTGTTGCTCCAACTACAAGGCACTTCATCACTATAATGGCTTCACATCAAATTCTCAAGATGCTTCATGGATGGCGGATTTCCGCAATTTTTTAGGTAATTTGTCTGATGATAATAACTTTGATTAGGAATTTCTTAGTGTAATTGTGTAAATGAAGAGCAAATGGAAAGCGATATAGAATTAGACCTCAATTCCTATGAGGTATTTACCCACCTAGATCAAGGTCACTGTACTACCCAAGACTGCATTTGTCAGTTGTATGCTAATAGCGAATGGGGACAAGACACCATGGTTATCAAAAGCACTTTGCAGTATTCATTAGACCTCACCCGATCCCTACTCAGTGATTTAGGAGGACGCAATAGTTGCCATGTTGTTTTTTTGACCTCTAGTGGGATGACAATATTGTTGCTAAGCTTGTCAAACAAACCAACTTGTATGCGAACCAGAAGTGTATTGTACTGAACAACCCTAGGAGGTTTGGTTGAGTTCCTAGCTTGAATGGCAGTCGCAAATGGACAAACACTAACATGGTGGAGTTTAGAGCTTTTATTGGCATCGTCATATTCATGGGGTTGAAGTCATGTCCCTTTGTTCGTTAGTATTGGTACAAGGACTTGTTTTGGAAATGTAGACTCATCCTGTACATCATGAGTTGGGATAGGTTTGAGTGTCTTTTTTGTTGCCTACATTGTATCGACAACTCCACGTTGTGCCAAAACAAAGAAGTTGTGGAGTATGACAAAATTGGGAAGGTTCATTTGGTGATTGAGCACTTCGTGACACGATTGAGGGAGCTTTTCAACTGTGAAAAGTATGTCACATGTGATGAAGACATGATTGCTAACCGTGGGCATTTTTCACCGATTTGCCAATACATCCCTGCCAAACCGACAAAGTGTGGCATCAAATGTTGGGTAGTTGTTTCAAACCCAAGCAAGTAAATCTACAACCTCATACCAAACCTTGGTAGAAAAGGAGGAGAAACAAAAGTGTCCCAAGGTAAAAAGGTTGTGCACCAATTCACCAAAGGCTTCTCGTACAAATCACACATTGTGGTGTGTGATAATTTTTTTACGTCACCTTAGTTGTTTCACAGCCTTCTCCAATAAGGAATCTTTGCCACCAAGACTGTCAAAGGCAATTGATTTGGATTCCCTTCACTACAAGAAAACGATGTTTTTTTAACGTTAGAAAAATGTCTCTTGGCATTTAGTTTGACATGGATGTAGTCTAGAAGGATGTCACCTAAAATTTGTTGTAATGAACGGGCAAAAACGTCCAAAAATCAAGAAAAACTCATCCAATTTCAGCTTGATTTTATCTAACATTCGAGACAATAGGGTCTTCCAAAGTCTCGACAATGCGGCACGTGGATGCCATGTAAGTACCACATAGGCAAAAAGAGCCACATGGGATTTTTTTCATCTAGCTCGTTGATGACGTGGCTCTTGACATGGCACTTAACATAGTGGTGGGAAAAGTGATGTGGAACCAATTATGATGATGTGGCATGCCTAGTCAGCACACTTTTATGTCATTTAAAAATTTTAATGCTACTTTTTCAGACGTCAAATTAGATATCTAGGCATTTTTTGAGACATCAATTGGTGCATACCATATCCATGAGGCAAGATCAACAAAAATAATTATTTAAAAGAAATTAAACATAAAATAAAATAAACAAACAAAATTGTTGAATTCAACAAGAATTGAAGAAAACTTACCATCTACCATCAAGAGAATTTTTGATGGCAAAATGAAGGAATTTCTTGATTAAAAGTTAGTGAGAATGAAGGGTATAGAGGTTATATTTATATCCATTGTTCATCCATAGTGAGACAAAAGATATGGGATAACTACAATATGGGAACTTGACTATTGTACATCTTGACGTTGTTTTAGACATCTTAACATTGTTTTAGACATCTAAACGTTGTTTCAAATATCTAGATGTTATTTCGGATGTCTAGATGTTACAGACATTTTACATTGAACACAATTCTTGCTTTACATATCCCATATCAATTGTTTCACTTCCTACCATCTCACTTGTACAAAGACCATGTCTTTTCATCCATGGTGCACATCCATCCATTTCCCTGTTGGGATAAAGCATGCCATGTGGTTGCCCTTCCTCTAAATTTTTCACATTTGGTTAGCATTTTATCATAAATCCTAGTAATTTTTCCTGACTTACTCATAGTCAAAATGGATTTACTTGCTAATGTGGCAGTCTATGTTTTTTTGGATGTCACAAAAAACCATCAACATGTTTATTCTAATATCATTTAGAAAATGTTCGTCTACAATAACATCTGCTCATTTTCCAACTTAGCCACACATGTTTTCCGCAACATCACATCAAATTCACACTCCCATGCCCGTTGACCATCTAACGCAGTGAGGTTTCTAAAAATAGGATACATTTTTCATAAACAACATAAAAAACACAGGTTTCTTGTAGTGCTTCTTGTCTCATGGGGATGAAGAAAGGCGAGCATCCTAGGGCAACCTTGTTCTAGCAGAATGGCAGATGCACAAATCACATAAGATGGCTACCACCACCTAGTTTGATTCAAAGCCCATTTCTTTCTTCAACACAAGTGCAAATCCGGCTGAAGATGCTATTGCATTCCGGTGGTTACAAGGTACACGGCAAGAGATACCAACAAGTCCACAACAAGTGGAATATCAAGAATTCATGAGAGGTGTGGACTTAATGGATCAAACATGTTGAGATTATACTATGCAATTCCACTCATGGATGTGGTGGCTCAAGCTAGTTTTTTAATGGTCAATCCCTCAGTGCAAAATGTATGAGTTCTCTACTATGACTTCAGTATGCAACGGAAGGAATCATTTCATGGTGGTCACCTTGGGTTCTACTTGACAATTGCAAAGTCATTGGTAGAGACAACACTACCACATCTATGTAGCCCCTACAACATTCACCCTGATATAGTTCATTATATTGTAAGGCACCCTAACAATTTGCATAAGAGATGTCAATTGTGCAAGAAGAGGTAGAGGTGTTTATGCAAGGTCTATCAATGGCTTCCCATATGCAATGAGCCTTACTTCGGGAAGTTGCACAATTAAAAGAAATGGGCACCATGGTTGTCACAATAGTCTAACGTGAAGTTCTTATTGTTGTGTGTGTAGAGTGGTTGTTCATCATGTCCCCTCCATCTCTAGAATTTGCCTCCAAGACTAGCCTATGCAACCATCATGTTTGTAGTGGCAACTAGGAAGGATGTCTAGACTTGTTCAAACTGTGGATGCAGGAGAGGAAGTTGTAGGTCGGCAAAGACACACTTCAATTACCACAAGTAGATGTGATGTAGGATATATAATTTTGGTTTTTTCATTTAGACCTTGCTATGCCGGATTTGTGAACTAAGTCGTGTAGACCATATCACCATGAAGTTCTTCACAGATATTGTATGTTGAGATCATGAATTTTGATACCATTGCTTGTTTTGGAAATTCCTTTGCATTATGCACCTATACTACAAACACTAATAGAAAATTCAATTTTTCTATTGATTTCGTTGTGTTGATTTGGTTCACTTTTTTGTTGATTTTTGTCTAAATGAACCAAAAAGTGAACCAAATCAATGTGACCAAATCAACAAAAAAAAGAATTTTCTAGTAGTAAAATATGTTGTCGTACTCGTTGCCTAGTCTTGAGGAAGTCCATGATTTAAGTGCATGTACCCCCTTATAGTGCTTGAGGGTGCAAGTCACCAATGACGCACTCTAGCTGGTTAATTCTGGTACATCTACAAAGCTAGGTTGAACCATGTTGCATTCAAATTGTGTTCACGGCCACTACCTTTGTTAGATGGTCGCCTACGTTTGAACATAACACAATCATACCCCACACGTTGTACCTACAAATTCTTGCACACTTTTGTGAATCACTCCTTACAAGAAATTCAAAAGCAATTGTCATTGATACATTGTGCAGGCCAAATTCATGCTTCCCTCGAGATCAGACACAAATTGCACAAAATCAAACCAATGGAAATCTAATCAAAACATAAGTGAGTATACATATCCAAGGGAAGATTCAATCGGTGTGGTTACATTTTGCCAATTCCACCCCTAATTCATGTTGATCAGCAATTCCCATGAAGATCATCTAAAGGCCCTGTGATAGTGCAGCCAACTATAGGCGATGAGGGGTTAAGTAACTTGACATCACTAAAAGAAATCTATGTTTGCCTCAACAAAATCCACATGATGTGTTTGTTGAGGCAAACACAAAATCTACATTGAAAAATGCATAAACATTCAGATTTTGCATTTGCCTCAACAAACACATCATGCATGTAGATTTTGTTGAGGCAAACACAAATTTTTTCTAGTGCATATTCTCATGCCATTCTCTCTATTTACACTAACATTCATAACTATTTGTTTTCAAGACTTTAATTATTTAGATCTTTTGATGTGTTCTAATCATCATTCACCTTGATTTTTCTTTACTCTTATTGTATATGATTTTGTTGAACTTGCCATTTTATCCCTTGAAGGATCAATGGTTGGTCCCAATTTCCCCAATTGTAAGGATTTTATGAAATGCAACTTTGAACAATAAAATAATGATGACTTTCAACCAAAGATGTAAATGAAGATCTATATATCATATTTGTGTGCCTAGATCTTAATAAAGTTAAACTAAAAATTTAAAATTACTTCTACATTTCATTGTAAATTGAATATTTTTAAATTTACTTAAAATAAACTAATTCATTTAAGTTCAAAATTTTAATTTCTAGAATGAAATATGGTGACTTTTTAATGAATTATTTTATATATATTTATTCAACTAGTCTTGAAAGGTCATATTTTGAGTAGCTTTTGTCTTAAAACATATTTGTGCCCTTTAAATTGTAGAAAGTTTGAAAAACCAAAGCTTAGAAGATCTTTACCATTCAAATGTAAGAGAACTAATACAAGAATCTAGAAATATTAATATGGATGAAAAACAAGATTTTGTATGCTTGGAACATGGTTTCATTTATTTGTGGTTCAAAACTTGAATGCATGGGTCTTAAGGGGTAAAAGTGCTAACTATTTCTCCTAGGTTTATTGCACATGCATATCAATACCAAAGATTTTGCTTTCTAATCATTGTAAAAAATATTGGGAAGGATAATAAGCAATTCAAAATCCAAGTAAATATTTTTTTAAATTGAGGTTTCAATTGATGATTATCGTCTATTGTAGAAAATCCTATCCAATAGAGATAGTATAGTTTGAATTAACTTTGTCAAAATGGAGGCATTATGTAGTGGTCTAGACCATTGGATAGGTAGTTGTATTGATTACTTACTTGTCAATCTTCAAAAATAATGAAGATGCCCAAAATACCCCAAATCACCTTGCATTGAGTGGATGTCCAATAAAAAAGCAACTACATGAGTAAAATTCCAATTACCTTTGGAAAACTTATTTTTTGGAAAAAATCAAAATTCTAGAACTTAACAAAAATATTTTCCTCCTCCAAATCAATTAATAAAACAAAATCAAAAGCTCTTGATTTTACACTAGTAAGAGTTTGAACTAATGGTTCCAAAACTATTCTAAAACTCTCATGTTTAGTAAATTGAGTGAAGATGAATTTTTTTTTCCCATTAACCCTTAACCTTTAAATGCCTAAGGCATCAAATTCTGGTGTTTCATAAATTTTGAAGTTAAGTAAAATCCAACCAAATTGCTATTGTTAGTAGTTTATATTTTCAGAGAACTCTTTTTGAAGTCTAGTTTTAGGATCAAAAAGCAAATCTTAAAAATAAAGGATTATGATTATTCTATTCAAGATTTTGTGCAAGGATGCCCATTGCAATCTTGACTTCCCGTAGTGTTGAGGGCTCTTGGAAATGAGCCTCAAATACACTAGATCTTCGAGGAAAAATCACATTAGAAATTCATTTAAAAAAATTGTAGAATAGATTTTGAAAAACCATAAATTGATTGGGATTGTACATGCTAGGCCCTATAACCACATATTTTTTTAGTGACCAACTTTTTAGAGTTGACATGCAAAAAGAGAATTGAAAAATTTTCATAGTTTTAACACCTTCATGATCAAACATTATAATCTTTCAATCTGTAAGTGATATTGTTATACTTTCTTTTCCTATGTGATCTCTAACATGTATAGTTTGAATTTGTACGGTTACAATTGAAAAGAAATTAGTACAACTTATATAAATGTTGACTTTTTGTTCAATTTAGAACAAATTTTAAGAAGCTCCAAACATACCTTGGATATTTGGGGATTAAAGGATAGACTAGTGACTCTGGAAATCATACCTTCTAGGAACTGTATGAATCATTGACTTAAAAAAATGCAAAAGCACTCATTGGAAGTCCATCTATTGTAAAAGACTTCCCCTTTTCACAACAAATTTCCAAAGATCAATAGTTACACTTCTATCATATATAGAAGGATTCATTCATTGGACAAAAAACAGACATAGCATCATTGAAGGGTTAAGAGCAAAACATTTACTCCAAGAGGCCTCAAAGTCTACTAACCCTGTTTAGCAAGAATGAAACAAAAAGTTCCTTCTCACTTCAACATATATAATCTTTCAATCTATGCAATCCAATGGGCTAAAAATTTTTCCAACACGTTTTCATAGTAGTGTACTACACTTTTTGTAGCTTGAAATTAAAAATATACACATAAATATACTCATATATTACATTTATATATAGTATTCATTTCCACATTTGTTTTTCAAATTTAGGCAATGCACTAAAAGATAGCAATTTTTGACAATTCTTCCAAAAAAACACCCCAATCCTAAGGAAGTCAACCCCTAAACGTCTAGATCCATCTCCAAAATTAATGATTTGAGAAAAAATCATTATAAAGAGCTATTTGGAAGTATATTTGGAAATTGAAATGCAAATAAAAGTTGTAGATTTTGGTTTGTAGATTCTATCTATAGAGTTGGATTCACCAATGCTATCACCAATCTCTTTTTGATAAATTTTGTAAGAGAAATTCCAAAATTCCTTCAAAATTTGAATGCAAGTAAAATATTATCATTTTTTGAGTAAAATTCGTTGGAATGGATTTGAAATGAGGTTCTCTTCACTTAGTGATTTTTTGAAATTTTTGTGTTCTTCCTATCTATGACTTCATTTTGGCTAATCAAGTTTTGAACTAAAGTCAATGCAGTTTGACCACTTGACATACTTGCACATTTGTAATTTTAGAAAAATATGAACTCTAGTAACACCAAATCCAACCCTTAGATAGGACAAAAACTTGATAATGTATCTTCACAAATTAAAATAACTTTCAACCAAGTAGTAGTTAGGAAGATGAAATTGGAGTTTCAATCTGGTCATCGTCCAGAAAATGGACGTCGACGCGTTTAGGGTTTAACTAAACCCTAAACCCTAAAACCCTACCCACCTCAGACCTTTCCTCACTATAATTAAGCGAACAATGTAGCACACATGTGAGAAAAGGAATAATAACAATTCGGGGAACACAATTAAAAAAACCAAAATAGTCAGACTGTCGTTACAATACCCCAAACCACGCAATCCGGCTATTCTGCACAGCTTCACACACAGGAAACAAAAAACGAACTCTGCAAAGAGCTAAGCACGTGGCCCAAAGGGTACGCACTGCCTCGGACACAGCAAGAAATAAGTTAGCACACACAAGAAACAGGGACTCGGATGCTCAAACAAGAGCAAAAATAAAGAAATGCAGTCGGCACTTACGGTACCTTAGAGCATGACAGAAACGAGATTCATGCCGGAGGTAGGATCTCATCCAGATATAACAGTTTCTAACTATTCTAACATACAGTAATTCTCTCCACTGTTACATTCGTATGACGCAGCTGCCAACGCAAGACTTCTACCAAAGCAAAAAGGATCACTAGTTGACTCCAGAGTTCGACAATACGACTGGGTGCACAGACGGATAGCAAAAGAAATCATCAAAATCATACGGAGTTAAAAAAATGGATGCGTCTGCCGGGAGTCGAACCCGGGTCCATTGCTTGGAAGGCAATTATCCTAACCGTTGGACTACAGACGCAACACCAAATCCCCATCTCACACTGAGGTATCAAAGGGCTCCACAGGCTACAGGCGATGACGAAAATGGACTCCACGACCAACTAACAATCGACCCCATGTCAGGAAACACTCACTCCCCACCAGGTCCTTACGACATCACGCTTCACTGCAGTCCAATCAAAAACATCACTGCAGACGGACGCAACAAGTCCAAAACACAAGCGCGCACATACCACTCCCAAACACTCCAGGAATAAACACTCGTCGTACACACTCTCAAGGCAAAACAAACAATAGTGAAGAAGGTCCAGGATGGTGTCTGATCAGTTGAAGCGTCAAGAAATGGGAATACGAACCCGGGCACAACTTTAGGACGACACCCCCTCCACCTCGGAAAGCGGCCTCCAAACAAAAAATACACACCCAGGCGCAACGCGCCATTCTCCAACAGCACTACGAGCAAGTTGCAAGCAAACAACGTGCAACACGCGCCTCACTACCCAGCAACCAATTCCCCAAACCTAGCAGTTCCCACGCTAAACCTAACTATACTAGTACGCATAGAACCGACGACTTACTCTAATGAAATACAATCAGGTTGAACCTGCTTTCTCATGGAGGAGGCGATTCGACCACGAAGCCTCAACGTCGTCATGCTCGCACGTCATGCCCCAAAAAATCTAGCTCCGCAAAGTACAACAGACGCCTTGCCATGCCTTGCCTTGCCGTGCCGTGCCTTCCCATCACCCCAACCCGCGTCGCCTGGCGAATCATCTTTCCACGACAGAAAACAGCACAGCCGAAAAGCGGAACTAACAAACCAATAGCGCTTCCCCGTCAATGCAATGACCAAGACACTCCAACACTTCAAAGGTCGAACTCGTCGTCCTTCAAAGCCTCCAAGGCCGCCGCCTCCTCCTCGTCGTCGTCCAAAACGAAGTAAGGGTTGTGAACCACCGGACGGAACTTGTACCCAGTGTAAATGTAGAACGCCAAATTCGCAGCCTCCTCGGCGAACTTGCTCGTCCAACGGTAACGGTACACCGTCACCGTGTACAGAGCGAACACCACGATACGCGTGAAGTAAATGTAGCTCACCACCACGATGTAGTACTGACGGAACAGAGTCAGCTTCACAAGGTTACGGGCAGCCTTGCCGTCCGTGCGAGAAGCCTCACGCAGGTGCTTGATCGACCACACGATCGGGAAAAGAACCGCGCAGCAACAGATGATGTCCAACAAAAGAAATACCTGCTTCCAAGTGAAAAAATCCTTCGTCGACGGACCGGCCTCGTCGTACACGATGAATGCCGTGTTCGCGAAAACCTGCAGCGGAATCACCACCATCAACACCTTCTTCTCCTTGTCCTGCAGAAAAGGCTTCAAAAAAGACCAACCCGTCCCGATCAGCACGATCACGCTGAACAGAAGAAGACCACGAAGGAAGTTGAAAATGTAGAACGCCACATCCCAACCGTGCGCAGTGCCCGTACGCTTCACGTACTGCTTGTCCTCCGCCTCGCAAATCATGTTCAAAGCCTTCAACACCACCAACAGACCCATCAAAAAGTGGATGCGGTGCACCGACAGACGCTGGCTCCAACACATGTAGATCCAAATCCCCAGCAGAGTCACATTCGCCAAAAAGAACACGAAGTACATCCGCGGAAGCACCGTCTGGCCCACCGGCAAGAAATCCTTGTACCCATTCTCCACGTTATACATCGACGTCGTCACGTCCATCGAGATCTCTGTCTTCACGCAGCTCTCGAAGAACAAGCTGTACTCGTTCGAAGCTGACACCTGGTGCGCGAGATTGAACTTCTCCGTGTCCGCCAACGTGAACAGAGTGTGCATCATCGCGCTATCCAGGAGGCAGTTTTTCCCCTGCGCCTCCAAATTGCTCAGCACCGGTAACAGATCCTCCATAGTGGACAGAAAGAATCCCATCCGGCTCCTGTCGATTCCTGCCTCCTTCACCTCCACATTCGACACATTAATCGCAACCTCGCCACCCACAGAAAATCCGAACGTCTCAAACGGAATAATGGCACGCGCGTCATTCCTAATCTCCAAGTGCTTGATCTCGCCAAGCGCCGATGGCAACGAGATCGCCACCAACACCACCACAAGAACCCTCAGCAGACCATCCATCGCCCCCATGTTTACACTCCCTTCGACGCCTCCCACTACGAACCACCACTAACCTAACCTCCCTTACACCACAAGCCTTCTCTCACAAAACGTTCTCCCTTCCACAAACACCGAAAATTTCACAAAAGGGATGCAACCCCGACAGAGATCCAGCGCTTGCACGCTCATCACCACCCTCCCCACCTTACATTCACGGATCGCGTATTGAATCCCAAACCAAACCCTAGTATCCCGACCTGCTTCGTCGTCCACCCGTTTTGGGCGCCGAAAACTTGAAAATGCGCAGCGATTTCCGTGTATCCTCTATCACTAGGTGCGGCAAGCTTTGTTGCGGGAACGGGACTGAGAAATGGGGCTAAATGCGGGGCGGTGAGGTCCGTGGCTGTGGAGGGGGAGGCTGCGAGGAAAGCAACGAGCGATAGAAGAAGCACACTGAAAGCAGGGAAGCTGCGGGCACGGGTATAGGGGGGGGGGGGGCGGCAATCATGCAATAGGAGGACCCCCACTGATTGGGATTGCTCTCCTACTGGACGACTGATGGTCAATCAACGAGGTGAGAAGAAAACCGGGCTGGGCAATGTCCGAGGGAGAGGGGATATTGCTAGAAAAAAGCGGTGACAACACTACACTAGTAGAAAATCTTGTTGCAGTCAACACAATCTAAGTTAGATGATGTTTGTTGTTTCTTGTAACAAAAAACATCAAATTCAATGTAAATTTTGCTTTGTCATTACAAGAAACAGTGTAGAGTGTATTGACTCTAATGAGTTTTTTCTTCTAGTACGAGAAGGGTGGAGCCCGCTGAGGAGGCACTTTTTTCTATGAAATCTTTGATGACGATCAGCATTGCTTGGTGAAAAGTGCTCATTGGGGGGAAATGAAAAGATTGTGATTGGATGAAAAACATGTTATGCCTAGTTACATGGGCAAAATCATGTAATCGAGTAGGAAACCCTGATTATGGTGCAAAATTTGTCCAAGAAAGGAATGGGACATTTCCCACCAATGGTTTACAATGCCTCCAATCCAAATTTGTACAATAGTGTAGGTATTGCAAACTATGAGGACATTTCTTTTTCGTTGCAAAAATATTTTAGGGCGGGATCTTTGGAAAACATAAGTTACTTTGAAGGACCACTTCACCATATAACACAAGTCCCAAGTTCCAAGTCCCATTTAATTCTTAAAATCTGATTAGTGAAGAGCTAGCTAGAAATTGGGACTTGGAGCTTCATACTACAACCCAAGTCCAAAGTTCGACATCACTCCCAACCCCCCTACATGGCAACACTTTTTGAGCATATATAAAGCATGGGTGGGTTGAAATTATCTCCACGTCTATTTAATGCTACAGGTGATCCAAAAATGGGGTTTTGATTTTTTTTTATCCATGTGGAGGGCACTTCCTTGCTATGTATTATTATACTTGAAACAAGTCAGAACTCAAAGTTGGAACTTTGATCTTCACACTACAAAGTCCCAGTTCACATATTAGATATTTTTTGTTTACCTTCTACATCCAAAGAAAATTGGTTTTTGGCCTTGTATAAGGCTTAAAAAATCAGAACTTAGGTTGTAATGTGAAGTGTCTAGCTAAGCACTAATTAGAATTTTCAAAGGGGGTGCACATCAAAAATATTTTTATTCATGTTTTTAGACCATCTTTGAATTAAAGTATGCATACACATTATGAAACATTTCCCAATTGTATCCCTACATACCTTTTGTCATACATTTCAGCCCTTAAAATGTTAGATAGAGGCAAATAGGCAAATAGTTAGGAAATTGGTCCATGCATATTGATAGGTTTGTCTACCCAAGTTATGAATTTTTGAAGTAGTAGCTATGGTATGCTCTAAAATTGGCCTCACCTTGATATTCTGATTGTAGATACAATGAAATCTCTAATTTAACTTTATATTATAGGACGCAAATTTAGAATAAGGATAGCTTTGGCAGAATCCACCTCAATGTATTTTGAAGGTTTTGTAACCTCAAAATATGGTAAGGTAAGTATACCTACTGTCAAACATGTTATTAATCCCTTAAGGACTATGACTAAGGTAGCTTTACTCAATACCACCCTTGATCCAATACCACCTAAATGTAGGGTCCCCATTGATTCTAGAATGAGAATGTAAAACTATAATATGTCTTATGTGAAGTTAATGTGAAGTTAAGACATGTACTACTATCATAAATTCTCATCATAGAATCAAGGAGGGCCCTACATTTGGGTGGCATTAGGTCAAGGGGTGGTAATGGGTTTGTCTACCTTACATTAGAAAAAATTTGGACCCTGAAAGAGGCCGTTTCGCAGCGCAGCGCGATGCCAATACAGAAAATATTTTTCGAAAAAAAAATTAAAAAAAACACTGCAAAAAAAAAAAAGAATTTTTTTTTTGAAAATCGCCATATCCGACATGGTTGCACTCGTGCCACGTCATTTCAGAGAAAAAAATATTTTTTTAATTATTATTATTTTTTCCCTAATTGCACCACTGCGGCAGCAAAGTCGCGGCCTCTTCTAGGGTCCAAATTTTTTGTAATGTGTTTTCACCAAAAACACTCTAAAACTACTATTTCTAGGATAGGCACCAAATTTTAGAAAAAGAAAATATTTTTGGACACTTATAATTGTTTGATCTTCTATTGCTCTATTTTGAGAAGATGTAGAAAAAATTTCATAAATTTCCACAGTGTAGATTGCAAGATATCAAAATTGAAGTGATAAAAAAACTTTTTTTGGCCCTCTAAAAAAATGGGCACCTCTACTTCACAATATCACATTTGTATGAAAAAATGTCCAAAATGGTGGTGCTTTCTTGGATTCTTTCTTCAAGGCAAGTTGGTTGCGTGCTTGAAAAACTTTAGATCATTTGGGATTGCACAACATATAGGGGAAAAATAATAAGTAGAAAGAAATAAAGAATGATTCAAAATACAAATTAATAAGAATTTTGTTATGGAATTGAAAAATGAAAATCCCAATGGTTGAAATGTTGTAATAAGCTATCTCCATCTGATGGTTTTATTTTTTTCAAAAAATATTGAAATTTGAGTAAAATAAAGGACTTTCATGTTATTTTAGAGTAGAGAATCCATAATTACCCACAAACTAAAACTCCTTGTAACTTTTGACTCATTGATCACAACGGAATGATTCAAAGCTTTCCACATATATATATTACTCTAGAAAACCAATTTTGAATTTTTGTTTCTGGAAAAAGTGTTTTTCTCTTATCTACCCAGATTGCCCATTTACGAAAAAAAGTAACATATTAGACCATAATTTTTTATTCACATTTTCAATTGTCATGAAATTTTGGTCATGTGAATGATATTCCTCATCCCACCTTTCACTAAAATTTCAGTCTAAAATATGCAAATATCAAGTCACATGTACCTGCCTAAAATTTCTATGTTGCCAAAAAGACATATTGGTCCTTTAGGGGTCATGGTTGCTAGCATGTGAGCCTAGGATCTTAAGCCTATGTGCTTAAGAGCCTAGGCTCCTATGTTATTGCAACTTATATTTTAGGTACCTTCCATAGTTATAGGATGTTTATAATTATAGGTGTCTATGTTGTAGGTACCTATGTTATAAGCACTTTTCATGGTTATAGGATGTTCATATTATAGGTGGTGTCTATGTTGTAGATACTTATGTTATAAGAACCTTTCATGGTTGTAGAATGTTTATATAATAAGTTCCTAATTATATCATGGGGGTCTATACTTTAAGTACCTATGTTATAGGCACCCTCCATGGTTGTAGGATGTTTATACAATAAGTGCCTAATTATATTATGGGTGTCCATGTTTTAGGCACCTATGTTATAGGCACCTTCAATGGTTATATTATATTATAGGTCTCTATGTTACAAGCACCTTACATAGTTATAGGGTACCCATATTATAAGTATGTATGTTATAAACACCTTCAATATTTGTAGAATATCTACTTATACCTAGTGCTCAAGCTCATAGGCTCACATTTCTAGGCTCACATGCTAGTGTTGTTCATTTAAGGCTTAATACCATCCTTATTAGATTATTGCCTTGAATGCAAACCATCTCAATATGAGAACTTAGGATTGATTTCAAGAAGTCATATAATCGACACTTTCAAACTTCATAGTTTATTCACTTGGTACCCAAAAATACCAACTAAAAAAAATCTAAATCCTCTTTCACATGTCCATTGTAGTAAAATACAATTTAATAATAGGAGGAATGATCAGTTCCTAATATGTTGATTTTTGACCTAATTTCTATTTTGGTGATTTAACTAATGAAGCACTCAAATATTAATACCGACAATTGTCTCAATGGAATAGTGATTCAAACACATCACAAAACAAAAATGAAAAGCACCAATGAGCAAATATAGATGATGGCAAAAACATTGCCAATGGAGTAAAAATCCATGCGCAATGATTACAATGCAAGCAAAATTAAGCATGTCCCCTCAAATTGGAGGGGGGAATTTAAGCATGACTTACTATAGGCTTCATATTATAGGCTTCATGTTTATTAGATTTAATAATTTTGAGGTTTTCTTTTCTTCATAATGTTCTTTTCCCTCCATTCTATTAAATAGCATCCAAATCATCATTTTTAAGTTTTAAATCATAATGCATTGATTAATCAAGTTCTTGTTTCAATGTCATATTTAGGGTGCATGGTCACAACTACATAACTTTAAAAGGTTAGATGAAGGGTTTAGATCAAGTTTGTTTTCTAAAAACATTTATCAAATAAATAAATAATAATATTTTTTATTTGTAAAAATTAGTCATTTCTAATTTCTATGTTGCATGAAAATTTCAGATTTGTATCATCTGTTTGAATGGTTGAAATCCTTGAAGGATTGGAATAACATCCCATATATATGTAGCCCAATCGATTTTTACCCATATTATAGTAGTTACAATTTTTTGAATGAACACAAAGAAAATACCTTTTTATTTATTGTAGGGTGATTGCAAGAAAGAATTGATGTATTTTTGTTTTAATAAACATGATTATTTCTAAAGTACTTTAAAATGAAATCCATAAAAAATAAAAAATAAAAATGTGGACAGTATGTCTATCCTTAAAAAGATTGTATCTTAGGAAGACCAAGCATAAAATGATTCTATAAGTAGGAAAACTGAAAATTACGAAACTTATTTAAAAATAGGATCTTTGACTTTTAGATTTGTAATAAATAGTAAAATAATTGAAAAAATAAAATAAATATAGAAATTTGTAACCTCTCTATAAAGATAGTCATTCACTAGAAAAAATTCCATGTTCAAAATCTATGCACAAAGAAATTCACTTTGTAGACTTCATATATTATAGAGTTAGTTATTTTAACCTCTAAATGCCCAAACTGCATTTTTTGGCAACATAGCAATTTAGGGCAACTCACATCTAATGGAATTAAAAATTTTTTGCTGAAATTTTCACACAACATGTGCTCAAGAAGTAGCTTTAACCTCTATAAGATTGAGGCACAATTTAGGCACAAATTGTGAAAAATTGCCACTTTTTAGGGCAATGAGAAAAAAATGAATAAAAAAGCTTTTTTTCAATGTTCAAGCATAAAAATTTGTACTAGACTACTATGGGAATGTGTAGAAAAAATTTCAAAATTTTTGACTATACAACTTGCTATACAAATTGAAAGATTATAACATTTGAAGTTAAGAGAAAAAGGTTTTTTTCAACCTTGCCTGACAGGGCCAATAGCCTTTAACACCTAGAGTGCGATTCTTACACTACACATGGTTATTTTTTTGACATTTGCATCTTGTATCATGTAAGTTACATACCAACCAAATTTCAAATGTAGAATTTGTGTTTTGCACATGCTGTCTGAAGGTGCCTCAATTGCCTAAAAAGTTTAGGGTAGCATAACTTTTGATCTAAGCACCCAATTAGAAAAAATAATTATATTCCCACTTAGGGGGGGATATGTTTCAAAATTTGAAGGACATTTGTTAGAAAATGACTTCATACTCACCTACCAAAGATTAACTGTATATGTTCAACAATCATTTGGTTCTTTAGAGATTAAAGCCCAACAATTTGTATAACTTTTGACTACATAGTTAAAAAAGTTCTTGCATGATATGTCACTTTCATTGCTTGGTGGGCAGCTTAATCAACTCTAAAAAATCTTCAAAAATCACTTTTTTCAAAAATAAAAATTGGAAATTGGTTTTTAGTTTTATGTGTACATGGAAAGCTATGAATCATTTCATTTTGATTAATGAGATGAAATTTATGAGGAATTTTAGTTTGCAAGTAGTTATGAAATCTCTACTCTAAAATATACTTTGAAGTTCCTTATTTAACTCAATTTTCAATATTTTTGATGAAAAATAAAAACAATGGGTGTAGATTGTTCATTACAACATTATAACCATTGGGATTGGCATTTTTCAATTCCCAAACAAAATTCTTAACAATTTAGTATTTTAAATCATACTCAACTTCTTTCTACTTACTATTTTTTTCCTATATCCTATATGTTGTAGAATTCCAAATGATCTAAAAATTTTCAAGCATGTTGCCAACTTGCCTTGAAGAATGAATCCAAAGAAGCACTACCATTTAGGACATTTTTTCATACTAATGTGAGGTAGTTTCTACCTCTTTTGAGTTCATTGTCATTGTGAAAGATTGTTACTTTCTAAGAAAAGCATAAATGAATTACAAAAGAATAACAAGTGTCAATTTTCTATTGGTTGTAAAACTTTAACACGAATTTTAAAAGGGGTAAACGTGTTATTTATCATAGAGTGTAAAACTCTTACTTTCAAGAATTCTTAAAGGGGTTCGGGCCAAATCTTTTTTCAAAAGAACTTCAAAATTTCCCTTCAAATTTTTCTACCATAACTGAAGCTTGTAGTTCCATTCAACCCTAAAATCTTCTTAGCTTCATGTAATTAACGATGTCCTTAAATCTTGAAAATCTTAACCGCAATGATTGTGCACACATTCTTCGAAACTTTGGCTATCATTTCACTTTCATTTTTTCACCTCTGTAGCTACGGAATAGACTCAGAGTTGCAAAAACAAATGAAGATGTAAATCTTGCATCTAAGCATTGAACACCACAAACATTGTGCACCTCAGAGTTTCCTGATGTTAGCCACACCACATAAAATGCAATCAACAAAACTAAGAAATGATTGGGAAGAATGTACCTTCTTAAATCAAATTGTTGCTCTCAAACTTTTCAAATTCACCATTAACGCCATTAGGGATTTTTCAAAAGCCATCTTTCCCAAGGGCCTAGTGAGTCAAATTGAGAGGGTAGTAATCTGTCACCACCACCTGAGCAATAAAAAAATGAGATACAAGGATGTTTGAGAAAGTTTACCCAGCAAAACAAAAATGAAACCACTAAAAATGGTGGAGATTAAAGCCATTCAAAATTTCACAAGGATGCGATGAAAAGAACCTAGACTTGAAGAACTCTTGAAGAAAGGGTGGCTTGACATGCTTGATTATGCCCAGCAGATCGGATTGGTCAAAACTGAAACCTTTGGTATTGATTTGAGCAAGAAATTTGAACACTCAACACTCAAACATTGAAACACTCACATGAATTGAAACACCTCTTGCAACTAAGGTAGATGTGCCAAATACTACACAGACGAAATTCAAATCCTTCTCCACAATATTATAGAAACTTGTAAGCTTGGAAACTTGGCTCGATTATTGAATGCCATGTTAAGATTCACTTCCAAAAACAAATTTGCAAAGAGATTTCCTCTTGCAAATTTCATTTAGACTTCAAGTTACCAATCCTAAAATTCAGTAAAATAGAGCTTGCATCCCTTCACTGCAAAGAGATTCTTTCAAATGTGCTCATGATATTATGGATGTGCAATTCTTGTATGGTGGTGTACAGTCTTAGGCTGTGTGCGATTAATGGCTTGCTTACCTTAGGCGGCGCAGAAATGGAAGCTACAACATGTACTCCAACAACTAGTATCGAACTAGTACTGAATGACAGACTAGGAAGCTCAAGCAAACTCACACAAACTCACCTCTTGAAGGTGATGCAACATGCAAACTCACACAAATAACCCCAACTTTGGAACATCCACCTGAACCCTAACTCTGAAGATTGATTGTTGAAGATCAATGGTTCTTATTTTTTGGTTGTTCGGCTATGCATTGACGACCGTGCGGGGTCCCTTAGATTTATCCATCCACATCGACAGCAGAGGTGCAACGCCACATCCCTTTCTTTAAAAACAAAATCAACGGTTGTTGGAGGGGTAATTTTTTTCAAAAACTATCGACGGCTCGGGCTTTTTTAGTGGAGGCGGGGGGACAAGCACAGGAGTGCCTACCACTTTTGGGCTCATTGTCATTGTGACATTGTGATGAGCAACTTTTTTGTTTTTTTGCAAGGCCAAAAAAAAGAATTTTTGTCAATTCAAATGCTAATATCTTGCAATCTACATAATGGAAATTTCTGAAATTATTTCCATGTCTTTTCAAACCAGCATGTTACAAGATCCTACGGTTACATGTGTCCAAAAATATTTTTTTTCTAAAATTTCGTACTTGTATTAGAAATCCCAATTTCTGAGCATTTTGGATCAAAACATAGTCAAATACATTTAGGGATTGAAATTTTCCTTTAGACAATAGCTGCTAGTCAAGTAGAGGACTAATTTCTCTAAATTTCAATCTAAACTTCTATATAATAGGTGCTCAATAATTCTCCAAACCCCTAAAAGTAGGAGAAATTGGTTGGCATATTTTGAAAAATATTTTTTACCAAATGAAGTTTAGGAAATAATAATAATAATTGATATGTGTTTAAAATGACCATAAACATCTTTGCTATAAGTTTCAAGTAATTTATTATCATTGCTTTCAAAGTTACGCTAGAAAAAATCTTTAATACTAGTATACAAGGTGCAACAAAAATAGTACAAATCTTTTCTAAAAGGACCTCAAAGTGATGACTTTTGGGTTCAAAAAAATTGGAAGACATCTCTTATGATTTTAAGATTTTTCAATTGCTGAAGTATTTTTAGTCAGGGATTGCTTACATAACTTAAAAAACAATTCAAGATAATGAACAATTGATACACTATTTTGTCAAGATAATGAGAATGTAAACACCATGTATTTGTATATTATTGGATGGATAAGATTGGAACATCATTTATTGATCCAAAGTTGCTAAAACCTTGTTGATGATACATAATATTGGAGGGCCACTAGTCATATTATGTAAAATTTACTCATTGAATTATCAACAATACTCATTTCTTAGAGGTGAGAAAAAAATACAAGATTAAACAAGGCATCAATCAATTTTCATCACTATACGTCTATATATTTTGATGTATAACTCCAATGATTGATTTGATTGAGTATTTGTGTTTACAGAGGTGCAATAACATTCAAAGGATATAAATATTTCAATAAATTTTCATATACACATACCTTTGGGACTTGAAAGTTGAAAGTGAACATATAAGGTAGATAAACAAAGGATAACCTTACAATTCATTGTAATGTTCCATAAATTCTATATTATCACAAGAAGTGACATACAAATGTGATAAGGAGCTTGACATGTGCACTTTGGAATCTATGCCACAATAATCTATAGAATCCTACCTTAATTCTAACAAAACAATGAACTTCATGAGATTCTTGACAACCTTAATTAGCAAGCTCTTGTGCTTGATCTACATTGTGAAAGTCATGTTGTGCACAAATAAGAAAGAACAAAAACCCAACATAACTTTATTTAGTGCTAGTCTATTTTGAGTGGTGCTTACCACATGACATCACTCACAAGATGTGACAAAATATAAGTTAAAACATGAGTCACTAAAAAGGAATTGAAACTAATGTCAGAAAAGCTTAGTAAGTGCAATATCAAAATTTCTTTTGTGTAGGATAAGCCTTGTGATTGTTGATGCCTCAATTGAGTTAATATTATCAATTGGAAGCTTATAGGATTACAATCATGAATCTAGGTTTATAGAATTCATGCACTAGTGAGTTTCATTCATGGCCTCTAAGACAATTTTTACATCTCTCAATAGTTATTATCCGGTATAAGTGTACACAACAAATAGCTCATCGCCTTCAAGAATACAATTGCTTATTACCCTCAACATCTAAATTGCATGCAAACATTGACTTACACTCTTAAAGCTTGTTGCAATTGTAAAACTTGTTGTCGTTGCTCAAGAGGCAATGAGTTGATTTGTTTAGGAGTGAGACTGAGGACTTGTTGCAGTAATGCTTTTTGCTACTCTAGTTCTCTAGGCATTTGTTGCAAGGAAAATTAAAGACCATTACACAAGTTTTAAGCCATGCACACCTAAACACATCCAAAGAACCATCCATCTAAGCATGGTTCCTATTGTTAAACAAACTCAGTTTTTGTCCGGTTTTGTTAGCCACTACAAGAAAATTCCAGCACAAGTTGACATGTATTTCATGGACATTATATGAATAACTACAAATTTTCTATTGTTGATTACAAAATTGATTACACAATCTACTATTTTAAGCAAGAATCTATAGGGATTACTTTCAAATAAAGGCCACATTTATGCGTATTTACAATGTTGAAAAACTTCACCTAGATAAGAGAATTTTTCGTAAATTCTTAAAAGGGAGTTCAAATATACCAAAAATTGTTGTTGGATCACTTGCCCTTGCATTGGCATCTGCGCAAACATATGGGGTTGTGGCGTAGCTGAAGCAGAAACAACACCATCATTTGAGAGCACATTTTGGTTCCCATAGCTCGACCGGTTATCAGATACTAAAGGAGCTCCAATCAATGAGGGTCTACTCATTAGAGAAAAATTTGGGTTACAAGATGCTTGGTACTTTTGCCTTGAAAATTAATTGTTTGATGTATGGAAATGATAAAAATCCATGTATATGGTCAATTTGGCAAGTTGCCATCAAACCTATGGCCCAATGGGCTCAGGGTGGTACATGTGAAGTTGTCATCGGAACATTCATTCCCGGCCTAGGTGGCAACACCCATGGGTTGCTTTACTGTACCAACATGCTCCATGTTGGCACCTTACAACTCGAAGCACTGAAGATGGCCAATTAAGTAGTATTAAGCTTGCCACTATTTTATGAAATCCGCAAGTATCGACTGGCATTGGATTCTAGTACAGACATGGTTTAGGGGTTTAGGATCAAGGATTCACCACCTTCTATCCTTGTACTCACATTGTACCATGAAGTTGACAAGCATGGTAGAATGTGGAATGAATGTGACTAGGTCAACAAGGAGATGCTTATGATGAGAACCTTGTACAAACTCAGAGAATTGTCTCCCGCCAAATGAGCTCGCCTCATTCATGTTGGCATAGTGAGTGAGTTTTGGAATGGTGTAGGAATTTTCATGTGCTTATGCATAGGACTTTTGATGTGGTTCGGAGACATGGCACTTTACGATGTTACGAACAAGGGACGAGGTAGTTCTTATATAGTAGTTGTAGCTCTTGATGGTAGATTTGCACCAATTGTGAGGAAAGGGGATCGAGTTGATCAACAACTATCCAAATTAGAGTTTCCAACCTTGAGAGATTCTAGGGCCATCAACATCAACTTATGGGTGGACGGTAATTTGTACCCCAAAGACCCAATTACTAGGAAGGCACCACAATTTCAGACAATGAAGATTCTATTAGAATTTGTTTGTCACGGAGATTCTGGCCTCTTATGATACACAAACCACCTTGCTAGCACTAGCGACATTGTGAAGGGCTTGGAACAAGAATTGGGGAAAACACGAGCTGCCTATCATCAGGAAACAATGAGCTTGCACAATTCCATTGTACTTTTAAGGTAGGACCTTGATGTTGCTAATAATAGGTGTGCTCTGTGTTCAGAGGAACTTCTAGCGGGTAGCAGAGAAGAGATTGCAGCATTGAAGAGTGAATTTGACTTGTTGAGATCTCGATGTTCTGAGCTTCAACAAGACTTGGAGAGGAGTGAAGAAAATCATAGAAACAACCTTTCAACAGTATTTTGCGAGGGACGACAAGCTGCGGATCAAGAGTTGCTGCAACTACAGCATGATTTTATGGAAGCTAGAAAGGCATTGCTAAAGTTTTAGAAGAAGATGGAAAGGATAGTTAGCACTCCACTAGGTGCGCAATTGAGAGCATCCAAGGGTTTGTTTGAATTAGCCAAGAGTGGAGGCGCAACAAGAGCACTTGTTGCCAAGATCCGAAGCCTGCTGTAGCCGACTGTAGTTCATTCTGTGCACGCTAGAAACAAGACATCAAAAGGGAGGAAGCGTCTGTGAGGTGACAAGGATATACAAGATGAGACAGGGCAAGTGGTTGGATGATTACTATCATGAAGAGGGACATTGGCATTGGTATCTAATCTCCAAAACAACTTTGTTGCAACCAGGATGACAAACTACTGCCTCGATAAAATTGGGACAAAGTTGGGAACAGAAGCTATATTGGCAGCATGTGATATGACTGGAGTGTCACAAAAGTGATACAGTGAGATCTACAAAACAATCAAAGGGGGAGTGTAGCTCGTTGACAAGCGCTTGGAGCCAACATTTTTGCCAAACTCGCACAAGGTACCTAATTAATTCACCCCATTTCATGATTCTTCTAATATCATGCTTGAAACAAGTTTAATGTACACCATGTTGGAAACAAACTGCATGCAATTCTAGGTTTTTGAGTTAGCAATGTATTTTATTGAGGTTTAAGGTGGTTAAGGAATCATAGCATATTGTTTAGGGTGGAGAATTTAGGGTTTAGATCATGAGCTCAATAAAAAAATTAATACACTAAATGCATACGTTTCAAGGTTTAGGGTTTAGTGTTACTGGGGCCTCACAATGACAGATATGTTTATTAGGTCAGTTTGTTGCGAATAGAGCTGAATTTGAAGTTGAAGGATCTTGTTGGTGACTATTACTACATCGACAATACATTGGAGATTCAATCAAAAGTTCCAGTGACTAATGACAAAATTGTTTCCAACACACAACACAACACCAAGAATTAATACTCAAAAAATAGTTCGTGCATTTTAGAGGAAAAAAACCTTTTGGAAACAATTTCAAATTCAATCACAATACAAAATGCACTCTCATAGTTGCATGGAACCCGGTCGTGGCGAATTTCTGGATCTAGGAGCACTTGATGCCTATGGTAAGCATGCCTAACTAGCACAAACTCCAGTGCAGGCTTGTTGGTAATAAGCTTGCAACCATCAACCTTCACCCTAAAGTCCACAATTTGAGCTTTATAAGATCCCCTCATGCTATCACCACCATGTCGGTGAGCCTCTCTAGTCCAAGTTCCAATTCTACCAAGATTTAATTTCACCCAAGACAACCTCTCATATCTCATGGGAATCCACTCTCCCAGATCATTGTGTATATTGTGGAGCATCACTGCTGCAATCTCCGAAACCAATCTACAATTCTCCATTCTTGCACACTAGCTAAACTCCCAATACAACAACAACCAATCACTAGCAACTGACAGTGATCACACTAACAGTTTCCAACCCCAAATACTGTTGTTTGCCCACTAATCAACAAGAACGTGTGATAGTAATGTACACCAGCTTCTTGCATTTGGGCCAATTTCGCACTAGGAGACCAGATGTGTGCCAAGTTTGAAATTCCCTCCAAATTTGGCAAGACATCACATTAGTGACCAAAATGAAGGCGACTCCACTACTGTAAGGATTCCGAACTAGTCCGGATGCAGTACACCCATTTTCAAAGTCTTTTTTTTAATTTTCAGGACAGGACATGGGACATTGGTATACCTACATAATATTGTTTCCAACCCCTTACTCCCATTGGTGGCAATAGCTGTCAAATCTCATGTCATCACCTTATACTCCACAATGGCAACGTGCAAGGTGGCATTTTCTCGAATTATGTGGCCAGAAAACTAAAAAGCCAAGTCGGGCATCCAGAGACCCAAATTTCTCTCTAATGAGGAACCGGCACTCCATCTTGGTTTCCATTGCCCATAGATTGACCAACACCCATGATAGGTCCATGCATTCCTTGACTAGGTATATTAGGAGGTGAAGATGGTTGTTGATTTATGAGTGCACCAAGTCCCATGCCTCCTAATTGTCTTGCTTGCGAGGTATTCATATTTCTACCCATTTGAGATATGCCACTAGGTCCCATCACTACTTCAGATCCCAAGATTAAGCCAACTTACCCAATTGAAAGGAGACTAGAGGTTCCATCTATACAAAGGTTCTGTTACAATTGTTGCAACACAAAAAAGCAACCATTGTTAAAGCAAGGACAAGTCAAACCATCACTAGTAGCTCATTCTAAGTTCATCATTGGTAAAAAAATTCTTTGGTTATTTCATCATATGATACTTGGGGGTTAAAATACATATGCATGGATTATTGAAGAGAGAGCATCTTATTATAGTCAATATCCAACAAACCTAGTATTGTTGTTGAAGAGGTTGAATTGGTGGAGGAGGTACACCTTGTTGAATGTAAGACATAGGCATCACACTATTATGTTGAGCCATGTCCCCTTGATACTGTACAATGCAACAATTTTTTGAAAATGTGTACTTGACAAGATTGTGTGAAAAAAACCTCAATTCTAATTGCTCAAATCAACACTTAAAGAAGAAAACATCACATATTAAAAGGCTTTATTTCACAACTTTATCTTTCAAATATCAGAGTGTAACTCACACAAAATTGTTTCTTAATTTGTGATCAACGTGAAATGGAGCTTGGGGGAATGACTGTTGTTGAACTTGCGGTGGTTGGTAAGTCATTGGTTGTAGGGAATTGGGTTGCTGAACTTGGCTAGGAATAACCGAAGATTGAACAGGTCTAGGCTATGGCTGTGGAGGAGGTTGTTGCATAGGAGGAGGGATTGGCCCTCTTTGTTGTTGTGTAGTTGGCATGGCTTGATTTCGAAATACCGCAATCACTAGTTGATGTATACAAAAAGGAAAGATTTAAAAGACTAAAAAGAATCTAGCAAGAATTTGAATAAAACATCAATCACTATTTTTACAACTAGTTGTACTAAATTTCCATTTGACAATCAAACACTCAATGAAGCTTACCATTGAAGGAGTTCAAACCATCCCTAACATTATTTGTGCCTACATCACTACCAAGAATAGTTTCAAAAAGGTTATCCTTGAATGAAACTTCAAAAGGAATTTCATCTAACATGCAAACTAGCTCAAGCTTCTTTTAGCCACATATCCAAGTCCCATAAACATATAAATCATTATTGGTTTGCCAATCTAGAGTCATAAATGAGAAATCAGACTTGAAAGAGTGCCTTCGTCAATTGTGGATTAGAAACTAGTATTTGGCAAGCTTGTTGAGGGCTTTGTTGTATCATTGTCTGAACCAAAAGAATTATACTCTACTTAGAAAACATCAAATTAGCAAACACCTTCCATCATTCATCACTCATGTTTTAGCAAGTCATATTTCCCAAAGACCCGCACCTTCATTTGTACTATAGCATCATAAAGTTGATGCTTAGACATTCCAACCAGAAGGTTAGTCAATGAGTCATTATAGACACTAGCTGTAGTGCCATTTGCCACATGTATCAAGTGACTGGTCATAGGAACACCATATTGCACAAAAGCATAAACTTTAGCACATACAACTAACTCCAAAGTTGTATATATACAACGGCAACTTTGGCGTTATCAAAGGAATTCAACTCAAAAATATAATCAATATTTATCTCACACAAACTACCCTTTCCATAGCATCGATCATAATTGGATCTCCAAACTCTACCTGTTGTTGTTGTTTGCCTCCAAGAGCACCATTAAGAAACTAGGCAGCAACAACTGTAGGCATTTGGCCCATTGATGTCTCCCCACCTCTAACTGCTTCAATATTCCTTCTCACTTGTTGAGATCCTACTTGTCTTTGAAAATATGGGCACACAATGACCAAACTCATTAAAATATTGCTTCATTTAGCAATGATTACTGTAGATAAGCTTACCAAAAAAGAAATTGTGTAGTAAACTATTTTACAAAGAACATCTTGCTAGAATTGCCAAGAAAGCAATCTCAAGTTCAACTTTCAAAAGGACAATTGAGATCTGCAAAGATAGAAAAAACATACCAATATTGAAACTAGAAGGTTGTTGCACATCGTGTCCACCTTGACGCTTTGATACAAAGTGATTGTATTTAGTGATGCAGAGTAATAAATTGTGTACCAAACACAAAAAAGCAAAAGGCCTATGCAATTTTTGCGCAAACAAATGCAATGCACGAGAATTTTTTTGAGAATAGTACTCTATTAGAAAAAATTAAAATTAAAGAAGGATCACAAACTAGAATTATAGACAAGCTTCAACTTCTCAATAGGGCGTTCTCAACAACCACACGGATGAAAATTTAGGATCCATAATTAAAAGCCAAAAGTAACAAGCACTAGTTGAGGTTAGAGTTGAATAGAAAGCCACTACTGAGGTTGGATGAAGTTGCCTAACTGGTTCAAATTGGTGTTGCGATTTCCTAAGGAGTGGTTGTAAATGAGTTACCTAAAATCAAATTTCTTTTGTGTCTTGAAATTGGTTACCATCTCCAATATTCTATCAAAAATAAAGTGAGCTAAGTATAGACTGAATACATGTAGCGACATCCATCCAACAAGGCCAAATAGGAGCGGGTTAGTTTATAATTTGTTAAAGTACGCTTTCTATCTCTTTTCTAAAACATTGTTCATGAAAGAAAGAATAGGGTTGTCAATACTTTTAGACTAGTCAAGAGACTTCTAGACAACATCATAAAGAGAAACTTTATATGATCATGGTGACCATAGAGGGACCTCACTATGAATGATGGGGAAGATTATCTTTATGATATCTTCAAAAAAAACTCTTGAAAAGGTCTACTTATAATGAAAACCTTCTTCAACAATTTTGTAGAATGTATGAAAATCCAAATTCAATAGAAACCCCCCCAAGTGGTACCAACTCTCGGTTCCTATCACCACCACCACCACCACCACCACCACCACCACCACCTCTTTTTTCATTCTTAGCAAAATCCACTTGAAGTTGTTGTCCATTGATCTCATAACCTGGAAGATTCTGACGAGCACTTAAAGCAGTTTCCTCGTCCCTATACTCGCAAAATCCATATCCTTTTGGTTTGCCAGTCTCTCTATCTAGTACCAACCTAATAACCACCACATGAATACATTAGAATGAATGAGAAAAAGGTGGGTGACATAGAGTAGTATATCCATGTTGTGTTGGTCAACGAAATTGTGCTACTTCATACTCTTTCAAATGAGATAGGAAAAACCTCGCTAACATCATAGTCCATGCGAATCACCATAATTCAAAGAATCGAATCATTTAGGCAAAGACTTATCATCAATTTGTAACCACATATAGACAATAACTACAAAAAAGAGCAAGAAATGTTATGATATCAAATATTAACCTATAAACTCACAATTATAGGATATCATGCATGTTGGTGAAAGCAGAAACCAAATCATATTCTCTGATGGGGTGGAAGAACTCAAAGGAAAGAAACTTACTTGAAAGTTACAACAAGGTCAACTTCCTCACAAATATGTACAAGTTGATCTTTAGTTGCATCATAAGTTATATTTCCAATTGGCATAAAAACTAACTTTTTTTTTTAGAACATGAACATTGTTGGCTTCTGGGAAAAAAATAGCAAGGTAGACAGTAATTGGAGGAAGTCAAGGCAGAAGATAAAACTTGAAGAAAAAATCAACACTGGCGCAATAGGTAAAGCTTCTCCATTCGTTTACTAATGTGTGCCTTTACCCATAAAATTCCATTGTCACACTCAAGTTCCTTGGTACAAGTTCATGACAAGAGATTCTATAGAAGTTTGTTGCAACTTTGTTGAAGTGTGCTGGAAGCAACAATGGTGTGCAATTTTTTGGCTATGCAATAAAGAAGTCTACAAATCCATCGCTAAAATCAATATTTCTACAATAAAGTCTTCCGGGAAATTGCTAGTACCAAAATTGCTTGCCGAAATGGAATGAAAGTGCTCTAAAGGCTTTACTCTAGAAACGATTATGCAACAACACGGCCATTAGGTAGCCAATGATTGCAGTCAAAGTTAGTAGAATTGTTCATTAATAGTACATAAGACAAAGCATGCTATCTTTGTGAAACCTAATAATTAAACCAAAAAATCTCCACATACATGATTATAAAATCGATTCTTGCTTTCAAACTTAAGATGACAAACATAAGATTAGAGTGACAATCAATTGTATTTGTTTCACCTTCATGATGGAGAAAACAAACCATATTCAAAAATGTACTGAAACATTCACACCTCCTAATACAATCATCACAAACGCCTTGAGAAGTAGACTTGCGCAGAGAGGTCACCATCATCAATTAATTATTACGGAGTAATTGTTACATTGATCACCTCAAAGAAGGAAAAACTTCAAGAAATTTTCAAGAAATAGTTGATCTTAGAAAGGAGGAACATTGTAAACAAATGCGTGGCCTTGAAAATTAAATGTGGCCAATTTAATCAAACACACCAAATTAAATATGTAATAACAAGGCAAATTAAGAAAATCATTGATCAAAATCAGTAGGATTGTTCATTCACATTACGTAAGACTAAGTATATGAGGATTTAAAGCTTGTGAAACCTAACAACTAAACCAAATTGTCTCCATATAATGTAAAACCAATAAAAATCTTCACAAATAGTTGCCATCAAAATCAAGTACAAGTGATTGAATTTCACAATTGCTAAAACAATTCTCTTATGTTATCAAACAACATTCTAACCTCCAAATGCATTGAACTTACCCTGGCAAAAATTTGAAATTAAAAAAATGTAAAAAATAAATTAAGATCAAACCATCATTCAGTGTAGAAATGCAATGTGAAGAATCAATAGGGAAGAATGAGGATGCACTAAAAACACACGAAGATGCACAGTATTGAGTGTTGCTCATTGTGGGAGAAGGCCGCTCTCCCCGTTAGTAAGCCAGAGCTACGAGATCATACCTTAGCTTATTTTGACATGGCAATGAGAGCTTTACATACAAAAAATGCTCATGACATGACAAATATTTTTACTGTAGCAAGCATAATTCAATTCCTGAAATGGGAGTAGGGAGAGAGAAGACAAATTTAGGGTTTCCCGAGGAGGAGACAAAGTTCCCAAAGATGTTCCCAATAGGTTCTAACGTTCTCTGAAGCTGAAGTACGTTCATAGTAACTTTGTGTTGAGTGGGCCCCCTATGAATTGCTAATGAATACTTGGGGGACTTCCTTGAGTAACTTGTAAATGCTTGCCTCTCTAATTGCAATGGCTAGGGGCATGCATAAGTGTGTTTGGAATTGTCTTTTAATTGTTAAATGAGATCTAAAACAATAATTTAATAGTTACAAATTTAATAATAGTAACTATATTTCTATGATATTAGTGACGATTATAGATGTACAAATTTACTTTAGGTGTATAATCCATTATACGTCAACATTCCAATGAATGACTTTTTTTTAAATTGTAGAAACTAAGAATGTACCTATTCATCTCATCAAAGCAAAGAGAAGAAAACTTCAACTTGTAAATGGTTGGCATAAATGAAGAGTTTGTTTACTTAAGGTCCTATAATTGACTTTGAAAAGTTTGCATGAATGACACTTATGCTTGCATACCTTCATTAGAAGTGAGACTCTTTTCTAATTTTCTAATTTCATTTTTCTACCCTTAGAGGTAGCAAAGAAAAAGGTGAGTGTAAAGGTGAGAGGGAGTAATGATTTTGAAAAATGGGTTGTGAGTATGTAGGTGGGTATGGAATTGATTTTTTCTTAATGAAGCTTAGTTAATGTAGAGGTTTGGTTGTTTTCTATTATGTGCTTGTAGGGCATGTGTCGATGAAATATTTGATGGCACTGTTTCTTTTATTAGAGAAATCTGGTTGGATATTTATGATTTGGAGATGTTTAAATCTTCTTGTAGACTGTAACTAGATGTTGAATGGATTGTACTTCAACACTTGCAATAATTAAAGTGAGGTTTTCTATTCTATTGGAATCGGTAAATATTAATAAAGGATCATATTTTTGGTATTTGATTTCAATGGCCTATGGGGAGAATCTATCAATATAGAATGTAAATTGAACAAATAGGATGTTATGTTGGTTTGAAGGTATTGTAGGATGTGCTTGAGTAGGGGTGGACACATAGATGTTATGACATTATCTCACCTAATATATATGTAGTCATAAGAGTTTTCATAGATGCAAGGATGTAGCCAATTTGAGACTATTTTGGTTTGATTGTTTGTCACCAAAAGTTCCTACATTCATGAACATGAAACATTGTGATGTTTTATGCAATAGAATAAACTTACAAAGTTCTTGTATTATTGTATTGTATTTTGAGGGCTTCTATAACAAAGTACATGTATTTATTGCATCTAGATTTTATCCTAAAGGATGGACCTATGATCATAAAATTAAACATTAAAAAACTTCAATTTCTTTGCTCTAATTTTGTAGTTGTTTATGAATGGGTATTTTAGTATATATTAAAGTTGTAATAAATTTATATTCTTTGTGGAAATTTAATATTAACATGAAGTTTTGAAGAAAAGAATTATAGAATTCATATCAAGTATTCGATACAATTAAAAAATCTCAAAAATTCACTAGTGTTTAACACATCATTGTCATTGTATGAAACATTGGTATCATATAATAATTAGAAAATCAAAAGCTTATAGACTATGGCCCAATGTTCAAGTTGCAATGAATTTTTCAATTTAGGAAATTAAATTTTCAAATTTCAAATTTATACTAAAAATGGACCTAATAAACTTCATTTTGTTAATTGAACTCAATTTCCAAGAAAATAATATTTATGGCTTAAATTCAAATCAAGAATATTGAGCTAGAAGTTGCCAAAGTACACTACAAAGTGATCCGTTTTCAATCATTCTTTTAGAGTTAAGCCCTCATGGAGAATTTAAAAATGGTCTAAATAACCTAATATTGGTATGATGATGTGGCACATATAGTGGTTCAACCAAACTCTAACCAAAAAAATAGATGAAAATCATTCAATCTATATTGGTACTTGAAATGGAAGTTGAAAGAGTACTTGAAAGGTCCTTATTATCCAAGCACCATGAATTGGCACCCATGGCTTTTAGATTAATCCTAAAAGGAGGGGCTAATCACCATGTGAATTGTTTGCTTAAAAAAATCAGGAGTACTTATATGAGGTGAAACTACTATGCAAGACCTTCCCTTTTCACACATAATTCCAAGGATGAACATCTACACTTCTATCCTACATAGAAGGATTCTTTGTCTTCCATTGAACACTTAGTGTCCGTGATGTCTTCCTAGGGTTAATCCAAGATGGACACAAACCCCATGACCAAGGGCCAAGGAGAATTGCCCCCCTTATTGCCCTAGCCATAGGTAAATGAAAAAATTGCCCCCTATTTCATGCCGAGTAAATTTTGTATTTCTTCACCTCTCTAAGCTAATTTGGGGGCTTCAATTGTAAATATAAACTCAAAAATTTTCAAATTTTATCATGGGTAATAAATTTAAAAAATTTAGTGTTTTCTCTAGGTGTAAAATACAGGGCAATAAGGGGGGTCAATTCTCCTTGACCATGACCAAGGTATTCACCAAAATGCTAACTTATCATTATTGAACCAATAGATGCATTTTTTGTATCCACATGAAGAAAGTTATCCCCCCATTGCTTTAGTACTATTGCAGTAAAGTTTCAATGGAGATGCAGTATAATATTAAAAGTATATTGTTGCAATGCTACAAATAGTATTGTAATAATAAATTTTCAATATTCAATATTATACTGCATTCCCATTGAAACAATCCTCCAACAGTGGGGACTTTTTTCCTGATGTACACTGAACAACGAAGTCATCCATCAGACACTTTTAGTCCTCATTAGTCCTCAGCATCTTCTTTGAGAGTTTGATTGTAATAATAAATATTTAATCATCTGTTTCAAAAGTCACCGTCAAAACTGTCGACAATGCAACAACCCAGGACGTCATCAAAAAGTTGTTGCTTCTTCACAAAATGGCCACGATTCTAGTGGTCCACTTAAGAACCAGTTATTGTTGTACACACCCGTACCCAAATTCAACATGCAAAACAGGCCGGTGATGGGCTCAAGTACAGCAAAATAAAGACTCACCTGAATCTCAGGATTCAAATATCCCATGCCCCAACACAAAAGCAGTAAACCAAAGATATATATATATATATATATATATACCAAAGTTAGAACACAAAACAACTGAGACTGATATCATGAACAGGTGATTACAAAAGGGAAAAACAAAGCAGGTACAGCTGCACATGCACTTGGCACTATATATTCACATTCTTTTTCAAATATGGTAACAAAAAACTGTACATCAAGTGGAAAGAATGGTACGAGTTTGGTCATTTTCTTTCATAGTCAGACGATCAAAAAAATTGCACTTTGTGCACATGATATATCCGCAGCCGATGTGCTGTCGGGTCTTCTCCAGCCGATCTCGACTAAGAAGCAGCCAAATGGAGGCCGGGCTTCTCTCTACAGATCGCTTGCAACACTGTAACTGTTTTTAACTGTACAAGTTTGTCTAAAGGCATCCAAATTCTCTCTCAAAAACCAATCTACGAAATCAGTAGATCGTTCAACCACGTTTATAATACATCCTCCCACACCTTGCATCCACGTTCTAACCTTGTCGACCAACTCACTCACTAAAGCTGCTGCCAGGAAAGAGTCGCTAAAATTGCTATATAAAAGTTTTATCATCACCAAGTCCAGAGTTTCTTACGGAAACGAGAAGACGAAGCGGCAAAACTCAAATGCTCAGTCGCATTTGAATGTTAAGAAATAAATGAAAAACCTCTGAGGTCCTTACATACTCCAGTTGGGCTGGAACTCGGGGTCATAATCGTAAGCTTGACCCGCCTTCACAAACCTCCCCTTCACTCTCTTGCGAATATCTGCTCGCGCTTTACGAGACTCGTAACGAATCTTCTTGCCAAACCTGTTCAAACAGAAAATGTGAGCCATTGATACTACAGTCATTAGGATTACAATTCCTATTTCCACCAAACATATAATCGAGGCTGAAAATCTACACCACTTGTTGACGATGGTTTAGAGTGATAATGATTATCGATTTTGACAGTTCATATGACAAACTAGAAATGTCCTAAAACTAAATGACCACTAAATATATGAGCAATCGCTTAAAAGTAATGAAAAAAACCTTCTCCAACTTCAATCAAAACACCCTGGCATTGAACACGGAGGAATAATCCAGGTCCGAAGATTACTCTGATGTATCCTATTAGTGCAGTCCTGAAATACTGCTGCATTATACTAATTTCCACCAAATAGAATTCTGGCAGTGACACTGATTTTGCACTGACACTTAAATTAACGCTCATTAACAGAAAAAATGAGTGTGAAATGAGTTGACTGGGGTAGTCCTAATAGCTGCATCAAACGCAAGCATCGATGGCAAGTACCTCCTTCTAGAGGTAGACTCTATGAGACAGACCCGTATAAAATGAATTGAACACCAAATGAACCTGCGCGACAATTCAGAAGTAGATGGGTGGAAAAAGAAGGACTTTAAGCACCTGCGGATTTTCTTCTTCTCCTTGTAGCGAAGCATCGCTGAGTCACGAGCTTGAGCAAAAGTAACAATATCTACACTGCCAGAGCCCAGTGACGCGTCTCCACCAGGAGTGTGCAGCATGGTGGATGCTGCGCTACAATCTACGTAGTCACTACTATCCCCACTGACGTTGGAAGCTGTCAAAGGCAGGCTTGAGTTCTCTCGTTTCGGTGCAAAAGCCACATCCATATTGCTCATATCCATGTCATCCAAAGCAGTTCGACCCGACCTTGGAGCTTCTCCTTCGGCTAGGCCGGGACCCAACCCCAACCTCACTAATTGATCCTGGAAGTTGGACTGCTCGTTATCCTGCAGACAACCACCAAAACAGGTCAGTGTTTCGTAATGCCAATCAATACCGATGTGTTGACGTTCCCTTGGTTGAGAGGGAGAGGATTATAATTCATATATAACATTCTAAGACAGTGTAGCATGGGACCCTAGACCCAAGAATATAGGATAAAAGAAAGGAATCATCCTCAATGTCAGCCAAGGAACTTAGGCTCTATCATCCTTTTGGAAGAGCATTCTTTCCTCGATACCTGGGTATCTCTTTAATTGAAAATTGAAAATTGAAAATTTTACAACTCAAGAAGAATGCGTTGTTGTGTTTAATGTGAGCCCTCTAAGGGCTCACAAACGAGAAAAAAAAATTACGGGTTCCAATACATTCCTAACTAGTCCAGAAGAAATTGGCACAGTTGCCTTAAATCACTAGGCTTGGCGTTACGTCGTTTTATTTTGTGAAGAAAAATGCTAATAGAGTTTCGAGAAATGTAAGTAAGTTGAAAGAAACGTACATCAAGAGGTCTGAAAAGCTCTGCCTCAGGTATGCTTTGCATAAGCGATCGCTCAAGGTCACCAGCAGCAGTTCCATCCTGATCCAAAGAAGGACAGCCGGGGAAAGTGGCTGCAGTGGGTCCTTGAGTGCTAGAAAAGATGTCCTCGTAGTTGTCGAAGGACAGATTGACATCGGACATGTTGAATCCAGAACACAAATCACGCTCCTCATCGTCACAGATTTCTACATCCTGCATGTTCTGCCCCCACAACTGGCCGCCAAGACCCACATAATGAGTCACCAAACAAACTTTGTGGTCCAGATTTTAAGCAACAGTTCCAATGTAGAAACTTCTGATTCCCCATGATAACAAGAAATGAGCTAATAGCTTTACATTTCAAACAGTGAATTTATAACGAGTGGTTACAGAAACAGTGACATTCTACTATTGCCAAATACTACTAAGAATTATATTGAAAGAGACATGTGAAAACTCTAAATTCCTATTTAAGGTAGAGGCACTGACGAGTAGGGGCTTGTTACCAAGTGTAAAGCAGACGAAAAAATAGAAGTAGATGCATTAATATGCTTGTCAAGGGACATTCTGTTGCGAACAGAAGCGAGTTGCACCTGATTAGCCTGACTGTTAGAGTTGTTACGCCAGAATACATCTGCGGCGCCATCAGCTTCAGGCTCCACCTTGACTGGTTGCGCTTCAGTCGTTCCAGGACTCTCCACAGGACGAGAGCTTTGTGCAGGCTCCTGGACGTTGGCCACAGGTTGTGGCTTTGCAGGGAGAACTGGCAATGTAGAAGCTTTTATGCTTCGAGTTGGATCCTGAGCTTGCAGCTTTTCCAGTTGTTGAAACACTGCCCTCTCATGCCCCTGCACTTTCTGTCTGCCAATAGTTGCGGTGCTGGCAGCCACTCCTTTCTGAAAAGATTTCCAACCAAGAATTAATATCAAGAAAATGTGTGTCCAGATACAAAGCTTGGTATTATGTCTAATAACTTTCTCGAGCCTCTCAGCTCTATAGTTCAAGACAGGCTAAACGAATAGGAACTATTACTTGAAAATTGAACCAACATTATTACCCTTCACACCAGTTTCATGACACCTCTATTTTCAAGTCAGTAGTTGAGTGGTTGATTTGAGTTGATTTTCAAATCAGTTGTTTTCTCTAATCCATTGTTATGTAGCCAAGAGGTGCTTCGTACTAGTAACTCGCTAACACTATCTGCACTGACGTCCATGTAGCGTAGTTACCAGAACTATCACCAAAGTAATCGTCACCCACATTGATCTCTAGACCAAAGTTCTTCTTTTCCTCCTCTATTATAACTTATTACACCCCAATCTTCTGAAGTCTAGAACAAATTAGTCTTCAAAAGAATCCATTGTCACCACAACTCTCGTGGCACTCAACCACACTTTTTCGATGTCACCACTTGCAAAAAGACACACAACATCTTTCAAGAGCATTTCCCGAAATTTTGAAAAATGAGGATTACAGTGGATCATATTCAAAAATGATTCTCACATGTACTTGTACATATCGAAAATACAAAATCGTTGAACAATAATTGCAATGCATCATCCTCAACTGTGATTCACAAGAGTTTACTTAAAACACGCCCACACAACGCTGCTTTCATCATTGGTAGAAAAATTGTAGAGGATAATCTTCCAAAATGGTTCTTACACAAGTACAGTTTGCACATATCCACACAACACCAGTTTCACATAAAGCAGCTTGGTCATGTACCTTCAATGGCGGAGGAGGCCCAGGCCCAGACATGTTAGCTCCAGCGGCATTCAACACCGCCCTCACATGCTTCTGCGGGTCAGAGTCCTCACACGCCCACAACGTAGCAAGCTCCGTCGCCGAAGGGCAGCCAGTGAAACATTCGAAGCCATGGCGCTTGTGCGCTGCCGTCCCCAATGCGGCGGTGTGCTTCTCCACATCGCAAGCTTGGCACAGAGACGAGTGGCACGCGGGGCACCGCAGCGCCGCAGGTTTCGTGTTGCAAGCGTGGCAAAGGAGAGTGCGAGGGTGACGCTCTGCAAGGGCGTTGGCGCCGTGGACGTGACGGTCGCAGGGGAGGCAGAGACGGGCTGAGTCCGCGCGACAGTAGACTGTGGCACGGCCTTCGCCGCAAAACTCACAGAACGCCTCCATCTCGGGACACTCGGGATGCTACACTCTACACTCTGCGCAAGCATTGCAATTATAGGGGTCAATGATTTTCTTTTGAAAGTCTGTCGTTAGAATCCTCACATCTGTCCATCTTGACGCTCGCTAATGCAAACACAAACTCGCAGCCCCATCTCTCGGGCTACTACGCTCTACCTGTGCGCCGGAACTCCAATTGTGGGTGTCAATGGTTTTCCTTTGAAACTATGTCATAAGATTGCTCACATCTTCCCAGCTTGACCTTCGCGAATGCAAACACACACTCGTAGCGGCGTTCAACTGCTATCAAGAAAACTCTTGCGCTCTTTTCTGGTAAAGACTAATACACTCTCTAAGTTTCAGATTTCTCACATCTTTGCATCTCGAACCTCGCGAATGCAAACACACTCGTAGACGGGACTTGCTGGGAGCCCTCTCGAGAAGCACCCGTTCGTCCTAATGCTGTCAAATAAACGCTATCGGTCTGTTCTGGAAAAGACTGCTACACTCTTTTAAGTTTTTCTCGTGAGGGACAGTTCTATATCGAGAATATCTCACTCTACACTCTGCGCAGGCATTACAATTGTGGGTGTCAATGTTTGTGAACGATTTTCCTTCGAAACTACGGCATTATATTCCTCACACCTTCCTTCTTGACACTCGCTAATGCAAACACACACTCGTAGCCGCGTCTTGTTGCGAGCCCTTTCGAGAAGCAGTCGTTTGTTCTACTGCTGTTAAGAAACTGTTGCGCTCTGTTCTGGAAAAGACTGCTATGCTCTTTAAGTTTTCTCGTAAGGGACTGCTCTGTTTCAAGAATTTCTCAGCTGCAGGGTCTCACAGATTCCTTGATGAGAATGCTATGCACAGTCACACGTTGTTTCAATCTCTTAGTCTTGTTTCAATATCTGAAGGGGTCTGCTTAAGTGAACGGGACGGGTACTCACCTTGTTTTGGAACCCACACTAAGTAGATTGACGACTGTACTGCGCTTTCATGGGGCTCAGACACCAACACGTCCGCTTAGTCGAGAATACCTCAAGGAAATGGAAACCAAATAGAATGTCAGTTTCAGTGCAAGTAAGACTTGTTTCTTCGCTACCAGGCATTAAACAGAGAGCCTCAACTACGTTACAACATCACCAGCGACGAAGCATCTACGGTCGCATACAAATACTAATTTTCAAGCACACAAAAACCAAACAAAGTTTTCAGAGTCGCATCATACACACAAACCAATTTCGAATTCCCGACCCATCTGGTGAAGCTCAAGAAAAAGCCTCCCCGAACACAGAGTAAAAGTGCGACTAACCTCTCGGAGTATGCCGTAACCTGCAGATAGCTTTGCTTCCAACACTACAATTACCCCTGTTTCAAAGTTCCCGCAGATGTTACGATTTCTTCCTGCACCTGTGCAACCTCCCCGTCTCTCCAGATCCAGCTCCACCTCAAAAGTCGAGGTATCACCGCCAGAAGTCTCTTACTATGAAAATTCACCGGTAACGAAAGCTTCCCGATCTACACAAGCTAACAACACCAACACCAACACCACCCACAAGACAACACCGCCTTTGAAACTGACCAAGCTCTTCCACCACCGCTTGAATTCTACGCCGTTTTCGGCACAAACCAAATGAGAAAATTTCTGAAACACCGGGACACGCGGGTCAGGAATCGACAGCCGATTTCGCAGTTGCAACGGATGGACAGATGGGGGCTCGATTGATCACGGACGTCGACAATGGGAGCACTCCCCAAGGCTAGGCAATGGGGAAACAGAGGAACCTCGCGGAGAAGGAGGTGGTGGTGCCCAGTCGGATTGGGGACGAGGGGTGAGAGCCAATCAGGGGGAGACACGGAGGTCCGGATGGTAGGGGCCTTTTCACACGGGCAGGGCTTGCGTGTGGTATTAAGGGATCAAATATCTGTGGTGAGCCCTGAGAGGGCCGGTGTGGGGAAAGGCCTGATACCTTTTATACGAGGGGTGGTGGTAGAGTTGAGATATTTATTAAAAGGGGGAGGTTCAATTGTTATTAAAGGAGGATTCTTTTGGAAGTGCTGATACTTTCTATGTGTGTATAGGGTGAACAAATTTTTAAAATTTTTGTTATTGGTCCATTGGGAATGGGGAAGGGACTACTCATGCAAAAAGTAGGGGGGGAGTGTTCACTTTGGAAGTGGTGTATATAAAAATTGGTCAAACTTTGCAGAAAAGATAAAAGAAATTGAGGAATTCCACATGGATGTATGCATGTTTGGGCAAGAGGAAAATTCCGGAATTGTTTGCCAATAAAATTTTAGAAAGAGGTAGGGAGACAACCTTTCAACTTTTAAAAATCTATTTGTAATAATAGACCTAAACTTTGGGGTTACTTTTAGTTTGACAACAAGGCAAAGCTATTACTCTTGGAATGTGGCTTCTCAATATTCACGTTGAAGGTGAAAACATTGGAATGAAAATTGGCAAAAGGCAATACCAACTTTGGAAAACCTTAGAAATGTTTCTTTGAGCATAGCATGGAAGTCTACTCTAACTACACACTTTGAATAGCCATCTTAGATGCAAATTAATATGTGCCATAGGTCCCAAAGAAGGTCATATTTGATAATTTTTGAAGGACTATGACTTTGTTTCACTCAAGTGTGTTCATAATTGCCATTATAAATTTGTGTAAGTCTTTGGGTAGTATAGGGGTACCGATCAAAATGTCGTTTTCGAATTCGTAGTGAGAAAAATTTTAGTACTGCCAACTTTGAAAGCCTCCCGAGAGCTCAAAAATTGGTATTTTACCACGAAATTTTTACCAAAGCATTATCTTTAAGTTAATTATATTTATGACAAATTTCAAGGACAAAAGATTCACCGAAAAAAAGTTATTCAAAATCTACCAACATTGGTAGTTGTGGAAATGTTTTCACTGATGCCAACTTTGACAGCCTCCCAAAGATTGAATTATTTTTCTTTTGCCATGAAATTTTTGGAACAAAAACTTCTTTATGTTAATAAAATATGATAAAAATTTCAAGGCCAAAAGATTAATACAAAAAAATATATTAACAATCTACCAACATGTGTCGTTTTGAGAAACAATCGTGAAAACCATTTCACTACTTCAACTTTGACACCCTCCCAAGGGCTGAAAAATTGCTTATTTACTATGAAATTTTTTCCACAAAGTGATTTCTATGTTAATAACATTTTTGACAAGTTTCAAAGCCAAAAAAGTTATACAAAAAAAAAATTCAAAATCTACCAACATGTGTAGCTGTGAAAAAACATTTCACTACTTCCAACTTTGACATCCTCCTAAGGGCTGCAATTTTACTTATTTACCATGAATTTTTTTGCACAAGATCACCTCTATGCTAGTAACATGTGTGCCAAATTTGAAGGTCAAAAGATTTACACAAAAAAAGAAATCCACAATCTACCAACATGTGTAGTTGTGGGAAACAATGGGGGAAACCATTTCATTGCTACCAACTTTGACACCCTCCCAACGGTTGAGAAATTGTCTATTTACCATGAAATTTTTGGCACAATATGCTCTTTATGATAACAACATTCATGCCAAATTTCAAGGTCAAAAAATTTATACAAAAAAAAATATTTACAATCTACCAACGTGTATGTCCTCCATTTGCCTCAATCACTCCGTGTAACCTAGAGGGCATAGAATGACATAGTTGAAGGAGCTTTGTACCATTGATTAACCTCCAGTCTCTTTCAAGAACTACCTTCAAGTCATCTAAATTGTTTGGACATATTGGGCCATGTTGCACAGCATCTTTCAAAATCTTCCAAAGGTTCTCAATTGGATTGAGATTGGGAGAATTTGCAGGCCAATCGAGCTTCTCCAAAAGGTGTATTTGTCTCCATTCTTCACATACTTTGCTAAGATGGATAGGTGCGCCATCTTCCATGAGCAATCTCTGTGGCACTCTACTCATAAAATGAAGCAACTCAACATTGTAGACCACTTCAACAAAATCCTTAGCAGAACGTCTATCTTTGGGCATAAAAACAAGTTGTGACTTTTGCCCTCTAGCAAATGCAACCCAAATCATCAAAGAAGTTCTCCCACTCTTAAAAGTTGGAACTATACAACTTGATGAATAGCGCTCATATGCATTTCTCCAAACATGAACTTGTCTAGAATTTTTTCCAATTTGAAAGGTAGACTCATCTGTCCAAACAACTCTCTCCCATTCTTTTACAGTCCACCCACAATACTTTTGAGCAAATGCCAATTGTTGAGATATATGACGATGTGTCAAAAAAGGTTTTTTTAACAACAATTCGATTGAAAATGCCACTCTCATGTAAGGCCCTTCGAATAGTTGATCTAGACACTTGAGTAGAACATATATTAGTGATCTCAAAGAGTGTCGAGCAACAATGAGTTTTTGAGACACGTATAATAGCACGGACATCTCTATCACTAAGCTTTTTAGCATGACTTCCACCACAAGTTTTGCACTTATTGGTTCCATCTTCTCGAAATTTCTTCACTACCCTCTGATTTGTTCTAACATGGACTCCAACAATAGATGCAATGTCAACTCCTGTCTTCCCTACCTCACTGAAACCTACTATGTGAGCACGAGTTTCATTTGGAATAGCCATCATTTAGTGACCATGATCTAGCCTTCACTTAATCACCATGATCCAGCCTCACTCATTGAGCACATATATAACCTCACTCAATCATTAGAAAAAAATCTCACATACCCTCAATCACTCACCATCATCTTGCCTCACAGCCTTCACTCATTCACCAAACCTCACCAGTCACCACATGTAAGTTATAACCTCATTCACTCTTAAAGAAAATCTCACATACCTCCATATATCCTTAGACACTCATCCCATGCCTCATCCATTTAGTTATCACATAGCCTAGACTTACTCAATTAACTCATCTTTCATGCACTCAATCACTCATGTTCACAAAGTTTCAATCCTGTGCTTAGAAAATAATCACCCATCACTTGCTTCTCTCATCATCCCACATCCCACCTCCTATAATGCTCTATTGTAAATGCAAGCATTCTTATTGAGAGGAAAAAGCTTCTTCATGCATGTATGGTCTCCAATTTTTAAACAAGTGCACTCTTTGAGATGTGATAAGTGCACACAACTAAATTTGGCTATCCTTGATTTTTTTGAGAAGCATTTATGATTAGCGAGTGCATCATCTGGAGAATTTCAATCTAGAAGCATGATTGTCTAACATACTTCAACAATTTCAATGTCTTTAATAAAAGGTATCTCACAACTACACACATTGGTAGATTGTAAATATTTTTTTTTGTATAAATTTTTTGACCTTGAAATTTGGCATGAATGTTGTTATCATAAAGAGCATATTGTGCCAAAAATTTCATGGTAAATAGACAATTTCTCAACCGTTGGGAGGGTGTCAAAGTTGGTAGCAATGAAATGGTTTCCCCCATTGTTTCCCACAACTACACATGTTGGTAGATTGTGGATTTCTTTTTTTGTGTAAATCTTTTGACCTTCAAATTTGGCACACATGTTACTAGCATAGAGGTGATCTTGTGCAAAAAAATTCATGGTAAATAAGTAAAATTGCAGCCCTTAGGAGGATGTCAAAGTTGGAAGTAGTGAAATGTTTTTTCACAGCTACACATGTTGGTAGATTTTGAATTTTTTTTTTGTATAACTTTTTTGGCTTTGAAACTTGTCAAAAATGTTATTAACATAGAAATCACTTTGTGGAAAAAATTTCATAGTAAATAAGCAATTTTTCAGCCCTTGGGAGGGTGTCAAAGTTGAAGTAGTGAAATGGTTTTCACGATTGTTTCTCAAAACGACACATGTTGGTAGATTGTTAATATATTTTTTTGTATTAATCTTTTGGCCTTGAAATTTTTATCATATTTTATTAACATAAAGAAGTTTTTGTTCCAAAAATTTCATGGCAAAAGAAAAATAATTCAATCTTTGGGAGGCTGTCAAAGTTGGCATCAGTGAAAACATTTCCACAACTACCAATGTTGGTAGATTTTGAATAACTTTTTTTCGGTGAATCTTTTGTCCTTGAAATTTGTCATAAATATAATTAACTTAAAGATAATGCTTTGGTAAAAATTTCGTGGTAAAATACCAATTTTTGAGCTCTCGGGAGGCTTTCAAAGTTGGCAGTACTAAAATTTTTCTCACTACGAATTCGAAAACGACATTTTGATCGGTACCCCACTGTACAATTTTTTGTCTTAGTAGTTTGTGCCACTTCTTTCATAAAATCAATATTTTACACCAAAGATGAAGAGGCAAAATTCTTGGTAGAAAATTAGAGTTTACATCAAACACAATGCAAAAAAAACTTAGTGTTTACAATCTTCCTTTCAAAAGAAACACTTGTAAATCAACAAGGTTAGAGTAGCTCTTACGCAATTTGAGATTTGATGGCCAAGATCATACCATTCAATCCTTCAAGATTAGTTGGTCTTGTTGCATGCTACTATTTCATTGAAAAAATAGGACTTATTTTGTTTTGAAATCTCCCCATCTAACATCATATAAATATTTATGAAGGATAATTTCTAATTGATTGCAAAAATGTACAAATCTATCAAACTTCTCTTTCTCTTAAAGTATTTTTTATTATTAAATGCATTTAAACATGGAGTGACTTGAAATTTGGTGCCATTAGAAAAAAGGTAAAATTTCTTGAATGTGGAGAAAAAGTTCTCAAACACATTCTCCACTCAAAATTTTCAATTCAAAACTAGACACAACCACTTCAATTTTTATCTATTGATCCATGCATCCACTTGGAATTATGACATATGCAAGGATTTTTGCCTTCATGCCTTTCATAACTCCTAAAGTCCCAAGGCTTTTTTCCATGAAAGACTACTCAAAATTTCCATTTCTATTGCAAAGAGCAAAAAAAATTTTAATTGTTCTTTTTGCAGATCTCATTGTAGGATCTTGTACTAGACTAGTATAAGAATGTGTGGAAGAAATTTCAACAACTTCAACAACATAGATTACATATTTGCATTTAAAGTCAAAAAAACAAGTTCTTACACCTTGCTTGACTAGATTTTTTGGCTTCAAATCTTTTGACCTTTAAATTTTGCACTATTGATTTTTAATTTATAATTTTTTATGTTGAAGAATTTTTTTGAGAAGAGAGGAAAAAAATTCAACAACAAGACATTTAATTTTCACTTGTTAAAAAATTATTAAGTGGAAGTGGATTCAAGAGTGAAAGAAAAACTAAAACATTAATAGCTCTAAGATGGAATTGAAATATAATAATCACAACAGTGGGATTGTTCTAGTAGACAAATGTAACTTGTTCTAACAAAAAGAATTGAAAAATTTGAAAAATTGAATTCAAAATTGAATTCCATTAAGTATTTTTTTCGAAAAGATGCCTAGATAGTCCAAAAAAACAAGATTGTTCATAACTCTCATCACTAGTCCAAATAGAATGATTCAAAGCTTCAATGTAGACAAAGAAACAATCTTTGAAAAAAAAAAATTTTAATCCAATGTTCTGTGATTTTTTGGGTTGCCCCTTAAGCTTCTTTTTGGACTTAGGGTGGCATTCTTTTTGCTCCCAAGTACCAATTGAAATAAAAATGATCTTCCCAGAAAACTAATGGGAATAACCATCTTCAAAAAAAATTCATTAAATCATGTCAAAAATTGAGATCACACAAGCCTACCTAAAATCTCAAGAATCCCCCATAAGGACTTTGGACTATAGGGGATAAAACATGCATATGTTACTTTCTACTATCCTTTGCTTTATTTCTTCTAATAATTTTGTATCAACTATTCCTCCTTAGCATTCATTTTTAGAAATAAAATTAAACTTGAAAATATGGGTAATTATACCATTATAATTAACAAATGCAATTATGATCTCATATTTGTAAGTAAGCATAGGCCAATTTTCTTAATTATGTTGGATTTTTTTACTCAAATTGGTAATCAATTTAAGAAAGATTTTCACCTTGTAGTGGAATTTTAGGAGGGCTAAAAGAAGTCATAGGCTTTATTAAAAGGCTCTTGAATAAATTCAAAATTACTTCTATTTATGGGAAACCTTATCTCCTTAAGGACTAAGGGTGGTCAAGATTTCCAGAATTGTTAAGATGTATTATAAAATGCAATTAAAAATAATAATTTAATGATGACTCTCAAACAATAGTTGTAAAATATGATCTATAAATCATATTCATAGAGTTAAATCAACTAGTTTACAAACCAATATTTTTCAATAAAAATTGAAGCCCCAAATTGAAAATTCCTTCAAAATAAATTAGAGATTGAATATTTGTGATTTCCTCAAAAATTTATTCCATTAAGTTCAAAACTTTAAGTTCTAATTATAGTAGTTTTTGAACATTTTGATTTACTTTTTTATTCAAGTCTCTTAGAAGAATCATTTTTCAAATTGAAAAAAAAACTTTTGAAGCATAGACCTGCCAAGGTTATTGTAAGAAATACTTGTCCTTTTTTTTGTCCCCTTAGCCTTGGATAGGTGTTTTTTTGCCTATAATTTTTGCATTGTATGTCCGTTTTATATGAAAGTTGAAATGAAGGTACACGTGATATTGTGATGGTTGTAGACATTGAGTAATTTCTTTAATTTTAAAAATTAGATTTCTATTTAAAAACACACCCAAATTGGATGCCTACTTCTGCCATTAGGATGGATCTCAGTATTATTTTTTATTCAAAAATGAAAATTTGAGTAAAAAAATTGTGAGACAAGATTTTCTATAGAAGTTACCTAAGTGTGCAAAGAGATTTTCAAAAAATAGGAAAGTGTCCACCTCTTACATGTGCTTAAAGTGCACTACATTTGCACAAATGCAAAGAACACAATTTTTTTCCTCAAAAGATGAAAATGGTTGCAAAGGAGCTCTTTCAAGTTAGGAAAAATGGACAATGAGTCATTCAACAATGGCATAAAAATTGTGGAGATAGTATTGACTAGTCACTCAACTTGGTCTTCATCATTATAGCTATTCTTTTTCTACAATAGGATTCAAAATGCCATAATGACTAGAAAATATATTTTATAACGATGCCACTTTCTAATTTAGCCTAAATTTGAGTGTTTTTGGAATATATTTTTGAAAACTTACAACTTGAAGTTAATGCTTTCCAAATAAAATTATGATTATACAATTATATCACAATAATTGTTGCTGAAAAACAATGTGATCCAAACATTCCAACATTTCTGCCAAAAGAAAATTATTTTGATCATTATTTTAGTCTATTTACAAAAATATAGTTATTGAATTTAAAATCTATTTTCATCTATTTACATGAATTCTTGTAGCTATAATGAAATTGTATAAAACAATGGATGTGCATTAGAACAACAAACATCACATTGAACTATTCAAAAAAACATTTAAAATTTTATATTAGTTTCAACAGAAAATTGAAAATCTAAGTTTAACTCTAGAGCACTCCGACGTGTAAAAGGTGGACGACAAATAGATTGAAACTGATGTATCTTCTCATTCTTGCTTGGATGAAAATCATCCTAATATTTGGAGATACTTTATCAAGTAGTTGTCCTATCAAATGGTTGGATTTGGTGTTATTAGTGAACATAATTTTCTAAAATTACAAATGTGCAAGTACGTCAAGTGGTTGACCGAGCCAAAATTGCATTGACTTTAGTTCAAAACTGGATTTGCCAAAATGAGGTCATAGATTTTGAAAACACAAAATTTTCAAAAAATCACCATGTCAAGAGAACCTCATTTCAAATCCATTACAAAAAAATTTACTCAAAAAATGATAATATTTTGCTTGTAATCGAATTTTGAAAGACCTTTGAAATTTTCCTTACAAAATTTAAAAAAAAATATTGATGATAGCTTTGGTGAATCTAACCATACGGATGACTCTAAAACTCATAGTCTACAACTTTTTCTTGTATATCAATTCCCAAATATGCTTTGAAATAGCACTTTCTAATGATTTTCTCAAATTGTCAATTCTGGAGATGAATCTAGACATTTAGGGGTTAAATCCTCATGTTATTCCATATGATTCACAGAACACAAGGAAAAATAATTGTGGATTTATGAGCTTGCATATTTTTTTTAATTATTAACAACATGATTGTACCTCCGCATCTTTACTTCTAACACCTTGGGAGGACGAGCTTTTGAATGTGACTGGTCTTTTTCAATATTGCCTATGAGCAAGTTTAAAGCATCCTACTTGAAAAACTTTGTACCCCTACTATGGTCTCATTTTTGTTAGAATCAAAAAATGGATTGTGCAATACTTCCTTCCTATACATCCCTTTGCTCTCTTGTATTCACTATTTACAAGTTAGCCTTCAAATTACCCACAACCCAATTTGTGACACTTTTGGATGTACCTAACTTATAGATTATATTTTACAGCATTCATTTGAGAGTCATCATTAAATTATAATTCTAAGTTGTATTTTATAATAAATCTTTACATTTTGAAAATGTGGACTACCCATGGTCCTAAAGGAGTTAAAGTCAAATTATACATACATTGGACATGTAAATTAGACAAAATTGAAAAAAATAAATTTACGATCTTTTTTTCAAATACTGCTATTGCTATGTATCTACATAGTTTGATGCCCTTCACATAAATTATATAAAATACAAGATCGTGATGGCTAAAGTCATGATGACAACATAATTTTATAATATTATAATTCTTTTGAAATTTGGAGTTAGAGACCAAATACTTTTGTCAATAAAAATGAATTTTGAAAATTCCATATTCTTTCAATGCAAGATGTAAGTTATGTCCATAATAATCCCAATCATGCATAAGACCTCATGCATAAGACCTACTCTGTTTTCAAAGCCTACATTAGTGTGCCATGTGTCGTTGCCACAATCAAAATAAGTAAAAGTAAAAGTAATTTTTGTAATTTTTAAACTCATAAGAACTTTAAAATCCAATATCTTCCACACCATATGTGCAAACACCATGATATAAAGCCTGTACACCCTTCCTTGTTGAGAGATTTCCAACAATACCAAGAATGCAACTAGGAGATGCATAGTCTAGGAGATCTCACCATAACAAATAACAAATAGGCTAACTTAAGGTATGGATCTTTGGTGAAAAAAATTACTTTCATCTAGTCAAGAACAATTTCATATAAACCTATTTGAGTCTTTTAAAAGTTACACAGGGTCTTATTGTCTTTTAGAGGTTAATGTCACACACACTATTAGAATATAGGAATATTGTGGATCAACTAGAAAAAGTTAACCCCTAAAGGTATTTGACTATGTTTTCACCAAAAATGCTCCCAAACTGTCATATTTGGTAATGTACCAAATTTTAGAAAAAATACATTTTTGGACAAATGTAACCATAGGATCTTGTAGTAATCTGGCTTGGGAATATGTGGAAAACATTTTAGAAATTTCCATCGTTTGGATTGCAAGATATTAGCATTTGAAGTGACAAAAAGCCATTTTTTGGCCTTGCAAAAATCCGGGCAGATGCACTCCACAAGGTCAAATCATTATGAAAAAATGTCCAAAATAGTTGTAATTCTTTGGATTCATTCTTCAAGTCATGTTGGCTACATGCTTGAAAAATTTTAGATCATTTGGAATTGTACAACATGTAGGAAAAAAATAGTAAATTGAAAGAAGTAGAGAATGATTCAAAATACTAAGTTGTTAATAATTTATTTATGGAATTGAAAAATTCCAATCCCAATGGTTAAATTGTTGTAATAAACAATCTACACCTCACGTTTTTATTTTTTTCCAAAAATATTAAAAATTGAGTGAAATAAAGGTCTTCAAAGTTTATTTTAGAGTAGAGATTCCATTACTACCCACAAACTACCCACAACTAAAACTCTTCATAACTTTCATCTCATAAATCAAAATGGAATGATTCAAAGCTTTCCATATACATAAAAATCAGGAAAATCAATTTCAAATTTTTATTTAAAAAAAAAGTGATTTTTAAAGAATTTGTTTTTGCTTCCTGGGTTGCCCACCGAGCAATGAAAACAACATATCATACAATAACTTTTTAACCATGTGTTCAAAAGTTATGAAATTTTTTGGGTCTTAAAGCTACTCCTCGGGCACATGTTGTGTGAAAATTTCAAAGAAAAAAAATAAAATCCCATCCTTAGTGAGCTGCCCAAAATCGCTATGTTGCCAAAAAACACTGTTTGGTCCTTTAGGGGTTAATGTCGTTTCAAAAATCAAATCCCTTTCATTCAATATTTATTTTTATAGTTGAAGATTTTGCTTTAGGGAGGTTTTTGTATTTAAAAAATTTTGTTTCCTCAAATGTGATTTGAAATTCATATGTAAAGAAAATCAATATCAATTCCCTTGCAATTCTTCAAATTTAGAACAAAAAGAATATGATAAAGAGTGCTTTCTCTATTATAGAACTAAAGTTGAATCCTCTAAGGCCTTAGCTCCATTTAGCAATATATGGATAAGGGTAAAATCTTCCTTTCTAATCTTCCAACTTTTCATTTTTTAAATGGAGGATGAAATGTAGAGGTTGTATAGTACCTTTGTCCATACTTTCCATTATAATATTGGAGGCAATTTAGAGCACCATAACTAAAACAAATCTTGAATGGTATTTCATTCTTGATGAATTCAAGACATAATTGGATTTGTCCGCTATTATCTTCCGCAAGTTCCCAAGCATTCAACAAAAATGTCAACCACTCATTACAATCATTGAATAAACACCCCATTATCACACCAACATATTCTTTAATATATTTAGAATATATCCAAATATTCTGAAAATATTTTTATTTGAGAAATGAAGATTTGAAAGGGGGTGTATTATATTTGACGAGTGTTTCATAAAAAAAACGGACTCCATGACTCGGAAGGATTTTAGCATTTGCTAAACCTTCACTTACAAGAAACTCAATAATTTGTGCTCAATGAATCCTATAGAAATCATTTATTCACAAGAATCTAGGGTCCATTTTAGGTTTGTCTATTTTCAGCACTTTGAATAATTATAGTTTATTCATACGATATTTTAAAAATAAATTCTAAGAGAAAATTATGTATTCCCTTCCAACAAGAATTTTCAAAAAAATTTACAATTCAATACTAGGAACCATGCTCCAAACCTTATTCAATTGTAGTTTACAACAAGGAGGTTGCTAGATGTCAAATTTCCTTGTCCCATCCAACGAGCATTGTTGATTTCAACAATGTTTTGCTCAAAGTGATACAATTTTTTCCAAGGGATATCATGCAATATATTCCCCCATTTTTAGTGGATGAAATCTCTAATTTGTTGTATATTCTATGAACAATATCACTCTATTATGGATGAATGTACATTCTTTTTGATGAATGATTTAAATTCCATTTGCATTTTGTACGTTTCATCCATATAAAGTATACCTTAAATTATGGTGTTTTTTTTGTTTGATACATTGAGATATAAGAAACCGTGAAGCGACTAGCGGTGTTCTTGGTACTGTCGGAAAGCTCCTTGCAAGGAAGGGTGCACAAACTTTGTTTTGTAGTGTATGGAACTAAGGTGTGAAAGTTTTTATGAATTAGAAAATTGAATTAAGTTATCTTTTATTTTGGAAAAAACATAACTTTCGCATTGCATGTCCAAACACCACAAAACAAAGCTCTTGCGCTCCTCCCGGTACAAAGCTTTCTATTCATATTAAGAAAGTAACCTCTCATACCACAACAAAGCCTTTGAATTTTAGATTTTTTTTTAAATTAATTAATTAATTAACTATATTTATTTATACTTTTATTGTGATTTTGGCAACATTACAAGACACATTAGTCCATACCTTAAGTTAATTAGTTTAGTTTTTTTACATTGAAATAACCAAAACTATGTGTCTTCTAGTAGCGTTCTTGGTACCATTGGAAAATTCTCTACGAGGAGGGATGCACAGGCTTTGTTTTGTAACATTTGGACCTATAGTGTGAAAGTTGTTGAATTTCAAAAGTTTTTATGAATTAAGAAATTAGAAAAAAAAAATATTTTGATTTTGATTGTGGCAACAACACATGTACACTAGTTTATGGTGGGCCCCTTGAAATGCACCATTAACCCTAAATTGCCATCTTCACTTTGAACAAATCTCCAAAATCAATTATGTACCTATGTGGAAGAAACATTTTTAGAACCAAACTTTGCTCCTTCATAACTTTTGCATATGAAATCCAAATGTTGTATTCTTTGGTGCATTGAAACTTCCTTTCACTTGCCAATAAGAAAATATTATAAAAATTGAAAATCTAGTAATAGTAATTAGACACAATAGCAATCAGTGGTGGTTTGGAAGATATCCACCTTATATTGGCATGTAAACAACTCTCCATCATTCCTTTTTTTTTTACTTTTTGAGAAAGTGCCAAGATGGTGATCACTTAAAATTTGGTGAAGTATAGTATTTCTACATTCATCCATCTTTTGGACCAAAAAAATACTTTTCAATCATATTCATTCAATTTTTCATCCAAATTTGGCAAATTCATCTACATTTTAAATAGAAATGGAAAATTTTGGACAAAAAAAGATTACTTCTTTCTAGATGAAAAGTAGATATTTACTTTGAAATGGTGCAATCTAGCCCCGTGGTGCCAAAATAAAAAAGGGTTGTTGCCCATTACACCAATGAGGATCGCATCAGTTTGCATTGCCCAAAACAAATTAAAAGAAATATCCCTACATGCGACCATAAAGGTATGTTTACATTTGGTGTTAAGGAGTATTGCTCCTGAAGATCTTAAGAATGAATTTAGACCTATTTCTGGATTGGGTTCACATTGCAAACATCACTCCTAACACCAAGTGTGAACATACCTTTAAGTCCCAGAATGGTAAGTTACTATCTTCGTACTCACTGGGCGCCGGCTGACGGGAAGGACGAAGATATTTTGGTTTTTAGGGGCCTACGTGGCCACCGCCCAATGACAAGAACGCAGGGCAGGTCGACACGTGCAGAAAGCATGCGAAAATTTAGACAGCCAATACTGAGGTGGCTCCCAAGGGTCTCGCCAAGTCAGCCACGGCAGCTGCATTGGAACGCTCGCGTTCCCGGAGTTCCCTACAAGTGCCCCTGAGAACACTACTCTAACAGTAATAACTCAAGAGGGGCTGCCTGGGCGGAAATTAAACAACTAAACATAAACAACTATTTAAACAATGCAGTATTTTGGGAATACCAAATAAATAATTAGTCAAGACTTTAATTCAATCGGTGCAAGAAGTTTGAATACAATAATTAACAGATTCGCTAGCAGATTTCGAGTAAAATAATTCTAAATATAAATGACAAAGTTTTGGGTTTTCTATTTTTTTTTAATGGTTGGAAAGGAAATCTTCAAGAGTATCTGAGAAATTCTACTTCTGCCTAATTGAGTTTATTGTAAAGAATATGGAATTCGGCATTAACCCCTAAATGCCCAAGGCCTATTTGGAGCTCCTTGAAATTTGCTCTAAATTGAACAAAAAGTCAACATTTTCATAAGTTGTACCCATTTCTTTTGAATTGTAACCATACAAATTCAAACTAGACATGTTAGAGATCACATAGGAAAAGAAAACATAACAATATTACTTACAAATTGAAAGATTATAATGTTTGATCATGAGGGTGTAAAAACTGTGAAAAATTTTCAATTCACTTTTTGCATGTCAACTCTAAAAATTTGGTCACTAAAAATATATGAGGTTATAGGGCCGAGCATGCACAACCCCAATCAATTTACGACTTTTCAAAATCTATTCTACAATTTTATTAAATGAATTTTGAATGTGATTTTGCCTCCAAGATCTAGTGTATTTGAGGCTCATTTCCAAGAGCCCTCAACACTACGGGAAGTCAAGATTGCAATGGGCATCCTTGCACTAAATCGTCAATAGAAAAATCATGATCCTTTATTTTTCAGATCAACTTTTTGATCCTAAAACTAGACTTCAAAAAGAATTCTCCAAAAATATGAACTACTAATACTAGTAATTTGGTTGGATTTTACTTAACTTCAAAGTTTTTGAAACACTAGAATGTGGTGCCTTGGGCATTTAGGGGTTAAGGGTAGAACATGTTGGTACACACTATTATAATGCAAACCCCCCTTTTGCTAATTTTATTAACCCTTGAATGCCATGCTAGTGACCATGGAAATCAGGCATTTTGGAACCATGTGACATCATCTACTTTACAAAAATAAAAAATAATCATTGGGAGTCAAACTACTATTGAAGATCTTCCCTTTTCACCCCTAATTCTGAGGATGAATAGTTGCACTTTTGTCCTATACAGGAGAATTCCTTGTCATTCATTGGACAAAAAACGTCTGCCTTGGCGTTTAGGGGTTAACTTCTAAAGTTCCATTGTCCCTACAAGAGATAAAATGGATTTTGGACAAACTCCTATGGTCTCAATATTTGTTGTGATTTTCTGAATTTTTTTGTGAAGATTTAAAAATACGTTAGCTTTCTAAGAATATAATTTTTATTTTCATTGGTGCTCAAGAGCAAAAGATATGGCACATTGACAAGCCCAAATTTAGTTTGGTGGGGAGAATTTTATTTTTTAAATTCATTTTTTTCTTTGAGATTGTGTTTTTATCTATATGAGAAGTTTTGATTCATTCCACTTAAATTTATTATATGAATGTTGTGGACAATCTTGCTTTTCACCCAATTAGAACATCTTATAGGAAAAAAAATTGTAGGTTTTATTTTTGAACTAAATTTTTATAATTTTTCAAAAATAACATTTGCAATGTTAAGATCTCTTCTTAGAACAATTTCACTGTTGAGGTTAGAGTGTTTCAATTAAATTCATAGCAATTATAGGTCCTATCTAAAATTTTATTTTATTTATTCATAATTTCCATTGCTAATACTTCAAATATGATTTTTTCTTGAAAAAGTGCACATTCTTACATTGGTTTGGGAGAAGATCCTATGGTTAAAGAAGCCCCCAAAAATAAATTTAAGGCTTCTTCCTCTTTGAAATAGAAATGACAATTTTGAGTGTTTTTTTATGGGTAAGAAGGCCTTGGGGCTTTAGGAGTTAAAATGAATTTTGGATAATGTAGTCTAATTAGGATAAACATTCGGATATAATGTGAATGGAAGTTGAATCAAGACACTAGAAGGAATTCTCATTAATCTAGCCGATGTGTTTTTGTTAGAAAATACAAAATTGTGTTGGTGAAAACGCAGTTTTGTAGTTTTTTAGTCAAAAAATTGCAAAACTTCGTTTTTACCAACACAGTTTTGTGTTTTCTAACAAAAACACATCAACTAGGTTAATGAGAATTCCTTCTAGTGAGAGTTGATGAAAGTTGGATGACAATCAAACTATTTAAGATAGCATGAAAATAGTGTTTGCCACATTATATTGACTATCAATAACATAATCAAAACTACCATATTAGTGCTCTTCACAAAATCATATAGTGTTATTATTGTTTAGAGCAACAATTAAATTTACTTAAGCATTTAAGTTGCTCATTTCAATTACTAATCATGTCACCAATAGCTAATAATGAAATTAAATAAATTGTATAGTCCTAAAAAGAATAAATTTATCATATTTAAGGTAGTTAGATTCAATAAAGTATTAAATCAATTGTTTCATATTTAAATTAGACAAAACTAGAACTAAATGCAACAACTCAAAAAGGTTTCTTGAATTTGCAAAATTTTCTAAAAAAGATGATGTGATGTCATTAGGATTAATGAAAACAAATGATCAAAAATTTGTGAAAAGAGAACTTAATAAATGAAATTGTAGCACAATTTGCATTTATTGTAAGGAATGCAATGCAAAATATGAATGAACTAATATTAAAATAACATGATTGCATTTGAATAATAAATATAAAAATTTGAAAGATAAAAATTATTCTACAATTGAAATATAATTATTTTAGTATTAAATACAATTGAAAATGCAAGGTTTGTACATTCCACTTCCAAGATAGTCATAAAAATGAATAGAGAGAACCATAGGATTGTAGGACACGTATTGCAATGAGTATATAAGGCCTTCCTAGATGGATGATGAAGTAAAAGTCATGTTCCAAAGAGGTTTATGAAGAGGTTGTGAAAAAAAAGTTGAATTCAATGTGTGGAAGGAAGTCTCTTCATTACCGGAGAGGCTCATGAAGAGGTGGTGAAAAAATAAATATTTGGTGTATAAAGTCAATGTTTCTAGATGAAAGATTTTGAAATTACAAAAATAAATTCATGAACTACTATAAATTGATTGTTAGATTTCTCTAGATGAAACTTAATGGTATTCTTCTATTCCAAAGAACTCTAATCCGCAACCAAATTGCAATGTAGGATTAGTTGTTACATTTCAAATGAACCATGAAGGTGCTATTCAATTTTGAGGAGCACTAAACTAGACTCAAATTAGTTAATAAATTTTGCAGTCATCAATGCTAATCTTAAGGATTTTTGGAAATTTTTATTTTTGAAAAAAAAAATTAAAAAATTACACTCCATTTTCTAGCCTAATATGTACTATAATTTGCAAATGAAGCCTTTCTTAGATGGATGATGAATGTATGACATGGATGAAGTTCATTCATACATGTATGAATGGATGTCCCTCCATGCAACATTTTATTGCAACATTGATTATTTTAAATAAAAATTTTGCAATTTTTTTGGTACTTTATTCTACTTTTGGTTTCTGACATTACTATTTTTAGGTTTGACAATAATATTTATTACTCTGAAATGTCTATTTTTAGTAAAAATCCATGCAGTGAGCATTCAAATCTAATTGCTCATTGCTCGTTGCTCCTCGCTCACACTCTAGTGTTGTTGAGTTAGGCTCACTAAATATACTTACATCCAACCTACAAAATTCATCAAAACATTCATCCATCCCTATTAAGGTGACATGGAGGCAAAGGATGTGTTGAAAAGGAGTCTTGGGCACCTAGATGAAGAACCTGGAGCTGAGGTATGATTCCAACACTTCTCCTTCCATTTAGCTCGTTCATTTTCGCAACCATAGAATAGGGCCAAGGCCTAGGAGTGGGTAGCACCCTTAGAGCTAGGGGTCAGGTTAGAGATAGCATTAGAATCATAGAGTAGATGTTGAAGGGGTTCCGAGAATATAAATTAAGCCCCAAATTGACTCATAACGAGGAAGTTACACTAGAAGAAAATGAAGGGTTCTGCGACTACATTGTGCAACTGTTTTTTTGGTTGTATAGGACACTTGCAACTAGTTTGTAACTAGTGATATTCTAGAGACTTTTAGTTATAGTGGACACCCTAAAATCTAACAGTAAGGTGTAGCAATTGCAAAAGTCATGCCTTGTATGCGACTTGTTTGCGACTTGAAGATTTGTAGATTTAAAAAATATTAATCACAATGATTTGTAGATTTCAGAATTTGATATCTACCTTTTTCTAGATTTTTGAATTTCAAATCTACCTTTCTTTAGATTTAGATCTACCTTCTTTTTAGATTTTTGAATTTCAGAACTACCTTTTTTTCTAGATTTCAAATTTTCAAATCTACCTTTTTCTAGATATAGTTCTTCCTTCTTCCTAGATTTCAAAAATTCAAATATTGGTATTTAATAGATTTCATTGGTTTAGGATACCTTATAATTCCATAGATTTTAAAATTTCTAGAATTTTAAATATTTTTTATTTCTACAGATTGTAGAAATCTATACTCTATAGAAATTTAAAATCATAAAAATCTAGAAATTGTAGAAGTCTTAGAATTCTATCAACAAAATCTATTGCACAAGTCTACAACAACTTGCAAGTCTTATATGTCCAACCTAATGGTACTCTTTACAATTGATATGGGACCATTGATAGAAGACAAATGGAAATGAACTTTGGAAGCAGCTAGGAAACAACTAAAAAAAGACTAAGAAACAATTAGTGTACAACTTAATAGTGACTAGGAAATGACTGGCTTTGATACTAGAAAATTCAATTTTTTTGTTGATTTGGTTGCATTCATTTGGTTCACTTTTCTATTGATTTCTATCTTGATCAACAAATTACTCTCGAAATCAATAGAAAAGTGAATCAAATCTATGTAACCAAATCTACGGAAAAGTTGAATTTCCTAGTATAATAGGAAACGACTAAGAAATAACTAGTGTACAACTAGAAAGCAACTTGGAAACGACTAAAACAAAACTAGGAAACAACTATGGTCATTTTACAGTTGCAAACTTTTCCTAGTCGTTTCCTAGTTGTTTTTTGCAACTACAAATTGACTACTTTGCAACTAAAACAATATATCAATGTTGTAAAACAATGACATAAAACAATTACATTAGATTTTGTTCTAATAGAGAGGATTACACTTGCAAGATAGTTGTATAGGACACTAGTTGCATAGTGGCTGGTTGTGCCGAACACATTTTTCTTCTAGTGTTATGGGCGGATGAAGTTTGGGGTCCAACATGGATGAAGTAAGGTGAAACTCGTCCATCCACGCCTAAACTTCGAACTTACGTACTAGTTCATAGGGTAGGGTTAGTGTCCAAAAATTAGAGTCATCCAAGTTGAGGAGAAGGTCCGAAAGGATGGATGAAGTTTAAGTAGCCTCTTCGAAGGCCAAACTTCATCCGCCATTGCTCTTGTAGGAATGTCCCATTTCTAGGCGTTTTTGGGTTTTAGAAATGGCATAAACTAACTTGCAACCTAATAGTGGTAGATTCAACTCACCTTTAGCTTTACTGGGAAGCCACAACGGTCAAGGGATTGAGGTAATAACCCTATAATTAGGATAGTTTGGGGGTTCATAGTGAACTATTGGACTTAAGAGGCTTAGAAAAGATCCATTTCTTAGAGGGTACAATGGACTAACGTTAGGCACCTATTAGAATAGAGTTCACCCCCAAACACAAGAACCTGATTTTTTTCGTATATTTGCCAAGGGTGAGCAAATATTTACTCATAGTCGGGGAGACAAGACACCATGCCGCGCTAGAGGTGGTGCGGAAATGAAAATTTTGCTTGCAAGAGGAGTCCTTGTTGGGCCTCACTAAACCAAATGCCATTCACTATTGGCCTTCGAATCCTGACAAAAACTCATCGCCATATCTCTTCCATCAACAATGTTTTTGAATATTAGATGTGCATGAGCAAATTCTAGAGGGGCATCCAGATGGCTTGCTAGCAAAGGTGAACGAATTTATACGAACGAAGTGGTGGTCTTCAACGAATTCTGAAGACATACTTGGCACCGAAGTTAGCTGTCAGTCTATTACGCACAAAGATTTAGGGAAACATGGTTTCAGGGCGACGGATTGTTGCCATGGCTAATTTTGGTAGGATTTGGCAATAGATTGCTCCCTACACAATTCAGCTATGGTAACGCTCTGGAGGTACTTTGCACAACAGTTCAGAACAAGTACCCATCCCTGTCTCCTAGGGATGAGAGGTTTGTTGTGATGTAGTTGCCAATTGGGAGCGTGGTCGACGACAAGGTCGTACAGGTGTATGTGTGGAGGCAAGTGAATTTGGGGTTAGTGGAGGACGTGGGTGAGGAAGAGTGATATCCAATCCCATAGCCAATACTTTTCATAGAAACAAGGGTGGATAAGGATTGGATTTGAGTTGGTCACCGCTACCAAATAGTGACAATTCAACTATGAAAATAGAGAGAGAGACAATGCAATACATGTAAGTAACGGGGTCCAGAAGAATCAAGCACAAGCACCCATGTTAGCCTAAACAATTCATGGGCAAGGACATGGCAGAGGGAGAGGGATGGTCAAAACGGAAATATACTCAACAACTTTGGGCACAAGCAATTCACTAGACTAGGGTCGAGGTAGAAGGCGTGCTCATGGACGGACACACGCACCAAGGCAAGGAAGGGGTGCAGGATGAGTCAATAGAAGCAACTATGACTCAATGTCAAAGGACACACTAGAATTGCGAAGCCCTGAAGGCAGTAGGCTGCCTGTTGGATCATTGCCACCAACCATTAAGCCTATTGTAGGCTCTCCTCATTGCTTGCGATGTCCCCATGTGAAATTCAATGAAATAAAGAGAGCATGCAGCTAGGGATCACCACCATGACATAGTAGGACGCAAGCTAGATAGGGTTCTCTAGCGGAAATTTATTCTCCCAATTTTGCCCTTGGTCATCATCAACGTCGTCTACGATTCAACGAAGAACGGTGACTTTCATTTCCTTTTAATTCATCGTAGCTGGTATATTTGAATAAATTCAAGTGATGTCAGTTTATGACAACCTTGTCGATGGCAATCCGAAGGCCATGTTTGTGGTCATTATACCATTGTTAGATGACACTATGATCTTCATTTGTATTGAGTAGGATATCTATGGTTTGTCTAGTATGTCCTTGGGATTATGTTGGAGGGGTGCCATACTTGTAAGTGCTGTGAAGAGGTCCTCTTTTTAGGCAATTTAGTACATTGTTCATGTTGGGGGGCAATAGTCCAGTAGCGTGTCTTCTTGTAGGCCCTCCGCACATTCCATTGTTTACCTGTCCATTGGATTTGACAAAGACGTAGAGGTTGTGGTACTATTTTTGATGTCAAAAAGTTATACGATTGGTGTTAGTAGTGCGTGTATATATGGGGGCAACCGTTTCTCAGGAATTGTATGGGTATTGCTTGATGCCTTTGTGGCTTCTACTTGAGTGCAAGAGTGGTTGGAGAATCACAATGATTGAAATAGTGAAGTGGGGAGCCACACCAACGAGGAATTGCCGCAATTGGAAGGGCCTTGGGGGTCTGTATCTATGTGGCCTCTCCTATTTGTAGTAGCTGTAACATTTCCAATATTTAGACTCAATTTGGCCGATTGTGGAGGGGAAACTGAAGTATTAGGGCAACCCCAACATCGTTGGCAAGAAAAAGGTGTTTTGTTATAATATGTAATATTCCCTGGGAGCATTGGAGGGAGGAAGGTGAAGGTTGTCAACTGTAGGGCTTTAGGCAGAGGTTTTGCAACAGCACGAGTGTAAGACCATGGTGGACCTTCAGCTAGGCAAGGTGAGGGGTCAAATGTAGATTCCATCCCTGAATATGTAAATCGACACCTAAATGATGAGCCGCTAGTAGCACTAGTGCACTCCAATCGGTAGATGCCTTCAGCCATGCGGCAACAATAGACAACAATAGGGGAATCAAAAGAGGAGGAGACACTAGCTCGAGGATCTATTACAACTTTAAGCGATGAGAGTTTGGAGTTTGAATGGAAGGCAACATTTTGTGATTTCGCAGGCAATGACTCTTCACTTGAGTATAGTGATTCAAAGTCTAGGAGTGTGCAAGGTAGTGTAGACCTCCACCATGAGATCGGATTCTATGGGAATGATGACGACTTGGACGATTTAGAGTTCAAAGTGCAGTACAACGATTGATTCTAGCAATGCATGGATACAACACTTTTAGGTGATTGTACTTCCTTTCGAGGTCCATAATCATCTGGAACCAAAGGCTAGGTGCACTTGTTGCAGGCCCACTACAATTGAGTTCTTTGAGTTGTTCTTCGATGAATAGATGGTGGCTAGGATGGTTGAGCAAACCAACTTGTATGCAGAGCAACAGGGGACAGGGTGCTCCTAGCATACAAATGGTGGTCCTCATTGGGTGCCAACTTCAACATTGGAAATGCGAGCATTCATAGGTGTCGCCATCCTCATGGGCATTAAATCACTAGAAGAAAACTGCCCCGTAGTTATGTTGAGCCAGTTGATTAGTTTTGTCAATTTTGACAAAAAAACAGAAAATCTGCATTCATAGAAACACAGTTTTCAGAAAACTGCGTTTCTATGAATGCAGATTTTCTGTTTTTTTGTCAAAATTGACAAAACTAATCAACTGGCTCAACATAACTACGGGGCAGTTTTCTTCTAGTGAATTGATGCATACCATTAGGGACTATTGGAAGCAGAGCGAGTTTCTCCAATATTCTTTGATACACTATGTTTTTACACGAAACAAGTTCAATTCCTTGCTCCAATGCCTTCATCTAGTGGACAACAGGACCATGACACTGACAGAGAGTCTCCAAGGTATAACAAGCTTGAAAAGGTCAAGTGGATTATTGATGATTTTGTGACATATAGTCGGGCTCTGTACACCCCTGAGAAGTTTGTAACATGTGATGAGATCATGGTAGTATATAGTGGTCACTACTCTAGATTTCAACAATCCATGTCAGCAAAGACAACAAAGTACAACTTCAAATACTTTGTTATAGTTTGCAATCCATCGTGCTACATCTACAACCTCATACTATATATAGAGGCTTTTGGAGTCCCAGAGGTTGATCAAGGTCAACAAGTTGTTTGGGAATTGACCGTTGGCTTAGATGATGATTGGCACACAGTTGTATGTGATGAATTTTTCACATGCCCTAAGTTGTTTGAGGATTTGTATTGGCAAGAGATATAGGCAACGGGTATAACGAGGGAGAAATGAATCGGGCTGCCAGCATCTCTTCTAGGGTATAAGAAGGGCAAGCATCCTCGTAGCACATTGATGTAGAGAATGCATGCACAGCGATGCATGGTGTGCAAATGTTGGTAGGACTCAAAGCCTGTGTACATCCTTTTGACTTTAGTTGATCTTGTGGCCAAGGTTGCTCGATTGATGAGGTGGGTGAATGGTACCTGCGAAGCCATCTCCTCTATTCTATAGCAGGTGGAGTACTAGACTCACATGTATGGTGTGGATGTGGTGGATCAGATGCGCACAGATTACAACGTGCAATTCCATTTGCACAAATAGTGGCATAAATACCTTTTCTTCATTGTGGATTGTAAGATTGTTGGCTCAACAATTCCTGAGTGTTATTGAAGCGTGAATGTCTCACTCGTTAGGAGAAGGTGTATCGGGCTCGACTACCATATCACTTGGAGGTTGCCCAAAGCTTGATCATGCTTTGGATGGATATCCATCCACTTGTACAATGAACTGCCTCAACCACCCTATAGCACCTAGCGGCCCACCCTTCAATGTTGTTGCATTATATGCAAGAAGAAGACTCGCTTTTGTTGCATCACTTGTGGTGGTGCCCACATATATTTGGACAAGTGCTTCCTCAAAGTGCACAAGCAAATTAAAAGAAGTAGTTATTGAGAATCACTCACCTTGGCCAAATTGGAGTTCAACGGAGGGCAACATTTCATGACAATTTGGTGCTATAAGTCTATAACTATTGCAAGTATTGTGAATTTTGCTTCAACTGGAATTGCTATAGCTGATGTGATTGCAAGTCGAGATATAGTTGAGTTTTATAACACCCACATTGTCGGCTCGAGGAGTTGCTTATGGTGACGTTCTCTTGACTGTTATTTTTCCTCTCAGTTCTTAGTTATGTGTGGGGCCAATTCGTTTCCTTCAACCATATAAGTCATTACTTTCTTTCATTGAGGCTTGGCAACTATTTATGGTAGATAGAGTAGAATGGTTTGGGAAGGATGAAGCACTACAACAAAATGGATGTTTTACGACTGCAAAAAATGACTGCAGTGAGTCAAAGAATTTGAAAATATGACTCATGCAGGAATTACTGTAGATGACGCGCAACATGACTGGGTCTAGTCATTACCGACTAGTCGCTTCGGACATGAGTCATATTTGTAGTCATCATATTTGGGGGGTATAATTAGCCATATTTTGCCAATGTGGCGTATACGTTGACTATTCTTGGAGACTTGACTTTCTCTTGACCTGCCCGGGCAAGGAAAAAAAGTCTATGTGGCATATGATTGCTTGTAGTCATATTTTAAGCTGACGTGGACTATGACTATGGTGAGTCATATTTTGGCGGATGTAGAGTATAACTATGGTGAGTCATATTTTGGCGGACATGGACTATGACTATGGTGAGTCATATTTTGGCGGATGTGGAGTATGACTATGATGAGTCATATTTTGGCGGACGTGGAGTATGACTATGGTGAGTCATATTTTGGCAGATGAGGCATATGACTTTTTGTAATCATATTTTGGGATGATGTGAAATATAATTTTTGTGAGTCATATTTTTTGTCGATGTAAAAAATGACTCTCATGGGTCATATTCTTTGCATGTTGATGTAGAAAATGACTCTAGTGGATCATATTTTTCATTGATGTCGAATATGACCTTCATGAGTCGCTTTTTTTATTGATGTGAAATATGACTAATGTAAGTCATATTTTAGGCTATGTAGTAGTTCATATGGAATGTTACTAATAATTTTATGATTGAATGTAGTTATATTTTTAAAAATATAGAGTCATATTATTGGCATGATTGTAACCATTATATAACTACAACAAGTCATATTTTGATTAAGATATATTATAAAATATGACTCAAACAAGTGATATTTGTAACTAGGTGACTTGAGGTTTATAGTAACTTTTGTCATAAATTGTAATCACATTTTCCATACATTCTAAATTGACATGAGGCGTTGCAATTGTGCATCAATATGGTTTAGTAGTTGTATAAATGACTACATACAATAAAAAATGAGTAAATATGATTTTTGAGATGCACAAAGATAATCATATTGAAGAGAGAAAATGCAAGAAAAAAATGTGACTCTTTTCAATGACATTTATTAGTCACTAACAAAAAACATATCACAATGACAGTCTAGAAATATATATTCCTACACACTCTAGGACTTGTAATTCCTTACAAAAATGTGAAGAAGTTGTCTCTCTAGTGTTGTAAATAGCCTCCAATAACTTCAATCTAGCTTTAAGTGCCTGCACATAAAATGAAAGAGTTTAATTTTTAGTAAATGAACAATATAGCTCAATCTTCAAAGATTTAAATCAACATAAAATGTGAAGCACAAGTTTAAAGTAAGAAGAATCCATAATCACTATATCTCTAAAAACACAAGAAAATAAGAGGAAAGAACAACAATAATGATAAAAGGAACAAAAACTAGAAGGCAACAAGTGTTAAGAGGTAATAATAAGCAAGAAGTAAGATGTAACAAAAAGAAACAAGAAGTAAGAATTAAGATGCAATAAGAAGCAACAAGAAACACAATTTAAGATGCTATAAATATCAAGAAAAAATAAATCAAGATGCAACAAGAAACAACAAGAAAGACAAGTTAAGATGCAATAAAATGCAACAAATAACAAGAAAAATAAGAATTGAAAGGCAATAAGAAACACAAGTTAAAATGCATCAAGAAGAGATTAAAAGCAAGAATTAAGAAGCAAGAAGAGGCAAGAATTAGGAAACAAGAATTAAGACATAACAAGAGGAAACTAGAAACAAGAAGCAAAAACTAAGAAGGAAGAAGAGGCAAGAATTAGGAAACAAGAATTAAGAGGTAGAAAGAAAAGACTAGAAACAAGAATCAAGAACTAGGAAGCAAGAATTAAGACATGACAAGCAAAAACTACAAGCAAGATTTAAGAATTAGAAAGTAAGAATTAAAAGGTAACAAGAAGAAACTAGAAGCAAGAATCAAGAACTAAGAAACAACAAAAAGTAAGAACTAATAAGAAAGAAGAAGCCAAAGCTACAAAACAACAAGAGGCAAAACCTAAGAGGCAACTAAAAACGAAGAAGAAGAAGAAGAAGAAGAAGAAGAAGAAGAAGAAGAAGAAGAAGAAGAAGAAACGGTGGCTAGGGTTTCAAAACCCTAAATCAATGGTGGCTACATAAAAGTGGCGGCTAAGGTTTTCAAACTCTAGTCATGTGACTTACCCTAGTCATGCACATGACTTGCTTTAGTCGTGTGACTTCACGTAGTCATGCGACTTACGAAATCTGACTATACTAAGCAACTAAGCTATTTTAACAACAAAATTTGCTTCAAAGTGGATGTATGTTGCAATACATTTCTACAAAATGTCTAAAAGAAAATTGCAAGGCCTTCAACACCTACAGTTATGGCAAAAAAAGACAACTTAGCAAATGCCTTACATCAATCAAAGTATCTATGTCTATGCACTAAGTATATAAGAGTAAAAATATTTGATAGAAACACTATTTAAAAGTATCTTTGAAGTAGAAAAAAGGATTATATTTTTATAGTCTATATCCTTCAAAGAACATTTAAGCAACCATTTTTTAATTGCAATACAAGCACGTGTATCATAGTGAGCCTCAATCTTCATATGAATAATTTTGTGACTTCTATATGGCCCTTTAAAGTCCCTCTATAAATATGACTTACATAACATTGCAGAGAACCTTTTTAAGAAAGAAACAAACTTCAATACATGATATATGTGAGTATTTTATCTATATCCTTAATATTTGGAGGTCTAAAATTTTGACCTAGATTGGTCAAAATCAATTAAAACTTCTAATTTTTATAATTTGTGTTTGTTTTAGTTTAGATGTGAACCACTTATAGTTTATCATTAGAAAAAAAAATTGTTCACTGTTTAAAACACCCATTGAACAATACTTAAATATCTAACTTAGGAAATTTGAAGCCCAATAACAAAAAAAATATAAATAGATAAAGGTTTGTCTCTAATTCATCCTTCAAGATTTCATCCAACACTTTATTTTAGCCTATAAGTCTAAATTCATTTTTAATTTCAAAATTGGATTTTAAATGTCACTACATTTCAAGTTCCCTTTTTGACTTGAATTGGATGAACTTTCGTATTTTTTATCTTAAACTAATACTATAGAATATTCAATTTCATTGTTCTCTATCTTCCATAATTTTTATCTATTTTTTAAAGTGTGATATGTTACTAGAATTCTCTACAAATTAACTAAATGATCTTGAATTCAAATTCGGACTTAATAAATTCTTAGAGGTTTGATCTAAACCTCTAATTTGTAGCGCAAATATAGTTTCTACAAAAATAAAAAAACTAAATGCCAAATTTAAGGACATGCCTTGGAATTTGTTTCCACTACATCCCTATTCTCCAACAATTCAACAGGTATATTGTAATTGTATCATGAGGTCTGCTTTAATCCATTTTTATTGCATTTATTGTATTTTTGTATATAACTTAAATAACAACTTTTACAACAAGAGGTATAAATTAGATATATGATCTAATTCTTTTCTTTCAACCTATTTCTTTTTACTTTTCCCTCTTTACTTTCTCTATATTATTTTCAATATTTTTTGGTTTTTTCCTTTATTTTAGGGGATAGTTTAGAATTGCAATCTTTAACTTCTATTACTACTAACTGATTTCTAATTACTCTAGGAATCAAACAATTGTAATGACATCAACTTTATAACTGCTAACTGAATATCTATTTAAGACTTTGAAACTTCGTTTGATCAACTATGTGTATTGTAATCAACAATCTCTGTATAGTACAAAGTCAAATCCCTATAAGGGAGTCATAATAATCTCCTAACCATGTCTAAAGTTTCCAGCAGTAACTTGGAACCTACACTTCTTCTTCAAACACTTAGAGACTCTCAACACAAATCGCACTCCTTGCTTACTCTTGCTTCATGACCACTTGGGTATGAATTTTGCTCACATTCTTCTTTTTTTTCCTTGAATTTGATCTTTCCTAAGCTTCAAGTATTTTTTCTAAACTCCACAACCTTCAATCTATATTACCAGTTTAAATGCATTAGGTTTTGTTTTGTATCAACCATCACAATCAATTAGCATAATTAGTCAAACACATGACAAGTTCCAATATTGGGTCAAGGGAGGCCTAGTTTTCATCTTGGGTTCTCAGACTTAGTCCCACCTTGGTGCTTTGGTTTGTCTATAGGCTTTTATTCCTCTCTAATTTTCCCTTAAATCTTCAAAAAAAAATTCATTATCTCCTATTATTAATTATTTTATTCTTCTCTATTCTTTTTCTAATTTCTATAAATTTTTTAAATATATTAATAAAAATATAAACATATGCCATCCTAAATTATTTGGACATTAATTCTTTAATAGACACATTATACAAAAGAAAATAATTTATTTTAATAGGTATTAAACAAAGTCATGCCTTAATTCCAAGGAATGACCTCTAGGGGCAAAATATAAAAGAGTCATCTTAGATTGCCCACCTTTTCCTTAGGCTTCCTCCAAAGGATAAAAAATAACTACCAAAGAAATATATCTACAAAATATGACTAAAGTGAAAGTATGACTTAGCACTCTCCAAATATATTCCCCATCCAAATTTCTTCAGGCTGCCCTAAAGGAAAAAAATGTGACTATCATAGAAATATGACTGCAAAATATGACTATTAAATATGACTATGCGTTCCCAAACATGTTCCCCATGAAGCCCTATAAAATATTTTGGTGTTCCAAACAAATGTATACTATAAGCCCACAATATATAAGGCCAAAATATAAGTAGCAGTCATATTTCTCTCCAAAGTATTGGCCTCCAAAAATATTACAAGTAGTCACCAATCATCCTCAATCATATTTTCAGAGTCATAAAACATCCATTTTGTTTTAGTGTTGGATAAGACAACTAATTTTCATGGACTAGAAGCCACGACCTTGCATGAAGACCTCATACCAAAGACACCCATCATGTACGATGCAGTGGAAGTAAAGCCCAATGTGGTTGCAACTGCATTGCAATGTCTGATTAATGATGATATAGAAGCAAATGACATACAATACTTTGATGCAGATTATGATTGATTCCCCAATCATGGCTACAAGTGTTGTAAATGAAGTTGTCTTTCATATTTAATTTGAATTTTGTATATAAAATTCTCTTCAACACATCACATAGAAACACACCATGTAACCGTGCTGGTCTTCATAGGAAAATGTCAATGAAATGAATAGCATTTATCATATAATACATCAAGCACCAACGCTGCCATTGCACTCTCTTGCAAGATTGACCATCTTTTCTTGACCTAATGTGTATATGAAAGAATAAACCCTCTATGTAATGATAACGAAGTCTATGTTTGAAATACTACTTCTGAGGATTGCCGTTGTCACCAAAAGTGTATGTGAACCTTAAAATCAAAATACGTTTCACATGCATTTGGAGACCCTTCCCCAATCCCTTCCTACGAGATGATTTGAATATGAACCCATCTATTGTCTCCTACCATTAATTGATTTATTTTTTTGTAATTCACTTGTAAAACCTATGAGTAATATAAATTAATGAATTGAAATATGAACATGTGGCACTTGAATTTATTGGATGCCAATTTTGTTATAGACAAAATACACAACAAAAAATAATCTTTTTTTTTAATAGAAATAAAAAAAAGTGATGTGTACACCCCAAGGGATGTCCCTATGGCCAAAATATGAGAAGGCCATTTTAGATTGCCCACCTTTTCCTTGGGTTGCCCATACACACACAAAAAGAAATATGATTATGAAATATGATTGAAGCAAAAATATGACTAGGACCTATCCAAGCATGTTTCCCACCCAAATTTACCTTGGGCCAACCTAAAAGAAAAAAAAAGTCACAACCATAAAGATATGACTACAAAATATGATTGCCTACAAAATATGACTGAAGCAAAAATATGACTAAGACCTATCCAAGCATGTTTCTCACCCAAATTTACCTTGGGCCAACCTAAAAGAAAAAAAAAGTCACAACCATGAAGATATGACTGCAAAATATGATTGCCTACAAAATATGACTATGAAATATGACTAAAGCAAAAATATGACTAGGACCTCTCCAAGCATGTTTCCCACCCAAATTTACCTTGGGCCAACCTAAAAGAAAAAAAAAGTCACAACCATAAAGATATGACTGCAAAATATGATTGCCTGCAAAATATGACTACGAAATATGACTGAAGCAAAAATATGACTAAGACCTCTTTAAGCATGTTTCCCACACAAATTTACCTTGGGCTGCCCTAAAAGAGAAAAAAATTCACAACCATAAAGATATGACTGCCAAATATGATTGTTGTAAAAATATGACTACCAAATATGACTAGACGTTCTCCAAACATGTTCCCTATCGTTCCCTATGAAGTATTTTGGTGTTCCCAATGGGCGTATACTATACGTCCTCAAAATACCACGCTAGAATATGACTAATTGTCATATTTGTAGTCATATTCTTTTCCAAGGTCTTAGGCTCCAAAAATATGACTGTGAGTAGTTGCCAGTCATCTCTAGTCATATTTTCATAGTCATAAAACACTGGTTTTCTTGTAGTGAGGGTACAGACTACTGAGGCTTGCAATCTCCATGGCTTATTTTGTTACTGGCACTTCATACTATTCATGTGTTCTAGTTGTATGGAAACATGGACATTGCCATTTTGAATTGTCTCTTTTGTTTGAGGTAAAATTGCATCCCTTTGTGGCTTTTACTTTTTGAAGAATTTTTTTTATAAGTACATTCTTTTTGCCTATGGCCATGCCTCAGCAAAGGCAAGGACTGCAACCTCCATGTTTAGTTGAACTCGATAGTTGGTAGAGAAGCATGAGATGGCTAATGTGGCAGTGGGTACTCGGGTTTGTCACCAACAAGGCATCTAGCATGTGAGTGGCTTTTGTACACTACTCCCGGTCTTGTAGTGAATTGATTTTGCATGTTGTATTTTCATAGCTATAGTATGCGATGATTGGGGCGTCAAAAATTTCTACAATTTTGTAGGGCAGAGTCATGATCTAACTCCACCTATTCAGCAAATTTTATGACAATCGTTTCCTTGCCTGAATTCATGTGAATTTTTGAATTGGCAAACCTACTTGCAATCAACACCTTTTTTCATACTCAACTACACTTTGACCATTATAAGATTATAAACCAAATGGTGAAAATTTTCACAACTTTTGGAGAAATTCCTTTCACTAACTTTCTCACTTTGAATGGCCAACTCGCGTGGATCTTCTTTTTGCAATTTTTTGGCACGCCTAAGTAGAAACAAGTACATTTTGGCCTCGTTTCGTGATTCCAATTTTGGGCACTCAAGGGTTAAAGTAAAAAAGATAATTGAGACATTTCTTACCTCAAGGGAGACTAATGCAAGCCAAGGAGGTTTAGAGGAGAACCAATACAAAGTCATTTTGCATCTTTGAAAAATCTCACCCTATTCGTAACTGCGTGGTGTTCTTGCATTACGTGTTGCACCTTGCATCATTAAATTGGCAAGTCCAACAATGAATTGTGGGGTTCCGATTTAGAACCCCGTGGTACTTGGAAGGTGGACTAAATGTTAACTCAGTCTAGGGTCAGAACTCCAGAAAATGGAAAGTTAGAACATCGTGCCACCACAATTGTATTCTGCACTCTTTGCACAAGTATTCTTGGTTTGCCCACCTCTAACTAACACATTATTATTAAAAATAATTGGTAATATTCATGTACATGGTCAGTACAAAAACATAAAAAGCATAAAATTAAAACACTAATTCAAATGTATGACTTAATCCCACGCTCTTGTGGTAATCAAAGATGCTTGTGCAAACACAATGCACAAGTGAAAAGGTGGCACTCAAGGTTTAGGGTTTAGGTAGACTACTCCAAGCATCCCACCAATTGAAAGCAATTGTACAAATACACACTTTGAGCTTAAAGCAAGTGTAAGAATTGAATGCCTGTAGAAGGAAAACAAAAAGTGCCTTACAGGGGTAGTTTTTCAAGCTATCATATCAATGTGGTCTTAACAATACCATGTCTCTTATGACCTTCTCCGCAATCCCTTGGATGTAGATGCTAAGTGGCCATGGTAGCTTAATGGTGGGCTCAGTCACTTGCTTTAAAGTAAACCATGAACCTACAATAGGAGTAGCACCACCACTACCACCACCACCACTTCTAGTTTGGGAGGCCTTTACAACCTCAACATTTGTGTGTAAAGCTTTCATAGTTTCTACCGCAAAGGCCTTCATCGGTTCAACCTCACATGAGCTTTTGAACTTGCGTGTCGTCCCCCCTTGCTTTGCCAAAACGAAAAATATCTGCAAACACTCATACCATTGGTAATCATGAGCAATTCGATAGTTCTAACTCATGTAGAATATTCTACTCTATATCAGATCTTCACCTTAAGTAGATGGAGACTGGTGAAGAAGAATCAATTGAGAAGTTTAGGGTGTGAAAGCAAGTTCTTACTAAGATACCCCAAAATTATTGCTTAATATTCTTAGTAATAATTAAGGGTAGTTATAGTAGGGAGCTCTCATTCCCCCAACTTGTTGAAGAAAAGCACCTAGAAGGAGATGAGTGAATAACCAAGAGTTCTTCACTTAACTTATTGAAGAATCTTGTACTTCCCCAAGGAGGGAGTTAGGTTTCTCCAACTCACTTAATATGACAGAAGCTATTGCGACTCCCCCTAATGTTACTCTCACATCATGATTCCAATATGAAGCACAATGAAATGCAACTTTGACAATCCAAATATACCTAGAGTTCTATAAACATCACCTTCTAAAAATATCACTTCATTTGATTTCTCACCCAACATTATGAAACTGGTGTACTCAATTCAAAATTCGCTAAGTACACTCATCTTTTTTGTCAAGGCACACAAAGTTACATATATATGAGACAATAAGAATTTGGCAGGTAAGAAAAGGGCTCAAAATCATAGTTGAGATGAGTGATAGAATGGAATAGCTTACTAAGCAACAAAGTGGAATATAGTAGGTGAGATCATAGGTGTACAAGTAATTTCCAATTATCGATTGTAGTACACTTATCACATATTCCAAGTTCATCATAGTCATAGTCATTTTGGGGGGACTCCAGGCAATGCTCAAGATTCGACAAAGGTTAGAGAGTAGTACTATCTTGTCTAGCCACTTCTACTCCACAAAGATCCGAGTGACTGACAACACTGAAAAGAACAAGAATTTCCAACACACCACCTAATCCAACTCAATATTCTGTCTCTTTCCATCACCTTCCAAAGTCTTGCAGTACACTACTTCCTATGGAGGGTTCGATGAGATATATATATATATATATATATATATATATATAATGAGTGCTTATTTAATTAGATAACATGAATCAAATCTCACATTTGCCACAATGAACTGTGCCTTAGAAAGTTGAAACTACAAGCAAGTAAGGGCTATCTTCATATTTAACTCGTATACAAAACTGCAAAACAATTTGAACTTAAATAGAGGGGACTTCCAAGAGTTTACATTAGAAGACATCCCGTAGTAAATTGCTTCAAAAAATATTGCTATAAAAAATCACCTAGTGAAACCCCATTGTGATTCACTATTGCATAGTCACCTTAGTAAATATTAGTGTTGCAAATTTGCAATCATATGTAATGATTTACCAAAGATACCTGACATTCACAAATTCTAAATGGTGTATGACAAATTCTTCACAGTTGCATGACTTTTGACACATGAATGGTGACCTATTTGAGAATGGAATGGAACTTAGAAGCCATATTTGCAAAGTTTTCTTCAATTTAATGGCATTTTGATTCGAAAGTACACAATGTCTATGCAAAGAAAAGAGTCCAGAAATGAACCAAACATAGGTTAGCTAGATAATTGTTGAGAGCTAGAAGGTTCAAGAAGATTATTAAACAAAGATTTCCATTCGTCATAATCAATTGAGAACATCCCTAATTCTAGCTACTTCACAAGGCTTTCACAACGATTAGGATTTGCGGAATTATGAGTCATAACCCTCTTGTAACTGGCCAATATCGCATCAGATGCAGCTTTAATTCAAACTTCATGGTATTGGATGGGGTTTTCTAGTACTAGAAGTTCAAAGCATTTCCTAAAATTGCAACTAATTTGACTTTATTACAAATTTACAAAAATTACATAGCATATTAAAATTTCAGAAACTATGAAGTTGATATGAAAATAGCAAATTGTGTGGGATTGAAATTCGATCATATGACAATGTAGTCCATGCCAAGGTAGAAAGAATTATGAAATTTGCCGAGATGGTGATTTCATTGCCTAGGTTCATGTCAAAGCTGGTATTTACTTTCCTTCAAAAGCATTAGATAGACATTCTCTTTCTTCTCAAGGTCTCCAAGGGGTTTAACTAGAAAATGAGAACCAGAGTGATTTTGCACTACCTGTAATATGAGATTAGGGTGACAAGGAAATGATGAGCACCTTCATGCCATTGAAGACATGACAATTGTTGGGATTTGTGAGAAGGTCCAAGACATCGACGAGTAGGGTGGCGGCAATGAATCACATGTGGATGGTGCAGAACCAACCTTGCAACTGCGTCACCTCTAGCAATGGCGGCTCATATAGCAACTCTGTTAGCTCCCAAGCCTCATCGGAATACACCGACTTGCAACTGTTGTCTACACTATCCAATACCTTCTCATCTTTCTCCAACTTCGAGAAAAATAGTCCCTAATGCATCCTTCCAATCTGTCTACGCAACCCATACAATCTTCCACATCGATCAAGATAAGTAATTCGCATGCAATCTCAAAAAAACCACTTGGACTCACATCAATCGTGGAGGATGTCATTGTTTTCGTCTTTGAATTACAAAGGGATGTGGCATGTTTTGATTGCAAATCAAGACATGGTTGTATAGAATATTTTCTCTACGAGACAACTAAAATGTGTAAACTAGGAAAAATCCCTAAAAAGGGAATTCTTGTTGTAACTCCCCATTGTGTACACTACTATGCAGTCCCTTGAGATTCTTGCATTAACAAGTAGGACACCACCATTTCTAGAGCTGAGAGGAGCTAGATTATTAGTCATGGATATATACTCGCCTTTCTCCTTTCAAATTCTTTCCTGACACATAGTTTCGCAAGATCTGCTTTCTTTTCTGTCCAATTTCACGAGATTACAGCATTTTTGTAGAGGACATGCAAGAAAAGCTTGGATGTGAACAGACACTGTAACATAACATGGTAAAAAAAATGCACTCAAATTTGAGTACGGGTTTTTTTGCCACGTTTTTGTGCATGCGTGCATAGTAGGTGTTAACTTCTTTTGCAATTTCCGACTGCAATTTTTAGAATTTTTGGGCGTGTAATATATTGTTCGAAAGGTCTTTTCAATACCTTTCCAATGGTATATTACACGCCCAAAAATTCTAAAAATTGAATTTGGAAATCACAAAAGAAATTGATTGTGCTCGTAGAGGCCCTATACAAAAACATGGCAAAAAGAATTGTAATCGATCCTGACTATGGTTTTTTTTTTACTATGTTTTGTTATAGTGAGAGTCCTGTCTATGTTACTTTGTGTAGTCCAACTGGTCCCATTTCCCATATCTAAGATCCAACTTTAAGTCCCACCTTGTCCCTTGCTCAACCTCCTTGAAATGCCGAAATCTTGACTCTAGTCCCTCTTTTGCACATTTCACTACAAAGTGTCATATTCGTGCTCGTTTCCTGAAGGGTAGTTAGGCTAGTTTAAGAGCTCCCTTCTTTGCCATTCCGTTCTCTTCGAAACCAACTCCACAAGATTCTAGCTAGCTAGGTTCCTTTCCCTACTCACTACAAAATCTAAGCATGCAATTCCAATGAGAATTCCTATGCAAATTAAGTGCACATATCCTCCTCCTTCCTATCCAGTGTCAGGACATGCTTGCATACATCATCCACATACACACGAATTAAATCAACATTCGTCACATGCCTTGTTAGTGACCACAATGGTAGCAAACGTACTGCCTTCTCTTATGTGCAATCTCTCTTCATTAGAGCTCATTCTTCTCCTCCAATCCTCCTACAAAGCGAAGTGAAGTTTGAAGTGATTATTCTCGATAAATTTCTAAAGCTCTCTCCCTCTCCAGTTGAGTTCTCCAACAATCCATGCGAAAGGTTGCCAACTACAAGCATCACATTGATTTACAACATATTCCCCTAATTCGGTCTTGTTAGTTGGAAGCAAGTAATTGTCGGGGCAGCTACGAGCAAGCATGGAAGAGAAGGTGGGTTGTCCACTAGTAGAGTGGCAGGAAATCTTCACGTGATCTTGGAAGTAAAGAACAAAGTGTATCGCATGGTGAACAGAAATGGAAGAGGCTCATTGGGGAAGGCAGAGGCAAAGGGGCAACAACCGGTTGTAGTAGTAGACCTGCACACATGAAGCTAATGGGGGGGCATTGGACTTTGGATATGAGTCCCGAAAGCTGCGAGTTTGGTTCAGCTAGGCCTTATGGATTAGACCTCATGAACTATGATACCCGAGCCCTCAAGGTGTGTTCACTGAGGTTTCACATATAGGTAAAGTTAAAAGCAGAACAAGAAGGGTCATCTCTCTCCCAGGCTCTCTACTTTTGAACCCTAGAGAACCTACTTCAAAGCTCTTGTATCTAGGGATCCTTTGTTTCTTGGTGGGGTGTATATTGAAGTGCAATTTTTTTGGGTCATGATGGAGGTCCCACAAGGAGGTTTGCTAGCTCTAATGATGGGAGATGAAAGGGGAGATAGTTCTCAAAGGAATCAAGAGAGAACTTCTTGTGGTACTCCAAATTTGAGGAAGGAGTGGAAGGAGGGGGGTTTGAAGTTTCTGGTAAACATGTGAGAGGAAAAATACTGGGAGTACAACTGCAAGCCTTTCAAACAAGCGAATTGAGAGTTCTTTGCGAAGAAACTAAACACATAGTTCCCAGAAGAGCCTCAAAGAACTTGGCAACAAACGTGTGATAAGTGGGCAAAAATGAGGACAACATATTTCAAGGGGAAGGTGAAGGAAGAAAAAATTGGAGCACCACCTTCCACTTAGATACCATGTTATGAAATCTTTGACAATATTTTTGGTGGTACTACTAAAATCAATGGTGTGCCTCATGGTGTTGATCAAGGTGTTCATTTGCAATATTCTAAGACTCTAATTCTAAGTGATAATGACTCCACCTTGCCTAGTAGTCTTCCTCCTTCTGTTTCAGGTGTTGCTTCTTCACATTCACCATGCACAAAGGTAGTTAATCAACTAGGATGTGAGAGACAAGTGAACAAAAGTGCAAGAACGAAGAAGAAGAAACTTAGAGCATTAGATGAATCTATTGCTTCTGCCATCAACAATTTTTCCGAAAGAATTCTCTAGGTAGAGAAGATGAAGTTCTAGATTATAAAGAAGTTGATAGACAATGAGAGAGAGAGAGAGAGTTGGAAGTTGGCCATGAAGGATCAACTACAGATGGCAAATCTATTTATTGAAGCTTTGAAGTCTAAGGATTCTTCCAACAATTCTAAATAGGTTTTGCATCTTCTATGATGAATAGTATTCATGCTTGAGTGCATTGGAATTGGATTTCCAAACTTATATGGAATTGGATTGGATTGGACTTTGATTGGATTTTTTTCTAAATTCCATTACATTGAATAAAAGATTTTTATAACAAAATTTGTAGTTTGTACAAAAATTCATTTCCCATCCAATACTTGTTGAAAATGCAATTGCAATTTTATTATTGTCATTCATCATTAGGGTTCTCCAAAACCCATTGTCTGAACAATTTTTGCCTAAGTATTTCTCCTTGACGTTTTACATGTTCTCCCTTTGTAGCTACATGTAATCTTTCATTCCCAAATCCAACAAGTGGATCTTTTTGCAAATTTGCATTAGCTACATGGGACTCTGGCTCGTTCAACATCTCACTATGGTTGTGTAATTGACAACAAGCTACTGTAATCCTTGCAGTTTTGTCAACTCTAGAATTAAAATGCTTCAAAATTCTCCATTTATTCTTTAGTGTACCAAATGCTTACTCAATCACAATACTTTCAGAATTCATGGAGTTGTCAAACCTTTTCTTCTACAAATCATTGGGAACCTTCTAAGTTCCAATTTTTCATCAAATACATGCGAATGGGACAAATAGCATCTCCAATCAAATAAAAAGTACATCTGACACCTCCAACTAAAACCACCGGTTGTTGAAGAATCTCTTGTTTCCTCAAAGCTTTATAGTATAAACTAGACATTTTGAATTGTCCACCATCACACACTCCTCTAGGTTGGCCAACACAAACATTCCAAAAGATCTTTCGTGAATCACAAACAACTTGTAATAGAATAGACTAAAATCTTTTTCTATTGAAAAAATCATTTGCTGCTAATGTGACTCTTCTACTTAAATTCTTTGCTAATGGTATGTGAGTTCCATTGATTGCTCCACATATGTTTGGCAAGCCCGTTAATTCCTCAAAATCAGAAATGATGCCTTGAAGTTACTTGAAGGCGTGCTCCCTCAGGAATGTTAATATATAGACAAAATAATTTGTCTTTATCAGTAAGTATATCACAAACAATGTCAACATACTTTTTAATGGTTGAAGCTCCTATCTTAAAACGTTATGCCATGTGCTCAAGACTATAATCATGAGCAAATTTGTAAATTACACATGCCACTATATTTTAATTTCCATTTGGGACGTCACTTAATTCACACGTCTACTTCTCAAGAAATGAATCAACATATTCACTAAATTGTCAAATGCATTGAAACTCATTTTGTAAAACTTCTTGAATTTGTTACAGTGTATTTCATCACTAGATCTCTATACTACCCTTTCCATAAAGTTCCAATATGTTGATTGCCTAGGCTCTACCCAAAATAGGCGGGGAGAATGGGTTTCTTTCATGAGGCAAGAAGCAACAACAATGATAGAAAATGGGACTGCATTGAAATGCCATTGTCAAAATCCAATATACCCCAAGCTCTTGGTTTGGAACTAAAAGAATTTTTTATTACCAAATTAAGAGAGCAACATCTAGATGACTATAACTTGAAAGAGAAATGAGGGTACCATATTAACCTATGAAAACCTTGAAAAATTATTTTGTAAAATATGTATAGAACCTTCAAATGAACACACAATATAAAACCCAAAAATCAAGCACCCATTACACACAATGTGTACTATCATCCACAAAAAGCTATAATGATTTAAAAACACACAAACAAACCAAGAAAAATCATTGTCAAACCTAACCCCGAAAACTCACCTCCAAAAATCTAATCCAAAACACTTCCAATTTCATTACATAATTGGTTACAACAAATAAAAAATTGAAGATCATTCCTCAGGAAAATCATTTGGCCCCTTGGGGAAATCACCATGATGCCATTTGGCGAGGTAATCCAGGCAAGGAGGATTGGGTAGAAAGGGTCGGGTATTCCCCTCCATCCCTTCTTTTATCATCAAGGAGTGGGGGCCCGCCCTCTGGTATTAGATGTCAGAGCCAGGGCTCACCCCACCCCTTGTGCATAGTCCTAGTGTTCAGGAATTTTGGTAGTTGATTTCCTCCTTCCATGAAAATGGACCGGGTTTTTGAATGGTCACTGGTTTCACCCTCTTAATCACAAAAGGTACCCATTTATCTCTCATGAGCCAATTTTCTCTAAATTGAAATTAGCACTGGCTAAATTGCAAAATTCTTTCAATGTAAATAACAAACAATTCCAATCTAAAAGTATTCATTAATCTTACATCCTTAGCAAGAATTGAACCTAGCAAAGCCCTTCAACATTTGAAAGCCAAAGATCCTCCCAACCATACAATATAGAGTTGAGGATGGTTATGAAAAATTCACATGAAATCTCGGGGGGGGGGGGTGAGAGGTTGGAGTAGCAACATATGTTCAAACAAATGATAGGGTATTTTGAAAAACATCAGGGCAAAAAATTATAAATGCATTTAGAGTAATATAGAGTATTGAAAATGGCATTGGATGTATGTCTTTAATGTACTATAGGGTATGGCATGATAGATCCCATTAGAAAATTATATAATGATAGTATGTGAAAAAAAAAATTAATTCATACTTTCCTATAAAATAGTGGTTGTTCGCACCTATATCTTTATTTTCTTAACACACTGACCCCACGAGCATGAAATCAAAAGAGTTTAGGAATTACCTTCTTCTATTGGTTCTTTTGTTGCCCTAATTAATAAGATATCACTCAATATTGGTATATAAGTGGTGAAAATTAGAAGAATTCTTCTACAAGAAAATAACATCCTTTAGAATGTTGTTGAAGTTTTTGTCTGATCTTTCTAAAGCCAATCGCATGATACTAACTCACTTACTCGCGTTTTTTAACAATATTTTTTAATTTTTCATTTGCAACTCTAAGAGGTTGATACCCTCCATATCTTATCCTTGTCTTGCCACATAGTAGCCAGTGGAAATTTGCCTATGGCAACATAAATCTTCCCAAGTATTCAAAAGAGGCAAAAATCCTCTAAGTATTTAAAAGATACAAGCCCCCAAACTTGCAGCCATCAAATGCAGTTTAGTGAACTCAAATTGAACTTGTGAACTTCAATGGGCTTCTAAAAACTCAGTACATCTTGGATTGATCTAAAAATTTTACCATACAAACTAGAAGAGAGAGTGCAAATTTTACAACAAGTTTTATTGAATTCAGACATTGGATGCAAAAGTTACAGCACTTTGAATTGGACTTGAGGATACTTTTTGTCCCCTTCGACGATGAGGGGTTAACCCCTAACCGCTTCGAATCCATATTTTGGATGATGAGGGTGATTGCAAGAAAGACTTCACGTTTCTTGTTCAAAAACCCAATTTTTGGTTGTAGGATTGGCAATACTACAAACTACTATCAATTTTGTGCGTCAGATTGCGCCTACAAATCTCAACTGTCAATTTCGGGCACCTGCAGATCTTAACTGTTGATTAGTACTATAGAAGCCACTGGGAGCAAAAAATAGTAGAAAAGGGGTCTATGGACCTTTTCATTTTTAATAATTTAAAAAATTACTAGAAAAAAATTTATTTTTGTAGACAAGCTTGCTCTCACATTGCACCAAAAATTTCTTCAAAGAAAATTTATTCCTATCCGACAAATGTGCGTGAACAACGATCACTTTGGCCCCATGTAGACACCTCATGCAAAGGTTTTTTGCAAAAAAACTCTTCGTCTCTCATTGTAATGCAAGTACACCTCCAACTTCTCCAATTTGTGGCTTCTAGTTCGCATTTTTGGGTACAACTTTGGCTCAAAACCCCCCAAAATGGCCAAGGTAGACACCTAATCGGGGTTACTTTAAAAATAGTAAAGTAATTTTTTTTTAAGAACAGAAAATCCAGAATGTGTGAAACTTTTATATGTACCTTCATTCCAAATTTCAAGACAAACGGACTTACGATGCAAAAGTTATGACCAAAAAACCACATGTCCGAGGGCAAGGGGACAAAAAAATAGGACAAGTGTTTCTTGCAATCACGCATGAGTAGAAGGCTTCTAGCCAATGTCTTATTCAAAAATTTTCCATTCATCCACAAAAATATTTGAATAGTTAAAAGATAATCTTACTTTATAATTAATTTGATAAAATTTAGGTAATTACTATATTCATAAATCAAATATAAGTGAAAATGTACAAAATTTCAAAAGAGGATTCCAAAGTTAAAGGGTGAACCCTTTACAAAGAATATTTAGGTGTCTCTCTTTGCATTATTCATATAAAGAAATTTAGGAGATTGGATTTCAAATCTTGGTATCTCTAGAAGTCTAGTCTTTGAATTTCTTCTCACTATGAACCATGGTCATGAGCACTCAAGAGAAGTCTTGACAAGAGCTTTGGCACTAACATCTTATTAAAATTGGCAAGCCACTTGCAAGCCATTTGATTAGGAACAACTTGGATAATATATTAATTACTTAATTAGTAGAAAGAATAAAGAATTCTAAGCATAAATCTAGGATATGTTGTAGTTATTTTGGAGGAGCTAGTTACCTAATTTGGTGTACTATTTAAAAAGTATTCTTGTTATCTTTAGTTCAAGCACTTAGGGAATAATGAAAGTTGTTCTTTAGAGGTTTTATCAGATGAGTAGAAGGCAATGAAGTGTTGGGAGTCTTATCATAAGTCTATTTGCAAGTAGCTATCACAGTAGAGGGATGTTCAAAAAGATAATATTTTTTCATTAAGGCATATTTGGGGCATCCTAAACAATACATGAACAATGACTTGGCAATGAAGAAATTAGTGTTCTTTGTTGGGCACTATTCCATTACACATATTGTTCGTGAATTGAGAACTATTCATCCCCTTAAAGAATCTTTGTTATAGACAAAGATATTTCTTTCAATCTCCAAATGTATCTTTCTTACCTTTGTCAAGTTCTCCCTTCTCTCTGAGTCATTTGTTCAATCATTCATTTCTTTTAGCCTCAACCCTCCTATTCTCTCCATTATTATAAAAGTTCCACATGAGTTTACACAAGATTTTTTCCAAAAGAGTGGTCTTGCAAGTGGTTCAAGGATATTAGGAATGGGCAACAAAAGAAACTTCTATAGTTCTAATACCATGCATGCATGTAAAGAAATTATATTGTTTTATTACCGTACTATAAGATATCCACACAAAAATCCTTGTAACAAAAGAGATGAAAAAACCTTTACATAATAGAAAGTCTTCATAATCCTAGAACAAATATCCATCTACCATTTTTACTCCAGTGAGAAAATCCTTTGCTACCTTGTCTATCCACTATTGACAAACTATCTCTTCCATCCATGAAGAACCAACCCTTCCAAAATCCCTAAGTATGACTACTAGGGAGACAAACATATTACATGTTATATAGTTTGAATGTAAGGCAAGTGTGCTCTAGGCAATGACAATGAGGAAAAACAAGTGACTATATATGATATTCCAAAATGTCATTGAAGAGAGGATCACATTAAAGAAGTATGAGTGTATCCTACTAGCATAAAATTGTTGTCACTATAAATAATTATTTGGGTATAAGTGCATACAATACAATAATGTTTTATCATGCGCTAGTTTAATATTAATGTCACCTTGGTAAATTAGTTGCATAGCTGCACTAGTACTAAGAAGATAACTATGTTTAGTTTTCTTGTGCTACTATCCCAACATTATCTCCATGCAAGGTGGGTTTTTTAGGCAATTTACCATTCCTACTAGACAATTTGAGCTTGTCTAGATCAATCCCTCCATAAATGCGCCAACACAATGGAGGCACACAAGTCCAACCTTTTTATGGTGCATTTTTGCCAAAATCTAACCTAATTTTAGTGTTGATCCCTTTAACACCAAGAAAAATGTTTGACAGAATGGATGAAATCCCAAAACCTTCTCAAAAAAATACAAGACTTCCTAATTTTTGGATGAAAGCTACTTTTAATAGATAATTTTATGGATGATTCTATCCATTTTTTCCTTCCTTGTATGCATTCCAGGGATGGTAAGTTGCTTAGTCTACAAACTAAGCAAAACCTGGCTGCGTAAGTGTCTAGCACTGTTCCAAAAAAGACACGCTGCTCCTTGCATCGATCGCCGCATGCCTTAGTTTCACGTGCTTTGCAACCCGGTAATTTCAAGCAAATGCATTGGTGCTTGACTCTACAGTTGCTCAGTCCACAGCATTGCACTGTTGTTCAACAATGGGTAAATTCCACTATTGTTCAACAATGGCCTGAAGAATGTTGAGATAAAAGAGATCACAGTTTCACAGAAACGATTTCTTCTTTCAACACCCAATTTGCAAATTAATCGTACCATCACAAGCATGCATGCAAGTCCACAAAGCAGAGCTTTGAAAGAATCGAAACTGACACAAAAGTTCAGAATATTCCTCTCAAGACCTCTTCATCAGTTGCAATTCATCAACGAAATCACGTGCCACAAAACGGAAAAATAGTGCTACACGTGACGAATGTCGATCACCAGCGAATGTGGACGTACAGTGGGTCTCTATTCAGCAGCTACGTACAGTCTCGACTGTCGATCGACAAGCACTTTCGGGCAACAGTAACCCTAAAGCCTGAACAAATCGCCTACTGAAAATTCTAAGCCTTCCACAGATCCAATCCCTTAAAACACAACAACAGCAGGATTATGTTCCTGCACGCCTCTTAACACGGCGTTGAGGTGGATTCCAAACTAAACTTTATCCGAAAAAGCCAGAGTTATTCCACGACACGAAGTTCCCAACAATGACAAATTGCCAAGGCGTAGCACCCTGCCAAAATCTCTTACCGCGTTGGGGTTCAAGTGTTCATATACTAACTGTACAAACCTGCCCATCTCTGACAAGCTCATATGATCGAGAGTGGCGTGGGGACTTAATAACTTGCACCAAAATTAATTAAGCTTACCTGGCGCGCACAATTTGCATGATCGCTTTGATTGACATCACCAGACGTCAGTCACCATGTCTGAAGCCATGAATCTTTAATCATGGCATCTTCAACCAAGGATTCGAAATCAGGAAGATACGTTAGGCCCTGTTTACACAGAAAAACTTTGGGTTGGAGCCCAAAGAAATGGAGTGTTTTGATTGGAATTTGGGATTGGTACAAAAGCTATCTTCCAATCAAAACACTCCTTTTCTTTGGGCTCCAACCCAAAGTTTTTCTGTGTAAACAGGCCCTTAAGAACCAGGCCTCCATAGTTAATTGCAGTCGTTGCGAAGCTTAGTTTCCGTCCGAGCTAGTGCAAGCTTGAGTTCAAGAGGCACCCACGCTCGCCTCCACCTGGTTCACTTTACATTAAGCTTGTACCAGGACGCCATGGATCAATGTCACCTCAGTCTCCATTCATAAAGTGAAGCCAGAAGCCGGATTGCAAAATTTCTATTTCAAACCATGGATCAAACCCCACAGATCGATGAATTGGCACGGAGAATTGATGCAAACATCACCTAGCTAGCAGCGAGCCCATGGATAGACTGCAGAAGAGCATCAGCGGTTTAATTTCTCTTTAGATGAGCTGAGTGCAAGATTGAACTGGGTTTGCAGAGCAGGACCGATAGCTCGCTAGTACAGAGTGAGACTCTTGAACTTACACCCTAAACCCTGTTTGTATACGTTTCTTCACGCAGCAGCCAGGCCAGGGAGACGACTTGCTTTCTCTTCCACTGTTGATAGGGAATTCAATGGATGAGCACAAATTTGCTTGTGCGAAGACCCTCGCATATCCAACAACATTTGAATTCAAACTAGGAGTACAGAAGAAGCTAGGTGGGATGCAAATCTAGAGAGAGACTATCAAACAATGACACACTTGAATCTTCAACGTGATGAGTTTTGAATGTTGATGTCCTCAAAACCTTTGCGCAGCAAATTTTCGATGCGGTTCCCGAGCTCCGGGGCTTCTCATGTGATGTCTACCAGTGTTTTCCTGGGGCGCTTCTTCGCTAGACAGTGATACAATTGTTTTGGAAGCAATATTGAGCAATGGAGTCTCTTATTTTCAATGGACGAAATCCCCCAATTGCTATGTAATTTAGGTACAATATAGCTCTTGGGTGGATGAATTTAATACACTTTTGGATGAATACAGGTATTTTCATCAATGTTTAGCATGTTTCATCCATATCAATGCATGTGAATAGCTTCACCACTCCACAAACTGTACATCACTTTGTACGCTACCTAAAAATAATGAAAAAAAATCACTAGTACCCACTAATAGAAGATCTAAATTACAATATCTTCGTAGCACTCATGCATTCCTGCAATTACCGAATCAATTGAAAGGTATATCACTTCAATGTAAAAATATGTGGACATGTACTATTGTAATTATAGTGGTTGAAAATAAGATTGAACAATGATCAACTTGGGGTACCCAAAAAAGTTGTCTAAACTACAGTGTCAATTCACTCCCTTGTATCAAACAACTTCATCTTTTAAATATAATTAATTATGATTTCACAAAATGTGGTTTCAACTACCTAGATTGGTAATGCATCAAGAATAAAATTCATCACAATCAAAGAATTTGAAGAATTTTTAATGAATTATTTAGTTGAAAAAGTAAGTTTTTTCCTATGTACATAAAATCCCCAATAACACGCATTTGGAATATCAAATAAATTTATTTTAGTATTACTTTAAAATATGAATTATATTTAGTGGTCCAATATATAAAATATTTACTTTTATCCATAACAATTTAATAAATTGTGCATCATGATGCCTACAAATCCCCAAATTTTAGTGTTTTTCTCATGTCTATAAATAGATCTAAAAATTTTAAATTTTAGAAGACAAACTAAGTAGGAATATACATTTTGAACCCGTTAAGGTGCAAGAATTTTTTTTTGATTTTAGGGTCTTCTTAATTGATCAAAATGAACAACTTAGACAAAGTTTGGAGGTTTTAAACAAAAATCACCTAATTAGTTTGTCTAAAAAGTAATACCCCAAGCTGACCATTGCCCTATTATACAATGATATTTTTAGAAAATAATGGCCATATAAGATATTTGTTGAATTAATATACAATTTCATTTCATTTTTCTTGCACCTATGGTATAAATGTGATGGTTAAATTTAGATTTATGATTTTTATTGAAACTAAAACTAAAGATTTCCAAAGAATTTCTTGATTAGTTCAATGTGATGCTTATCTTTGTGAAGGACATCCCATTGTTTTATATAATTTTAGTATGGCTATAAGAATATCCAAAAACTTATTAAAAATTAATTCGTTCAACTAAAATCAAAACCAAAATAAGATATCAATTGAAAGGCATTTAACTTTGGGAAATCCTCAAAAAATCCCATTCTTTTGAAATTGAAAATTTATTTTAATGATGAGCTAATTTTTTTTCAATTATTTAGTTTCAAATAGTTTCCTTTTATCTAGTGAAAAGTAAATGTATTATTGATGTTTATAAAATCATTATTTTTCTCAAATAGCAACTTTTTGATACTTTGTGTTTATTCACTCATTAAGAAAATTTGACCATTGCAATTTTAATTTGGAACATAGGAATAGAAAGACAACTTGAAGTATTTAACAAAGAAATTGAATTTTTTTTAGACCAAAAAATGTTGCTCAAAGTTAACTTAAAAAGGATCTTATATATGTCACTTAGTATTTAAGTCATTGATAAATCAAACAAAAAACAAAAATCTTGTCCATCACAACTTATGTTGAATATCCAATGGCAATTGTATGCAATTTGTGAGGTTAAGATTAGAAGATTTCTTTTTTTTAGATTTGGTAAATTTATTAGTTTTTGAAAATTTATTTTTATCCCTCATGTACTTATATGTTTAAAAACAAGCTCTCGACCAAATATTATCATTTTATCTCATGTAATAAGACTCAAATGTCTCGTTGAATGTCAATTTTTATTCCAACAAATGAAAATTTGTCTTTGATAATACTATTTCCAATATGTTCTTCATTCATATAGATCTTGTTTGCTTCCAAAAAGGTTAAACCAAAAGATTGCACTCACCTTAGTACCTCACTCTTATTTCTCTTATTTGTGAAAGTGTTTGAGTATTAAAAGATATTTCATAGTGCTATTTACCTATATACTTTAGATTTTGACACTCAATTTAACCTAGTAGTGCATGTAAGACTAATTTACCAAAATTGCACTATTTTAAATCAATGCAATGTAAAGGGAAAATATAAGTCATTGTGTATGGTGTACACGAAAATATGTTATAGAAAAAATGGTTGTCTTCAAGTGGATTAAATGTTGATTGAATTGTTCGGTTCTATTATCTCAATGTCTCTAGAAACATCATAGTTGCACAACGACATTACAGACAACATACCTTTCTTTAGTATGTTGCTATACAAGATGTCCCAATAGACATGTTGGTATTGTTCACGACATTCATGTTGAGACATTAGTATTCGTGAAATCATGTGCAATATGCTTTCAACTACTATGAGCTAAAACAAAGTGTAGGAATGTCCCCTAGTCATTAAGCATTATCATGAGAGAAGTGAAGCACCTACTTCTACCTAATACACTAGTTCATGTTCTTATGTAGCTTCTTCCAATGCCTTGGGGAGGTTACTCTATGAAAAATAGAAAACCATGTGAGTTAAACTATAGGATGGATTTTATTCATTGAAAGAAAATAATTTATAAATGGTATGGATTTACTTTAGTCTAGATTTAATTCTTGAATCATCATTATAAGCAAAATAGAGTATTGAAAAATCTCTTAATTTCAATTGATTTTTAGATTTGTTAGACAACTTGTTATAAATTAGAGTGTTAACAAGGTGGGAGTTCATAATAACAAATTTCATAATTTTGAGGCCTATAAAATGTAAGATGATGAACTTGACACACCTATATTTCCAAATTAAATATTTTAGTGAGTTCAATATGAAATGTCAATTAGATAATATTGAAATGAAAATTCCAATAGGAGGAAATTATTGATCAAAAGGGAAGTCCAAAAGGCAAAAGACACAATGTGAAAAAATAATTTATTCAAAGAGTTAAAATTGTATTGAAGATGTGCATTTCAAGCTTAGCTTGAAATGCAATAGAAGCCATAGCTGACACCATTCAATTGCAAAACGATGAGGACTTTGTTGGCTTGCAACTTGTGGCACAAGAAGCACACCTTATCCATCAACCACGAGATGATGTTGAAGACCTTAGAGATGCACTAGGTGATAATGTTGTGTTGGAGGATGAAGATTAGCACCTCTCAGTCCTATATATGTCAATATAGAAGCACACTCATATCGTGATGGACGTAAAAACAATATAGTATATAGTCCATCTATATGTCTTTTGCGGCATAAAGTGTCTTATAAATACATAGAGCGTCCGCAGTGGTGTTCAATGTTGAGCAGGATGTCCATTTTACATGAGTTGCACTTGCTTGTGTCCAAGACATTCCTTTTTTCCACAAACCTCAAAATTTCCCTGTCTTTCATATTTTCTTATGTATTTCAAATAAAGTTTCAGGCATTCCTTATCTTTACACAATGTAGTCACTGTGTAGTTTGGTCCTTCTTTTACTAGCCTTATTCTAATGCCATTCCACTTTCATGTCCACTCACTTGCATGTTTCCTTGTCATTCTACAATCCTCTAGAGTGTGTAGGGTGGGGCATGAGTGTAGCGCAATGAGGACATCGAGATACATGACTTCTTTGTTGTTGCCGTGTTGAAGACCCCTTAAGAAGTGCATGCATAAGTTTCTAACTTGAAGTATAAGTAATGTCCTATGATGCTAGACCTATAAGGAAGCCGCCCTCACTTGCTTACTCTGGATAAAAATCCCTAAACAAAGCATGTCTCCCAATGATTGAGATGAAATGTGTCATTAGAAGGAAGCGTTGTCAGACTCCCTATTCAAGAAGCGTCTCCCAAAACATTATTATATCTCTAGAGGCATCTCGAAGAATATCTTTTAGTCTAAAAACATGTCTACAAAAATGTCATCACTCTCTCACAACATCAACGTTAGCATTCTAGTGTTAGAGAAGATGTTTGTGAAAACATATTCATGTTTCTGTAGACATCTATGAAATAATCATTGAATATGCACTGTGCAGACCCTCGGTGCTGATGTAGCATGCCACGCCAGCATTAGTCTATGCCACATCAACCAATTCCATGCGGCTTGCCACGTCATCGTCTGAAATGGTTTCGACTACCCCTTCATTGTCTGTCCCCTTCTTTTAGCTCGGGCAAATGTTTTACCCAAAATCAAAGTAATTTTCTAAAACTTACCTATAGTAAAAATGGGTCAACGAAGCTGACATGGCAATCAATGTTTTTGTAGACATATAGGTTTGACATAATCATGTCCTCATCTATGTCACCAAAAATAACAGACGTCAATGGGAAGACTAACGTATTATGAGTGCAATTTTCCACCATCATTTACAACATCCATTGAAAGGTACCGTAGACTGCAGTCCATACTCCAAACATCTAGATGTCCCTCTAGACAAAGTATGTTTTGCCTTGGACATCCTATGTTTTCAGTCGGACACCAAAAAAAACAAGGGTTTCATATAGTGTTCATTCAATTGGCCTTGTGCGATTTTATTTTGTGACTTTGCCATTACCACAAGTGACTTCATCATTCAATTGGAAGCAAGCAAACAAGATGTGTGAGATTAACAAATCAAGGATGATTGAGACAACTAAATAGTTGTAGTAGAACCCCGAAATTCCTCATCAATAAGCAAACCTTACAAAATCCAAAGGGACGTCCTTCTCGCTGGATATACCTCCAATTGCCATGACTGGTGTAGCCTGCCTCCAAGAATCATTCTATCTAACACAATGTACCTCCCTAAGATTTCTAGTTTGTGAGCTATGTATACTGTGAAATACACATTCATACCTACTCTCACAAGTGACAACTGGGGAATCTACAAATTTTCAACAATTTTTTTTAAAACCCTTAAAATTCCTTGTTACTTTGCCTCCATTCTTGTAGTTGAACGTATTTTCAAGTTCTGCAAGCTAGGCCTCTGACATGGCCAAATACAGGCCATAGTAGGCCATTCTTGGTCATAACATGCAAAAGGGGTTAAGGTTGTTTTGACTAGATTATATTAAGGTTTTTTTTTTCTATTCAATATTATATACGTAATGATCAAGGTTGTCCATACTAATATGAATCTAGATTTTCATGTCGATATGTCTATTAGCATTGGTCCTAATGCGTTTGGATTATGACCAAAAGTTGATGACTAAAAAAAATTTCAATGACCTGCCATCCAAATTGACGAACAGGCCGTCGAGGTCAAAGGATTGACTGTCCACATCGATAGCAAGCCATCCCTATCATTGGATAGACTGTCCAAGAAAAAAAATTGGATCTTAACAGACGCGGGGTTGAATCTTGACATTTGGTCCATCTACTATCCGTCCAAACATGATGTGAAGCTGAAAACCCTGGTAATGATCACATGCAATGTTTTTCATTGATTTTGGTGATATACAATTAGACTCTATTGAATTTGGCATTCTAAATAAAATGCAAAACTAGGACAAATAACAAAGGACATTAGGGGAGTGAAGTCACTTCCAAAAATCTACAAATAATTCAATAATCTACATAGAATTTGAGGTGTTTAAGATCCAGCAAGCCTTCAGAACATTTTGCATATAATTTGGGCCCTCTAGGATCCAACAAGCCTTCAAAACATTTTGCATTTAATTCGAGCTCTCTAGGATTTGGCAAGCCTTCAAAAAAATTTGAATCACCAAAACAATATTGAAACCACAAAAACAACATCCAATGAACTCAAAACCACTAAATTAAGTGCATTGCAATTTACAACAAACATGGCTCCATTTTCCATGGCAGATTTTTTTTAAATGCAACCATATCCCTTTCATCCACTTCACCCTTCGTATCTTAATTATATTCCAACAAATTAATTAAAATTTAAAAATATAATTTACAAAAGAAGTTACAAAAGCAAAGGCAAAAGACATAAGCAAGAAAAGCAAGTTTTTACTCACCAGTGATGTGCCATTGATGGGTGCAAGTCCAACCGCCACTTTTGTTAATCCATCCATGAAAGTGCTCGGGCTCCATTTCCAATGCAAGAAATCATCCCCTAAGGTGAGTTTGCATTGAGAAATGGCTTGCAATTTGTGCTCGCAACGTGTCGAGAGCTCAAAAGCAAAAATCGTGCTATGATCACATTGAAGCACCAAGGAGAAATACGCAATTTGTGGGAGGCTAGAAAGTTGTGCACGTGAGGCTATGGCTGGCTTGCCATTGTAAAGCTGCAAAAATGTATTCACCAACTCGGCGGGACGCTTCCCTCTTTAAAAAACTTGTAAAATTTTAGAGTTTAAGTATTACTCAAAGCTACTCCTACAAGTGACAAGATTATTTTACCACAGTCACACTATTTCAAATTAGAATAGGTTGAAATATGGCTAAGGTGAATTGATCCCCTCATTGCCCTAAAATGGATGGATGGACGGAATGAGGGGGTCCATTTTTTGTTCATCAGCCTCCCCTCCTTTGGCGACCTCCTTACTGAGCCCTCCCTCCCTCCCTCCAACCCGTACCCTCCCTACCTACAATCTCCCCTCGTCCCTCTCACCTGCAATTTTTCTTTTTCTCATGCTTGAATCATTTTTTTTAATTTTTGCTAATATTTTTTTTTTTCTAATAGAAACTTGAAATGCAGAAATTTGAAAGCAATAAAGTCATGTCACATGAGAATAATTGTGAAGATCCTTGACTATCTAATTCAAAAAATGTATTTAAGGCAAGACATGATTCATGAACATGCTAGACTGGAATTAGGGTTTGGAGAGTTGGAGCTTCATAATTCAAAGGAGTAGGATCACTACAAGGGAACAATGTCGATATGGACATTTCCAATCAATTTGGAGGGGCTGATTTGGACAGTATTTTGTCAATTTTTTGTCATTTGGGACATTTTTCTATCAATTAGGACATTGTTAGTAGATTAGGAGGGGTTGATTGGGACATTGTTATCTAGTAATAATCGATTATTACTTATATAGAAGTGGTGGAGTGAGAATTTAGGGTACACTTACAAGATTGTGAACTTGCATGAAATATTTGTAACCGCTTTGAAATATGATGCAATTTGTCATATTTGTAATGGTGGATTTAATGTTTGTCCCCCTCACTCTCAATAGAGCTTTCCAACCCTAATTTGTCTTGCACTCATGCCTCCACCCAAAATTCTCTCTTTGTAAAGATGGGTTCACTTCGGTTTAGGATGCAAAATATTTGATGTCAAGTGCTTGCAATGTTACAATGGGAAGGCTAATAACACAATCACAAAAAAAATGTTCTATTGAGGACATACGAATGGAAATGATTCTTGGTAAAATTGTAAATAATTTTAATCCCTAAAGCTCCATGACTATCATACTTATCTATTGGGGTTCAGAAAAATTAATTTTAGAAATAGGCTCCACATTTTTTAGAGGGAGTACTTTTATCAAAAAATATTTTAAAGGAAAAAAGTGCAAATTTCAAAGAAAAAATTTTATTTTAAGAGTTTTCCAAAAAAATTCCAACATTAATTACATATTGAACATGAAATGGCTACTATGATAGAGAAGTACTATGATGGTATGGTACTCTATGTTTTATCAAAAATTATTCCTACATTATCAATTCTTATTCAAAAAAATGTTTTTTTGAGGGGTGAGGGGAGGTGAAGGTAGAGACAATATGATCTTGTACTAAACTAGTATAAGAGTGTGTGGAATACTTCAAATGTATTCAAGCAATAAATTATGAGATTTATTTCTCATAGTGAAAACAAACAAATTTTTTTCTACTTTGCCATTCTTTGTCATCAAACTTTAAATCCTCTTAACCACTAAAGGACCAAGGTGTGTTTTTGGCAACATAATTTTTTGGGCAGGTACGTCCGACTAGAGATTTCCATGTTTTTGGCCCAAAATTTAATTGGTGTGGACGATAAACATCTTTCATGTGCAATAAATTTCAGGGCATTTGGAAATATGAGTCAAAAGTTATGGCCTAATATGTAGTTTGTTTCTCAACTCGGGCAATCTGGGCAGATCTGAAAAAATCATTTTTTTCAGAAATAAAAATTGGAAATTGATTTTCTAGATTTATATATACATAGAAAGCTTTGAATCATTCCATTTTGATCAATGAGTCAAAAGTTATGAAATGTTTTAGTTTGCAGGCAAGTATGGATTCTCTACTCTAAAATAAACTTTGAAGTCCTTTATTTAACTCAATTTTCAATGTTTTTTGAAAAAAATAAAAACATTAGATGTAGATTGTTTATTACAGCATTACCACCATTGGGATTAAAAATTTTCAATTCCATTAATAAATTGTTAACAATTTAGTAATTTTGAATCATTTTCTACATCTTTCTACTTACTATTTTTTTCCTATATGTTGCACAATTTCAAATGATTTGAAAATTTTCAAGCATGTAGCCAACTTGCATTGAAGAATGAATCTCAAGAAGCACCACCATTTTGGATATTTTTTCATACAAATGTGACCTTGTGAATCGCAGCTGTCTGTTTTTCCACAGGGCTCAGAAAAAGATTTTTGTCACTTCAAATGCTAATATCTTGCAATCTACACGGTGGAATTATCTGAATTTTTTTCCACATCTTCTTGATATAGTGTAATACAAGATCCTACGGTTACATGTGTCTAAAAATGATATTTTTCAAAAATTTAGTACGTGTATAAGAAATGGCAGTTTTTGAGGGATTTTGGTGATAATGTAGTCAAGGAACTTTGGGGGTTAAATTCAAATTATTGCATTGTAGGACTTCAATTGAAATTGTTTCTATACAACAATTTAAAGGCCTCAATTTCTGGTACTTATTTTGGTTTATTTTTTATTGGAAAATTGAGTGACAAAATAGAATTCTTTGAAATTACATTTCTAGATAAATGAATAATATGCACAAAAAAAAATTTATAACTTTTTCACCATTAGTCCTTTCATTTAGAATCATCAAAGGTTCTGATTTACATATAGACATAGTTTATGGAAAAATAAATTTATAAATAATTACTTCAACTTCATTTAATTTTTTTTATTGGAAATAGAAGTTGTATGAAGAAGAAAGAAGCTGCTAAAGTTCATTGTAATCCAAACATGTCCACATTTTGAACTTTGAATTGCTCCCAAACATTTAGAGCATCTTGAATTGACAAGAAATTTTCAGCACAATAACTAGACTTCAAGGGGAACATGACACAATAAATTTTATTGAAAACTAATATTGGATGAAGGGGATACAAGTGACCAAAGTTGCAACCATCATATGCAATCTACTGAACTCAAATTGAACTAGTGAACTTCAATTGACGTCTAAAAATTGAGTACATCTTTAATTGATTTGAAAATTTTACCACACAAACTAGAAGAAAGAGCCCACATTTTCCAATAAGTTCTATTGAATTCAAACATTGGATGCAAAAGTTACAACACTTTGAATTGGACTTGAAACTATGTGAGGACACATCTAATCTTGTGGGGTATTTAGGGATTATGTTGATGCAATGGAATGTCCCTTTTAGCAGAGCATCCATGAATATTTTAGAGAGCTATGTGAATTCATCAATTGGGTCACAAAAAGATTAGATCTCCAGCAACACCGTCGTACTTCAAACTTCACAACTTTTTATGGTCTTCTAGTGCAGAGTGGGTGTAGGTGTGCAAAATTCTTATTGAATATTGAGATGTCACCATCTTCTAAATAAGGAATCTATCCAAATGGCTACACAAACAAGGATGGAGAGTTTCTTGTGAGTGCCTAATAGGGATGAGTAAGCACATATGAGATTGATTGTTTGGATGTTAGAAGGAGACTAACATGTTTTGATAGGAAGATGGGCTTCCTTTTATCTTGAGAGTATACGACATCCACCTTCACCAACTCTAGGTCTGTCTTCACATCCACCTTTCCAAAGCAACCCACAAATATTAGTAATCCAATGCATCTTCCAAAACTTCAAGACTTCAAATGTGACTTCATAAACCTTCCAAGGTGACCAAGTGCCTACATTCCAATGAGCAACACAGTGACTAGCTTATACATGAATATTGTCTATTGTTGCAACTTGGGAGCATAGCCTTGCATCTTCCAAAATTTCAAGCACTTCGCCACAATCAATTAGGTTTGCATCACACAACAAAGACTCTAGATCATTTTGAAATTCCAGATCCTACTTCTACAGAGCTCTAGATCCACAATTCCAAGAGTTCCAACAAGATTTAAAGAACTCTTCAATTATGAAATTGAACATCAAAAAGAAAGAATTCAAACCTTTGGAGCAAAATGATGAAGAGCATTTGGAAAGCAGGAGGGGGTGTAGTATCAAAACAATAAAAAAACTGCGGCTAGGTTCAAAGCAAAGGTGGGAAAGTACATTAGGAGGAGGTTAGAGGGGGCAAGTCGCAAGTGGGAGGAGGGTCATAGGTGGAAGGGGAAGGGGGTCGAAGGGAGAGGAGGCCATTGGGAAGAGGCAGGAAGGAGGGTAGGTCAAAGGGAGGGAGGGCTCAACAAGGAGGTCGATGGAGGAGGGGAGGCCGACAGACAACAAACAGACCCCTCATCTCGTCCATCCATCCATCCATTTCGTAGCAATGAGGAGGTCAATTCACCTTGGCTATTGAAATATTATTGTATTGTTGGCTCTCACTAGCTTGTAGGAGACATAGCATTGTACTAGCCCCTAAATGCTTCGACGTCCATTTTCTTGGCTCTAAATAGATTGAAACTCAAGTTTCATCCTCCTTTTTGCTTGGATGAAACATATCCTAATTTGTGGAGATACTTTGGAAAGTTGTTGTCCTATCTAAGGGTTAGATTTGGTGTTACTAGAGTGCATATTTTTCTAAAATTATCAATGTAGAAGTATGTCAAGTGGTTGACCAAGTCAAAATTGCATTCCCTTTAGTTCAAAACTGGATTTGCCAAAAATGAGGTTATAGATTTTAAGAACAAAAAAATTTCAAAAAAATGACCATGTAAAGAGAACCTCATTTCAAATCCATTTCAACAAATTTTCCTCAAAAAATGATAATATTTTGCTTGTATTGGAATTTTGAAATTTTCCTTTCAAAATCTATAATATAATATTGGCAATAGCATTGGTGAATCTAACTATACTAGAATGGAATCTACAACTTACAATCTACAACTTTCATTTGTATATCAATTACAATATATGCTTCCAAATAGCACTTTATAACCATTTTTCTCTAATCATCAATTCCAAAGATGAATCTGGATGTTTTGGGGTTGATGTGCCATATGCCATTGCCACATCCAAAATAAAAGTGAAAATAATTTTCTAATTTTTTTAATTTGTAAAAACTGTGAAATTCAACAATGGAGTACAAAGGCTTTGTTGCAATGTGAGAGGTTGCTTCCTTGACACAAATAGAAAGCTTTATGCACGAAGGGAGTACAAGGGCTTTGTTTCATAGTGTGTAGACATGCGATGTGAAAGTTATGGTTTTTCAAAAATAATAGATTATTTAATTCAATTTTCTAATTCATAAAAAACTTTGAAATTCAATAACTTTCAATCCTGATTTTACTAATTATGGACTTATCTACAAATTATGGATATTTTCTATAATTAAAAAAATATTGGCTAGTAGTCAATACTTGTCTACATTTTATTTTTTTTAATTCCATTTGATCCAAAATGATGATTTTTGATACATTTTAACTCAAAAATTTACATTTGGACTATATGTAGATCATATTTTCACCATTCATCTATAGGTGTGATGCTAATTTTGGACTATGGAAAGTCTAGAATTAGTGAAATTAGGTTTTTTCACACCATAGGTCCAAATGCCACAAAATAAAGTCCGTGCACTCTTCCTTGCAAAGAGCTTTCCAACGCTACTAATAATGTAGTTGAGGGACTTACAATTTTTTAGATCTTAGTGTATCAAATAAACAAAACAAATTAGCAAACAACCTAATTTAAGGTTTAGATACCAAGGCAGTGGTCCTCTTCATGTTGAGAAGGTATTATGTCTTCTTAGGTGCCTAAAAGGGAATTATCAGTTAACCCCTAAAGTCCCAAACAACATTTTTTGGCATTATAGATATTTTGGGTAGCTCACTACGAGAGGAATTTTCAATTTTATTCTTTGAAATTTTCACACAACATGTGGTTGAGGAGTAGCTTTAAGGCCCAAAAATTTTCATAACTTTTGACAACATACATGGTTAAAAAGTTATTGTATGATATATATTTTCTTTCCAAATTTGGGCAGCTCAAGTAGAAAAAAAATTTTGAAATTGGTTTTCTAGATTTATATATATGTAGAAAGCTTTGAATCCTTCGACTTTGATTAATGAGGTGAAAGTTATGAGGAGTTTTAGTTTGTAGGCAATTATGGATTCTCTACTCTAAAATAAACTTTGAAGTCCTTCATTTAACTCAATTTTCAATATTTTTTGAAAGAAATAAAAATCAAAGGATGTAGATTGTTTATTATAACATTACAACCATTGGAATTGACATTTTTCAATTCCATAATTAAATTCTTAACAATTTAGTATTTTGAATTGTTCTCTAGTTCTATCTACTTACTATTTTTTTCCTATATGTTGTACAATTCCAAATGATTTGAATTTTTTCAAGAGTCTATCCAACTTGCCTTGAAGAATGAATCAAAAGATGTACATCCATTTTGGACATTTTTTCATACAAATGTGACCTTATGAAGAGCAACTACCTGATTTTTCTTAGGGCCCAAAAAAGGATTTTTGTCAATTCAAACACTAATATCTTGCAATCTACATGGTGGAAATTTTTTGAAATTTTTCCCACCTATTCTCAAACTAGATTACTACAAGATCCTACAGTTACATGTGTCCAAAATTGTGTTTTTTTCTAAAATTTGTTTTTTATACTAGAAATGGTAGTTTTGGAGCCTTTTTGGTGAAAAGCATAGTCAAAAACTTTTAGTGGTTAAGAAAAAAAGAAAGAAAGTTGGCATCAAATAAAAATTTAGAAACAAAAAATTTAGAATTTCTTATAGGTGTATATAATATTATAAAATATTATATAGTACAAATATTTTTCAAGCCTTTCTATAATTAGAATATCAAGAGCCATAGTTATAGGTCCAAAGCTCAAATTACAATAAATTATCCAATTTTAGGAATTTTCAAGTTAGAATAGAAACTACACATTATTTAATTGATTTTAGTAATTGGGTCTAAAATCCCAAAAGATCACTTTTAAGGTTCAATTTCACATCAAGAGCAAGGAGCTTAAAGTTGCCAAAATACACTATATGATGATCTATGGACTAAGCATTTCCTTGTGGAGACAAGTCAAAATATACCACAATGAAGAAATAATCAATTCCAAATTTATTCCCTTAAAGTGCATGCAAGAAACTCCCATCAACAAATTTGGATGAAAAAACATTTTTTTCATCCAATAGGCCTTCTCAAAATAATTCAATAGACTCCAAATATTATTTTAGGTATTTTAAGGTTAACCTCCTTGCTCATGTTAGTTACTTAGTTAATGTAGGTTGGCAACAAATTAGGAATCTAAGAAAATAAAGTATTACAATTGTAATGAATTGGATTATGCCAAATAATGAGACCCTCCTAGAAATTAGTTGTTGACATTGCTATGGCTTTGAATAACATTCTTGAGTAGCTCCCACACATAATCCTTAAAAGAGACTACCTATAATCATATAGTCAAACCTCAAATCTTCAATTTTCTTACTATGTATCCTCTATTATGTGATTGAAATTATTTTGTTTCATTTTTCAAAGATGAAATCACACATCTAGGAGCTTGTTTACACCAAAAAACTTTGGGTTGGAGCCCAAAGAAATGAAGTCTTTTGATTGGAAGATAGCTATGGTACAAAACCAAAGTTCTAACCAAAACACTCCATTTCTTTGGCCTCCAAACCAAAGTTTTTGGTGTAAAAAACCCTAATATATATTATGAAACTTCAAGCTCTTTCATAAAAATTTCAAATTATCATGAATTTTTGAAGAAAAAGTGAAGAAAATTCACATCAAATACAAAAAAAATTTAAGTGTTTAAAAATTCTGGAGAAGTAGAACATTGTAGTATGAAACATTTTGGTATAAAGAAAATTTTCATGTCACTAAATTTCGAAATGTCATATTAGATCTCCAACTTCAAACTTCAATAAAATTTTCTTTTTTAGTAAATTTTTAAATTTTCAAGAAGAGTATATACTAAACTCGAGACTAAACTTCAAAAGTTTCATTTTGTTAGTTTTTTTAAAAGCAAAAGAAATTAATTTGAATACCAAAAGCAAGTTTATAGGGAAAAAAAACTCAAAGTACTAAAATAAAATGTATACTATGTATGCCATTTTTTGGACAAACTATCTCTAGAAGAAAAGTATGTTGCAATGAACAAAATCTAGGTGACATTTTTTGTAAACTATGTTCACTGAAACGCAGTTTTCAAAAAACTGCATTTCAGTGAACGTAGTTTACAAAAAATGTCACCTAGATTTTGTTCATTGCAACATAGTTTTCTACTAGTGTATCCCATATAATATAATTAATCCACTAAGATGGATTGAACATAATTGAATGATGTAGATATAGCATTGATCCCTAAAGGATTAGGGATGTTTTTAGCCATAGCTCTTGTTTATTGAGTCTTGACTAGCACTTGTAACAAGCATGATTCCTCATTTGTATGGCATAATTTCAATGATCATAACCATTGAAATGAAAGAGGACTTGTGTAGCTAAAATATGAAAAAAAAGATCAAGGAAATTTGTAGATAACCAATTAGGATTTTTTGTTGTAAATTTTTGGTTGATTTTGAAGTGTCTTTTACTAATTTTGATTGGTTGTTTTTGAATTTTGTGTCTTAATTCTATGTTTTAATGGGCTAATTGAATTCTATTTGGTGTGTTTTGGAGTAATGAATGAATGTTGGTGGTGTATGTGCTGATTTGGATGGTTGGTTTCCTAATTGGAATGGTCCAGTTGTTTAGCCAAGTTCCAAGTTTTTTGATCTGTAATCCAAATTGGAAGGTGATTCTGTCCAAGTTGGATATTTAAGTGGTATGTATGTCAAGTTTAGTTGGTTGTTTTGAGTGTTAATTCGAATTTGAGATTTTTTGTGTGTGGCAGTTGCCTTGCAGTTCTAATTCGGTGGTTAGATGTTGGTTGGGTTGTCTCTCTCAAGTTGGTAATTGCTGGTTTTGGAATCCTATTTGGTCTGTGGTTTTTGGTTTTTCTTTTATCCATTGATGAGAGTTCCAATTGGAATCCCAACCAAGTAGTGATGTGTATTTTTGTTTGTTTATGTGCATGTTTGTGTTTGTGAGTGAGGGAATGTTCATGTCAATTTGGAGTTTTATGTGTGACTATGTGTGTTAATTGATTTAATTGAGTAATGTGTCTGTATGATTCAAGATGGAGATGTTTGTGTCCTAGTTGGAAAGGATTGGAAGTTGAGGAGATTATGTGTTAATGTGGAAATTTAAATATGTGGTGGTTGTGTTGTAATGAAGATGGCGAAGTGATTTAATTGGAGATTTGTGAGAACCTAGTTGGAAGTTGTAGTGATGAAAATCAAGTATTCCAATTAGTATAAGGAAAATTAAAAAAATAAGAAATAAAAATAAGAATTTGTGTCTGAGTGATGAGAATGAGTGGGAAGAATGTTCCAAGTAGGAATGCTGTGAAGCAGTGAATGGAGCTAGTTGAAGATATTGCCATTAGGGAAACATTGTTTGTAACAATGATTTAATCACCAATTCGGAAATAAATATAAAGAAGTGTTTAAGTTGAATTGGTGTTTTCAGATGGGTGTATATGTGTAAGTTGAAAATTAAGATGTATGAGTTCTTGCTTGAGTTGATTAAGTTGATGTTTGAATATTAATGTGAAAATATTTTGTAAACCTATTTGGAAGTTATGAGTATGTTGTTATGCATTTGATCTGGTGCTAATTTGGAAGTTAATGATCTGAGTGTTGTCCATTTTTATTCCGAATTGGAGTAAGTGAAAAATGTGTGATGTAACATGTGAGGAATTTGTTTATGATATAGTTAAAATTGAGAGTGTACTAGAGAGGATAAGTAAGAAAGGAATTCCAAGTTGGAGAAGCAAGAGGCTGCGGTTCCCCAAATTGGAGACAAGAAATCTGTGGGGATTCAGACAAGTCGGAAGCTAAAGAGTTAAAAGAGGCTACGGAAGTGGAAGTCCAAATTGGAGACAAAACTAAGGATCCCACTTAATGTCGAAAGAAGATGAAAGCCAATTTGGAAGTTAGTTAACCTTTGTGGCCATTAAGAGTGGAGTGGAAGGAATCTAGTAATTAGATTATAATTGTGAGGTTTTAAATTATTCCTAGTTGGAAGTATTTTATCCTTTTGGTGGTTGTTTTAGCTATTTGGCTAATATTTCTTAAGTTAGATTCATTCCTATTTGAAATAAGCCTCCCATGGAACAAAGTTTTCACTATTAGCTTAGAAGATAATTCTAATTAGAAACCAAGTTTATCTACAAAATCCCATAATTTTTGAGAAAATTCCACCATTGAGAAGATTGATGAAAGATGTTTGGGTAGGTGGTACTTTGTACATATGTTGAAATCGGAATGTTCAAAAGTTCTCCAAAAACTCCGATTTTTTTTACATGTACATATTGTCATGATTTGGATGTGTAATTTTTTTCAGATTATTTTGAGATGTAGAAAAAAAGATATGAGGATTGGAAGTGACTTGTCTAAGAGATTGGCCCAAAATTTTTTAGAATGAACTACCCACACTCCTTAATTTCTCATACAATTTGAGTCTCAAACCCAATCACCCATCCCTTGCATCTAAACCCATTTGCCCGGCCCAAACATTTCCATTTGCCCTAAACCCGAAAAATGTTTGCCCGACACAAACATGCAAGGACAAACCATTCACCCACACAATGCCCGTGAGGTGCAATTTCAAGGGTTGAAAAAAAGCTCTAAATTCATAGAATTCGGTTAAATTCCAACAAGCCAAAAGACATGTCAGGGGATTTTGTCACCTCCAATTCTGCCATTCAAATAGTATTTTCATAGTACTATACTGAGATGGCAATTTTGAGTGTTTTTTAGTGGGGGAAAAAGGCCTTGGGACTTTAAGAGTTAAATGAATTTTGGATTATGTAGTCCAATTAGGGTAAACATCTAGATATAATTTGAATGAAAGTTGAATTGGGAGTTGATGAAAGTTGGATGAAGGTTGGATGCCAATCAAACTATTTAAGATAGAATGAAAATAGTGTTTGCTGTATTCTATTGACTATCAAAAACATAATCAATACTACCATATTAGTGCTCCTCACAAAATTATATAATTCCTCTATTATAGGAAACTAGTGTTATTACTATTAAGAGTAGTAATAAAATTAACTTGAGTACTTAAGTTGCTCGTTTCAATTACTAATCATGTCACCAATAGCTAATATTGAAATTAAGTACATTTTAAAGTCCTACAAATAATAAATTTATAATATTTAAGGCAATTAGATTCAATAAAGTATTAAATAAATTGTTTCATATTTAAATTAGACAAAATTGGAACTGAATGCAACAACTCAAAAAGGTTTCATCAATTTGTAAAGTTTTCTAAAGAAGATGTTGCAATGTCATTAGGATTTTATAAAAGCAAATGATCAAAAATTTGTGAAAAGAGAACTTAACAAATGAAATTGTGACACAATTTGTATTTATTGTGAGGAATGCAATGCTAAATGTGAATGAACTATTATTAAAATGACATGAATGCATTTGAATAATAATTATAAAAATTTGAAAGATAAAAATTATTCTACAATTGAAATATAATTATTTTAGTATTAAAATGCTAAATTATTCTCACTATGTTCTAGTCCTATTAGAGAAGAAGTAAAATTACCTTCATGACTAGAAAGAAATTGAGGAAATTAGAACAATACACTTCTATTTTGCCTTTACATTGCATTGATTTAAAATAGTGTAATTTTGATAAATTAATCTTACATGCACTAGTAGGTTAAATTGAGTGTCAAAATCTAAAGTATCTACATGAATAGCACCATGCAATATCTTTTAATACTCACACTTTCACTAATAATAGAAATAAGAGTGAAGTGAGTGCAATCTTTTGCACTAGATGAAATTCTCGTTCATCTAGTTGATGTGTTTTTGTTAGAAAACACAAAACTGTGTTGAAAAAAATGCAGTTTCGCAGTTTTTTTACTTTAAAACTGCAAAACTGTGTTTTTTCTAAAGCAGTTTTGCGTTTTCTAACAAAAATACATTAGCTAGACGAATGGGAATTTCTTCTAGTGTTGATTTTCTTTTTGGAAGCAAAAAGATCTACAGTATATGAATAAAGAACATGTCGGAAATAGCATTATCAAAGATAAGTTTTTATTTGTTGGAATAAAAATTGACAACAAGACATTTGAGACATATTTCATGAGATAAAATGACAATTTTTGGTTGAGAGCTTGTTTTTAAACATATAAGAATAAGAGGGATCAAAAGAAATTTTCAAAAACAAATAAATTTACCAAATCTAAAAAAAACACTTCTAATCTTAACCTCACAAATTGCATACAATCACCATTGCATATTCAACATAAGTTGTGATGGACAAGATTTTTGTTTTGTATTTGATTTATCAATGACTTAAATACTAAGTGACATTTATAAAATCCATTTTCTAGTTAACCTTTGAGAACATTTTTGGTCTGGAAAAAAACAATTTATTCAATTTATTTGTCAAATACTTCAAGCTGTCTTTCTATTCCTATGTTCCAAATTAAAATTGCAATGGCCAAATTTTCTTAGTAAGCAAACAAACACTAAGTATCATAAAGTTGTTATTTGAGAAAAATTATGATGAATTAAACATCAAGAATATATTCACTTTTCACTAGACAATTGAAAACAAACAATTGAAAACAAAATTTTAGCTCATCATTAAAATAAATAAATATTTTTTAAATGGGATTTTTTGATGAATTTCTAAAGTTAAATGCCTTTCAATTGATATCTTATTTTGATTTTGATTTTAGTTGAACTAATGTATTTTTAATAAATTTACGGATATTCTTGTAGCTATACTAAAATTGTACAAAACAATTGGATGTCCTTCACAAGGATAAACATCACATTGAACTAATTAATCAAGAAATTCTTTGGAAACTTTTAGTTCTAGTTTCAACAAAAATCATAAATCTAAATTTAACCACCAAGTTTATAGCATAGGTGCAAGAAAAATGAAATGAAATTGTATGTAAAATTGACAAATATCTTATATGGCCATTTCTAAAAATATCATTGTTCAATCTTATTTTCAACCACTATAATTACAATAGTACATGTCCACATATTTTTACATTGAAGTGATATACCTTTCAATTGATTCGGTAATTGCAGGAATGCATGAGTGCTACGAAGATATTGTAATTTAGATCTTCTATTAGTGGGTACTAGTGATTTTTTTTCATTATTTTTAGGTAGCGTACAAAGTGATGTACAGTTTGTGGAGTGGTGAAGCTATTCACATGCATTGATATGGATGAAACATGCTAAACATTGATGAAAATACCTGTATTCATCCAAAAGTGTATTAAATTCATCCACCCAAGAGCTATATTGTACCTAAATTACATAGCAATTGGGGGATTTCGTCCATTGAAAATAAGAGACTCCATTGCTCAATATTGCTTCCAAAACAATTGTATCACTGTCTAGCGAAGAAGCGCCCCAGGAAAACACTGGTAGACATCACATGAGAAGCCCCGGAGCTCGGGAACCGCATCGAAAATTTGCAGCGCAAAGGTTTTGAGGACATCAACATTCAAAACTCATCACATCGAAGATTCAAGTGTGTCATTGTTTGATAGTCTCTCTCTGGATTTGCATCCCACCTAGCTTCTTCTGTACTCCTAGTTTGAATTCAAATGTTGTTGGATATGCGAGGGTCTTCGCACAAGCAAATTTGTGCTCATCCATTGAATTCCCTATCAACAGTGGAAGAGAAAGCAAGTCGTCTCCCTGGCCTGGCTGCTGCGTGAAGAAACGTATACAAACAGGGTTTAGGGTGTAAGTTCAAGAGTCTCACTCTGTACTAGCGAGCTATCGGTCCTGCTCTGCAAACCCAGTTCAATCTTGCACTCAGCTCATCTAAAGAGAAATTAAACCGCTGATGCTCTTCTGCAGTTTATCTATGGGCTCGCTGCTAGCTAGGTGATGTTTGCATCAATTCTCCGTGCCAATTCATCGATCTGTGGGGTTTGATCCATGGTTTGAAATAGAAATTTTGCAATCCGGCTTCTGGCTTCACTTTATGAATGGAGACTGAGGTGACATTGATCCATGGCGTCCTGGTACAAGCTTAATGTAAAGTGAACCAGGTGGAGGTGCGCGTAGGTGCCTCTTGAACTCAAGCTTGCACTAGCTCGGACGGAAACTAAGCTTCGCAACGACTGCAATTAACTATGGAGGCCTGGTTCTCAAGGGCCTGTTTACACAGAAAAACTTTGGGTTGGAGCCCAAAGAAAAGGAGTGTTTTGATTGGAAGATAGCTTTTGTACCAACCCCAAATTCCAATCAAAACACTCCATTTCTTTGAAATGAAATTCCGTTTCATTTGTGTCAAAAGAAAAAAAATCTTCCTCTTGCAATGAAATTCCGTTTCATTTGTGTCAAAAAAATAAAAATAAAAAAAATCTTCATGATTTCGAATCCTTGGTTGAAGATGCCATGATTAAAGATTCATGGCTTCAGACATGGTGACTGACGTCTGGTAATGTCAATAAAAGCGATCATGCAAATTGTGCGCGCCAGGCTAATTAATTTTGGTGCAAGGTAATAATTCCCTACGCCACTCTCGATCATATGAGCTTGTCACAGATGAGCTGGTTTATGTGAACGAATTGTACAGTTAGTATATGAACACTTGAAGATACTGCGGCTATGATTACTTGAACTCCAACGCGGTAATTAAGAGATTTTGGCAGGGTGCTACGCATTGGCAATTTGTCATTGTTGGGAACTTCATGTACCGGAATAACTCTGTCTTTTTCGGATAAAGTTTAGTTTGGAATCCGCCTCAACGCCGTGTTAAGAGGCGTGCAGGAACATAATCTTGTTGTTGTGTTTTGAGTGATTGGATCTGTGAAAGACTTAGAATTTGCAGTAGGCGATTTGTTGACCCTACGCTCACGGTTGCCGACAAGTGCTTGTCGATCGACTGTCGAGGCTGTACGTATCTGCTAATTAGAGATCCACTGTCCACATTCGCTGGTGACATTCTTCACATGTTAGTAGCATTATATATATGTCTGTTCTGTGGCACGTGATTTCGTTGATTAATTGCAACTGGTGATCGAAGCGGTCTGGAGAGGAATATTCTGAACTTCGTATCAGTTTTGATTCTTTCGAAGCTCTGCTTTCTGGATTGCGTGCTTGTGATGTGATGATTTTGGAGTTGAAAGAAGAGATTGTTTCTGTGAAACTGACTATGATCTCGTTTGTCTCTACATTCTTTAGGCCATTGTCGAACAACAGTGGAATTTGCCCATTGTTAAACAACAGTGCAATGCTGTGGACTGAGCAACTGTAGAGCCAAGTTAAGCACCAATGCATTGCTTGAAAATATCGGGTTGCAAAGCACGTGAAACTGAGGCATATAATGCATGCGGCGATCGATGCACGGAGCAGCCAGCGTATCTTTTTTGGAACAGTAAGAGACTTGTGCGACCAATTTTATTTTTTGTAGTAGAGCAACTTGCATCCCTGGAATACATACAACGAAGGAAAAAATGGATAGATTCATCCATATATGGATATTTTTACACAAAATTATCTATTGTAAGTAGCTTCCATCCAAAAATTGGCAAGTCTTGTATTTTTTTGAGAAGGTTTTGTGATTACATCCATTATTTTCAAACATTTTTCTTGGTGTTAAAGGGGTCGACAGTAAGATCAGGTTGGATTTTGGCCAAAATTCACCCCCCAAAATCGGTTGGACTTGTGTGACTTTTAGACAAGCTCAAATCGTTTGAAAGGAACAATTAATTGCATAAAATGCAAGGAGACAATGTTGGGAAAGTAGTTACTAAACATAGTAAATTATCCTCTTAGTACTAGTGCCTATGAGACTAGTCTACCAAGGTAACACTAATATTAAACTAGGACACAATAAAACATTTTTGTCTTGTGCACATTTATGCCAAAATAATAATTTCTAGTGACAACAATTTTATGCTAATTGTAGGACATATTCATACCTCTTTAGTCCTTGAAGGATGTCCATGACCAAGAGAATATTAAATGAAGAAACAAAGAATGCACCTATTGATCCAATAATCAGAGCATTTTAATAACTATTGGCTTTGGGGGGGGGGGAGGGGGGGGCATGTCCTTCAAGGTTTAATGTGATCTTCTCTTCAATGACATTTTGGAATATCATACACACTTGTTTTTCTTCACTGTCATTGCCTAGAGCACACTTGTCTCACATTCAAACTATATAACATGTAATATGCTTGTCTCCCAAGTAGTCCGACTAAGGGTAGTTTAGAAAGGGTTGGTTTCTCATAGATGGAAGAGGTAGTTTATAATGAATAGAAAAGGTAGAAAAGGATTTTCTCACTAGAGTATGATTGGTGGATGGATATTTGTTCTAGGATTATGAAGACTTTCTATTCTATAAAGAGTTTTTCATCTCTTCCATTACAAGGATTTTTATATAGATATCTTATAGTACAGTACTAATACAACATCACTTCTTTACATGCATGTATGGTATTAGAATTATAGAAGTTTATTATGTTGTCCATTCCTAATATCCTTGAACCAATTGTAAGACTATCCTTTTGGAAAAAATCTTGTGTAAAATAATATAGAACTTTTATAATAATAGAGATAATAGTAGAGTTGACGCTAAAAGAATTGAATGATTGAACAAATGACTAGGAGAGAAGGGAGAACTTGATAGAGATTTTTTTTTTTAAAAAGGCACATTTGGAGTTTGAAAGAAATATTTTTGTCTAAAATAAAGATGTTTCAAGGGGAGAAATAGTTTTCAATTCAATAACAATATGTATCGTAGAATAGTGCCTAACAAAGAGCACTAATTTTTTCATTGCCATGTCATTGCTCATGTATTGTTTAGGATGCCCAAAGTATGCCTTAATGAAAAAAATTATCTTTTTGAACATCTCTCTATTGTAGTAGCTACTTGCAAATAGACTTATCTTAAAGCTCCCACCACTTTATTGCCTTTCTACTTATGTGGCAAAACCTCTAAAGAACAACTCTAATTAGTCCCTAAATGCTTGAACTAAAGATATCAAGACCACTATTAAAATAGTAGATTAAAATATGTAACTCCTCCAAAATATCTACAACATATCATTGATTTATGCTTAGAATTCTTTATTCTTTCTACTAATTAATATATTACCCACATTGCTCCTAATCAAATGGCTTGCAAGTGGCTAATCAATTTTGAGAAGTTGTTAGTGTCCAAGCTCAAGTGAAGACCTCACTTAAGCACTCATGCATGTGGTGCATAGTGAGAAGAAATTCAAAGACTAGACTTCAAGAAACACCAAGATTTGAAATCCAATCTCCTAAATTTCTTTGTATAATTAACATAAAGAGAGACACCTAAACATGCTTTGTAGGGTCATTGCAAGAAACTCTAGTCCTATTTTCTCTCACAATGAGAGTGATGCTTTCATTATCCATTATAACTTTTGAAGTACAAGTCCAATGAACATGAAATTTTTATTGAACATGTCTAACTTGATGGTAATCAGATCCCTTATTTTTTAGAAATTAAAAAAAATCATTTTGTATTTAAAAACCATTTTTGTTAATTTGTCACAAAATATAGTTTAGGGGTTTTTACTACGCTATGAGTCTCCAAATTTTATGATCTAGAGTTGAAACTTTCATGGTTTGTTTGTATAGTAGGAAAGAATGTATCTACCAAAGGAAATTTGAAAATCTATTATTTTATGTCATCCACATGAGTGCAAACAACACTCCCATTGCACACAATTTTTGAACATTGAAGATGGTTCTAAGATTATTCTTTTGGTGAAATCTCATCTTCATAAACTCTTCCCAAATGGAAAATTTTTCATTTCTTTTTTCATTTCTTTTCCTATTTTTTACAAATTAAAATGTGAAAGTGCCCATTTTCATGAGATTTTGCACTTTTCTAGTTCTCCTACCTAGAGAATTTTCCTACGCTCTTCCTTCATAGAATACCTTCATCTTAATGGATTATACATAAAAAATATTTTTACCAATTTTCAAATTTTTTTTTTCTAATTATAAAGTACTCCCGAAAAAAACAGGAGTACTATAGAAAACGCTACAAAAAATGGACGGTGTTTCTTGCAATGACCTTGTAAAGGATTCACCCTCTAAATCCAAAATCCTTTTTTGAAATTTTGTGCATTATCACTTATATTTAAGTATGAATATAATATTTACCTTACTTTTATAAAATTAGTCATAAAGTATAATTATCTTTTAATGATTCAAATATTGTTGTGGATGAATGGAAAAGTATTTGAACAAGACTTTGGCCAAAAGCCTAGGGTTGCTATTATCTAAGCCTAGGCCCTAGGAGCACGAGCCTAGGAGCCTAAAAGACCATACACCTATGTTCTAGGTCTCTATATTATAGAAACCTCCTATGATAATAGTGTAACTATGTTCTAGATACCTATATTGTAGGTGTTTATATTATAAGCACCTTCAATGGTGGTAGGATATATACTTACACACGTGTTCAAGGCTCACATGCTCGCATTTTCATGCTCACGCACTAACATTGTTGGCCAGAAGCCTTCTACTCATCATCCAAAATATGGATGTCAAAACAGTTAAGGATTAATAGTGAATCTTCAAATGCAAAAAATTTGCTATGAGAAATTGAAATACTTAATCACTAACTTCATCACCACCTATTGTATACTTAACTTCATGGCTTAGTAACATTTCAACTACAAATTGCTTGCAAAAGTTGAAAAAGAGATGCCAAAATTCTACATACATGGTAATTGAACCAATGAAGCAATTCCAAATATCTAATTCTAATTGAAGCACACAACCAAAATAGTATCAAACTTGATGTAAATCTCACAACCACACCAACAGAGCTTTGGATGATGGCTTAGTGAATGGAAGCATTGAACCCTTGAGAAGTGAAAATAGGCACTACAAAAAGGGTGATGGAGTTATTGCAAGAAACACTTGGTGATTTTGTGGAATTCAATATTGGATTAAGAAAAATATAAGATTTTGAAAAAAATATTAAAAAATAAGGATATAAAATTTGTAATCCATTGAAATTAATATTCTCTCTAAAATCCTAGTCAAAAAATGAAATTCCAAAATTTGTAAACAAACATGAGTCATTTATAAGACCTTGATTTTTTTTAATTTGTGAAAATATCTTTAGTAATTGTTTAACCCTAGAAAATGACTCATGAACTCAATTGTTTAATCCAAATTATCTTTTTGTTTTGATTACCAAGACCAAGTTGAATGACTACTCAATATTGTCTCTACAACTTTATCTCAATGTTGCATAGGTTTTATATTCAAATTATACCACAATTGCATAGTCCCCTTTGTCTTCTTGTCTTTGCCAATTATTTGATACTGTTTATTTTTCTATACACATGAAGGTGCCATCCATATCCAATGTGTAAGAGAATATTTTTATCCTCATGGAGACGGAAAGATATCACCCTTATCTTTTCAACATGAGAAGGTATATCTCATGGATATATAAAGGTATCATCCATGTCCATCTTGACGCGCAAAGGCATGCTTGTGTCTTATAGGAGACATAAATAATTTAGGCATGTCTATATACCCTTGGACATGAAAATTTGTCCTTCATATCATGATTCAACATGTAATTATCTTTTGAATTTGCAAAAATGTTATTTTGATGTATATCTATTTCCACCTCTATCTTTTGAATAGATTTTGTGTATCACTTCAGCTTATGCCCTTTGGACACACAAAAGGTATCACCTATATCACTTCGACTTGTATCTTTTGGACAAGTAAAGATATCCCCTTTTTTTTGGCCTATAAACACTTGCCCATTTCTTGAAGACATGTTAAAGTATCACTCATTTATTTTTGACATGTGAAGGCATGTCTATATTCTTTGGGCATATATTTGAATAATCATATATTGAAAAGAAATGAAGGTATTATATAATTAAATTTTATTTTTGAATTAGTTTGTAGAATCTTTTGAATAGTGTAAGGTGTTTGTTTAGCCTTTTTAATAATCACTGTGGTTTTTTAATGTTTTAGTTCAGATGTTCAATAGACCATAATTATGACAATGTCTTGAAAAAATTCAAACTATTTGCCTCTATAGGATGCAAGATTACAATGCTTGAAGTGAGAGAAAACCATTTCTAGTCTTACTAGCAAGGTTAGCAAACTTTAAACTCTCTAGGAGTAATCTCCTCTCAATTGAGCCCTAATATCATTGAAAATTGTCTTGATAGATACATATATGCAAAGTTTTAGAAGCAAATAAGGGGTCTACCATATTCTAAATCACCTTGCAATATGTGGAAGTTTTATAAATCAACAATCTTGGATACTTCACTAGCAATTACTTTAGAAACAATATGAGATCTACTATAAGATACATTTTAAATGTTAGAACTAATAATTAAAAAAATATCCAAGTTACTACATCATCACTTCTTTGAAGCATATTGTATTAAAACTACTATACAATACACAATAATGATCCATAGTACATAATTTATAAATATACTCAAGGAATAGTCTATAAGGGAGGGGAAGAACTTGCATGAGGAGCTTCCATTTTCCATCTTCAAATAGACAAAAAATAATAAACAATGTCTCATTTTGGATTGTTACATGTATGTTGGCTCCAATACAAATATGGTGGGCAATTTTCTAGGATGTGTTGCCAATATAATACTACTTATAGGGTTTTCAATTTTAGTGGAATTTTTTCGTATTGTAAAAGTATAATTCATTAGTATGAAGTACTTGATACATAATATTTGTATATGTACTCTTCATGTGGGTTGTGTTCAATAGTAGTTCGAATGTATATGTTGTGTTATTCAACTTTATAACCACATATGAAAATTTTAATCATAATAGGGATATGTTTCAATGCCTCAAATTTTAGTTTTAACTACTATAGAGTGTAGGAAAATGGGCAAAGAGTAGAAGTAGAAAAAAAATAGGAGCATATCTACTATGAAAAGGCTAATGAACACAAATTTATCAATAATGAACCTTAGTAGCAAAGAGGAATTTTTTCTTAAACCCTAGAAGGACACTATAGACACTATTATCTAATGGATGACTTCACCTAAGATTGTAGGATGAAAAAAACATTTTTTCATCTAATATACTTTTGAAAGTTGTTTGAGTACATTTTTGTGAATCATATTACAAATTCCCTCATTGTGGGATTATTGACTTTTCTAAAGAAGAAGATGCTTAATCCACATATTGCCCTTGTAGTGTATTTTGGCCATTTCTTGCTATTTGCTATTTATGTGAATTTCAACCATAAAAATGATTTTTTTTGAATTTGAGTCCAACTAATGAAATGAAGCTTATCAAGTACAGTTTCCACTTCAATTGGAAACATGGGAAATTTGTAAATTTCAATATTTTATAACAATACGAACTTTGGACCTTCGTTAATTGATTTTCTAATTTTACGAGTGATAGGGTAATACGAAACTGTTAGACACTATAATACATCTATGGTGAAAATTTCAGATTTTTCTAGTACATTATATAATTGATATGACTTTGCTTCATTAGTTTCTAAAAACATTAACAATAATTTCAAATTTAACCCCAAAAATTTGAAAATTAAATGACTTGTAGTAGACATATAACTTCTTTTTAGACATATAAATATAAAAAATTTCATTCATATCTAATTGCAAAATGGCAGCAACTAGAGTGATGGATAGTAAGGCTTGAAATCGATTGTCATGGCCCTCTTTCTAGGGTTAAGAGGAAATTGAGAAGGCTAGGGTGAATCACCTTGCCTTGCTCGTCCCCCCTAAGTCATTATAGGGGTGCATGTAAAGATAGACCCCCTATTTTGTGCTTGATTAATTCCTAAACACTCCAATGTCCTATTTTTGGGTGATGAACAAATTCAAACTAATGTTTCTTCCCATTAGTACTTAGATGAAAGTTATCTTAATTTGTGGAGATACTATATCAAGTTGTTGTCCCATCTATTAGTTAGATTTGGTGTCACTAGTGTACACATTTTTTTAAATTACAAATGTGGAAGTATGTTAAGTGGTCAACCAAGCCAAAATTGCATTGACTCTAGTTCTAAACTAGATTTGCAATAACAAGGTCATAGATGTAAAGAACACAAAAATTTCAAAAAAATCACCATATGAAGAGAACCTCATTTCATATCCATTCCACCAAATTTTACTCAAAAAATGATAATATTTTGCTTGTAATGGAATGTAGAAGGAATTTTGAAATTTTATTTCAACATTTATAAAAAAGAAAAATGTTGGTGATAGCATTGGTGAATCTATCCATATGATTGGAATCCAAAACCCATAACCTACAACTTTTATTTGTATATCAATTCCTATATATCCTTCCAAATAACACTTTATAATGATTTTCTCAAATCTTGAATTCTGGAAAAGACTTTGGACATATAGGGGTTAAATAGTGCTGAAATTCTAGAATGTGAATTTCAACCTGTTGAGACCATTCAACATTGAAAAGTAAAGTATTCCAACAGTCTATTTGTCACCAATCTCACCAATTTATCAATTAAGGTAGGAGGTCCATAAAGCGCCCATGCAAGAGCTGAAACTGAATTTTGGAGAGGTGAAACTTATTGAAATATTTTTCAGTAAATTTTCCTTGAAAGACAAGAGGATTGACATCTAATCCAAGTCGTTTCATAATTTTTGGAGCTTTGTGGAATTAGTTATGAATTTTTGAAGTCGAAATGGCATAGGGCTCTAAAATAGCCCACCTCCTTAAATGTACACTATTGGTACATCCTTGTCAAGATGGAAAAAAACCATGTACAAACAGTGTACATTTGAGGAGGTGGGCAGTTTTAGAGCCTGTGCGGATTTCGAGCCTCCTACCTTATGACTCTTGATAACACAAGGAGGACAATTTCTTAAAGGGTCAGGAATGGGTCTGGTTACCTTATTTTCAAACCATGTGCTAACTGAAGTTAGCAGCAATCAACTGAACCACCCAACAACAACAAAAATAGCTAACTGAACAAAAATTGAATAGATTACCATTAATTCTTACAGTACCCCAGAAAAGTCAGAACGTGTTCAGTCAGCTGACTGACAAAACTCTGGAAATCAGTTAAAATCTTTTCAGTTGGACGTAATATCTACCGAACAGAATTTGGAGTCCCAAAACAAGAGAAAAATTTGGAAGTCAAAAAGTTACAATAAAAAACCCCAAAATCTTCAACAATGTCTGGGGACCTTTGCAAAATTTATTCAAGAGGGATAGAAATTTGCGTCAGCTAACTTAGACAGAGACATTGGAAGGTTCTGGAAGGTTCTGTAGAAAGTCTCAAACTGAGGAATTGAAGGGTTCCCGCTATGGTAAACTACATGCCTAATACTAAGCAGATTTGCTATCTTAGGTACCTTGGAGAAGCCCTTTTGAGTCAACTCACACTTTTTTTTTTTCCAGAGATGGAGAAATTTGAGAGAGAAAGTCATTTGAAAGTAGAATCAAGGCATTCACAAGAAATGAATTTTTTGTGATTTTTCAAAGTTTGTTGAGACAAAATTGGTAAGAATGCCTAGGTAGATTGATGATGCTAAACCACAACTTGACATGTCCCCTCCTCAAGTGCATTGTCACAATATTAGTGTTGGCAATTACTATCTCTTTTGAAGGGATAGTGACAAATTGGGTACATAGTGATTTTCACACATGATTTTCAAAAGGGGGACATGTGTCATTATCCCATCGGTTGTTGAGCTTTTATACATGTAATTTTCCATGGTGCTAAATGGACACAATTTGACATGTCCTGCCTCTGCAAGTGCATTGTCATGATGCTAGAGGGTTGTTAAGGTTGTGGTAATGGGTGGGTGACTAACATAAATGGAAGGTTTTAATAGATGTCGGAATTACGTAAATGATGGCATAGGGTTGTTCTACTTTAACATTTGAAGAGGGCAACAAAATGACAAAAGTTCTAATTGGATTTGGTTTAATCCTTAAATGACATTCTATGTTCCCATTTGGTCCAAATTCATTAGATTTCCATAGTGAAATACAACTTTCTAAAATTTGGCATTTTTCTCATGTATTAATGCATATACAAAATTTCATTTCATTTTTTAATAATTAAATAAATGAAATGAAATTTATATTATTTTTTTGAAGTAATTTCTTTGTAAGAATCAAATTAATTAAAAAAATGCTACAATTAATTAGTATGAAATTTTTAGCAAAATAGGATATGATAGTAATAAACATTACTGTATAATCGTTGTACTTCTTGAACTTACACTAAGAGAAATTAGATAGAAAATTTCAAATGTGTTGCTACCTTCAAAGTGTCACAAAAATTACAATTTTAACAATTTTGGAAAAATAAATAAAAAAAGGATTTAAAAGTAGATTATTGGAACCATTGTACATTTTCTAAGTGACGCTCCAAGACATTTAAAATCAAGAACTATGAGGAATTCAAGTTTGACCCTAAACTATGCCCTTCTAAGAGGTTTGTCCCTTCAAGGTTTAGGATTGGTGTTATAATTTAAGTGAATCTCATCCAAAGGCATACCTAATTATTGACCCTTCATGCATTCCTTCTTAGAGTTTATTATTTTTTTTCTATTAGGCAAGTCTCTAAACAAACTTTTTTTGGCAAAGCTTTCTAAACCTTTTAGGTAAAGTGGAATGTTCATTTAACTTTATAGTAAGACAATTATTATCAAAAGTTAATTTTGTTGTAATATATCCTAAGAATCTCACATTATGAATATTTGATTCCACAAGTTCCATGAATCAAGTTGTAAACATATGACACATGGTATTTTCCCCTCAAACTAGGTTGTTGGAGAATAAAATATTTAAGCAACATCTCCATGTTGAAATGTTATAAATTCTTAATTATTTCTCATTAGACTACATAAGGTAGCAACACTTTAAAATTGCCCAACAAAGGTTTGAGCATGGTTTGTCCTATTGAGTTCAATTTTTTGATGGAACTTATTGGTAGTCAAAAGAGGATTATAAGTTCTCTTAGAATGCATTTATTCAACTTTGTGTAGATAAAATGTGAATTTTCAGAGTGCTGATTTTAGATAATCCCCAAATCGACCTTAAATTCTCATGAATGAAAGTTGTCCATTTTCCATATTTTCAAGAGCAACCTAATGTAATTTGAAGAGTTCATTGAGGCAACCAATAGGAGGGGAAGCATTTCTTACTTCAAAGAATGGATAGTCCTAGTGGCATTAAATAATACTTTAATACTATCAACCTCAAAAATTTACAAAATCTTGCATAAACATCAATAAATTATGAAACAAACGGATTGAATTTCTCTTGGGGTCACCAAGGTAACTACACCACATCCAATCACTTAAGCAATTTTGTAACAAATCATGAGCAATATGAGGCAATACAAATTTTTCCCATGTAGAAAGATAAAAAAATATGGGGGTTACAAATTTATCATAATTTTCTTCCTAAAATTGAAATTACTAAGAATTTTGGGAGAAAAAATGCTCAAAACCAATAGCCAATGTCTAGATTCTTCTACTTCTAATTCCGATTATTGAAGAACTACTTCCATGATTATAAAGGTGGATACCCCAAAACCACCACTAATTGCTATTGTGCATATTTACTATTGTTAGACTATTCAAATTTTCATACTAATTACTATTGTGTGTATTTACTATTGTTATACTCTTCAAATTTTTCATATTTTCTTATTAAGGTAGGAGGCTCTGAAAGCGCACAGACTCTAAAATCACCCACCTCTGTAAATGTACACTATTTGAACATGCTACTTTGTCATTGCACCAATGATGTACAAATAGTGCACATTTACAAAGGTGGGCGATTTTAGAGCCCTTCACCATTTCAACTTCAAAAATTCAGAACTAATTCTACAAAACTCCAAAAAATATGAAACAAATTGGGTTAGATGCCAATTCCATTCGTCCTTCAAGGAAAATTTACTGAAAAATATTTCAAGAAGTTTTACCTCCACAAATTCCGATTTCAGCTCTTAGATGAGCGATTCATGGACCTCCTACCTTAACATGTGAGAAAAGGTTCCAACTGAACCCCCCCCAGACTGTGACATTTGGATTTTGTATGCAAAAGTTATGAAGGAACAAAGTTTAGTTCTAAAGGGGTTTCTTCCACATAGGCACATAATTGATTTTGGAGATGGACCCAAAGTGAAGATGGCAGTTTAAGGTCACTACTGCATTTGGGGATACCCACCGTACTTCCTACTTTCTTGATCATTACTTCAAGCCATGTGACATGACCTCATTGGTCCCAACCTTGAAAAGGAGAAAAATCAAACACTCTATGCTTCAGTTGAAAATCTGGTCTATCCTGAGTTGGAAACAGTGCACCCTACAGGTTGGGTACGGATCGTGGTTGGCAATGAGTATCTCTACCTTCATAATCTCAATAAAAAGGAGCGCTTTGGGGTGCTCGACTACTTCTACCTTTCCTAAACTGCGACGCTGTGTCCACTACAAAATCCGAAAGACCACACTGAACTAAACAGGTTGGGGGCAAGGAAGACGTAGGATAAATGCGCCACATCCTAACATCCACCATTACTTCTTAAGTAATGAAGTCAACCATACAGATGTGCTCAAACTCTTCACCACGTAAGCTTACACGAGAATCATAACGCGACTCAAGCACGTCAGAAACAGTCAAATTCGACCGTCTCACTGCACCAACTGCGGACACCGAATGGAAACATATGGGTCAAACAATTAACAACTTTGTGACAATGAACGTGAACGGAAACAAACCAAAATGCGTGATAATCCTGGAAACCAAACCAATGGACAATGACGTATATATATTTTGCAAACATTTACAACAATGCAATATTGAAGGTTGCCAAAATATCTGTAGCAGATGGTAATGTGAAAAAAAAGGGTTACCAAATACTTTCGTCTGACTACTCGAACAGCTAACTAATCTAAGCCTCTCTCCAGTGATGCTACAAGGGTGGGATTCAAGAAAAGAGATAGTTTTGAGTCTTCTCTCCTCCCTGCGGCTGCTACAGATTGTCACTTCAACTAAAACTAAAAACAGGAAGGACGTGGCATCAATGGTATCCCAAAGCTTTCCTTCAACAGAAGTAAGTAAGGCTGCAAAAAACTCGGCCCCTAAACTACTACCCTACAAAGCTCGAATGAAGTGCAATCACTAAAAAACAATTTCAACATTTTCCGATTTTTCTCATTTTTTACTTTTTTGGTTTCAGATAAACGAAAAACTGAAACTACAGCTAGACTGGCCTACTCAGAATGCCAGCTGAAAATGCGTACCTATTGTCTTACGCAAGCTGGCTCTGTACCTCTGGCGAAGTATCCAGGAGATTGCCATCAGTCGCTGCTTGATGAGATGACTACTCTAACCTCGCACAGTCATTTATTTGACCATGGTGCTGAACGGACATACATACATAATAATGTTACAGCCCACTGTGATCACTCAGCGACGAATCGGAACCGTGTGAGAGGTGAAGTAATCGAAATCGGGATGACGAACACCCAAATTCGTGAGATGCTCGTAGGCAGAGTGTTCTAACTTAGTAGCAAGTCGTTTTTCTGGATTAGAAGACCAGACGGCACCCCTAAGCTTGTATGACGCAAGCCCAAATGCCTTAAGTGGCTGAACATCCAGAGGAGGCCTCGTTGCCGGAGCACCGACATCACTGGCACTGCTTTGCCTCCAAGAACCATCTGCCACATAAACAAAAGGAAGCGACGCTTCAGCAGGATTTCAACATGGGCAAATAAAAATTACCGCATTCACCACAACATCAAATTAAACAAGTGTACCTTGAACGCAGTACAACAAAATGAACAATAAAGAACTCTAATCTAGTAATACAAACTTGACCGCACATTATCCTTAAAGAACATTGTAAATTTACCTCCAGCCGGCAATGAAGTTGACAGAGAATGAAATGTGAGGAAGCAAGCAGCTAAATCCCGTAGGGTAGGTCCAGTAGGTATCCGGTAAATAGGGTACCAAGCCACCGAAAACCAGCTATTGGGCAAGAGGTCAAAACTTTTCCGTGTGCGGAGAGGATTGTGCTCGGGATCGGCCTCGAAGTCACGTGACAGGTCCGCAATCTGCAATAGGACCAGATGAATGTTCGGTTCAGTTGTACTGTTGGTAACGAAATTCATGTTAAACATAATTAGGTCTAGCAGTGGTTCGGCATTGATGTATAAACATTGGTTGCGGCAAACCACACGAAAAAGGCTTTTTAGAAAAGAATCGCATGTGTAAAATTTATTTCCACACAATATCGCAAGTCTCTGATCAGTTTAAATCAGTTTGGCAATACACTCTGAATCTATTTGTGAATTTCAGGTTTTCGAGATCGGCAGAGAGTCAGTGAAGTACCTTATCAACAAGAGGCACTCGACAGTAGGGTGGACTCTTCTCGAAGTAAGACCAGACCACCCTTTTCTCTTCAATTTTGCATTCCAGCATAGAACTATTTCCTGGAGAGCCACCTAAGTGCGGTGGCGGACTCTCAACACCCTTGCAATCACTCTCTCCATCACTGCTGGCCTCGCTGCCAGTATCACTCTCAGATCCTCCTCGATACCTGCACCGACGAAAGATCTCCACCATTATTGACTCACACTTCAATAGACAAAATGTCCATACCTAGATTACCTGTAAACTTGGAACTCCATTAAAGAATATGAATTGCCGTGCACATCAACACTTTCAGTTATAGAACGGCTGTAGGGATTGATGAGCATTAGGTGAGAACTCCCGTACGAATACACTGTACAAAACGAGGACCAGATCTTTCCAAAAATCTATAACCCGCGTCACCAGAGATGAAGGCGCAGACGATTGAGAAGGTTGAGAAGCTCGGCGGCAAGCACCTGAAGCAGACTTGCGAGTTTGGTTGTCGTGCCGTGTACAGCTGAAGTGCAGACAGGTAGGGAACATAGTATTGGACTACTCTCTCATCGCCACTCAACATCAGAGGCACACCAGCCCCATACGCGCTCCATTCGTCAAAAGAATCCCACAGGTCTCCCAAATTGAAGAAAGGAGTTTCTTCGGGATTACACAATATCTTTTGAGAAGAATCCCGAAAGTAGGACTGCAGATCGCGAAATCAAGAGCGTCAGATTGTACTTTCCAAAAAAGCTAAACGAAGGACCATGTATGACTTGCGATGTAGAGCAGATGGTCGCGAGCCTTGACGGTACGGTGTGAACCTAAACCTTCAAGTCCAACCTACTGAACCAAGAACTCCATCTTCCCAAGCATCCACAATTATGGACTAGCACTCTCGACGCCTGACTTTTCGAGCTTCTATCATAAATCATAATTACGGAATTTAAAATGTGCAGAATTGTTGAATCGTCGACAGGTCTGCAACACGCGCTCAAGAGGAAGCTTCTCGTAGCAAAAAGTCTACACAGCTCAAAGTCCTCGAAGCTTTCAAACACTCAGAATTGTCAGCACAAATAGTAAACCACAATGCCAATACCCCCATTGCTAGCACCGAAGAGTCAATGAAAGGCATAACAACTTTAACAATGGAGATGAACGCTGTCCATCGTGAATGCGCGCAATTGCCGGCTCATAATACAAAATAACTAGCGGAACTTCCATATCTGCGAAAATTTGCAATTGTCACACGAAAGTAGCCAGGCGAATACCTTGCGTAGAGTTTGAGTCTTGACATGAGGAGCTGTCACGTCCAGAAAGCGATCCAGGTTAGATTGCTGAGGACGGCCAGAAGAACAGGCCAAGGAAGGCAGATTGATTCTTCCCGTCACGTCGGGCGCCCCTCCCAATCTGTGATCCGCTCCCCTTGCGCCTCTCTGGCCAATTGACTTTCCAGGATCCCCTCCTTGATAGTGCTTCGCCTGTTGTTGCCGCGGGTAATGAGGCATGCTTCTACCTTGAAGCTGCCAACGAGGCTTGTCGACATGTTGCTCGTCTTGTAAGAAACACTCGCCACTAGTAACCCTCGAAAACGCTGGACCAACCATGGATTCCAACTTTCCCTCTGCGTCTTCTATTTAACAAAACTTCAAATGCACACCAACACCAAATCTGCAGTATGACCACTATATAGAGTACTTCGTTCTCCTGCACTAATATCTTTCTCACTTCCGAAACTCAACCTGGAGAAATGCAAACCTAACACGACACTCCGATGTACACGTGTAATACTACCTACTCCAACAACAAGGCTCCATACTTCAATGCCAAAAATCGGTCTCTTAGCAATGCTACTCTGCAGAAGTCAAGTCCTTCCAAAAAGCTTAACCAAATACAAAATCTCGTACTGCTCGTGACCTCCAAGGCGCAGAAAAGTCTCTGACAGGGAACAGAGAAGCTCTGTCACGAACGAAACACTCCTATAATCACACCGATTGAAAAAGAAAAGCTATCATTTGCAGAGTACAAACGCGACCGCCTCGGAAGAAGCTTCAAAGATCCGAATAGCCACTGGAACTCGATTCGCCTGCTTGCCGATGAAAAGCAAACAAAAGCATTCCAAAGATTTACAATCTAAACCCCGAAAATGGCTATATCGACGAATCTGGTCAAAATTTCCCTCTCAACCGATGCCAAGCACAGAATGCGAGCTGTGATCAATCCCCGCACGCAACGTGTTCCCGCTTCCCAAGACGAAAAAGGAGTTCTCCAACGACGGCTTCAAACAAATCCTCGTTCTCCACGGAACAAACTCCCGCAACAGACGTCGTCAATCCACAGAGAGAAGCCTCCCTCCGCAAGCTAACGTACAAAGTCTCCTCCGGCTACGCGCAGCAAGCGTCGAACAACAAAAAAAACAGTCTTCCCGAACCTTCCTCCACACCAACCCAAACGCAACACCTCTAGACGCTCCTCCACAAAAAAAGAGTTCCTTCTTCACGGCCTCACAGCAGAGAAAAACTCGATTCAAAAGTCACCTTAACGTTCGTCTCTCTCCGAACAATGGCACAATTCTTTGACTCTGCAACAAACGAAAAAGAAGTAGAAGAGAATTGGACGCTGGAATGGACGCTTCAAGGGAGCACCATCTCCGTAGTAGAGGGGGGCGGGGACGACGACGACGGCGACGACGACGGCGACGACGACGGTGGAAGCAGCCGCAAGGCCATGTGTCGTCCCTACCCCTTTTGGACCGCCGGTCGCCAACGGTAACCTAGCCGCCGTCTCCCTCTCAAAACAACCACGTCCTTCGGTCGCAAGCAGGATAGGATTCCGCGACCTTCGGTCGCCCAGATCCGTCCCCCTCCCCCCCCCCCCGAGAATCCTCCTGACGGGCAGGCGGGACTCGCGAGGAGATGAATCACGGGCCCGTCAACGGGAATCGCGGTACCCTGCTGGGTGACCCGCGATGACCTTCATCCATTCCATTCCCCGTCGGGATGACTTTCATTCATCCGTGATGCGGCAAAGGGAGCCCCCAAGGTGTCGTTGGCTTGTTGTCGCCTAGTTTGGGGGGCCCCTTGGTTGTGACTGCGTGTCTGGATATCCATTTGGGAAATTCCTGGGGCACCAAATTATCAACACCTTTTTGTGTTAGTGGTTGGGGGGTTCTTTGTCCAGCCATTGGGCTGTTCTGCCGGACACTGATAAGTCCTCTTCTTCTTTGGGGGTATCCCCAGGATTTCCAAGTATGGGTCTCTGGTTCTGGGCCACAACCGTGAAAGAATTTCAAACCACACTTTTCGGTGCGTTTATTCTTTTTATATTATACAAGTTTTGAATATAAAAATCAAAGCAACAAGGAGGCTTGGGCATGGAAGTCAAAGGTTAGTAATAAGGGGAGTACTAGTAACACCCAAACCCGCACCTTGCCTAAAAAAATCGCCTTCATCACTCTATGTACGTCTCCAAAATTGATATGTAAGTAAGTTGAAGAAACGGTTTCTAAAACATCCACCAAATAAAACTTTGACCCTTTGTAACATTTGCATAGGGGATCCAAATGTTGCGTTCTTTGGTGTGTTGGAACCTCCTTTCCCTTGCTAACAGGGTATGGTATCCAAGTGTCACATTCTTTGGTGCATTGGAACCTCTTTCTAATTGCCAACAAGATATGGTGTCTAAATGTTGTGTTCCTTGTTGCATTGGTAGTGGGTTTTGTTCTTTCGTTTTGGTAAAAGAGCTAGTGGTTTTTCCAATACTCGTGTGGGATTTGGTGGAATCCATATGAAAATTAGATGATACCTAGGTAAAATTTGGCTACTTGTCTCAAAATAAAACAAGAATCTAGCTATTTTGACCCCAGAAATGAAGAATTCCTTTGCAAAAAATAGCTGACATCTTCTGGTTGTAGCCAAGTGGCAAAAAATCGTGCATTAAAAAATTAACATTGTATGTTGGAACCTCCTTTTAGATGCCAACTAGATATGATATCCAAATGTCACATTCTTTGGTGCGTCGGAACCTCCTTTCACTTGCCAACACGATGTAGTATCCAAATGTCACATTCTTCAATGTATGGGAACCTCCTTTTAGTTGCCAACAAGATACGGTATCCAAATGTTGCATTCCTTGCTGCGTCGGAACCTCCTTTTAGTTGCCAATAAGATAGGATTTCCAAATGTTGCATTCTTTCACTTGCCAACAAAAAAAATATGAATATTTGACTAGTCTAATAATAATAAACATATATAGTAGCAAAAAAATGGTTGTTTTGAGTGTACCCACTTTAAGTGTCGACAGAAAACTACCCTTCCCAATATTGTTCCATATGACCCTATCTATACTACTGTGGCATTTTTTCCCAAAATCTTAAACAAATGTAGATAGGAGATGCAATTGGAGAGAAAAATTTTGTAGGTCAAACTTCGACACCCTCTTTTTCAAAGATTTTTTAGAATGATATCTTGAATTCTTCTAAAGAAGGTGGAGTGTCCATAAAGTTGCCTTCTAATCACATAATGCCCTTTCAGGACTATCAAAACCCTCAAAACATTTTCACAAACAATATCTATAAAGACAAGAAAAAGTCACATCTTATCTAAGTTGTTTAATAGTTATTGGATATTTGAGCGATTGGTCATGGATTCTTGAAGTTTGCAATTAAAATGAAAAATTACCATCTAGCAATCTTCAATAACTTCATTGTCAAAGAATATTCAAAGTGAGGAACTCAATTTTCTAAAAATGCTAATTACTCATTGCATATGTTGTGAACTTGTTGCTCAAACATCTACAACAATATGAAATTTATTGCTTAATGTTACGTTTTTTATTATGTGATTGCCTGAAATTGACTTGTATTTTATTATGTGGTCATGTTTGGCATTTTTTGTAAATGTTTAATTAAAGTTAGTATAAATGGTTTGGCAGGTAGGAAAAAAATTTTAATCAATTTTTTAATAAAGAAAGAAAGATTAGACACCTTATTTGCTTCGATGGTTGAATAGCCTATGGTGGGGGTCGAGAAACTAATTTGAAAGGTTGCCAAAGTTGTCCATCCCATCTACTTATTTTTTTTATTCACTCATTTATCACTAGGTTTTGATTTATTGTGGGTCTTTCATTGTCGACAACAATACAAAAAACAATACACTTGAAGGTTTTTGGGATAAATTTGGCTCTTGTCTTTACTATTTGACATTGTATTTAACAATTTATTTGTTTTCTAGCTCTCTTTCAGAGTAATATTTAAGTTTTTTCAATTTTTGTTAATTTGATAGACCCTAATAATCTTATACAACAATAATTGCATAGATTTCTTTGTAAAAAGAATTGAGAACTTTTATAATATTGAGCTACCTTTGAAACTATAGCAGTTATAAACATCAACCCACTTATTAAGAAATTTATTTTATGACTTTTGTTGCAAATCATTTAAATATCAAGGAATTATTTTGTAGACATCTTTGAAAATGTACCAAGAAGATCTTAAAGTTGATGATGATAATTATTCTATATGATTGGAGGAAACCAAGTCCCAAATTTCATAGTGCTTGTTTTCTAATTTCTATTTTATTTTGATTTGTTTGTATTAATATTTCAATGGAATGGATATTACTTAACTTTTAAGACTATATTCATATGGGAAGATTATAATATTCAATTAAATCACTCATTGAAGATGATTCAACAATCATATGAAGGTTAAAAAGGTGAAATTGATTTATACCTATTTTTCTTTTCTATTTTTGTCAACAAGAAAATAACTTTGGTCCCTTTTTAGGCCCAATATAAATTAATAGTTTGTTTGTTCAAGAGTTCTCACCAAAGTTCCAAGACAATAGATTTCATTAGAAAAATATATTGTAGAAATAAATATATTTGATGATTCAATAGAGTGTCCTATAAGATATTAGACTAGTTAGACTTCTATAGTTTACATAAAAAAATTAATTGGAGATTAGTATTTGTAAACATGAAGTATAAAGATAAGAAGATGAAAGTAGGATACATCTCAAAACTCTTACAAATATGTTGCACTCATCCAACCTTTATATCTCATGTTGTGCAATTTTAATGCCAAATTTGAATAGAGATGCATACATAGAGGGCAACAATTAGTCTAGTGCAATATGGCATTCCTCATTGAATCATCAAATATGCTCATTTCTACGAAGCACTAGTTGAAACCAAAAAAATAATAGGGGTGAATTGATTTTAAGCTTCCATTTCTTATTAAGCCATCTCCAATGCTTCATTTGGTTGATAATCAAAATTTCTAAAATAATACAAGGTGTATTTCATTGAATTATCATTTATGGAGTACATTCAAACAAAACTTGAAGGTCAAAAAAACATGTGAGATTTGTATACTATATATCTTCCAAATGAATGTGATACTAATATATTTGATGCCTATATAATGTTACCTAGTTACAAGTGAAGGTTGGATAGCCCATTGTTGTTTCTTTTATCACTTCACATATAACTTATACTTATTGGATTCACAATTTGATTTGTAAAATAAACTAATATTGGGGAATATTCACATGCATCTTGGTCAACATTTTGAAAAAAATCCACTATGGGTGGCCAAGGAAAAAACACGTTGATGCCCATAGAAGATCATAGAGAGACTATGCTTTTTATTTTGGATGCTAGTATGGTTTGCTTAATTTTCCACACAATTGCAATGATAATCTAAAGCATTCCTTAAAATTGTGGGAAAATGAATGAGTCTTTTGCAATGTGTATAAATGCAATGGCTCCATCAATTGAGTTTATGAAATGCTAAATTAGTGTCCCAATTCCAATCCTTTCAACCTCCATTCCAAATTCAATACATTTCTATGTGAAATTGAGGAATGAATATCCAATTCACCTATTATCAATTGAGCCTGGGTAATCCGATTTAAAATATGAGCATTAGTTCATGGATAATGGAGACATAATGAATATAGTAGTATTTATAGAACAAGTATCATTAGGTTGTCATTGTACTCTTTTGAGTATTTATGAATGTGTGTGTGAATTATAGATGATCCTATTGTCAATTATTAAAGTCCTAATAAAATGAAATTCATAAGCAAATATATCTTCTATTTATAGCTAAAGTTTTTTAATTTTAATTTAGCATTTCTTTTCTTTCTAATTGCTAAAAACTCAAATTATTCCTTCATCCAAATCATTGTAAAGTTTAGGATTTAGGGCGAGCTACCTTAACCCCTAAAGTCTCAAGGCCTTATTTTCATCAAAATCCACTCAAAACTGCCATTTCTCATTGCAAAATATAAACTTTTTAAAAAATGTTTTTTTGGCATATCTAACCGTGGGATATTACACTAGACTAGTATAAGAATGTATGGAAGTTTTTTAGAAACTTTGGTTGCATAGACTGCAAGATATCTACGTTTGCAATGTTGAAAATAAAAATTTCTACACATTGCTTGACTAATTTAAAGACTTTGATTTTTCTTAACTTAGAATTTTTGCACTACGAATTTTGAGTTTATGTTGAAGGATTGAGTTGAGGGGCTACAAGAAAAATTAATTTGATTTTGATTCTTTAAGAAATTTGATAAAAAGAAGTAGATACAAGGTAGAAGGAAAATATGAATTACTAATAGCATTAAGAAGGAATTGAAACACACTAGTGGTGAAATTGTTCTAAAAAAACACCCTAAATCATGGCAAACTTTTCTTCTCTTTTAAATTTAAAATTGAGTACAAAAACAAATCCTATATGTTTATTTCTCAAGAAGATGCTATGATTGCCCACAAAACAAGAAGCTTTATAACTTTCACATCACTAATTACTAATCCACATGGAATGAATAAAAACTTTTATGTAGACAAAAACATAATCTTTGAAAAGAAAAAAATTGTACCAAAAATTGAGATCATAGGAACCTACCCAAACCTTTTAAGTGTCTTCCCAAGGGACACTTGGGACTTTCAAGGTTAGTCAAAATATTCTAACATGATTCACTTGTAATCTTTTTATAATTTGAAGATTCTAATAAGGTAGCGGGTTCATAAAGTGCTTGAGCTCTACAAGTGTCTACCTCCTCAAATATACACTATTTGTACATGTTTCTTTTTAAATGTACCAACAATGTACAAAGAGTGCACATTCCATGAGGTGGACACTTTTCTTAACCATTGCTTTTCAACTTCAAAAAATCATAACTAATTCCACAAAGCTCCAAAAAATATGAAGCAACTTGTTTTAGTTGCCAATTCCATTTGTCTTTCAAGTCAAATTTATTAAATAATTAATTACAAGTAGTTGAACCTCCCCAAATTAAGATTCAACTCTTAAATGTGCACTTCATAGACCTCCTACCTTCTTGAATGCAACAAAATCCAAAAATCACCCTCACTTTTGTGGTCCATGGTTGCCTCAAGGAAGTGAATAAAAGGTAGCCAAGGTATTCTAAAAGCAACCACTAATACAGAGGTACAATTTTGCTTTCTTATATGTACCAATAGTGTACATCTCAAGAGATGGTCGCTTCCTACAACCACCATGTTTTCACTTCAAATTTTCACATCTAATTCTACGAAGCTCCAAAAAATATGAAACGACTTGGGTTAGATGCCAATTCCATTTCTCTTCTTCTGAAAATTTACCAAAAATTGTTTCAAGGAGATTAGCTTCCCTCAAAATGCAATCAGCTCTTACAAGGTCGCTTAAAGAGCACACTACCTTATTGTCCAGTACAAACGAGGACTTTTAAGAGCTTTTTCCAAAATAGTACCGTCTAAGTACTGCAAGTCATTCCTTTTGTGGTGAAATGAAATAAAATAAAATAAAGGGAGTACTCCATAATAATCTATTGCAGGGCATAAATTTCATGAAACTCTTGTGGTGCAGGTTCCGGAAGAGTTTTATAGACTTTCCTTGGATTGCTTGTGCAAGTTGCTGTAGTATTGGGTTTGTTTCAATCCTTGTCCTTTACAACACGTGTCTATGCTGGAAATTGAATGGGCTTGAACCCCCTAACTTAAATGACACAAGTGACATGTTCTTCTTTTGGGGTCTGCCCTTTCTAAAATATTAACTTTTCTTATGGATGAAATTCATCTGTAAAAAATGGACTCCGTAACAAATCGAATGGTAGTAGTTTCATTGAATTCCGGCGTAAACTCCGCGTGGAGGAAAGATTTGAAGATTACTAATGTTGTGGTGTGGTTTAGGCTCATGGTTTCTATTCAAGTTAGTCTAGTTTTTGTTTGAGTTAGTCTAGAAATTTCAGTCAACTATTGGAATTGTTGCCACCTAGTACTAGGCACAAATTCAAGGAAAGGACAATTATACCCATTGTGGTGATAGTCCACCCTACAATTATTCTTGTTTTAGTGACCAACATGTATTGCAAGCTCCACCAAGAATTGAAAAAAGGAGGGGAATGTTTGTGAATTTTTGTAAAGGCTATTCTCTTCACTTTCACTAAGTGCAAAGATTGTCACTTTAAAATATTTTCACTAAGATATGTTTTTCAAAGTATACTAACATGTTCTTTTTCCCATTGATCTAAGTAAAACTTCAAACTAAAATATCTAGTAATTGTGACTTCAAATAATTAATTTTTTTAAAGTATTCACTCTCAATATAGACTTCAAGGTCTTATAATTACAATCCATCTAATCTTAAGTGAATTATTAACAAGTAAAATGCTCAATTTTATAGTATTTTTGACGTATTTCAATGGTACACCTCTCTAGGTCTTGAAAAGGGTAGCATGTGTCAAAACTGATTAAATTTGCTCTAGTTTTAGATAAAACCACTACTTTTTTGTTAAATATTTTTTGCATTAACAAAAAAATCACTAAAAACAAATAATCTTAGACTATAACATTTAAGAGGAGTTTTGATTTGAAGTGGTTGAGTTTGAAGAGGTCTTACAAAATGTTTTGTTCTAGCACTATATTAATTAAATAAAAATCATTGTTGTGAAAAGCTATAGTTTAAAGGAACTTGAATAAAGCTTTGGTGAGAGCTTATAGTAAACATAATTTAGGCACCTTCATGGAAAGATTTAAAGCTCCTAAATTGTTGTCACATCACAATGTCAAAATTGCTAAAATGTTGTTTATAATCTTTGATAGTCAACTATTTAAATGATTGGCACATCTAAAGCTAACCTTTGAAAATTTTGAAAAGTGAAAGTGATATTTAATTAATGATTTTGTCTAGAATCATAAAATTAATGAATATAATGGAATTTGCACCTAACTACAAATATGAGAATACTAATGCAATGCAAATTTGAAGAAAGAATCTCATATTTTTCCAAATGTATACAATGAAACTAAGGCTTCCTTGATTATTGAATTTTTATATTATAAAGAGTATACAATAATAAATGAACAATGAGGGCTAAAAAAAGACAATGTGCATCAAGTGATATTTAACACTTTGATATTTTTAATACATGGTTGTCATCCTTATAGAATGTGGTACTTGATATTCTTAAGTGGGCCGCTTCATAGACCTCCTAACCACTTTACTGGAGCAACTCCAATGTTGGACGGAAACACATACGCCAAGTTTTGATGACGGAGGGAATTAAAAAAACAAGCCCTAATGTAACTGGCATTGGTCATTGGTTATTCTCGGGCTTGTCATAATCCATCCCTTACTCGGCATTTTAAAAATGTTCTACACTTGTCATGTTTGCTTGCACAATAGATAAGAATCCAAAGTACATAATTTTTAACATTATCATGTATTTGTTGTTTCTTAATTCTAAAATATTTTATAAATTCTACTGAATACTAATATATTCATCGCATTTTTTTAATTTAATGATGATTGCAAAAATTAGGTGCAACTAAAGAAGTCAAATATACCTCAAAGTCACCCTAAACCAAACAAATGTTCATGTAGATGAGTTGACTTCATATTGATAATCTTTTAGAGATTTATCCTTAAAAGTTTAATCACTATGTTCCCCCTAAAACTACTACAAATTTACCTTTCTCTAATGCAAAGAGAGATATAAAACAAATGCACCCTAAAAATCCCTTATCCAACTAGCAATTTTGCACTAGACTAGGTCAAGTATGTATGGGTTTTTTCATCAACTTTCACAAAATAGATAGTGAGACATTGGCCTTTAAAGTGAAAAGAATTTTTATTTATTACATTCCCTTGCTAGTGACTTTTAAGAGGGTAGATCAACTTTACTAGTTGAAAATAATTCACTATCATTTCTAATCTAATGAATCAATTTTTTCTTACAATTAGCTCATTATCATGATTAATCATATAGGCATATAGCATTTTTATATATGTGAAGATTCAAGATTGGTTGAAAGATAGACAAGGAATTGTTCTAATAGAATAATCAAGTGATATGTCCTTTTGATTAGTCTAGAAGATGTTTTGACTCACAACTAGAGATGCATATAAAAACCAATTTGTCATCCTCAACAAACAAATTAAAGGTGAAGTAGATATCTCTTATTGCTTCTACAGATGCATACATCTAGGTATCAATCTATCACTATCAACAAACAAAAAGTGAAGTAGAGATCTTTTATTCCTTCTACAGATGCAGACATTTAGATCTCAATCTGTCATCACCAACAAACAAAAGGTGAAGCGAAGAACTTTTATTCTTTCTACAAGTGCATACGTTTTCATCTCAATCTGTCATCATCAACAAACAAAAACTGAAGCAAATATATTTTATTCCTTCTATAGATGTATAAGTATAAATCTCAATCTATCACCACCAAGAAACAAAAGGTAAAGTCAAGGTCACTAGTTTTGAATTAGCCGATAACGATCTTGAAACTCAACTCCCCCAAAGAAGACAAGGTTTGATAGCAATCCCCAAGTGATGGGAGAAAAATAATTTCCCTCAACTATGGAACAATAGTAGCACTATTCTTGACAACTTTGACCTTGTCTTCTTGAAGCTTGTTTTTTCTTCAAACAAACACGCACTTGTCATTTTTACATCTGTCGGAGATTATTTACCAAGTAAGTGGACTGATACTCTAGCCTATAAAGTAGGAGATCTTTAAGAAGCGTTGGGGCTCTAAAAATGTCCTTTAATTAACACATAGATACATTTTGCTTTCTTGTAGCACCAACAATGTACATAATATATACATTTCCAAAGGTGGGCACTTTCTAGTGACCACTACATTTCAACATCAAAAATTCATAACTAATTCCACAAAGCTCTAAAAAACTGCAAAACGACTTGAGAGTTTGATGCCAATTCCATTTCTCTTCCAAGTAAAATTTACTGAAAAAAAAAATCATTTCAGAAACTAAATTTAACCTCCCCCAATTAATTTTCACCTCTTAAGTGGGCCGCTTCATGGACCTCCTACCCACTTTATTATTAGGCAGTCCACCTCCCTCCTTATCACCTAAAAGCCAGTTCCCACCCTGGAATTTGCCACGTGTCCCTGGGTACAAATACGGACAGTGCTGCCAAATCTTCAGCCGAAACGGAGCCGCTCCCCAAGGATGACGGAAGCGGGATATTTGAGTTCCCAAGGTTCAGGGGAACCCAGGATATTTACGTTCCCCATGATGACGCGGTATCAACTTCTAATGACACCTGCCTAGGTCAGGGCCTCTGTACGGGAAGGCTCTAGAAGGCCACCTGGAGGTTGAAGGGTTTGTGCTATCAAGTGCTGTCACGTGGCGTCACCACTTCTGTCGTGAAGCGTCCTGAATGGATGAGGTTTTGTGGCGTCTCGTTTACGTATTCTATCCAACTGAAGTCCTGGCAGGTTTTGTTTCAGTCTTTCCTTTTTGGAAATGGATGGATGAAGGACGGGGCCGGGTCGGGCCGGGTCGGGCCGGGTCTCCCTCCGACCGGCCGGGTTCAGTCGTGTGCGGGACTGTGTTGGTTGGTTGGTTGGTAGGAGGTCCAGAAAGGGACAAGGCTGTAACACATATGTACATATTGGTATCTATATACAGTATCAACTGCGTCTGTCAATGTACCGGGGGTGAACATGTTCAGGGTTGGATGCTTTTAGAGCCTTATGTGATTCCCATAACATTGTTTACCAATGAGGGGGGTGGGGGTGGGGGTGGGGTTCCTTTTGCATTCTTGGAAAAGGGGTCCCCTATAGTGTACAAAATTGTCTTCTAGATGGCTCCTCAACCATTGAATTAACTAGATAAGTCCCTCCCAAGTATCTAGCAAAGCATTATATATGTCCGGCATGGGGAAGAGCATTGCTTGGTTATACAATGTTATGCCAAATTCAGGAAGGTTCCAACAATATGTAAGCATTTTGGATCATACAAATGTCAATTTCATTTATTTTGTAAAGAAAATCTATAGAAAAAAATTGCAAGAAATCAAACTCTCCAAAATTTGTAAATCAAGTGGCAAATGTTCACTTTCATAGACCTCTTTCTATAATTTGAAAACAAGAATAATGATGGTAGTATTGCAAGGCAAGCTTCCAATAGAAACTACACTAATTTATTCTATTAATGCATGTAACAATAATTTACTAATGTTAAAAATGTTTATAAAACGTTTAGATTAAAGTATGGTGGAATATTACTAAGTTTTACAAATTTTCACAATAAAATCAAATTTAGTGGCATATTTTTTGTAGCTAAGACTAATTTTGCGCCCTTGTTTTTTTAAAGATAAAATTGGTGTGCTGGGTGGAAATGAGTGAAGTATACTTTGTTCTCAAAATGTGAATGGGGTCTTTGTACAAAGTGAACATTTACAAAATTAAAATTGTCAGGTGGTCTCTTTTCCAATGGGACAAAGCCAATAAAAGAAAGATCCTTCACTATAAAGAGAACTCCTAACAAGAGAGTCATGGAACCATGATTGGGAAAAGAACAAAGCAAAACAAAATTCACAAATCGGGGCCATAACTTCTTTCCATTAAAATATTACACCACATCCCTAGAAGTTGCCTTCAAGAATATCAATTGTACGAAGCAAACCTTACAAAACATTTATCATCCAATTGGTAGATGGTTGGAAATGTAATGGATAAGGACTCTCCAAATATATTTTCAATGAGACCAAATGGAAAAAAACATACAAAAATGTATTGGAATTGAAATATGAGATTCTTCTATATTCTTCTATTGAATAAAAAGAACTTGTTATCTCTAGCCCTCACTAGCACTTAGTATCAGGGCAATGCACAATTCTACCTTGTAATATAAATTTGAAACGGATAGTCTATTCTTATTTCATAGTAGCTAATTTTGAATTTTTTAGCTCCTCCAGTTCAATCTAATTTGTTGTCTTTCTATTCAAATATGAATGTAAATTAGTCAAAGTTTAATCATTTCATTGTAAATGATAAATTCATTATTTCTCTCAATAGTTTATTTTTTGAACTTGTCTTGACTTTGTAATAAATTTTAGGGTGAGGGATGGAGCCGTAGAGAAGATAATCCTAAATTAAAATTTATCTTCATGTTACTATTTCTTTGGTTGACAATGATGGCTTTTGCAAACTTCAATGGTGCCAATATAAGGTACACTATCCTAATTTCTTTACTTTAAGTTGATTTGCTCATTTTCACTCAAAAAATCCTAGTGTATTTTCAACTTGTAGGCAAGTATAAATTCAATAATCTTTTTACAAATATACTTTTCTAGATTTTATTAATTTTTAAAGTTAGGACTTAAGAAATCCTTTTGATAGTTTCATATAGGTGCATCAAGGAATGATTGAAGATATTGAAGCTTGTTGAATTATTGAAGATGATTTTAGGTCATATTAATAACACTTCAAAAAATTTCATACATTGTAGAAGGTAATGGAGTTCTCCACCTTGCCTTCAAGTACAACAAATTTACCAATTTGCTTGCCAAAGTAAATTTTCCATCTATAATATTTTGGAATCTAAATGGATGCCTAACTAATACACAATCCTCTTAAAGCTATGCCACATATAATTGAATTGAAAGGATTTTTTTCGCCAAACTATTCTAATTCTTTAATTCTTTTAATTCAATTATATTCAATATGAAATTGGTAAAGAAGTTTTTACATCTTTGTGCTTGATAAAAATTTTGAATTTAAAATTTGGAGTGAAAAATCCAATGTTCATGGATTCTTTACATTAATCACCTGGTACCATGGAATGGCTTCCCAAATTCTCTTATTCAAACCAAAAATAGGCCTTCACAATTCACCCTACACTAGCCTTAAAAATGAATCTATTCTTAAAAAAATGAAATATTACATGAAATTGTATAGTGTTCAATTGTTATGTTAGATTTGATAGTAAAAGAACTTAACATTCAGTAATATGAAGCCTATAATCCTTTTCCAATATGGAGGGAATAATCCATACATTCTTGTTCAAGAACATAATACAATACTAGCGTTTAAACTAAAATATATATTTTTCTACCATATAATACGTGGTCATGAGACTTTGAATAACCTTAACATATAAAATTTGAAGATTGAATTATTTGAACATTTAAAAAGAATATGACAATTCAAATAGATACTAAAGGTGATTGCAAGAAACAATTATGTTACTTTTCACTTTTATACGGGAAACAAATATTGCAAAATCAGAAAAAATATGTCAATTAGTAGAATACTGAAAATAATTTGCTCCAAAAAATCAACCCTAAGAAAATTCTTTAAAAGTTATGCTCAACAATAGAAAAAATGATGATTTCAAGATAATACATATTTTCATGATTACATTTTTAGAAAATGGAAAAAAAATTCTAAAAAATAAAATTGAAATAGGAATATTTTCAAACTAAAGAGGATTCTAACAAACTAGTTCTATTTTGATGAAAAAGAATTCAACAATTCTTATATTGATACAAAGACAACACCTTTGAGCACAAGTGCATGATGGATAAATACTATTTTTAGGCAAACATTTGAAAATTTGAAGTAGTTCTCTTAAGCCTTGTAGGTGACTTCATGTACCAATTTTAGCTCAAATTCGCTTCTTTGGGCCCAAAATTATACTAAAATCCCCAAAATGGTTTTGATGCCATCTAATGGGAGTACTTCAAAAGTAGTAAATTATTTTTTAATGAATATGAAAAAATTATCCAATGTATATAATAATCTTATGTACCTTGGGTACAAATTTGGATTCTTTAAATTTAGAATGCAAAAGTTATGGCTAAAAATATATTGCCTTGCAATGTGATGCAAAATAGTACAAGTGTTTTTTATAATCATTCCTAAAAGTATTTTAGAAGTCATCTAATTCACTCTTGTAGACGAATCTAGCTAATTTTTTTGAAGAAGGTTCAACATCCATATCCACATCTACACTTAATGGTATAATCACAATCAAGGCTCTCTTTTTGGCAAAATTTTGCTAGATCTGTTAGAATCTAACGACTATAAATCTAGCCCTCCAAAATCTAGCTTGCGTGGTGAAGCCAATACACGGTACACTAGTCCAAAAAAAAGCCCCGGTCACGGTAGGTCCTAGAAACAAATTCTACATAGAGACAAGAATTCATATGGTATGGGTTGGTCTTAACATCCGGCCAAACCTTTTAAAATTACTTGGAACTCAAGGAAAAGGTGGTAAAGACAAATGAAGGGGCTATGCACAAGTTTGAAGAGCTCTTTAACATGATATACAAGGTATTTATCACATTGTTATCTACTCCCTGTAAAATTTCAAAATGTCTAAACCAAATTTGAAATCCAAATTTTTTTCTTGGAACTTCAATAGTCCACTAAAGGGACAAATGAACCTTCACAGGTTAAATTTACTTGGTGCACTAAAACACTTAGATTTCATTTGTTGAAAATCCATAGTCTAGCCATTGTCTAAAAGATGATGACAAGCACAACAATGTCTATGTGAGCTTTATTTAGATTAGACTTTTATATAATTATAAAAACATTTAGTCCATTATAAAATTTTTTGGAGTTAAGTAAATTCAATAGTTCTACTTTTATTTCAAAAGCAAAATCCCCTTTACAACATTTTTCTTAGTGATGAGATAATTTGAATATTTGATCTTACACATATCAACATTCACAATTGTCAAATGTAGAAATATTCTTTAAATGAATAAACATTATAACAACTATAATATATTTCAAAAAATACACAATGTAACATGTTTCCAATAAAACACGTTCATTGAAATTCTCAAATAAAAATAATATCTTTCTAATTTTTGATTAAAAAATGAAAGAGATCACTCTTTACAATATTATAGATTAAAAACCCCATTTGCAATTGGTTGGCAAAAATCTACCCCCTAGATTAGGAAAATTATTAAGAAACCTCATGTTTGAGACAATGAAAAGTACCATTGCAAGGGATACAAAGTGGTGACTTTTTGATTCTACATTCATTGCTTATAGATTCCACGTTCTTTACGTACATATTCTATATTTTTTGCTTGTAGATCATTGATATCCACATTTTCAGCTTTTCTTGTCATGTATGAGATACCACAAGATTGGGTGTCCTTAAAAAATGATCCTTAGAATAAAAAGAAATACACTTTCTGTTCATGCCATTTTAATTTTTTTGAATGAGGGACTCCTCTATCAACAATCCCATTTTAGTAGTGCATCCCATTTTCAAAATAATCAAATATGATGTCAATGAATAGTGATTTCAAGTTGATAAGTGTTTTAGAAAATGTATGCTAGCATATGTCTTATGTCCATATAAGCATAATCTTTAGGAATTTGTAGCCTAGAACTTCTATTGAAAACAAAAGCACCAAATTATTTAAGCTTTTCTATAAAGGATCTTCAAATTCGACCCTCTCCACTTGCAAACACTACAAGAGACAGGTGTGCTTTAAGTGAGTTTTTAAGTATAGTCCTAGACATAAGATTATAAGTAATGACTTTTAAGAAGATTTCCAATAAAAATTTACTTAAAACATATGTATTTCTAGTAAATTTTTACTCAAAATCTCCTTAATGGTCATTACTTAAAATCTTATGTCTGGGACTATACTTAAAAACTCATTTAAAACACACCTTTCTCTTGTAGTGAAACAATCAACAATCATAGATGAGTTGTTCCTTGTCTACTAGATCATGTGTCTTCAATGAGATTGGTATTAAAGGCAACGGTGCTAGTATGTGAGCCCAAGAATGCGAGCTTGTGAGCATTGAGCCTACATTATAGGTACCTATAATATAGATACCACACACTATAGAAGGTGTATGTATCATAAACACCTATAATATGGGTATTTGTAACATATATATCCTATAATCATAGACGGTTTCTATGGTATATACACCTATAACATAGGTGTATTGTATTGTAGGCTCATGGGCTCACACTCCTATGCTCACATAATAGCAACCCTCGTATTAAAGGGTGGCAACTGTAAAGGTTGGGATAAGGCCCTTGCAAACACTTTAAATAAGGCTATATTGGAACCATATTTACTATCTATATTTTTGCAACCTAACATGATTCCACCACAATTATTGTCAAGGTTGACATTTTGAGAGTGTTTGGAGAATTTGCAAAATTTATCGTCACTAAATATTAGTTGACTATGACTCCCTCTAACTACCTACATCATTATTTCTTGGCTCCTCCACCTCGTCATTAGCTGGAAATAGTACCATGACAACAAGTTTTATAAGCAAAATTTACTTTAAGGCTCCATATTGGCATAGCAACCTGCAACCTTGAGGTAAAACACCCTCCCTTTCTTGGCAAAAGACCCATTCTAGACACCAAGGAAATCAAATGATCCATCAAAGTCTTGTATCAACCCTTGCTAAGTTTTTTTCAATAAAAGAGAGGGGCTACATTAGGTTGAATTAGTGACCACAATCAATGTCTTAGGCAGTGATAATGCCAAGTGATTAGTATTGTAAATAGGAACTTCCACCACTTGCAAGTTTTTTCCAATAAATGAGAGTTAACTCTATTAGGTTGAGTTAGTGACCACAATCAATGTCTTAGGTGATGTTAATGTAAAGTAATTAGTGACTACAAATAGGAACTTCCACCATTTGAACGTACAACCCATCACAAAAAATGGCTTTTGTAGACCTTCACAAACTAGCCATTTTCGAAAGTATTTTGACCACTTCAGATGAGTACTAATCTGATCATTACGGATATACTTCTTGTTGGAATTGTGGTAGTCTAGAGCTAACTCACCTAGGCCAATTCGGCAACACACATCCAAAATTCATAACAAATTCATACTTCATCCAAAAAATATAATTTCAGTTGCTCTCCCCATTCCTCACATTTGTCTTCATGTGAGGGGAAAAGCAATTCCACAACCCCATGTGGGCAAACCAGTCATTCTGCATGCCGATTGTAATGCGCTTGTTAACCTTACGCTTACACAGGGGTGCAACCTGCCCATCCTTTGAACGCGTGCGTTGAGGACAACATCCCGGAGAACGGAAAACGAAAAAACGAACCCTTGGCTTCATCATTCACGCCCCGATCTCGAAAGGAGGCTGACAGACAGAGGCATGGTCCCATGTAACTTAACTGTACTTCTCCCCAACCTTAGTCACCTTACCTTATGACAAAAGCCAGGGAGTGTTGGAGTTTGTGTTGTCCAACTTATTATTGTTGATGGCCTCCTATCTAACCTTACCTTAGTACCTTACCTTAATTTGTGCCCATCAACTGGCACGCTCACTGCCTTTCCATAAAAAAAAAAGCCGTCTGTACTTGAGCAACCGAGCACCTACTGAAGTTAAACTTACACAAACAATGGTAGTCAGCTCTGGGACACTACTACGTTGACGGAAGAGCCAAGAGCCAAGGACTATGAGCATTGGCACCCATACCCTATATCATTGGTCCTGGTCCAGATGGCAATGCCAAGGGCCGGACTCCTTTCGGCGCGCCACCCCCATTGTGGAGCTTGAATTGTGGGGTTTTTTATAGCCGGGTGCAGCAAATATCGTCTTTTATACCTTAACTTCCAGTGCACGGGGAAGTTTTCACCAAGCACTGAGTTGACTTGATTTTGCCAACAAATTTGTGTTTGCAAAAGAAATATGTGAATTCCATAGCCTATAAGGTAGTCTGCTCTTAAAGTGACTATTTAAGCCTACCTAACTTATCATTGAAAGTTAGTTAGTTAGTGTTAGAGAGAGAGAGCAACAAGTCACTTCTTCCAAGATAAGGGGTGCATTTAGAATAAGGTCGCTTTTAAAACAAGCTACTATAGCAATGTCATATGTTGTCCTTGAGAGCTTCATCATCCTTTAGCATTGGCCCACACTATATGGTTCCGTACTCATTGGGCGTGCTATCTACTTGAAGCCTGTTGTGTGGGTGATGCAACGGGGATTTGTTTGCCCAATGGTGGTGATGCTCTAAGGTAGGAGGTCCATAGAGTGTATGGGCTCTAAGAAACGCCTACCTCTTGAAATGTACCTTGTTTGTACATTTTTCTTTCTTGTTGCACTTGTAATGTACAAATAGTGTACATTTCAAGAGGTGGAGACTTTCAGTGACCATTGCGTCTCAACTTCAAAAATATATAACTAATTCCACAAAGCTTTGAAAAATATGGAATGATTTGGATTAGATGCCAATTCCATTTGTCTTTCAAGGAACATTTTGTTGAAAATATTTCAAGAAGTTCAATCTCTCCAAATTAATTTTCAGATCTTATATGGACACATTATGAACCTTCTACCTTAATGCAATGCTAGAAAATCAGTGCAAAAAAATTGAAGGTGACCAAAACATGCTTGTGAACTTGTGAAGATGATCGAACGTAATAATTAATTTATTTTGAATTGAGGATTTTATTTTCAATTCTTCAAGGTGGTGTCACTTGCAATCTTGACTAGATAGAGTGACAAAGCAATTTACATTCATAAATATTTAGGTTATGGAAAAAAAATCAATTGTTTTGTACAATCATCTAAATAACTATGTTAATATCATTCTACTTTGAAATTCTTTTGGTGATTTGTGGTGGTTTCATCCATACCAAATCAAAAAATGTTTACACAATATACTTTAATATTTTTATTTCCCAAAACAATCTTTCCAACTCCATTATTATTTTCATCCTAAAATGATCAAAAGATTTTGTTCTTGAAGATTCAATGAATGGATGACAACTTCCTTGAAATACTTCAAAATGAGTTCTAATAACGTTATTTCTAGCTTTAATCCCAACACTTTGTCCAACTAAAAGATCATTTTGGGGAAGAAAGGGAACATATGGATTGTAAGAGCTCTTGCTCTACCTCAATGTTCCTAATGCTAAAGTTACATTGAGGTTTATGCTTCAAATACTGAAGCTGAGAAAAGTACAACATCAAAATATAGTAGAGTAGCTTGCGGCTGGGCGATGTACTTTATTCTTTCTTGTAGTAAAGGTTCCCCTTTATTTGTGTCAAAAAAAAAGAAAATTCTACATAGTAGCAACAAACATTTTAGCAACTTTATCCTAAGAAATGAGACTTATATATCACTGTGGTACTTTGCCAAAAATGATCTACTTTATGAATCAATAGGTGCATTCTTCATCTCTACAAAAACCTAGAAAGTCGTCGATCGTCCACTTTGAATCCTGGCATTTGCAGCACAATTCAGTTGTCCCTCAAACTAAGTTAAAGAATTCTGCTACCGCTCTTTCACTCCTGTTAGAAATCAATATCCCAGGTGATTTTATTTTATTTTATTTTTGAAACACATGGACAATTTCCATTGCAAGGGGAAATCAGGTGTGACTTAATTTCAATACAAATCAAACTATGGTTGGTAATAGAATTATATCATCCTGTATCAAATTAAAACATATGTCAATTCAAATTATTAAATCCATAATTGAAGTAACAAATGACAAGATATCGTTTATAGTGCCCCAGATTTTCATTATAAATTTTCATTTTCAACAGAAAGTTTCATCCGTTGAAGGAAACCCTCGACGATGAGCAACTGAAAGCCGACGTGGCAGATGACGGTTTGGCCGAGCGGTCTAAGGCGCTGGATTTAGGCTCCAGTCCGAAAGGGCGTGGGTTCAAATCCCACAGCCGTCACCACTCTTTTCATTTTCCCAAAAACTTACTCCGTGAAGGTATTATTTATCATGAATTACTTATTCATTTTTTTTTTTTTTTTCAAAGTTTTTTTATTTTAGATAATTCCCTCCCCTCCAATTTCTTTGTAAAGGTATTACCATTAAATTTTTTTTGGTCAAGTTTTGCCATATGAGATAATTCCTTATATTCTTTGGAGGTAAACTATCATAGAATGTGGCCATTTTAGGACCTTGATATGCTATGGTGGATTTAGAGATGTTGTAATGGCTATTATAAGTTTAAGAAAATGTCACTTCAAAAAATTCTTATAATTAATTTATACATCTTCTAAGAAAATATGATTTCACTTCCTATCACTCGATTTGCATGTTATTTTTCCTTTTGTAAAAAAAAGTAAAACCAATTCTCTCTTGATCCTTCAATGGGGCAAATCACAAATTTTTGGCCACAATTAGGTCACAGCTTACCTTATTTTTTGAGATGTTGATCATTTGTAAGTTGTGACAAGGGATGGTGACTCCCACAACCACCTTGGGATAAAAACATGTCAAGGACAGGGGGACCATAAAGTGCTTGGGCTCTAAAATCATTTTCTATTGTCAAGGTACATTTTGCTTTCTCATTTTATCAACAATGTACAAATAATTTATATTCCAAGAGAAGATGCTTTTAGTGACCATTGCATTTCAATTTCAAAAATTTGTAATCAATTCCATGAAGATCCAAAAATATGAAAGGACTAGGATTAGACACTGATTCCATTTGTCTTTCAAGGAAATTTGCTAAAAATTAATTTCAAAAATCTAAACTCTCCAAACGAATTTCCAACTCTGAATCCTCAAAAGAAGCGGCAAACACTAAGTGTCCAATGGATGATAGGTAATCAATTCTCCTACATAGGACAAAAGTGCAAATGTTCATCTTTGGAATTTTGTGTAGAAAGGAGAGGTCTTGCACAATAGTTTGACCTCCAATGACTGTGCTTCATTTTAACAAATGATTCAGACAATATTCAAAAGTGTGATTTCTATGGTGACCAACTTGTCTTTCTAGGATGAAATGGGCACTTTCTAGACCTACTACCTTAACCCTTGAATAATGCAATGGATGTTTATTGTCAGATGGATGATAGAGAGTCCATCTATGTGAAATAGAAGTGCCCATGTTCATCCTTTGAATTTTGTGTGGAAAGGGAAGGTGTTGCCCAATGGTTTGATTTCCAATGAATGTTCTAACTTGGTGTTTTTTTAAGCACGTGTGATTCACATGATACCCCCAAAGGATGATTTCCATGGTAATCAACTCGTCCTTCTAGATTTACCTTAACCCCTAAATGCCCAAACCTTTCCAAGTGTGTTTTTTCTAATAAAAAAGAACATGGGCTTACAGTTATCCCCAATGAAGCGAATTGTTTTTTCAAAATCTAATTGCATTGATGTTTAACCCCTAAAGGTATTTGACTATGTTTTCACCAAAAACGCTCCAAAACTGTCATCTCTAGTACAAGTACCAAATTTTAGAAAAAATACTTTTTTGGACAAATGTAACCGTAGGATCTTGTAGTACGCTGGTTTGGGAAGATGCGGAAAAAATTTCAGAAATTTCCACCGTTTGGATTGCAAGATATTAGCATTTGAAGTGACAAAAAGCCATTTTGGGGCTCTGCAAAAACCCGGGCAGCTGCACTTCACAAAGTCAGATCATTATGAAAAAATGTCCAAAATGATTGTAACTCTTTGGATTCATTCTCCAAGTCATGATAGCTACATGCTGGAAAAAATTTAGATCATTTGAAATTGTACAACATATAGGAAAAAAAATAAGTTGAAAGAAGTAGAGAATGATTCAAAATACTAAATTGTTAATAATTTATTTATGGAATTGAAAAATGCCAATACCAATGGTTAAATTTTTGTAATCAACAATCTACACCTCACCTTTTTATTTTTTTCCAAAAATATTAAAAATTGAGTTAAATAAAGGTCTTCAAAGTTTATTTTAGAGTAGAAATTCCATTACTACCCACAAACTACCCACAACTAAAACTCTTCATAACTTTCATCTCATAAATCAAAATGGAATGATTCAAAGCTTTCCATGTATATATAAATCAGGAAAATAAATTTCCAATTTTTATTTTAAAAAAAAGTGATTTTTAAAGAAGTTTTTTTTTCTGCCCGGGCTGCCCGCCGAGCAATGAAAACAACATATCATACAATAACTTTTTAACCATGCCTTCAAAAGTTATGAAAATTTTTGGGTCTTAAAGCTACTCCTCGGGTACATGTTGTGTGAAAATTTCAAAGAAAAAAAATAAAAATACCATTCATAGTGAGTTGCCCAAAATCGCTATGTTGCCCCAAAACACTGTTTGGTCCTTTAGGGGTTAAAGAGCTTGCTTATTAGAGTGCATACCAATTTTGAATGTGAAATTACATAGGAGCTGTGATTTTATAACAAGAGAAATCTACATATCCTATTTTTTGTATACTACCCCTCCCCACAATGTTTCAAAAATCTGCATATAAGAGTTTTTTGCAATTGGAGGTGACAAGAACAACTAAAAATTGTGTTATCACACTAAAATGAACTTCCAAAAAACTTAAGTTTAGATGAAGAGGTATCAAACTCATTACACAATCCACCTTGCTATTGTTGAAATGCAATTTTTTTATAAGTAGAAATTGCAAATAACTCCAAATTGACTCTTACATGTTTAAGCTTTCAACAGTGAAAATCATGAAAACACTTTGTTCTTTACATTGAACCATTTTCAATGCAAATGGTTAAGTACAATTTTGTAGATCTCAAATCAAGTGAAACTGGCAAACTTTGCTCATAGTTGGGAAATTAAGTAAAATTAGTAAGCTTTATTCTTCCACCAATGGACATATTAGAAGGTAGACACACCTAAATGTAACACTAGTTGTTCTTTGCTACCTAAAAAATGACCTAAATCCAAGGGCAAGTGGACCCAAAGTAGACCAAAGTGGGGTTCCAAGAAGTTGTCATTCTTTTGAAGAAGTGGCCAATCACCTATACATGATCCAAATTTAGAGCGTGTTGCTTTGATGTGTTTCTGTGCCCACTTTGGTGTTAGTTAAGGATTTTTTTTTTCATTTATTGTAGGCAATGCCAAAAGTGATAATCATTGGAAGGCTCAAGGTATTTGCATCCATGAAAATGGATGAAACTTGAGATCTATAGATGAAATTTCATTTATTCATCTAAAATTATAGACATTCATCCAAATAGAACAATATTGTCCTAAGTTGTGGTGGCAAATTAGCGATTTCATCCACTAAAAAGCAAGAATATTTCGCCTAATATTCCGTCTAAAAAACATTTCATCACTTTTTAGTGAAAATTTGCTAAAAAAACACACCCTAGTGTTAGTTTAGTGTCCACAATAGGTGCATCTAAGAAGTTCTTTTCAAAAATTCATATAATATTCATACAAGCTCACGAAAAATACAAAACCAATTATGTTGGTTTCATGAACTATTTCCTAACACATACACATCGTTGTTTCAAGTACGCAAACTCCACATCAAGAGATTCAAAGCAAGTGTTGCATTTAGGTGCTTCTACCTTGTATGCCTTTGAAGACCTCTCAAAAATCAAATGTTTACCCTTTTCAGTGAAAAATAGCAGTTTTCAGTAGTTAACCTTCAATACTATTCATAAAATATTTAAAACGGTCAAAAACATTTAACTGCCCACACCAAAATGAGCCTGAAATTTCAGATGGACCATATATGGTCAATGGTCAATTTGGTAGTCAAGTGTTAACTGACTTCCAAGATGTACGGTCTACTTAATTCACCGATCAATTTTCATTCATTCTCTCAACAGAAACTAACTTCCTGATGGACCAAGAGAAAAGAGAAACATGATTCAAGCCCCATTCCACTGCTGATTGTGCAGGGAATGAAGAAGATGGAGATTTTATTTTATTTTATTTTATTTCATTTCCATTTTTTTTATTGGAAATCCTGAAATCCTTATGATGAGGACATTTTGGATGAAGAAATTTTAATGACAAGTAGTCATTGACTACCGTAGGAAGACCCTCTAGGGTCGGTACACCCCAAACCACCACTTTTTTGCTATTGTGCCTAGTTACTACTATTAGATTGGTTAAAATTTCATATTTTCTTGTTGGCAAGTGAAAGGAGGTTTCAATGCACCAAAGAATATGACATTTGGATACTGCTTGCTAAAGTTAGGGAGGAATTGAGTTTGGTTCTAAAATAGTTTCTTCCGCATAGGTACATAATTGATTTTGGAGATGAAAACAAAGTGAAGATGGTGGTTTAAAGTTAGTGGTGCATTTTTGGAGTGCTCACCTAGTAGGAGGCGACCCCTTTTTTTATCACCCCCCCATTTCCGCCTTGTAGACTATTTTTCTTTTTGATCAGGTAGTTAGGAGTGGTGATTAATTACGGTCTAGTTCCTGATGTAGTTGTGGCTATTGTATGAAAAAATGTCCATGTTGTTGCTTCTTTGGATTCATTCTTCAAGGCAAGTTGGCTACATGCTTGAAAATTTTCAGATTATTTGGAATTGTACAACATATAGGAAAAAAATAGTAAGTAGAAAGAAGTAGAAAATGATTCAAAATATTGAATTTTTAAGAATTTAGTTATGGAATTGAAAAATGCCAATCCCAATGGTTGAAATGTTGTAATAAACAATCTATTTCCTATGATTTTATTTTATTTCAAAAAATACTGAAAATTGAATAAAATAAAGGACTTTAAAGTTTATTTTAGAGTAGAGAATCCATAATTGCTTGCAAACTAAAACTCCTCATAAATTTGGACTCATTGATCATATTGGAATGATTCAAAGTTTTTCACGTATAGAACGCCAATTTCTGATTTTTGTTTATGAAAATAATGGTTTTTTCTTATATGCCTAGCTTGCCCCTCGGGGAAAAAAGTAACATATTAGGCCATAACTTTTTACTCATATTTCCAAATGTCATGAAATTTGGTGCACATAAAAAAATATTCCTTGTTTCCACCTTCTATTAAAATTTCACCCCTAAATATGAAAAATCTCCAATCATACATACTTGTCCACAATTTCTATGTTGCCAAAAAATGCATGCTGGTCCTTCAGGGGTTAATCAATTGTATTAAATTTATTTATGTAGATGCATGTTTTCTAAAATATTTGAGTTATTACAAAAGTATCCCCCCAAATGGAGTTGTGTATTTTTTTAAAGGAAATGCTAGTTAAATATAATCATCATTTTTCATTTTATTCACTATAAGGCATTGTTGTTACAATGCAATGGGCTCCATTCTACTACAATTGTAAGGGGTTATTTCATTCACTTATAGAATCGGTGACATTCCCTCACAATCCTTGCTATGGATACTAGCAACTTCAAATTGCAATGAATGAATTGTTGCACTCACATTTGAGGAAAGATTACTCATTTGTTGCACTCTAGATTTTCATCATGAACATTGAATGAAACATTTGGATGATATTTCTCTAGGATGAAAATGTGAAGGATTTTGTAACAAGAGTCTTGAACAAGGAATGTAACACTGCATACTTAACCCTTAAAGGACACAACCCCTATGACCAAGGTAGTCAACAAAATTGCTCCAATTATTGGACCAATAGGTGCATTTTGTTTTTCTAAAGTTAATAGTGAAGTCATCCATCGGACACAAAACGTCCGTGTCGACGTTTAAGGGTTAATACAAGAGATACCTAATAAGAGGTAGCAATTCTTGTGTGGAAAAAAGCAACTGGAGCAATGAAGTTACAAACCCCCAAACCATGGAGTTGATTGCATTCATGGGAATGTGATGAGAGGCCATTTGACAGTTCCAAGCATCAATGAATGAAAGAAACGGCTTGTGTTCAGGAGGTGCAGATATGAATGTAACTGCAAATAGTAGTACAGTACAGTACATCCAAACCTGGTGAATCGCAGTAGCGGTGGATAGGCTAGAGCAGTGAGAATATTGTGAGTGAGTAAGCCCATCAGAACGTCCAGAGCCACTCAATTCTGTAGAAATTCTCTCATAAGTATATATGGATGTACAGGTCCATAAAGCAAAAACTTTTTCTTGACCCTGCATATGCAAAAAACCTGCCACAAATGAAAATTCAGTTTCAGATAACATTCTGCTTCTGCTAGGATACTTGCGGAACCTTCTCAGTCCACAACTGCTAAATTTGATGCAAAGTCTCGAGACATAAAATGTGGTGTCAACTAACTGAGATGCTAGGTTAAGTTTGTGAGAAGGATAGGATAGGCAAGAAGAATTTTGGTCGTAGGACCAACATGAATGAAGAGTCTATTGGAGGTAATTCTTCTAATGACTTGAGTGAAGAACATTTCAAGCGGTACTAAAAAATATTGTTAAAAGAGAACATGAGGCTTAACCCAATAAGGACTCAAAAGACTAAAAGTGTTCAATGATGACCTTCACGGAGACTCTAGTAATGGGATCATTTCTGGCTGACTCCCCTAGTGATAGACTCTGTACTTTCAGGGCTAAGAGTATGAAATTGAGGTTTCACGATATAGATTTGGTCTGATAGTTGAGTCCAAGCAAAGTCCTCAACGGACAAAAACAGGGGTTGAGAAGTTATAATTTTACTACTAGCTTTGAGCTATAAGAGCTTGGGAGTGGATGAATTTTGCTGGGTTTAAAATTCAATGAAGATTGAATTAAAGGATTCATTTGCGTTCGAAATGGGGATAATTAACTTACACATCCAGTTGCCTGAATAAATCTCACCTCCAGACTAAATCATGCCAATGGAAACTTGAAGCTGTGCGACTCTCTGAGAGAACAGGGAGAACAAGGTTATGACTTTGGCAAGGAAAGCTGTGAATAGAACCGATGTGGAAATCGGGAAAGCTACCTCTTCTTCATATTGTTCTCATTCCCCGGCACAAAGTACTGCAATGCGCTTGGTCTGCAGAGCCTTGCTTTCCTGCTGTACAAATAACTGCATTGTGATGTGCCTCATTGTGACACTCAAAGATACTAACTTAGCTCGTCATGGATCCTTCTTCGCACTCAAAATCTTCTCCAATGAAGGAAACATTGTGTATTACTTGATCGATTTGTGAGGTTGGATGCAGGCTTGCTCAGCAACAACTCACTCGCAGACCTATCCCTGACATCATTCAATAGGGTGTGTCAGAGTGCAACCTTTCTGTTTTGCAATAAGAAGTGAAGAAAATTCTGGGTACGGGAGTAGTATTTCTGGGATGGGACTAAACAGGGAAATCTTGCACTAAAAGTCGACAGCTCTAACACCCCCTGATATTTCTCGATATTTCATCATAGCATTGTTCGTTTTCTGTCGTCTGTAATAGTCAGATACTACCGCATAGCGTACATTTTCAGCTTCGAAGACTAACGGTCAAAAATACATAGCGCACATCGACTAAAACCCTAGTACAAAATCAAGAGGCTAAAGAAGCTTTCCTCCGTCCACTCCCTCTTCACACCGTGACATGGTTTCAGCAAGAAACTGTACAATTGTCATTCCCATACAACAGATGAAGAATGCTCAAATTTTCCAAGCATTACCTTTATTTGTCTTTTAGGGTTACAAGGGCCTTGACAAGCCCCGGGGCGATGCGATCAGCGAGGGCGCCCAAATTGGACAAGTGCAGAGTCTTCTCCTTCACAACGCCTTGCAAGCTCTTCACTCGCGACTCCAGCGTCGCCTGCTCGACCTCCAACTGCGAGTGGACGCCATGGAAAGGGCGGCGAAGGAAGACGTCGGATCCCGAACACATGTACCAAACGGGTGTGCTTCCATCATGATCGCCGCAAGTGCGGCATTGGTCTGCGTCGGAGGAGGAGACGACGCTCGAGCGTGAGGTTTTCGCTTGCTTCCGCATCGCTGTCAAAGCCTCCCGGTTCCCGTTCCGCGCTTTGTCGCACTGCACGAGCTCATGGCGAGCCAGCAAGAGCTCCTCGGCGCACACTTCCACTTCCGCAACCTGTTTCTGCAAATCTTGGACACCGCTATCCATCGTCACCGGCACCGAAGCAGCGATGTCCACAACCTGCAAAACCCTCCCTAAACCCTAATTTAACCAAACCTTGACAACTGAAAGATCAAGACAGTGATACGGTAGAATAGCGGTTCTAGATTGATATGCTCACTTGAGGATTTTCAGAAACCGTTTTCAAAGCTTACACAAAATTTACACATATTCAAAGTATTTAAATAGGCTTCACAATTGAGAATCACCTCCCAATTCCCAACGACAACAATTCTTAAAAATCATGAACTGTTTCACAACGAATGCGAAGTCTGATTTCAGTACATCTCTTCGCGGCAAAGCAAGCATTGAACGGAGAATAGCGCGGTGGGCGGTGAGATTGCAAGGTAACCCTACTCCTCTCTCTTCAACAGACATGATAAGAAGTTAGGCAGGATTGAGATTCAAGTATTTATTTAGGCATTTTCAGTCTCTCCAGATGAATCATTTTGCCCGATACAACTCGTTCCCGTCGTGAATCGAAAGTAGAGCTAATCCTAACAATACAAACGTAGAGCTCTGCTCATGTCAAAAAGCTTCCATGGTAAATTCTCTACACATTTTCTCACTTCAGATTGGGTTATGTCCTTACCAGGAAACAAAATTTAAAAACACTCGAACCTCAAAAACGGTTCCAAGGAATCCATCTAAACATTCCCTCATCTAAACCTGGAGCTCCCGAGGTAGTCCTAATGAAGCAATAATTGCATGAAATTAGAGATTAATCGATTTACCGGTATCGAGAGCACAGTATCATTACTTGCGACTCCGACGAAAGTATATCAAAAGCCAAACCCTAAACCCTAATCCCCTACACAACCCAAAAGCTAAAACCCCAAACCCTAAACAAAGAAAAAATGAACAACGATATAGCAATTCCCTGCGATTTAGTGACAAGAGCAGGAACCGACCTCTGTTCTGGATCCATGTCCAACTGCGGACACTTCCAAAGGAAAAGATTCTGAGGAAATTTGCTTATGAGGACCAAGAGTTCAGTGAGTGAGAGAAAATTAGTTACATCTCAGTAAAGGTTCACAACATCAGAAAGAATAGAGCCTTACCTTGTAGGAAGAGGAGCAACGTCCGTCTCTTTCAAGTGAAATCCCGCATTCCTTTAGCAGAGGAAGTGAGAGTTGAAGTAGCTAGTCATATGGCAGCCTCCTCCTCCATAAAGAAGCGCCCTTTACTTTTGCAATGAGCTTCAAGATTCAAACGAACGCATCAACTTTGACAACTTTGATAAACCTTATGTCCCAGTCAGGCAGCAGCAATCACCCCAGCGGCTGTTCCACACAAACCTTCCAAATTGTAATCAAATGACAAGAGTTAACTTAGATTTGCAGAAGATCGCTTCTGCAGAACATCGAACAACTACAAATTCAATTTCCTGCAATTGAAGGCAGAAAGGCCTGAAAAGTATTGATAATCGACAGATAATGCTAGCAAACCCTAAACCAAGTCCCAACTTCTGGAATGCTCCGACAAATGCTTCTTAGAAAACTCTTGAAAATGAAGTAGAAGCACTTAGACTTATAGAAACTTATAGAAACTTAAGAAAATGAGTTTGTTTGTTTTGTTTGTTTGTTACAGTGAGATCTCTGGAACCGTGAGTTCCCCAATCTTAGCTCTTAGTTGGTACTTGGTACCATCACAAAGCTGTTTGCAAGGAAGGGTGCATGGGCTTCGTTTCAAGGCGTTTGAACCTATGGAAAAAAGATATAGAATTTCAAAGTTTTTGTGAATTAGAAAATAAGAAAATTACTAAAACTTTTCTTTTGGTTGTGGCTATGGTACAAGGCACATTAGTCTATAACTTAAATGAGGTTGTTTTGTTTTGCTTTGTTTGTTTGTTTTGTTTGTGTGTCTGTTATAGTGAGATTTCTAAATCCATGTGTTCCGTGGTCACGTTTTTTTTACCATTGGAAAGACCTTGACAAGGAGGGGTGTAGGGACTTTGTTTTGTGGCATTTGGATGTGCAATGTGAAACTTATTGAATTCCAAATTCTTCATGAATAAAAAAATTAGAAGATTGCTTTTGCTTTTATTTTGGCTATAGCAACAATACAAGGTACACTAAAATTTTCTTAAAAAATAAGATTCTTAGATAACTTAGAAAATGCTTCTTAGAAAATGAATTGTTCCAAATAAACAACCTTTCAAGTGTTGCATCAACCAAATTATACTAGGTCAAAGCATGAATATTTGAAATAGATTTGATTTGGTAGTTTAACTCCTATAGGTCCAAGCATCCCAAAAGAGAATGTGCCTTGGTCAACCTTGATTGTAACTTTCAATATAACCATTTTTGGTATTTGATTTAAACTAAAAAAATGAAGTTTGACAAAAATATCTTTCTATTTCATCTTTCTATTTTGAAAAAATCCCAAAATTGGAAGAATTATTGCAATTGTAAGCTCCATATATAATAATCAAAATAACACAATATGTTGTGTTTTTCATTCATATTTTTTCCTTTCAATTTTAAGAAAAAAATTCCAAAATTAAGTTTTTCATTCTAACCATCATTTATGATAAAAATTCCAGATTATTCTAATACCATGTACATATTATAATTGATATAATTTTATTTCGACCTTTACCTTTAAAAAATCACAAGAAAATTTCATTTTCCCATCAACTTTTTGGGAAAATACAACATAAATAGAAAAAAACATTTTTTTACCAACAAAAGATTTCAAAATTTTATACGTCAATCAAATAAAAGGATAAATTTGGTTTGATAGTTGAATGTGACTTCAAGGTCTTTGTTGTAGCTATTTTGGTTGTAAAAGTAAACTATAACTAGTTGAAATATATTCACACTAATCTCCATTGCTATTTAAACCTCTTGAGAAAATTTCAAATAACTATGGATAGTTTATTTTTCACAATCATAATATACAATTCATAGTTTCAAGTAATATTAATATAGGATTAATATTTGAATACAATCTTATAGGCTATATTTAGAAGAACATGATGTTTTTTCCTTGTTTTTTGAAACAAATGAATAAATTCCATTGATAAGGGAAAAAATACATCAAACTAGGGGAACAACAATATGATGTTTGACCAATTGGCAATGGACCTTGTATTCAAGGAGTTAATGACTAGCTTTAGTATGCACATGGTTACTAGAAAAGAGTTACCTCCTAAATGCCCATTTGACCATATATGGTCAATCTAAAATTTCAAGCTTGTTTTGGTACGGACAATTAAATTCCTTTGACCATTTAAAAAAAATTTAGATGCAATTTTGAAGGTTAACTATTGAAAACTTTTATTTTCAGTGAAAAAGGTAAGTAATTGATTTTTGAGAGGTTTCAAAGGCATACATGTACCATACATGAAGAGTAAAGCTTGCTAATTATACTTCATTTCTCGGTTTTGAGCAAAGTTTGTCAATTTCACTTGATTTGAGATCTAAAAAATTGTACTTATCCATTGCTTTGAAAATGGTCCCAGTGGAAAGAGTGAAGTATTTTCATGATTTTCACCATTGAAAATCTAAACATGCAAGTGTTGATTTGGAGTGATTTGTGATTTCTACTTATAAAAAAAATTGCATTTCAACAACTGCAAGGTAGATTGTGTAATGAGTTTAATAACTCTTCATTTGAACTTAAGATTTTCGGAAGTTCATTTTAGTGTACTAATACAATTTTTAGTTAGTCATGTCACCTCCAATTCCAAAAAACATTTATGTGCAAATTTCTGAAACATTGTTGGGAGGGGCAATATACTAAATATAGAAAATATACATTTCTCTTATTATAATCTCACAATTCCTATGCAATTTCGCACTCAAAATTGGTAAGTGTACTAATAATCAAGCTCTTTAAACATCTATATGGTTAGATTTTGAAAAAAAAAATTTGCTTCATTGGGGATAACTATAAGCCCATGTTTTTTTTTCATAGTCAAAACACACTTGGAAAGGCTCGGAGATTTAGGGGTTAATCCCTGAACAGCCCAACACCTCAAATCTCACCTTTTAAAAATGAAAGGTTTCCCTATTTGACTATTATAATCTTTTCAATGATACAATGAAATCATTTGTCCTTTCCTCTATACACTCCGAGCCTATCTCCACTACCAATCGATATGGTCAATTTCTATGCATCTCATTTTGGGTGATAGTTTGATTGGAATGAATTCAAAAAGGTCTAGATTTTGATAAATACACTATAGGCACTTAGGGGTTAAGTTATAGGTTAAGACACCAAATAATGTATTGGAAAAGAAATGAAATAAAATGCAATAATTACACACTATTAGAGCAATAGACTCCATATACAAGAAGTGTCCTACAATTATCCACACGCATTTTAGTGGTTGCAAGAGAAGGTATGAACCCTTAAACATCAACACAAAAGTTTTGTGTCTGGTGGATGACAAAGAATCTTCTTCTATAGGACAAAAGTACAATTGTTCATCCTTGAAATTTTGTGCAAAAAGGAGAGATCTTGCACAGTAGTTTGCCCTCCAATGAGTATTTTTGGTTCTTTTAAAGTAGATGATGTCATACAGTTCCAAAAGCAATGATTTCCATGGTCACTAGTCCATCCTTTAAGGGTTAAAACATGTACTCTGGCTACTTGGAGATGTTTTCCACTTCAACACAGAAAACAAAAGTATCTCCGCTTATCTCTCTGGCATCATACATTGAGACCATCAGACCCTACACCCAGTAAAAAGATTATGGCCAAAACATGGAGAACTAGATTCATTTGGAATTTGAAACTGGAATTCACATATACAATAGTCCTATTCGTCAATTCCACTCCCATGGTGTACACGCAAATCCAGCACTGCAACTGCGGAACTGAGAGTTCTTAAGCCCCTGCATAGTTCGACCAAACCTCACTCACCGAGGGCGAAGGATGGCCCACTCCGTGTAGGATGCAAAAACGAAGATGCTTCGCAAAAATTAAAGCTGGAACCTCCTCCCCCCCTCTCCAAAAGATGCTTTGTGCCAAAGTCTGAGCATCGGATTTTCACTAAATCAGCACCTGCAGATCACTAACTCCCCAAATGGAATTATTTAGAAGCTAAGATTACTGTCATCAGCACTTAAGTAGAAAAAGAGGAATTATGCTCTACCAAATAGGACATACTCGAAAATCCACAACCTACTCAAAACTCTATAATCCTCGGGACTCTACTTCTCAATGTCACTCTCCAGTCAACCATTTGAATCTGATGTTCCTAATAACGCAGGAGCCTTGGACTAGAAACTTCAAACAAATCCATTCTAACCATAGAACACGTCGATGATGAGATTCAAAACCTTCGATTGGCAAGTCCCTTACTTCCATCGTTTTCACAGATGTGAGCATTAAAACCTCTGGGCACATTAACAAACACTGCAGAAGATTCAAATAACAGCAATCTCTCCGCTACCCAACTTTGGAGCAGAACCATCCGTATCCCATTTATTATTGTTTTTAATAAACGAAGTATCCATATTGAACAAGTGGATGGAATCTTTCAGTGACTCTCAAAAGTGCAAAACCTCTCCTAAAACTTAGAAGTACCGTGATACAACTCTCGTTGCTAATTGAAATTTATTTGACAGCATTGCGTCCACGGCTATCCTTCTTAGAAGGACATATCATGAAGCCAGACTAGTCTTAGTCCCAACTCCCAAGGTAGTCCGTGCTGTTGCAATTCTGGGACGTAATGAGAAAGAATTGCACATCTCTTCCATCGTAAAATCCTACTCCTGCTGCTCCCCGGAAACTTCAACTCCGGGGCGGGAAAGATGGGGACAATACAGACTTTACCTAGTATGGGGAATCCCGTTTTCCTGAATTATTGCATCTGCAATTGGTCTCTTGCTCTGAAGTCACACTCCCCAAATTTGAGCAAAGGATGGTCGTCATTGAGCCCGGAAGTGGCGATGAACTGGCTCCTAGTCACCCGAACATATTGGAGGGCCAACTTCGAAACCCTAATTGTGGTACAATGCTTGGAAGTAAATCATCACGACTGCTGGAATGTCCGGTCCTCAGGGGCGGGAAGAAATGGAAACGGTGCAGCAGAAAGAGATGCGATGGGAGGCAAAACCGACCACGGTCGTTTCATGTCCGTCTGAATACCTTTCAAATCCGAATACACCAGCTGTTTCTGGTCTTCCGTGTAACCCTCCTTCTCGGCATCTTCAGGTTGATGTCTTCTTAAATTAGGGTTAGGAATGCGCTGATAGATCATGGCAGCCATGGCCATAGGCAAGTATAGAAGGCTCACACGAAACATTTTGCGAGCGGTGACCGAGGTGGGAGACAAATAAAACGACGTTGCAGACGCTCCAAATCCAGCGCTCAGAACCAACATCTGCGTCCCAAGGTGCCCAGAAACGACATTGTAATCTTGCGCGAGGAAACCCAAAGGCACCAGGTATATACAATTGCGTAACGCCGCGAGCGCAACTCGACGTCCAGACAAGTCTCCTAGAGAGAGCATTTTGTACCGACCAGCAGCATAATCCTGGCGACACAGAAACGCCAGTGCCATAAAGTGAGGAATCTGCCAGAAATATAACAAAGCGCCCATAATCCAACCGCCCGCATCAATTTGCCCCGCCGCCGCCGCCCAGCCCATGAGAGGAGGAATGGCGCCCACGACCGCCCCTACCCACGTATTGATCCAATGCACTTGCTTCAACGGCGTGTAAACCAACGTGTACAACAAAAGATTAGCAGCTCCGAGCTCAGCTGTCAAGGCATTCGTCTGGTAGTACAATGCCGCAACCCCACCAACGCCCATAGTAACCGCAAACGCCACCGCGTGCGGCAAGCCAATCCGCCCGGACGGCAGCGGCCGTCGCATCGTCCGCTTCATACGCGCGTCGCTCGCAATTTCCATAATCTGGTTGAACGCATTGGCCGAGCACGCAGCCATCATGGTGCCCGCCGACGTCCACGCCAACCCCACCCAATCCACCACCTCCCCACTCCCCATCACAAACCCTAAACCAGCCGTTGTCACCACCAGCATACTCAACCGCGCCTTGGAAAGCTCCCAGTAACACCGCAGCGTCGACACCACCGTCGAGGCAGGAACCCTAATTTTCCCCTGCAACACACCTGCTCCCTTTCCGGCGCACGCAAGGGAAGCACTGGCAGTGCCGCGGGAAAGAAGCATTTTCTCCAAACCGATGCTCCGTCGAATCCTTCCCTGGAGTGCGCCAGGGCCGATCCCACGGATGATGCTCGCGGGGGCGCCATAGCCACGACTCAACAGCGACTGCTGGGACACAACACTAGGGGCAGTGCGAGTGAATGCGAATGCCAGTGGAGGCAGCACAAGTGGGCGAGAAGAGAGGAGGGGCCGAGAGGCGGACCGCAAGAAGAGTACTATGGATGCCATGGTAGGCCACCATAGCCAACTACTACGGAGCTGCAACAACAACAGCACGGAAGCGCGCGCATGCCACAATCGTCAGTTCCTGAAAGTGCAGGCACGGTTCTGTCGGAGGAGGAAGACGATGATGAGTCAGCCGGGGGCTGAGTGGGGCTGAGTGATGAGTCAGATTTTTGACTGCCAACAGTGAAAGGAGTATTTTAATTTCATCCATCCATGCACACTGTGTCACAATTTCGTCCGTCATGATTTCATCCACACAGTTTTTCATTCATCTATTAGGGTACAGAGACCTCAGCTCCCTAAAAAGGCCCAGGCAGGATCAGTTTGTTTTTGCATTTTTTGAGAAGTACCAAAGTGCCAATAGTAGATGTCATAGTGATGCTCCAAATTTCAACATTCATCCACATATTGGAAAGAAAATAGCACATATCACATATCCACAATTTTGTTTTCATCCACAATCTGGCAATTTCATCCAAGATTTTTTTAATTTGAAGTTTTTTGGCAATTGTATCGAAGATTGTATTTTTTTTTGTTCTAAGGGCTTGGGGCAGGGCCCATTATTTTGGTGCAAATTGATGACAAATATTTTTTTTAAATTGGGGGAGGATTGACCTCCTTATTCCCCCTATTTAAGGGTAAATGTAAAAATTGCCCCCTATTTTGTGCCACATAAATTTTGTATTTCTTCATGTCTATGAGTGAGTTTGGAGCCTCTAATTGCAAATATGAACTTAGAATTTAAAATTTTTATCATGGGTAGCAAATAAAAATGGGTTGTGTTTTGTATAGGGCTAGAATATGGAGCACTAAGGGGGTCAATCCTCGTTGGCCCTTGAAGAGTGCCCTTCAAGTGTCCTATTCATATTCATTAGCAATCCCAAATCTAAATGCATTAACCAATCAAATTCCTTTTTTTCGGTGATGTTGAGACACATGACAAAGTTGGTTACATGTATTTTCTCCAATTTTTGTTTCTACATTTCTTTTTAAAATTGTGGTTTTATTGGTTAATTTTTTGTTTGTGAGGAAAAGGATATCATTTCTAATTACTGACCTTCTCTAAAATTTGCATATTATTTGTATTTGAGCATGGCACCAACATGAAAATTGGGTTTAAGCAAATGCCCATAAAAAATTTGATGGAAATTATTCTTTTCCATCCTTGAGGATTCCATGAAATCATCCCAATGACACAAATTGTCCTTTCATGTATTTAAAGGATTACCCTTGAAAGGATGTCAAGGTCTCAAAGTGGGCGATGGATGACTTTCGAGATTATTCTAGAAACAATGAATTCACCTATTGGTCTACGAATTGGATTAATTTTGGCAAAATATCTCAGTGATAGGTCTCATTCTTTTAGGGTTAATTGAAGAAAAAACTTAGTCATATGTCATAGATTCCACTAGCCCTTAAAAAGTGAGATACATACATCTAATCAATTAATTAACCACCCTCAGAAACCAAAAAGAAAGAAAGGAAACACTTCATTTGTCCAACCACCCCTCAAAAACAAAAACAAAAACAAGGTTGATACGAGTACAATATATGGAATACATATGGAACACATACAAATATGAAATATAAAATGCAAATATTATATGGAATACTTGTAGGATACAACATATAGATACAAATGCAAGATATGGGATATGATAATCCCACACTGATTGTAATGTAACATGTTTAGAAAAAATATGGATATAGAAGTTAATAATTCGTTCACTTATCAAGTGAGTGGATAGTGATCTCTCGCTATGCTCTGTAAAGAGACAAATATAGTTTCTTGCAATTAATCCCTAAACTCTCATTGTTCCTTCAAGGGACAAAATGGATTTCAAGGTAGGCTCCTATAGTCTCAATTTTTGTTGTAATTTTTGTAATATTATTTGAAGATGGGAAAACACATTAGCTTTCTAGGAGTATAATTTTTATTTCAATGAGTGCCCAAGAGCAAAAGTTATGCCACCCTAAGCCCTTAACAAAGTTTACCATGCAAAAAAAAAATGGAAACTCAAAATAAAATTTTAAAAATTTCTTTTATCTTAGAAAGTATTTTGTTCTACATGGAAACATTGAGTGATTTGTTCTTTTTGAATTTATGATGAGAAAATTATGGACAATCTTGTTTTGGGGGCAATCTCTAATAAGCATCTTTTTAGAAAAATATCTTGTAAGATTCATTTTTTCATCGAATTTTTACAATTTTTCAAACAAAAAATTTCAACACAACTAAGTAAGCTTGCTAGAACAATCTCACTATTGGGACTAGTGATTTTCAATTCCATAGTCTTAGAGCAATTAATGATTTATTTTTTCCTTCAATCTTGCACCTACTTCTACTTTAGTTAATAATTCTTTACATAATGAAAATCAAGTGTTTTTTCATTTTATTTTTTAAATTCCTAGACTTCCTACTCAATTCTTCAACATAAAAAATTAGGAATTCAGAAAGTGTAGTATTGAGTTGAAAATTTCTGGTTCCTTGGGTTCCACCGCCAAGGTTTGTGCCTTTGGTTCACTGTACCTTTTCCGCTTTTCAATGGAAATTGTCCATGTGTTTGAAGAGAAAAAAAATGTGAAAGACAATAATTTTATGCCAAGATGATGGGAAGCCTTAAAAATCTAGTCATGCAAGGTACAAAACCCCCCCGAATTCATTCACTTCATTATTCTCTTATTAAGTTTGTGGGTGACATTCCCCTCCTCTGAATATCCCCTCAAAAGGGACACATTGCACTGTAGTTAGGCCATTCAAAATGGGGAACAGTAACATTCTTTAGCAGTAGGATACACACACCCAGCCCCACTGAAATCACCAAGTTGGTCAAAGTAATAGTAAATAGAATGAAAATCAATGGATCAAGCTTATTGCCCCGGCCAAGGATAAATGTAAAAATTGCCCCCTATTTTGTACTGCTTAAATTTTGTATTGCTTCACCTCCTGCAACTAATTTCATCCCTCTTACTGCGAATATGAACACAGAATTTGCAAATTTTTATCATACTTCGCAAGTTAAAAAAATTTAAAAAATTCAGTGTTTTCTCCAGGGGTAAAAATACAGGGCAATAAGAGGTCAATCCTCCACTCATTGGCCATGGGCCAGGATAGATCGACCCCCTCACTCGTTCCCCCAAGTCATTCCAGGGGTGCATGTAAAAAAAAAGCCCCCCTATTTTGTGCTTCATTAATTTATCTTCTCTACCCCTCCTACTGTAGTGAATTTGGGGCCTCTAATTGCAAATATGAATTCTTAATTTGCAAATTTTATCATGTGTGAAAAATAAAAAATTTCAGGGTTTTTACTTGGGGACAAGCTAGGGGGTCAAATCCACCCCGGCCCTGGCCATGTGACAAGGACATAGCTGTGGGGGACACGTGACCAACAGTATTTTTTTTTAACTGTTGTCACACCCAAAGGGTGCGTTTCCTGCGTCGAATCCCAAATGGTAGGATTTCCCAGCACAAGACCCATGGAAGTCCACCTCATCACGGATGCCCCATGGCCCCCATCATACCATTGATGGTCACAACGGGGACACCATGCATCCCTTAATAAGGTAAGTTAACAAATCAGGAAGAGCAGGAAAAATGGGGAACTTAAAACCCCACAACAACACCACATGGCCAAATGAAAAAGTCCCTTTTTGGTGGCAATGTAAGCTTAACTTAAAGGAGATGCATTTGGGACTTGGGACTTGGGATGGATGGACATCCAAAGTCTGCCACCAGGCACTGACCAGAAATCCCGGTGGAAATCCAAAGGCCCTCATGCAGTCATGCATCCCGCCCATCCCCTGAACCCCACCGAGATATCTGTCATTCTTCACGGGCACTAAACAGGCGGTAAGCTTACAACTGTATCGAAGAAAGTGGCAATAATTTCTGGGCCAGATGCTTACCATATCATGGTCACAAGGTCCGTGATATTTTGGGGGCAGTGATGGACGGAATTCTGGAACCACCGACCCAACAGATTACCAACAAATTGCAGTAAAACCCAACAAATTGCAGTAAAACCCAACAAATTGCAGTAAAACCCAACAAATTACAGTAAAACCCAACAAATTGCAGTAAAACCCAAAAATTACAGTAAAACCCAACAAATTGCAGTAAAACCCAACAAATTGCAGTAAAATCCAACAAATTACAGTAAAACCCAACGAATCACAGGAAAACCCAACGAATCACAGGAAAACCCAACAAATTATAATAAAACACAACAAATTGCAATAAAATCCAAAAAATTACAAAAATGCCCAACAAATTATATTAAAACCCCACAAAACTATATTGAATGCCAATGAATTACAGTAAAATCCAACAAAATATAGTAAGATCCAACAAATTACAATAAAATCCAACAAATTACAATAAAATCCAACAAATTACAATAAAACCCAACAAATTATAGTAAGATCCAACAAATTACAATAAAATCCAACAAATTGTAGTAAAACCCAACAAAGAACAATAAAACCATAGCTTCCTAATAACCTTGGGTAACTTTTTGCCTCATAATTAATTAAAGTACAAAAAATAGTTAGGTAGTCTAGAAGTTAATAAATCAAAATGAAGCAATATTAAAATATAATGAAATTTTCTTTTTTATTCCTTGAATTTTTTCCATGAGACTTTTAACTCAATTCGTCAACATGAAAACTTAAATTCAAAAACTTTAGTGCAAAAATTAAAGTTCAAAAGATTTGAGGTCTTTTGATCTAGTTTTAGGAAATTCCAAAAAAATCCCATCTTTTTCACTTTAAAAACAAATATTTTATAATTTATAGGGTCAAAGTTTTTGAAATTTCTTTTTTGTACCTATCTAGTACAAGATCCTACTGTTCGAAATGCAAGGAAAACAATTATTGAAAGTTTTGAACTTTCGCAATAGAAATAGTAGTTATGAATGTTTTTTGATGGTAAAATGCCTTGGGATTTCAAGGGTTAACTTATAGAGTAGTATTGGATTTTTTTGCTATAAGACTATACTAATAATGAAATTTGATGTTACCACACTGATGGATTTTAAAATGCTATAAATTTATACTCTTGACAAAGTTTTTCATTGTGAGAGAGATCTTTGTAAACATAGTTGGTTAAAATATTTGTCAAGAGTAAAAACTCATAGAATTTTTTAATCAATTAGTGTGGTTAACACTAATTTCATTCTTTGTATAGTTTCCATCCATTTTCTTTTTAGCACATACATTTTAATTGACTCACATGTGATTTTACTATTGTTTGTATAATACAAATTTATAAGACTTAGATTTGCAATTATTCCATGGTAGAAAGGATACAAGTATGTTTGATCTCTAGAATAATTCTTTAATTTCAAGAAAGGGTCCCTTGAAATTGAGTTGAATAAATAGATTAAGTAAAAGTCTTAAGAAATCACTATAATTATAACTTGATATCTTGAATTTAAAAGGAAAAAATCATATGAAAACTATAGGTATTCAATCCATTATTCATTTTAGAAGAAGTTTTCAATTTTCAGTCAAATTTTTTAGTGTTAAATACTAGGCTATGTATTAATAGATCCAACTATATATACGGATATGATTTGTTGACCATGATATTCTATAAATTTTGTTTAGAAGTTACCATTACAACATTCTTTTGAGTTGGATTATATAATACATCTTCATTATTTTGAAAATTTGAACTATCCCTTGATTCTCTTAAGGAATCAAGATGATCCTATGTATTTCTAGAAGCTTAGTAAAATAGAAATAGAAATTAGGAGAAAAAACATGTAATTTTCATTAACATTTAAGAAGAAATCTTTTCAAATTTAAAACAACTTCTCAAATATATCATTACAATATAAATATATATTGTGTAACAAATTAGAAAAAAATTCATGCCCCATAGTGCCCATGTTACGTACACTTGTAATCAATTTGTACATATTCTATCACAATCCAATGATGAGAGTCTTTACGAATCTATTATTGTTTTTTTGTATACATATAAACAATAATTTAAAACTCATAACTAATTCATTTAATGTTCAAATAATGTATGTTTGAGTAAATTAGAATCTTCTTTTTGTTACTAATAAGATCCAATAAAAATTTAAATGTGATCATATTTAATAATATTAACAATACAATTTTGTAGTACATGATGATTATAGGTATATAAACTTTATATAGTAGTCATACTCATCAAATACTTCATTGATAGTATTGAATGCCATAAAATACCATGAATATGCCATAACAATTTAGGATTTAGTTTGAAAACCATGATTGCCAATTTTCATACCATCTCTAGAAGAATCTTAGTTTCAAAGGATTCATGATGTCATATAATGTATCATTGGAAAGAAAGAACAATGCTCTACATGAATCAATTGATAAAAGTATATTGAAGGAGTTTCCATTGTTTGTTACAAATTTTCAAAAGAGAATCTTACCATCTTTAAGCCAAGCACTTGGGATTAATCCTAAAAGGTATGGGGATGCAAAATGGTTATTTATCATGTATTTGACATAGAAGGTATTTAAATTGAGGTATACACTAGTGACAACAATTTATCCCCATGCTTAGCCAATCCAATTATACATGGGACTACCAATTTGAGCATATTGCACTTGTGACACATCTCAAAAGCTACAAAGTGGCCACATATTTCACATGTGTCACTAGAAGAAATGAGCATTCAAATGAACAAAATTCAATTGACGCGAAAATTCATTTTCTGCCAAAAAATGCAAAAACCATATTGTGGCCAACGCAATTTCTACGTTTTCTGGCAAAAAATGAAATTTCGCGTCAATTGAATTTTGTTCAGTTGAATGCTAATTTCTTCCAGTGTGTGATGCCGCATTCAAGCATGATATGCTCTAGATGTTAAAATGATACACTTAGGTTTAGGACTATAGGTTTATTTTCTAACCTTGTGCAATATTTTGTTGGCAATTTAGATGTCGATGGTAAAATCAATGATCTTCCTAATGCCTAAATTTTTTTGTATGTGAATGAATATTTGTATACATAGGAAAAACTTCTAGTATACCTTAGTATATTAACATATTGAATCCTTGCCCATGAAATGGTTGTTGGATTGCCAAATTTGAATCTTACTAAGGATATTAATTATAATTGCATGCTAACTTAGCTTTACACTTGAAATTTAGGATTTCAATTAGATTAGAAATGTTGATGTTAAGATTTGAAACTACTTGTATAACAATTTGAAGGAGAAAATTTAACAAATGAAATTATGTATTAAATGCTTTGGACTTGCCTAAGCTACATGCACCAGACTCTAGCCGGTTCATCCAACATATGTGTGAGGTAAGATTTAAAAAAAGTTGAAAGGTACATTGAAATGAATCACTTTCGTATGGTCTAACCTATTCATCACAAATAACATACTGTGCAACAACTGTTGTAGTTGTGACATTGTAAGATAACATTTTGTGGTGTGCAATGGTAACGTCATTAAGGTAGAAGCACCCATTGTGACACTTCCCCTAAATCTCATGATCTTAAAAGTGGACAGAGAGAAAAATGATGTGCATGTGTTAGGAAATGATTTACGAAACCAACATAATTAATTTTGAATTTTTTTGAGTTTATATGAATATTATATGAATTTTTGGAAAGAACTTTGTAGATGCACCTATTGTGGACACTAGACTAATACCAAAGTGGGCACTGAAACACCACAAAATGACACACTATAAGCTTGGATCATGTGTGGGGGATTGACCACTTCCTAGAAGAGTCACAACTTCTTGAAACCCCACTTGTGTACTTTTTTTTTTTTTTTTGAAACATATGGCCTTCAAGGGCCGCAGCTGGAGTGACACGACTCACCCAAGACAACCTGGTTTCCACTTGCGTTTAGATTTATGTCGGTTTTTAGGTGTTACAGAATGACTGCTGTTACACTTGGGTGCTTCTACAGTACCTTAGATTGGGCATCCCAATTCTCAAGCGGACTAATTATCCACCCATACTAATAAATAACCATTTTGGTATAGTGATAGTCTTCTTAAAAAAACAAACACTCCCACAACACCCTCTCCTGCCAAGCAATTCGTCCTGCAAAGTCCAAACTGCACTTTCGAAGAACTTTCCGTCGGTACCCGTCTTGCGGCGCACCTTTCTCTTCCCGTTCTCTTGACGTTCTCCTCTCGTTCCCCTCATGCGATCTCCCCCGACTCCCTCCACCCAACGTCCTCCACGTCACCGCCGCCCGACCGCCACCCGTTCTTCTCGCCCACTGCTCGCTTTCCTTTTTTCCGGGCAGCGTCCCCAAACGGGCAGTCGGGCAGCAGACGGATCCACCTCTCAGGCTCTCACTACTCACTACTAACTAAAGAGTTACAGTAACTTACTGTCCAGGAGCCCCGCCTACCTTTCCTTCATCACCCGCCTCTTCTGTCTGTTTGTCTGCGCGCCTGCCCACTGCTCTTCTTCGTCGTCGTCTTGATCATCTTTTTTCTTTAGAAGCCGCCAGCCCATTCAGATGCTTATTACTATTAAGTTCCTTCAGTAGAATCTCCTGTGAGTTGTTTTTGAGTTGCGGCAGCAACCAAGCGTCAGCTCCTGCTTTCATTCTCTGGGTCATGCTGCTTTCTGGTTGTGACAGTGGTGAGAAGAGGACTAATAACAATGCGGACCACGAGTTTGGGGAGCGAGTGAGCCCGTGGATATGGCCTGGTGCTTTGGGGGGGTGACTTCGTGGAAGAGACGGAGACGAGGCTTTGGCTTGGGAAGAAGTGGAGAGGGAGGAGATTTGTGGGTGCAGTTGCAGCCTGCTTTTGACATTTAGAATCCGAAGTGGTAACTTGGCCTGCCTGCCTGGCCTTGGGTTGAGGTGAGGTGAGTTTTATCTGTTTGAAGTGGGCACATTTCTCTATTCCTTTGGTTTTGGGTTTTGGTAGGAAATGAGTTTTGGTGGCAAATCTCGGAGGAGCAAATCTCGTAGTATGGAAGTCTTTGGATTGCAAAGGGTTTTCTGAGTGAAATTTGAAGATGTTGGCGAAGGGTTTGCGTGATGTGGCAAGCCCATGCAATTCGACCACTTTTAGTTTCGCCGTTTTAAGATATTTTTTTGAAAATGTTTATTAAAATACTTTTAGGGATATGAGCACCGTTTGTGGTTTGTGTGAAGGTTTGTTTTGGGGAGAGAATGTTTTTTTTTGGTAACAGAGGTTGGTGGTTGTAGCAAATCTCGTAGTCTAGAAGCCTGTGGATCATAGCTTAGGGCTTTTCGTGGCGAAATTGCATGAGACTGCGACCGTGCTATTTGACCACGATTTCGTTTACCTTTTCAAGATACATTTTTATACACATTATAAAAATATTTGTAGGTGCATGAGCACTGATTGTGGTTTGTGTGAAGCTTTGTTTTGGGGGGAGAGAAAGGGTTTTGTATAGAGGGCGGTGGTAGCAGCAAATCTTGTAGACTAGAAGCCTGTGGATAGGATAGCCTTTTGAGGCAAAAATTTGAAGATGGTGGCAGGTTTGTGCATGAGACTGCGACCGTTCTATTTGACCACTTTTTCGTTTACCATTCTAAGATACATTCATAAAAACATTTATAAAAATATCTTTATAGGTATATGAGAGGGTTGCTGTCTTTGGGATGCACCGCTTGTGGTACGTGGGATGGTTGTTGTTTGGTAGGAGATGTTTTTTTTTGTGTGAAGGGTGGTGGTGGTAGTAGAAAATATCGCAGTTCAGAAGCACGTGGATAGCTTAGGACTTTTCTTGTCGAAATTTGAAGATGGTGGTAGGTTCGTGCATGAGACTGCAACCATACTATTTTACCTCTTTTTGTTTACCATTATGAGATACATTTTCGTGAAGATTATTTAATATATTTTTAGGTGTATGACTGGATCTCTTGCCTTTGGGATGCACCTCTTGTAGTTCTTGGGATGGTTTGTGTTTTGGAGGATATGATTCGAAAGAGGTGGTGGCTGTAACAGCAAATCTCGTATGATAGAAACCTGTGGATTGATACATTTTTTCTATTTGAAGTTGGTGGCGTGAGAAATAAGAGTTTTTGCATGAGCCTGCAACCCTATGCTATGCGACCAGTTACCTTCCGACACCTTTCGTTACATTTTTTAATGATTATTTCTCCACTTAAAGTTTCAAGACGCGTACACTAGGTTTTTGAGATTATTTCCTATTCGATAGTTTGGTTTCTCTAAAGTGGAATATGATACACGCATGCCTTGGATTTCATATTTAAAAGAGTGTTGCAACGGAGAAGTTGTCTTTGTAAACCTGTGATTATAGAAACGGCGAAGTCCCTTGGAATCTCGGTCTCATTACTGACGTTAATATTTGAAATTTAGAGAGGCATGCGAGCTTTCTTAGTGTTTTGGGAAGCAAATCAAAGCAGGACTACTGTTGCTCAGGGACGCCACGCCCTGAAATGTACACTTCTGGTACATTTTCTCCGTAGGACATGCACCGGATGGCTCATCACGAGCACCCCTCTCGAGATAATTACTCGATGTCCTTTTCAAATTATTTGCTTTTGTTATGAGTGGTCTGATTTGTGTTCATCTCTTGCCCTGTAACTTACACCCTGCCTGGGGTCCCCAAATAAGAGTTTGCATGAGTTTGCATGTGTAACAAGTGTGCTGCGGTCAATGATGTGTGACAACTGTCCAGGATATTCAAAATTTTATTATTAGAGGAAGTCACATTAAAGATTTGTGACTGTAAAATACTCTTTTTAAACGGGTAACATAGCTTAAAGGTGTTGACAGCGAATTTTGGATTTGGCCTTCATTTATTACACCTGATGAGGTTTGCAATGAGGTTTGGCCTTCATTCTAACATTTAATTGAAAGGGTAACCTAAATTAGTTTGGTGTCTGATGCAGACGAAAAGAGGAGGAGAATACTGATTTTGGATAGAAATTACTGGAGAAACGCCACTGGAGAAGAGCCATGGGAGTTTTCAACGAAGAGTTTGTGGTTGTGCGGAGGGGCTTGAACCCAGGGGACCCAAGCGAGATTACCATCAATTGTCCCGATAAAGTTGGACTTGGCTGTGATCTCGCCCGGATAGTATTTGAGTTCGGCCTCAGCGTGACGAAAGGAGGTATGTTGTTTGACAGTTTCTCACATGACCTAGAAGCTTCTAGAATAGCTATGGTAGATTGTACTTTATGCGTCCAACTTTATGCTTTGTAGCCAATTTGCAGGAGTGTGCCTTCGTTGGGAGATCACACAATAGAGCCTACTGGAGAGATCACTTTCGTTTCTAGAGCCAAACCATCCTGAGATCAAATTTTTATCTCTGAATGTATTCGATGATATCTTAATGCAATCATTCAAAGTGGGAGGTTGTAGGCCACTAGTGGAAAGGGACGATAGATTTCCAATGGAAGATCATTGACCGCAATCGTTTCTCCAAGTCATGCTTACCCTTAACGTGCTAATTGAAGGCCAACCAAGTGTTGATTGAAAGAGTTGAGTTACTGTTGGTAACAGGGGTTAGTCACTAAGAGACCGGATCCAGTCCTTCAATGTTTTTGTTGACTGGACCAAAGAGCAGGAGGCTTTGCACTGGCAAAATCGAAATTTACAGTGAATGTGAGGAAGTTTGAGGAGGACCTTACTGGAACAGAGAGCTAGTGCTACAGGGACAGAGCCTCTCCTAGCGTTGCTGCTTGGTCTCAATGCGATTTTTTTAAATGAAGGCTTAGATATGTTTTCTTTTACAGATATGTCAACAGATGGTCGCTGGTGTTTTGTTGTGCTGTGGGTGATACCGAAAGCAAGTCCTTTATCGGTGCGTTGGGCTTTGCTGAAAGAACGTATGGAGTCTATCTGCCCGTCTGCCCTAGCTTCCATGTTACCCCCTATGGCCCCTCCTGTGCCTGTGTCGAAGAGGGTTCTGATGCTGCAGGTCTGTTCGTCTGATCGGACTGGGCTCCTCCATGGTACTGAATTACTTCCACTTCTTAAGGTCTGGTATGGAGGTCCTTTGTACTTGATAATATTGGTCAATCCTTTTTTATAGCATTGATTATATGTGGTTGTCTTCATGTTTTTTCAAAGCTGAATCTCCTGTTGGAACGCAGTTGTTAGTTCTAATTGAATATGCACGATTGGTTTTCCAGATGTTGCACAAAAACTCTGGGAGTTGGAGTTGACTATCCACAAAGTCAAAGTATCAACCAGTCCAGATGGAAAAGCCATTCACTTGTTTTTTGTCACTGATAACAGGTACCACTGCCGCTGCTCCTAATGTCAATCTCTTTGGCAGTGGGCACTTGGCAGGCTCTTACCTTCCATTCTCACTCTAATTGTTAGATGATAAACTGCGATACTAGAAATAAAAGTCCACATTGGAACTTAATAGTTGATTATAGTAATTTCAAATCATATTTCTATTATTCGGAATCTAGGGCATGATTTCTTCTTTCTATTGGTTCGTTTTATGTAATGATTTATTTTCAACGCCTGTAGGTCTGGAAGCAACCGCGTTTGCCAGTTGGGCCCTTTCTGATTTTCAACCTTCGTGTATTTAATGCGTGTTTTATTGCATTTTTTCTTTTCCTTTTTTCCTCAGAAACGTTCTGCCGTGGAAGACTAGGGCGGAGGAAGTGAAAAAGCAACTGAAGGAGTTTTGGGGGGATGTGTGTTCACTTTGTGAGATTAATCTTGCTGGTCCGGAGTGTGGGGGCTTGACTTGCTATCCCCTGCCTGCTTCAGTGACCAAAGAAATCTTTTACGACGATCCTGCAAATTTTGAACACGATCACTCTAGAGGTGAAAAGGACCACGCCAGAATAGAAAATTCATCCAATCGAGTTGTGATGACTATCGACAACAAGACAAGCCCCGTTCACAGCCTGCTTCATCTTTCTTGCAAGAGTCGGAAAGGCTTGTTGTATGATTGCCTTCGTACAGTGAAGGACTTTAACTTGAAGGTGAGTGTTGAAGTTTCAGTCTATGCTCTGATTACTTTTCTTTAGGTCCCTGGCTTTGAAGATAGCATTGCTTTTCGAACCTTCCCTTCATGCTGGAGACAACCGAGACCTTTTTTTGCATATGTATATCTTGGAGTTGAACATTTCCTTGTACTTACAGTCATGCTCATACGTTTTAAACGTATAGTTTAGAGACTTACCACTCTAGAGGAAACGAGAGGGAAGGCAAAGAACTGAAAGTATGTTATTTCTCTATTAAGCAAGTGACTACCACACTCAAAGAATGGCAAGATCAAGGAGTCCTTGTAGGCATGCTTTGGGCATTGGATGTGGCACATGAAAGTTGACATGACAATGAAGAAGCACATTAGAAACGTCCAAGCAAGTTATTCCAACGTTTCAATAATATTAAGATTATGGGAGTTAGAAGTTTCATCGGTGAATGCTAGCATTGCTTTCTTAGTTTGACTTTGAATAACGTCATGATTAATATGATCTTAGATTGAATTCTAGTTAGAATGATGTTATCTTTAGTGTAGCTATAACTACCATCATTTGGATGTTAGACTAACATTCGAATAACTTGCCCTGGAAGTTTCTGATGCAAGTGCTCTTTGGGGCACTATAGTCTGGAAGTCCATGAAATGGAGAAAACGAAAACCTCTCATGTGGACTTCACCTGGTGGAAGTGTTGTTTTAGCTGTGTGAATTTTTTGTTGCACAAATTTTAGCCAAATGGTTAGAAGAGGTTCTTTTTGGCTCATTTCATTGGAGGGCGGTTAGTCAATTTGCCACGATATTTGTAGTAAGTTTAACAATGTATCAATTATTGTAAATATTGTAAATATTGCTTCAAGTTAATCAACGAGTTTGGAAATTTCTGCCAAAAGTAAAGGGTTAAGCAAATTTGCTATAAAAAACAATCACTGCTCTACTGTAGTGTGGTATCACCCTTATTACTTGCTTTTGAATTAACAACATGGTGTGCGGGCGAATGTATACAGGTAGCACATGGGCGAACCAACATGCTGGAGAATGGTAGCTCCGAGCTTTGTGTGTTTGTGTTGGATCCCAATGGTCACAAGATTACCGACATCCAAGAGCAGAAGGCGCTGGTGCAATGCATGGAAGAGGAAGTGGGGCATCCTGTTCGGATTAAGGTGGGGACAAGAGGGACTGACACAGAGTTACTTGTTGCGACTCCTATTGAGAAGTGCGGGAGAGGTCGGCCGCGGGTGTTATATGATGTTACCTTGGCTCTGAAAATGCTAGACATTTGTATTTTCAAGGTAAACCTCTCATTTTAATCAATTATTTAGTGACCAGTTTTTGCTCTTCTAGATATCTTTTACAGTTCTAGATATCACCATCCTTGTTTTCCTCTCCATAAAGTAGAGATTTCAGTAACATTAGATTCTTGCAGGAACTTTTAAATGCCTCTATGATGAATGGGGAGGGCTAGCTTTGGTCACTGTGATCATATAGAGGTCTCCCTATTCATTTTCATGGGTATCATGGGGTGACCTCTATACAATCAGCGTCACAAGGGACCTTTCCCATTCATCATCGCTCTTGTGCTTCTTAATGATCATAAATTATTCTAATTGGGTGAAGGGTTATTATTGAAGTGTCTTCGTTTTAGTGCTATTTCAGCGTTCTCTAGTGTCTTTACAGTACTAAAATTGTACTGATTCAATTGGTTTAATATTGAAACAATTGATAATTTGTTGGGAGGAACTTATATGGTGGTTATAACTATAGGGAGACCTCAATGAATCAAGAAGAATTGCCCTTTATGATGTCTAAAGCTCTCTGAGAAATCCCAATGAAAAGTCTATTATGACCTTTGTTTCTCAGAATTAATGTAGTCTCTTATTGTTTGGTGAACTGGAAATTCTCTCTGAAATAGTGTGTAATGCAAGGTAGGATCCCAAAAGTTTACCCCAAAATATCCCCAAAGTAGCGTATGTAGACTTTGAAAAGTGTGCACAGTTTTAGAAGATCCACTTCTTCAAATTCAATCTATCATAACTTTTGCATAACTTTTACATATTATATTGGAATGTCATCCTTGGACTTCTCCCAATTTGTTTTTATGTGATTTGAAATGAGAACTCCCGGCACACAATAATGGTTGTCAGATATTCGCTTAGTTTCAGTTGATACTACCCTAACTGAAATGGTCTTTTCTGTGTTGCAGGCTGATATAGGGAGGCATGCTTACAACGATAAACGTTGGGAGATCTACCAGTTCCTGCTTGTGGATAAAGAAGAGTCATCTTTGACTTGCAGCCGTATGCGCAATCTGATTGAAGATCGAGTTCGAAACATCTTGGTGGGCTAAATGAAATCCAATAAAATGCAGCCCTTGATCTATTCCAATGCCTTGATGGACTGTGGTAGAGATGGCCTCACTAACTTTGGCATGTACTCCTGGATCTATTGCAAAGCCTTTGGGGACTCTGGTAGAGATTTCCTCACTAACTTTGGTAGGTACTCCTGGATCTTTTTAAAGCCTTCGGGGGCTGGTGGATTATTCCTCAGACTTTGGCAGGTATGTGGCTAGCACCTGCGGTCACGACAGGTAGACTGGAAACAAGTGCACGTAGTTTGTAGAAATTCTTTAGGGCAATTTTTTCTGTGGCTAGGTGCTGGTATCTGTACTACGGTGGAGGTAGATCACAGTTCCTAGGCCAACTATGTGATTGTTGTTGTAGGATCCACTTTCCTTTAATGTTCCCCGTGTACATTTTGTATATTATACCCCGAAGAAGCATAGCTTCAAAACTGAGGCCATGTGCGATCAAACCTTAGTGGCTTCTACATGTACTCTTAGTAAATTCAAGTTTGTCGGCAAGGGCAAACAAACCCTTATTCAATCTACCTCCTTAATCTGACTATTCGGAAGACTGTCATATTGAAGGTCAGAATGTGAGACAAGTATCAGTTGTAAATTTGCTACAGTCAATGATTGTGTTATAAGTGTGCAAGATATTCAAGAGTCTCATTGATTGATTGTAATGGAATTTGCCAAGGTGAAAGGTGGTGGATGACATCAACTGCTGGTTGTGAAACTTGGTGAGCTATTTTTTTTGGTGGAGAAATTTTCTCCCTAAATGCCCCATATATTTTTTTTAGCTTCTTGGAGTTTGCTCAAAATCAAAGAAAAAGTCGAAGTTTTGATAAGTTTGATCAATTTTAAGAAAATTGTAGTTGTTTGCAATCAAACTAGATGTGTCCTAGATCACATTCGAAAAAACATTAAGGCAATATCACTTAATATCATTTATGGATTGAATTGAAAGATTATAATTTTTGATCTAGAGTGTAGAAATGATTGGATGTCAAATTTAAAATTGAGGTTGAGAAAGAAATTGAGGTCAAAGTATCTAATGTGCATAGCCTTAATCAATTTGTAGCTTCTAAAAATCAACTCTACATTTTTTTAAAGTGAATTTCAAATGTGATTTTTTCTCCAATGTTTAGTGTATTTGAGCTCTTCTTTGATACTTAAAAATCAAGATTTGCAATGGACACCCTTGTATACAATCACAATTTTTTTTTAAATCAAACTTTTGATGTTTAAAATAGACTTTCAAAGGATATTTAATTTAAAAAGAAAATATAATTGTCACACTTGTTGCAAATAGTAGAATGTTTAGATATTTAAGTATTTTTCTTAGTAAATCAAGAAGAATTTCAACACACCAAAGAATGAGTTACCTAAATAATGTTTCATAAATGATGTATGCAAATGCCTTACAAGGTTTCAATGTTTTAGTGGTACGATCTAAGGTTTAGGCAACATTTACTCTTGAAGAAAGGTCTTGAAGTAGTTTGAAATTTTAAAGAATGTGTGGAAGAAATTTCAAGAAATTTTGATTGTGTAGATTGCGAAATATTTACATTGAAAGTAAAAACTACAAATTTTTTTGCACCTTGCTTGATTTTCTTTTTTTGGCTTTGAATCTTCTTAACTTGTACTACTCATTTTGAATTTCTAGTTTTTTATGTTTAAGAATTGAGTTGAGAGTTGAGAAAATGAAATTAAAAAAACACATTGGATTTTCATTCCCAAAGAGATATTGTTATGTAGAAGTAGATACAAGATAGAAGGAAAATTAAACCATTGATAGTTCTAAGATGGAATTGAAACACACTAATCCCAATAGTAAGATGGTTCTAGTGAACAAACTAAACAATGGGGAACTTTTTTTCTTCCTCAAACTGTGAAAATTGAGTTCAAAAATGAATTCTTCAAGTTGTTATTAGAAGAAGATGCTATGAGTGCTTGAAAAACAAGACTCCCCTTAATTTTCTCACTGCTAGTCCAAATAGAATGAATCAAAACTTTCTATTTAGGCAAAAGTATTTTCTATGAGTAAAAACATTTTTTTACAAGAAATTATGTCTTTTCTTTTGTGTTTCTTGGTGAAGTATTTTTTGAGCTTAGGGTGCGATAACTTTTTCTCTTGTGCATTGATTAATAAAAATTATATCCTAGGAAAGACAATGTGCATTTTTATCTTCAAAAAGTTTTAAGAATTAACATCGAAAATTGAGATCATAGGGGCCTACCCAAACCTTCAAGTGTCCTCCCAGGAGACACTTGGAACTTTAGGGTTTAAACTAGGATGCTAATGTCCCCTATTTATGAATAATTTGGGTTTTTTCTAAAAATTCACTTAAAAAATTCATAGAAATTATAATTTTAAAAAAAAAATGTTTCTACTTTCATTTTTAAACTAAAATTTGTCTTCCTAGACAAAGGACATGTGTGGCCCTTATTATATTTCTAAAATATTTATATTTTTTGAAAACATAGTAATATATGTTTTCATTCTTCTTTTTTGAATTAGCAGTTGAAAGTACCTACAAACTCACAAAGGGGTTTTATGTTGTACTCAACAATTTTTCTTACATTACCTATTTAGTAAGTAAACAATATAATTTGGGAAGTAGATAGAAGGAAATGCACTAAGATAGGAGGCTCTTCAAGTGTCTGGGTTCTAATTGCAAATCCTATCTAGGAATGAATGACATATTGTTTGAAATATCTATTACTGTCAAAGATGAGTTAGGTAGGCTTAAATGGACACTTCAAGAGCCTCCTACCTTAGTTGGGGATATCCATTCTTGGTTTATCCTCTAAAGACCCAAGGAATTTTTTCCATTACAAAGTAATAAAAAATACCATTTCTACTTTGCAAAGAGCAAAGAATTGAATTTTTTTAATTTTTTGCATATCCATCCAAGGGATCTTTCACTCTAATGGTATGAGAATGAACGGGAGAAACTTTAGAAACTTTGACTGCATAGATTGCAACAAATTTGTGTTGAAAGTGAAGAAAACAATCTTTTTGCTTCTTGTGATTAGATTCCAAGACTTTGAATATTTTTAACTTGAAATTTTTGCACTAGACAATTTGATTTTTGATTTTTTTATCTTGAAGAATTGAGTTGAGAATCTAAAAAAATTTGAAAATAACAACTTCATTTTTAGTCTTCTAAAAGTTGTTAAGTGGAAGTACATATGAGATAGAAGGAAAAACTAAATCATTGAAAGCTCTAAGATGGAATTGAAACACACTAATCTCAATGGTGAGATTGTTCCAACAAGCAAATTGAACCTTGTTGACCTTTCTTTTTTTAAATTGTGAAAACCAAGTTAAAAAACAAACCCAATCACTTGTTTCCTTAAGAAGATGCAATGGTTGTCCATAAAAGAGGAAGCTCCAAAATTTTTACATCACTAATTGAAATAGAATGAATCAAATAAATTTTAAAGAGTATGTTAAGTCTTTGCCTTAAGATTAAATGTAGATTGAATGTAGATCCTAGGTTTAGAAAGCTAACCAAAAGAGAAAAAAAGACCCTTCTAACACTTGAATAGAACAATGATATTGAATAAGTCATGGAACATCACCATTTCCCCCCTTTTGTTTCTTACACTAGATTGAGATTTTATTCATCATATTAAAAAAAAGGATAAAAGATTACGAATGTATGAATTCTAATCACTTTGAGTTTCCTCCCTAAATTGAGCTATTGGGCCTACCTATGCAACTTTGAGCTATCATAATTGCATACAATCTAATGACACCAAATTTCTTCAATGACCCCAAAATAGAGATTTGCTCCTCACCTTTGCATCTCCAAGCCACAAGAAGGGTCAAATCTTTTTCGAGCTCAAATGGAGCTATAGATTTTTTGACCCCATTCTGCAACTAAGCATTGTAAGAGTGGTACCGAAACCTCAATTTAGAACACAAACAACTCAATGTGATTTCAGTGTACCATACCTTGCCATACCCCACAATAAAGTTGATAAAATGAAAATGCAATATAGAATAAGAATTGAAAGACGGACAAAATGAAGGGCTACATTTCATGACATACAGGATAACAATTGTTATGTACAAAGAGAACATGCTGAGTGCATTGAGAATTTCATGTGCCCCCTTTGAGGGGCAGTGTCGTTAGCAAGGATTAAGAGGAATTCATCCATATAGCATTAATTTTCGTACATACACACCACTCCGATGCCATCGATGCATGGCTACAGGTATACATGATTGCAGTTTCTCATTAAATCACTCTACTATTGCAGTCCAGGAAAAAGCAATTCCAGTCACAAGAAAAAACATTGACTCGATAAGATTGATTCAGCAAAAGCTTCAACAAACTACCACAACTACCTTTCCATGCACAACGATCAATCCGTTACCAGGATTCTACATAAGCCGTTTCCCTGGTCTCGTCAGCACACTGTTTTGACGTACACAAAAGTTATATATAGAGCCTGAGCGAAAAATACACCGCCAGGCGTAATATCCTTGCCTGGAATGCTTGGAAACCCAATTAGCTGGAATGATTGCTGATGAGTCCCAACTCTTGAGCATCAGCGTGAAAGAAGAATCCCGGTTCGGGCACAGACCCCCAAGCGCGTACTCAAATATCCATCCCACAGCTTGTAATTCGCTCCACCTTTAACTCTGTAAGATTCAGAGAACGGAACTATGATGAAAACCTTACGGAAAAGCAATTCCTCGCACGAAAAAGCATGTGCTGACAAGAATACTAAGAACCTAAAGCTCAGAATTCTCCTGTTGGCACCGAAGTATAAGTACCTGGAATTGACAAGCATTTCCATCGTAGTTAAATCTTCATCGACATTTTCACCTCAAGATCAGTATTGCTCCTCGGCAGATATAAGTGCTGCATAGGACTGGTTCTCATCAGTTGTAGCCACCCTTTGGCCAGGTGCACCGGCTGGACGCATATGTACGTCTACATGGGCTGGCTTTTCGAGATTGAAAAGGTCAAAGAGTTGGTCTCTCTTTTCTCTGATTTCATCTGCAGGTCCGTCCCAGGAAGTCTCGCCGATAATTTCCAATCCCACTTCCACAGCCTCAGGTCCCAGGATTTCATCACCGCTTTGGATCAATAATAAATACACTTGCTCCGCACAAAATTTCCTAACCTGTAACCCCGTTACACACACCAAACGTTACATAGCTTCCATGGAATGTCTCACACAATGGAAAGCAAACTGTACAGGTCTGAGTTAACTGATGCTGTACCCTCGGGTATCGATAGCCCATAAGCATGAGAAGCTGGCCAAGCGCATGACTTCGGGCCGTCTCAGGCCATAGAGCGAAGTGGCTGAACACATTAATAGCTGCCAACAACTTGGCAACGTCTCTACATCCTTTAAGATCGCTCTTGATGAAATCCAATATCTCCGTCGCAAACTTATCCTCGCAAGGCTGCGCAAGATCCCAATGTCGTTGTGAGTTACGTCTTGAGCAAGTAGTTAATCAGGTTTATTTTTGTATTGCAACAAGTTCGATACTAGTTTTATCAGTTTTGTTTGAGGTTGAAAAAGGTTAAGTTCATGATAAGTCACAAGGAACGAAAGATTGCAGTTATCAGGTGATATTTAGACTGAAGAGTCCTCGAGGCTCACTTTGGAACGTGAGAAAACTCCTTTGCAAAATAAAATATCCAGCGTCTGCAGCAAATAAAAAAAATCCATCAGGGGAAATACCAACCAGGATCACCTTGTAATTACAATGCTGAAACAATGCCTTTGCAGTTTCTGAATTGTCTGAATAGATTGAAAGTTCAAAAGTAAGTTCCAATTCCAGGAATAAGGCAGGAATAATATGGCAGTACCTTAAGAGCTGGTACTATCACACGGTCAACACCTCGATTATTCTTCAAAAGCTCAAGCACTTCTCCGCCAAGCCAGATAGAGCTAGGATCGGTCAAAGCCCCAATGCCACTTCCTGTAGGTGGCACCCCTTGAAGAAATTCAAAAAGAGCCTGAGAAGACACTTTGCCTAGTGAATCTGCTAGGCCTCCTACAGAAATGACTACTCCAGATAAAAGGTAAGGTCGATACTCAGGGAACTTAAGAAACTGCACAAACCGAGGGAAGGAAACTCCGGGAACCTGCAGGATACCAGGGTAATGAAATTATATTACACGCGTAGCACTATATTCAAAATTTTCTATCGCATAACATTCTCGTCATTCAGGTAAATGAATAATAAACAAGCAGACGCTTCAGTGTACCGCAGCCCATAATAGTGAAAATTAATCCAAAAGTCAGAATACGCACTGCCCAATTCAGGTTTGGGTCGTTCGGAACAATCTTCTCCAGTGCTCTCTTATGAGGTATCTGGTCGAGGTTCACTAGATCGCTATTCAGAAGGTGCTGCAATACACGTCCAGCCACGTCCCTTACACGGTCAATCTTCTCCACTGCCTGCTTAGCCAAACCTCCGACTACTTTCACAGAGATCTCCTCATCAAAAAGAGGTCCAGACCTCGCTGTTGTCAATCCACTGGATTCAGTCTCTCCGGTAGAACGTTCGGATTCTCCATTTGTCCATTCTGCATTGGTCTCTAAGCAAAGAAGAAATGAACACCGTTTCAACGCATCCATAGCGGCTTCCCGTACCCATGATCCAACGTCTCCTCTATTGTCTATAGCATAGTCGTCCAACGCCTTCAACAGGACTTCCATCACTTGCTTTCTGACTACCGGTCCCAATTGCTTATGTGACACAGGAGCAGCAAAGGGAGATTTCAATTTCGATAAAGATTCGGCAGGACCACCATACAGAATTTCACAAACAGCAGGTAAACTACGCACAGCATTCACTCGTGTTTCAGCATCCTGGTCCTCCAGTCTCTCCTGCGTTTCCACATCATAATTGAATTTTAAAAAATTATACAAAATTAAGGAGTAAGTGTCAAACAAGCCATTGAATAAACGTTTAATCATGAATAGTCAGGTCTTGATAATTGCCATCGAGAAGGATACGTGATCACACCAAGTAATGTCTCTTACAATGTAGTGCGCTAGACTTCATAGCACAACCATTCTCAGTTATGAACCGCTTATCCCCCAGTAAGGAGTTGCATCAGAAATTTGTTAGAATTGGCGTCCTCCGATTCATGAGCGCAGAGTAATATTTGAGTCCACGAAGACAGTATTCCTACTCTATTTGTCACTGAACTCTTTATCAGAATAGGACAGCTACTCTCCTTGCAACAGCTTTGACTCTCTTTGGGAAGGTTTAAGATCAGACGGCATAACTTGTGAAAACATGCAGTCAAGTTAAAATAAACTCAAGTTTTTAGTAGTACGTGGATGCAAATATGAACTAAACTTTCAATTCCCCAGAATCGTATAATTCTAAAAGTTTGGCAGCGAAGATGCAAAACTCACCTCAGGGATAGTAGCTGCGCAAAGAGCATCCAACACATCCTTCCACAAAGGAGCCAGAAGCTCAACTGGTAGGGCACTGAAGGCAAGCGCAGCACCCCTTTTCGCAGCCGGATTTGGATCAGTCCTCAGTATTTGAAGATACTTCCCAGTAGACCTTGAAACTGAAACGTCACTTGAAGGCAGCAAGTAGCTGCGGAAAAATGGTCCAAGACCTGCCACAGCTGCTGCCTACACATTGTAAAAGGAAGTTGGATCACTTGAAATGGCTCAAGAGCGTATTTCGTGAAAATAAACAGAAGAACTAGAGAACGGTTCCTACAGATAGTCTCGATAAACCCCCAAATCCCAGCTCTTCCTAAGTGGGCACATTACTGTCGATGCATGTCAATGAACCATGTGTCAGGCAACAAAACTCACCTGAATGTCACTGTTGGGATGCTTCAGATTCTCATCAAGAGAGTCATGCAGTGTCTTTTGACTCTTGGCAGATAGAGGTATTCGAACTTTGGCAGTAAATTCAATCAACCGGGAAACAGCAGATCGCATTATCTCCCCACCTTTACCCCTGTAAAGACGAGCTTTCTCAATTGCAGGTACTGCACCCGCAATGACTTTCTCTCTTTCTGTTGCATGGAACGATATATCAGATTCAAAAATAGACAAGTAAATATCTCATATACACGTGTATATTTTACAAAAAAAATTTATTTCGCTTTCTAAATTCTAACCGAAGGGTGCAATTTACCAAGGCAAGCTCAGCACAGAGGAGCACATCTACATCTGAAACAAAGTACTTACCGTCATATATTGGAGTATTTTTCACTTCAATTTCGTTAGTTGTTTGGACCATCCCAAATAGAATGAAACAAATTTCAGATAATCGAGTTTTGATGTTTAAGAATGCAAAAATTTAGATGGCCCATGTACAGATTGATCAATATGTTCTCGGCCAACTGTAAAAAAGATCAAGCAACCTCTTTCAAAGGCATACAGATTTCTCGGCAGAGACCATTGATAATAATTCTGAATTTCCAATTCTTCAACTCCTATGTCCCTCACCTGGCGTTAATTGATGCCCACAATCGTGCAGTGCGCGAATAACTTCTGCGGTTGCAAGTACAGCACCATGACGAAGACTGAGCTCAGGTGAGAGGGTCCAGGGCAGAAGCATGCCCAACACAGCCGTCTCGAAATATTCTGGATCATATTTCACAAGTGCTGCGAGAGCCTCCGCTGCTAATTCACGTAGTGACCTATCCTAAAACAAAGTCAAAGTATAAAAAATGAATAAAGCCTTTATGAATAGAAACATACGTAAAGGAACAATAAGGAGGTACAGAATTCAAACTGCAAGAATGAAAAATGTTGCATGAATACGTAAAATATCTCTTTTCAAACTAAAAAGGAGAGATGGCAAATCTTCCTCGGCTTAATGGTCAAGCTGAGGGAGCAGAATGATATCAAAGCACCGTGCCATAAACAATATCGACAGCAGTGTTGAGTGATCCATCTTGGAAAATCGGCTCAGAAAGATGTTTAAATTGGCCTAAAATTCATGCATAACGAAGAAGAAGCACAGATGTTTTACCCAATGACGAATCTTTGTGTTCAGAAGGTCAGCAATAAAATATGGTCGATACTCATCGAACTGGGCAATAAAGGGTCCAACAATTCGATAAGAATTGCTTCGTGAACCGAGAGAAAAATAATCTGCTGCATTGACAATATCTATTCCGTGCAAGAAGTCTCCTTGTCTTCCCACACCTTCTTGAAAAGCTGCTGCTGCTGCTCTCCTGCAATTTACCTATTTAAATATGATGTTAAGAGAAAGTTATCAGAGCAACTCCTGTATATCTCAATTTAGCGTCATACAAAGGCCCCGACGAAGTAAGATGTTCTGGCCCAAATCAACAGCTAACTTCATAGAACGCAACAAAGATCCTCCGTAGGTCTTGTCTTCGTGTATAACTTTGAATATGCAATTTAATAACATCCACCAGTTGCGTTGTCTCGCAGATAACGATGTTATCAGTGCGAGGTTCGGCAACTAGATGAGGAGAGTGCTTCGAAGAACTCAAAAGGAAGACGTCTAGCACATATTATAGCTTCTACAGATACGTATATGTAGAAGAAGATGGTTGCCAGAGGAGTAAAATACCTCACGATCATAGCAAGCGGTGGTGAGAAGAGCAGGGGCCAAAACTTGAAAATGAGGGTTCATGATTGCTGAAGAATACGCTCTCACAAATGCCCAGCATACATATGCCGCTGCATCTCGAACATGGGATCCAACACTATGAGGTCCCCTTCGCACATCGTAGTGGAGAGCCTGGTCACCAAACACAGAGAACCTAATCAAATAAGAAAGTGACATAACGAACCAGTTTCCTCCCCTCAGTGGAACAAATCTTTACATTATGGAACCTAGTCTTCCAATATATAACAAAGTTTTCTTCGCAAACACTCTACAAGCTTGCATTATCCCACGAAATCCAAGTACTAGAAAAGCAGGTATTTATGAAGCCTATGGCAATGAAAAACTTGTAAGCTAGATATTCAAGGGACTCTTACCTTAACAATTACAGGGCATACTGCAGGCAAGCGTTCAGGAAGCAGAAGACCCCTGCGTGTCAGCTCAGCAAGGGCCAAGCATCCCCCATGCCATGCTCCGTCTCCCTGTATGTTACAAACTATTTTTTACGCTATCAAATTACGTTCTCTAAAACGAAAATGGTCAGGCAATACTTCTGACAGACAGACAGACAGACAGATAGATAGATAGATACTGTAGTAGTTCTTTACTACACTGTCTCGCAATGCAATGACAATGCTCAATGAAGCATATCATAAGAAGCATGTTCTGGCTGAGCACCCTAAGAGTTCAGATAATTTACCTCGGTGGGTTGAAAAAGATCAAGAACTGAAGCCACCACATCATCAGCAAATGAAAGAGATAAGCGACCAGTCACTCGTCCCACACCCTTGGCAGCGGACCAGCGCACGACAGTATCCTGTTTGTCCACAAAAGCGAATCAATACTCATTGAACTATTTTACATCCCAAATTAGGACATCGTTTATCATCATTTATCATCGTTCATCAGACCTTAATGAACAACTCAAGATGCTTTTGCCCCCAAGAAGTAAATGATAATTCTAATTGCAACTTTTACAATTCCATTACTCTGCAAGAAATTGCGATTTAAATCGCTCTTCGTGCAACATGACAGCTCTAAGTAATTCATTGTTAGGAAAAAATTTCAAATGAATGAAAGAGACAAACGGGGAGTCACCAAATCGTTCCTGGAGAGGTGCTAACACAAAGCATCAAATCCAAAGCTTACTTTATCTCGAAGACCAGCCAGGAGAAACTCGATCACTTCCTCCATTATTTCCGGGATTTCAATGTCCTCCTCTGAAACTTCAGAGTCGACAGCCGAACTGCCCAGGCCTCCAGGAGCTACGATATTATCATCTTTAGAATGCACAATATCAATGTGTATTTTTTCACTAACAGCGGTAAGATTCTGAATGAGAGAACGACTTCCACGCTGCCATTGCCACAACACAGTTAGCACTACCGACTCTAAAGATATAAATTACGTACCAGTGAGAACGATGAGGCACAAGACCATTATATTGAAAAATAAAAAATTCAGTTATTCTTCAAAGCATTAGCCCTGAACAGGAAGAAAGTGTCATTAAGACCCAGCAGTTAAGACTAGATCTTAATGATACCAATTCTTGATTAGCTTCCCAATCTGCTCCAGCTCTGATAGATAGTGGGGATAGATGGATAGCTAAAACATTTTTTAGAGGTAGGTAGGTGGCGATTGATAGGTAGTTAAAACAGGTACCATGTAACGCCACGAGGCAACTCGAGGAGGTAGATATGTGTTGCCAATACGTTGAATCAGTTTCACCAACAGCTTACGAAGTAAAGGACTGCGAATGGCTTCTTGAGACCTTGCCAACTTAGAAGCTTCCTCCCATGCAGATGGAGCAACATCCAGCAATATGTCACGGCCTCCAACCTTGCAACCATTTCCAACCATTTTCAACCATTTTCAAAATTTCAACCTGTTAAGTTGTCATGAAGGGAGGGTGAGGAAAAACAAAAACCATAGAACATTTACAGAACGATCATCGCTGAAGGTCCAAAATAGCTGTATATATAAGTTCGAAGATGGTAAACCATAGGAAAATTTTCATAATATCCCTAGGACATAAAAAAGAACCAGCAAGCTTAAGTAAGGCGCTATGTAAAGGTCAACCTTAAATATGGCAGCAATAGCCATAATCACACCAGGAACTAAAAAGACGCCCACCATACCATCAACTGGTGCAGATAGAGAATCGTGAGTCCATGCCATAAAACTGCAGACGTAATAGAAAGTCAGTGACGGTCACATCTGATGATTCTGAAACTAACTTCCCTCCAACTCATACACGTACAGACAAGACTCACTTCACTTCAGCACTAATAGCAATGATTCACAACCAGTTCCTTCCCTCAACTCAATGAAGTTCGAGGGATAAGAAGCAATGTCAGGACAATTTGTTATGCTACAACATATTTTTTCCAACATTTGAAATACAGGGAAATAACCATACCGTCTCAAGGCACCACGCATGTCAGGTCTGGTCAATAAGCGCGACAAGAGGACACCAGCCATCTCCCTTGTCGGTCCTGGGTTTTCCAAATGAGCAGTACATATTTTTATCATTCTCTGTACCAAAGGAGGAGGTTCGTCGTGGCCAGTAAGCCCGGCATCTGCTGCTCTTGAATCAGCTAGGGAAGTATCAACTGAGGCCAAGTCGAAAGGTATCAAGACCAGAATGGAAAGCCATAGGAGTAAACAACATTTCGTTTCCCATTCACCAGTACTCTCCTCCTTCAAGATGCTGCCAACGGTAACCTGAGTCGCATATTCCACACAAGAGCTGATCAAGAATGCCGACAAATGACGCCAAGTTCTACAACGTGATAAGAACAATAAACATTATAAAAAAGTTCAGCACTTCCTTAGTGAAACCTCCAACTGCCAATGGCCATGACTGTAGCAACTTGCAACTATTTTGCATTAAACGATCTGGTACATCTACGGTCGATCAGATCGAATCGTTGAACCCTAAAATTTAGGCACACAACAAAGATTCAAACTGAAGTGAAAAAGAGTAGGGCAACCATATTCTGGATGAAACCATCGAACAATGAAACTGAGATGATGCTTCGTAACAATACGCTCAAATGATACCATTGAACAATCAAACTCTAGATGACACCATGTGATAATGCCTCCAGATGGCACCATTGAACAATCGAAATCCGAGTAACTAAAATCAACCAGATTTGAAGGCCTCTCAAAGGGGTCACCGAATAAACCCTACCTCTTCTTCACATTGTTCAAGCAAACCAACTGCGAGCTCCAAATCGGCTGCCTGATGTGGAAAGAACTTGACCACAGTTTTATAACTACAAACGGTCATCAAAGTGTGTATTAAAGAACATAGTTTCTTCACCACCTGCGATGTTCACCACAATCACACACGGTTAGAATATTTTCAAGAATGAATAATGACTACTCTGTAGTGCAGATTTACAAGCCTCCAATAAACATAACATCGCTGAATCAACGATCACTTCGAGACCAGTTTTCATTTCTTTCGTGGCATGACATCATCCGAACTAGGATAAAAAAACCTTCACAACTAATCTGAAGTCAAACATACCTACAATGCTGCAGGTTCTTAGTGCACAGTGCTGTCAACACACCTGTAATTGTGACTTCTCCAACTTGTTGCCGTTCGATTCGATAACGATTGATCTTACAAGACCCATGACAGGAGTAATTATGCTTTCTAATAGAGGCTCCAGCAGTTGCCCCTGCTCTTGATACTTCTCCACCTGCGAGTCCCAAACACAGCCGGAATATGTGACACTTGCAGAAGTTGGTCTACTTCACAGTTAACTTCGTACTGACTTCCAAATTATACTTTCTTTAACCAGGGTAAACTACGAGGACCTAATAGCATAACACGCTTCGCATGAAAAATTCTGGAGGTTTCACTAGCAGTGCGATACCAAGGTCATCCGACTAATCTCAACCACCTAGCTGATACTTTGAAACTGCCGCATATAAGTGGATTCAATCATAACCCTAATATGCCAAATGCACATTCTCCCAGACTTGTACAAACAGTGACAGTGATTGCGTTTTTACAGGATGGTGATGAAATGATCTGTTACAAGTTGCATGCTATCTTCTGCTGTACCCAAAAGCGTTCCCTCTAAAACAATGCGAATCAAAATAGAAAGATCCTTTGGAATGACAGAAATGCACGGAACTCTGAATCTATTCACATTTCCAGCTCCCTAGATCATCTCCAATCCTTAGAAATCTTCAGTTTATTCAGCTGCAATGCTCCATCATTTTGGTAACATAATTTCATTTGATATGAATTACCAATACGATACTCCAGATGATGTATTTTCAAGGCGGTGTAAGCTGGCCAATATGCGTCTTCGATGATTATCATGTACCGGTGGTCGCACTGCCCAATAGATACAAACTAGAAAAAAACTCATCAAACGCTTGCACCTTCCAGCTACCAAATTGTGATAGAGTTACCCAAATTCCCTTTTAAATAACCAATCCCAACAACAGGCGTGCTCTAATACTATACTGCCGCACTGAATATCACGCAAAAAGAAAAAAATGAAACCTCATACGACGATTACGCAATCGAACTGCAGAAATCAAGAAAAGGAAAAAATCCTCTGAAGTACGGATTTACAAAGAATATGCAAAGCAAAATGACGCCTTTCGAATGGAAGGATAGATCCTTTCGAATGACAGAGGAACGAGGAGCTATGAATCTATTTCGCATTTCCAGCTCCTTAGAAAACCATCTCCAATGTTCCGAAAACCACGGCTCATTCAGCTGCAATTCTCCAGCATTTTTGGTAATTTAATTTAATTTGATATTACTAAGCAATTCGACAATCCAGCTGATGTCTTCTCCTAAATACATCCGCGATGAGAAATCTCTTAGTCAATTTGGACAAGAGACACGATCTAAAACACTTCTCAAACACTTGCACCTCCAGCTCTCACTCCTAAACCTCGAATTAGCACATAGGGTTACTCAAATTTCCAATCAAAAACAACTTGGCCAACTAATGTGATAATCCAGCTGGTGTCTTCTCAAAACTGTGTAGGCTAGCCTAAATGAGTCCGCGATTATACATAATGTAGTCGTAACGGATAAAAGATACAAACTAAAGCACTTATCAAACAATTGCACCTCCAGCTCTCCTATACCTCAATTTACCACATAGGGATACCTATCTTTCCTTTCAAATAACCAATTATAACTTAGCCAAATTAAGTCTACAACAGGGAAGGCAAGCATGCTCAATTATCATACTACCAACAGCAGGTATCACACGAAACCAAAAGAAATAAAAACAAAAAAATCTCATAGGACCCACATTTCTTCACTACTCAATCGACGGGCCGAAATCGAAGAAAATGAGAAACTCGTCAAATGATACACACAGAAAAAATGCAAACCAAAATGGCGACGCCATTGGATCCATCACTCAATCAAGGGGCCAAGAGATGGAGAACTTACAATGCCTTGCGCTTGCTTGAAAATGGCAGGATCCGCATCGCCCTTGGCGGCCACAATGGCGGTCACCCCGGACGCTAGCACCGCGGTGTCCTGCACTACAGACCGGTGCAAGACAATACTGACTGCATCCTCTTCATCTTCATGAAGCTCCATCGCTGACCTAAGTTGACCTAATTTGGAGAAAATGATGCAACAACAACTGAGTTGCTCCTCTTCACTTAAACTGAGAATTCTCGCCTTGTCCTGTGCGCTTGATCCTCTGTTGCGCTTGCAAGGCCGGCGGGCAGAGCAGTTTGGGGAGTTGCTCTTCTGGGATGGACGTCGTCGACATATCGTCGAGCTCCGTCCAATAGTCGACGGTAATCGTCCGAAGGTAAAAATTCGTTGAAATTTTTTATTTTTGTCAGCGAATTCACGGATTCAGACCTCTGAAAGGACGGGCTCATGACCACGGTTTCAGGCCTTCCAATCCTTCACTTGGTGCCATTTTGCAACTCTAAATGAATGAATTTTAAGAGAATTTTAAGAATTTTCCAATTGGAGCAGAAACTACACTTGATAAATTTAATTTCATTAGTTGGGTACAAATTTCAAAAACATCATTTTTATAGCAAAAATTCACATCAAGAGTATACAATAAAAGTGACCAAAATACAATACATGGGTGATCTATGGAATAAGCATCTTCTTCTTTTGAAAAATGAATATTACAGTAGCAAGGGAATATTCATCACTATTCCCTTTAAATGCACTCAAATAACTCCCCAAATAAAAATTGGATGAAAAAATACTTTTCCCTATCCTACAACCCCTCCTGAAATCATCCAAAGACCCAAATTGTTGACAATTTCTCTATATGGTTAACTTCAAAAGGACAGATTTATGACCACAAACTTGAACTTCAAAATCCCTGCATTATGTATGTAATTATTTTTTACTTATGAAAATTTTTATACTTATTTCTCAAAGACAAAATCACATGTCTTCTATAAGTAATGTGAACTTCACTTTATTTTTGCAAAAGTTTGAAATTATAGTGAATTTTTAATTAAAACATTATAAAAATTCAAATCAAATACAAAATGTTTTTTAAAATATAAAAAAATTATCCACAAGATATATTATAGTTTAGAATGTAAAGATATTTATTATATATTTTTATAATTACGAAAATAAAACATTAGAAGCCAAAGTATACAAGGTAAGCCTATTCAAATTTTTATTTTTATTATAGTAGTTTTCAATAAAAAGTACATATATCAAAGGATGAAAATAGAATTCCATATATTTTGGTTCTTATTGACTTCTGAAGAAAGAATTAACAATGGGACTAAAGTGAAGAAAAAAGACTTTGTCTTTGGATATTGGGATCTAGAAGATGGTCAAGAATTTCAATTTCAATTTTTCCAATGCATATGTTAAGTGAAGTTAAGTTAGAGCAAGATCCTATGGATGAATTTCTTTTTGTAAGGAAATCTCAATCTTAACTCCTAAAGCTCTTTGAATCTAAAACAAGAAAATGCTCTCAAAATTGTATAAAAACAACACTTTGGACAAAAAGAATTGTAAATAAATTTGTATGCATTTTGAAATATTTTTAACCATGGGATCTCATTCTTGACTTGCGCTACAATGATACATAAAAAATTTACATCTTCAAGGCATTGCATGAGTGAGACCTATGCATGCAAAAAAACATCTTTTATTACTTCACTTCAGGTTGCTATAACAATCCATAACTATTATGGATTTAAAATAGCTTTAGGGATTAATTTGGCCATGTCTTTATCTTTTTGCTCAAATGCAAAGGATTTTTAGGGATTAAATTCATTTTTTCTTTAATGAATAAATTATTTTTATTTAGCAAAAACTAATTCTATCAACATGTCTATCTTATTGGATATTTTAAAATAGATAGAAAAATGCATTTGTGTATGTAAGTTGAATTGGACCCACAAAATCCTATTAATGAATTCATTAAGTTAGGCTTCTATTGAACCAAATCATATAATCTCAAACTAAAGTTGTAATATCAATTGAAATAAATTCTTACTATCTATTTGGCAAAAAAACACCTAACTACAAGGAAAACAAAATTCAATTTTTTAACCATATATTGAAGATACAAAATTTTAGATGCATGGTGTTACTTATCATTAACCCCTAAATGCCCAAATTGCAGTTTTTTGGCAACATAGAAATTTAGGGCAACTCACTACGAACAAAGTTTTTATTCTTTTTCTTTGAAATTTTCACACAACATGTGACTAAGGAGTAGCTTTAAGGTCCCAAATTTTTCGTAACTTTTGATTATATGGTTCAAAAGTTATTGTATGATATGTCATTTTCATTGCTTAGCAGGCAACCCCCACAAATTTTTTTGAAAATCACTTTTTTTAAAAATAAAAATTTGAAATTGGTTTTCTAAATTTATATTGACATGGGAACCCACATGGGAAGCTTTTAATCATTCCATTTTGATTCATGAGATGAAAGTTATGAGGAGTTTTACTTTGCAGATAGTTATGGATTCTGTACTCTAAAATAAACTTTGAAGTCCCTTATTTCAACTCAATTTTCAATATTTTGATAAAATAAAATAAAATCATAGGATGTAGATTTTTAATTAAAACATTACAACCATTGGAATTGGCATTTTTCAATTCCATAATTAAATTCTGAACAATTAATTAGTAATTTGAATCATTCTCTAATTCTTTCTACCTACTATTTTTTTCCTATATGTTGTACAATTCCAAATTATCCAAATTTTTTCAAGCACCTAGCCAATTTGACTTGAAAAATGAATCCAAAGAAGCACCACCATTTTGTAATTTTTTCATACAAATGTAACCTTGAGAAGTGTAGTTGCCCATTTTTTCGCATGGCCAAAAAAAGGATTTTTGTCCATTCAAAGTTTCAAATGCTAATATCTTGCAATCCACACGGTGGAAATTTCTGAAATTTTTCCCACACCTTCTCAAACCAGTTTAATACAAGATCCTATAGTTATATGTGTCCAAAAATGTTTTTTTTTCTGAAATTTGATACTTGTACTAGAAATGGCAGTTTGGCAGCAGTTTGGGTGAAAACATAGTCAAATCCATTTAGGGGTTAAGTATTTTTTTGTTGTACCAAGTAATCTACAAGATTTATTTTAGAAAAAAATCATTTCATTACTTAATTCAAGTAATTATTACCAAAATATAGAAACCTTTGTCATATTTTAATATTGAACATGTACTAGATGACATTATATGACTCAATACTAGTAGAAAAAATTCAATTTAAATTGTAGTGAACAAGACAACGAAAGAACAAGTAGAACACTCTATAAAATGTAGATGAATAAATAAATCTATACCTACTTGCATATTTAAGATGGATTGCTTGGTTCTTTACATGCCAAAAATTCAATGCCATATGTAAGGTTTAGCTTGAATATATAGTAAACAATGGATAAAGATAACATTTTTATATCAAAACAATATATAAAGGAGTGAAGGAGTGTGAGTAGTAGTTTGAAAGGGTAGTTACCTAGAGAATTTCAAGATTTAAAATAAAATTTTGTAGATTCTAAATAATGCAAGGTTTGGTTTAAAGGTAATTACATTTGTCACTTATTGACAATGCGTGTGGGAAACTATCTTTCTATTGTGAAGGGAATTTTCTATTGGAACTTCAAAACTTCTTGAATGTTGATTTCTTTGGACAAAAACATTCAAGGCTATTTATGGATAGGAAGAGTTAAACTATGAATTTTAGAGTGTTCTCATGACAATCTCTACCAATCTTTTTATCTAGTTGAAGTATACATATCCATAATGAACCTTCCTAAAGTCCAGCCCTCTTCCCAATTGAGCCCCTACCTACATCTATTCAATGTGTTAGCCTTTGAAATATTAGACATATGTAGATAGGGATGCACTTGGAAAGAAGGTCTATAATGAGTATGCCTACCCTATTATTTTTGTAAAGCAAGAAAGTCCTTCAACAAATCACTTTGGGAGTTTTGTTTCATTTTAAATCTATACATATCATGGATGCATCATTATAGACACTCTATTCAACAATCAACAAGAATTGTCTATTAAAGGTCAATAATATCCACATATATCTACAAGACATTGGTTGAATGAAACCACAAATAGTTTAGTTTCCCTAGAAGGTTTTAAAATATAATATATAATTGGTGACTTGAAAGGATTTTCAATTATTGTTGAGCATCTTCATCTCAATTTTGAATCACGACTATTCTTCTATCCATTTCCATTTCTTCCCAAGAATGGTTTGCAAAGCCCTAATTGCCTTTTAATGTATAGATAGTATTGGAATTCATCCTAGAATTCAAAACATTAAAACTTGATAAATTATGTATGAATAACAAAGATGTATCTCTCCAATGTCATATCAAAGTGTAACTTCAGAGCTAAAATGGAAAGTCTTTCAAAGTGGCAAAATGCAAGTCATCTCCTATCAATTGCCCATCTAACTTCAATTGCAGCCTATCCACCTTCATGCACTTAAGGTCCAACTCCCATCCAAAATTCAAAATTCAAGCCTCACTAGAATCAAATATTTATCCATAGAAGCATGGGATTTTTCAAGTGATACAAATAAAGGCAAACAAGCCTCATTGTAGTGGAGGAAATTGTTAACTAATAATGAATTGGCATTGTAGCATACCAATTAAAGCTTGGAGAAAATTGCAACTAAATAATGGATTGACATTGTAGCATACTGATTAAAGCTTGGAGGAAATTGTAACTAAATGATGAATTGACATTATTGCCTACCAAATAATGAAAGCTTGCTTAATGACCTTATTTAGGGTTTGGCAAATTGCATTGATTGATTGAAAAAGGTCCCATCAATTAGGGTTTAGGGTGCTTGCCATGGCGCGTGAGCCTGCCTTGAATTTGCCCAATCCATGGGCCGCCGTGGGCCGTGACACAGAGGCAGGCCGAGCTTTGTTTGCTCTCTACAACGGATACAACCATGCTCGGAGCCGCGGCAACGATTACTCCCAGATCAATAAACTCAAGACTTTGCGGTACATTGCAACACATGGGTTACCTGAATTTCCTGTCCTCCCGCCTCCTCCACCGAAGAAACTTGAAGTGAAAGTCCCGCACTTTGGTCACAATGGTTACAATCGCAACGAATTCCACCCTATTGATTTCATTCCTCGAAGGCGAAGAGCTTCGAAGATCTTACAACAAATTCGAGATGATTCCTACGTAGTTGAATTACCACCAATGCCCAAAGGCCCCTTGTTGGATGATGCTGAGAAGGCTCGATTGCAAGAAGTTTTTTATTGGAGCAACCGTAATGTTGGGCCTGATCCTGTGGCAGAACCAGTGCGGCGGGTACCCAAGAAAGGATCCGTCGAAGAACAAGAGCTTCTGCTTAACACAATTGCAGGAGAAATTGAAGACCGCGAAGCATTCCTGAGCGAAATGGAGGCATATGGAAAAGGGGAGCAGTATCGTAGCCAAATCATGTTTGAGATTCAACAGCGAGTGGGTCAAATGAAGCTCCTCCATGAAAACATCACCAAAATAGAAAAGAAAGAAAACGAGAACTGCCAATCCATAAAAACCAAGCCTCCTTCAATCTCTGCCTACACTGCTCCTTCAAAAAATTTATATGCTCGAGGTCAAGGGCGCAATGCAAATACCATATCCCTTAGATTCAATCCTTCCATTGCATCAATGCAGGAACTCCATGAAGACCCCCGATTCTGGGAGAGATCATCACATTCCACTCGGCCAAATGGAGCACCTCCTCAAACATTAGGGCACCAACACAAAACCCTAACAACTCTACCGGTGATAAATCCATGGCGCATTGACACACTAGATTCTTTGACACCGAATGTGATTAGAACAGTGGCATGTTGCGCTTCCACGCCCAGTGATGATGATATTGCAACATCAATAACTGAACCACAACCTCCAAGGAATTTGACATCCAGTTCTTGCTGCAATTCAAAGAAAGTCTCGAAGGCCGGTCACTCAATGGGTAAATCACCTGACTTTGTTGCTGCAAGATCTCCCATGACTAGTAGCAGTAGCGATCCATGCGGTCGATTTGAAAATATCGTGCATCCACAAATGGACAATAGTTATTCAGAACACACAATTAACACGACTTCGTCAAACTATCCATCAAAATCTACTCCAGGGAATGGCGAGAGCTCACCCGTGAGAGATTGTTCACCACTTAAATCACCTCATAATTACAACAAGGATCACGAGAAGGAGTGTCCATTGCCTGGTTACTAGTATAGTGGCTTTCATTTTTTCTATTGCGATGAGAGTATTCAGTAGTGAGATTTTAGAAATGCACAAGATATTTTTAGGTTTAAATGCATCAGAATTGAATGAATTGACATTTTTGAATGGGGATATTTGCTCCTAGTGGCTTTGTGGATTTTTTCTACTACAGTGAGATTGAGAGTTAAAGAGAGAAATTCAAGAATGATCATGCCAAGAACTTCAGTTTTGGATGATTAGAAATAGCATAGACATGCATGAAAAGGCTTGCAATTGTCTTGGAAAATTGTTCTGGGATGCAGAGTTTACCATTGTGGAAAACATTGGAAGATGATCTAAATGGTCATCACAAACCTGCATTACATTCGAAGATAAATTTGCCTTGAAATGGCCTCGCTATAAGGTGCTATGATTTGTTCATGAACAAAGCCAATAAACTTGTTATTTTTCTCAGTAGTGAGCAACTGTTTCTTCTTTCTAATCCATTAATTTTCTCAACTACTTTTCACAAATATCATTGTTGTTCTTAAAAGGATTTAACTGATACCTAAATGTGCACACAATGCTACTAATGTTGCATTATTATATTCAATAGTGGCGACTTTCACGTCATCCATGCTACTATTGTTAAATACAGTAATAGAAGATTGCAATCGTAGCATCCAACTCAAATTCAGAGTTCAACAATGCAAATTGCTTGCATTGTTGACTGTGCTTCTCTCGCAAGTCAGAAAGCCCATTCATATGTAGTCTTGCATTCTTCCAAGAAATCTAAGTTAATGCACAATCTGTTACAGCAATCAGCGCCTATTCTTGGGGCGAATTTTCGCACTCTCTGAAAGGGTTGAGTTTGTCAGACTCCATCGCTCCACAATTGCGTCAGTGCTTTGAAGGCTTTTGGCAGGTACTGTTCCAAAAACAAATGGTTACCATACATAACTTATGACTGCAAAGGACCTTTCGGACGTTCAAGGGTCAATACAGTCTCTCTTCGTATGGCTTATCAATGCAAATCTAAAGCAGTGCAGAGTTATAAATTCGAAGTAGAACAGATTGAATGCAAATGAAGCTGACACTGGTAGTTCATTGCAGAGCTGACATTCTTACAAGTGGATTTACAGACCACATTCTAGCAAGTGATGGGAGGTCACACAACACAAAATAGTTTTAGATGTGGCTGGTTGGTTTGCAATTTTTTCTTGCAATGAAATTCCGTTTCATTTGTGCAAAGAAAAAAAAGAAAAAAAGAAAAAAGTAGTGTTAGATTTAAAAAATATAAATGACAGATATAGCTGGTGGATGTTGAAAACTTGTAAATTCTGACACATTAAGGTATACTGCACTACAAGGCGCGCAGTACTCATTAGAGCTTTTCCTGTCAGTCAGCCATGACAGATCTAAGCTTAAACATCCACCACCCACTTGAGACGTTAACTTAATTACTACAGTAGAACATCCCTTTCAACACCGACATTCAATAAATTTATGTTGACAATTGCATCCACATGGGCATGGAGGCATTTTTATGAATTGATCCAGTCTCTTACTCAATTAATTTGTCTCTGATCAAGTAATAACTTACACATCAAACAGCGATCTTAATATAGCCCTTGATTAGTTGATTTGATTAATTTAGTGATATATCCCACACTGTTTTCATCACGAAATGACTGGGCTGTAACACTATAAACTCCGAAGCTGCCTGATTTTCACATGTTGGTTGATTTGTGTAGATATCAATAAAAGAAAAATCAGAACTCCTGATCATAGACTCAAAGTTCAAGATGCAACAAAAATTTGAATTTTAGAAAAAAATTCAAAATTTCAAATTGGAGGAATCATGTAATAGGCTTCATTTCATGAGTTAGTCTCAAATTTTAAAAAATCATTTTTATGATTAAAATTGAAGTCAAGAAAAAAGAGCAGGAATTGCCAAAATATACTATCCAAGGATTTGTCATTTCCTTGTATAGGAAAGTAAAAAAAATAACACTAGCAGGGAATATCCAACACCTTACATTGAAATGGGTTTTAACAACTCTCCCAAACAAATAGGAAGGGATATACTACACGAATACATAAAGGAGGAATTGGGAAGGGTGGTAGTAATAGGATGGTTCACCTTGCACCAAAATATTTGTAGAAATCTACCAACGTATCCCTAAACTTGGACCATCAACTTTGTTAAATTGGTCATATTCCAATATTTTGTCACTTTCTAGAACACTTGATTTGAAATATAAATCTATCATTAGAGGAAATTTGGACTCTTGAGAAGGCCCCTTCACTTTGACAAGCAAAGCTATTAAAAGAGTCATAGGGGAACCTATTAAAGGTACCAAAAAATGTCACTACCTTGTGTGATGTAAATCACACATGCCAACTTATACAACTTGGATTATGCTTTTTTTTTAATAAAAGTATTTTAATTTTTTATTAAGTATGGTGAGGACATCAATGATGATATACCGCATGGTAAGAAAAAGTGCATAGCCACATTCATTTGTACATACTTCATAGTGCTTAGCACTCCAATCACTAAGTTTACAAATAAACAATGAATGATAGACCAATACTTCAATACAATGTACATTGTTAGGGTACCATCACTACCACGCACATTCAAAAGTTGTCCTATAGATTGTTGTACTAAGGTCTTTATCACATGATAGAATATAATTAGATCCAATATTATTAACCTTGGTAATTGTATAGAGAATAATATAGCAATATATTACAATCTCTTCCACAACCAATGGAAGAAAACCTTTGTAAAATCATGATTATTCTTTACACAAAGTACATGGGCGGAAATAGGGGATTAGCATGTCTTCATTCTTCTCAAAGTACAAATTTAAATGTAAAATGGGGTCTCCTACATGCTTTCTAAGAGGCCTTCTTCAGAGTCCAAATTTTCTCTAATGACACTTCCTAGATGTTAAACCTTAATATACAAATATGTCATAATTTTAGGAATTGGTAGGGGTGGTGGTAATAGGTTGGTTCATCTTGCACCAAAATATTTGTAGAAATCTGCAGACATTCCCCCTACACAAAAAAACTTGAATTGTCAATTCTGTTAAATTGGTAGTATTCCAATACTTTGTCACTTTCCAGAAATAGAAATCCATATGAATCCTAGATGTTAGACTTATATGTACTTTCCAAATATGTCACAATTCTTGGCGCTGGAATGGAGCCACTTTAACGAAATTCACGTTTTGGCTGCACTCCCTAAGCACTCCCTAGCCTCCTGAAGCCAGCTATAAATTTTCAGCGGCAACCCTGCTACTGGAGCTACCTCGGATTGCCGAGGTACTACGATCCAACTACCATATCCAACAAATAAAATTCTTCACTGCCTGCTCTGACGATCCCAAACAAGCTTGCCTCTTCAGTCCTCACACTCTCACACCACTCAAAGTCAATGTTCTTTAAAGTCTCACGCGTAAGCTAGCGAGCAATCGATCACAGTCACCAAATATGCCAGCCCCGTCGTCGCCGTTGTCATCGTCGATCCATGTCTGATCCAAATTAAATCCCAGCTAGCTAGCTGCTCAAAACCCCTCTTAAATAAAGCCCCTGCACGCCCAACACATGCACATCGATCGATCAACCGGAGCTCTTCAAGTATAAGGATTTGATCGAGTTCATCGCAGCCGCGCTATGCATCTCCACACCATGGAGCGATTCTACACAGCGATCGATGCGAAAATCACCCACGCAGTGTTCACCTGGTTCCGAGCTTCGTTCGGGGTGGAGCTCACGAGCACTCCCCCGACGAAAGGCTTGCTGTTCGTGGACAGCCCCACGCCCGCCGTGCTGGGGGCGTCGCTGTATGTTTTTGTTGTGATTGGAGGGTTGCTGTGGATCCGTGCAAGGGACTTGAAGCCGAGGGTGAAGGAGCCGGTGGCGTTGCAGGCGTTGGTTTTAGTGCATAACTTTGTTTGCACGGGGATCAGTCTGTATATGAGTGTCGGGATCGTGTACCAGGCAGTGAAGCATCGGTAAGTTGGCAAGGATGGGAGATAGATTGGTAGTGGTAGTCGTTCACGTCTGCAATCTGAATGCTTAGGTCAATCACCACGCGCCGAAACAACATGACATGGTTTGAATGCTTGAATGCTTGGATGTTTGATCGTATGTCACTAAGTGTTCGTTCTCAGATGCAAATAGCCAAATTTAGCAAAAAAGTGTAGTTCATAGCTGTGAAACTAGTGTGAAATTTGAAATTTTAGCACAGTTAGGAGTATCTTAGCAACTCAAGTTTGCACCAGGACCAGACTCTATATATATGTGTTGGGATTGTGTTCAGGCAGTGAAGCATCGGTAAGACAGCATGGTAGATAGCTGGAGTACTCTCTCACCTCTTCAATCTGAATGCCTAGGTCCCACGAAAAGAACTACAGATCTAACGTAATTTGAATATTTGAAAGTTTGAAGGTTTGAAGGATTGGTTGTGTTGATATTTACGTGTTCTTAGATGTGGCGAAATTTCGGGAAAATGTAGGCAATGGCTGTGAAACCAGTGTGAAATTTGAAATTTTGGCACATTTGGAAGTATTTAAGCAGCATGAGGTGTTTGTGAAACCACTGAAACCTTCAATCTGCCTGCCTCGCTAAGTTACCCCGAGAACAATATGACATAATTATGTAGTAGTTTGAATATATGTTGGATTAATTGTGTGCCTGTACGTGTTCTCAATTGTGAATAAATTTAGCCAAATAATGTAACCGATTGTCAGTATGAAATTTGGAATTTTAGCACGTTTAGTAGTATTTTAGCAACTTGAGGTATTTACGAAACCACTGGTGTGCATGGTTATATTCGTTAATGGCGTGTTTCAGAGCGCCATAGCTCACTTGGAGCTCTAAAATTTAGCTAGCCAGGATTGACATAGATTTGAGGTCCTAAGCAACTAAACAAGCTGCTGGGAAAGAGTCAATTTTTTGAAATTTCGCCATTCAAGCGAATATCTTCACGAATATTTTAACGAATATGGCAATGTATATAACATAGTTAGTAAGACGGTGTCTGCAGTGAAGTCAATGATAGTGTGGCGAGTGTGGGGATAAATCAGAATAAATATCGTTGTACAGATCTAGTAACTATATTTCTTGCACTTTTCAGATTGAATGTTTACACTATCCATTGAATCTGCATGCTGTGCTTGTATTTCCCACACTCGATCGATCCGCGCTACGGCAGAGTGCTTTCATGACTGTAGTTCTTGAATTTCTATTATTTTGGAGATTTTGCAAGCTGGGATTCTAATCGTTTGTCTTTGAGTTTGCAGATATTCATTCTGGAACAATGCCTACGATCCGAATCACAAAGAGGTAATCGGAAGAAAACTCTTGAAGGAGTTTGCCGATTAAAGTTTTCCCCTGAGTTTCATATTGAATATGTGAAAAACTGTCGGTAAAGTCAGGCAAATAGTTTACACCCTGCACGTCAGAATCACAATCTGAAACTGTAGGCAAAATGTGGTATTCCTGCCTGCGTCCTGACCTTAGTGACCTCTTTTATCTGATGTCCTTGAGTAGCCCCACAGAAAAAAAACTTTGAAAATGTGGTAGTACATCAATCCATGTCATAGTGGGACGAGTCAGTTGGATATTCTAGAGAAGGTCATATTAATCCTATTAATCCCTAAGCGTTCTGACGTCCATATGCTGATGATGAACATAATGCTCCGGACAAATGTTTTGTCCAAATATCTTCTCATTCATTCAAAGCAATTCTTGAGTCTTTAAAAAATATCTTTTTTGTATGATTGATGAGATTGATAGAATTGATATATTCCCACAAAGTCACATTAAGCAAACATATACAAAAGATCAAAATAAGGGTTTAGGCATTCAATGGTTAAAGAAGTTAGAGTGTGTTTTCTAAGGTAGTCAACCATCCATATGTCACGTACATAGTTGCTGTCTTGTGAGTTGTGACGTATTGAAATTCAGAGTCTAAGTACATCAGGAAGGTATTTTTGTAGCGTCACTATATTGTGCAAAACCAAAGTTCTTGAGGACTAAAATACAGGGAACTGACTAAGAGTGTTAGGAGCCAAATGACTGCAATTCCTTCCAATGTATATCGGATCTTCGGTGAACTCTACATCATCAACTTTCGCTTGTCCTGAATTCCGAGGTGCCAAACTATTAATTAATGCTGCTAGTTCGTGGGCAATGCAGATGGCGTTGCTTATTTACATGTTCTACATGTCGAAGTACTTGGAGTTTATGGACACTGTAAGCATTTCCAGTCCCCATTTAAAAAATGTATGGGAGCGGAAATAGAAAGTTTTCATTTTTCAAGGACTGGGGACTTTAATTTCCAGACTTTCATTTTTATGGAACCTCAGAACTATGCCAATAAAGGAGTGTAAGTGAGAACTGAACTACATGGGCCAGGGCTTCACTGAACGTTTTTTTGCAGATTATCATGATCCTGAAGCGCAGCACAAGGCAGATTACTTTTCTTCACGTGTACCATCATACTTCCGTTGCTCCCCTCTGGTGGATTGTTGTTTATGGCAACCCAGGTGGCGAAGGTAATTCTGACCCTTTAAGGACGAACAAACGAATTTTTTGGATTGACCATATTGGGGGAATGAAGTATTATCCAATTGGAGATTAAAGATTAGAGGGTAGACTCTTTAAGTCTAGTGAATCATTTCGTACGTTAATTTAAAGGATTTAAATTAATAGTGTTATTCAGTTGATGACACTAAATAGAATTTTTTTGTGTAGTTGGCACTGGAGTTGGGAACAACAGAATGAGTCTAACCCGCCTCTGTTCAATATCTGGTTTTTGAGTGCAGCATATTTTTCTGCGGCTCTTAACTCTGGAGTTCATGTCTTCATGTACGCCTATTACTTCTTGGCTGGGGTGCTAAGGAACAACCCAAAGCTGCGTGCTAAGTATCTCTTCTGGGCCAGGTATTGTACAGTAATAAATGAATTTCTTTTGGTCCAGTATTATCCGGTGAACTCTCTGAAACTTGATGGTATTTTCAAGCGCAATGATAAGATTGGATTATGAGAATACACATTGGGTAAAGCAAGCAACAAAAATTATTAAAACGATCAAACCAATCATCTCAAATTTAATGCAATTTGGGTTTCTTGTTGACTTATCAATATAACACTCAAACTCTGCATATTATAAGTCTCGGCCGGAGATGCAAAGATGTGTTTCTTTCTTCTGCGAATCAAACAAAGTTTGCTTTTCTTTTTCCAAAAGAACTCATTCCTAGATATGAAGCTAATTATGAAAATTCTCTAATCATTGTATTACCATGACGCAGGTACTTGACCCAAGCTCAGATGTTGCAGTTCCTGCTCAACGTGATCCAGGCTTACTATCACACGAAAATCAAGTCTCCTTGCCCAATGTGGTTGTGTAAGGTTGGTGCAACTCTAACACAGATCTCCACTTCTGGACTTTTACTTTCTCTGCCAAACCACAAATGTGATAATACTTTTAATTGCTGAATAGCTGAATAAAAGCTATTTGCCTCTATCTATTGAGGTGGGTACCCCCCACAAACCGACACTTTTTGCTACTGTGCCTAGTTAGTATTATTAGACTAGTCAAATGTTCATATTTTCTTGTTGGCAAGTGAAAGGAGGTTTCAACGCACCAAAAAATGTGACTTTTGGATACCATATGTAAAAGTTAGGAAAGGTCAAAGTTTTTTGTGATAAATGTTCTAAAATTGTTTTTTCAACATACTTACATATGAATTTTGAAGATGTACACGAATATGGTGTGATTTTGGGTGTTACCCACCTATCTTATGAGCTTTGCAGCACTTGAATCTATCTAGCTAGAAAATTTAACCATTTTTTTCCTGACCTCATCTAAAAATTGATCCAACTTCTAACTATATATTGTTGATGGTCTTAATGCAGTTGTTGTTCTATTACATGGTCTCTTTGTTGTGCCTGTTTGGCAATTTCTACATTCAGAAGTACATCAAGCCTTCACCGAAAAGATCCAAGACCACATAAAATGCTCTTTTGAAGATATAGATACCATGTCTTAGAAATAATTAGCCAAAAGTTTCAAATTTATCACCATCTTTAACCTGGCTCAAAGTAATGCTTTTAGAGTGATGCCAACAAACATCATCTTAGGGCCACTTCACATGGCTATCCAAGTAGAGAGGTTGTGGAAGTGGGTTGCCATACTTTGTTGAGAGTCTAAAGAAATGGACTAAAAATAGGCAAAAAAATATGATTTTTGATTTTTGTACAAAAAAAATTCAACATCCTTTCAACTATGGGTTTCCATTCCTATCCGATCCAAACCTTCTTTGAAAGTCCACCACCTTGGGCAAAAAGTAATACCAACTAGACATTTGGGAGGACAATGGCATTTGAACTTTGCCTTTTACTAAGACAGGTTGAGAGGCCAAATTCTTGATTTCTTGATGATCAACTACCTCTTGACCTTTGGCCATAATGTGAAGTGTCCCTTACCAGTTGCAAAAAGGATGTTAGCATACCAATTGTATACTCCATAACAATCAACATTGTAGTTTCAATTGTGCTTCTGACTAAGTTGCTGCTCTGATTGAACCCCAAACGGCTCATCTATCCACACAATAATTTGGAGTTTCTATTGTTTACTACGATTTTAAAAAATTGATCTCACTATTTTTAGTTCAAACCCTTGGGGGTGAACTGTGTAGGATAACCACGACTCCTGAAATTGTTTCATTCAGGCTACTTCTCATACAAAATCTGCCCATCTTTCACTCCAATCATTCTGGTAATGTACCAAATCATCACAGAATCGTCCAGTTACTTACGGTAATCGATCTTCAAATTCCACGAACCATACATCATGTGCTGATGATGTTAAATGCGTGTCGTTGAGACTTTAGTACCCACTTCACGCCGATAGGTTCAGCAGCCTTGTTCACGCAATGGTCGTTGATGTGAATTAGATTTAGACGTAGTTCTTATTTCACAGAGGACTTGGGGCTGAAATACCTGCAGTCATATGGACTTTCCGGCTACTATAAACCAATCTTGCAACAATGCATATGTTCAGCAGCACAACGTTCATAATTTAAATCTCTGGTCAAGACAAAAGCAGTGTAATCTACATATAAATTTCATCAGAACACGAGGCTGCCATGATAAATCCATGCCTCACCAACACAAGGAAGAAAGCTACGAGTTTCGTGCCGATCCTCTATCACCTCTGACGACATTGCCTCGATTCCCTGTCACCGCGCGAGAACTGTTTCCAAATTGAACCAAGGCTACGAGCTACAAATAATTGAGAAACCGAACACGAGAGACCACCAAATGTCAAATTGTCTGGAATCGGCGGCGAGGGACCATTGGGATCGGTTCATGACAACGTAACCACTGTCCACAGCAAAGCATCAAACCGGAGCGTTGTCGCACCATGAAAAATCATAGCAAAACATGTGCGCTGTCCGGGAGTTCCATGCCAAGCATCATCGCACTTACTTTGTGGAGCCACCTTGAAGTTCTTGATACGAAGAGTTGGACGGCGTCGTAAGCATAGCATAGGCATGGACACTCTCCTTCACGAGCTCACCAAATGCTCCTCTCCAACTCGTCAATGCGAGACTCCATTTCCTCGATCTTTGTGATAATAGACTCAGACATCGTCTGAAACCGCTTCTGCATTAGCAACATCAAGTTCTGCACTAATGCAGTCAGATCTGCGGTCTTCTTGAGGAGTCGCATCCGCTCCCTTGTGCTGCCCCTGGAATTAATCCATAACGCAAGGCGCCCATAGCTCCCTGACTATCGCCCCTGTGTCCCAATACAGCGAGTAGACGCGTGCAAAACCCAGGCCCACGACAAAAACTCTTCCGCGATGCGAATCAGGTTGACAAAACCCCTACGTACAACTTGTGTCGCGAAAATACTTGCAGACTCAAATAGTTTCGGAACCATTGACGGTTTGAAACAATTCAAAGAGACTCCCATTGACAATGACCCTAAGTTTCACCAAAATCTGCTTCCCGCACTTCCATTTAATCGAAAAATGAAGGAACCGTTTATAACCCCAACGCTCAAGTATCAGTGGCGTCAGCTACAGCCTTCTTCCGTTTCTTCTCCGGTCCTTTCTCCTTGGACTTCGCGAAACCCTGCGCAACTACCCGCAGCGAAGCCAGCACATCGTCGTTCCGGCGAGCCACAAGCAGGACGTCATCCACGACCACCGACTTCCGACCTGCGTGCTGCGCGAAGAGCTCCGCGTCGATCGCCAACCGCTCGGCCGATTTGAAAGTCAGGTCCTGGAGCGCGCTCATCACCCGAGTCGAAATCCCCATCCCGTACTTCTGCGCCGTCCGCTCCGCTGTGGCAATGGTGGCCACCTGCAGACGCTCGTACAGACGCATCTTGCAGCTGTGCAACTGCTGCTGCAGCTGTCCGTACTCCTCCATGTCGCCCTCACCCCCACTATGGTCATTGCCATTGCCAACCCCCTCCCCGCCGGCGCCTTGCTCCATCAGAACCTAACGAAACGCAATCACCAGCATAGTGGGTTCGTTCTATACTTCTCAATTCGCTCTTCGTCGTTATGGCCTAATTCCAATCCGACTCCGAATCTCTCAAACTTCACGTCCACTGCAAACCCCCTCCCTTACTCCATCAAAACCAGTCATCATCGTAAATTCTATAGATTTTTTGCTCAATATTCTGTACACACTCCTCGCCATTGTCTCAATTGAAGGCGACTCCGAAGCTCTCAAATTTCACGCCTACTGCAACCCCCCTCCCTTGCTTCATTAAAACCTAACGAAATTCAATCACCAGCACAGTTGATTCGTTCTATTCGTCTCCATTCGCTCGTCGTCGTTATGGCCCAATTCCCATCCGACTCCGAATCCCTCAAACTTCACCCCCATTGCAAATCTCCTCTTTTGTTCCATCAAAAGCTACTGAAACTCATCATTATCGTAAAAAATTCTTTAAAAAATTTCTCCATTATTCAGTCTACACTCCCCACCATTGCCTCAACTGAATGCCACTCCGAATCTCTCAAACCCCATGGCGTCGTCGAATGATGAGAGTCACGAATGCCATGAATTAGGGTTTCGCAAATCCATAAAATTGGGTCTGCTCCGGTTTCGTTCTCCTCGCAGATGCTGCGCACCTAAACCCTAAACACCACTCACCTAGGCTGTTGAAAGATTTCTTACTGAGGCTTGTTGGAAATGAAAAGCCAAAAGAAAGATGTTGGCTATTTTTTGTAAAGGAAATTTTCATTTTTGGAGGGTCAAAATAGCCAAATTACTGCTGTAATTTCAGATCAACAACCAAATTTTACCCAAGTATCACCTAATTTTCATATAGATATCATCAAGTATTAGTGAAGTATTGAAGAAACAACTAGCTCCTTCTCCAAAATGAAAAAAACAAACCCACTAAGGACAAGATCCATTGTCAATTGGTCAAACATCATGTTTTGGCTCAACGTAGCCTATTAGATTGTATTTGAATATCAATTGTTTATTTTTATTACTTGAAACTATGAATCGTGTATCACTATGAGAAATTTCAATTTGTTTCATGAAAAATTGTAGAAATTGTTATCATTTTTGTTGTGAAAATTGAAAATAAATAAGTAAAACATTGGAAAAATAATCCAAATTTTTTGAAATTTTTTTATGTCCAAGTCCACGTAGCAATGTAGATTAGTGTGAAATTTTTTCAATTTTTTATTTTATTTTTTACACCCAAAACAACTACAACAAAGATCTTGAAAGTTGAATCCAACTATTAGAACAAATTCTCCCTTTTATTTCATTGATGTCTAATTTTTTTCTAGTGTAAATTTTTTTTTCTATTTACGTTGTTTAAAAAAAATTGATGCAAAAAATCAAATTATTGTGATTTTTTTAATTTAAAGGTGGGAATAAAATTATATCAATTAGAGTATATATTAGAATAATCTGGAATTTTTATCATAAATGAAGGTTGGAAAAAGAAACTTCATTTTGTAATTTCCATTTTCAATATATGAAAAAAATATATGAATGAAAAACTCATCATATTGTGTTTTGGGGATTCGAATACATGGAGCTTGCAATTGCAATAATTCTTTCAATTTTTGGATTTTTTCAAAATTTCAAGATGAAGTAGAAAGAGATCTTGTCAAGCTTCATTTTCTTAGTTTAAATAAAATACCCAAATTAGTTATATAGAAAGTTATAATCAAGGTTGACCAAGGCGCATCCAGTTTTTGGATGCGTAGACATTTAGGGTTTAAAGGGTTTAATTCTTAATGGTGTTTCATGTTTTGCAACTAGGGTGGGGATCCCCCATGTAGTGTAAAATACCTAGGGGGGCCATGTCTTCTTTTGGTTTTGAATGAAGTGTGACACTAGTAGAATGGAGGTGTTTGTAGTACCAAGCAATAATGCCACCAAGTGGTGACATTATTGCTTGATGCAAACATACTTTCTTTTCTAGTAGTGTGAAGTGGAGCAACAAGTGGGTAGTGAAGGAAGACTATCCCCCTTTTAGAAAAGTTGATAAGAGAGGAGATCGTAAAGGAAGAAGAAAGGGAGAAGAGCCCCCCTAAAAAGTAGGAACCAAAGTTTCCTACTCATGGGGACAATCTACTCTTTCCACTAATGGAAGGGAGACCAAAAATGACCCCTAAAGTATGTTTAATTTTAAAGGGGTCAACTCCCTCCTTCCACCCTAAGTTTTTTGTTTCTTTGAGACAATTATGTGATTGAGGGTTTTTTTATACAATCTTAGAAATTCAAATTAGTGTTATTTTTGTAAGGTTCTATGGATTTTTCATATTTTGGTACCAGTTTTATGTATATATATTTTCAATTAGTTTAACTACACTATTCTAAGAATTCATTTTTAAAAATAATGACATATACCTTGACTATAACATTGCTACAATGTCTAATGAGAAATTTAATCCAAATGAGCTACATGGATTATTTTTTAGGATGATTCATTTCACCATTGTATGTTTGTTCTTTTGAACTCTTCTATTTTGAACAATAATTTATTTGGAAATATTACTATATAGTTTACAACAATTTGAAATTAAATTTGCATTCAATGAAAATGAATGACCTCTTTTTATTCATTAGCGACTAATCCTCTCCATTCATTGGATCATGGGAATGATTGTGTATTGGTATATTTCAATTATCAAAAGCAAATTTAAGTAATTACCAAATTATTATAGTTCACTATATTTATTATCCCTACTATTTGCAATTTTTGTAATAAATAGTTCACACTCTTGAAACGAAAGTTTAGTATGGAGCAGGGCTTTTTTTTTAGGCAAAATTTCGCTAGATCTGTCAGAATCTAACCATTGTAAATCTGTCCCTCCAAAATTTGGCCTATTCAATGAAGCCAACACAAGGGACACTAGTAAAACAAAAGCCTTGGTATGGAGCTTGCTTTGAAGAGACAATTGGAATTAGGGCACTTCTTTTGCCTTGGAAGAGTTGGAATGATCATTAGAATTCTTTGCAAATGTAAAAATCAACTTAGTCAAAGCTAGTCTTATTAGAAAGTTTTTGATTGAAGCTCACAACTACTCAACCCCTAGATGATAAAGCCACATTTTTTCATTTAGTTTAGGAAGTACAAAAAGGAATCTTTGTTAAAGTAGTGAAGCTATTAACATCAATACACATGGATGTCTTATGAAAATGCAAGTGAAAATGCATTTGTTCATGCAAAAATGTGTACATTCGTTCCAAAAAGAGAGATATGGTTATAAAAATTTGTAGAAATTAAGCAATTTCATGTGTTGAGGAGAGAGAATATAGAGCCAAACATTCTTTAAAAAGATTTGTATCACTCTTGAGTGAAATATCTAAAAATATCACTTGAACAAAATTTATGATCTTGTAATTAGGCTTTCAAATCCATCATTGTGTACAATCCATTTCAAAATTGAATTTGAATGATTAAATTTTTTTAATTTCTAAAGATGAAATCCTATGTCCTCAACAATTCAAAAAAAAATTGAATTTCTTTGTGAAAATTAGAAATTGTCTTAAGTTTTGAAGATGAAGCGAATTGTATATCAAATACAAGCTGATAAGCTTTAAAAATCTAAATTTTTTCACCATAGGCATGTATTGTGGTGTAAACATCATGGTGTCAGATAAGATTTTGAGAACATTCTATGATTAGAAAATCAATATACCTTGAACATTAGCCCAAAGTTCAAATTGCAATAAAATAATCATTTTTGTGATATTTCCAAAACTTTGAATTGGTGTTGAAACTAGACTTAGTAAGTTTGGTATTATAACTTGAACTCTAATTCAAATAAAATTATTTTATTGGATAACATTTTGATCAAGAGAAGTAGGTTGGAATTGCTAGATGAACTACCAAAGTCTCTCTTGTGATATATGGAAGCATTTGCAATGCAAAAAATTATGTAGTCCCCTAATGAGTGGCTTGCCACTAGCAATAATTTATAAATTTTCAAAGTACTAAGCATACTTTTACCTTTCATCATTATTGAGTATTGGTGTCTAAATAGCGAACATCTTGAAAATCATTGTTAAAGGGTATAGGAAGTTCAATTATATTCATTAAATATATTTTTGATATTTTTGACAAAGAAGTTATACAAATTGATGTATATACTAGTCACAAAAGTTTCTCCTCATAGTAAGCTTGATCCTATGACATATGGCACTCCCATTCTAAATCATTGTTGCACCACTAGCTTAGATATTTAAGAAGCTCCAAAATGGGTTACATATTCTACTTGTATAGTATTGTATTGTTACCATTGATTGATAGTTGGAGGGATAGGAAAAGGTAATACTTTAACCTTGAAATGTCGGAGCCTATGATTGTATGGTCAAACATCAAAGTCTACTACCTTGGATGCTTTATTTTGCCATTGGAAATCACTTGGATTTTTATTTTTTATTTTTCAAAAGATTAAGTCACATGTCTTCAAGCCATAGAAATTTCAGATATTTTTTTTGAAAATTTGAAATTATGAAGATTTTTTGAAGAAAAAGTAAAAAAATATATATCAAATACAAAATAAGCTTAAAATTTTGAAATTTTCTACACTACAAGTATACTATGGTTTTGTTGGTCCCAAATAGCAATCTAAAGACAAATCTAACCAATTTGCAATGTCACATAGTGCATCATAAAGATCATTTTGGAATAGAGGGAATATGATTTTTTTTCATTTTCTCTTTAAATAATCATAGTAATTTCAAATTAAAAGATTCACCAAAAAAATCTGAAATTTGATTATTTATACAAGATATGTGATTTCATCTTTGAAAATAAATATAAAAGAAATCAAGAATAACTAGTCTCAATATGGAAACATATAGAATGAAATCATTTTGAAGGTCATTCCTTCAGTCTTAGGTTTGTAGTTTGAGGATTAAATTGCATGCAGTTTATGTAAAAAAGGTAGGAGCACTCAAAAACACTAAGTGACTTAACCCCTAAATATGTAAGGCTTTGTATTTTGGTGTAACGTGAACTTTCATGTTTAATAAAATCTTAACAAAGTACTATCTTTGATATTTTTTTAGTTGAATATCCTTTAAAGTGTTTTAAAGCATTAAGACTATAATTTTGAAAAAAATTATCTATAGAAGATTTTGGGAAAGGGTGTCCATTGCAAATCTTGTTTTTTTAGTGCTAGAGGCTCTTAGAGATGAGCCTCAAACATGTGGGCTAGATCTAGGGGGGAAAATACATTGGAAATTTGTTTAAAATAATTGAAGAGTAGATTCTAAGAAGTTGTAAATTGATTATGGTTGTACATGTTATGTTCTTAAACCTCATATTTTTTCATAACCTCAATTTTTGATTTCTCATGTACAAAGTAGATTGACAAACTTCAAATCACTTTTATAGTTTTAGCTTCTAAAGGACTAAGTAGCATCTTTTTGGCAATATAGTATTTTGGTCTTCCACTTACAAATGGAATTTTTCAATTTTTGGATTAAAACTTTTGCACAACACATGATCAAAGGGTAGCTTTAAGGCACAACAATTTTCATAACTTTTGACTACATGGTTAAAAAGTTATTGACTTATTCACTAGACAAAATTCATGTTTTTTATGACGCATTTTTGTGACCCCCCCTTGTTTTTATGTTATGTTTGATGTTACAACTAACCATTAGATGGGATTCGGCTGCCTTGGAGGGCTATTTTAGGCCAGTTTCCCAAGTTGGGAACCAGCCAGGTTGGCCAGAATTTTAAAATATTTAAAAAAGAAAAAAAAGAATGATTAAAATATTTAAAAAATGAATTTTTTAAATGAATTTTTTTTTCAAATTTTTTTTAATGAATTTTTTATTAATATCTAACGTGGCCGTCGCCTAACCACATTAGCAAGATGGTGTAGTAGAGTTCCTACAGTCCCAGAACTTGTGGGAACTTGTGGGAACTCACGGTCTTCCACAGGAGCTCATTTTTCTTCTAATGGTCTTGATAACATGTTTAATGTCATTGTTGACATAAAAACAAGTAGTCATCACGAAAAACACGCCATAGAAAAAATGGATTTCTTCTAGTGATTGTATGATATTTAATTTCTTTTGTTGTCTGAGTAGCTCTGGAAAATCACTTTTTGAAGAAACAAAAATTTGAACTTGGTCTCTAAAATTTATATATATGTGGAAAACTTTGAATCATTCCATTTTGATTAATAAGATGAAAGTTATGAAGAGTTTTCATTTGACGGCAATTATGGAATCTCTACTTTAAAATATACTTCAAAGTCCTCTAACCCTAAACTTCTTTGACTATGTTTCACCAAAAAACACTCAAAATGGGTTGTTTTGATAGCAAAGGCTTCCTAAAAATGAAAAATTAATTTTTTTGCATCTAACCATAAGATCTCATATTAGACTACTTCATTATATTGTAGTAAAAAATTGGAAGGATTTGATCATACAGATTGTGAGATTGTAGTATTTAAAGTTGAAAAAAATGTTTTTTGGGGGCATCCAAATCCTAGGTAGCTCTGATTCAGGGAGGCTTATGGACAAGTTAATTTCACTTTTTTTCTGGAACTTTTTTTGCTTGATTTTTGCAATAAAGTTGTACACATGTTGAAAAAAAATTATAATATTTTTAATTGGGGAACATGTACCAAATTTTTTTGATAGGGAACTAGCTTCCAAAAAAGTCTCATACAAAGCCCTTTTTTCAACAATTTATGGCTTGCACATACTATGATTTATTCAAAATTTGAACAATGGAGTTCTAGAATTCAACTAGCTGTAGAAGAGGAAAAAATAAAAATAAAAATCACCCAAAATATCAAACTCTCACAAGCTTGATCAATTTGTATCCAAGCTGAAGTGAAGGGGCAAATGGGCATATTGGGCCTAGCAAGGGAGGAGATTAGGTCTGGGTTAGCGAAGCCCAAGTCATTAGAACTCACTCACACTATATCACGTTCTTGTTGATTTTGAAGATATTACACTTTCCCTGAATTTTGAAGATGTTCCTTACTCAATGAAGTAGAATTTTAGGATATTCTATATTAAATGTTGACAATATAGGAATATTGAAACATAATCTACAATTACATTTAGAGTAACCTGCTCACACAGGCATGAGGAGAGGAGAGAAGATCTTTATACAAGTGTGGTAGTAAGAGGTAAAACAAACCATGTGAGATATGTAAATTAGAATTACTAAGAAATCAACTCATATCAAAGTTAAGTAAAAAGTAGGAATTATATTCAAAGTAGAATTTTAGACCTCATTTTGGCATAGTAGAATAATTTATTTCAAAAAAAATTGAATGAAAAAAAGTTAGGAAATCAAGCTAAGTTTCATCTATAAAAAAAACGTTTGGGATTTAGAGCCTCCAATCAAAAGTTATGGACAAATTTTAGAGAGGGGTTGGAAAGGACATTTTCATTGATATTTTCAAACATCCTCTTTGAATTTTGTCCATAACTTCTTTTTGGAGGCTCAAAATCACAAACGGGTTTTTTAGTTCAAAGTTTTTTGAAATAAGTTATTCAACTATATCAAAATAAGGTCTAAAATTCTATTTTGAACATAAATCCTATGTTTTGACAATGAGTGGTCAAGCTCTCATCTTCAAATTGTCCCATACCCTTTGAGAATTTAAGATGGACAATGGATTTGATTATAAAAACAACCTCTCCACTCTACATCCTACAACATGTTAAATAACTAATTGTTTCTACTAACAATCAAATTTTATTTGGGTGGTTGTTTGTCAAATGACGTATGGTTATTGATTCAATTGGTCTTGTAGATGCTTCTGTTTTTATTTCAGTTTGTAATTAGGAGTAACCTTTCTATTAGGCTAAAGGAAGCTATAAAGAATCTACCTCTTTGCCACCACCTCCTTCTACACTAGATCAAATTTATTAATTTAGAAAATGTCAGAGAAGTACCCCAGTTTGAACTTCGGCAAGAGGTTGCCTAAGACCCTACTCAAGCTCTTCCAAGCATTCCCAAGCAAATTTCTGTTTATTGTTAATTATCCTGCTCGTACTTCCCTTCATCCATGAAAAATGATATTTTGCCCCGTATCTATTCATAGGCACATTTGATTGTAAATTCTTTTTTGTAGAGCGGCAAGGTATTCCTTATCCCTACATCCATAAAAAATTCAAAAAATATAGTGAATTTTTTTGTTTGTAGCAAGTTGCCCCAAATCGCTATATTGCCAAAAAAAACACAGCTTGGTCCTTTAGGGGTTAATATTTAGCTTGATTTTCCATATTTTTGGAAAAAATAAAATCAAAAGAGATATTTCTCAACCCCAAAATAATTTTGTAATTTGAGAACACTTGTTAAAATAAGCTCAATTTGGATTTGCACTAGAAAAAATAAATATGCGTCTAAGGATTATTCTCAAAACAGTACTCTAATAGTACACATACTATAAGCATATGGTATTGTAACTCATATTACAAATACAAAATACCATTGGTTTTTGACAAAATCTGAGGCTTATTTTAACTAGTGTTCTCAAACCATGAAATTATTTTGGGACAAAGGAGTAGATTGTTTATCCAATGTTACAACCATCGAGATTGTGATTTCTGAATTTTTTCACAAACTTCATAATAATTTAGTATTTTAAATCTTACTCTATATGGATTTCTACTTACAATTTTTATCAAGTATGAATATGAAATATTTTTTGTTAAAATATGTATATTTATTTCCAAATTTTTTCATCAACATATTATAGAGAGCTGCAAGTTGTAGGATCTACATATTTTTGGGTAAAAAGTCTAAAAGATGATATCTAACCATTGGAGAAGAATATAAAATATTCTTTTTGAAATACAAGTCTGATGATATTCGAATTGGTAAGGGTTCTTATTCTTAAATTTAGGAGTGTTTACTTCAACAAATTAACTAAAGGAGCTTCAAGTTGAATTTGTTAATGAATAAATATAGACAAACATTTTGGCATTGCTATGACTATGAGTATTGTGAAGTAGTTTTGGGTCTGAAACATTGAATTGTCATTTGGGGCCTATAGAAGACTATGAGTTCCCAGATTGTAGGGAATGTGGGAACTCTACCACATCAGCTATTTGGTGCGGTTAGGAGATGGCCATGTTAGATAATATTTTTATTTTTCATTTTTTTCATTGGGTTTTTTTAATTTGAAATTTGAATTTTTTTTTTCAAATTTTGCACAATAGTGGCTAGTTCACAAAATGGGGAACAAACCTAAAATGGTCTCGTAGAGGCCTGAAAAACATCTAATGCATTGATTTGCTTTAAGGATTAATATGCATTTAATCAAGCAATATAATCTTTTGATCCATACGTGATATTTTTTTCCCAAGTGATCTATAATACCTCTAGTTCAAGTTTTGACAATTATGTTTTTATTTATAAAATTGATCTTTACCACAACTTTTGGTTTAGTTTAGAGCACAATTTAGAGCAATTCCAAGAAGCTCAAAAAAGCCTAGGGCATTTAGGGGTGAAAGCACCACTCAATCAAATATCTCTTAAGCCAATATGTATTTGGACAGTTAACTACGAGATTTTGTGGTTGGATTCATTAAAGAATTTTTTAAATGAAGATTTTGACCTTGCTTTGGGAAAGAGTATTTCAAAGTAGTGTTGAACTTCAAATCATTGTAGAATTTTAGGGTTTCAATTGAAAGGGGAATTATTCAAGTATTGTTGGGATTGAAATTGAGATTCTAGACAAGGGAAACTCTAATCAATAAGCAATGGAGGTTAGAATGTGAAACAATAACATGTCATTTTTTGATAAACATGTTATTTTTTATAATTAGTTGATATTTTTATAATTGATTCTATTTTCATATAATCTTTTGACACAATATGAATGAAATGTGAACTATTGTGTAAATCATCATTTATTGTCTATAAACCATTTGATTCCTTTTAGTTGCACTCATGCCCTTGCCCACATTAGCAATCAAGTCAAACTAACAATTAAGGAAGAGATAAAATGTGGTTTTCTTAATCGAACATAAAACATACTATTGCTTTAGTATTGGTAAGGTCTTTTGTAAGATAGTCGGGCTCCAGAGGCATCTACCTCTTAAAATGTATATTATTTGTACATTATGAATTTTCATTGCTTAAATAATGCACAAATAGTGTGCATTCTAGGAGGTGGAAGCTTTTATTGACCATTGCGTTTCAATTTCCAAAATTCATAACTAATTCCCCAAAGTTCCAAAAAAATATAAAATGACTTGGGTTAGATGCCAATTCCATTTGTCTTTCAAGAAAAAATTACTGAATTATATTTTAAGAAGTCTAACCTCTCCAAATTAATTTCTAGATCTTAAATGGGCACTATATGGACCTTGTACTTTACATTTTGTTTGATTCTCCATAACCCTTAAAAGTACATTTCCAACCCCTTGGGGCATTCTTTTGTTGGAATAATCAAAATTGTCCGTACATTAGTCAATGTTTCCTTGTTTGTGTGGGCTTGTTTTAATCTTAGTTGCACAATGATCACATATGTTGCATTGGTGCAACACATTACATTTCAAGTTTCTTGATTTGCACAAGGGAGATTGTTTAATCCAAAGGATGGATCATATAAATTTGAGAGGCATTGCCCATAGAGAGAGAGAAAGTATAGAAGTGAAAAATTCATGAGTAAAATGTACCCTTGTTTTCTTACCTTATTTGGTTGACTATTTTCATTTATTTACTTAGTTGTTGACCTATTCAATAACTCATGCCCCTGTCCTGAAATTTCATGCAAGATTCTATAGGGTGCCCAATAAGGAGTGAAATTAGCCTTGAAGCTTTATATTTTTCTTATCATATGCCTAGTAGCTTAGGGCTTCTTGAAGGTTGGTTCTAATGTCCTTGGTCTTAACCCCTAAAGGACCAAGGCCATTTTTCTGTCACAAACCATTCAAAACTAATATTTCTATTGCATTTTTCCAAGAATTTTTTTCAGAATCTAACCATAGAATCTTGTACTTTACTTGTCTAAGACCAAATGGTAAAAATTTCATGAAGCTTGACCTTACAGATTGAGAAATATTTTCATTCAAAGTTGAAAATGTTTCTTTTTTTTGAACACTAGCATGCAATTTCTAATGACTTTGACCACCTTTTGTTGAAATTTTTTGCACTATGGACTTCAAATTTAATATTTTTTTGTTGAAGAATTGAGCTTATATTCTAGAAAAAAATTTCAAAAAAAAACCTTCTTGGTTTTCATACATTAAAATTTTTTTAAGTAGAAATAGGTCCAAGATTCCAAGAAAAATGTAATTGTTAATAGCTCTAAGATAGGATTGAAACACAATAATCCCAATGGTGAGATTGTTCTAGCAAGCAAACTTAAACTTGTCAAACACTTTTTTTACAAAATTGTGAAAATTGAATTGTGAAATGAATCCTATAAGTTATTTTTTAAAGATGCTCATATTGCCTTCAAAACAAGATTGTTCATAACTTTCACATCACTAATCCACATGGAATGAATCAAAGCTTCAGATATAGATCAAAATATAACCTATGAGGAAAAAAATTGATTTTTTTTAAAAAATTTTGTGGATTTCTTTTTCTACCCACCAAATGAAAATTTGAACTTTTTGTGATATAACTTTTGCTCTTGGGCACCAATTGAAATAATAATTATATTCCCAAGAAGTTAGTAAATTTTTCTATCTTATGAGAAAGTTTTTTAAAAAATTCACTAAAAAATTGAGGTCATAGGAACCTGCCCCAAAATCCATTTTGTCCCCAAAGAGAACAATGGTCCTTTAGGGGTTACTGAAAGGAGATGGCATCCACAAACTTTCAAATAATATCAAAGCCACACAAATTAAAGTCAAACCCTGACCAACCCTGTCGAATCCATACAGCAATCCGTGTTACACTTCTCAGAAGTCAAGATGACCAAACTCATCAGGATACACACCGACAACACACTCGAGACAGCATAACCCCATAAATTATGTATAATAGATAAAATAGTCAACCCTCATTTGGAAATGCCGAGTAAGTTCAGTCACGTCACTTATTGCAGATCAAACTATCCGTTACTCGTTGCAGGCTATCTGATAACTGATTTGTAGCCATAAACGTTTCTTCCTAAAAAACACAGCAAGGATACGGAAACTGTTCTTGACGTTAATAAACGTTTCATCACGAAATAGAATTTTTCCCAAAACACTCTCCCTTCTCATTGTCCAAGCCAGGCCAGTGACGAATTTGGCTTGCTGATCGATGACAGCCTCGTGTACTTCCATTTGTGCATTCACTGATGACCAGGCTTCAGAAAATATTGTCATGGATTTGGCAGCCTATGTTGCTCTTTGCTGGCAGGGGACCCAGGAGAGCAGTTTCGATATCGAAACGTGGGAGGTCAGGACCAGGAGGAATGAGCGCTCCCGCCACGTGAGCCGCAGGCAGTCCCGCCAGCCCTGCCGCACCAACCGCAGTTGCCGCAGCCCCGTTCGGCACATGAGCTACAGCTCCATTTCCAACAGGGTGCTCGTCCGCCATGATCGTCTGGACTGTCGTCGTAATCAATTACACCGACACCGGGTGATTGAAAAGTCGGTAGCCCTCCTCCTCCTCAGGGGATCCTATCAGAAATCAATTAAAACATCATCGTCAAGGGCGAACTTCTAATTGACTTCAAAATCGTCCCACACACGCATGCATGCAGTGCGCGCTTGGAACAAAAATTTCGTTAAAATGGTGGTATTCCACAAGCTTGGCACGTTTACGTTTAGACCATTCTGAAATCTATACCAGCCCTAGATTTTAGAGCTAAAGAAGTAAATGAATGAGAAAATGGCGGATGGAATACCGCCATTTTAATGAACTTTCCCATTTGGGCCGGGAACACACTCACAGTACTGTTCTGCTAATCCTTAAACTTGGAAGTCTGGGAAGGATTAGCAGGAAGCGTTTGAATCACCCAGTTGCTTCGTGACGTAGACTTCCCGAAAGTGAAGTACCGCATGAACCCAGCTGTATGATGGAAGTTAGAAAGCAAGAATTACAGCAGGAGGAGACAGAGAGGGGTTGAGGTGGAACAGCGGCATGCATTCGCTCGAACTGAAGGAGTAACGCTCGGCCATAACTTAGCTAGGAGTACCCTGTACGTTGGGGTAGCTATCTCTCATCTACTAACAACACTCACGCACAGGGAGTGGGTCTCTGCAAGTGCTTCCATAACATGCTGTCTCCTGTTGTAGATAGATTGACTCTAGTATCTCAAAATAAATTACCTGTGGAAGGGAAACGAGCAGCCACCTCTAACTCAGTAGAGTGCGAGTGCGATTGAAGAAACAAGAAGAGTGCTATATAGTGCCAGTCCGAGCGGCACTGATCGAGTTACTCTTCGCACCAGCACTCGCACTAGCACTCTTCTTTCTTCTTCGAAGAAAGTAATCAATCATCATTAGAGTACGGATCATACTCGCACTCTACTGAGTTAGAAGTGGCCGCTCTTGTCCCTTTCACAGATTAATTATTTTAAAATATATACACGAGTTTTAGTAATGATCTGATTCTGCAACAGAAGCGGTCTACTCAGCTCCTCCAGGCTCCTAACTGTAGATTAATTCCTTGTAACGCCTCACGATTATGGCCGGGGTGAACTGACCCCCTCGCTCGACCCCTCGGGAAAACGCTGAAATCTTTTTATTTTCCACCCATGATAAGATTTGCAAATTTTGAATTCATATTTGCAATCAGAGACCCCAGTTTAGCGAGGAGAGGTGTACAAGACAAATTCATGAACCACAAAATAGGGGGCTTTTCTTTTACTTGCACCCCTGGAATGACTTGGAGGGGCCGAGCAAGGGGGCCAGTTCACCCCGACCACGATGATGGACTACCGGTGCGGGCCAAGTATTATTTTGATGCCGGGCTTGACAATCTTTCAGAACGCCGGAGGTTAGTACGTATCTCCTTCCGATCTTAACTTCAAGTTGATTTAATTTGTTGTGTCCATACCGCTGGCATGGTAGCGGAGAGGATTTTGAGTCTTCCAGTTAACCCCTAAATGCCCAAGGCCTGTTTGGAGCTTCTTGAAATTTGCTCTAAATTGAACCAAAAGTCAACATTTTCATAAGTTGTACCAATTTCTTTTGAATTGTAACCGTACAAATTCAAACTAGACATGTTAGAGATCACATAGGAAAAGAAAACATAACAATATTACTTATAGATTGAAAGATTATAATGTTTGATCATGAGGGTGTAAAAACTATGAAAATTTTTCTATTCACTTTTTGCATGTCAACTCTAAAAAGTTGGTCACTAAAAAAATATGAGGTTATAGGGCCTAGCATGCACAACCCCAATCAATTTACGTTTTTTCAAAATCTATTCTATGATTTTTGTAAATGAATTTCTAATGTGATTTTGCCTCCAAGATCTAGTGTGTTTGAGGCTCATTTCCAAGAGCCCGCAACACTGCGGGAAGTCAAGATTGCACTTGGTATCCTTGTACAAAATCTTCAATAAAAAAATCATAATCCTTTATTTTTAAGATCAGTTTTTTGATCCGAAAACTAGACTTCAAAAAGAATTGTCCAAAAATATAAACTACTAACAATAGAAATTTGGTTGGGTTTTACTTAACTTCAAAGTTTTCTAAACACCACATTTGGGTGCCTTGGGCATTTAGGGGTTAATCAGTTCCGTTCATCATCACGACGAGTTCAACGCTTATTTAGTTACAAAGAGACATCACGCGCTTTCTATCGATTGGAATTTCCATGAACTAAGTCTGTGTAAACGAACTACAGTAGTCTGTTAGGCCGGTCAGCCATACACCTGTAGCAGCGGCCTCACGTCACCATTGCCAGAAAAAAGAGCGGCGGGGCAGTGTTCGGGAAATTTTTCTAGGTCCTCCAGCTGATTTCCTCCTTCCACGAAAATGAACCGGTTATTTTTCAATGGGGCTCCGGTTACATCTTTTGAATCGCAAAAAGTATTGGTTTATTTCCTATAAATTCAATTTCTCACTGGCCAATTTCTTCCAAATTGAAATTGGCACCAGCTAAATTGCAAAATTTCTATAAAATCTAGAAAAAAAAATGAAAAATGAAAGTACTAATTAATAGTGCATCCTTAGCAAGAATTGAATCTAGCAAAGCCCTTCACCACTTGAAGGCCAAGGATCCTCCCAACCAATGCAATATGGAGTTGAGGATGGTTATGAAAAGGTTGCATGAAATCAAAAGAGTTTACGAAGTATCAATTTCATATTCTTCAAATATTTCTTTTGTTGCCCTTGTAAGGTACCGCTCAAGATTCGCATATAAATGGTGAAACTTAGAAAAATTCTTCCACAAGACAGTGGCCTCTTCTATTATGTTGTTATAGTCTTTGTGAGGTCCTTCCAAGGCCAATTGCATAATACTTTCCAAATTCAATGTTGTCATATGATTTCAAAGTTTTTTCTCCTTCAGCTGCGGGCCCCTCGGCAACTTTGGGAGGTGCCATGTGACAATACGAGGTGGCAGGCCCAATTCCATGAAGTGCAAACAAGAAAGCATTAGAGGAGTTTTTGAGGGTTTGGAGGGCTATTTCGGGCATGTTCTCCCAACAGTCCGGAAACGGCCATTGTTAGATTTTTTTTTTGAATTATATTTTTTTTAAATTTGAAAATGTAAAAGAAAGTTGAAGAAAAAAATTTTAAAAGAAGAAGTGACATGGTAGTCGCTGTGCCACGTCAGGCAACTACTGTGAGACAAATCTCAGGGTCTGGGAACCTAAGGGCACACGCAGCCCTCCAAACCCTCTAAGACTCCTCTAATGGTTTCTAATTACAAAATTTTTTCTTTTTTATTCTTTATCTATAGTCAAAATTTCATAGTGGAAGGCTATATTTGTTATACTGAGACTTTTCACAGTCTCATTTTTATTCTTGACTCGAGCATAAATCACTTTATCTCTTTATTAGTATTTTTTTGTAAATAGGTAACAACACAAATTTTTAGAATTTCATTATGAAATCATTATTTGAGCATTATTTATTTTTGGTTACAATTACTATTTTTTTAAATAAATTTTTCAATAACTAACATTTTGTCTCAAAATCTACGAAAACTCTCAATATAATGAATATGACCTTGTGGGGGCTTTTGCACAAGCGCAAAGGTTGATATCCAGTGGCAACGAACCTTCATTAGCCCGCTATGAGTCAATCATTTTTTTGGCAAGGTAACTGAAATCCCCCTAATATCTTAAAGAAGCGGTCAAATATCCTCCAAATTTGGAGTGGCACCAATTGATTTCCGGTTCTAGAAATTTCTTCCCAGTTTTGCATCCTTTATTTTCAAAATACAACTGATTTTTTTCCGAAATCCACCAACTAACTTTCAATTAGCCATTGGTTTCTTCTGATCAATGCTGAAGGGCCAGCACCTCCTGCCCCACCTCTCTATCAAAAGGACATACATTCTACATAGAATTTTCCTCGTTTGCCCAATTTTCAGTATTTTATATTTTTTTGACATAACCAAAAGAAGCTAGCCAAAAATAGAGATTACCCCCTTCATATTTATCCTGCATGACGCATAGCTACGCAGCTACAAGAATAGAACTATTTCTTTTGTTGTTCCACCTCCTCGTCTCCCTTTGTGTCTCCTCCCGCTATGATTCTGGCTTTCTAACCTCCATCATGCACTGAATGATCCCAAACCCTAAACACTAACCCAGGGTTACACTTGTGTGATCCAGTTGGGCCCAAAGTTACATCTATTTGCTTCAACTCCATCGGATAAGACCATTCAATGGCATACATTCACCATGCCAGGGTCGATTGACCCCACGCTCGTCCCCCCCGAGTCAATATAGGGGTGCATCTATATAAAAAGACACCCTATTTTAAACGTCATTAATTTACAATCACCACCACTACCAGCAAAATTGAGGCCTACGATTGCAAATATAAATCCAAAATTTTCCAATTTCATTATGTGTGAAGATGAAAAAATTTCAGGGTTTTGACTTGGGCATGACCAAAGAGGGCACTCCACCCTGAACTCGCTCGTCCCCCCAAGTCATTCCACAGGTGCATGTAAAACATAGACCCCCTCCTTTGGGCGTCATTCACTAATCTTCTATACCTCTAAGAGATAATTGAGGGCCACTCCTTCCAAACAAGCATCCAAAATTTGCCAATTTTATTATGTGTGAAGATGAAAAAATTTCAGGGTTTTCACTGGGGCATGAGGGAGGAGGGCACTCCACCCTGACCGTGCTCGTCCCCCAATGTGATTCCACACGTGCTTGTAAAAACATAGACCCCCTCCTTTGGACGTCATTCACTAATCTTCTATACCTATAAGAGATAATTGAGGGCCACTCCTTCCAAACAAGCATCCAAAATTTGCCAATTTTATTATGTGTGAAGATGAAAAAATTTCAGGGTTTTCACTGGGGCATGAGGGAGGAGGGCACTCCACCCTGACCGTGCTCGTCCCCCAATGTGATTCCACACGTGCTTGTAAAAACATAGACCCCCTCCTTTGGACGTCATTCACTAATCTTCTATACCTATAAGAGATAATTGAGGGCCCCTCCTTGCAAACAAGCATCCAAAATTTGCCAATTTTATTATGTGTGAAGATGAAAAAATTTCAGGGTTTTCACTGGGGCATGAGGGAGGAGGGCACTCCACCCTGACCGTGCTCGTCCCCCAATGTGATTCCACACGTGCTTGTAAAAACATAGACCCCCTCCTTTGGACGTCATTCACTAATCTTCTATACCTATAAGAGATAATTGAGGGCCCCTCCTTGCAAACAAGCATCCAAAATTTGCCAATTTTATTATGTGTGAAGATGAAAAAATTTCAGGATTTTCACTTGGGCATGAGCGAGCACGGCACTCCACCCCGACCTCGTTCCTCCCCCCAAGTCATTCCACACGTGCATGTAAAAACATAGACCCCCTCCTTTGAACGTCATTCACTAATCTTCTATACCTATAAGAGATAATTCACGGGCACTCCTTGGCAACAAGCATCCAAAATTTGCCAATTTTATTATGTGTGAAGATGAAAAAATTTCAGGGTTTTCACTTGGGCATGAGGGAGGAGGGCACTCTACCCCGACCTCGCTCATCCCTTCAAGTCATTTAACAGGTGCATGTAAAAACATAGACCCCTCCTTTGGGCGTCATTCACTAATCTTCTATACCTCTAAGAGATAATTCACGGCCACTACTTGCCAACAAGCATCCACAATTTGCCAATTTTATTATGTGTGAAGATGAAAAAATTTCAGGATTTTGATTGGGGCATGAGCGTGGACGGCACTCTACCCAGACCACGCTTGTCCCTCCATGTAATTCCACACGTGCATGTAAAAACATAGACCCCGTCCTTTGGGCATCATTCACTAATCACCTATACCTCTAAGAGATAATTCACGGCCACTACTTGCCAACAAGCATCCAAAATTTGCCAATTTTATTATGTGTGACGATGAAAAAATTTCAGGGTTTTCACTTGGGCATGAGGGAGGAGTGCACTCCACCTCCACCTCGTTCCACCCATCAAGTCATTCCACACGTACTTGTAAAAACATAGACCCCTCCTTTGGACATCATTCACTAATCTTCTATACCTCGAAGAGATAATTGACGAACCCTCCTTGCAAACAAGCATCCAAAATTTGCCAATTTTATTTTGTGCGAAGATGAAAAAATTTCAGGGTTTTCACTTGGGCATGAGCGAGCAGGGAACTCCACCCCAACCTCGCTCGTCCCCCCATGTCATTCCACACGTGCATGTAAAAACATAGACCCCCTCCTTTGGGCGTCATTCACTAATCTTCTATACCTCTAAGAGATAATTGAGGGCCCCTCCTTGCAAACAAGCATCCAAAATTTGCCAATTTTATTATGTGTGAAGATTAAAAAATTTCAGGGTTTTCACTAGGGCATGTGCGAGCACGGCACTCCACCCCGACCTCGCTCATCCCCCCAAGTCATTCCACACGTGCATGTAAAAACATAGACCCCCTCCTTTGAACGTCATTCACTAATCTTCTATACCTATAAGAGATAATTGAGGGCCCCTCCTTGCAAACAAGCATCCAAAATTTGCCAATTTCATTATGTGTGAAGATGAAAAAATTTCAGGGTTTTCATTTGGGCATGAGGGAGGAGGGCAGTCCACCCCGACCTCGTTCCTCCCTTCAAGTCATTCCACACGTGCTTCTAAAAACATAGACCCCCTCCTTTGGACGTCATTCACTAATCTTCTATACCTCTAAGAGATAATTGAGGGCCCCTCCTTGCAGACAAGCATCCAGAATTTGCCAATTTTATTATGTGTGAAGATGAAAAAATTTCAGGGTTTTCACTTGGGCATGAGGGAGGAGGCACTCCACCCCGACCTCGTTCCTCCCTTCAAGTCATTCGACACGTGGATGTAAAGACATAGACCCCCTCCTTCGTGCTCCATTGACTTATCTTCTATACGTCTAAGAGATAATTGAGGGACCCTCCTTGCAAACAAGCATCCAAAATTTGCCAATTTTATTATGTGTGAAGATGAAAAAATTTCAGGGTTTTGACTGGGGCATGAGCGAGGAGGCCACTCCACCCCAACCACACTCATCCCCCGATGTGATTCCACACGTGCTTGTAAAAACATAGACCCCCTCCTTTGGACGTCATTCACTAATCTTCTTTAACTCTAAGAGATAATTGAGGGCCCCTCATTGCAAACAAGCATCCAAAGTTTGCCAATTTTATTATGTGTGAAGATGAAAAAATTTCAGGGTTTTCACTTGGGCATGAGCGAGGAGCGCACTCCACGCCGACCTCGTTCCTCCCTTCAAGTCATTCCACACGTGCATGTAAAAACATAGACCCCCTCCTTTGGGCTTCATTCACTAATCTTCTATACCTCTAAGAGATAATTCACGGGCACTCCTTGGCAACAAGCATCCAAAATTTGCCAATTTTATTATGTGTGAAGATGAAAAAATTTCAGGGTTTTCACCTGGGCAGGAGGGAGGAGGGCACTCCACCCCAACCTCGTTCCACCCTTCAAGTCATTCCACACGTGCTTGTAAAAACATAGACCCCGTCCTTTGGACGTCATTCACTAATCTTCTATACCTCGAAGAAATAATTGAGGGCCCCTCCTTGCAAACAAGCATCCAAAATTTGCCAATTTTATTATGTGTGAAGATGAAAAAATTTCAGGGTTTTGACTGGGGCATGAGCGTGGAGGGCACTCTACCCAGACCACGCTCGTCCCTCCATGTAATTCCACACGTGCATGTAAAAACATAGACCCCCTCCTTTGGGCGTCATTCACTAATCTTCTATACCTCTAAGAGATAATTCACGGCCACTACTTGCCAACAAGCATCTAAAATTTGCCAATTTTATTATGTGTGAAGATGAAAAAATTTCAGGGTTTTCACTGGGGCATGAGGGAGGAGGGCAGTCCACCCCGACCTCGTTCCTCCCTTCAAGTCATTCCACACGTGCATGAAAAAACATAGACCCCTCCTTTGGGCGTCATTCACTAATCTTCTATACCTCTAAGAGATAATTCACGGCCACTACTTGCCAACAAGCATCTAAAATTTGCCAATTTTATTATGTGTGAAGATGAAAAAATTTCAGGGTTTTCACTTGGGCATGAGGGAGGAGGGCACTCCACCCCGACCTCGCTTGTCCCCCCAAGTCATTCCGCACGTGCATGTAAAAACATTGACCCCCTCCTTTGGACATCATTTACTAATCTTCTATAGCTCTAAGAGATAATTGAGGGCCACTCTTTGCAAACAAGCATCCAAAATTTGCCAATTTTATTATGTGTGAAGATGAAAAAATTTCAGGGTTTTGACTGGGGCATGAGCGTATAGGGCACTCTACCCAGACCACGCCGGTCCCCCCATGTGATTCTACACATGCATGTAAAAACATAGATCCCCTCCTTCGTGCTCCATTGACTTATCTTCTATACCTCTAAGAGATAATTGAGGGCCCCTCCTTGCAAACAAGGATCCAAAATTTGCCAATTTTATTTTGTGTGAAGATGAAAAAATTTCAGGGTTTTCACTGGGGCATGAGCATGGAGGGCACTCTACCCAGACCACGCTCGTCCCTCCATGTAATTCCACACGTGCATGTAAAAACATAGACCCCGTCCTTTGGGCGTCATTCACTAATCTTCTATACCTCTAAGAGATAATTCACGGGCACTCCTTGGCAACAAGCATCCAAAATTTGCCAATTTTATTATGTGTGAAGATGAAAAAATTTCAGGGTTTTCACTTGGGCATGAGCAAGGGGCAGACTAGCCCGGCCAGCGTCAGCCACTGTCCTCATAGTTCCCGCCTGGAAAAGAATGCAACTGACGGAATCGTTGCCTGCCCATTGGTCACGTCGTGCGGCAGACTTAGTGAGCTGCTTTGTATCCTGGAAGTCTTCTCCTACACGCCAAGTTTATTAATTTTAGTTGTTATGCTTCACTGGGGCAGGCAGGTATATTTCTTTTCTTTCCAATCAGTTGAAAACTGCAATAATTCAGTTTCGACCCCACACACACAAAAAAATTTTAAAAGAAAATAACCATCAGAAAAGTTGGGCCAGATTGTTATGGTGCCATTTTGACAGCAATCTATCATAGAGTCCAGATCAATGGCATTTGGGGATTTACTTTGATACTAAGGTTGCACCAAATTATCTTAATATTAGTTCAATGCAAAGTCAACATTGTCATCTTCACATCACTGTGGAGCCATTTTAAAGTCATTTTGATGTACATTAATTCAATGTCAACTTGGCATTAGTTTGAGGGTCAAAATGATGCCAAATCAGAGATTGATTATTTTTGTGTTCTTTTGATGCCAATTTCACATTAACTATTCTAATATTATTGTAGCAATAATAGAGTATGGAATAATGCAATGTCATATATATAACACTTTAGTGCAATTCTTTTACTAGTCCTATGCCATAGTGATTGAACTATTTGACTATTACTTTCATGTCAATTTACAATGTATTTTTTTAATGTCAATTTCATGCTACTTTAATGCAAGTCTATATATGCACCATTCCTTTCCTATTTGCACCCCATTTTGTTGTTTTATTAGAGCATTGTTGACATGCACATTTTCAATGCAATGTTCAAGCCAATTTACCTAATGCTATTTGAATGCCTTTTTGACACCTTGTAATGTGAAAGGATTTTATATTCATTTTAGGCAAATGTCATGCTATTTTTGCATCATGACAATAACATTTTTACTTCATGTGGGAGCAAATTTGACATCCCCTCCTTCAATGCCATTTTAGTGCAATTGAACTACAATTTTCATATGCACAATTTCAATGCTACTTTAGAAGACATAGTATGTATAGTACTGTAGTAAGTAACAATATTTCACTATCATTTTCTCACAAATTTGATGCTCACATATTTTTGGGCTCATTTCAAACCTCAAAGCTATTTGATTCAATTGTCATTTTGGCACCATCATTTTTCTTAAATATTTTAAATAAATTTCATATTGGTGCAAATTGTCGGTAGTACTTTGAAAGATAATTTGCTAATAGTTGCTACTAGCCATCAATTTGCTAGAACTGAAGTGCTTCCTATAGAGTTTCTCTTCATAGGCTTGTATCATCTTTTGTGTCCTAGTGCTTGAAACTCAATGAGTAAAGATGGATTTGAGTTTACAATAGGAACAATCCTACAAATTGATGTCTACTTATTAAAAGAGCATCTAAAATTAACAATTTCTAGTACATAGACTTAGTTAGTAAATAATTTGTATCACATTGTAATTATATAGTATGTAGAATTTAGGTAAATGAAGTTTGGATACTAATTAGCATACCTATTGGTAGATGGAGGTATAATACTACAATAGTAATTTGCTTCATTATCCTACCACAAATATAGTATATAAGTAGGTAAATTTTCCCTATTGTAGCCTTTACATCAATACCAAAGTTGTCATATGGTACTTGAAATGCATGCACTTGACATTTCAATGAGATTATAGAAGTAATACAAGCTCTCATAGTACAAATTTTTTATTCTTTTTTTTGCATATACTTTTAAAATTGATAATTGATATTGCCATCTTGATACATGAATATAACACATTAATATTCTATGAAAATAATACACAAAGCGAAGATCATCTTCAAAGTGTGTATTATTCACATAGAGTATTAATGTGTAATATTCAAGTGTCAATATTCATTTTATATGATGGATGTAGAAAATATCATAAACATACATAAATAAAGTACAATATAGTTGTTTGACAAGGTTAGCAATGTCAATATTACACATTGCTTAACAATTCTTAAACAATTGTCTACCACATCTTTATAAGAAGATTACTTGCATACATTATTGAAATGAACAATAATTAGGCCTAAATTGATTATTGACAACAATGAGAATTCTCCATGTACCACAAAATATAATACTTTATAATCTAATGTCTAGGATTTCACATATAATTAGTACTACCTAGAACTTCCAACAATTAATGAAGAAACGTCCTGGTGTAATAAAATGTGGAATGATGTGTACCACCTTCAAAATAGTTTGGATATTTGTTACAACATAACGTGCCCTCAATTGCACTTGGGAGTTCCTTTGCACGTTGTTTTGAACATCTCTCAAGGTAGACTGTGTACTCCATTGTAGACATTTGCATTTTGTTAATGCACTCCAATCATCATTTGGAATTTCTATGTATAACTTTAGGAAGACCATTTGTCTTTGACTTTTTTCACCACCAGTATTTGATTGGCTACTTGCTTGAAATAAAAGTCGTACTTGCCCATAGTAAATTTGTTGAATGCCATCTTTTTCTACTTCAAATGCCACGTTACTAAAGTATGGATTGTTGTGAAAATTAATTGTTGCTCGAGCATACATAGGCCAATCCCCATATCTATCTCCAACACCAGGAGGAATTGCTAAACATCGAGACAAACCAAGAACTTGTGATAAAGTGACATTTAATTGTAATTCATAAATTCGTAGAGCTTGAAGAAACTCTTGGGGAATTTTGGGTTGATCCACTAACAATTTCTCAATTGCAATAGAAACTCGAGCTACTTCATATTGTCTTCCCATACAAAGGTCTCCAACCATAGCCCCTGGTGTTTGGCCAAACTCATCTCTTGTTCCATGCAACCAAATGCGGTGAAGATTCAAGTAGATGGGGGACACAACATTTTTACCTGTCTTCAAAGCCTACATATATAACATCAAACAAAGTTATTAAGAAAAATAAGAAATTGCTAATTACATTTGTCCATATTGAAATACATGCTTAGTTCCAAAACTTTCATAAAAATTCAAAATATATCATGATTGACATCACTATGTTTTTATTTGAAATCTTGAACTCACACCTTTTTTAATGTTGTGTCAACAACTTCTTAGTGCTTTTTTAGTCCTTCCATTTGCTTTGTAGCTCTCCTCAAAGATTGCAACCTTTGATTGTGCCGCACAATTTGAGGCGTTGCATTTCTTTTATTGCTACTCCGGTATGCTGCTTTCATAAGAGCAATGTGGAATTGCTCATACATATCTGTTGAATACTCCCATGGTAATCCAGATCTTTTAATACATTGACTGAAATGGTTCATCATATGAACCTTTGAGGTATTAAATCCAGACCTTTGCCATTGAAACATAGAGCCTTTTAAAGCTTCCATAGCCCTGAATAAAAAAATAGCATTTACCTTTTAATACAATGCATTACCAAATGAAAATGAAAAACAAGTATAATGCTTCAAATGGAAAATGCAAAAATAGTTGGAATGTAATAACTAACTATAGTAGACAATGTACCTACACATTTATTCATCCATGTGCTTCAGACTCGTACTTGTGTGGAAAGTGCTTCGACATGCTACACCATACCATTCTAGAAATAGCACTATTGCCGATATAATGTATTCATCGAACAAGCCAACTAGGCATAGAACAATGACCTGCAATCATTGACAATGTCATGACATTAATGATTTCAATACTTGAACTAACTTAGTACTAAAAAATAATAAAGTTTTATTTTGAAAATTATACCTACATAATAGCTCGATGTTCGAATCCAGCAAAATTGGCTTGTGAAACAAAATACCCTCCTTGCTCATTGCCAAGAATTTGAAAGGATGGAAACTGACAATTCTTCTTAATAAAGAGGAATCTTCTATCCAACTCCTTCAATTTGGATTGACGTGGATGAATAGTAGCTATTTCACGGAGGATGCCAACAATCATCTTAAACATCCCAAGGTCACTTTGGTTCAAGGTATCAACATGTATTGCGAGATAAGGATTTCCAAGTTTTGTATCACCACCATTAAAGCCCCAGAGTGCACACTGCACATACAAATGCAATTATACTTTCAGTTATCAAATCCATACACATCCATGTTTAAATACAAACTAAATCCATGTCCAGTTTTGAGCAAGGTCAAAAAACTTACTTGAATAGGATGTAGAGACCAAGTTCTTCCAATCTCTGTGGCTAAATTTGAATGTACATGTTCCATGACTCTATATATTTCTTCCATCTTTGATTCTGTGGGGACATGGTGTTGCATACCCATATTACCAAGATCTTCTTTTCTACACATGCATCTACTACAAGGGGATTGGCATTGGTTGGTATCATATGTGGCAATTACCATACACGACTCTGGATGATCACATATATATGCAAATAGTAGAGGGTAGACTATTTATGGCTCTCCTTTGGGATCAAGTAAAGGAAGACTTGCAAAGCTTGCTTCTTTCAAAGAGTTGAAAATCATTTCAAGACCTTGGTGTAGATACTCCATCTTCTTGGTGGATGACAAATCTAGATACATCATTAATATATTCATGAATACATAAATTTCAAAAAATTAACATTAGATAATGAAATACAAATTATATCAAGGTACTTTGAACAACTTCAAATACTTCAAACTGTGCATTATTTAAAATATTTTGAGCATATTAACATATTGACCATTAATTACTTACTTGATCCTTGAAAGGTAGGGAGTATAGCAAGCAACTCATGTCCAGTAGCTTCTCTTCTATTTTCAAGGGAGATATTTCCAATTGTCATTAGCAAAGGATATCCAGAGATTCTTGTATTATTTGATAAACAAGTGTGATCGGAATAGAAAATCAATGGTGAAATCACAACTCCCATGCATTGTAAATTGATGAAATCTTGCATTTGATGCCACCAAGATCCAATATTGGGCGTTTTATAAATTTGTTCTCCAGTACCTGATAGGGTAGTGGTTGCCTTTAGTTTGAAATCTCTAGCATTCTCGACAGCTGAGAATAAAGATGTCAAAACATGAATGGGATTTTTGAAGTACAAATTGGCATCACCATTGTCAACCTCTGGAAATGTATATTTTGTCCAACCCTGCCACATTCAATGTGAGAAATTCACATTCCACTCAATAAGTTTAAAAAGTACAACAATCCTTTAGCAATAATCAAAACATTGAAATAGTGAAATTGAAAACAAAATTGTTAGGATGCTTACTTACATTTGCAATAGGATATAACTCCTTGTCTTCGTACTTTTCAATGTCATCCAAGCTTCTAATTGTTACAACTTTGAGATCAAATCGATCATCAAAAAGTAAATCCAGTAATGCTTTGATATCTTGTCCAGATAGACCCTCCTTATTCTTACAATTGCAGATAAAGCTAACAAGATGAAAATTAGAATCAAATGGTTGTAAAGGTATACCATTGTCCTCCATAGTTGGCATACTTGGAGATCCGGACATATCAGGGTTTAAGGAAGAGCCTCCCATTTGGTATCCTTCCTGCAATTGTATTGGAATGCCATTTCTACTATAAGTCTCATCATGAACCTCAAGAATTTGAACCACATGAGCTTCACCCACTGCACTTGTAATTAGAGGTCTAGAAGTAGACAAATTAGCAACTATCTGCCTTCCTTGACATCGAGACCTTTGGTGACTAAATAGGCTAGCCATCGTTGAAAACCTAAAAAGACCACATCTTGTACAACCCAATGTTTTATCCATATTTACCAAAATTCTGGAACCCCAACAATTTTCTAATGGTTACAATACTCTAACTTTGTGCAACTTCTAATAAGTAAGTCACTTGCATTTAGAATCTGATGATAGCTATCTTACATTGAACTTGGAAAAACCCCTTGTTTGTTTGCTCTACATTGCCAGTATAAAACCTATTAAACTTATTCTAGACCCTCAAATTCAACTATAGCAACAATACTAATGCATCACTCATGAAGTAGACCCTTTTCTATAGCAAGGATTTTGAGTGAAGGTCTTCAAAGAAAATATACCCTAAAATCTCAAAATTGTAATGGACACAACCTCAAACCTTTACAAACAAAACTGCCGAACAACTAAAACAGCACAAGATACCTACACAATCCTAACTTAACACATCAATTCCGCTAACTTTGTACAATGACATGAAGGTGCCACTCATTCCAAAATGTAGAAGGCGGAGTGGTACACACAAAGACTTTTAGGGCAATAGAAACGTCCTTCAGCTATCCAAGTTGAAAAATTCAAATAAACAAAAGTAATGAAACTTAAATACTCCCTGCCTCCGTCTCTCTTTAAAAAAAATTCATAAACATATACCATTCCCCTTAATGCTCTTATAAAGGTTTCACTTTCTCTCAATCTGTCCCCTCCTACAAAATTCTCGTTTACTCTCAATTTGTTATATGACATACTATTCACATCTACTTGCCTTTTACTCAAAAAACACACATATACAATTAATTCTTACTCCCAATTTTCAAAATAAAGAACAATAATGAAAATGAATGATACTCATTCTTGACTAGATGATTTGAATCAAAGGAAAATTGACCAAGACCAAATTCTTCCAAAAGCTTTTAGTGAATTAGTTTCATCTTTCAATTAATTTAGGAACACCTTGTACTATATAGTTTTTAAAAATAGAAATAGAAAGGCTTTTTGGATGAAACTCTTTACATATGTTTTACAAATTAATTTGCAACATGTTGACTAGAATTCACAAACTTGCACACATACTTGGCTCTTTCTTTCAAATGTTTAAAGACGAAACTTCTCTTTTCGATAGGCCCATCAAAGACTACATTTTGAAATTTCACTACATTGAATTTACAATTGGTGGTGATACTTACTTGCAAATTTTGAACAAAGCTCTTTAACATGTTATGGTGGAACATTATTAAATATTAAAGGATACTCATTCTTGACTAGATGATTTGAACCAAAGGAAAATTGACCAAGACCAAATTCTTCCCAAAGCTTTTAGTGAATTAGTTTCATCTTTCAATTAATTTAGGAACACCTTGTACTATATAGTTTTAAAAAATACAAATAGGAAGGCTTTTTGGGTAAAACTCTTACATACTATGTTTTACAAATTAATTTGCAACATGTTGACTAGAATTTACAAACTTGCACACATGCTTGGCTCTTTCTTTCAAATGTTTAAAGACAAAACTTCTCTTTACGAAAGGGCCATCAAAGACTACATTTTGAAATTTTACTACATTGAATTTAAAATTGGTGGTGATGCTTGTTCTCAAATATTTGGACAATGCACTTGAACCTGTTAACCGAGGAATCTTGTTGTAATTGGTGTCTTATTAAATAAATGTTGTTGAAGGTAGTTACCTTGCTATAGTGATAGTATTTTGAAGCACTTTTGGAGAAATTCAAATATAATGGAGTTGCAAAAAATATTTTTTCTAATAATAAATTTGAAATAAGTGATTTTAAGTTGCACATGGTTCACAGACAAGCTTAACAACATTGAAGAAAGAGAGAGAGGCTGCAAAGAAACAACTGCAAGATAAACACCCCCTCTGTAGGTTGTGGCAAGTGAATGCACCCAAACTATGTTAACCCTTGAATGACGCAACGGACGTTTTTTGTCCGATGGATGACAAAAAAATGGTCTGGTGGATGTAAAAAAGTTGATTTACATCCGGATTTTTAAAAAATGTGATCATCAAGACCTTCTCGATCATGGAAGGCTAGAAATAGCGTCATTGAAAGTATTCGTATTTTTATTTACCTGAGATTGTCAGAAGACATCACAGAGATGCACATAGGCGGTGATAGACCCCATGCTTCCCTTCTCGCAATTCCCATGAGGGCAGCATACAATTCGGACTTGCGCAAGTTTTGACAATCACATTATAATATGTTATTATTTTGCCCCGCAATGTAGCGGGTTGTTTCCTTTCCTACAGTAGTTGTCATCCCTCCAACTGTTCACAACCGCCCTGCATTAGATTTTCTTGCTGCAAGTAAGTCTACGACTACGAAGCATATATGAGAGAACCTATAGACTACTAATGGAGCACAAGTAGGTAGCTTATTTTGTTGCACACATTTGCGTTTCTGTTCTTTTTCACCTACACAGAGGATACAATACAAATTATTAGAAGAACAAAGTCATCTCCATGTACCAATAATATATATGTTAGACATCCATGCCCGGGAAATAGCACCGTCGACACAAAACAATGAAGGGAGGGATGCAAAGAGTACTAAGAGGTGAACACAACAAAATGAGCACATTGCGTCCACATGACACTTGATCACACAAAATAGTTAACCTTTGAAGTGCACTACCAATCAACAACAATTCAATTACTTAATAGCTTCATGAAAGCCTCAAATGAAAACAACTGAGGCTTCAGCATTCACCGAGTGCATCATCGACATGCTCAAAAGTTACAAATAAAGTGCCATCTTTCTTAGCCCTTTGGAAACCCTAAAATAACAAAGAATTGAAGAGAAGTCAATCATTGGATAGCTTCAGTTGTCGAAGTAAGTGGAGAACTGTGAAAAAGAGTGGACCGAAATGCACCTCGAGAAGCAACTGATTGTGATGACGTGACGATCATTGGAATCCACCTTCACAACTTGGATTCAGAAAAGAAGAGAACCCACAAAACAAAGAATTAAGTGCTACAATGTTTTTCCATGTTCCTGTTGAAACAGGAGAACAGGACGTCCCTAACAGAGAACAACTCCAATACTCATCATTCACCTACCATGCAAAGACACGCTCATGTACTCTTCTTCTGGAAGGTAACCATGAAATGTCTATTGAACTGAGCATATGAAAAGCGCTATTACCACACACAAAGTCTTCCTAAATGGCAAGTGACTACTTAGCACATATGGTTCGTTTGAAGGTTCCAATTAGGATGTAATCGCAATTTGACATACACATGTATCCTCTGCTTTTTTCACTTCATTTTGCTCAAGCACAATATGATCTGCGTATTTACTAGTCTCCCGCTTAATGACTTCAGGTAACCATGAAATGTCCGAAGAATTGACCTCAAACGAAGTCACAAAATCGGTCTAAGAGTATTTCCAATCAGAAAAGGAAGCCAGGCACTCTCATCGTTCATAATCCAGTTCTCTGGAAACCATTAGGATGATTTGGCCCAGGCTCTACACGGCCTTGAAGGCGTCCTGTCTCTTGTCAATGTAGCCCCCACAGTGTTGTGATTTTCTAGCACTGAAAAGAGGCCCAAGCATTCAGTCTACTTGCAGTCGAAATAGAGCACATGAATGGAAGCCATGTGAATGACTGCATACCTGGCAAATCCCGGGGCGGCACGTTAAATCGTGCCATCGAATGTGATATGGCGCGCGAGCTGACTACGGGCCTAGCCTGCCCACCTCCTATGGCACCTGACATTCGACAACAAGGCAACCCCGACGGAGGCCGGGTGACGGAGGCGCGTTCCTCTGTCTGCGCGCGAGGGGAGATTTGAACAGCAGGCACAACCTAAGTTATCTCTATGAGTGTGAGCTTGGAGTTGCGGCGCCTGCTGTTGTCAGTGCCTGCTGATTTTAGGGTTTGGGTCCTCATTGCGGAAGACGTCTCTTGCTTTTCTTGAAGGTGGGAGAATTGTATCGGCTTCCTAGTTCTTGGAATCCGAGTTTGCAGGAGATGGTTGCAGCGGGCACGACGCTTTTAATTTTGAAGACACAATAGAATCTTGTGAAGACACTTTTATGGTGCGACTTGAGCTTCAAGCTTCTTGATCTCTGGCCTTCATAGCTCAACTCTTAGGATCAGCAGTAGTAGATTGGTGATGTTGTCGACTATTTCTATTCAGTGACTGAAAGATGTAAGCGAAAAGATTTTTTGTTTATTGACGACCACTGTTCAAACTTGAGGTCATGGTTTGCCTCTCGCTTTAACTAGCTCAACATTGTATTGTTGAACAGAGTGTGTAGGTCTTCTACTAGAAGTGAAGCATATCTCTCATGAGTGCTATATAAGCTTTTTTTATTTCATAAAATTTGTGTTGAAACTTGAAAAGATATGCCTAGATAAGTGTTGTTACAGGCTATTGCAGATCTTGTCTGCAAAAACAACTTACAACAATTGCAAGTTTTGAAGAGGTATGTACAAGGAATGTGCAATTACAAGTCTACCTCTCTTGCTCCAACGATCCAGTCGCAACCGAAACTCTTACTGGAAAAGTAACAAGGGCTACAGGAGCATTTCCAAATCCAAGGTCATTCTCATTTTGGGGGGTGGGGTGGGTTTCCGCCCCATACAACTACAATGTCACATTCTTTTCATGAACAAAATCAATAAATGTGTACAGTGGCATTAACCCGAGTATTTGAGTGCATCATTCTGCACCGAATTCGAGGAAGTGACTCGTGAGTGCATTGCCAGGTTGGGCACAAATTTTTAGGCGCTCTAGATGAAACCAACGCATGCTAGAGACCTCGAAGCACTATGCACATCAACAGACAACTACGTGTTTTGTGCTTTTCTCTGCACTTTGCTCGCAAAATGCCAAAAATCCAACCAAACAAATGTGAATTGGAGACATGATCCTCTCGAGAAACCAACTTGTCTACTTCCAATCTGCTTGGTCACTTTCGTCAGAGTTGCCCCCAATCGGCCGTGATCGACCTTGTTTTCCACAGCAGCTTCACCGCACCTGCGCCCGCCTATTTGATTGTGGGCGGTGAGGGGTGAGGGGTTAATGTATGTGAGATGTTGACATCATAAATCTGGGTTTTGCAGACAATGCTCCTATGGCTAAGGGCATAGTGGTAGCGTGTGGTCTGGCCACGGTACTGGTTGGTGTTGCAAGCAGTGCCAATGGCTTTAGCCTATCTTATCAGGTAAAATTTTATTGTTGTTATATTTTAGGGTTTTTTGACGTATTTAGAGAAATCAGGGTGATTGTATGCCTTGGAATTTAGGGCTTGGGTCGGCTGAAACCAGTAATCCAGAGTGTGGTCCAGAGAGGGAGAGGGAGAGTGTTTTAACTACGTCTTGGAAATGTGAAATGATTTTGATTAGGATGAAACTTATGTACTATAGGTAACCACACCTTAATGCGATTCTTTGAGCACTAAGGATGGTTCTAATTTTAGACTGAACAATACCTTAACTGATTCTTGTTGGCAATTGCAAGGAGATTCTAGTGCACCAAAGTATGCCGTATTTGAATACTTTATGCGAAAGTTTTTAGTTTTCAAAGTTTTATTGGTAGATTACGTAACACTGATGTGTTAAGTTTTGGTCTGAAATTGGTATACATTCTCAAAATCAATTTTTACTTCTTGTGCAAGATTTTAGGGTTTGAGACTTTGTTACGTGTGGCAAATAGGTACCTCTGCCTTGGTGGTAAGTTTTAATTGAATCTTATATTGAATTTATGATTTGTGGAGTGACAGAAAGTGGTACAAAAGCTATAGCTATGGCGCTTACTCTGTCTAACTATCGGTAGTTGGCATGGCAGTTTTTTGTGATGTTTTCTTCAATTGTCTCCACAATTTTTGAGGTGGTTGTACTGGCTGCGCTAAGAGGTATGCCGAGATCTTTGTGTTTGTACTGCAGTAAATACCTTGTAATCCTCTTCCTTGCCGGAAGGATCATACTTTTGATAGGCCTATATCTTGTCTCATTGGATCTTGCTCTAGGACATAACGATTGACAGGGATTTTTATTTGCAGACCCGATCGCATCGACTGGAATTTTCTTAGCTCTTGGACCTTATGGCTTAATATTTGGTTCTTTTGTTCCTTTATTCTTTGACATCCCAATATTCACCCGTTTCAAAATCTTTGGGGCACACTTCTCAGACAAGTCCTTTGTCTATCTTGCTAGTTTACAGGTAAATCCCATCCTCCGGTTGCACTTTGCCGGTGTATTTTGTACGACTTTCCAACAGCTGATTTGCACAGAAATTGTTACTCTTCTGTACCTTAGCATATGTATCTGAGTCTCTATTCTTCTATTTGCATTCCTCGGCTATTTTGATTTCATTTTTTTAAGTAGCTTCTCTTGTCATCGTGGAAGCGGACCCTCATTCCCAGAGTTTGTGGACTTCTAGCTGGGTTTCTTTACAAATCCAATGTCTTGGGGATTAGAAAAGTGAAGGTTTGTGCTCTAAGACTCCCAAAAAACCATGCATCTAAGTGCATAACCAGTCTATTTTTGGCTCTTTAGTGATGAAATCCTTCACAGTAGTATTTTTTGATGTGGCTATTAAAACTAAGTGTCACCTATTTGTTACCTGCTTAGTAAGCAGGTGACACTTGCTTTTGGTAGCCACCTCAAACATATTTGTAGTTTAGTTGCATATTTTGCTAAGATTGTGATAGGCACTGATGGAATCGTTTTTCCCTATCCAGTTTCTGGAAGGATTGGCATCGACAACTGGAAGATTGTTTGCCCCACTTATGTCTGGCGTCTCCACACTACCACCAACATCTAGAGGGTCGGCTTCAAATGGACCTGCAGGTCATTCATTCGAGGTATGTACTTCAATTCCTTTTGTATCTTTGAATGTTTGAAGTATTTATTCATTTATTATTATTCCATTCAAATGTTGGAATTTTTATTACATACACTTTGCTCTTTCGGGACAATGGCTGTACATTCCTAGAGGTCTTGACTGTGTGGCATTGCAACTTAGTCTTGTAGCGCCACAGGATGCTTTGAGACTCTCTTTGAATGATGTTGTTGTTCAAGTATAGGAAGGGGTTGGTGTGTCAGCTGTGTGGTGTTTCTACTTAGCTAGGAGCATCACAGGATACTTTGATGCATCACCTTTTTCCATACTTTTAAAATTTGAGCCTTCTCTCTCACAGCTTCAATATGCTTTGAATCTTTTTTTTCATTCATTTTTGTTGTAACAGGATTTTAATCTAGTGTTTCATATTGTTATATAGAATGGGGAAGAAAACTAGGTCTAATGCGAGAAAAAATAAAGCACGGGAGCGTAGAGAGGCCGGTGAAGATGATCCAAACAAACATAGCTGCATGTTTTGTAAGTGCTTGATATCAAATTCAAAGGAATCTCTGAATGAGCACTATACTAAGAGAACACATAGACGTTTAGAGAAGCTCCACCTATACACTCTTTTTTTTGAAGAGCATGGTATTTTTCCTACCATTGGTAGAAAAACTTATGAGTGTAGACAGTGTGGTAAGAATGGCATTCCAGCTGATGTAAAGAAGCTCAAAGCTCATCTTTACAACATCCATTCCATTGGCCCCACCAAACAGTATCCAAATTTGACTTCGGATGCAAAAGTTTGGTACTTTGGAGGTGAAAACCTTAATGCCATACACAGGGTCCAGAGGGTGAGGCCCAAAGTTTATTGGATTGAGGAATATGAGTTGGAGGAGGAGTGCTATAGTTTTGATAGAGTTAGCCCTCCAACACTATGTATGGACTCTTTAGGATGTGGATTTCATTTTTTATTGGTAAATGGACGGTTCAGCAAAAGTATCTTGGTAGAGATGATTGAGCATGCAACATTTCTAGAGGCATATGGAAACCTTACCAAACGAGGGGAAATGAAGAGGGTGGATCATGATTCTCGAATTGTGACGTTTGGTTTTCGATATGCTTATGGGGAGATTGGAAGGTTAGTTCATTGACTACATTCACTTTCACATTGAAGCATACTTTTTCAAATGTTTTATGTTTTTGTATTCTATGTTTTTCTAACATTCTATATTCTATACTTATATGGTGTGTGTTGATTTTTCAGGTTTAAGCATAATGTTCGTGGTTATTACAGTCGTGCTGATGTTTTATGTACTATGATCAGTGATCATTTGAAGATACAGTTTCTAGAGGTCTTCAAACATTTGGAAAAGATTCTACAGGAAGAAGGCATTAGAGAAGAAGATAATGTTACCCTTGGAAATACTCCATTTACTACGATGTCTGTTATACAAAATTACCATTGCAACATTCACACTGACATTGACGATGTGTCTTATGGATTCTTTATTTGGTTTGGCTCAAACAGTATGTATATTTTTTTCAATTTATATTTTATCATTTTATGTATTATATTCTTATTCTTTGAACTATGTTTGATTTATTTAGTGTTTTTTTACAGGTACAAAAGACAAACACGGAAATGAGGTAAATTTTCATCTACTAGGGGTCAAATTGTTCACTATCCCCCACATTGGTGATGTTATGCTATGTAAAGCATCTGAGTTGTGGCATTGTACTAGAATTGTTGGCAATAGAGGGCAGTTTGGCATTGCTCTTTATCAAAAGGCATCGTTTTTCAGATGGTATTCCATTCTGAAAAGCTCAATGTCAGGTGGTATTTATGATAAACTCACCTTGAGCTGGATCAGGAGTTGTAATGAAGAGTATGATTAGGATTCTATACCCCAATAGTATAGTATTTCGATCTTGATATATTTTGAATTTATACAAAAAAATTCTATTATTCTATTCTATTATGATATTTTTGATTTTTACATTGTCTTGTAATTTCTAGTGGCAATTATTTTGTATAGATTTAGTTAAAGCTATGTGTAGAGCTTAATTGAAACTATCAAGATTATGTTTTTACATTTGAATGTTTACTACATATGCCTTTTTTTACAATGATTGTCTTCTGTGTATTTCTTCTACAATAGCTTAACCCTCAAAAGACGGCTGGAAGGCCTCTTTTCCCCAAAAAACACTCAAAACTACCATTTCTATTGCAAAAAGTAAAACTTATGAAGATTGTACAATTGTTTCATATCTAAATGTAGAATATTATACCTTACCAATAAGAATATATGTACTAAATTTTAAAAAATTCAATCAAACAAATTGTAAGTTGATTGTATTTAAAGTGAAGTATAACTAGTTTTTTTGTACCTTGTATAACTACATCATTTGACTATTAACATTTTTTACTTAAATTTTTTATACTACAAAGTTTCAAATTTTAAATCTTTAATGTAGGAAATCAAATTGAAAGTATAGGAAAAAAAGTTTTAAGCTTAATTTTTATTGTTTAAAAAATTATTAAATAAAAATAGGTACAAGATAGAGGGACATCAACCTAAATTATGGATATCTCTAAGATGAAATTGAATTACACTAATTACAATCATGGAATTATTTGAATGAGTAAATTAAACTATGTGGATTTTTTAGTTTAACCCCTACAGGACCAAGGTGATTTTCCAATTAAAAAACACTCAAAACTATCATTTCTATTACAAAGAGAAAAGAAGATGAAATTTTTTTTTTTTTTTTTTTGGATATCCAACCATAAGATCTTATATTTGACTTGTATAATAATACATGGAAGAAATTTCAGAAACTTTGATTGTGTAGATTGCAAGATGTATGCATTTAAAGTAAAGAAAACAAGTTTTTTTCCACTTTGCTCAACTAGATTTTTTTGGCTTTGAATCTTTTTAGTTCCCATTTTTTACACTACGGATTTTGATTTTCTACTTATTTATGTTAAGTAGTTGAGTTGAGAATATACAAATTTTTTTTTTTAAAAAAGCACTTAGTTTTTATTCATCAAAAAATTGTTAAGAAGAAGTGGGTTTAAGATTGAAGAAAAAACTAAATTGTTAATAGTTTTTAGATGGAATTGAATCACAATAATGCCAAAGGTGAGATTGTTCTAGGAAGAGAATCTAACCTTATCTAGCATGTTTTTTAGAAAAATTCTAAAAATTGCATTCAAAAATGAATTCCACAGGTTATTTTTTCAAAAAGATGCTTAGATTGCCTGAAAAACTAAGATTATCCATAACTTTCTCATTATTAGTCCAAATTGAATGAAACAAAGCTTCACATGTAGACAAAAATACAATCTTGAGAAAAAAATTTGAAAAAAAAATTATTTTGACTTTCTGTGATTTTTTTGTGCTGCCCAAGTGCCCAACGAACTCCATTTTTGCTTATTATGCCATAACTTTTGTTCCTAGGTATCGATTAAAAGAAAATTTTTTTTTTATAAAGCTCTTGCAAAAATACACAACCTCTAAAAATTCCAAAAACTATCACTAAAAATTGAGACAATAGGAACCTAACCGACTAACCGAGGGGACAAATGGTCCTTTAAGGGTCAAATTATGAAAAATTGATCTCTCTAATGAAGTCCAATAAATTATTTTTTCAAAATGTTGATATAATTGCATAGGGAATAAGATGCCCAAAAACTCTCAGATCTCATATCCACATGAGATGAATCAAAACTTTCATGTAGAGAAAAATATAATTGATAGAAAAAAATACAAACAAAAATTCAAATTTTTGTGATTTTCTTTTTATTACATAGGCTCCCTTGTTTTCATCCCATTTAGCCTAATTTTTGCTTCTAGATGCCAATTGAAAAAAATTTATATTCCCACAAAGCCAATTATAATAGTTGTTTTATATTCCAAGAAAGTTTCAAAAAATAAAAAATAAAAATTAGACCATGATACGTACCTACCCAAATCTAATTTGTCCCTTGAGTGTACTCAATACAACAAATGATCTTTCAAGGGTTAATTACAATTGCAACTTTTAGTTGATAATTATATTCAAATGAGTATTTAGTCCATCATTGTAAAAACATATATTGAGTCATTTATTATAAAAATCCTACAATTTACAATTTGATAGAATTATAGCTTATTCTTCAATCTTTATTTTACACCCTCCTTACAATAATGAGCTACTACAAAAGTTTATGCATTAAAAAGTATTGTACAGTATTACTGTGATATAGAATTTTATTATTTTCTTTAGAGTTTAGAATTTGATACTAGAAGCCCTCTAAACTATATTCTAAATATAAAGTAACAGAAGTCTTTGTTATGTAATCTATCATGGTGATCCATTTCAAACTTCAATACAGTTGCAATACCTCTTGTATACAATACTTCTTATATACGAAATAGGTAGTATTGTATTTCTATACTATACACGTGTCAAAAGGTTGCTTCTGTAAGATTTGAATATTGGCGGCGCCGTAATAAATACACTTTCACAAAGCTTCTAACTAAATTTTTTTTGCTAGGAAGGTCCAACTTCCGCCATTGTCACTTGTGGATTTCTTTGTGCAAAACTATATTCTTCTTGCACAATTGTGCGACTCATTCACGTGGTAAGTCTAAGCGCTTCGTATGCAATCCAATACTTGTTTTAGCACATGTATGTAATGTATAGAATATCAAAATGATTTGATCCACCAACTATATAAGTTTTAGAAAGAATGTTCAATTGTTTGTATTTAGAATCTAAGTGTTGATTACAAACTTCATTGCCTAGCTTCAACAAAATATGCAAGAACACTAAAAGTATAGAACAAAAACATATCTCTTGTACTCTTTTGCATTGTGAAACTTTGAGAGATTTATTACAGTAGGAAGATCATGTACTAATTATCGTCTGTTAAAAAATCCATTCTTATTGCAAATGCTTGGCATCTACTTTTGTATAGGTGAGTTTGTTCACATTGGAAACCTTCTTTTCATACTAACGAGTAATGACATGCTAGTGCAACAAGAACTAAGGATATAGAAGTTGTTCTATCATCTCCAAGTAATTTAATGTACACCTTCATTTATTATGGCTTGATTAGTATAAGTGACTTATTGTTGTTTAATCTTCACCTCATATTTGAATTATTTCTTAAGTTCATAATTAGTAATGGATTTCTGGTTCACCTTTTTTGGAATTAGGTACATCTCAGACATCTCATGGCATTTTTATTTGGAAATCGTTGGATGTTTTGAATAATTTACATTTGTATTTGTCAATTACATAGATTCCATTGTAGCAATTCCATCTCTTACAATTTTGTTTGTGCTACTTAGATTATTGTTTTTGCACATTCATTTTTTTACTTGAATGATTTTTGTGATGTATATTTAACAATGTAGTTTGAATATGAATTTAAGGAGTTTCTATCAATTTAACCATATTTAGTGAACTTGCTTCATACTATAGAAATTATTAGATCATTTTTGTAATATTTTTTATACTCATCATTGGAACAAGTATAGGATGGTTAGACTATTTCCCTTTTGAAAAGCTCCAAACAATTGTAGTAGTGATGGTGGTTGCCACTCCTATATTATTAGGGTATAGAAATTTTTGTTTTTGATGTTATCCATAAGTTAGTGAATTTGTTGATTTCAGAATTTGGAATGGCTCAACGGATGTCACAAGAAGCAAGGGCTACATTTAAATCAGTTGGCAATCATAGGAGGCAACAATTGCCCCACCCAAAAACTACAAGCCAACGTCTTGCTGTTGAAGAGCATGCAACATCTTTGTTGGAGGAAGCTCGGTGACTACAAAGTGGTGGACTCCAAACTGAAAATCTAATTTCCTCATCACCTACTTTACAAGAATGTAAGTTTTCATTCCCATTACCTATCCTTATATAAAATGTAGTGACTAGATGTTTATTAATACTAATTTTTTTTGGAACATTGCTTCAAAGTGTTTTAATACAGTTTGTATTGATTTTATTGATGTTAGATGATGACCTAAACTTTGCCAACAATGGTGAGCAAGGAATTCTAAATCCTAGACATACAAGACATAACAATGAAGCAATCAATGTTCCACATCCAACAAACGCACATGGAAACATTGGTGGACCTAGTGTGGGAAGGGTACGTGAAGCTTCTCCAATTGGTGTAGCTCCAACCACTATTGACAAGACTGAAGCCTACTACAGGATTCAAAATTTAAAAATACTAAAACAATGCAAAAAATACAAAGATTCCCTTATGGATTGTCAATCATCTCTAAAAGTAGCAACAAATGCTTTGAAAGCAGCCCTCCAAAACAATGAGTCAATCCCTAATTACCTGGACATTATCAAGATCAAGGTAATGTTGAATAGACAATTTAAAATTTGATTGTTGTACTCAAATGCTTCTCATTTAAAAACATCTTTTATTGATTAACTTTATTATAATGACTTCTTTGGTTTTTGACAATTTAATTCTATGTTCATTTTTTATAGGCAAAGCTTTCAGGGATCATCAACAAAGTTCTTTTTGGTGCTTTTGATTTTTCCACAATGTTTCCTTCAATTGATATGATGATGGAAGCAGTTCTTATGTCTTTTGAGATTGATGAAGATGTTGAAGCCCGTGCTTCATTTTCAAAAATATGGAATGAGCCTAGACCGTCAACAAGGAGCATTAGATCCATTGTCATTAGGACATTTTCTAATCGGAGATCAAATTTTGGAGGCATAGCAAAAACAGAGATGTTTCGGCTCTTGGGTGTTCCAGTTTTGTTGAGTAATGCTACATTGGAAGAAATTGCATTCTGGGGAGCTAAGATGGAAGAACTAAAAGCAAGTATAGTATGTGCCTATGCAATTTCCATCCTGATTATAATAGTTTGATCAACCATATTTCATTGCTCAATCTAATGATTTGGACATAATTATGTAGGTGATGCTTGGAGGGTGAAGGTCAATGACAATGGATCTCGAGATCCTTTTGGAAGTAAAGCTATACATGGTGCTATTGCAAAAGCCATATATGGTGAGACATATGACATTGACGCACCAGTTGAGATAACATTGGAACAAGTAGGATGGTTGTTTCATGTTCTTTCATTGGCAATGGGAGGTAACAACCTTGAGACACAAAAAACCTATGGAAGATCGCAGGATGATGGCACGTTGGGAATGTGTGGCATTGGAAGAGGTCAACAACATGAAATGAATTCACATAATCAATCCATCACCAGCAACTATGGCTAATGTAGCTGGTCATTCTTAAACTTTAAAATTGTATTGTTTAGAATAATATTTGAACTTTACTTTGCTTTTATTTTATTTTTTTGTTTGAAAATTTGTAACTCAGCCATATTATTGCAATATTTATGAAGCATCTTGTGCAACCCTTCTATATTGCACAATTTCTATAAGGAAAGTTCTTACCATAAAGGTTTGAAAATCACATATCGATTCTACATTAGATGTGTCTATATTTTGTATATTGTAATAGACAATATGTACAATATATTTTTCTACTCCCATTGGTGATAAGTTCATAATTTTTTGGATGGGCCCCTTTTGATTTTGGACCAAAGATTGGCAACCTAATGACAAATGATGCAAAGTGGTTTGGGGCAATCTTTTCTACAAATCAGGTTCTTCAATGCCACATCTTCCTTGAATTGATCAAGTATAGTTCATATTTCAAAAATGTACAGATTGAATTATATTGCTTGTTGGTATGTTTTGTTACTTGCATTGAAGATGTATTATTTCTTATCTGTAACATTACTATGTATTAAATCTACTGTTAAGCTTGTATATCATTGCATATTGGAAATGTTTTAGTTCTGAATACTAATATTTTCCACATTTCATTTTTCTTCAAAGTAAAGTGTTAGATAGCTTTACTACAACTAATGTGTGGATTGTTGAATACAACAGACTTCAACTGTTTCAGAGCCTATTTGGGTGTTTTATGTATCTTACATTAGATCAGGTATGTATACCTAACTGGATAACTTTTCCTAAATTTCCTTTTTGGAATTGAAATTCTTGTTTAGTTATTTACTCATAAAGTCTTCATTTAATATATTTTTTATTCCTTGCCAAACAATGGTAGGGCCATCAGTGATTAGATTATTGCTTGGGATTATTGTATGTATCTTGTATATTGGTACTATAGACTAATAAAGTATCTATTTACTACTGGTGAAAACAAAAGCATACTTGGAAGTATTAGGAATTGATGGTAGCACATGATGGAGGCAAGTGGATGTTCTTCTCCATTTTTAGTATAACCAAAGATCACTCAATGGTTGTATTGACCAAATTTCGATAGAGCTAGTATTTTTGTATTTTTAGCATGACATTCAACCTTTGAATAGTGACTCACCACTCATACAATAGGACTCAGTCCGTCTGTCAAGCATTGTGTTTCATTATGATGATGAAGACAACTAAATAGATTTAGCTTTGTAGTATTGATTACAGTTGTAAATACTTGGGTACTAAATACATATAGACATCTATTGTATTAGGTGTTGATTGCCGCTTTGTAATGTCAGCCTATAGTATATATGCTATATAAACTTGAATAAATGGTTTTTGGCACTCAACATTGACTTGTTCTCTCTCTCTATATATATGTATATCAAATTTCCTACCATGATTATTACCATTACTAGAACTGAAGGTGTATTAATGTCTTGTTGATGATAAAGTGATTGACCACTCAATGCCATTTTGACATTCAAGGCCTTATTCATTAAATTGAGACAAGCTACAGTCTCATTTTAATTCACTTCTATATTTAGAAAACAAAAGAGTTCATTAAATTGAGACAATTCAATAAATTGAGACTTAAAAATGTCGAAGTACATATTTAATTAATTTACTATTGCTATAAATAGCAAGAAGAAGCCGCATTCATCTTTTGAACATTTTTATTTTATTAAAAATATACACTTTAAATCATGCAAGATGTTATCATTTGAGACATTTCTTGAAATTGGCAGGTGCATCTACGAAAGGACTAATCTTTAGGTTGTTGATGCCAAACTTTAACATCTAAAACATCTTTATTACAAAAAATTCAAATGAATACACTTAATGCAGAACATTTGAGAAAAATAAGAAAATAAAATATACTATTAATAGAAATCAACAATTCTAATACAATCAAACTACCCTCATAAAATGGACAAAATATATTTATGCGAACATCTCAGAACATGTAAATGCAAAGTCCATGGCACTTCACACCCTACAAAAAAACTACTTTTATACCTACACACTATTCATCCTTCCGCCATAGACTCATCGTCATCTGAATTAGCCGTGAAGGCTTCTACTGATGCTTTGATGATGTCAATTTGTGGCTTTGGAATTGCCACCCTTGGATCTGAAGTCCCCTCTCGCATACGTGGCTTCTAAGCAGTCATGATACAATCTGTGCTCGACCACATTGGGGTTATTGTTCGATCTTTGCGCCACACATTCCCTTTTTTTGTGTCCCATCCATCATATGTTTCCATGTTAATGTATCGATCTGAAGCTGGCCTCCAATATTAGATTTGGATCATATTCATATGCCCTGGATCCAGATTCGGATTCGTAATGGCTCTGGCAAGCCATAATGGCTTGGAGTCACCATTAGCAAGCCGCACTACGACAAAATAACCTGCGAACGTATCGCGATTAACACGAAAAGAAGCACGGGGACGATCACGCCTTCGTCCTACAAAGGGTGCATCCTCTGCATCCCCTTCAGGTAGTGTACCATCCCTCTCCCTGCATTCTTCCTCATCATGGATGATCCTCGAAGCCGGCCAAAATCCATGTAGTAATGTCTCACGTGGCTCTAGAGGTGCATCAAGAGCTGCTCGAACACCTTTCCAATACTCTTTTATAGGACCATTTTTCCTCTTGAATTCTCTAGATTGGTCATCATTTGCCATTCCGCTCCAGTGTGCAATGAAACCGTTCAAACCTCTCTTGATCTCATCGAGAGAATGCATCTTCTCAGGAACTAGAGGTGGTGGATCACTGCTTGGAACTATTGGACGTCCGTCTTCAGTCTCAGACCACAAGCGAATTCCTTTGCCGTCCTCTGGCAACCATTTCTTGTCCATACACAGATTTTTATACTCCATCAAAGGCCATCCACTAGAATCCATGTAAAACTTGAACTGCTGGGACCTAGAATGACCTTCCAAAAAATCTCCTCCTGTGCCCAAATACCCATCTACATATCGCTTGAAATCAGGAACTTCCTCGATGAGATGAGGAATGACGGGGTGCGTTTCGCAATCCATGAAGGATTTCATGAGTTTCGAGAGTGTTGGATAGTTGTTTGTCTTCAATTTAGTGCTCCATCGACCAAAAAGAGCGTCAATGTCTTCATGAGTGTGCCCAACAATGAGGAAATTGATGTACACTTCGCGAAAAATCCCTTTGTATATAAGTAGGGAGCAAAAAGCAAAAACCCATCTATTCTTATTGTCCCCTGATGCATTATCCAACTGCAAAGTCAATATTGGTGGTAAAGGTTGAGCTGGAATTGATTCTTCCGGAGGAGGAAGGAGAGAGTCCAAGCAAATATCTGCCTCTTCCAGAATCGCCTTGGTTAATGTGGATTGCGTCTCCTTTTCAGAGAATAACTTGCGCGATGAATTCTTTGGTGGTTCTTCAACATTACGCAACAACTTTGCGATTGACCCAATGGTATGATTTGAATTTGTCGGAAAAATGTCTAAACCGTAGTGTACATATCGAACATCCCCATGCCCATGAGCAATCATACCCGTAACTGCAACATGCATTTTCATGTAGGAATCCATTGCTTTAGTTTTGTGAGAGAAGTGTGGAGAAGCGGTCTTGGAGTGATCCATTTTATCATGGATAATGGTTAGCATCTTCTCAGGATATGTTTCAGAAACATGTCGATTTGTATAGTACAGTTCTCTATGGGCCCTTTGGCCCACAAGGTGGGTATCCAAAGCAACGGTCCACCTCTCTTGCGTGTACGAAAGGGGAGTGCATGCGCTCCTCAATTGCTTGTATTTATCACACAAGCCACATCGAGCGAAACTGTCTCCACGTGCTTTTGGAGCAAATTCTGGGAAAGAAGCACGTCGAATGTTGCTCAAGCCACTCGAAGAAATTGGTTGCAAATTTAAAGTTGCATTGGCCTCATTGATTTTTGGTAATTGATCACTCCACCGAAATGTAGACGGCAAAACCATTGCACGGACTTTCTCCCCTGATTCTAGTGTCCTCGTTTTGTGTGGCATTTTGTCAACTTCAGGAACCACTAGTGTCTGAAGTGTTGCAGTAGCTTGCACAGTATGTTTCCGTGGTTTTTTGGACCCCAAATTCCCATGCGCCTCTGCTTGCTTCCCATCCTTAGCCATCTCTTTGTACCTATAAAAGGTAGCCTTCGAAACCCCATGAATGGTCCACCATGCAGTGGGACACACTTCCCTTCCTTTCAAAGTAATCCACTCTTTGCCAACAGGATCTTTGTGGATCTGCCTATGCACTTCAAGAAGACACTTCTTCCGAGCATATACCCCATCATTTACATGGAGTTCCAAACGAATGGCTTGAATTTGCCCATGCGGAAAAGGCTGCAAACAATTGTTTGGACAACAAGTTTTGGTAGAGACTTCAATGATCGCTTGAGGAACCAGAAGGGTCTCTTTTTTGGGATAACTAAGTTCCATTCTCTCTCAAAAGCTTTCATAGGATTGAACCCCTTTACGAATTCTTCTATTAGTAGCATTCATGGTGGTGTTATAAATATGCGTCTAGTCATGGTCATACAAACTGACACCAAAGAGAAAAACTCGCTTGATGTGCCAAGAGTGAATTGACTACATCCACCCGGTTGGGACTTCTGCCTCGCACAAGGACTGCGCAATTTGAACAGAAACTCAATCATCGCCAAGAGGCTTCCCATCGCTGTCTACCACAACATCTGGATCGACACTTTGTAAAACTGCATTTGCAACATCGTCCCCTGCTTCATTATGGAGAGTGACTGGTTTAAAGTTCCACTTCGCACGAGGAATCCCGTCACATGTGCAGACATCACGGTGTAACATAGGCACCGGGTTTGCAAAATCTTCAGGTCCGTGAATATCCATTCTGCGGGCTAGAGCCAATTGGTGCATCAGAACAATTATCTCAGATACAAGAACAACACATAGTCATCTAAATCTATCACACTCAATTTCAAACAGATGACTATATGAAATATACATTATACACAATCTATTTTTCAATATATTACAAAGAGAATTCTTATCCTCAAACCGATGTGAACTCTTAATCAATTGGAATTGTAGATAACACAAATCAAATTGGTTGACACAATAATCCCAAAATACATATGTCTATCCTCGAACCGAGGATAGAGTAAATAATTGTCTTTACCTCAGAATTTGTAACTACAAAACGTTTCCTCCTAAATAATTTCTAAATGTATTTTTCAGATGAAGTAATAAATTCAGAAAGACTTCAAGAAACAACAAACAAATGACTGGTCCAATAATGTACGGGAAATTTTGACTATTTCTAAATGACGTAGAATATGACTCTTGATTATTTATCCAGTTCTTAGTCATATACGACTTAGAATATGACTCTTGACGTTGGAAATGGGTATCGTCGACTCGACGATAATCATGTGTGAGACCAAAAATGTAAATCTTCCAACAGTATCATATGCAGAGATTCTCCTCAATTACGATATATAGAAGATATTATTTGTGAATATATAAATTTCACATTCATGAGTAAATAGATAATTAGACTAATGCATTCCAAAATAAAATAATTATCATCAAGTCGAGGGTAACAAAACCTCTAAAGAGACATAAAGGCTATCATCAAATCCAAGATAAAGTGAAAGAGACATTCCAAAGAACACCAAGAAAACATCGTCGAAGAAGTATATTATGTCAAGAAGTATATTATATTTCATAAACACCATTTAGAAAACAAATGAAAATTAGAGGATTACACACAAGGATAACATGAGTATCACTAAGTCAACGATAACCTCTTGAGAATAAAAACATATTAACTTTCCATCGATACAATCTTATTTAGAGTCCCATTCATTTTTATCGATAATACAGGTTATTCCTGGAAATATGACTTATCCTCGAGTCGACGATAAGACAATCACACAAATACTTTTCTAAAATATCTTACGATTAATGAACTAGGGACCCAAATTACGAAATTTTAATATCGTCGAGTCGACGATAAAACTTCTTGAAATATAAACCTTCCAAAATTAGACTTTAAGATGGATATCGTCCTTAAATATAAAATCATTATCATTTGAAGGAATATTAAACTCAGACCTATCCTCGTATCGACGATAAGACCCACATACTATTAAATTAAATAGATATCGTCGACTCGAGGATATGACGGATGAGTATCAGGAATTCAGACCATTCCATCTTCTCATGCAGTCCACGATTTTCAATTACATATTGAGTTATCTTGATATCGTCAACTCGAGGATATACTCTATATTGATATAATATAGGATCCTCCGTAATTTTCGGCGAAAAAATCGGGAGACGTATACCTCACCATCTGCATGATGCACAACACCAACACTCTCATACGACACAATAGAAATCAAATTTCTATGTTTCACTCTTTTGCTAATGAAACTACTAATCGAAAACCAAAGGGATGTAAGGTACAACAACAATAGGACGTAGTGCGTACTGTACAAATCAGAAGTCAAAGCACAATACTACTTACCGGCAACTGTAGTCAATGTACACACTCCTCTTCTTAAAGTCCCCACTATCTGAACAAGACAATTGAAAACCAAACATGGATTGGAAATGCGACAAACAAAATGCTGAAGCGTCCTGTAGGTCAGAGATGAACAACAAAAAATGAGAACAAGCAAATGCAAAACAAAGTTGCGACATGAAAGTTGCAAGGGAGAGAGCTTGAGCTTCCGCCAATTGAGGGGCGGGGAAGAATTGGCGTGGGAATTCAAATTCTTTAGAAATACATGGCATCTGACAACGTTCATGGTCCACTTTTTGTGGCAGCACTTAAATGCCTCTTTATGTGTCAGCTTTGCGGCATAAAGATGCGGTTGAAGAACGAAAGCAGCTCCAAAAGGGTTTCTCTAATACCAACCCATAAAGGTTTCACTAAGACCAGCCAAAAAAGGCTTTACTAATACTAGACCAAAAGGCTTTACTAATACCAACTGAAAAAGTCTTCGCTAATACCAACCAATAATAGTCTTTGCTAATATCAACCAAATAAAGTCTTTGCTAATACCAACCAAAAAAAGGCTTTGCTAATACCAACCAAAAAAAGGTTTTACTAATACCAACCAAAAAAGTTCGTTCGTTTATAGTCTATCTACTATTTATGTCATTGTCTTAATTTTTGTTCATGTGACTCTCATTACTAGGAGATTCCTAATAATTGTTTCTTTGCTTATACTTTGTCCAGTGTCAGGGTTTCTTAAAAAATCCTTCCTTCGATGGTTTGGGATCCTAATTATCTGGAATGTAGGGTTCACGTCTTAGGGTTTAGGGTTTAGGGTTTAGGATTGTGAACAATTCCAGATTTGTAGGGAAAAAATTTGGAATCTCCTAAGCTTCTTAGGTGATGCAATTTATGTGAAGTTCATCGCTTGATTGTACGGAAGTACTCTTTAACCCCTAAAGTCCCAATGTGCTTACGAGTGACAACATGGATTTTAAGTAGGTTCCTATGAGCTCAATTGTTAGTGATTTTTTCTGAAACTTTCTCGTAAGATATAAAAAATTACTAGCTCTAGGAGAATATAATTTGTATTTCAATCAGTGGTCAGGAGCAAAAGATGTGCCACAATAATCTAAAAATGGGGAGAGCAAGCAACGAACAAAATTTGTAAAAAATTGAAATATATATTTTTTAATTATTTTATTCTTGAAGATTATATTTTTGTCTAAATGGGAAGCTTTGAATCATCCCATTGGGATTACTAATATGAAAGATATAGAGTTTCTTATTTAGCAAGTAATTAGACTGTCTTATTCAAAACAAAAAATTCTTTCTCTACGAATGCTAATATCTTTCAATGCATGTGGTAAGATATCATGAAATTTTCAATGGATGATCCAAGAAATGTTTGATAAAAGATGCTACAATTAGATTCAAAAAAAAATATTTTTTCTGATTCCTTACATGAATGCAATAGAAGTAGCAGTTTCAAGTGGTTTTTGAAAGAAAAATGGCCTTAGGACTTTAGGGGTGAAAAGCTTAGCATTTTAGGAACATTTTTTACTACAATGTTTTGCACAATTCATTTAGTACCATCATTTTTGAGTAGTTTCATGTAAACATTAAATATGACAATTCCTTTATAATTATTGTATGCTACAAGAATTCATCTTTACTGTGAGTATGAATACTGCTTCATATATTCAATATGGAATATTCGATATGAATTCAATCTTTCAATTGTACTAGGATTCTATGTTTTTTTGTACTTACATAATTCTTATTCATTGAAATGTAAATTGAATTTGTAGTATTCATTTATAGTATAATTGTAGGGTTTAGGATTTAATGATATGTATTTGTCAAGTGATTTGCATATGTCATTCCCTAATGGCAATGTAATATGCATTTGAAATTATAGTAGTATTTGAATCATTGTTTGTTATAATGATTGAATTCTTCAAAATAGATTGTGTAGACATTAAGAATTATTTTGGTGTACACTAAACAATTTCTACTTGTATGATGACACGAAATCATGCTCCTTTGTACTCATAGTTTTATTACTAAAAATAATAAAATAATCATAAACCTTGAATATTTGAACTCTAAAAAATATTCTTCATTGCAAAAAAAATAATTTCATGGAATGCAAGTACTTATACTTTTTTCAAACTATAAACTTCTAACAAATGATATAATTTACATTACACTTCAATGAAGTTAGTGGCACAATCAATATTGTCATAGGACATTGAAGAACTATGGACATAACCTTCATATAGATGTTCATGCATTGGTATGAATATTATTGATTGATATAATTAATGCCTAATTGCCTTTATGTATAATAAGAGTCTATGTGATTGAAATCAATGATGTTCTAGAGGCACCATGATGCCATAATTGACATTGCATGGTGTGACAATTTAAAAACTTAGTGCCGTTCTGTAAATACATAAAACACTTTTATAAAATTGGGAGGATTGAGGCCTTACAATTCCCTTGAAAATAAAACTTTCATTTGTACTATTAATATTAACACTAAAGTTATTAGGTCATTGAATGTATTCATCAAATGTAATTGCAAGCAATTATTTGTTGACTGTATGTAAACCCCTGTTGAACTGTTTGTCAAGTAATCTACAAATTGTGGACATTATTTGTAATTGGAAATGGATTGGTTGGAAGACAACGAAAGTGTATACATTATTAATTTAGGGTTTCATTTGGCCCGAAATGACCATTTCCATCCATTTCTTAAATAAAAACAAATGATTTAACTCAAATTATTTTTCATTAGTCACTTGTTCATGCAATATTCATTGAGGACTATGGATTTGTCCATAACTAATAAAATTATTAGGGGGCCTTCATTTAACGCATTCATTGAAAGGAACTTTTGTACTTGAGTTAAATAGTCTACAAACCTACAAATATGTTTTTGACATGAAATTTAGATTTAGGATCTCTACTTGAAGTACAAAGCTTATTCAAAGAATTCTTGAACTTCCAAAAAAATTATAATTGTCTAATTTCATGAATCCCCTCACAAAGATAAATTCTTCTTCGTAAAACTAGAAGAAATCATGATTTTTGAGCATATATGTCTAGAAAATATATTTGATGTTAGAGAAACATCCATTCAATTCTCATGAGTTCGGGAATTTGATTTCTATCTAATTTAGGATATGTCGCCTTTTTTTAGACCTACATTGTGCATTACGCAAATTAGTCTTAATCATGATGTACAAATGAATTTTAAATCTCTATAACGTTTACAAATTATACATTTTCGAATGGATAATATCTAATTTAAATTCTTTGAGTTTGTAGAATTTATTTGTTTCTTCTATATGTAGAATATACCACTACTATTCTCTTGCATCACTCGATCATCGCCATCAAATGAAACAAACTATGTTTTATGACCTCATTGATGATTGTGGGGAACTCTGTTGGTGGTTTAATGAATCTAAAAAATTATTTGGCAAGTAATTAATTTCTGAGAAAAAGTCCATTAATTCAATATATTTAGGCAAATTACATATTCGTTTCAATCTCTCAAATTCTACATTTGCTTACAAAGGGATTGAATGAGAGAATTCTAGTTCAATCCTTTTTTCAACTTGTCATATGAGTTTTAGGGTAAATTAAATACACCAATGATGTTAAAGGGTCATATTTTCATAACCCTACCCCCCATAATGTCTAGTTTTTCGGGTTGAATGCATGTTTTCCAAAGAGCCCAACACTTGGTTAGTAAAATGTGATGATGAATTAGGCGTCCATTTCTCTTTTTCCAAATTGAAGCTTTAGTTTTGGGAACAATTAACTTGTAAGCATTTGGATTCAGCTCCAAAATTGACCATTCAAAGAAATTCATTTTAATGTGCTATTTGGAAGCATATTTTGAAAATCATATGCACATAAAAATTGTAGAGTACAAATTTTAGATCCCATCAATACAATTAAATTCATGAACCCTCAAACAATTTTTTTTTTTTTTAATCTAGAAAGGAAAATTTCAAAAAAAATTCTAAATTCAAAAACATGCAAAATATTATCAATTTCGTAGAGGAATTTGTTGGAAATGGAATTGAAATGAGGTTCATATCACATATTGATTTCTATAATTTTTTTATTCTTGAATTTTATGACCTCATTTTGGCAAATGTAGTTTACAAATATAGTGAATGCAATTTTGACTTGGTCAACCACTTCACATATTTTCACATTGGTAATTTCAGAAAAATAGGTACTTTAGGAACACCTAAACCTTCAACAGTAAATTACTCTTACTTTTCTGAGAACTAAAAGTAACCTTCTCCATTAGAAGCTTTTATGATAATTATTACAAAATCAAGCTGAAGTTGGATTTGGTTCTTTTTCTTTTTGAACAAAGTTTATTTTAAATAATCTTACAATGAGGGGGCCTTACCATCTTGACTTTTCTATTCTTAAATTATTAGGAAATAAAATTAGGACAATATACTATGTTATTGCTTTGTTATGGTGGGCTACGGTTTGGTAATTCTTTAATGAATAGGGGTATTAAGGGGACCAATACTAATTAATCAACATTCCACACTAAAAAAATATCTACCTTTACTCTACATCAATAGTTTTTGGAGTGTTTGGTGGATGTACATTGGCGGAACACAAAAGAATGTCTATGCCTATATAAAAAATAAATTCTCATTACAATAAATCTCCACATGAAAGTAGGTAACTGAAACATTCTAGGCATACATGTTTTTTTCGTTGTAGTTGGTTTTGGTGTAGAATTGGCAAAACCTCAGGAGATCAATAAAGAAATAAATGACAATGAATCAAAAGAAAAGAGAAGATGTCGACATGACTAGGCCAATCTATAGTTACGTAGAATCAGTCCCTTTAACCCCTAAACAACGCGGTAGATGTTTTTAGGCTGATGAACATCAAAGAATTCTCCTCTGTAGGACAAAATTGCAACTATTCATCCAAGGAATTAGGGGTGGAAAGGGGAGATCTTCTACAATAGTTTGACTCCCAATGAATATTTTTGGTTTTTTTAAAGTAGATGAGGTCATATGGTTCCAAAATGCTTGATTTCTACGCTCACCAGTCTAGCAGTCAAGGGTTAAATCCTCAAAAAAATGCTTCCTTCATATAAAAGTATAACTCATGTGGACTGATAGACTACATTGATTTATGCTTTTAGGGATACTTAAAAAAATGCAAATTGTAAGTCATCAGAGCATGATGACATATTTACATTTTTTTAATCCCTTAGAGTCTGAGGAATTCAGACGATAGCTTTGGGTCCATAGCTTCTGGTTCGGTGATGTCGAACCTGAGGACGAGGTTCAGTTAGGAGGATCGGGTGACTTTGGCGGCTCGGTTTAGGCTTGGGAGGTTATCTCCCTCCCCGCGCCGCGCCTGGGATTCCGCCGCGTCTGGGATTCTACCGCGCCTGTTTCTCCTCTTCCTATCGTGTTTGCGCTTCCACCATGAAGAGCTTGTTTGTGTTGTGATTCAGGTGGTGTTGGTGAGTGCGGTGCAGGTGTGAGGGATTTCTTTCTCAGTGTGATTCATGTTCTGTGATTGAGTATGAGCTACTTGGATAGTTCTTAGGGTTTTCATTTCAGGTGGCTATTCCAAGATTGCAGTTTCGAAGTTACTGCAAGTGATTTCTCTGTGAGTGTGAGTGCCAGTGGCATATTTCACTGTGAGCTGCGGAGTTGCGGAGAAGGATTGAACATTGAGCTGCATCTGAATTGAAGATGCTGGGTTTCCCTACGACGTTGGAGGTGCAACATTGTTTTCGTTTCAATTTGGTGAGTATTGTTTCAGGGTTTCCATTTTATTTCAATTTCTGAAGTTATGTGTTTGTTGTTTGCTTGGTTTAGTTCTTTTGTAAGTTACTTTGCAGTTTCCTTGCTTCTTACACAGATTAGCATGCTCACTTGCTTCAGAAAAAGCGACTTATGCTACGTAAGAATTAAGAATTTGGGTTTCAATTAGGGTATACAAGGAATTTTTGATGCTTGGATTGGTTGTTGGGAATTTCTTCTTAGTCTTCTATTGTTTGTTTTCATAGTTGTACTTTTGTAGTCTCTAGTATTGATGTTGTGAAGTTTGAATCCTATGAATGATTTGAATTTGTTGGAATTCATTTACCATTCTATTCTTAACCTTGGATTGCAATGACATCTTTTTAGTCTGATTGCAGTTCTCCAAGTTACTGTGACAATCTCAGAAATTTTGGAGACAAGACCATTTGGAGAAGCTCCAAGAATTTTAACTTCCAGGTATGTAATTCCCCACAATCTGATCTCAATATTATTTAGGGTTTACGAATAAAATTAGGGTTTACACACTTACACTCTGGAATTCACAGCTTATATCAGTCTATCCTCGACTCGAGGATATCTATCTTGCGGTAGAGAATAGTTTGAAAGACAAACTTCAAAAACTCACTCTCACAATACCAAAGATTCACCCTACAATCCGTCAACAGGATCCATCTGAAGATGTAATTTGATGACTAAAATTCTACATCTATATATTTTTAATTCTAATTAACGTAAGTCTTATCATTAAATGACAAAAACAACATGTCCTAAAGTCACATGACACCACGTATTTCCATAATGAGACATCTATCATCGACTCGACGATAACATAGCCTCCAATGTCATGAGAGTTTATACAAAAAACGAAAATAAATAGCTCCTTCCAATTTTATTAATATCACTCTGACGAGAAACAAATGGAAAACCACCAGTACGTAAATATTTATGGCTAGAATAAATTGTGAAAAAGTCAAATCGCATATCCTCGATACGATGATAAAGAATGCATTGTCCTATACCAATGTCAGAGAATATTCAATTCAACAAAATTTACAGACAAAACGAGTATCATTTCAAGATCATCATCCACTTTTTCCTCTTCTAGAGCCATAGACACAAATATTTACTACATCAACTTAATACAGATCTCCTCTTAGACAAACCATTATCATCGAATCGACGATAATAGAATATTAATTCTTCGTCAAAGAATTTCGAATGTTCATATATACAAAGGAATATATTATTCTGAAATTCAAAAACCTATAACCCATAATAGATAATTGAGTTCGATGCTGAACACTAATTACTGAGAAGTGGATTAACTTATCCTCGATGCGATGATAAGTCCATCATTCATAACAGAGGATTACAACAACATAGAATTTTGCATATTTTGGAAGGACGACATTCCTGATCATACCATACATGTTACTATAGGAAACTAGAGCATGGTCTGGAACTTGAAGGAAAGATGAATAAACTGCTTCCATCTACGTGTGTATGTTTCGCAAACAAGTAAAACTGGACCAAGCGGACAACTACGATTATTCTGCGACCTCACATCATCTTCAACCATTTATAAATCCATTGAACAATGAACCCTTCATCACTGAAATGGAGGACACGTACGGGACGCTTTGGGAGTTTAAGGAGCGTATCCACACCTGGAGTTTTGGAGTAAACCGGTGGAAAAGTTATGTCTACCTTCGCTACTGAATCCGTGGGACAACAAACTATAGTCCCTGGAATATGAAAGAGAAAGTGACCCTGATAGAGGAACATCAGGGGAACTATGTCGTAATAGTTCTACGGGAAGTGGATGACAATGGAAACAACATGGGCCACTGTCACTCGATTGTCATCAACGTGAACTCGTATCACGGAAAATTTGACTTGGAAAATCTCATGACTTTTCTGGAGGGGTCACAAATGGAGTATCTGAATGAAGAATTTCAGAACAGCGGATATGTTCCCTGGAAAAACAGCACCGCCAAATTGAACGCAACACGGTTGCGACTGATTTTTCAGACATTGGACCGATACGCATTGGAGAATGTCGAACAGAGGCCAGCACTTGGTCGACTAGAGTCCCAAGCTAGAAGACAGGAATTGGATTCTCGTCCAAGACAGTCGTCTGGAACTCCTGGATCAGGGAGAAAAGACAAAACACCTAGTCAAGCTCGATCGGAACCAAAAAGGAAAGGGTCAACTACTTCCGGTGGAGTGGAGTCTAGCAGAAAAAGGAAGAAGAGTCTTCCAGTTGGAACTGGACCTACGGGAAGTTCGGGCTCAGCCTTGACAACAGTTTCAGCTGGCCCGTTGACCTCGGAAACAGCGCAAAAGGACTACGAAAGATTCGTTGTTCTTCAACAAAACTTTTGGGCAGAGCACAAGCAAAGTTTTCTGCTTGACATGGAGACCGTCAATGTTGATATTAAGCAATGCATTATTGCTTCTGACCAATATGTCATTCGCACTCTGCAAAGAGACATAGTTGAGGCTGTCAAGAACGAACTCATCCAGCTCATCGATATTAAGCAGCAGCAGAAAGTGTGTTTGACACCTGTCGACAAAAACAACCAACTTCTCAAAAAGAAACCCGAGAATTGGAAAGAGATTGAAAGTGGGCGATTTATGATTATTAATGGCCAGCACAGTATTACGGCCTCAAAAGAGCTCCAAAAGTCAGGTTGTGGAGACGCCAGGAGGGTGGAGTTACAGAGGTGGGATGCTTATATTGTTTGGTCACAAGATCATAATAAATTGAGAAACATCTCAAAGTTCTACAACTGCACAAACCATCTGGACCATGCCCAGCCGACATGGGGAAATCAAATCATTAGTTGCCGTAATATTTGGCTGGCCTATAAACGTCCAAGTGATGATCCAAATGAGGATACATGCAGAAGTAACAAAGCATTGTTCAATGTGAACAATTATAAGGTAAATATCTTCTATTCTATCGTATCGTCGATTCGATGATAGCGCATTCTTTCTGTGATGTAGATCTTGTTCACATTTGCAGTAGAAACTCTGAAATGCGACCTACGGACTTTCTTCTAAACCATTCAGATGTATCCTCGAATCGAGGATACTACACCTACGACTAGAAATTGATGTGAATTCTCGTGCTGCAGAGTTTTACAAGGGCTGTCATCGAGCGATTTCAAAATATTAATCTTGAGAAGGATGGCACTTCAATTGGTGGAACCACAGATCTGAAGAACGAGATTCAGATAATAACTTTGCCAGATGGGTTGTGGAAGCACTGGGAAAGCTTTCTAACAAAGCACGCCGTAGGGGAGCTGACTGATCCTGTTTCCCTTTCAAAGTTTAAGGATATCAAGGGATTCAAAATCAAAACAATGTCACTGAAACGGGAGTTCTTCAAACATTGTGGGCATTTTACAGATAAGGATTTTGGAATCTTTGCGCAACACCTGCTTGGAGAGACTCCCAAACGGCAGGCCTTGTATCCTAAGGTATCAGTTTCGAGAACAAAGGTTCTCATGCCAGACAACCTTTCTCATGCAGATTGGATAGAGAGGAGGAAGCGGAAGAAAATTGTTCTTCAGGATTTAATGGACATCAAACCCGCTCTGGTACTCACCAACACAGCTAGCAATGTCGACGACAACATGTGGAAGCCATGGAAAGCGAGGCACAAGTTCACGTCAGCATCATGGGACTTCTTGATCTCGCACCCCAAGGCTGAGTACTTCAAAAGACGTCTCAGAAACGACGCCTGGTTGAAGCGTGCGAAGGATCTCCAGAAGCAATTTCCGGAGGTTCTTCACTTGTTTACAAGATTCATAAAGTTGAAGTATCAACTTCCAAACCAGGTCGGGGGGGGTCCAAGTCCGAGGAATCGATATGACTGCGAGGGTGCTGGTAACAAGTACAACTTACCAGTATCACAGCCGAGAGATAAACCTCGCGGTCCTGGACGCTAGAGAGGTTCATAGAACGACTCCTACTGATACTATAGGCGCAATTGAGCCTGCACTTGATTTTCTACTTCAGAAATTGAGTCCAAAGATGACTGAGCCGAATGTATGGCTCTTCATTTTGGAAGATAAGGAGGACGTCAAAGTTGCGACTCGTTTTGCATCTATGAATCTCGGGCACTATGAGCACGTGCTTTCTACTTACGTTCCGAGCAAAGCAGAGATGTTGAATAACGTCACAAATCAAGGGACTGCTCCTCATGTGCCACTTCTCTTTCTTTTTAAGAAAGATAATGCTTTTGCTAGTGCCTCTCGTGAGTTAATGAAGTCCAAATATGACACGCCTTCGAATTGCGTGTACTATTTAGATCCCTCAAAGAACACGAAAGCGAAGTGGAGGATAGAGGCCAGTGAACTCAGAATGGAGTTCTACCTAGACATCCTGCATGCGTTTGCCAAGCTGGACGAAAATGTACTCGGTTTGTACTCGGGGGCAAAATTCATGCTCGCTGCGAAGGTATATTTCCATACTTCAGGCTAGGTATCATCGATTCGAGGATAGCTTTCATGTTTTGTTGTTTTTATCTGAATTTTCACCATCTTGTTAGATCTTTTCTTTTATCCTCGACTTGAGGATACTATCCACCATCTTGGACCAATCTTCTCTGTCATTCATGCAGATGTTTGGGGCATTCTTCTATGGCTTCGTTGACAAGGATGAGGCGAAATCGTATCTCAGAATTTCATATCTTGCAAAGAAAATGGACAAGAACGATTTCATGTTCTCCAATTCGCCCTATTCTCTATGCTACGAGAAACCACAAAGTCGTGGACCCGTCATAGTTCATTCGAACTCGCCTTTGTCGCCACCTATGACACTTGATTCACCGGCTGCTGTTGCCGCCCCCGTTAATAGAGAGAGAGAGACAGTAGGTCCTCATGTGTGTAGTGATCCTAGCGTGGAAGGCATAGATGAGTTTGGAACCAACACGTTCCAAATTCATACATGGATGGCAACTCCAGTCTCGCCTCCATTATTGCAAACTACTAACAATGAAGAGGACATCGAAACGGATTCGGAGTTTGAACGTGAGCAACATCAAGAAGTGGTGCTTCCACCGAGAAGGGCAAGGATCGAGGCCGAAAAGGAAGTGATCATGAACGAAGTGTTCGGGCCCGATGACAGCCCTATCATTGAAGAACCCCAGCCTTCTCAAAGAAATAATATGCCGGAGGAGGCTAGGGTTATCATCATTAGCGATGATGATGATATTGATCATCCCCATTCCTCGGACGACGACGAGGAGGAGGAAGGCATTCCACCGGTGACGGAGATGAAACCCATCGTTGCACCCTCCAGTGTGGTCGTCAAGGTGGAGAAGGATTGGTGGCAAAAGGACAAGGAGAAACGAGAGAGGAGAATCGCACGAAAGGCGGAGAAAGAGGCGAAGGAGAAGGAACTGGCAGATGCAGTTGCGAAAAATGCAGAGACAAATGCCAAAATGTAGGAGGAGTCGCAGGCTCAATTCTCTCAGCTGAACAATCAGGTCGCAATACTCCTGCAAGCGATGAATTCGCAAAGCAGCCAATCTCAAAGTCTACCACCGTTCGTTTTCAGGGCTCCAACTCCTCAGCCTGCGCCTTCGACAGTCCATGTTCCTGTCTTGTAGGAAATCCAACCTCTAGTACCTGTATTGTCTTATCCTCGAGTCGAGGATAACCAAGACTGTGTTTCCCTCGCCCATGCGGATCTGGTCAGCTCAACACCAGCATCCCAACTGCCAAGGGTTTCTTCTCCAGACCAAGCGGCGTTCGAAGTCCTTGTTCCTGGAGCTGCGGATGTCTCTCTCGCAGGAGAAGACACAGAAGTTCCACAACAGTATCATCGAGGCGATGATATGGGCGAAGTGGAATCCGGACTTGTTTCACAAGCTCCCGAAATGGAGACACTGGTGTGCGGGACGTCGTCTCAGGTCGTGGAGGAGTTGCAATCACCTTTATCCGTAGAGGAAGAAAGGGTCGACTACGAAGCGAGCGAGGACGAGACCCAGGATAATGTGGTAGAAGAGATCCAAGGGGAACCTCCTACTGTAGAGCCAGTGGGAGGGGATGAGCCTCAAGAGCATGGATCCGCTCAGGTACAACCCTCTGACCCATACGGTTTCGATTGAGTCGATAGAACTTAGAGTCGATCATGTCTGTGTATATGAAGAGTAGGGAGAAGGCTTTGAGTAGTCGTCGAATCTCATTTGTACTCCTGCTGCGTGGCAGGATGGTGTGGCCACTCGTTGATTGCTTGCGCGTGGACTACATATACGTTTGCAGCTCCTTCTCGTGTAGTCTAGTGTACCATAGTTCTGTTAGAATAGATTTTGCGACCCTATTTGAAACAGAGAATTTTCACCTGTATCATGTAATCTATGTAAATAAAATATGCACATTTTTCAAATATCCTGTAGTCTAATTGGATCTTGCTTTTGATGTTTTGGGTGACTAGCTCGAAAAACCTGAAAGTGTGCACCGCCCACTGCCAATGAAAGCACTTCCTACTGGGAGACCGCAGTCGATTAGTGGAATTCAGTGCATCTCTCCCCTTTCTGGCTCACCCGTTTCTACGTTTAAACAGGTAACTTCATTTCTTTGTTGTTATGCTCTGATCAAGTAGTAGCGGAGGGCGGAAGAGAAATCGTGCCCAGGAATGTGCCTCTTGGACTTCCTCCACTGCGGAGGAAGTGACTGAACATTGTCTTCGACTTGAATGGCATACTTTGTCAAACAGCGATGAAGTCCTACAGCGAGAAATTCAAACCGTACAAGCTCGAAGACAATGTTCTCTGCCACAGAAATCCCACGATCATCGGACCCAAGGCAATTTTCGCTCGGCAAAATCTGGGTGAATTCCTTCGAGAGGTGTCCGCGATCGCGGATAGGGTCTTAGTGTGGACAACAATGTTGAAGCGCAACGCAGAACCCATCGCTGGACACCTGTTCAACGGTTGTAGAGCACCCTATGATATACTCAATCAGGAACAATGCAAAAAGATAGAGTACTCTCCAAGAAAGTTCTTTCATCTTGCTGAGCAAGTGCATTGTATGAAAGTGCTCTCTGAAACCTTGTTCTGCAATCCAAGCGGAAGCACGTCCTTCACCTCGGATAATACGCTTCTCATTGACGATTCTCCGAACAAGAGTGTCTGCAATGAAAATGGAAATGCCATATTCCTAGACTCTTGGAGGCACCATAATCGCAGAGATGATGTCCTCATGGGGGAACTTCTGCCATGGCTCAGACGTCTAGATTCGGACTGCCAACCGGGTCAAATGCGGACATACGTCGAGGAAAACCGCATTGGTCTGAACCCATTGGGAGCGGGGGACTACAAGGTGGACCACCTCATAGACGCGATGAGAGAGTCCTCAAAAGTCATGGGTTCTAGATACGAACTCCTTGGAATAGGCATAATCATAGAATGAGGCCGACGTAGGAAGTACATTGTAAAGTAGATTCTCTCTAGCTGTGAGATAACATTTTGTGTATAGTCCTCCATTTGTACGCTACAATCTTCTGTAAATAATATATTGAGTTCGCATTTCTCTTGAATCTTTGCCATGTGCTTGGGGGGTTCACTATACATGTCCCCCATTCTCGATTGAAGTTGCTTTTGCATTATATTTATTCGACGGTGGGTAATGTGCGTGGGTTTATTGATCATATATGGACTGCAGGTTGGAGGCGTTTGCTTCGTTGAACCGCCAGAAAGGCAAAGGCCGACTAGGAGTCTACTCTCCGGATCGGAAAGGTCGCTCTCCAACCAGTCCGAATCCAAGGGAGGGAGTTGCGACACGATTCCATATTCCAAGCCATACATGTTGCGATCTGCCACGGACGCCGCATCTGTGGCCATAGACTATTCCAAGGGGGACGTGGAAGAAGGCGTCGTGGACAACCCCCCGAGTCGTGGACCTGTCAGGACTCCCATCTGCTCTCCTTCGCCGCTGAAACGGGCATCCTCGACCCGAGGGAACTCGTTCTTGCTTGCTCTACGGACCGATGCTCCAACCAGTCGTAAACTAGACCTACCACTAGACGAACCGGCAACTTGTCCTCGGCTCAAGGATGCACTTCAATCATCGCTCGCGATTCAGCAGCTTCCTAATGACATTGCCGATCGTAAGGCGACGCCTACGTTCGACCATGAGGCAAAAAATGCATTGCCCTTGCCCACGACTGATGCTCTTGGACCTCGGCTCCAAGATAAACAGCCTCGTCCCTCGCTGGCTGTTGGAGCCAGACGATCTCCTTCTACCGACAGTCTCTTCCGGCAACGAATTTTCAAAGATTACAGGCGGTTCCTTGACTCGAAAACAGATGGGGCTCGACTTCCATACCTGGACAATGTCAATGCAATGCTACAAAGGCTACCTCCTCGAGGGTCAAAATCGCTTTCCACTTCAGAGGTGCCTCAAGCTACTCGAAGGCCAAAGCGAAAAGACGATGGATCTCAAAGTTTGGATTTGCGCGGTGGAAGTGGGCGACACTATCATTCCCGACGCGATGATATCTTTAAAGGTCTAGCAAAGATAAAAGCAATGGAAGCAACTAAGAGCAATAGTACAGCCAATAGCGATGCCTAGGTGACCAACTGAAGTTTCTGAAGCCAAATAAACTTCGGGGTCTCTTTTACTATTAATAGCATAGAAAATAATCACAAAAAAATACCTAAAGTAGTTCAGTACTCTTACATGTACATTAACGCTCCTTGTTACTACTTACATTCTAGGCAATCGTTTGCCTTCATAATTCAATCACTTCAAAGGACACTATGAACAAAAAGTTACATACTCTTTGTGTAGTAAATCTCTCAAATAAGTCAAACGGATTGAATTGAAATTCACTTGCATTTCATTTTTCCAAGGGCTTTGGTACATTCTTGAATGAACTCCTAAATATGTCTTTTCATGAGTTCTTGCAATCGATGTAATTCGAGGAACTTGATTTAAGTCATTTGAGCCCAACCCTTATTCAAAACTATGTGTCCTTGGTTTTTATCGTTGGGTTCAACAACTATTACCTCAACGAAGCTTCACACTCGTTTTTCAAAGTCTCAAAATAACCATTTTGTCTCAATTAACGAATAAGGCCTTATTCAATTAGTATAGAAGATGTTTAAATATGAAACTTACATTGATGGCATTATATTTAAATTTACATTGTTCTATAATTTGCACTACTAAAGCATTAGCATTGAAGGTTTTTTAGTATTATTTTGTATAGTAATTCAACATCAAAAGTTCAAGATGTTGGCATATCTCATTTTAATAAAGCTGTGGAATCATTTTAGCATCAAAAACATGTGATGGTTAGGTGTCAGTGTTACAATTATATATTGCTATTATATTGACATTTCATAGCTGTTTGAGCATCAACAATACATTGATGAGTGTCATTTTGTAGAAAATATAGTTTGATTTTAGTACAATTGTGTTGCCATTTTCACATAAGAAGTCATCATGTTAGAGTTATCATCGATCTAACATTGTTACAAGTGAGCACCAAATTAGTGTAATTGTGGAGCCAATTTATCATTCTCACAATTTGACATCTTATATATGTCTAAGCTGCATGTTGTCATTTTAGAACAAATATGGTACAACTTTTACATCAAAATTACTTAGCATTAGTCTGTCTAGACCTATTTTAGCATGGAAACAATGTCTAACAGTTTGAGTGCCATTTTAGTATTAGAATAATAGGCCCTTATAGAATCCAAGTTGCATTAACCTGGTCCATGTTAACATAACATCACATTGATATTAAACCCCACATTAACTTAACAATATGTAGTTTTGATGACAATATGGCACTCTATTAACATGCCCTAAAGTTCCTAATGTAGGACAAAACTGCAACTATTCATCCTTAGAATTTTGTGCGGAAAGGGAAAATCTTCTACAGTACTTTGACCTCCAATGTATATTTTTAATTTTTTGTAAGGTAGATGATGTCACATGGTTCTAGAAAACATAATTTCTACGGTCACCAGTCCATCCTTTAAGGGTTAACCCTTAAAAGCCGGGCTCGTGACCGTGGAAATAAGCCATTTTGGAACCGTGTGACATCATCCACTTTAGAAAAACCAGAAATACTCATTGGGAGTCAAACTACTACAGAAGATCTTCCCTTTCCACCCCTAATTTCGAGGATGAATAGTTGCAATTAATTCTATCCTATACAAGAGAATTCCTTGTCATTCATCAGACAATAATCGTCTATTGCGTCATTCAAGGGTAAAATTAGTACTAGAGAAAACAAATAAATAAAATAAAGTACATTTATTGGTTGTAAGAAGGTCGGAATCTTCAGTGCACTTTCAACAAGAACACAAGACGTTAAATCATCCATTTGAAGTGGGCTCTGCGGGGGCAGATTTACCTTGGGGAAAACGTAGGAACTTTTTATTTTTTGCACATTATTTTTTTGCAAATTCTCAATTCATATTTGCAATCACAGACCCCAAATTAGCTAGGTGGGGTCTAGAACATACCCTAGACACGACTCAAAATAGAGGGCAGTTTTTACTTTTACCCCTAGATATAAGGTAAATCTACCCTTGTGGGGCCCAGTTCAAATGGATGATTTAACATCCTGCCTCTGTATCCTCCATTTTGTTGCTATCTATGAGTGAAATATTTTATTTTTATTTTCCATAGATGAAATCATATGTCTAGTATATGTCATAAAAGTTTTGGATTTTCAATAGAAGTTTCAAAATATGACAAATTTTTGAAGGAAAAGTGAAGAAAATTTTATATCAAATATAGAACATGTTCAATTTTTAAAAAATATCAAAATAGAAGTATATTATATTATAGAAAATATTGATACTATAAATCACAACTCCATGCCATGCTAGAAATATGTTATAGATCTTCAACTTCAATAAAATGCTATTTTGATGGATTTTTGTAAAATTATCAAATAGAGTAGACCCTATACCATTCAAAAGCCTCATTTTGATTCACAGTTTTCATCAAAAACTAAAGAAATCATTTTGAATGTGCAAATCAAGTTTTAAAAAAAGAAGCTAAAAATATGAAATACACTATATAGGTATATTATTTTTTTTGACAAACTACATCATAAAAAATCAAAAACAAAAGTAACATGAATTGAACTTAACTCAATGATGTGAAGATAACATTAATAAGTTGAATATTAAAAATAAATGAAAATTATCCCTTCTTCAATGTGAACAGACTATTTGACCATCCATCACATCCAAATGGTTCACAACATCCTTACATAGATAATAGCAATTAAGAAAAAATAAGATTAGGTCAAAATGTGAAGAGTTATCTAACTACTTCACCATATTCTATATGTAATGATCTAATTCATCACTCAAATGCCGAAATTGAATTTCCATGTTAGATTCTTAGGGGTTCAAATCACCAAACCAATTACGAAATGATATGTGTTACTTTTTTTTTTTTAAATGACTTACTTTATGTTGCATTAGAGAATAATGAAGCCTCTAGTAGGCCGCTTCACAATGACATCCTTAAGTATTTTTATGTCAACATTGGACTAAAGAATCTCACTTAGTTAGGTGTATGTTCACCTTGTCTCATTTTCTTAAGGGTGAAGCCTCCAAACTTAATAATCAAGTGCATATAAGATGTTTAATAATTAGCCTAATCAAAGGCTAATTATTAATCAACTCAATGTACAAGGTGTTTAACCCCTAAAGGACCAAGGCCATTTTTTTTATGAAAAAACACTCAAATTTGTCATTTATGTTATGTTCACACAAGAATTTTTTTTTTAAGAATCTAACAATAGGATCTTGTACTTTGCTTGTCTAAAACCAAGTGGTAAGAACTTCATGAAGTTTGACCATAGAAATTAGAAGATATTAGCATTGAAAGTTATTTTTTCAAGAAGATGCTTATATTGCCTAAAAAACAAGATTTTTCATAACTTTCACATTATTAATCCAAATAGAATGAATCAAAGCTGCACATGTAGACAAAAATGATAATCTATAAGAAGAAGAATTTTAGAAATTAAATTTCAAGTTTTGGTGGATATATTTTTTTGCTCGGTGACGTGAAAATTATGTTTAAGATGGCATAACTTTTGCTCCTGGGCACCGATTGAAAGAAAAATTATACTCCCATGAAGCTAATCATTTTTTCTATCTTATGAGAAAGTTTCAAAAATTTAACTAAAAATTGAGGTCATAGGAACCTGCCCAAAATCCATTTTGTCCCTCGAGGAAACAATAGTCCTTTAGAGGTTAATGAACTCTAATGTATATACAACTGCATTTGGTTATTAGTCAACTCTAATGTATTTTATCTAATTGGGTATACATTTGAGTTCATTAAAGACATTAATATATAGTTGATTAACAAATAATGAACTTTGATGTATTAGCAATGAAATTTTGTTTCATTTGTGTCAAAAAAACAAACAAACACTTGCTCTTATGTTATAATGGTTCATTAGTCCATTAATAATTGATCAACATCCAATGAACTCTAATGTAATAACAACCCATCAATTCATTAACACATTGTAATAACAATCCATTAGACTATTAATAGACTAATGTGTTTAATTGATGGGTTGTTGATGGACTAAGAGCATCACCATTGTTGGTCAATATATGAGTCCAATCCGGTATTTTGGCTGACTTTTGAGTGGATAGTAAGGAAGGCATGTTGAGGCAATCAAATTATTTTTCAAAACCTAGTACCCCCCCCCCCTTCACTCTTGTATTTTCGAAAACGAAGTCGTTTGACAATCGATATGGGATAATCTGTTTTCCGTATCTGTTTTCCATATCCATTTTCCGTATCCGTATACATATGGTATACATACAATATCATAATATTCGTATCAGGATCAACGGCACGAAAGGGGGTGTTTTTATTTTTTTTCAAAAACAATCAATGGCTACTAATTTGGGAGGGGGGGGCCTAATTAATTGAGCAAGAAGTGGGGACTATCTTTTGAGTGGATAGTTATTGAGCCTATAAGTAATGTTACCCCCCATTGTGGACTCAAGGATACTAAAATCTAGGTTGGCCCACTCAAAAACACACTACAAGAGAAAGGGGTGTTTTAAGTAAAGTTCTAATAGTATAGTCTTTTAAGTGATGACCTATAAGGAGTCTTTTAAATAAAATTTTAACTAAAATACAAGTATTTTCAGTAAAATTTTATTTAAAAAGACTCCTTGTAGGTCATTACTTAAAAGTCTACACTACTAGGACTATACTTAAAACACCCCTTTCTCTTGTGGTGAAAGGTTTAGCACGTCATTGTCCCACATCATTTTTTGTTGTACTCAATTGCGATTTGGAGGTATCCTCAAGGAACAATTGTCATCTTTTTATCTAATATACCTTGTTGAGATATAAAGAGGCCTACCAATATGACATGTGTATGAACGGTATTGCAAATAAGAACATGTTGTGGTGCCATGGCATAAAAGAGTGGAGGACCAACATCATGTCTAAATCAAGAAAGTCAACACTGTAAAGTTCCTAAGCCAAATCATTTTTCTTGCAAAACAATGGCAATGTGTCTAATAAATGTTATCAGTATATTAATATATTAGTCTACTAAGAGCATTTGCAATGCTCCCTTCAGCAAAGACAGTATCAACACTGTACAATTTGCAAAGTCATTATTTTGCAATTAAATTTGTGCTACAATGCAACCATTATGGGAGGTTGCAATTCCATGGCTTCCATGTGCGATGCAATCCCAAGAAAGAAGGAAATGCTTAGTATTGTAGGTTGCTCATTGCCCACACATTGCATAAGGGCGTTGTTCATCTTTGATTGTAGATGGAAACCAGTTGCACATCGAGGGGCCGTAGCTAGAAAAGGCCCCTTCACTATGCAAGCCTTGTCTCCTCCCTTTTGCATTTGTTGTTACAAGACTTATATATAGAAAGAGATGCTCCAACACATTATGGGAGCTGACCCATTTTTTATTTTTTTATTTTTTGAAACACAAGGACCCCGCCGACCCATTTTTGACCACTTGAGCAGATACACATACCTACAAGGGAGGTTTCAACAATGGGGAAATTTTCCCATGAGTAGAAATAGAGTTCATGAGGTTTTCATAATTTTTTCAGATTTTTTTTTTCTCAAAAAATAATTACTTCGAATTTTTAAGCTGAAGATTTTGTTCTACCCATATTGGTCATATAGATCTTCTTATTTTTGACCAAGGGTTGGTTCCAATTTTGAAAGTCTTGTGGCCAATCATAATGCACTACAACTGCCCGAGAACTATGCTAGCATTAATCGTTGCTAATCACCTCCTAATTGAAATTACTCCACCCTACGTTGCTAGAGTGGGTTCGTGATTAGTAACGAATCAGCTCCCTTAGTCCATTAATAAAGTGATGGTTTGTGAATGTATTAATGGACTAACCAATTAGTCTATTAACACATCATAGTTCATTGGTTGTTAATCAACTATTAATAGATTGATGGGCTATTATTAACTCAAATTCAATTCCATTTGTTTAATAAAAAAAAGGTATTAATTAGACTTGAGTTATTAATCAACTCAAAATACAAGGTGCATTAGAGTACAAGGTGTTTAATAATGAATCCTAAACCTAAGGTATAAGGTGTTTAATAATCAAGGTTGAGGTGCATTAGAGTAAGAATACACTCCCTCTTGTACTTGGATTTTGAACCATCCCATACATTGACAATCATTCAACATCCTAACATCAAGTGAGTATGAATAGGGGAAAAATAAATGGAAGTGTGAAATAAAATGTAATCTTGGGGGTCCTTTGAGGGCATTCTAACAACCCTCTAAAGAGTCCATTTTTCTCTTCAAAATCTAACCTTCATCTAGTGTAATCAAATAACAATAACTACTTTAGTACATTCAAAATGAACAAAAAGTCTCAATGCAAAATCCTATGTCATGGAACATAAGTGGGCATGATTTAGATTAGCATGTTCTGGCTTAGCTACAAGTTAGCTCAATTCATAGGAATTCAATTTCACAAAATCATTAATCCCTAAGCATTTTGACGTCTACTTTCTAGATGACAAAGAGATTGAAACTCAAGTTTCTATTAGAAGAGATTTAGGTGGTAATGAAGAATGTGAGTTCCCCTACGTTCCCGAACTACAAGGAACAATGGGAGCTACAACACATCTTCAATCTAATGTGGCTAAACTTTGGCCACATCAGATAATATTGATTAATTAATTAATAATTTTCAAATAATTATATATATATAATTATTTGAAATAATTTTAAAAGTAATTTCTTATAATATATATTATTTAATATTCTGACAAAAGTGCTCTAGTTCACAAGGAAGGGAATAAGGGTGAAACAACCCTCTAGAGCAATTGAATCTCTTCTAATGATCTTCATTAATACTTGGATGAAAATCATCCACATTTATAGAGATACTTTATCAAGATGTTGTCCTATCTTATGGTTGGATTTGGTGTTACTAGAGTATATATTTTTCTGAAATTACAAATATGCAAGAATATCAAGTGGTTGATCAAGCCAAATTACATTGATTCTAGTTCAAAAACTAGATTTGCAAAATTGAAATCATAGATTTTGAAAACACAAAAATCTCTAAGAATCACTATGTCAAGAGAACTTCATTTCAAATCTATTCCAAAAAAATTTACTCAGAAATTGATAACATATAGCTTGCACACGAATTAAGAAAGAATTTTGAAATTTTCTTTTCAAAATCTATAGAAGAATGTTGGTGATGGCATTGTCAAATCTAACTGTATGGATGGAATCTCAAAGTTACAGTCTAGTACTATCATGTGTATACCAATTCAAAATTACTCTTCTAAATAGCAATTTATAATGATTTTTCTCAATTCATCAATTCTGAAATACCAAATAGTTCAATTTGAAAAGAAGATACAAATTACTTAACCCCTAAACGTCTAGATTCATCTCCAGAATTGACAATTTGAGAAAAATCATTATAAAGTGCTATTTGGAAGCATATTTTGGAATTGATCTACAATTGAAAGTTGTAGATTATGATTTTTAGATTCCATATGTATGGTTAGATTCACCAATTTTATCACCAATATTTTTTATAAATTTTCAAAGAGAAATTCCAAAATTCCTTCAAAATTCGATTACAAGCAAAATATTATCATTTTTTGAGTAAAATTTGTTGGAATAGATTTGAAATGAGGTTCTCTTCACATGGTGATTTTTTGAAATTTTTGTGTTCTTCCTATCTATGACCTCATTTTAGCTAATCTAGTTTAGAACCAAAGTCAATGCAGTTTGACCACTTGACATACTTGCACATTTGTAATTTTAGAAAAATATGAACTCTAGTAACACCAAATCCAACCCTTAGATAGGACAAAAACTTGATAATGTATCTTCACAAATTAAAATAACTTTCATCCAAGTAGTTAGGAGGATGAAACTGGTGTTTCAAACTGTTCATCGTCCAGAAAATGGACGTCGACGCGTTTAGGGGTTAAACAGCTACATTTAACCTGGGGAGGACACCTACCAAGATACCAGTAGTCACCAAAATACACTAAACATTGAACCCATTAGTGCATTCTTTGTTTCTACAGTTAACAGTGAAGTCACCCGGCGGACCTTTTAGATCCGCAGGATCCTCGCAGGGTTAAAAGCGGCATGCGCTGGAATGCCATGAGCAACCTAAAAGACCTCCAGTCATTTGGAACTTCCAGCTACCAAACCAATCTTGCAACGATGAATAACTTCAGCAGCACAACGTTCATGACTGAGATCTCTGGTCAAGACAAAAACTGAAATTACAGAAAATGATAACTGCACTCACACGCTCACATTTTAATGAGAATTTGGTCTGCAAAACCTTTTTCCATTTTGAATACACCAGAAACAAATATACTACAAATCTTAATACTACGGTACTACCGTAAATCAATTCGCAATCCCAAATCGCAACTGATATACATGCAACAATAAGAAAAATGATTACAGTCCTCACTGACGGGTTAACAAGAATACAAACTGTTTATACGTCTTGAAAGTGATATGGTCCAAATGGCCAGAGCAGCAGAATGTATTGCCGCTAGAATAAGGAATCCTTACTTAGAACACACCAAGAATGAAATAAAAAATGAAAATATAAACGGTAATAGTCATCAACCAGTAAAAGTTTCTTCTGAAAACTTCGTATGATTAACCTCCCACAGGATGGATGACCACAAGTCCTCCGTGAAATAAAAGCTACATCTAAATATAGTTCACATCAGCCACCATTGCGTGGACAAGGCTGCTGAACCTATCAACGTAAAGTAGGTACTAAAGTCCCAACTACACGCATGTAACATCATAAGCGCATGATGTACGGTTCGTAGAATTTGAAGATCGATTACCAAAAGTAAATGGAAGATTCTCCAGTACTTGATATAATCTATTCACACAACAACCACAAATTAGTCACTGAGTTGTAACCTCTGAACATAATTCCAGTTGAAGTCTCCACCTCCCGCAACTCCTGTATAGAAAGAGTAGTAAAATGAAAGTCGAATTAAGAAAGACTCCACAGCAAGACTTCGTGAGAACAGATGAAAGTTAGATATTCCAATTCCACTTGGCTCCTTAAACCATAGATCTATAATTTGACTCGATGGCATTCAAAGTAGCAATCCTAATCCCCCGACGAGATAGACTAACCTGAAGAGAAGACGATTAGGCTTTCATGCCAGCAGCCTGCTGCTGCTGAACAGCGGCAGGCTGCTGAGGCTGGCCGTAGTTGAGGGGCCTGCGAAAGAGCATGATGTGTGGCTCCGGTCGGTGAATGGCATAATGTACCCACCCACGCGACTGCTGGACTCCAATTCCACGCCATTCAGCCTGTTCTCAACCACAAAATATGATTTGATTGACACTGGTGCACAGACCAAGTGAAACAAAGAGCCTGGGGCCTGTTCTGGTACACCGAGAGGTCAAGACATAGAACATTCATAGCTTCATCACATAAAAACCATAAAATAAGTGCTGAACTCCTTCAATTGCTAACCCACAATGGCAATCATCAAAAACTTATGCATTCCCATGATAGAAAACATACTCAATTGCATGAACTGCATTGTTCCTACAGGATGAATACTGATATCTCGTTGTGGTAACAAAATTATAAGAAAAAATGGCATGTGATACTCCCCAATTGCATCACGAGCATTGGCACTGAAAAATTAACGCAAAATCTCAGACGCCATACCTCAGACAGCAGTCGGTTCTTGGGTAACAACTTCGCAATGTCCGCGGGGAGCACGACATGCCTGAGCCATCCCACAAAATTAGAACAAAGTTCAAATAATCAAGCTTCATTAACCAACGCATTCAATCCAAGCAGCCGTCAGCACCAAACCAGGTAACGATGTCGCACCCAGCTAAAAATTCGAGCAATCCAATAACCATCCCCACCAGCGTCACGCAGCGGGTGACGCCAACATGGACATATAGCAAAAGACAAGAAAAAACAGAGTGAAATTCCAGAAGCCACATCCATGAACCTCAAGGTAGCACACGATTCCTCACTTCCACAATACACTCACCTGTACTCGTAGGTGTCATCGAAATACTTCTCGGAGTACTGAATCTGCGGCATTCTTCCGGGATGCTCCCTCTCTCTCTCTTCCAATCCTAGAAAGTGTCCATAAAGCATAACCCCGACAGATCGTCACAAACCAAGATCGCAATGAACAAAAGATAGATACATAGTAAATACGCCAAAAGAAAAACCCTCCAAAGAAAAAAGACACCAACAGAAGAAGACAAACCCACCAAGGATTTGGCAGCGGCAAGAAAGAGGACGGCGATCTGCAAATGCAGAAGGAGGTGGGCAGCGGAGTGTACCGTGAAACCGGACAATAGGTTCGAGAGGACGAGACGATGGCAGCGTGCAGGGGACGCAGAAGTGAAGACGGAGCGGGGGAATTTCAAAAATGGGCTGGCGAAGGTGCGAGACGGGTGACGCCGTCCATCAACTCGTTGTTGGTCTGTTCATTCAAACATCTTGACTCCGTTCATCTGTTTCTCTTCCCTCTCTGTTCATCCATCCGCATCTCGTTTCTCCGTTCATCCTTATACCGTTTTTCTGTTCATCCTCGCACCATTTCTCTGTTCATCTGTACTGACTGACGGACTGGCGGAGTCCCGGGGCGGGCGAACCATGCAACACGTTCATCCATCCTTCACTTCAGAATGTGCCTGTTCCCCTGTCGTTCTCCCGGGGGATTGATACCCGGTGAGTGCTCGTGACCCAGATATCAACCGAGGCTCTTGCGTTGACCTCCCTGGCTCCCCCACTACACTTATGGTAAGAGCAGCTCCAAAGCAGACCGGAGTAGGCCCCTCCACATTCCATACCCCTAAACGCCCCAGGGGACCAAAAGTGTCCTCACACAATTTTAAGTCCAATTCAAAGTGTTGTAACTTTTGCATTCGATGTCTGACTACAATAAAACTTGTTGGGAAATTTTCATTCTCTCTTCTAGTTTGTGTGGTAAAATTTTCAAATCAATCGAAGATGAACAAATTTTTTGGAAGCCAATCGAAGTTCATAGGATCACTTTGAGTTCACCAAATTGCATTTGATGGCTGCAACTTTGGGGGCTTGTATCTTGTTCATTCAATGTTTGTTTTCAATTAAAAAAAAATTGGGTTATGTTCCCTTTGAAGTCTAGATCTTGTAGTAAACATTTCATGTCAATCCAAGATGTTTTGAATGTTTAGGAGCAATTCGAAGTTCAAAATCATGGCATTTTCAGATTACAGTGAATTTTGATGGCTTGTTTCTTCTTCATACAACATTTGTTTTTGATAAGTGTTTTGGAAAAGTTGTGCATATTAGTCTAGTTTGTGTGGCTAAAATTTCATATCAATCCAAGAAGTTATGAGTGACTGAGAAGCATTTTAGTAGAAGGAGGTTCAACCTTTGATGTGTTTCTTGCAACTTTTCTTGCTATTTTTTGACATTTGAAAGCCACTTTGCAGACACATTAAGTGAATTGAATGATATTTTCTTTCACCAATGTGTTTGTATGCTAGGTTTGAATTACTTCATAGTTTAAAGTTTTTTCATTTGAGTAGGTTTAGAAATCGAATTTCACCTCCAAATATGTCGCTAGGAAAATTTCAGCATCCCTTTTCAACACTAAAACATTGTAATCTTGCAATTTGCATGGCCAAATGACTCCTAATTTGATTCATGTCATCTACAACATGTACACTACTAGATTGTATAGTTGTGATTTCTATAATTTAGTGGCTTTTAGATCTATAACACTTCAAAAACAATGATGTTTTCAAACCCCCAAAATCCTTGGGCTTTTAGGGATTATGTTAGGTTGTTTGTTTGTTTGATACATTGAAATCTCTTGGCCCTTGTGTCCCACGGTCACATTCTTCATAGTATCAAAAAGACCCCGACAAGGAGGGGTGCAAGGGCTTTGTTTTGTGGAGTTTGGACCTATGGTGGAAAAGTTATTGAAGTTTGAAGTTTTTATGAATTAAAAAATTACTTTTACATTGACTTCATGAGATTAAGGAGGGCTTATCCATCACTTTTGACATACCAATGGCTATGGACCCCCCAATTGTCATGGCAACAGCATATGGCATGCTAATAAACATCTAACTTTTGGTTGTTTAATAATTAGAACTTGAATTTTTTTTAAATTGGAAGTGCATTCAAAAGTACTTTGCATTGATACAAGGAAATTCAAGTTTAGACATTGGACAAAGGATTTGAGATAAGCCAATTCATAAGCTAGTTGACCACTAAATCCCCAAGCCTTTCCAAGTGTGCTTTTGCTATGAAAAAAGAACATGGACTTATAATTATCTTTAATGAAGCAAATTGTTTTTTCTCAAAATCTAAGCATGTAGATGTTTGAAGAGCTTGCTTATTAGTATGCTTTCTAGTTTTGAGTGTGAAATTGCATAGAATTTGTTAGATTATAACAAGAGAAATTTAGATTTTCTATATTAAGTATATTACCCTTCCCCCACAATGTTTCAAAATTTGAATATTATAGTTTTTTGGGTTTGGACGTGACACGAACCACTAAAAATTGTGGTAGTACACTAAAATGCACTTCCAAAAACCTTAAGTTCAAATAAAGAGCTATCAAACTTATTACACAATCCACCAAGTTACAATTGTTGAAATATAAATTTTATAAGTAGAAATTCCAAATAACTCCAAATCAACACTTGCATATTTAAATTTTCAATAGTGAAAATCATGAAAACACTTTACACTTTCTATTGGGACCATTTTCAAAGCAAATGGATTACAAGTACAATTTTGTAGATCACAAATCAACTTTGCCCAAAACCAAAAAATGAAGTATATTAATTAGCAAGCATTACTTTTCTACTAATGGTACACATATGCCTTTGAAGACCTCTCAAAAATCAAATATTTACCTTTTTTTGGTGAAAAATAAAAGTTTTCAATAGTTTTCAAATTGCCACTAAATTTTTTTTAAATGACAAAAGGAATGTAACTACCCATACCAAAATGAGCTTGAAATTTCATATCAACCACATATGGTTGGTTGGGTAATTAGGGGTTAAAAGACAAAAACTATAGTAGTATTGGCAAATTACAATTAACAATGCACTTTGCACTCTAAAGTTGGTGCAATTTGGAGTAGAATGTACATTGCTAACTATGATTTGCTAATATCACTATAATTTTTGTCTTATAATTAGCTTATGAAGTGGTTTATTTTTCTTTGTCCAATGTCTAACTTTGAGATTTCTTGTACCTGTCTAAAGTACTTTTGAATATTCTTCCAACGATAGAGATTTCAACTTCTAATTTCAAAACATTCAAAAATTAAATCTATAAGTGATGAATCAAACTTTGGATTGCATTAGAGAAGCTCTGTGCATATCCGTTATAAACCCTTAATCCAATTCAATCCCAATCTATAATTGTCCAACATTTTAGGAGTTGAAAATTGGAAGATCCATTATGAACCATAAACCCAATTCAATCCCTATCTATAATTGTCTAAAATTTTAGGAGTTGAAAATTGGAAGATTTTTCAGATATTATATGGTGAACTTTCTTTTTGGAATTAGGCATCTACAAATAACCCTTTATATTTGTTACTTTGATAAGCATTTGTTACCTTGATAAGCGTTAAAATCATACCGAGAATATATTATAGAATTTTGCCCCTCTTCTAAATCCTCAAAGAGAAATGTTAGATGTTAAACATTATTAATTTTTCACATCATCTTTTGTAAATATACCATATTATGTGTTAGAATAGTTAAAAAGAAAAAGAGGATAAGTTAAAATATGTTATATACTTACATATTATAATGCTCTATGTGTTTGAAATCTTCTACCCCCTACTTGAAGCATACTTACTCAAAGGGTCATAATCAAGGGTCATAATCAGGGAATTATCATTTTGCATTAAAGTGCCATCCCAGTATAAACAAATATTTCGTTAAAATGGCGGTATTCATACGCCATTTTTCCATTTATTTTCTAGGACAGGTGTAGATTTCAGACTACACTGTCTGAAATCTAGGAGGGGTATACATTTCAGACCGCGCGGTTTGAACCTCAAAGTGCCAAGTTTGTGGAATATCGCTGTTTTAACGAAATATCCGTTTATAGTATTTGATTAAAAATTGGACTAAATTGGAAATTCCGTTAAGATGGGCAGTCATTACAAAACTTTGGCACTTTCATAATTTTAAGCTGCATGGTCTGAAATCTATACTAATCCTAGATGATTGAGGGTGATTGCAAGAAACACCTGTCGATTTTGTTGCATTTAGCTGATTTTTTGGGGAGTACTTTAAAATTAGAAAATTAATTTTTTTTAAATTAAAAAAATATGACTAATGTATATACCTTTAAGATGAAGGTACTCATGGAAGGAATTGCATAGAAAAATTCTCTAAGTAGGAGAACTAGAAAAGTGCTAAGTCTCAAGAAAATACATACCTTGATGTTTTAATTAAGGAAAAATAGGAAAAATAAGTAAATACACAAAAAAAAAAACTGGCCATTTGCAACAACCCTTTGGAGATGGTCATTCACCAAAAAAACCACCAAAATAATATTTTATATGTTACAAATTGAAAGCACAAAGAAGCTCACTTTGTAGACTTCTACACCGTAAAAAATTAACTATTTTTAAAATTCCTCCCCTGGAGAACTACAAGTCTACTAGAAGACCATCTCATCCAAATTTCAGCTGAAAATCATTTTTTGGGGGTTGTAAATAGTATTAAAAACCTCCAAATTGGCAATTGTGACATTGAATCAGGATCTATTTTTGGAGAGTAAATTATTTTTTTAAATTAGGAAAAAATTAGGAAAGATGTATGATAGTCATGAGTACCTTCCCTATAAATCTTGAGTCATTTGGAGTCAAAACACAAAAGTTGTGGGCAAAAAACTAATCAGCACACACCATGTGACACAAAATATAGAACAAGTGTTTCTTGCAATCACCCTTGAAATCTATTTCAGCTCTAGATTTTTGAAATCTATACCTGCCTGAAATCTATAGAAGTCCTAGATTGCATGTTTGCAATTTAGACTGCGTAGTTTGAAAATGGCGTACGGAATATCGTCATTTTAACGGAATTCCCTATATAGTAAGTTGGCGTGTAGTTCCAAAGTCCGAATCCCTGTAACACGATTTCATCGGATCAAGCAATTTACAAAAGAATTCCCCACCAAATCTGCGGGATTATGATTGGAATAATGTGGTGATCGAGAACCTTTGACTCTTTGCAAGAGGCTCAATTGCAACACACAAGAAACACACTGAGAAGCAGGCGGAGTGCTCACCAAAAAAATGCTCAAAACCGTAGAAGATCAGTCCATCGGCTGCGGTTTTGTGTTTTTTGGGGAAAAACCATTAAAAATTTGGTTTGTTGATTGGACCTCCTCAAAAGTAGGCCACGTTCGGATAGCCTTGCAGCTTTTCAAGCACCTACTCTAGAGCTCTACCACCCAGGCATCCAGGGATGACGTCACGAGCAATCGAGATAGTCAAACACTAAGTTGAAGTTCCGCGTTGAAATATCAAATAGGTACTGTACGTACGTTGAAAACATACACTTACAGCTAGGCAGTACATTCTCTTATCATTTTGGAGAAGGACGTAGCCAGCTGTTTCCTCAAATACTGTACTCATGTGATACTTGGGTGATACTTTTGTGACATCTATATCAGAACTAGGTGATACATAGATAAAATTTGGCTATTAATTGTTCTGCAGTAATCTGGCTATTTTGATCGAACAAAATGAGAATTTCCTTCAAAGAAAATAGCTAACGTCTAACGGTTTAGGCCAACTGGCGAAAAATCGTGCAGGAGAAAAAAACCTGCTTTCAGGCTTCAGCATTAAACAAACGGGCTCACAGTCACGATCTTGCATGTTCAACTTACTCTACCGACTCGACGGACACCCTGGGGATCGATGATAGCGTGTTGAATTAATTGGGCGCGAACTTCAACTTTGATTTTCATGCCCCAAATTAAGCGGACACTTCCAGTTGGCACTTCCACTTGCAGGATATAACTATGTTGTGACAGAACTTGAGATCCATAATTAAGCCACCACCAAAACTCCAACCCACTGAAGAACTCGATTACTCTGCTTACATTTCGATTGCTAGTATTCAATTCGATCGGTCACAGTTTGGCTGTAAGATATCGACCCTGGCGTGGTTAGCTAGATCGATCATTCAGAGCACTGATCAGTTTGAGGGAGTAATTGATCGTTCATTCGCGATCGTCTCATCATCACGTACATTCAACACCAACTCTTGTTCTCCATCATCGCCATCTCCATCTCCTTATCAATATATTGGAACTCCTTCAGAGAGATTCATCTAGGTTCAACTTGGTACGAGGAATGTGATTGAAATTCGCCGTTATAGCTAGACTGAGGAACTTGATCGATCCTGGCGCGCTGGGCCAATGGCAGCCACCATCCATAGAGTTAGAGTTTCTGCAGTCAACGACACTGACAGGCACGACAGTCATGGTCTTTTCCAGAAGCCTGTCTGGACCAGCGAGTCCAACTCTCTCGAAAATCTTCGGATAGGCGATCACGTCTGGTGCCACGCCCGAGGCTACAAGAACGCCATCCAACACCACGGAATCTTCGACGGCAATGGCGTCTACCATTTCGACACAGTCGAAGTCGACGAAGAGGACCAATACATAGTCGACCGCTACTACATCTACCAAGACTGCTCAACCTGCTCATTCAGGCTCAACCAGCGCGAGAAAGCTGGGCTACCATCCACTGGCGTTCGTTTCAACTGCCTCAGTTGCTTCTCCCATGGGAGGAATGTATACCGTTGTGAATACGAGGCATCCATTTTAGGACTTGTATGGAGGGAGACGGGGAGTCGGAGCACGCGAGTGTGCAATCGATCTGGGAAAGAGGTGGTGAGAGTGGCCAAGTGGTTCTACGAGCATGATGAGTTCGGGAAATACGAATTGGTGTCTCGTAACTGTGAAGACTTTGCGAGATGGTGCAAGGTCGGAAAGCTGGGGAGCAAGCAGGTGACGAGAGCGGAGTTTTTGGCTGGGGTGTTGGAAGTTAGCGTTGTGGGAAGCTCGTTGACGTATATGTCGCTGAAAGGGTTAAGAAAATTGCATGAACACAAGCTTAAGAAACTTGGAAATCTGGTTGAGAAGCCTCTGTTGTGACCACATAATGGGGTACGTACAGTTGCGAATGTGCAGAAGTGATTTTGAATGCATGGGGAAGTGCACGTGCACTCGTGCAGCGGTGATTTAGTGAGGGCACTGTAGTTGTTGAACCGCAGTGATCTGAGGAAGAGTGAGGACGTTGTTGAACCAACTGGAAGCTCATCCTTTCGGAAGAAATCAGGTGTAGGCAATTGTGTAAACTAGTAGCACAGTTGTTGCAACATTTGCAGCAGCATTCTTTTGTACAATATAAAAAAACTTAGTATTTTTTTCAGTTCGCAAGAATTGGAGACTAAACTGAATAGCACTTCCAAAATTTGGTAGGAAATTTGTAAAGATAAGCACATGACCCTTTTTGTAGATGAGCATGTGAGAATGGGTGGAGATAATGCGTTTGTGCCAATAGGACTGCCTTGTGCACATGCACACTTCTAAATATTGAAGATGTTTCCAAGATCATTCTTCTGGTAAAATCTCATTACCGTCAAGTCTAAATTGTTTTTCCAATTTCTTACAAATTAAAATGTTCAAGTGTTTATTTTCTTCAAAATTCTATCACTTTAATTCTTGAATACCTGTTGACCTAAACTTTTTTAGGTCTCAAATTTTGGTGATATATTACTTTTAGAGTTGCACTATTAATTCTTCTCTTTTTATTTTTTGACATATGTGAGGTACAATAATGATCCAAATTGAGAGTACCATGTAGCGTCATTGGATCCGACTCTACTGCTAATTAATTCCTCCGTCTTGAAGTCGTGATCAGCTGGACACGTCACTCTATGTATCGATAGCTAGCGGTTGATTAACTCAGTTGACGAGTTCCCGAACTGCAAACTTTGCAACAGTCAAGATCGATCTCGCTCCAACCCCAGTAGTGTATGAATCCCCCAACTGACTGAACTCTTCAAATTAATTAAGATCCAATGTGCTGTTCAGTGAATCGGATGTTGTACTAGGTACATAAGCTTATACACTAGAACGGAGCCTGGTGCAATGCACCAACACGCCGAGATGGTAAGCTCGAATGTTTCGTTGAAAAGATGTTTGAATGTCATTTGGAGGGAAGATGGCAGCTCGGATGACAGAAAGCGTAACACTGTTTGCATTTAAATACGAGATATATGTTTCGATCAGGTCCTGTGTATCCTGACGTATGTGTGAGCTAGTAGTCTTCGCTTGCATATTGTACCCATATTGTTGAATCAAATTACAGCAGTCCAATAAAGTCAACACGGATGAACCCAAACTGCAAGGCAATCGAATGGGAATTCATGGCCGGCGTCATCTGGAGAGTCGGTAGAGGAAGCTGAGCTAGCAGGAACGGTATAATTCTGTCCATGGTTTAATTCCTGGAATGGGTCAAAGTCCAGAGTACTGTAACTTATCAGAAAAAGAGGAGAAACATGCAGCGAGAGAATTGAAGCAGGAGGGACCCTGTGTTCGTAAGGTTTCAACGCTGACGGAGGTGACATAAACGAGACGTGTTAATTTCACATCCGGTCCAACTATGCTTACCGCTTTCATCACCATCATCATGGCGTCACAATCTCAGTCAATGCGGCGGGTGTTCTTTTGGAGATTTCTCCTTTTGAGGCTCGTGGTAAACATTACTCAATGCTGGAGGTGGGGTATTGTTTCTATTCGCGGAAGAAAAGATAATTTAACATCTGAAGGAGGATGTTGAGGACAAAAAGTGCCTTTCAAAAATGATTGATGAGTGACTTTCCAATATAACTGGAGTGCGGACCGAGTAAAACAAAGAATGTATCTGGACATGCGAGATTCTCATAATTTTTGGTTGACTATCCTGGTGATCAGAGGGACATAATCTTCTCGGATTAAGCCTGTAAGTATCGACGCTGAGGACTGAAATTGTCTGATGAATGACAAAGGATATCTTTGTAGTAGATAGAGAAGCAATTCTTCATCTACTGTTTTTATGGTGGGAAGTGGGGGCATGTAGAGTCTTCTTAGGCATGAGTCAGCCCTCATTGAAGGCCTTTCTTTTTTCAGAAGTACAGAGATTCAATTACTGCAGAAACAAAGAGTACCTCTGCGTCCTTCCAGGGTTAACTGTGTAAAGAAGGGTTGGTTATTGTGGAAATCATCTTCTTTGGTACCGTGTGAATCATCTATTTAATCCTTAAACATCGGGTTGGTGACTGTGGAAATTAGCCCTTTTATAACCATATGAAACCATCTACTTTAAAAATTAATAAATAAATATATATATATATATATATATTCATTGGAAGTCAAACTACTGTAGAAGATCTCCCCTTTCCACCCCTAATTCCAAGGATGAATAGTTGCACTTTTGTCCTATACAAGAGAATTCTTTGTCATTCTTCAGACAAAAAATGTCCGCCGCGTTGTTCCTGGGTTAAAGAGATCCACAAGCACTCATTGTAGGTCAAACTACTACAGAAGACCTATCCTTTTTGCACGAAATTCCAAAGATGAACATATGCACTTTTGTTTTTTATAGAAGGATTCTTTGTCACCCATCATACCACTTTGGCCCGCAGTGTCCTTATAGGCTTAAACAACAAAAACACAATAAATATTCTACTTTTATTATTTCTATCCATGGGAAACATAGAAAGGATTTTCCAATGGTGTACAATGGTTGAAAAGTCTAAATGTTAATATGTAGGCAAATGAAAGTACATGAGTATTAGAAGCATTGTGGCATATTGGGCCCCATCATTCATAAGAATTTGTTTCTTACATACAATAGAGTTGTGATATATGGAAATTTACAAATAGTAGCATTCTACGATTGTCACATATGGATTTATATAATATAATCAAATAGAGGATTTGTAGTCTAAATTCTAATCTCAATTTTAGCCAATTGCTGATTTTCTTTGTGTAGTTGCTCATTTAGTCAATTGGTAAGGTAATTTAGGTGCTTATTAGTAGTAGTTACTGATTGGGATGGGAATTCAGATGAATTGGCACCTTTGGAGTTTTCTGTTACCGATTGGTGGTTATTTTTGGTTGGGATGTTCACGCTTATATGCCTTTTGTTTTCCAATTGGGAGTTCAGTTGACCTCGAGAGAAGCAAGGACTCCTTCCAGGAATTGGAAGTAAAACAATTGGTTGTTTTTGTGTTTGTTTTGGATTCGATGAATATAGTGGAATGTTTGCAATTGTGAGTTTGTGCTGTGGTTGTGTGTGTGATTGATGCGTGTATGTTCAATTGGTGAATTTTGAGTACTGATTGTGAGTAAACAATTGAAAGAAAAGTGATAATGAAATTTGTGATAAATTGTGGGAATTATGGAATGTTAAATGTATGAATGAATTTGGGTTAAGTTTGATGGAGTGAGGAATTTATAAATGTGCCAATTGGATTTCAAATTATGACTGATTTGATGAGTGTATTGGGTAACTGTGAGTATCAAACCAATCGTAAATTTGTGTAATAAGGAATTTGGAAGTTTCAGTGAAGAGGAAATCGATTGGAATAAATCATGTGAGTGATTAATGGTGACTATGTAAGTGGGTAAGGATTACCGATAGGGAAAATAGATTGGAATGAATACTATGAAGAGCAATCGGGGAAGATTATAACTGGATTGCAATTAGAAGAAACAATTGGGAAAACAATACTGTGAAGTGAATGAGAAAATAAATTAACATGTTGATTGAATTATAACAATTGGAGAGAATTATATAAAATTAAGAAAATAAATATTAAAATAAATAAATAAAAATAAAATGAACAAAGAAGAGCGAAAAGAAAAGATAAAAAGATGTATCTATCGTCAAAAGATGGACAATTCCAAACTAAGATATTAAAATCAAGAGAAAGAAATGAAGGAAATAAATCAAGGAGCAATTGGAGTAAAGAAGAAAGAAATGTAAAATGTGGAGTCAAATCAAGGAAGAGAATAAACAAAAGAGTGGCAATTGGATTATAGATAAGTGGTCCTAAAACTATGGTTATTAAGATGATGTATGGAATTTGTAATTCAACAATCTTGCAATTGGATCTTCTAGGTGACATAATTGTAGATTCCGTGTTGATTTAAAACCTACCTCCTAGCATTCGAACTTACGTTCCTTAGGTGATTTATTTTAATAGAAATAATTTTTGAAATAAATTCCATCTACAGGATTGCACTAAAGAAAAAATATTGTTCAAAAGTACGTAACTTGTATTTATTTGGATAGAGATATTTGTATTTTGTTGCTTGTTTTATCTACTAATATGAATGCTTTTCATTATTCTTAGAGTTTCTCAAGCCTAATTATTGGCAATTTTCCTTTTCTTTATTCTTAGGACATCTTCACCTTCCCATATAATTGCAAGGTCTAGTGACTCTAGTAGACAATGAAGATTTGATAAAGGAGAGTTGTCATTTGGAATTGAACTTCAAGGATGTCTAAAAAGCTTAAGAATTTATGAGGTTAGGCATCTCCTTAGTATTGCTATGAAACTTCAAATGTTGTTTAAGTTTTATTTATATCTTTTAGGTGATTCAAAAATATTTTTTGATTTTGTTGCATTTTCAAGGAATACTAGGTGCCTGAACATGCCGACGAAAAATTCAAGAAAGTAGATAATTTGGTGTTTCATATTTGGAAAATAAATAAAAAATTGTGAAATAAAAAAGATTAGTAATTTTTTTCATTTGTAGGGCTCTGCATAGGGTCAACTAATTAAATCTCAAGAAAAATTAAATTCTTTGATAGGTGATCCCAAGAAACACTTGTCCTATTTTGTGTTTCAAGTTGCATGGATATTGGATTTGGGTACATAACTTTTATAGTTCTACTTAGATCATTATGAAATTTTTATCAAAGATGCTCAAGAAAAATATAGTTCTACCATTTGGGGTGGGTGGGTGGGTTATTTTCGATTTTTCATTAATAGAATGATTGTGAGATAGTACTCTTGAAAGTCTGTTATACTTGGCATTTTGGGGAGTGTATTCTTTTTGGAGTTATAAATTGAATTGATTTTTTACAACCTCATTCCATAATCCCCTCACCCATTTTTGTAGAAGGATTTCAAAAAATAACATTGCAAATGATTTAGACTATTGCTTGAAGAATGTTACAATTTGAAGGTTGTAGTGGTTCGTGAATGATTGCAAATTCAATTTTTCTTTGTTATATGCCACCTTTAGGAAAGTTCACAATCATATCCACAGAAAAAAATTATAACTAATACTTCCATTAAAGAAAAATTTTAATTGTGTCACATGATTGCTTTGCATAAACTTATTGAAAGATTCAAAATATTACTAGAATGCAGTTCTAAGTATTGTCAAGTATTCATCTATAACCACCAAATATGTCTTTGAAGAGAGGAAGCATGAATTGAAAAGTATATTTTATTTGTTTCATGGTTGAATTGATAGGCCACATGTGCCTCAATTATAGAAAATCAAGGAGAAAACAGATGGTCTTAATTTTTGAAAGTCAACCCATAAATGGTACTAAGATGTAGTCATAATATTGATGGTCAATTTCATTAAAATGCATGGCAATATTCTAGTAAATTGGTGGTTTTCTAGAAAATTGGTGGTCCATTTCACTACTTTGGCATGGTTTGAAATCTAAACTAGTCCTAGATGTTAGAAATCTAAATTTCTCTTAGATGTCTAAAATCTAGAAATGGCATAGATATTTTAGACCGCGTGGTCTGAAATCTATAACTTCTTAATATTTATGAAATCTATAAGTGTCCTAGATGCCCGAAATCTACACCAATCTTAAATGTTTCTTTTACAATTCAAACTATGCACTCTGAAAAATGGCATTTGAATATCACCATTTTGATTAAATTGACTATATTGACAATATTGTACTCTTGTTACAATCAAAAAATGCAACATATAATACAAGGGTTTCTTGCAATCACCTTGATCCCATTGTTGAATAAAAAGTGTATGTTGAGCATCTTCCTTAATAAATAACTTGTAGGATTCATTTCTTAACTCAATTTTCACAATTTAAAAAAAAAAGTTCACAAGGTTAGGGTGATTGCAAGAAACACTCGTTCTATTTTTTGTCTTCTTGCCTTTGGATGAGTGGTTTTGTGTTCATAACTTCAGCATCTGTAGTCCATTTGGTGTGAAATTTGGAAAGAAGGTAGATGTGGTAGTTATAGACATTCTATAATTTTTTCAAATTTTTTCAAATTATTTTACTATTTTTAACCTGCCTCCAATTGGATATCTATTTTGGCCATTTTGGATTTTCTTAAGTACTATTTTCAACCGAAAAATGCGAATTGGAAGCCACAAATTGGATATGTTGGAGGTGTACTACCTTTCAAGGACTGACAAAGAGTTTTTGTGAAAATAGCAACATGTTGGTTGTACACATGGGGTCAAAGTGACCTTCCTTTGCGTGAAAGCTACAAACAGTACAAAGAGGGAGAAAATTTCTTACATGAATTTTTTGGTGCAATGAGAGTGCAATTTTCTCTAGCAAAATGGCTTTTTTTATGAAATTTTTTTTAATTTTTTTTTAATTCCTAAAAGTAAAAAAGTCAATAGACCCTTTTTTTGCTATTTTTTGTTGCTAGTGGCATCTATGGCATCTGTAGTACTCCATAGTAGTCTATAGTACTACATAATATTGATCAACGACACCCAAAATTGATAGTTTAGATTTCTAGGTACACTGTTGACGTGCAAAATAGATAGTTCTTCATAGTACTGCAAGTCCTACAGCTAGAAACTGTGTTTTTGATCAAAAAATGTGAAGTGTTTCTTGCCATCACCCATTAAGATTTCTTGCTAAAAACTCTCCTCGTTGAGATTAGTTTGTTTTAATTCCATCTTAAGTAGAGCTATTAGCAATTTAGATTTTTCTTCAATTTTGAACTTGCTTCTACTTAATAATTTTTTAATGAGTGAAAATTATGTGTATTTTTTTAAAAAAAATTCCTAGACTCTTAACTCAATTTTTCAACATGAAAATTAGAAATTCAAAATCTATAGTGCAAGAATTTTAAGTTAAGAAGATTCAAAGCCAAAAAATCTTGCCTAGCAAAGAGCAAAAAAACTTGTTTCTTTACTTGAAATGAAAGTATCTTGCAATCCACACAAGCAAAGTTTTTGAAATTTCTTCCACATATTCAAGTGGAACATCTTGTAATTTTGGAAGTAATTTTGAAGATTGCATTAGTCTAGTACAAGATTCTCTAGTTAGATATGCAAAAAACAATTAAAATTTTTGTTCTATTTGCAATAGAAATGACAGTTTTAAGTGTTTTTGGATGGAAAAAGGCCTTGGAGCTTTAGGGGTTAATATTATTGACATTTACAGAATACAAATAAAGATTAAATTTGTGAAATAATTTGTCTATAACTATAATATTGAATTTTGTTCGTGACTATTTTTTGGAGTCTCAAAATCACAAATGAATTTTGGGAGATGAAAATTAGCTTGATTTGACAACTTAACTTAGTTGAAAGTTTTTTGAAAAATGTTATTCTACTACGCTAAAATGAGGTCTAAAATTTTACTTTGAACACTATTCCTATGGTTTAACAATAATAAAAAGTCAAGTACTCATCTTCAAATTATCCCATACCCTTTGAGGATTCATGATGGACAATTGATTTCATTATAATAACAATCTAGGTATTAACCCTTTGACCTCACTAAATGTCAATAAATAAGTCTATTACATGCTTGGCCATCAAAAGCATTCTGGATGGTAGATGGTAATTGGACTTTATTTTGGACTTTATTTTTGGACAACTTGGTTAGAGTGCAAGGTGTATCAAAACAAAAAATATTTAATAATGAATCCTAAACACAAGGTACAAAGTGTTTAATAATAAGGATTAAGATGCATCAAGGTTAGGGTACATTGTTGCTCTAGCACTTGGATTTTAAGCCACCCAATACTCTAACAATCATCCAACATCCCAATATAAAGTGAGCAACAATAGGGGAAAATCAATGGAATTGCAAAATCAAATGTAATCTCAAAGGTTCTTTGAGGTCTCTCTAGCAACCCTTTGGAGGGTCCATTTTTTCTCTAAATAATGTGAGGAAGAGACGTCTTCTATTATAAATACAACACAAATATTCTCTTTTGGATTTTAAGAGAGCCAAGGAATAGGAGTATTAGAGTTAGTCTCCAATTTGAAGATGAATTGGTGGCAATGGTATTTTGGGTGTATTTAACATAGAAGGTGCATGAAGGTACATGAATTGAAGAGTACAATAGTGACAAAAAGTTTGTCATAGAGTTAGATGACTTAGATCCAATGACACATGACATTTATAATTTGGATCATTATTATACCTCACATATGTCTAAGAAGCTTTAAAATATTCATGTATATCCTTAGTATGTGCAATATTTGAATATGATAAATTTTAAATGTTAAAATGACATCCAAATGAAAGATGCAAAATGCAAAATTAATATTAAAAAATAAATGATAAGTATTGACATAAATTTCCAAGAATGCAAAAATTGGTAGCTTAGAACAATCAAATTCTTTAATCCTCCATAGGAAGAAACAAAAGTTGATGGCCAAAAATCACTATTAAACTTACACAAGATTCTTCCAAATGGATGCTCTTCCAAGTGCTCCAATAATGCCATCTATGACTGTGGATTCTTCCACTAAAAATCTATTCTGTCAAATTGACAAATTCCATGAGTTTGGCAATCATCATCCGTGGATCATGGCTGGAAACAAAAATCTCCGTATGCCCTTAAAATAACAGCTCTGTGCAAATGCAGGTTACAAATTACAAAATTTACAATATTCATAATATTTCTGGCAATTAGTACCGATATATTGAAATCACATTTGTCACCAGTGGAACTTTAGTACATAATTAACAGTGCAACAAATTTCACTGCAGCTAGTTCAAGTTGATTCCATAGGAACAACTTCACTGAGAAGCCCAATAATTCATTGATGGATCGTCTTCAACAGTTAGGTAAAGCAACCCTACTCTAAATTAAAGCAACCACCAACACAGAGGTACATTTTGCTTTCTTCAGTGTACCAATGGTGTACATTTCAGCAAGGTGTTGCTTCTAGTGACCACTACCTTACCTTTCAACTTCAACAATTTGTAATGCTAATTCTACAAATTGAGGTCCAAAAAATCAATGAAACCACTTTAAGAGTATGTACTAGCTTTATTGGTAGTATATATACAACCTTAATGCATCCTTCTTTTCTTCAATGCGGGCAAACTTGAATCTCGGATTTGGAATTCGGTGGACTGATCCTCCTCGGCCTCCGTTTCCTCGACTTGTGAAGACGAGGAGGACGCGGCGTCTGCAGCTTGTCCGGCATTCTTCTTCTTCTCCTCTTCCTGTGAAGCCGTTGCTGCAGCTGCGGCTTTGATTTCCCAAGGCCAGGGCTCCCTTGCAGCCAGGGACTTACCCGGCCACAATTCCTCGATGAATTCAATCCACGCTCTCGGGAAAACGGAATTGACGGCGTCCATGTCGTAATAACTGACGCCCTGGGCATGTTGATAGAAGAGATATCGAAGGTGGGAATTGGTGCAGGTCGACCGAAATGGATGGCGAATCCGTCTGCTGGCCAAAACTTGCGGGTTGAGGCAGTCCAAATAGTGCGCAATTTTCTCGTCCGTCAACCACAACATTCGCATCTTCTTCTTCGCCTTCTCCTCCTCCTCCTTTTGCCAAGCTTTCAGGATTCGGAGTCCCCTCTCAATTATATGTGGTGGGGTTGTGTTAATCAATTTCGCATGCTCTAAGTGAAATGCCATTTTTGGAAAATATAAATTTATGCTTTTCTGTAGTTGATGGGATTTATCAAACAATGTGAGCTTCACTTTACTCAATAGTTTTTGAGATGTGATGCTTAAGAAAACTCAACAAAGAAAGGTCTCAAAAGGAAGGAGTAAATCATATATGTAATGTTAGATAGATTACTTCCCCCGGTTACTTCCTTTATATATGATATGCTTGAGGACAATGCTTTTACTTTAGAAATAGTACTTTTACTTTTGGAAACATTGCTTTTACTTTGGAAACAATACTTTTACTTTGGAGCTAAGACACTCTTATGCTCATTGTGCTTTTACATTCATTGCTAGTTTCCTGTCATTATACTCCTAAAATTTCATACTTTCACTTGTATCACAAAATATGGTACTTTGAAATTTTGAGATTTCTTTTACTGTGGGCTCCACTTCGATATAATAGAAATTGTTGACAATATGTTCACATATGGAGATGTTTATGATTAACAACAGTAGACCTATTACATAGAAACCATTGAATTTAACCCCTAAAGGATCATTGTCCCTTTGGGGGACAAATGAGATTTCGGGTAGGTACTTACAGTCTCAATTTTTGTCCTGTTTTTTGAAAACTTTTTATGAAGATAGAAAAATTGATTAGCTTTGTGGGAATGTAATTTTCTTTTCATTTGGTGCTTGGGATCAAAAGTTATGCCCAAATAAGCTCAAAATAGGGGAGAGGGGGCAGCCAAAAAAAGTTTATAAAATATGAATTTTTTTATTTTTTATTTTTTTCCCTTATAGATTATATTTTTCTCTACTCATAAAGCTCTGATTCATTCCATTTGGATTTGTTATGAGAAAGTTATAGACAATCTTGTTTTTCGGGCACTTAAAGCATCTTCTTGAAAAAATAACTTGTAGGATTCATTTCTGAATGCAATTTTTACAATTAAAAAAAGAAAGTTTTGTGGGGTTTTGTTTTCTTTTTAGAAAAATCTCACCATTGGGATTAAGGCATTTTAATTCCATCTTAGAGATATTAATAATTTTGATTTTCCTTCTACCTTGTACCTACTTATACTTAACAATATTTTAAAGAATAAAAATTAAATTTTTTTGTATTTTCTTTTTTTTCTTGGACTCTCAACTCAATTCTCCAACATAAAGATTTAAAGCTCAAAACTCTGTAGTGCAAAAAATTTAAGTTACAAAGATTCAAAGTCAAATAACCTAGTCTGGCAATGTGTGGAAAAACTGGTTTTATTCACTTTAAAAGTAGATATCTTGCAATCTATGCGGTCAAAATTTCTGAAATTTTTTCCACACATTTTCATACTAGTTAGGTGTAAGATCCTACGGTTAGATAAGAAAAAAAATACAATTTTCAAATTGTTTTACTCTTTGCTCTGAAAATGGCAGTTTTGAGTGTTTTTTTGCAGAAAAAAGGCCTTGGTCCTTCAAGGGTTAAAGTATTTAATAATTTTAAAATTTTCATATAAATAAATAATTGTGTGCAAATATCATGAAGTGAATTGAGGAAATGTGTCACTTATCTGAAGTACACATTATCTCGACCCATCCTCACATGCTCATCCACACAGAGCGTCAAGCGCCGTCAAGTGCTCATCCTTACAGATTTCCATCCAAATTTGGGAAGTGCTATTCAATTCAGAATCCAATTCTTGCGAACTGAAAAAAATACTGAGTTTAGTGTAGTGTACAAAAGAATACTGTTGCAAATGTTGCAACAATTGTGCTACTAGTTTACAAAAAAGCCTACATGCACCTGATTTCTTCCGAAAAGATGTCTGAGCTTCCAATTGGTTCAAGAATGTCATCTCCCTCTGATTACTGCGGTTCAACAACTACACTCCCTCACTAAATCACCGCCGCACGAGTTCTCGTGCACCTACCCATGTCAAAACAGAGGCTTCTCAAATGGGTTTCTCTAGTTTCTTGCTTGGGATGCGCAGTCTGAGGGACACTTTGGAAACTTGGGATGCAAGTCTATCTTTCTGTCGGTGAGCTGGCCTGGATTCGCAGTATTCGCAGGTAAATTCACACTAAATTAATCACTTCTGCACATTGAATCGCAACTGTACGTACCCCATCACGTGGTCACAACAGAGGCTTCTCAACCAGATTTCCAAGTTTCTTGAGCTTATGTTCATGCAATTTCCTTAACCCTTTCAGCGACACATACGTCAACGAGCTTCCCACAACGCTAACTTCCAAAACCCCAGCCAAAAACTCCGCTCTCGTCACCTGCTTGCTCCCCAGCTTCCCGATCTTGCACCATCTCGCGAAGTCTTCACAGTTACAAGACATCAATTCGTATTTCCCGAACTCATCATGCTCGTAGAACCACTTGGCCACTCTCACCACCTCTTCCCCGGATCGATTGCACACCCGCGTGCTCCGACTCCCCGTCTCCCTCCATGCAAGTCCTAAAATGGATGCCTTGTATTCACAACGGTATACATTCCTCCCGTGGGAGAAGCAACTGAGGCAGTTGAAACGAACGCCAGTGGATGGTAGTCCAGCTTTCTCGCGCTGGTTGAGCCTGAATGAGCAGGTTGAGCAGTCTTGGTAGATGTAGTAGCGGTCGACTTTGTACTGGTCCTCTTCGTCCACTTCGACTGTGTCGAAATGGTAGATCCCAGTGCCGTCGAAGATTCCGTGGTGTTGGATGGCGTTCTTGTAGCCTCGGGCGTGGCACCAGACGTGATCGCCTTTCCGAAGATTTTCGAGAGAATTGGACTCGCTGGTCCAGACAGGCTTCTGGAGAAGACCATGACTGCCGTGCCTGTCAGTGTCGTCGACTGCAGAAACTCTCACGCTATGGATGGTGGCTGCCATTGGCCCAGCGCGCCAGGATCGATCTAGCTCCTCAGTCCAGCTACAACGGCGAATTTCAATCACATTCCTCGTACCAAGTTGAACCCAGCTAGATGGATCCCTCTGAGATACTTCCAATTGTAGCAGAGTGAGTTTTTCAGTGGGTTCGAGCTAGCACTTGGTGGAGGTGGCTTAATTATTTATCGCAAGTTCTGTTTCAAAGTAGTTATATACTGCATATATGCTAACTGGAAGTGTCCGCTTTCAAGCAGGGAAATCAAAGTTGAAGTTCCGGCCCAATTCAACGCGACACTATCGATCCACAGGGTCCGGTGAGTCGGTAGACTAAGTTGAAGAGGACCATAGCTACAGTTGCTCTTATTCAACGCTGAAAGTGTACGTTTTCAACGTTCAGTACCGTATCTGTTTGATATTTCAACGCGGATGTTTCGGGTTTGACTATCTCGATTGCACGTGACGTCATCCCTGGATGCCGGAGAGGTAGAGTACTACAGTAGGTGCTTGAAAAGCTGCAAGGCTAGGAGAATGTGGCCTACTTTTGAGGAGGACCAATTGACAAACTAAATTTTTGAGGTAGAAGTACCTATTTCTGACAGTCCCCCGAATGATGCCTTTACAGGATGACCTATTGGTGACAACAATTGGATGCACTGTTCATTGCAAAAGATTCTCGGTTTGAATTTTCTCATCCACTCATTTTTTTTCCTTGCTCAATCCCTCACCGCCCAAGGCTTGAACAGGTCCAAAAACAACATTTCTTTTGAAGTGTTATAGATATAATTTTCATTGAGTTATAGAGATCTCAACTATACAATCTTGTAGTGAACTTGTTGTAGATGACGTGCATCAAATTTGGTGTCATTGGATTGCATAGATTGCAAGATTATAATGTTTTAGTGTTGAAAAAGGATGCTAAATTTTTCCTAAAAATACATTTGGAGGAAAAATTCAATTTCTAAATCTACTCAAATGAAGAAACTTTAAACTATAAAGTGATTCAAAAGCAACATACAAACACATTGATGAAAAAAATATCATTCAATTGACTAAGAGTGTCTACAAAATGGCTTTGAAAATAATGTCAGAAAATAGCAACAAAAGCTCCAAAAAATACATCAAAAATTGAACCTCCTACTAAAATTCTTCTCAGTCACTCATAACTTCTTGGATTGATATGAAATTTTTATACACACAAATTAGGCAAGTATGCACAACTTTTCCAATTTTTTTTTATTGGAAACGAACATTGTATGAAGAAGAAACAAGTCACCAAAGTTCACTATAATCTAAAAATGTTAGGATTTTGAACTTTGAATTGCTCCTAGAGATTCAAAACAACGTAGATTGACATTAAAATTCTACCACAATAACTAGACTTCAAGGGGAACATAACCCAACAAATTTTATTGAAAATGAACTTTGGATGAAGGAGATACAAGCCCCCAAAGTTGCAACCATCAAATGAAATTTGGTGAACTCAAATTGAACTTGTGAACTTTGATTGGCTTCCAAAAATTCAGAAAATATTGGATTGATCTAAAAATTTTACCACACAAACTAGAAGAGCGAGAAAAAAAGTTCCAACAAGTTTGATTGAATTTAGGCATTGGATGCAAATGTTACAATACTTTGAATTTGACCTGAGGACACTTTTGGTCTCCTCAAGCGGCGAGGGGTTAACCCCTAAATGCCCGAGGCACCAGATTTTGGTGTTTTGAAAACATTGAAGTTAAATAAAACCCAAGAAAATTGCTATTATTATTAGTTTATATTTTTGGAGAACTCTTTTTGAAGTCTAGTTTTAGGATCAAAAAGTCAATCTAAAAAATGAAGGATTATGATTTTTCTATTCAAGATTTTGTGCAAGGATACCCATTGCAATCTTGACTTCCCGTAGTATTGAGGGCTCTTAGAAATGAGCCTCAAATACAATAGATCTTGGAAGAAAAATCACTTTAGAAATTCATTTAAAAAAAATTGTAGAATAGATTTTGAAAAACCATAAATTGATTGAGGTTGTGCATTCTAGGCCCTATAACCTCATATTTTCTTAGTGACCAACTTTTTAGAGTTGATATGCAAAAAGAGAATTGAAAATTTTTCATAGTTTCAACACCCTCATGATCAAACATTATAATCATTCAATCTGTAAGTGATATTGTTATGTTTTCTTTTCCTATGTGATCTCTGACATGTCTAGTTTGAATTTGTATGGTTACAATTCAAAAGAAATTCGTACAACTTATGAAAATGTTGACTTTTTGTTCAATTTAGAGCAAATTTCAAGAAGCTTTAAATAGGCCTTGGGCATTTAGGGATTAAGCATCAAAACCTTGATCTTGAAAATAATTGATTCTGATTTTTCTACTCAAGATTTTGTACAAGGGTGCCTATTGCAATTTTGACTTTCCATAGTGTTAAGGGCTCTTGGAAATGAGCCTCAAATGCACTAGATCTTGGAGGAATAACCACATTATAAATTCATTTAAAAAAAATTGTAGAGTAGATTTTGAGAAACCATAAATTGATTGGATTTATGCATTTTAGGCCCTTTAACCTCATACACATGAAACTCATATTGGGTTCCCGGTGTTAAAATTCCCGGTGAGTCTCACTTTTCCCGGTGTGTCATACACTGGGAACACTAATATGAGTTTTCTATGATATTTTTTTGGTGACCAACTTTTTAGATTTGACATGTGAAAAGAGGATTGAAAGACTTCAAGTTACTTTTGCAATTTTAACACCCCAAGTAACACCCTCATGATCAAACATTATAATCTTCAATCCATAAGTGATATTGTTGTGCTATCTTTTCCTAAGTGATCTCTAACATATTTAGTTTGAATTTGTATGGTTACATTTAAAAAAAATTGATAAAACTTATCAAAATGTTGGCTTTTTATTCAATTTAGAACAAATTTCTAGAAGCTCAAAAAAAACCTTGGGCATTTAGGGGTTAACAAGTGAACACCCAATGCCTATTTATTGAAATCTAGACCCTTCTAAATTTTTTCCAATCAAATTATCATCCAAAATGAGATCCATAGAAATTGACCATACTCATTGGTAGTGGAAACAAGCCTGGAGTTGTTGGGAAATAGACAAATGATTTCACTGTATTGTTGAAAAAATTATAATAATAATCAAATAAGGCAATCTTTCAATTTTGGGAGGCCAAACTTGAGGCATTGGAGCACTCAAGGGTTAAGAAAAAGTTCCAAAGCTAACTATAATAGGTGAAAATTTGGAGACAAACATTTACATTTACAATATATATTAAAAATTTCAAGAAATGTAACTTCTCAAGATAATAGAGCTTGATGGTAGAAGTGTTTTTCCTTGATACCACCTTGATATAGCTAACAAAAATTGTCTCCTTTAAGAAGGTGATATTTATGAGAGCTAAAATTTTTTTTCAAAATTTATTATGTCATATTTTATTAGTTACGTACATGCCAAATTTCAAAAGTCATAATGAGTGTTTTAGAAAAGATGCCCCAAATATGCCTAAACTAATTGCTTGGGCTACCCCAAAAGTTGAAGGCAAAATAACTTTAATTTGATCCGGATATCCTATTGGAAAAAAAATTATTTCCACTAAGGGAATACATGTTCACACCTTGTGTCAACAATTCGTGCACATTCGACTAAAATTGACTTCATAGAAACCTAGCTACTTGGATTTTCCATTGTTGAATGAATAATTGACCTTTAGGGATTAATAGGAATCATTACAAGTCTATTTTACAATCACCCACTTTTTTGTAATTGCATTCAATGATGATCCTCAATATTAATATATTATACCTAGAATTTCACTCCATACAATCAAAATTCCAGACAAAAACTTCCCACTTGGAAAAAGTTCAATTGTTGGGTTCTTGGAAATAAGTGCAATACCCATCTAGTCCCTCAATCATATACCTAACTTATACTACATTGTGTATCATCTTCTCTACTGTTTTTCTCCAATATTTTAATAGCTCTATGTAAAGAGCCACTTTCCAAGTCTAAATAATGTCAAATTTCAACAAGTGTAGCTTTGGCTTCAAGTATTTTGGAAATTTAAGGTAGAAATGCAATTTTTTAGACTAATAATAAATCAATTTAGTTGAAAGTCACAAAAAATTGCATAGTAGCTACCAAAGTAACAAAGTATTTTTGTTTTTCCACCTAAAAGCTGGAGTAACTTTTTTAGCAAGTGGTATAGAATAGCTACCCTATACCACTTCAAAAAGGCAATGAAGTACAATGTCACTCATAATTTGGGGGTGGTATAAAATCTAGCATCAAGACATCTCAAATGGGATTGGCAATGTCTACTATTTCAACTCACCTTATTTTTAGGAATTAGACAAGATTAATTCCTACTACATCTATAATAATTGCTCAAAATGCACAACTAGAAATAACAATGGTTGTTTTGTCAAATATAGTGATATGATGTCAAGCATGATGTGTCTAACAAACAGTAGGTCTCCTATCTAGCACACACACAAAATATATCTATATAATATATCTAAAATATAACCAAATGTTCCTAAATATTTTTTAAATAGTCAAGGAGACATGAGAATAGTAGTCCAATACAATAGACACATGCTTTATACAAGACATGATACAATATGAAAATACAATGCCAAATACAAAAATAATGTGGAACAAGACAACCCTCCAAAACACCAACAATGACAAGTTGGAGGACTTAGGGATCAAAGTGTTTCTTTTAGCATGATGATTGTGTATATATATAAGGTAAAGATGAAGGAAACCTAAATCTTGTTAACACAAGTCTTGAAGTCTTTTAGCTAAGTTTTTTTTTTATGCTTCCTTATGCAATACACTATCTTGTGTAACTCTTTCAACTTTTTTGTGCACTCTAACTTGCAACCTCTTGAAATCTCTTTGTACCACCTTCTTGAGCAAACTCAATCAATACCATGTCTTTAATTGCTTTCTAAGTTTTTCTTGTTCACCATAATTCTTGTCACTACATTGTCCTATCTACTTTTTATTTTTATCCTAGACTTTCTTGTCCTTGATACATTGCACCAATGAAAATTCAACTTTTGTTGTTGCATTATATAATTGTATCCTTATTGACCTTGAAAGATTTGGGAAGCCCAATTGTGGTGACAATATGGTGTTTTGGGTGTATTTGACATGGAAGGCACATGAATTGAAGTGTACAATAGACATGTGACAAAAGCTTGTCGGTGAGTTTGATCCAATGACACAAGGCACTCTCAATTTGGATAATTATCGTACTTTCTATATCTCTAAGAAGCTTCAAAATTTTCATGTATTTCACTATTACATGCAACACTGGTGCATGATAAAGTTTAAATGTTAAAATGACATCCAAATGAAAAATACAAAATGTTAAATTAATATTACAAAACAAAAGATAAGTATTGACATAATTTTCTATGGCATAAAGAATTACTTATTAAATTTTCAAAGGTGAAGGTTCAAGAATGTAGGAGGCTATTACATATTGTATCCTACGTGAATCCAAAATCCATTGTAACATACTACAACGATGTTAAGAGTATCAAACCAGAGCCCAAGCAAAGAGGATAAAATTGGAGGAAACTTTACCCAAACTTGTCGCTTCACAAAGTTGCCCCCTCCCTACTTGTGGGCGGATCAGTCACAAGGTAATGCACTCCTTGGCCCATTTCTTGATAGTCCGTGCAATGTAGTCAGCCTTCATTTCAATTCACAATGTACACACACAAATACTAAGGTAAGGGTCCATAAACCACCAGCGTTTTCAAAGCTATTCCTATCTGCAAAAGTGAAATCTTTTGAAGATGAAAGCAAGCGCACCTCGGACTTGTTTGAATTTTGAAGAAGTGCGAGAATATCCAAGAGAGTCTCTTTGGGCTCTTCGCCTGAGACAACATTCTGAAAAACTCCAACTAAGGCTCCCCTTTTGCCTTCCCAAAATTCAGAGGAGTCGTCCATTCGTCCGAGTAGATCAAACGCCTTCGCAGCATATAAATACTGTCCCGTTTTGTAGCACTCGTTGGCAATTAGCAGCAACAAACTGTAGTCACAAGAAAACATACAAAACAATTAATTACTTTTTCACAAATATTTATCAGGCTCTTTTTCAGATCTTTGCATTAAGGTGGGAACTTACACCCATATCCATCACTTTACTTTGAATTTTCTCCTACAGAATAATGAGACTATTAAAAAAGTGACGTGAACCTGTCCCTTGCAAAGATTTTCCATAAAAGAAAAACCTAATATTCAATGACGGTTCAAGGTACAGAAGAATATGGAAATTGGCTCCTCTGGGTGACAAAGATGGAGATCCCTACAATTCTACCTTTGAAAATTTGCAGAAAAAATATATTTAATTTTCTCCAACTTTCTGAGTTTCAATTCGCTTAATGAGAAAAATGATATTCCCAACATTCTATACCTCCACATATGCTGAAATAATTAGAGTGATGGAAATGGGTGTTCCCACCAGAGGACTTGACCTTTTTCCAAGAGATTCTGATAAAATTACACTTGGCAGAAGACACATTGCCTGCAACCTGAGGGATGCACTGGAAGCCTCTGTGCTCAAATACAGCTCCCAAGCAAGGCCGGCTTTGTCTGTTGCAATGTAACAATAGCAAAGCCATGCTTGGTAATAGTAGTCGCTACGAAAATTGTCACTGCTAATCTGCAGCAATGCCTCCTCCGCTTCCTGATAATTCCCTGACGCAGCTAGTGCCATTCCATAGTTCCAGTTAAATTCATCCTGCCCTTCAGAATAATCTTTTATGGACTGCCACACACACGACAAGTGAACCATGTCATATATACAACCAAAGCAACAGATCACTTCCCAATCTTCTCATCTGCAGAAATAGTGATTACACGATAGAGGATACTAAAACCATCAGAGACCTGATTTCGAATCCTTTTGACTGAACACTATTTCCAAACACAACTCACCTCTTCCAACCAAAACTCGGTAGGCCTTGATTTAGCGAAGTTGGGTGCAAGCTAAGTCACTAGGCTACTGATTTCTGTTGCCACTGATCTTCAAATGGAAATAAATTTCTCTACTATACCTTCAATAGTGGTCCACAACTTCCCACTTTGAATGATTGCATACGAAATCATCATATTCAAGGTATGAGCACCCAGAATCATCACACCTGAAATATACACACAAAATTCATTTCAAGTGTCGATTCCCGGTGCACATACCTTACTGATGAAACACTTTGATCTGAAGAGAGATTGGCATTTTAATCCCTTAAGTGATCTCTCCACTAATCGATCTCCATTAAGAGATCTCACAATGAAAGCTTACTCCTACAGTTTGTCTATTGTCAAATGCTTAGAAGCGACGGAAAGAACACCCCGAACCTTACCTTAAGATAGATGAGAGCATCGTCGAACTGCTTGAGGAGAAAGTAGCAGGATGCCATACACTGACGACCGGGAATAGTGTCACACTCACTAGCCGAAGCTCCCACTAACTGGAAGTACTGCTGGGCTTGCCTTAGCAGCTCTGCATTTTCAATCTCTTGTCCAAGACTTGAGCAACTCACAGCCTTCACAATGTACTCTTGAGGAGTACTTGGCTCAAAAGTCTTCACCAGATTGTAACCTTCTTTGGTCTCTGCTCTGTCCCAACAGTGTGCATGTCAATGTGAGACTCATGTTCTGACAGCACTAGAAACATGATTCATATCATGCCAATACTGCATCATACGTGGATTAAATGATATGACTTTGCCGTATGAGTTCTTACATATGCACTCACCGCCGTGTTTCAGGTGGTAAAGGACCAGATTCATGCGAGCTTCGGGCAGAATGTCAATCATCGGTGGCAATGCCTGCAAACCCATACGCACATTCCTGATACATAATTATACTCAAACCAATTCGTTTGATGTTTTGGAACTGAAGTCAGTTATCAACAATAAGGTTTACAATACTATTGGAATATTTCAAGAACTTTTAGATAACAGTATCAAGAGAATCTTCACCATGATTCATGCGGTGGTCTCCCCAGGATCAGAATCATATGTATGCCTCCTTTTGTATCATGGAGAGGCATTTGTATGATCACTGTAACCATAGGAAAAACTCTTCATGAATCATGGAGAAGATAAATATGTTGTCAAATCGAATTTCCTGAAACAGTCTAATTTCACTAAATAAACACGTTTAAACAGGGAATGGATTGCACAAGACGTCAACATGACCAGACTGGTTGCCATAGTTACCTGCAAAGCTCCTTCACCGTTGCGGAAGACAACGATGTTGTGATTCACAAGATCGTTCTCAATAGGGGTCGGCAAAGATTTCAAATCAGCCTCTGCCGTTTTTCCATCGAACAGCTTGTAATTGTTGCATGCCTGGAATGAGTCAACTAAACTATAGTTAGTCTCGCCGCAGGAGGAAATGCTCTAATAAAGCCTATTTCAAAAACATGAAAACCTGTTTCATAATAATACCTCGACAGTTTCATAATAAAACCTCAGATTCATGTTCTTGATTCATGACAAAATACAGTCCATGAGGGTTTAGTGATTTGAAGACGACACACCCAACTGAATATATGAACCGTATGTAAATTCAAGAGAAGTTTACTGGCTCGGACCTTGACGTTGACTGCTAATGGACTGTCTGGATGCACCTGGAAGCCAAAGTAAAACATCAACAAACATTATCACAATTAAACACAGAGCATGTATGACTTTGAAGATTGCAAACTATACATACGATAGGGATCATGGGTTCCTTCCCCCTTGGATTGTAAACTCCCCAGTTACAATGCAATTGTGAAAAGAAGATACTTCTAGGTTAGAGATCCAAAAGATCCGATAACCGTTGATGATGCTTCCACGAGATACATTGTTCTAAGGTAGTCTAAGCTCATGATTGGAACCCTACTAGTTCAAACTTCAACAATTCATGACTCATCCAAATAACACGCGTGAATTGGAATCCTCTCAAAAAATGGGGATAAAACCCTCTAAAATCCCCATTCTAATAATGGAAACAATCCAAAACAGTCACAAGAATGGGTTCCTACCTTCGATGAGCTCTGATGCAAGTGAAGTCATGTGGCCGTCACAAACCTGAAGGTAAGCGTCCAAAATCTCAAGGCTCACGTCGTAGTAATCCGTATTGCAGTAGCACAACGCAAGAAACACATTCAGTGCCAGCCAATCCCTGGTGCGTGGCCAAAAAATACTTTAGTGTCATCCACAGGACTTCGCATATCCATCATAGTACGTAACATTCTTGAGAATCCGCCTCAACACCCTTGCAAAAAGATCGACATTCTTGTTACAAAACATCTTGAGCTACAGGTTGAAAGCTTTGTCAATATCTGCAAATTTTTACTCAATTCACCATGCACTCTCATACATGGCTTTTCAATTTTAAAAAATTGCTGTTGTGAGCAGGGGAGGGTGCAACCTCTTGAATGCTCTTTACTCTCTGGCACGAAAACAATAATTATGAAAATTTGAGATCAGCATTAGGAAAGAGTTTGCTAGCGTGGAAAGAGAGTTGCCTGTTTTTAAGCAGAAGCTTTTTGTAGATGTCAATTGCTTCTTGATACTGAGTACGCAGAAAGTGAATAGAAGCCAGGCTGAGTTGGTCTTCGTGACTCTCCCCTAAGCCGTTATGGTACTCCAGCAGTTTCTCTTCGTCGTTTTGGCGGTGGGCTATGTGCATGAGGATCCGCCTTCGCAATGGGCATTCCGGACCTTGAGTTCATGATCCATAACACAGAATCAGTCAACAAGGTTTGCATGGACACTTCCTGCTTAATACAACGGTTGTCTTCTCAGACAGACATGTACAGCATCTATTACATTCGACACAAAATGTCACGTGAACATACTCTGAAAACGTACTTGAAATAAAACGTTGATGATATTTCAGACGTGAAGTAGACCTAACCCTGGAAAATAAGACAACCTGCCTAACATGATAACCCTTCCTAGGGTTGGTTTATGGGCTTACCTTTGAGTGCAGCCTGTTTGGCGTCATCGTAAGCGGCCATGTAGAAGAGGCACGCAGCCGAAAATGTGTGGAAAATAGGGTCGGCGTCTGGAGTCTCCAGGAGTTCCTTGTACACCAGCAACGCCTTGTCATGTTCGCCATGATGGAAATGTGCGTACGCCAACCACTCCAGGGTTTTCTTCTCACATGGATCTGTCTGCAGCCAGCATAAAAGCACAAACCCTAATCCATAGACAGAAAACCGTAAGCACCAAATCAAACACAATGGTGGCTTCCCGACTCCGTTGAATCCGGTGCATACTACAGTAAATGCATATGTTCAAGTGACAATTTGGGAGTAGACAAAAGAATTCAACACTGGTTTACAAACCTCGTTGAAGTAAATTGTTGACGAACAGTGGAGTAGCCAATCCAAACATTCCACAACACCACTTTTTTCATGACCCCAACCCGTGCTTTTGTATCGAACAATAGTTGTAGTTACAATGATTGATGGAGACCTCAAAAGGGTGAAATTCAGATCAATGCAATGCCATTAGATACCTCAAGAAAACGGTTCATTACCTACAAAGCATCTATTACACCAAGATCGACTACCATAACTTCATAATTGCGGTGCTTCACCATTGACGACATAGCATTCAAAAAGTCTGAAAACCCCCATTGAATTCAACGTCACATTGTGCATCATCTTTCATGTTGTTCACCATCTTTTAGGTGACCAACAGAAACTATTTCTCTTCTCGAATCTCGATCACCATTCAAAATTAAAATTACCACTTAAGGTCCTCCGTACTTGGATGTTGCGATTGATCAGTAGCGAGTTCAACCACATTCTCTGTCAATGCCCATGCATGCCTAACCCTATAATGAAATGAATGGGCCGTGTGATTGCTTACCCTGCGTTGGAATTGGAGCACGGTGATGGCGCCCTTGTAGTCGCGGGCGTCCAGGAGCTGCAGGAAGTCGGGGATGCTGGGAGGCTGGGATTGCGGGAGCTTGTTGTTATGGTGGCCTCGGTTGCCATGTGCGGAGACGGAGGAGCGCACCTTGGAGAGAATCATCTGGTGATTGGGGTGTCAATGTGTCAAAATGTTTGACGTTCGGTGCTTCTGATGGTGGACCGAGAATACCTCCAAGGCAAGGCAAAAGTGGGGGATGCTTCAAAGGTACTTCCTTGTTGGTATACTGAAGATGCGGAGTCTCTTATTACGAAACATGACGAGCTTTTACGTTGGAAACTGAATTGCTAGCCATCTACCGTATTTCCTCAGTTCCAAAGTAGTTTAGGAGGGCCAAACGTTCAACGTTTGGAGTTTCCTAAGGTGGAACAGAATACATGTCTACTCGATAGTAAAAGTGGTGGATATTTCGAAGGTAATTCTCTATTTGTTGGAAGCATGAAGAAGAGTTTTTACGATGACAACTACCGTAAATTGTTGCCCACCACTTTCAATGTAGAAAGAGTTGTTAAGCATTGAATTGCAGTTACGTGACAAGTTCTATCCAATAATGGAAACCTCCCATGGTGCCAAAAATGAGTAAAAGGAATTAAGTTACCTATTGTTTCCCAAGTGAGTCAAATGAGCTCAGCAGTTCAAGATTTTAGGATTGGCATGTGAGGCTACTAAGATAAGGTAAGATCACTCATAACAAAGCATGTTCCCAAAACTGTGCCCTAATAAGTTAGATAATAGTTATGTTCAATGCACAATGTTCACTATAATGTTATTAAAAAATAGGGCACAGGGCACGGATTTTAGAGATTCTGCCAAATGAACTTTGATCTCTTCTACCTTTTGAGTTTCTCTAGTGTGTAGTTGCTTGCTTGGATTGAACAATGACAAGCATCCACTGCATTGACTTTTCTCTAGATGAACTACGCGACTCAAAACTATATCAGGAGTTGTTAAATTAGATGTAATTCTTGCTGCAACTCAACTCTTTCCAAGATGATTAATGCTGAGATTTAGTGCACCAATTCACAACACCAAGAACTAAAACATTGATTCAAGAGAAATTAGACAGAGCAAAAGATAGGAAACCATTCCAGAATCACAGCATTTTGAACTTCAGCCAAACGGTGTGAACTAACAAGTAGGGAACTGCTATAAAACTTCCAAGATACAAGATACAAAGAATTAAGAGGCAATGGTAGAATCAGCCTTTTGCTTCACATTCACTTTTTTTTTCTTCCCTCCTGTTTTAGTAGGACTACTCTGCAGCTCTGATGCATTGGGATCTTCCAATCTCTGGAAAATGGGCTGCGCATCAGCCATTACCTGGCCACCTTTCAATCCGCCCCACTGAGAGTCATTCTGCTCACAAAGTAAAAGAGGTTCATAAGTAACAACATTCATAGGTCACTTACAACTCCTCAGCTATATGAGACACCAACTAGGGTTAAAAAGAAAAAATAGAAGGAAAGAACAAGAGGCTCTGAGAAGTACTTGTGAAAAAATCAACCCCAAGCTAAAAATAGGAGGTCTACTTCAAATGCTAATGGTTGATTATGGTAACTTTCGGAACTAAATTTCTATCGCTCAAAAACGTAGGGTACGATTTCTTCTTTCCACTAGTAACATTTTGTTACATACTCTCAAGCTTCCTAAATGATTTATTTCAACTTGGACAAATATAGAAGCGGACAATTTTTGACCATTTGGGTACTTCAGATGAATAGGAGCAGATACATGAAAAGACAATGCTATGTTTATAACTAGTTGATGCATACCCAGGAGATGGACTTAAAATCCGCTTCCGTGTAACCCAGCTGTAAGTAGATTCGACTACAGAGTTCCGGAACAACAGGAGAAAGGGTCACCGCCACTATCCTGACAGCCTCCAGAATCACCGTCAAATGCTGCAAAACATCAAAGAACAAGGGCACTGTGAAGCAAACGATAGACTGTAGGGTAGAAGATACTAAAATCTTAGGGGTCTGATCTCGTCTCCTATTGACTGAACCGTATTACCAAAACCAAATTAATGTCTTCCAATACACCAGGTCGATCTTCAACTTGCGAGTTGGAAGTAATTATGGCTTGAATAAATGTCTATCATGTAGTCATTACACCATTATGTAGTCATTTAGCCAAGTCAACGGAAGGATGAGCATTACATTAGGTAGTCATTGCCGATGAGTTGAAATATTTCTTTAAACGCAAGTAAAGTAAAACCTTCTCTTTGAAAATGAGTGGCAAGGCTTCATGATACGGTTAAACATTGCGCTGTTCAAAAAGATTAATGTAGCTGATACCTGGGCAGCATCCTCCCCAGCAGAGCCACCTTGCTTAAATAAAGACCAGGGAGCTTTCTCGTTCATATAGAGATTACCAGCACTGGCAATACCAAGGATGATATCGCACACGGATGAGTAGTCCAGCTCTGAATAGTGGAACGCTACTTTATTTACCTGTTCACAAATTGAGTGGACAAGTCAGGAAACAGGTAAAGATAAGATGTAGGGCGAAAAAAGAAGGCCTTGGGAGGGGGATGAAAGTTACGAACCACATTCTAAAATTGGAAGCAAGATCAACATTTGTAGCAAACGCTAATTGCACATCCTACTACCAAGAGAGAGTAGTTTGACATTCAATATTTGTGACACTAACTAACTACTAGTGACCCTACCAAAAACAATTTTTGATATTCAATATTAGTGCCCCTAACAAAACAATTACAAAATTCTTAAACAGTTTTTAGTACTTTCCAAACACTAATCCTTGCAGACGAGGATCTTACATGTAACCCCTAGAAACAAAATAGAAGTGAAAATGTGGACCGCGCATAATCAATGCATAAGTTGATAATACTTACAGATTCAATTGCAAGGACTCTAAGACGATTATTCTCGGGAATGGAGATCGAGTCAGCAGCAATAGTAGCATTACAGTTTTTCTTCAGCAATCCAAGGGTACGGTTCAGCAGATTGCCTGCAGAAGATAAGCATCAAGTCACCACAGTCAATAAGCACTGCATGATGTTTCGAAACTGCTAAGCCAAGCTGTACAATATTAGAGACATAACCTTTTCAGAGTACATTACAAATGACTAATTGCTCTCGACTCACCGATGGTATTGGCTAGATGTGCATTGATAATGTCGATAAATCGACCTTCAGAGAAATCTCCATCTTTTCCAAACTCAATCTCTTTCAAAAAATAATATCGAACAGCATCAGGACCAAATCTGGAGACCAGATCCCGAGGCTCTATTGTGTTACCCAAAGACTTTCCCATTTTCAGTCCATCCTGCAGCAACAATCCCAACCAATCAGTCTTTCTGAGGGAAAATGTGAGATGGTGCCGAAAAGAAATGTGAAACCGCACCTAGGTACCCCGAATCGTTTTAACAAAGAGAGACACTCTTTAGTCATTGTGATTGCGTGCAATGAGGATAAAAAATTTAGACATGTCCACAAAGCAGTCCAGGCAATGCTACATCAATATCAAAAAGGTCACAGTTGTTTACTAGCAAGAGGAAGAATGAGAAACTTGAGCACGAAGTGTGGATATAAAGATACATACCTTTGTCAAAAATCCATGACCAAAGACAGCTTCTGGAAGAGGAAGCCCAGCCGACATTAGCATTGCTGGCCAGTATACAGCATGGAACCGCAAAATATCCTGCATCATGAATTTCATATTGATGAGACACTAAGCTGGCACCGACACTCCTTCAGCCAGTAATACACTTCGACAAACAAATTATTCAGGCCTAGCTTTTCCATATTAGCCCAGGCTGAACAACTTGGTACAGGACACAACCAATGTCTCAAAAAAACGCTCCAAGAATGGTAGATACTGACGTCAAGATCTATCCTAAACTTGAAATGTGTAAAATACCCCAAAGTTGCTAAATACATGATACAACGGACCTTGCCAATAATGTGCACATTCGCAGGCCAGCCTCCTTCGGTAGCATTTTTCAGGTTAGGCTCCTTCCCTTCTGCTAGGAGAGCTGATATATATCTGTAAGAACTTTGTTACACTGGATACGACTGCCAAATTGAAACAGGAAAGACATGACATCACAATTTTGCACAAACGAAGATTAGAGTAAAAGAAGTTGCAAGCCAAAGTGATGGGTACGTACCCGAGCAAAGCATCAAACCACACATAAATTGTTTGTTTTGGGTCAGTCGGTACAGGAATACCCCAGTCCACTGCGGCTCGCGAAATGGAAAAATCTCGTAGACCTTCTTTCACCCACCCTTTTACCTACAGTTCCAAGACGAGAGATTTCTCACAAGCTGAATCTAAAATTGTTAAAAAGGATTTCACGACTATCTTCTACGAAAACATCAAAAAATTCCGTTGCTCCTATTATACTATTACAGTCAGACATAAACCTCGGAAAGTAATCGAAGTGCAATTTACAATGATCCAGGATTATTTCAGACATCAGTTTTGAATAGGTCATCTAAGTAACTGAAATGACCAAACAAACCTCATTCATTCGAAACGAAGGTCGCACAAAATCTGGATTCGATGAGAGGAGCTCCTCTAACGGTTGTTGATACTTGGACAGAGCAAAGAAATAGTTGTCTTCTTTGCGAGCCTCACAAGGTTTCTGATGAATCGGACAACATTGATTCTCAATCAACTCGCCTTCATCCTGCCCCACCCCTCTTCCCATGTGGTCCTCCCAATCAGTCACCACACAGACCACCCTTTTACACAAATATCACTGAAGCCAGAAAAATCCATTCGGCGAAAAACTGCCGAGAAACAAGACAAATATAAGGTAGAAGGCCCTGTTATGGCTGCACATTTGGTGTAAAACCATCACCTTCGAATAGAAGGGTCACAATGGGATGTGACAAAAAAGAAAGGTTCAAGTGATAATAATGGAGTGCCTTAGTAGCCGATATGATCTTCTACCTTTTGGACTATATGACCAAAGTAGAAATTCTTGCAAAGAATGTGACCCTGACATTATGTTAAATTTAATAAGATATTGTGCGTACAATAAATGACTGAGATGAACATAGCAGATGCAACTTCTTGTAGGTTTTGAGGGTGACCGAGTGGTACATAGGACTATTAGGGCAGAAAACTTCAAAAATCCCACTACATGACTACATAAACATGGTTCCACTATCATTCCGTCTCATTTTCATTAGTACTTGTTATAAAAGTGATTCATGGCTTCTGTAAGTACCACTATGATGTCCGATCACTCATTGTGGATAGCATTCCACCCTAAAGTGAGGGCAGCAAATGCACAGCACATTTATATCTAAGCTAAAGAACAAAGAAATGAGAAAACACAAACACACTATGAGGAGAAGTTGTGATTGACTGATAGCGAGTACCTTATACTCCTCACAGTTGACACAATAGAGGCCTTCATACTTGGCCTGGTAAATATCCCCATTCGCTTCCACACGCTTGTAAAACTCCGCTACTATAACTTCGTGATCCTCATCCGTAGTTCTTATAAATTTGTCATACGCAATTCCCAGCTGCCACACAATCCACCCCGTCAAACCCTAAACCCCACCATCTTCAAATTAGGTCAACTTGTCAGGAACAAAATTTCAATCCAAAAACCATAAAAATTTGGAATCTCACTTCTTTCCACAAAAGCTGATACTCCGCAGCCACAGCATCACAATGCTCTTTAGGAGCACGCCCCTTTGCCTCCGCAGCCAAAGCAATCTTCTCTCCATGTTCATCCGTGCCTGTAACGAAAATAACATCTCGCCCTTGAAGTCTCTGCAATCACACACAACGACAATCAATTCAATAATGGCTACGACCTTGATCTCTCAAAAACCAATTCAATATTCCAAATATGACCAATTCAATTGATCATTTCACGAAAATCCAATAGTTCCAACCAGGTCAAATTCTATAGCAACGAAGACAATTTTCACGTGCCAGTCCAAAAACTAAACAAAATCGAACAAACATCTAGTCCACAATTCACCCCCACAAAAGCGCTCAAGAAAGAAAAAACCCAAATTCACATAAAATAGGGGGGAATTTAAAAGCTTCCAATCAGAAGGAAGAATCCCCCAAACCCGGTCAGTATCTTCTCACCATGTCGAATCGGGACCCTTCTGAAGTACCCCCTAGTTATCTCCTCTAAGAACATTCTGCAGCGGCGGTTCCCAATTCGACAAGTCTCCCCAAAACCCCTACGGAATGCACTATTTCCTCCTCCCAAACCCTACATTCACAATCAAGGGAACCCTCGTGACAGGCCCGGGACTTTACATGGAATCTAGCAAGAGCATCAGCAGCAATGGTGGGATACGCGCTGCCCATATGCGGAGCGGCGTTCACATAATACAACGGCGTGGTGACCGTAAACTTCTCCCCTGGAGAACTCCCTTCTCCGCCATGATTTCGAACTTGAGCTTTTGCAGCGACGGAGCGACCTGATGTGAGAGTGGTGCAGAGCTTGCGAGCATTCTTGAAAGCTGTTTGAGAGAAAGGTGCGTGGAGAGGGAATGCCCATGGGAATGAGAGAGAGGCGTGAGAGGAGGAATGGCGAGCAGTGTAGAAGCAGAGGGATGGAGAGGGCGAGTAGTGAGGCCAGCGCTTGAGGAGCGTCGCCATGGCGAAGAGCGCAAGCGGCTGGACGACGGGAGAACGCAAATGGCAGGGACAGATTGAGGGGAAAGCCAAATGGGGAGTGCAGTGGATCACACTAGGGAAAGGCGCTGGCGACGCCACCAGTGCCATTTTATCATTTTTGAGAAGTAGCCATCTATTTCTTCAATACTCATGTGATACCCATGTGGTATTCATGTGATACTTGGTGATATCTATATCAAAATTACTGTGTATGTGATATGTCAGTAAGAGTTGGCTATTGGTCTTAAAAAAAAGCAATAGTCCAGATATTTTGAAAATTTCCTTCACCAAAAAATAGCCAACATCTTTTGGTTGTGGCAAAAAATTGTGCATAACAAAATATCGGGGACCATGGGAAGATTGTTGGGGAAGCTGGGGAGTTTTTAACCCTATAACAACGCAATGGCCTAAAAGTGTCCAATAGATGACAGAGAATCCTTCTATATAAGACAAAAGTGTAGATGTTCATTCTTGAAATTTCGTGTAGAAAAGGGAGGTTTTGCACTCTAGTTTGACCTCCAATGAGTGCTCATGGGTTTTTTTAAGCAATTGATTTACATGGTACTAAAAAGGATGAGTTCCACAATAACCAACTCAGCATTCCAAGGTTAATTTTTCAAAAAAGTAGAGATCACTTAGAATTTAGTGAAACAAAAACTCCAAAACAACCAATCTCTCCCAACCTTACTAAGGTAAGAAGAAGTCTATAAACCAACTAGGTTCAAAATGCGTCCCCTATCTAGGAAAAGGGAGGAGTAGTATATTCCTTGAATTATTTATGATGGCCCTTGATTAAGTAGGTAGGTTTCACCCTTAGCACCTGAATCTTTTCTTAATTTTTTGTTTATTTTTGTTTGTATTTTTATAAATATGCACTATTGATCTCAAATCCATCATATGAAGGGTGTATTTAAAAAAAATTCAAGCATTGATTTGGATGAATGAGAAGTTATGTGGTAAAAGAAGTTCATTGAACCTCTCTGTTCATCGTTCAGATTTTGGACATTGAAGCACTAAAGGGTTAAGGGAATAATTTATGGACCTCATACCTTGCACTAAACATTATCCTTATACATACACTTGCCCATCTTCACCATTTATTCAATATAATATTAGGAATTTAAATAGTACAAAGTCTTCCTTCTAGTGGAGGTAGGTAGTTTAAGAATCACTCACTCTAATTTTTTGAAGTCACTTATATATAAGACATTAAATGAACAGACTCTACATATATGCCAACCTTGAGATAAATATAATAGTATGAGGTGTTTATCTCTTTTGAATACATTGTGTGACAAAGTCACTCATTTGCAAAATGAAATCACTTGCGAAATACTTGATAACCCAACCCCTCCACATATTTCTATTTTTTGAGAAGTTGTTCTCACTACAATCAATTTGGGATATTGACATAGTACACATATCCATATATTTTCTATATTAGTATTGTGTGTCCTATATCAATTCACATGTCTATACATCCTACCTTATTAATATTTCATATAGAATATTCCTATGTATTATATATATAGGAATCCATATCAATATTAAGTAATCATATTAGTATAAGTATTATATCAACGTTTTCTTTTTTTTGAAGATCAATGGCAAGCGAGGGGGTTTCAAAGCCATGGATGTTTTCCAAAAAAATTTAATCAATGGTTAGGGGTTTTCAACGAAGGAGGTTCGAAATTTCAAATTTTCCCTTTTAGATTGACAACTCTTGATTTTTGATGAGCAAGGGGGGCCAAGTGTTAAGTTGTGTGTATATGGGTCAAAGTGTTTTAGGCCCTAGGTACTTCACTATACCTTGTATTCTATATATACATGCCTTGAAACTTTTTATTAGGGGGCTATTTAGTAATAGGTATCCTCCCATCTCTTTTTGCTTCTAATATCTGCCCATTTTTGTGCCTCCTATAGTAAGTTAAAATTGAAATTTGAAGCATTTAAATTTGTCCCTATGTTAATTAAAAAATTTATATATGGTTTTTGGATTGATTAGTACATGTACACTCTAACTATTTTTGAACACAACATACACAATTATTACATATATAAATATCATATATTAAACAATTCATATAAATGAATCATACATGTACAATAGGAGAAAAAACATGAAAACTAAAAATCCCACAAGTAGTATTATATAGGCTAAGCCTAACTTATGCAATGCATCCTTGAAAACTGACTATAAGTTTGAGCAAATGAAAAAATAACAAATGAATCCAAATGAGACATTACTCATTGATTTGTATATTTTCACATAGAAAATGAAAGCTCCACATGCAAGTTCTTTTCTTCCCTTTTAGACTAACCCTTGTGTAGATTAACAAATTATATACTACAGATCATTACTATATATTGTATATTAGTTGTAATACAATATGCTTCCAAAAAATGATGATGTAGTAATTTGAATATTTTTTTAAATTATTAGCTCTAACATTTAAAATATACCCTATAGTAGGTATCATGTTGTTTCTAAAGTAACTGCTAGTAAAGTCCCTAGGTTTTAGACAGATGTCCTAGCACTTTGGAGGGGTTGATACCTTAGATTTTAGAATGAATAGGTGCATTTTGGTTTCTATAATTTTATTTAAAGTCATTCATTGGTTATTTTTAGTCTTTAGCTAAAAAAGACTTGTCAATAATTCTTTTTCAAGCTTGATACACTTGACATGATGTTCTGTGTCATTTGGATGAATTGAAGGAATCCTTCAAACATGGAAATAAACATTAATTTTTCTCCATTTGGATTCTTATGTGGTCCCTTTGACTCTTTGTATGGTTGCAATCTACAGTTCTAATTGTCATAATGCCAATCCTATATAGTCTTTTTACATTGGATCTATATACCTTGACTCCTACAAGTTCAAAGTCCTAGAAAAGTCCTATTAGTTTGAATAAGTTTCGATGTTGACAAATTTTATTGTGATTTTTGAAAACTTTTTTTGAAGGTAAGTTAGGGAATGTATTAGCTTTTCAAGAATATAATTTGTATTTCATTTGGTGCCTTAGTGAAAAAGCTATGCCCTTCCAAACTCAAAATGTTGAATAATAGGCTAAGGACCCCCTCCACACAAAAACTCAAAATTAAAATTTCAGTTTTTTCTCATAAATTTTTTTTTTCTCATAGAGTATGTAGAAAGCTTTGATTCATTCCATTTGGATGAGTGATGTGAAATTTATAAAGAGTCTTGTTTTTTCGAAACTTAAGGCACATTCACAACAAACAATGTACTACCTCTATCCCAAAATGATCTTCTTGTTAGACAAAATGTTTAGGATCAAGGCTAAAAATAACATTTTAAAGACCTGTTTCGCACTACAAATAGAGTTTGGTGCACTCTTAGAGTTCTAAAAACTTTGTGTTTCAGATCCCTTTTCAAAGTGGAAGTTTAGAGTATTTAAAAGTGGAATATTTGGGGTATTTTCAAAGAGCACTACTAGGCATTTAATTATTGAGTATGAGGTCATCATTTTTTGGGCATTTAATATGGGCTTAAGACCTTGTGTAGACCTCTCTTTCATCTCCCAAAGCTTCATCTCCTTCAATTAGGCAATACTATAAAAAATGCAAATATACAATGTTGATTGATTCCTTCAATCCTTTCATTTGTCTTTTGATTGTTAATTGCATGGATGGGGGGGGGAACTATTATTCAAAGATGTTTTGTTGGTCCTAGATAGCAATTTAAAGTAGAATCCAACCAACTCGCAAAATCACAAGTGCAACGGGAAGATCATTTCGAGACAGAAAATCGAAGCCAACAAGAAGATCATTATGGGACAAAGGAAGTATAAGATTGGTCTTTCAACATAATTTTCACAATTTTTCAAGACAATAATGACCATGCGATGTAGATTACTTAATACAATGATCTTACCATTAAAGTTGACATGTATCAATTCCATTTTTCAAAACTTTTAACTGTTTAATTTTCCTTTCCAATTTGTACCTATTTCTACTTAGTGAGTTTTTGAAAAATAAAAACTATTAGTTTTCTTATTAAATATTTTTTTATAGGTTCACAATTTAATTCCCCACCATTACAAATTTAGACCTCAAAACTCTATAGTGCAAAAAATATAACTTAAAGGGACTCAAAGTCTAAAACCCCTAATAAAACAAGGTGCATAAAATCTGTTTGTATCACTCTAAACACTATTATTTTAAAATCTACATAGTAAAAGTAGCTAAAATCTTTCCCATACATTCTTATAGATTGGTTTAATGCAAAATCCTACATCTAAGTGTGCAAAAAAAATAAAATTTTGCATCATAGCTCTTTGCTCTAGAAATGTCAACTTGGGAATGCTTTTTGATGAGTTTTTTTGATGAAACTAGTGGTTCTGTCTTCTGAGTGTATAGTGTATAGTGAGGGACAAGCAAAAGAAAAACTCATTCAAAGTAAAGGTAGTTTGATAATGGGGCTATCTTTTGAACATGTAATTCTTGGATATTCAATCTAATTAGTTTTCAGATTAATGATTTTTTCCACCTTTATCCCACCTACACTCCCACCTCGTATTTTTTCCCAAATAGTCCCCCTTGCAATCAATATGGGATTTTGTTATTTCCATATATATATATATATTGTATATCTATATCCATATTTTGTATGTCCATATCCCATACAATATGTTCACATTATTCTGTATCCATATTCCAATCAACAACAACGAAGGGGGTTCTAGTTTTTTATAAACTCATCAACAATGGAGACCAGGCAGGAATGTTCGCCTCATCACTGTTGAGACTTCTCTGTTGCCTTTTCTTCCCCAAAAAAACCCTAAACCAACAGCAAAGGTGGTGGGTTGATCCCTTGATCAACAGTTCCCATTTTTCCTTGAAGGGAGGACCAAATCACATGGTTCTATCAGTACAATAGATAGTCATGACCCCTCTACCAATGACACTACAACAATAATCATGTCTAATTGGTTTGAAAATGCTGTAAATTTGTGCTTTTGATGAAGATTTTTACCAAGAGCACAAATATCTTTACTAACATATTCAAAGTGGGATCTCTGTAAGCATCCTTCGTAAAAATATTCATCAAAAATAAAAACTTCTAGCATTTATAAATCAATTAGTGTGGTTTACACTAAATATAATTATGAGTGTAATTTTCCTCTAATGTGGTAAGCCCATGAATAAGAGTTCCTTCTACCTCACAATTCTCTAAAATGTTTGTGTTTATAACTTATTCCTTATCACTATTTCTGCACCATTTCTCAACACCACGGTCACATGAAATCCTCTCGATTTCAACACTGCCGGTACTTCGGCATCACATCTTCGAATGCTACTTATTAGAAATAAGAATTGGTCGAATAGACCCAAATTAATATGGGCGGCAAAATTGATGTTCAATAATCAAATAATCATTTTACAGTCGAACTCCTGCAGCAATAAGAGCACCGAGACTTGAGGCCAGAAGAGCAGACCTCCAACTCTTAGACTAATTCCCGCGTGCAAACAAAATTCGCTTCTAAGTCATGCCTCATTGTACCGGAGTTGAACTCGTGACCTAGTCACCGTTCACATAAGTTTTCGACTCATAGTATTGCTTCTCACTTTGCATCTTCTTTTCATTCCGTTTCTGCACAATACACCACAAGTCAGAAATTCAATTGCATATCCTAATCTTATATGCTCGAAGATCTTTCTTGATTGCAAAGATGATTGCATTTGTGACACCTTATGACACAATTGAAGTAACAAGTGCCCAATCCACCTCAAAGAATGAATTTGAAACCTTGTTATCTCAAATAGGAGCCACCTCTTCAAGCTCATTCTTGTTACTTGAACTACCGTACAGTTGACAATGAACAAACAACGTACAATTAACGAACATTGAATTTTTCTCTAGAATTTATCGTTCTCTCAAGTTCATTGCCTCAACCTGTGCAAACTAAAGTGGCCCTCCTTCTAATCCGTCATCTCAGCCTTCTCAAAACAGCAACTGAATTAATTTCACAGAAGATAAAACCATGCAATACCTTGTAAGCTTCGTGGTTAGAAAGTATGCGTCTAATGATTGTAGACGTTGTAATATCACGGGAACTCTGTATTTCTCTAAAGATTCCAGCTGCCTTAGGGGCTTCGTAAGGGTCAGTTACCCCCTGCCAAAACAAAGAGACGACTATCAGGATACACAATCATAAAAATTAAGTCATCTCTAACTGTGCAAATAATGAGGAGACTGACAATAAATTCTTACAGAACCTCACATGGATTGCAACAACATATCAGCAACTCACCATTTATACTCTTAGTCTTGTTTAACCCTAAGTGCACAAATGGCCAAAAGTGACCATGTCCATAATCAATAGGAGTTGACAGAAATCATTTCGAAAACTCGAAGGTAACAGTGTACCAATACAACGACGAAATGATACCCAAATGTTAGAATGATAAAAATATATTTTGAAAGATACTATAAACGCCTATTAGGTTGCAAAGGAAACTTTCTATTGTATTATCACGCATGCCTTAGGGGTTGATCGAAGCTCTTCTCAGTTAAGAAGGGATGTCATGCAATCTTTACATATAAAATGTCAGTTACATGTAGAGACGTACATTCTTAACGTCGCTAACCTCCGAACGATTTCCATGCACAACCAAGGAGATGTTGAAGGTAGTTATCTGCAATTCCACCCCGCCAGAAGAAACCGCAAATACAAAAATTTAGAACAGTAGAGATGGTAGCATAGGCAGCTTGATTACATCATGCTAACCAAAGGATATCATGGTAATCCCAAAGTGCCAAAATGATCAAAAGTAGATGAGTCTATATCTGTAGGACTAGAATAAATTCTTTAGCAAGCCTTCATGTAAGGTAACAAAATGTAACGATAGAAAGAGAAACCATACCCTACATTTTCCCGAAAGAATTTTTTTTTTGAGATTACAATCGCAAAGCTTACAGGATAGAAGGAATCACACGATATGCCAAAGTGTTGCAAGAATGTACCATGTCTTTACTAACTTCCCATGGGGCACCAATAATAACTTCGTCCACATAGCGACAAGCCAACACGCTGAGACTGCGCTCATGCACGTGCATGATTGGGTGATTTGGTCCACGGTGAGCACTGTTTACAAAGCATAGACACTGCTCAGCTGAATCAATTGTCGCCCTATAGAATATACAGTAGAGATTATTTACTATATATTTCTAGATCAATAACCAAGAACAGAATGACGTGAATTTCAAGGTACCAATGAAATGTAGAGCTGCGCATCCCAATCCCACAGGAGTGCGAGAGAATCAGCACCTGACTATTTGATCACTGTGAATTCCAACAAGCAGGAAGTCGCCCATCTCTCTAGCAGACTTCAAAAACTGCATGTAAACCAACAATAAAAATACCTAAATTTAGTTACCATGCAGGTGCACATGCTAATAAGACTGACGCACAGGACAGATTTCAAGGCTGCAAAAAGAATGTCAAAATGTATTCCTTAATCCCTAAGTGCCCAAACGACCAAGAGTAGTCTCTTCCATATCTATAGGAGTTGAAAAAAATCATTTAGGACAGTAACAAATGTACCAATAAAAAGAAGAATTCATACCCTACACATTTGAATGCTTAAAAGATGTTTCGAAAGTTTTTGTAATTGAGTATCAGCTTCCAAAGTGGCCGTTCTATTTGTAGATGGCTTAATGTACCAAAAGAGGATAGTCATGAAATTTACAAAAGTGGAACCATTGAATGAGGGCTCAGACAAAGAAGACCCAGGTTCCAACCAAATTGAGAAGCAACAACCACAGTCAAAGTATTCAAGATGATAGAAGTATTTCGCAGTACCTCGACATCACCAGCATGGAAAAGATCAAAAGCGCCATCCATGTACACAATACGGGCATCTGGCCTGGGTCCCTTCCCATTGGAGAACTGGACAATGCGACGAGAAGTGGGTAAGAAATGTGACACTCGGGTCCCAACACCAGTGCCTTGACTGCTGCTGTGGCCATGACTGAATTGCCTCTGGAGCGAAGCATGAGCAGGGGTTTCGTTGATAGGTCTATCCCTCACACACAAAAGCATCCTTCCTGTTTCCGCAACAAACCAGAATCAGTACTGAATCTCTGCTGTACCGTTGCACACACTAGGTAGGGATACTAAAACCATGCTTACACCTGATCATTCCATAGACATTCAGTGGCCATAGACATTCAGCGAAGTCCCGAGTGGCTTGGCCTTTAATAAGCATGACTAGGCAGAAAATATCTGGTCATGGGGGCGCCTTGGTCAATAAATTATTATGGAAAGAACTTTACGATTGAAATCTTCAGGGAATACTCTCAACATGGATTCAGACGTGTTTCAGATATTTTGTCGGGAATATCCAAAGGTAGAGGTAAAATTGAGGTGCTTGGACCTCATATTTACATGCGATTCTATATGGGTAAAAAACAAATTTTATTATTGGTAAAACGACGGTAAACATACCAACAATATCAGTGCTGGAAACTCCTTCGGTACGCTTGATCTGTTTATACCGACCCGCCTTCTTGGCGTGAGCATAGGCATCCGAGCCGTCGGGAAGAAGGCACGGATCATCACCGTGAATGATGTAGTCAATTTTATGCTCAGTGAACAACTTGTTCATAAACTCCTCGGTGATTTCGTAAGGGGCATCGATGATGAGTTCATCCACCCACTTTACGGAGCTTACCATCACCACCCTACAACACACCTGCTTCCAATCAGTTCAAATTTATGGCTGAGCAATGACTCCATCACTCTTAATCTCCAAATCATACACTGCTCATCCCAAAAAACTCACACTAAATTGAATCTCAATAGTTAAACCAAAAGAAGTAGCTACTCTACGAGTGACTCTATTACTGTGGCACCGCCTCCTTTTCAAACCAAAATTTCCCACTCAAATCCTCACATGAAGCTTCTTTCGATGCAAAGTCTCCTCTCCTTCAATCCAGAGCCAACAAAAATGACTAATGAAGCAGATGACATCATTCACACAAGTACAAAAGATATCAATACAAAGAAGAAACCATACTCTACATCAATAGAACAATAGAAATACGTTTTGAAAGTTCCGTAAATCAGCTATTAGCTCATAATCAGCTATGAGCTTTCAAAGTAGACTTTCTATAGTTAGTTCTGACACTTAGGGGTTAATAATTTCCAACTCATTACCTCTAATTCATACAATTTTGACCCTTGAAGGACAAGACGACCAAACACGCTTTCCAGCACCCGCGAATTCAATAGAGAACGCCAATATATGCACAACTTTAGATTGACCATTACTATGTGACCAATACAGGTTCAGCACCCCACTTTGTAACAACTAAAGGATAACTCTACCGACAACACAATGAGAAGAATGGAAGAAAGCGTAAGAATAGATAATGTTTAGGATAACATATTCCATTGAAAACAATTTCAAGTGCGTAATCCTTATCAGTTTCCAAGACCATTTTCATTGACGAATCATTCAGATAGACAGAAGGAATTTCATCCCCAGGTAAGGTGAGCTGAGGTGAGCTCTGCAAACATTGCTCACCTCTCGTCCATGGACATGACGGGAGGCCCTTTGTTAGCTTTGATCTCCTCGTCGCTCACCACTCCCACCACAAGCTCGTCGCCCAGAGCCCTCGCTTGACGCAACGCATTGGCATGGCCGTAGTGCATCATATCGAAGCAGCCGTCCATGTACACTCGCACCTTCTTCTTCGGCTTCTCCTTGTTCTTGTTAGGAAACAACCCCAACGCCAGATCGGGCAGTGGCACTAACCCCAATCGTCCCGATAACTGGTTGGCCATCCCCACCATAGCCGCACCCATAGCCATCGCCCCTAACACCTTCACGGCACCCTCGGCGCCTTGCCATTCCCGCTGCCCCATCTCTACCAAAACTTTAAGAAAATCACAAGTACAGCAAATCACTAAAGATTAAATGGAAAAAAAAGAACAGCACTCACGCCTGCTCAACCCTAATTTTCTGGTGCTCAGTGGCGAACATCGTCACGGCGTGCTGTAACCGAACATAAGAACTCGGTTCCATCAATAACCACCGAGGATTGCAAGTCCAGAGCTCAACCTACAATCACAAAAAAACTACAGAAAGAAAAAATCCTCAGTAAGAGCAAATCCTCAATGGAAAAAAATTGCGCCGCGTCTAGTTTTCGAGATCATAATCAATCTGTGAAACTGCGACACACGGCAAGCTCCGCAAAACCGGAAATGCCCGCAACGAATTGGTCCGGTCGATGCACACGAAATGCACGCGCTCGCTTTGGCAGTGCCGCTACCTACCTACACAGGTACCTACCAGGTGCTTTGGAGTAGGTAGGTACGGAGGGGGTGTCTGTACCCCGAACGAGTGGCGGAGGATTCGTCGCACCTACCAATGGGCCACGGTAGGAACACTTTATACGGCCTATTTTTAGAATTCTTTTTTTTTAAAGAATTAAAAGGATCCAAGTTCTTCTAGAAGGGTGTGGTTTGGATTATTGGATTATTATGCTTTTGATTCTAAATTTGGAACCATTGAATTTAAATTTTTTTAAGAAGGATTAGCTTGAGATCTTTGTTTTATAGATATTGATTCAAAATTTGGGGTAGTCACATTCTAATTTTAATGGAAGGATTTGCTTTGGGTCATTATTTATTTAGACTTATGATTCAAAATTTGGGTTCATTGAATCCACTTCATTCACAAAGGATCATTGAATGGTATGACAACCATTCTAAGTAAGAATGGTAAATGAGCACTACTCAATTTGGTTGAGGTGATAAAGGTTTATACAATGTAGCCATAGGCTTTGCTTTGCAAATGTAATAAAGCTTTAAGCTTAGTGGCCATGGTAAATGCATAAAGAAACATCATATAGTTGTGATTTAGACTTTACATTCTAATTTGGATTCATTGCACATAATTTATTCTAAAACAATTGACTTGGCCACCTATAATCATTGAACAATCAGCCATCCATCCTAAACTACTTTTGAATCATTGGTACGTATGATGAAGCCCTTGGCCTAATGAATGGCAAAATAAAGATACCTTACTTCATTCACAAATAGGACTTGTGTCATTGAGTGAATAGTCACTCCGAGTCAAAGCCTCAATGAATAATTTGAAGAATCAAATTTGAAGAAATTTTCTTTGGATATTAACCAAAAATATAATTTATATTCATAGCATCTCATTTTTTTAATGATTGGATTAAATTCATGTTTCAATTAATTTGTGTTCAATGAAAAGGACTTGAGATTGAAAGCATCAATACTTTCTCCTAATATTAATTTCTTGAACACTAGACATTATTGGATACATTGCCTTTTTTCGCTCACAATTTTTTTTGACCATACTGATCTCAATTTGAGGCAAAATCCTTTTAAGTTAATCTAATCTATCATGCACTAAAATATACAAATAGGATATTTATGTCTTTGAATGCGTACATGGTTGAATGGACCAAAATCAATGGGTCTACATTCATATTAATTATTCACTACAAGGCTAGCTAAAAGAACTTTGTGCTAGGAAAGTGAATACAATGATACGGAGAGAGATGCATGCCAATGTAGGGTAAACATTGGAAGGGATTTTTTTAGAATCCTATAATGGGTCCCATCAAAAATGGCCAAAGACATCATCCTCTTATCTTATTATCTTGAGTTTAGAAAATGACAACAATTTAAAATTGATCTAGTCTTCATGTTAATTTGAAGCCCATCTCCAGTTTCTAATCAATAACATTTATGCACTATAAGAAACCCGCGTTTTAGGTGATATGCCTTAATTTTTTGGAATGGATTTTAGGTGATGTTCAATGCAACAAATCCATGTTTTTATGTAAAAAACCCCGCCAACATAACATCAATATTGACATAAAAACATGGGTTTGTTGCATTGAATATCATGTAGAATCCATTCCAAAAAATTGAGACATGTCACCTAAAACGTGGGTTTCTTGTGGTGATGATTCCAAATTTTTTTGGAGGAAAAATACATTATTTTGATTCGTCTATGGACTTTTGAAAATATGATTCAATTTAGTCCCTTCAAAAATCCATAACTTCTATTTTCATATCAATATCAATATCAACTAAAAAAATATAATTTCTAGGCACCTCAATCTACACTACAACATATGACAAATGAATTTTTATTACAGTAATAAGAATGGTCTCTTCATTAAGAAGACTCTTATACGATGTCATATGGAATTTTGTTAATTCATATTGCAACTTTAAAAATTCATAGCTCTATATTTGAAGAAAAGATCTTCTAAATAATTACATAGTTGTCTTTGCATTCAAGTTGAATATGTATGGTCAAATTTATAGCTACAGTGTTGTAGTAAATTATCTACAATGTGTCTTGCAATGCAAAGGTCATGCTAAAAATATGATTGTGACTTAAAAAGTGGTCCACTCACTACCTTGCACAACCCTTGCTTGAAAAAACTATCCTGAATTTGGAAATGATTTTAAATGACAAATTGGTCATTAAGAATTGAAATGAATTGGATTTTTGTTGTCCATTTTTTACACTATAGGAGGTCATTTCATACTTGAGAGGGTACAAAATGAAACATGTTTGGCACCTATAAAAGGATTAATGTTGTTCTTACTTTAGAATTTATTGCTTCCTTTAAGTCATTGCAAACAATTATGATGAATATAAAAATTTGAAGATTTGAAATTTTCCAAATAAAATTTTTCTGAATTATGGCTTTAAAAAAATTAGAATAGATACTTAAAAATACATAAAATTTGAAAGTTGTAGGTTATAATTTTTAATTTTTAAACTCCTAAATTTTAATGATTTAAATAGGAAGTTTTAGAATTTCATTAACCTCTAAAGTTTCTTGCAACCAAATTATAGATTTTGAAGTTTAATCCAACTATTACAATTGACTATGGACTTCTCCATGAACGCAAATTAAATTTTGGGTTGTGCATTTCTAATACAAATTGTCATGCGAAGTGACATTGGGGCCACTCTACGTCAAATTACAATGTTAGATGGACTCCTACGAAAGTTCATTGTAATTTGGGATGAATTTCATCCCAACTATGTAGTTCATCCATCTTAGGGGGTGAGTGTTTAGGTGGAGAGAACCCCTTGACTTGTTGTCCCTTGCCCTTCAAGAGTGTATTTGTTATGCATTCTTGCTTAGTTTTGATTGCCTATTTGATGTTGGTTGTGGCACTAAAAATATTGAGCTTGATTATATGTTTATAGGCTTCATCCTTCCAAGGCTAAAGTGATAATAGAAATAGGTTCCACTCCACCACCTTAGCTAAGTGAGTCTCCTAGATAAGGGGGCTTTCAACCAATGTTTTTTTATTTCATTATTATTTGGTAGCACAAAAAGCAATCTTTACTACAGAGGTGAAGTCATTTACATCCATCGACATAGATGAAACATACAAAATTCATCCATAACTTTGAGTTAGGCTATTTGTTTTGTTTGTTATGTTGAGATCTCCCGAACCGTGTGTCCCCTTGTCACGTTCTTGGTGTTGTCGGAAAGCCCTCAACAAGGAGGGGTGCACAAGCTTTGTGTCATGACATTCCAACTCACTGAAGAAAAAATACTGAATTTCAGAGTTTTTATGAATTAAAAAAATGAAGAAATTTACTTTCCCTTTGATTTTGGTTGTAGCAATGACACAGGGCACTCTAGTAACGATGAAAAACACATGTATTCATCCAGAAGTATGTAAATTCATCCAAAATAGAGTTATGGATATTCTCAAGTCTCAAGTCTCAACTCCTTCCAGGCTCGTGTCCAGCATCGGTCAAAGCTCCAGGCCCTTTCCGTTGAGACGTGAGAGTGAGTTTCGGCGACTTCATCAGCAAACCATTTGGTCACGCAGCTTACGACTCTCCCTTCGAGCTTTCTCCGCCCCTCCAGCCTTGCGCTCTTTCCTTGCTCTCCCCTATTCCTACGGCACTTGCCGTTTTTCTTCTTGGGACGCTCCTTCCTTGCGGCTTTCCTCATGTGCTCGCCCTTCTTCGCCGATCGCGCCATGCCCGACGCGCTTTAGGGTTTGGCTTCCTCTTCCTCAATTTGCATTCCCTCGTCTCTCTCTGTTATTTTCCTTTTCTGGGTTTGCTTCGAGTCTCTCTTGGCATCCTCTCACTTGGGTCGCTATCCCTGTTTTTTGCTATTCGGCAGGGGCAGGTTGGTGCAGTTTGGCGATTCGGCAGCAGTCGGGAAGGGAAGGGAAGGGAGGGGAGGAGAGGAGAGGGGAGGGGAGGGTTGGTTGAGGATTTGGGAGTTGAGGATTGTTGGGTGTCATCATGAATGGCGCCAGCTCGTCCGCGGATGGTGCGCCGTCGAATTTGATGAAGGATTCGAAGAAGCCCAAGTACACCAAGTTCACGCAACAGGAGCTTCCGGCGTGCAAGCCTTTGCTCACCCCGGGATGGGTGATGGCGACTTTTCTGGTGGTGGGCATCGTGTTCATTCCTATCGGGGCCGTCACGCTCTTGGCGTCGAACCAGGTCGTGGAAATCGTGCACCGCTACGACTTGGACTGTCTCCCCACTCTCACGACCAAAGCGGAACGCGTGCAGTACATTCAAAACGCCACCGTCGACCACTCGTGTAACGTCATCCTCACCGTGCCGAAGAAGATGAAGCACCCGGTGTACGTCTACTACGAGCTCACGAATTTCTACCAGAATCACCGGCGTTACGTCAAGAGTCGTAACGACCAGCAACTCCGCGGCGTCAAAGTCTCTAAGCTGGATGCTTGCGATCCGCTTGCGTACACCGCGAATAAAGCCGTCATCATTCCTTGCGGTCTTATTGCGTGGAGCTTGTTCAACGACACGTACGTGCTTACTTCATCCGGAGCCCAGATCCCGGTGGACAATACTGGAATTGCGTGGAAGAGCGACGTTTCCAGCAAGTTCGGAGCCAACGTGATGCCCACGAATTTCCCCAACAACAACCTGACGGGCCCTGCGGGATCGATCGGAGGGAAATCTTTGGACCCCACCAAGCCTTTGAAAGATGCTGAGGATTTGATTGTGTGGATGCGCACTGCAGCCTTGCCAAGCTTCCGTAAGCTTTGGGGCAAAATCAACCAAGACTTGGAAGCCAACCAAACCATCAGCGTGCAGATTGCGAATGTGTACAATACGTACGAGTTTAAGGGCAGTAAGAAGCTGGTGTTGTCCACCACAAGCTGGTTGGGGGGGAAAAACTCGTTTCTGGGGATTGCCTATTTGACCGTGGGCTTGATTTGCATGTTTTTGGCGCTGGTGTTCTTCCTCATCCATCTGAAGAATCCTCGACCCCTTGGGGATACATCTTACCTGTCTTGGAATAAGAAGAACTTGTCAGAGCGTACCAGGAGTTGAGGTTGGGTTTAGGTTTGCAAGGGTTTTCTGTTGATTTTCAACAGTTTCCGGGCTTTTCTGCATTCTGTTGCAGGAATGTGAGTTTGTAGTTGCTCGATGTTCTGCAGAGGTGGTCTCCTGCAGAAATGACTCTTGGCGTTGGATTACAATTTGAAAGGTTGTTACGGAACTGCTGTTGCTGCTGCCTGACTGGGACATAGGATTTGACATGGTTGTCGAAGTTGATGCGTGGGTTTGGAACTTGGAGCTCATTGCAAGTAAGGGCGCTTGTCTATAGAGGAGGTGGCTGCCATCTGACTAGCTACTTCAAGTATCACTTCCTCTGCTAAAGCAATGCGGGGAAGTGACGGACTTTGCTCTTCTTCCTACAAGACGAGGCTCTTTTCTTCTGATGATCGGAACCTTTGCTCAGATGTATCTAATTTTCTTACTCACTGAAGTCTTTGTCTACTTAGACATATTTCCTTAGGAGTTCTCCTTGGAAGTGTGCGCAGTTGGACATGGACCCATAACTATTTAGCGATGACTGTGGTTGTCTTATCCCTAAGTTGCTTCCTACTATTTTGATATAGGATCTCCATTGTAACTTGATAGCATTGAAATACACTCAGCCCTCTCTAATTGCATTACCTTTTGGAGACAAATGGGCTTCTAAATGCATGTGTTCGGGATGTTATTGTGCACACTGTCAAATCAAATTTGTACACAATATATGAGATTCTTATGATATCTTATGAGACTCAGTTTGACAAGGTAGTGAGTTCAGTTTACTGGTTGTCAGACTCCTCTGGATTCTTTACTGGACTTCTCTAGGTATACTCTCGTGTGACATGGCAATGCGTTTTAATTCGGATTAAATTGGCCCTTAAGAAGCAGAGATTTTGTATCAGAGCCTACTTTTGCAGTGATGATGGGGACAAAATCCTGAACATGTATTGTGAACGGTTAAAATTTTAAGAAAAAAATGATCGAATTTTGAAAATGCAAAATCAAAATTTCCAGAAAGTTCAAATTATACTACGAAAAGAAGAACTGAAGTAGATTCCAGAACAATTGGTGCTGAAGAATATGGGGAATGAATGCTAATTACAACTGAAGTTTCGAAATTCTCCGAGTGCTGCCCAGCCGACCACAATGCGAAGGTCAGTTGTGGCATTAATTGGTTGCAATCTACTCGAAATGAAACTTGTTACCTACGCTGCATTGATGTACGGAGGTACATCTGAATTGAGTGTGGATTCTATGCGGGATATGGCAAATTTCTTTCCCACTTTCATCAAGATTCATTATAAGCTATCCTCTGACAACTTTGGCTCAGGCCCCTTATCTTAACAGAATACGAATGTCTCCTACTATGCCATGGCGTTAAAGTCTTCAGAATGGTTTTGTTTGTCCGCAAATTACATTTCTTCACAACATTTCTTCCGTTTGAACATTCCATTGTGAAGAATCATGAAGTAGAGAGATTAGTTCTCCCGTTTAAGGTGAATCATCTGGACAATTACAGATATTTCGATCATTGATTACAATCTTGATCTAGAGATTACAATGATGTGTCATTATGAAACTTTGTGGACAGAGGGCAACTGAATCTTCAAGGTTCTATCGGTAGTTTCTTAAATAGTGCAAGAACAAGGCTACTATGATTGCGTTTCCGTGCAGGGACTACTGGCTACACATGGTCAACTATTCCCAGATACCTCAGGGTCAATAGACAAAACCAAAGCCATTAAACTCAATTACAATTTGAAAACGAATGAAAATAAAAATGGCGAAGTAAATTAAAAAGATGGATAAATAAGCCTGATACAGATCCAAACCTCCATGAGGGCTGGAAACGAATAAACAATACAATAACCCTCAATTTAACAGAGATTCCTAACCTCTACCCTACCAAACTCAGACGAGCACCAACCCAACTACTGACTGGTTTTGCTCAAGACATCCTGTGAGGACGGCGGCCGTGGCAGCGGCGGCTTCTTGGCCGCCTTGCTCTTGCTCTTGCCCCGCTTCTCTCGCATCCGACGCTTCTTCTCCTCCATGTCAACCCAACGATAGCTGGCGGGGATCAGGAACGGATCCACATCGTCCTCCGCATGATCCTCCTCGAAGCTGCTCACTGCCGCACCGCCCTTGCCACCGCCGGATACACTGCCACCTCGCATCCAAGACAGCCAAGATACTTGCGATGCAGGGGCGGCAGCTGCGGCAGACTCAGGCTCGGACTTCGCATCCTGGAAGTGACGAGGGCTCGACAACGGCGTCGAAAACTCTTCAATCGGCTTCAGCTCCTCGAACTTCGTGAACGTCACCACCACTCGGATGGTGGGCACCACGGGGATCGCAACCTGCATACCATCACACTACTAAAGTCACACAGGATCCGACACCAACTCATCCAGTGCAACTGGTAGGCAGCATGTGAGATGTAGAACAACTGAGGATCCAGCCGAAACATACCTTCACAGGGAAGGTGCCCGCAGGCAACTTCGTGGTCAGCAACTCCCGCAGACGCCGAACGGCCTTCACCTTGTTCGCCAAAATGTCAAGGAGCGGCAACAACTCTTCTGTTTTCAACGGGAAGTCGGGAGTCAGCCACAAGATGGGCCTCAGACCCTTCTTGTACTCGCTCTCGGATGTGCCTTCGGCTGGCTTCGCGGGAGCACCACCGCCACGCCGGGACGACGACTTGCTTTTCAGGAGCTCTCTGGCGCTTGTGCTATTCCTCCCACTCTTCATCTCCTTCGCCTTCCCTTTGGCATTCGCGGACAGCAGGTCGTCCACGTTTGACGGTCGCCGATCTACCACCGCTCGGGGTTCGTAAGCAGCCAGCTGACTGTCGACGGACCTTCGCCCGTCCACTGACTTCCGGTGTCTCACGAGCTTTGTTTGGGAGTCTACTGGAGGCAATCCATTTGCTTCTCTTTGCTTCCCCTTTCTTGTTGTCTCTGTCGAACTTGAGTTCCCAGAATCGTTAGACCCCTTGTCGTTCCCAGAATCGGACCCCTTGTCACTCAGCACATCAGTTATCTTCCCTGACGGCGGCGATATCTCCAGCTTCTTGGAAGCCCCATCACGCTTCCCGCTCTTCTTGCCCCAAGCGTACCACCGACTCTTCTTCTCCTCCTTTGAAGAAGAGCCAGGAAGCTCAGCGTTCCCATTGTCCTGTGGGGATCGTCTGAGATGAGAATCGGAGTCATCCTCAGGAAACAATCCATCATCCAAGTAGAGGTCGTTCATCAATTCTTCTATGTTCCCATTCTGCGATTCATGATGATCCGGCCTTCCTGCACTGCACGTGTGCTCCTCTGCATCTAAATGCTCGGCCTTGAGGACGTTGTCCAGCTGTTCCTTCTCTTCCGTTGTGAGCAAGTTGCTGTAATCCTCGTCAGGCTCTGTATCTACTCTATCGCTGTCTGCAGCAAACAACTCCTCGTCTGTCATTGCACCTGGAACTCGCCTAGATCTAACACTCACCTGCACATACCAGAGATCAAATCCAGTGTAAGGACCATAGCCCGACCAACAGTGAACAGCTCAACACTTCCCCGATGACAGTTCCACATGAAGCAGGGAAGAGGTCCACAAATTATAGAAACAAAAATCAGATAAACAGTCAGTTGCAATTCAAGGGCAGCGGGATGCCAGAGAATCAAGGCAAAGCAATGCAGAGTTAACCATCCACAATTTTCAAGTCGAGTCTGACTGATCAACATATATGTCAATATCTCAATCGCAAGACTCTGCCAGGCCCACAGAATGCTGACTCTCTTGAAATCTCGCATGTAAGATACAGAAGATATGATGAAAGTGAGACCCAGCATTTAGATGCTCGTCACACCATGCATCATATTTCACCAGATAAGCAGAATTCCTGAACCAATGTACTTACCCACGATTATGACTCAAGCAACCGTACATGTACGAAGTCTCGAATTAAAAACAGAAAATTCTAAGTTGCAAAGTCATAAACTACTACAGGAGTGAGGTCAAAGAAATGTCAACTGTGTCCACCGAATTCAGTGGCAAAACCGTCCCCACACTAAACCTCAAGAAACCTGCCGGATTAATTCTGGAAATTAGGGTTCCCAAAAAAAAACTAGAACCCATAGCTCACCTGAACGTGGTGCATGTCATACACTTTGGCCTTCCATGCGCCCACCATTTCCGTCTTTTCTTGACGCCTCCAAGAGGTTTGAGCAATCAGCTCGGCCTCCGTCACATCAAGACCTGCGGTCACACAAACACTAAACTGAGCACTCCTCATAAACAACAACAAGTTTGCACTCATCAGTACAATGCTTCGACATCAACAGGCACACTCCAAACATGTACAACGGACACAAATGACACTTAACTACTGGCCCATCTTACAGATTCAGCTCACGATCACAAAGTCACTCCAAATGCGAGGCCGGAATTATGAATTCAACACAAAACAAGGGCTACTAGCCTCACGAGGAAAGAAGGAAAAAGAAAAAAAATGCCTCACGCGCACCTGGCCTGTACATGTTCGTCCGGGACATCGCCGCCACCTCCTGCGCGATCTCAGACTCAGAAGGCTGCGCGCCCGCGCCCTCCAACGCGTTAGCCACCTCCTTGTCCTTGTGAGTCAAAACGCACAAAGTGCCAGCAGAAAGCGTACCGTCCTCGCTCCCGTCGCCCAAAAACAAAAAACTCTGGTCGGAACGGTGGATGCGGAAACCGTCGAAACCAGCCAAAGTCATGTCCGCGCGCAAATTAGAACCGCGCTTCCAAATGCGGTACGTGTCCGACGGAGCGATGCGACCGATGAAAGGAATCACAGAACTCTCGAAGTGGAAAGAAATCTCCATGTAGAAGTCGCGCATGCGGTGCATCGTCGCAGAAAGACGAGGAAGACGACGGCACCACTTCGCCCAAGCCATCGGCTGGTAGTGACGCGTGATGATCGCGGCGATGCCCTCCTCGCGCGCGCACACAGCCTCCTGCAGCGCGCTCCAACCTTGCTCGTTCTGGAGGCTCCAGTCCGCGCCCGCTCGCATCAAAAGCTCCACCGCCTCCCCGTCGCCCAGACGCACAGCCAAGTGCAAAGCCGTCTCGCGACCAGGAACGTCCCGACGGTCGATCACCTTCGAGATCTCGTCCGCGCGATCCTCCGCCAAGATCGACTCCGACTCCGTCAAAACCTCGCCGGCCTTCGCAGGACGCGGCAGACGAGATAAAATGCGCTGCAGGCTCTCGTGGTCACGAAGCGCCACGGCCGCGTGCACGGGGCTCTTTTCGTAAGCGGACAGCTCCAAATCCGAAACCTGCGCCATGGCGGACTCCTCTCCGCCTCGCTCACAAGCTTCCAAACCAATTCCAACTCACGAGTCGCTCACATTGGCTCACTTCCTGGTCCCTCGTTTCAGCTTCCCGCTTTCGCAATCAGTCGGACCTCACAGACCAAGAATACCCACCCTGCCAGGCCAGCTCCACTCGAAACCCTAATCTCAACCCGAGAGTCGGCTGTCGCTCAGGACCGACTCCAAAACTTGCTGTCGCCCGCATCATGAGTCAAGAAGCCGTTCCGTCTCCCGCAACAATACACGCCCACAACACACATGCACCAAACCTCCAATGCCCACACCGCCGCACCCATTCTTCTGCATGCTACCCTGGAAACCCCAAATACCAACACGCAACCTCGGAAAAGCAAGCCCCCCTCTCTCTGTCCTCTGCCGGATCACCCCGAATACTCTATACCGTCGACGCTCCAAGCTGCGCTCCATCGCCCGTGTCTACAAACCCCGCAGCACCTCTTGGAGACGGCCATCGCGACGACCTCCGCAGCTCCGCTGGCAGCACGCTACTCTCCCCTGGCAGCAGGTCTCTCAGTTCCGTCCCACTCAGTTTACAAAAGGCGAGCTCATTCCCTCCCTCTCGCACGAGGTTCAGCCAGCGCCTCCCCTTTTCCTGGTTCTACACCACCGACTCATGCATCAAAATCCACGCCCCATTCTCGAAGCTCCCGACTCATCCATCCTGCTGGAAGCCATTGCGCAACGGCCATGTCAATGCGACTGCTGCCCCGGAGGCTAAATGTTCCCAGTCTGCGTTGCCACTCCCCACTCCTCGCTCCCAACCGAACCAACAAGACCTAAATACCAAAGCAAGTGCTTTTCAAAACCAGAATGGTGTAGTCATTTGCGAACTCCACTCACCGGAGAGCTTTCCAGGATCGTGTAAAATCTGCTTCTGGTTTAGGAACTCTGCATTGACGGCGAAGCAGCGTCCACGGTACACCAAATGGCGAGAAGAGAATCCCCTCCGCGCCCTCCCTCGGGTCCCTTTTGCTCTGGTGGGTTACGTGGAGAACGGTTGCGGCAACCCCACGACAGGCGTGGATGGATGGTCAAAGGACTGGAAGCCGAGGCGACCGCGGCGATGGCGATGGCGGGGGATTGTCTGCTTCTGGCGTCGCCTGCGACGGAGCGTGCGGGAGCGAGGGCGCACTGGAGCAGGCAGAGCAGCAAAGGCTGTCGGGGTGCCAAGTCTTTGCTGGTGCTGGGCTGGAGGGACGGGAGGAGGGCCAGCACCCAGCGGGGTTGCGTTCACACTGGGAAAAAGCGGACACTGCCAATGAAGAATCCCAAAAGCTCCCAAGGTCTGGCGGAAGAGTCTATTCTGGATGGTTTGAACTTTGAAGCAGTGATTTTTTTTCTGGTGGTAATATCTAGCCAAATATTTTAGAATTCATTTACACTACCCTACCCTACGTGAAGGTCAGATTTGGCAAAAATTAAGTCATTTTTGTAAAGTAAGTGCCACATGTCATCTTGTGAATAGTGAATGGTGTGAGGTGATGTGTACCCTTGAAAATCTGACATGGAAATTCACTTTTTGGCACTTGAGTGTGGAATCAGACCTTCACATATGGTAGTGTGCCGTGTGCTGTTGCCAAAATAAAAGTAAGGCATTTTCTAATTTTTAATTCACAAAAACTTTGAAATTCAATAATTTTCACACCATAGGTCCAAACGCCACAAAACAAAGCCCATGCACCCATCCTCAGTGAGGGCTTTCTGACAGTACCAAGAATGCAATTAGGGGAGGCATGGTCCATGAGATCTCAACATAACCAACCAACAATCAAACAAAACAAAACAACTAAACTTAAGGCATGGATTTTAGATAGATCTATGTTTTTGTCCATACGATTGGATGAGTTTCATTTAAAATTGGAAATTTCATCCAAATGATTTTTAATATTTGGAACAATTGAGAGTTATCATCCAACTTCTCTTCAAATTCTTCCTTGTGGCCTTATACTCCCCAATTATTTTTGGCGCATTTAGGCATTTAAATGCCTAGAAAAGAACCCCTACTTGTAAATTAGACAAACAAGGCCCTTTTGGAATGGTGGTCACAATAGGGGAGCCTTCGTTTTCCCAACTTATTGAAGAAATGCATGTGGAATGAGACAATTCAATATCATCATTGAGATTGTTGAAGAATCTCATACTCATCCAAGGGTCAAAGTATGGATTTTTTGAATTCCTAAATTTTTAAGGTTGATTTTGCTTTTAGCACCACATTCTTATACTATTTTTTAGTGCCTCCAAACCACCTTTTCTATTAGTAAGGCTTCCTCCAATTCATTGAAGTCATCTAAGGAATTGTGACTCCCCACAATGCAACAAGTCATAGACAAATTGTCCAATTTTTTTCATCCACCTATCACTTACAGACTTTCATTTATAATTTGACCTCGAATTTGAAAGCCATGTGTAAGATTTGCCAAACTTTACATTTTCTTAGAGATGTTTTTGTCCATTTCATCCATCCCCCCCCCCCCCTACACACAATATATATAAAGGTAGATAGTACCAAAATCACATAAGATTTGGGTGAAAATCTGCGAAGTAAAAAATCATTCATTGGAAGTACTTCAATGTTGATTTTGTCTAAGGAAATTAAAAACAAGTAAGTTAGAATATCACACTTAATTTGGGAACCACACCAAATGGGTATGATTGGCATCACTTGCCAAATCTTTAATTTGTTTCTAGAATCTAATATTTGACAAACATTACAAATATTACCATTATGAAGATTTCAAGTACTTCATATACAATTTTCTTTTGAAAAAAGAAAAATATCTAGAAATCTTATCATGTATTTTAGAAATATATTTTTATAATCCTAACCATTGGAGATGGTAATCCATTGTCATTCCATTGATTTTTTGCACATACTTAGACTCAATGGCTTGGTAATTTTGGGGTTTGCAAAAAAATTACAAATTGAGGTACATTTCATAAATAATTTGAAATTTTTATTTTTGAAAGGAATAAAAAGATACATTATGCATGGTCAAAGCATAATCATAATAGTGGCTATTCTATATTTTCAATAGGCGTTTATTTCAAATCTTCTTTTAGAAAAGAAGACGTGTGCCTAAATGTACAACATCAAACCAAAGTGCGCGTTAATAAAGACAAATTTAATTTTCAAGGGAGCACAATGGATGTGATGTTGCACTAGAAGGAGCCCCTGTTTTTTTTGATGTTAGTAATAGACAAGAATGTTTTCAAGAACAAAAGCAAGAAGATGTGATTGCGGACACTGGTTTTGAGTTGGATGTTTCAAAAAACATTTGGATGTCTCTAGTATAACAAGTTGATGTCTTATACAATGGTGAAGTTTTAGGAGACATTGTAAAAAACATAGTTGCATTTGATACAATGTCCAATAAAACAACAACTTGCCACGTTGGCAAGGAATTTTGGTTTAACAATGGGTTACTTAGTAGAAGTTATTGTGGGCTAGGGTAAAGCACAAAACACATAGCAAAACACAAAGGGTAGTTCCTTCGAGGCTTTTAAAAAATGATTGCATGGAGGGAAAAAAATAGTAGGATGACTACATTTTCCATTACACTTCCAATGTAGCTCTAATTGTATAGACAAGTCCTAAATAATTAGTCTAAAGCATTATGCATTATCTAATTTCTATACATATCAGTATCTCCATTGTCCCATATACTTTAGAATTGAACATAAATTGTTCTCAAATTTAGAAGATCATTTTTCCAACAATGTCTAAAATTCAATCCATCCTATTCTCATTGAAGTTCTTGTGTTTACGTCCTTGTAAGCAACAAGACATATTGGGTTTTTGAAAAATGATTTTGTTTTTTGTTGCAGTTTGCATTGAAGTAATTCCATTCCTCTTTGACATGGCATCCAACAAGGTGAAGTGGCATGCCACATCAACATAGTTTGATACCATCTGAAAATTTGAACAATAAATTTAGAGACATTAATAAGACATCAACTGAAACGTCCAAATATTTTTGTAATATCAAGTAAGACATCAACTAAGATGTCTAGCTAGATCTTTTTTTGTCATGTCAACTTCAACAACTTTGTATAATTCAAAATATTCACATACCCCAAATGGTTTGTCCTCCCTCCTACCACCCACTTGTGCAAATAGCTCATCTTTTCTTGTCAATACACTCACAATAAGTGGCTTTTCAAGCCATACCATATAAATATCAAATATGGTGTATTGTGTATGATATTCAATGTATGGCATATTATATATGGTGTGTAATGTACAATGTATGGTGCATCATGTTTGGCCTATTTTGTATGGTGTATTGTGTATGATGAATGCCAAAGTTGATGTTATAAAATGTTTCAAAAAATGTTGTTGATGTCAAATCTTATGTCTCAAAAAACATATCAATACTGAAGTTGATGTCACTAAAAACAATATCAAAATGCTTCTTGACTTCTCAGCTAACGTTTTTCAAAACACTATTAATTTACTCAGATATCTTGATGTCAAATGCTACGTTGGTTGCCACATCATCTCTAGATTGGATGAAAAATATCCCATATGACATTGTCCGCCCATGTAGCACTTATGTGGAGGTGACGCGGTTACCGCATGGTGCACTTTTGGCCCCTTTTTGTACCATGTTTGATGTGACATTTCTCTAAAAACATGGCATGTTTTTTCAAATTTCCTCATGTTTTTGCCATGTCCTTCTTGATGGATTTTTCTAGACATTTGCATTAGACATACTTGATGTTCATCTAAACATCTGGCTACGTTCATGGACTTGTCAAAAAAAATGTGGATTCCTTATAGTGTTGCCAAGTGAATACAATATAATGACTAAAGTTTACATTGTGTTCTTGAAGCCAATGACAATTTTCTAGAATAGGAATCACTGTCCTATGATTTTGTCTAATGATGACCCAATTTGACAATCAAAGTGCCTAATTGACCATAGTAAATATTAAAGTCACTAAATTAACCCCTAATTGACCAAATCATGTTTTTTTGGCAACATAGCTAGTGTTTTGGGTAATCCATTCATGAATGGATTTTTCATTATTTTCTTTTGAAATTTTTAAGCAACATGTGGGTGAAGAGTAGCTTTATGGTGAAACACTTTTCATAACTTTTGACTACATGTTTAAAAAGTTACCGTATGATATATAGTTTTCTTTGTTTGGTAGGCAACTCAAGAAAATCATTTTCTTAAGAAATAAAAGTTTGAATTTGGTTTCATATATATATATATGAAGTTTTGGATCTTTCCATTTTGATGAACAAGATGATTGAAAGTTGTGAGGAATTTTAGTGTATAGGCAGTTATGGAATCTCTTCTCTAAGATAAACTTTGAAGTCCTTTCCTTAACTCAATTTTGAATACATTGAAAATAAAATAAAATCATACGATGTAGATTGTTTTTTACAACATTACAATACCATGGGGTTGGAATATTTCAATTCCATAACTAGATTCTTAACAATTAGATATACTTTGCTTCTTCTACTTACTATTTTTTTCAAGCAATGAAAATTGTGTGAGCGTGAAAACAAGGATCACTTGGAAGTTTTGTTTAGACATTGTATATTGCACATCCCACATAAATATGAACATAATTTTTTGGATATTGAGTCAATGTATTTGAATATGAAATCAAAATTGTGTCCAAAATTCAAAACCATGATGTATCCTTTTTAAGAAATGAAAAAAAAGATACAATTGAAAACTACACTACAAGAAAAGGGGGTCCTAATCAACACAAGATCAATTGATTTGAGTTGATTGTGAAAAAAAATGAAATTTTGTGCGTTGATTTAGCTGTTGCATTCCTTGAACTAAAAAACAATAATAAAAAATGTGTTGGTTGTAACCTAAACCAAAATTTGCTTAATTGATTAGGCAATCAATTAAACATACTTTGAGTAGGATTTTAGTCTTGATTGATTGATTTAAAATTTAATTTTATAAAACTTTAGCACTATATTCAAGTTTGATCGATACATTCTTGACAAGGAAATTCTAAGGACCACTTGCCTTAGTGTCGTAGGGAATAGGAAGACAAGAACTTTATACAAGAGGTGGGGTAGGAGGTAAGACTAACTATATGGAATATGTTTAATTGGGATGAATAGGAGCTCAATCACTCATAGTTAAGTTAAAACTAGTAAATATACATTTAGTAGAATATCAAACCTCATTTAAGCATAGTAAAATAATTTATTTTAAAACACTTTGAACTAAAAAAAGGTCAAAAAACAAACCAAATTTTACCTCTAAGAGGGGTTGGAAGGGATATTTTTTTGATAATTTAAAATTTTCCTAAGTTTTTGAAATTGGTCCATAACTTTTCATCAAAGGCTCTAAATGTTAAACAGATTCTTAGAGGTGAAATTTGGTTTGATTTCCCACCTTTTTCAAGTTCAAAGTGCTTTTAAAAAATTATTCTACTATGCCTAAATGGAGTCTGAAATTCTACTAAAAGTATGTTTATTAGTTTTAATTTAACTATGAGTGGTTGAGCTCCTACTCATCCTAATTAAACACATCCCATATGGTTTGTCATACCTCCTACCACCCCAATTGTATAAAGATCTTGTCTTCTCATCTACTTGATTACAAAGGTAATTTTGGTACTATGAATTTACTTGGAAGTTTTATATTAATGTAACTTGAATATAGTGTGAAATTTTTTGAAATAAAATATTAATTTAATTTTATAGTCTTGTCTATATTGTATGCGTGTTGATGTGCTAGCCTTGGCCTACATGGCAAATTTTGCCTAGGTGGCAATTTATGTGGCGGATTTTCTAATAGGAGAAATTTCATCAAATTGCAAAATGATAAATGAACATAGGTGTGTTGATTATTGTCCAAATCAAGATGTCCTAACCAACAAAAATAACCAACATATATCAATCCATTTTAATGTTAGATAGGGCACTATTTTTTCTTGTAGTGCTAGTTTCTCATAATTTGTTGAATTTGCAATTTCAAGTTTTTTTAGAGCTTTGAACATCCAAAATTATGAATCTTGAAGTCACATTTAGAAGTTTACACATGCAATAGTTTAACATTTGTAATGTAGGGGGATTTAAGAATAATAATCAATATAAAATCTTAACCTTTTGAATTTTTATATCCCCTAAGTACAAGTGTAATACACATCTAAGCCAAAGAAACAAGTTCCTTCTCATCCAAAATCCACTTATTGCCTCAATGTCTTATCAATTAGAAGTAAAAAAATCCAATCTCTTAACCCTTTAAGGACTATGGTCAATTTTTGGGGTGGGAACCCACTTTTGTTGCATAATTGAAAAATTAAAATTACAACACATCAGTGGTTTAAAATAAAGATCTAACTGTACATATGCATTGGGCACATAGTGCATTTTACAAGCATGTGTATCTTTCTCATTTATGTCCATCTTTTGCCAGTAATTGTTGTATCTACAACCACTTTTGTGTTAGTATTTTGAATCCCATTTCCACATACAAGCACAGATTAGGGTGATTCCTGGCCCAATGGATGTGGTTCACAAATCCCCATGTCCGTTCCCTTCGGTCCTTCCCTAGATTTTTCACCAAACTTTGCCCATCAAGCAAAAAGTGTCCACATCGAGCACAATATGGTCAACTAGTCCTTAAAGGGTTAAAGACAATTGTCTAATTTGTGTGAAAAAGCTTGTAAATGAGGCAAAAAACATTACAATTACCTTATTCTTATTCATGGTTCGCAAAAATATCTTTAAAATAATTGCAAATTTTTTGGGACTGAGATTTAAAAAACTTAGGTATGGAAAAAAATAAATTTTTGCAAATTTATATTTTTAAGCATAATCCAAACAATACTTTTTCCAAATTTAATAAAAATAATTGGCAAGAAATGCCAATCTTGACTACAAGATATGATAAACAAAAATTTCTATTTTCAATTCCACATTTTGAAGCTTTAAATGAAAAATTTTCTAACAAAATTTTTAAACTATTCATTCAAAAATGCATTAATTAAAAACTTGTAAGTATTATTAGCAAGGTCCTTTTATATAACTTAAGAGCATCACACGCTTTGCCAAGGAAATCAAAATAACCTTCAACCAATCTTAGAAGCGAAATTCAATTAAACATTTATCCCACGTGAACCATCAAATGGCGGTAGAATTATTCTGATTTACGTTGAGTCTTATGCTTGATTACAATTTTATTTAGGTTTGTGTACTTAATATGGTATGTCCATTAGTTCCAAATGAAATGTGAAAAAACTCCAATCCATCCAAATATTTGTCCATTTTATGTCTAGATGCTCAAATTTCCAAAACATACAAAAAAAATTGGAATATATAAGCAAATTTAAAATGATGCATATGTTCAAACATATATAGTCCTCAATTTTTTTAAGTTGAAGTTGGACCTCTCCAAAATATTTTGAATATGATACTTGAAAGTTATCATATGGTCAAACAAAAATGTTGGGTTCAATATACATCAAAAGTACACTTGTTAATGTCATAAATCATTCTTTAATTGAATTAAACTACATATGAATATAAAGGCATGTACACATATGCATGTGCACACACACAAAGACAAATAGACAAATATTTGTACTTATTTTGGTGAAAGGAAAAAATAAATAGTTAAAAAATCAATTTTATTCATTAATTATTGAAATTTTTAGCATTAGATTTACATTGGATACTTTATTATATCTCTATATAATTATTGAACCTTAGTTAATTCCATTCAAAAAACAAGAATAAGAATAAGAGCTTCATTTTAACTCTGAATTAAGTTACCATGTAGAAAACATTTACTGTTTTACAATAAAAGTTATTATTTTTTCACCAAAAAATGTTATTTGAAATAGAAGAGGAGCCAAAACTAAAGGTTTGTGGGCCTTGTTTGGGGTCACTAAACCTCAACAATGGGAATTTTCACAAAGATATTGGAGCCTGGAACTAGATTTCTATTGGAAATCAACTTCCAATTGATGTTCTAACACCATTTGTTTGCAATTCTATTAAAATATATAAAATTTTACAAAAATATTGATTAGAAATTTTAAAAAATTGCAGTCATGAAGTACTGATTTTTTCCTTTTAGAATGACACAAGAAAAAACCACGACATTTTCAAAAAAGAATTAACAACAATTACATTTGATATGAATTGTTTCACTTTTTATTTAAAAATTCATTGTAGTTCTATTTTTTTTTTCCAAAATAAGGTGAAATTTTACAAAAAATAGAAGATTTGTAATTACATCTTTGAAAAATAAATAAATAAAATCACATTCAATAGGTACTTGCAAAATGAAGTTTGGAAAAATAATGACAAGGTTGACCTATAAAGGTTAAAAGTCTCTAGAATTATTTTATCATGGGCTTCAAAATTTATCATTGGTTCACTGAAAACTATCAACTCCCATAATTGAAATGACATTGGATTATGTGTGTAACTTTGAAATTCTCTGATTTTTCATTAGAGCTTCATTCTACCATTTTCTTAATCGTGATGTGGGATGTCCACTAGTTGAAGTAAGCATCTTTGTACATGTTAAAGGATGTGTGAAGCATTGAAAGTTTTTGTTGGTTATTCGTATTGCTTATTAAATAGTAATTGATGTTAGGGTTAGTGGTTAGCTAGCCAACATGTTGTTTTTCTTTTAATTCTTAGTGGGTTTGAGGTGCAAATTGCACTAGGGTGCTTAGTGGTAGACTTGTTGCTAATTTAATATTGAAGAAAGCATTGTTGTGAGGAGTTATAGATTTTCATTTTGATAAAGTGTTGGATCAAAGCAAAATTTTGAATATAAGTATTTGAATGCATGTTTGATCTACCATAATACCAATTCCATATCTAAATCTATTATGAAGAATGACATATGAGGCTTCAAACTACAAAAGTGTTTGCAATCAAAGGCAACCAAGAAGGTTGTATTTAGGAGCTTCAATTATATTGATTTTTTCTAACATGGTTATGAAATTTGGAGGATACTTTCTTATTTTATCCACTATGTGATATCTAAAACTTGGCTACAATGGATATAGGACTTGCAAGTTATGCATAAAATACAATGAGGGTGTAGAGGTTGTGACTTGCCAAAAAGTCAATAATGGGATAATAGCCTACCCAAATTGGATTGTATCTTAGATTGGGTTGAAAATTGACATGTGAATGTTCGACAAGTTGGTATAAATTGTATCAAGGTTTTAAGACATTTGGAGTAACTATCCATCGTTTATGCTAGGTCAAAGCAAACTATGGCTATTTTTAGGTTACCTAGGAAATTATTAGATTGTCAATAATGTAGAAATGTCTATGAATTTGAACAATATCTTAGATGGAGATGAAAATTGATATGTGGGTACTTAACAATTTGATCTACATTGTGACAAAGTTTCATTACATTTATAGTGATTGTCCATGATTTATGCTAGGTCAAAGCTGGTTAAGGCATCTTCATGGTTATCATGAGAATTATAGGATAGGGATTTGGGGAAAAAGGGAATCAGAAAATATGTTTAGGATTATTAAAGGGGGGTAAGGTTACAAAGAGATTATATACAAATCATTTCTATAGCATAGGTCCAGTGCTATTCTAGACTTATTTGTACAACTTTTGTGACAACGAACCCATTCATTACAACCTGAACCTTATATTTGTTAATACATTATATCCATTGGGTGGATCAAAAAACATCTAAAATTAATATTTTCTTCTATTTTCTTATAATTTTCTTTTGCCTTATTTTCTCAAGTTCTCATTGACTCCTTCAAAATCTTTTGAACTTTCTCAATTGAAAAGACACTATGGGCCTTAATTTTAGGCTTGTGATTTTGAAATTCCATTATAATCATTTTTGTATTGCAAAGTGGTATATATATATATATTTTTTTTTTTATTTTTTTTTTTATTTTTTATTTTTATTTTTATTTTTATTTTTTATTTTTTTATTTATTTTTTATTTTTTAGTATAGAAATCTCAAAGGTCATTCCAAAAATCTTCTAAAGCAATTTTGGCCTAAAGCTTGTTACTAGAATAACTAGCCATTGTCTTTGGAAGATTTATTTGAATTATAAAAAATAAAATAAAATCTGCACCTCAATTTTTTAAGTGATCGAATTATAATAAATCTTTACAACTAGTTGTGAATGGATATAAGGAAAATTGCAAGAAAAAAGTTGCTCTAACCATAATTGTTGCATTTGGCTACAATGCAAATTATTTCTTCTATTCTACTTTCAAATTACAAGAAGAAAAACTCAATGCTTAGATGCTTTTGAAGACCCTTTATACTACTTTTCTAAATAAGAGAATTACAAAAGAAAATCATGTTAAGAGAACATGTACTTCAATTCATTGATTTGTAAAATAGAAAACTATTTTGATGTAAAACAAAACTTATAATCCTTTCTCAACAACTCTATGAAAATGGTTAATATCAGAAAAAATCCTATAAAATTGATTTTTTAAAATCCTAAAACATGGCGGTGTTTTGAGGCTCAAAGGTCCTTGAAAGTACTTGTACCAAGAGTATGGTTGAAATCTTCATCTATATTTATTTTCTAACACATCCAACCATGGTCCATGGGATCCTTTAGTTTCCTTGCTCAAGTACATCCTCCCTAAATTTTAGAGTGAAAATTCCCACCCATTGCAAGTCCAATGTGCTTGAACATCAAAAAGTAGTTTGTTTTAGCCCTATCCACAATTTTTTCTTTAAACATTTTTAGAACAAAACATGTATGTCCCATAACTTGTGAGTTTTAGTCAATATATTGGAAACGAGGTTGAAAATATATCTATAAAACTATAATGTGGAATTTGATATTGGATCGAAATGAAAAATAAAAGGTTGATAATTTTTTATGATTTATTAGAAGTAGATAATGGATTGAAGGAAAATCTAAATTGTAAATAGTTTAAAAATGGATAGGAAGCATACTAATCCCAATAAGAATTTTTTTTAATAAAAAATATAAACCTTATGCATCTATTTTTCCTTAAATATTTTGAACATTGTGAAAATTGAATATAAAAACGCCTCAAGTATGTTATTTTGCCAAAAAAATGCTCCAACTACCCACAAAACAAGATGCTCTATAACTTTCACAATGCTCATCCAAGTAGAATGAATAAATCTTTACATAAAGACAAAATTATAATCTATAAGAAATAAAATTAAGAAAAAATTATTTCAAGTTATTGTAATATTTTATTTGAGCTCACTCCTGTGCATTTATTTAAATAATAATTATATTCCTCCAAAGCTTATTTATTTTTCTCTAACAAATTTTTTTCAAAAAGTCATGCCAAAATTTGAAATCATAGCTTGACTTTGATTGAACCTTCAAGTGGACATTTAAAACTTTAGGAGTTAAGGAATGAGTCAAAATAGAATGTATCAAAGAATTTTGAGTAAACCTCAATCCATCTAATAAATTAGAAAAATTACTAAAGTTTTTTAGATAAATTTATTTAGATTTAAACGGAAACTAAAAGAACATATGACTTTTGCAATTATTGGAATGGCATGCAATAGAATCATATTTGTTGAATTTATTGATTAGAAATAATTTTTTAAAATCATATTTAGAAATTCAAAAAAATAAATTTACTAGGGTGAGATCAAATTTGCAAACAAAATTTAAAGTGGACTTTGTAAAATCCTAACACTTAACAAATAGGCTATATACAAGTCAAACTCTAAACCAATTCCAACCTATCAATTACATTATAAACCTTGTATTTTCTAGTTACACTGAATCTCTATAGTAGCCTAGGAATTTATTACTGTGGTAGAAAAGTCACTAGCCCAAACCTAAGAAAGTTAGAATAGTCCAAATAATAGTTTTTATTTATATTTAGTAACTAAAATTTAAAAGCTTGCACTACTCCATTATTGAGCTCCAAAAATGAACAATAAAATTCTTTCGTGGATACAGGAAATTCTTTGACATGTACATTAACATGTACATTTGGATGTGCTTCATCATCTTTGGCTTCTAAAACTCCCCAATCCAATCACGTAGTCCCCAAATCTCCAATCATTCATCATTGATAGCAAGGAGAGCAATGGGTGAGGTGATTATTGGATACAAGGTGGTTGCCTCTTGACTTAGAAACTAGGCTTTAAAATGTATTGTTTGCCCCAAAGAAGCCTATTATACAAATATGTAGCTGTCATGCAAATTCTTTGCAATAGCATACATGATGGATATCACATCACCCATTCTAATGGAGACATCTATGTACATTACCGAAACGATGAAGGCATACATGTGGAAGTGCATTGACAATAGAAATTTTACTTTATTCCTTAATCCCTAAATGTGTCGATGTCCATTTTTTGGACGATGAACAATTTGAAACACTAGTTTCATCCTCCTAACTACTTGGATGAAAGTTATTTTAATTTGTGAAGATACATTATCAAGTTTTGTCCTATCTAAGGGTTGGATTTGGTGTTACTAGAGTTCATATTTTTCTAAAATTACAAATGTGCAAGTATGTCAAGTGGTCAAACTGCATTGACTTTAGTTCTAAATTGGATTAGTCAAAATGAGGTCATAGATTTGAAGAACACAAAAATTTCAAAAAATCACCATGTGAAGAGAACCTCATTTCAAATCCATTCCAACAAATTTTACTCAAAAAATGATAATATTTTGCTTGTAATCAAATTTTGAAGGAATTTTGGAATTTTTCTCTCAAAATTTATAAAAGAATATTGGTGATAGCATTGGTGAATCTAACCATACAGATGGAATCTACAAATCATAATCTACAACTTTCATTTGTATATCAATTCCAAAATATGCTTCCAAATAGCACTTTATAATGATTTATCTCAAATCATCAATTTTGGAGATGAATTTGGACGTTTAGGGGTTAAAGCCTTTTTTGACAACCATTTTTTTAGTCTTCAATGTTTGTGTGAAAATTTCTGCAACCAAAGTCTTTCCAAGATCCTTGATAGAGACTTGAAACCATTGGTTGTTTTTTACTAATAGTGCGGAGAGTAGCAAGGCCTTAGTGCAAAATAGGATGTGAAGACACACACATTATTTGAAGCAATAGTCATGTCTTCATTTCATAGTTTTAGTTGTGCGACATCAAAATTCCATGGCTTCAATAGTATCTATTCACACCTAGTGGCCTATATTCATCAACACAAAAATATTGATTAGATATCAGCTATACCTATTTGACCTAAAGGTCATCATTAGGAATATGCATCTCATTTACTAGACCTTTCAATATTTTACCTATTGTCTTAACTATTGTCTTTCAACATGTTCTTTGACTATTTTAAGTACCCTTTTACAACTAAAATTGATTAGTTGGGAGTTTTTTTATATTATGAATTATATATATTTTTTGAAATATAAATATAGATGGATTTGATTGGAATTTCATTTAGAGTTGTACATATGATATTGAAGCCCATTGTGTACTAGTTTAATGAACTTATTGGCTTCTAAGAGTTCTTGACTCTTTTTCAATCTTTTTATAAATCCAAAGTTCCTTCCATGATGTCATGGTTTATTGCACATGAATTGAATTTAGAATATTATCATTTTTTGAGTCAAATTTGTTGGAATGGATTTGAAATGAGGTTCTCTTCACATGGTGATCTTTTGAAATTTTTTGCTCTTAAAATCTTTGACCTCATTTTGGCAAATCTCATTTTGAACTATAGTCAAATGCAATTTTGGCTTGGTCAACTACTTGACATACTTGCACATTTGTAATTTTAGAAAAATATGTACACTAGTAACACCAAATCCAACCCTTACATAGAACAACAAATTGATAAAGTATCTCCGAAAATTAGGATGACTTTCATCCAAGAAATGATGAGGAGATACAAAATTTTCAATCTATTTGTCATCTACTTTTGGGATGTTGGAACACTCCAAGCTTAAACAATTTGAAAATTCTCAAAAGTGACATATTTTTTCAATTTACTTCATGATATTTGCATACTTATTTATTTACGTGAATTTTTTGGAATTATTCATTTTTTAGAATTATTAAATACTTTTAATTTAATGGTTTGTATCTAATGAGTCTATTAATCAAGAACATCTCGATATGTGAACATATTGTCAACAATTTCTATTATATCAAAGTGGAGTCGACAATGTAAGAAATTTCAAAATATCAAAGTACTGTATTTTGTGATATAAGTGAAAGTATGAAATTGACAATTGGGGTATACTATTGGTAAACTTGCAATGAAAGTAAGATCATCATAAATGCAGAATGGTATAGTTCAAATGCAAAAGCATTGTTTCCAAAGTAAAAGCATTGTTTCCAAAACAGAAATATTGTTTTCAAAGTAAAAGCAATATTTCCAAAGTAAAAGAATTGTTTTCAAATCTAAAAGCATTGTTTTCAAAAGCAAAAGCAATGTTTCCAAAAGTAAAAGTACTACTTCTAAAGTAAAAGCATTATCCTCAAGTATATCATATATAAAGGAAGTAACCGGGAGAAGTAATCTATCTAACATTACATATATGATTTACTCCTTCCTTTTGAGACCTTTCTTTGTTGAGTTTTCTTAAGCATCACATCTCAAAAACTATTGAGTAAAGTGAAGCTCACATTGTTTGATAAATCCCATCAACTACAGAAAAGCATAAATTTTAATTTCCAAAAATGGCATTTCACTTAGAGCATGCGAAATTGATTAACACAACCCCACCACATATGATTGAGAGGGGACTCCGAATCCTGAAAGCTTGGCAAAAGGAGGAGGAGGAGAAGGCGAAGAAGAAGATGCGAATGTTGTGGTTGACGGACGAGAAAATTGCGCACTATTTGGACTGCCTCAACCCGCAAGTTTTGGCCAGCAGGCGGATTCGCCATCCATTTCGGTCGACCTGCACCAATTCCCACCTTCGATATCTCTTCTATCAACATGCCCAGGGCGTCAGTTATTACGACATGGACGCCGTCAATTCCGTTTTCCCGAGAGCGTGGATTGAATTCATCGAGGAATTGTGGCCGGGTAAGGCCTTGGCTGCAAGGGAGCCCTGGCCTTGGGAAATCAAAGCCGCAGCTGCAGCAACGGCTTCACAGGAAGAGAAGAAGAAGAAGAATGCCGGACAAGCTCCAGACGCCGCGTCCTCCTCGTCTTCACAAGTCGAGGAAACGGAGGCCGAGGAGGATCAGTCCACTGAATTCCAAATCCGAGATTCAAGTTTGCCCGCATTGAAGAAAAGAAGGATGCATTAAGGTTGTATACCGGTTAGTAATAAGATAGAGTCTACTCTTGAAGTGGTTTCATTGATTTTTTGGAACTCAATTTGTGGAATTAGCATTACAAATTTTTGAAGTTGAAAGGTAGTGGACACTAGAAGTAACACCTTGCTGAAATGTACACCATTGGTACACTGAAGAAAGCAAAATGTACCTCTGTGTTAGTGGTTGCTTTAATTTAGAGTAGGGTTGCAAGGTTAACTGTTGAAGAGGATCCATCAATGAATTATTGGGCTTCTCAGTGAAGTCGATCCTATGGAAACAACTTGAACTAGCTGCAGTGAAATTTGTTGCAATGACTGTACTGTTTCCCTTTCAATGAAAATTGTCTGTATTTTTCAAATAAATTAAAATAAATTTGGTTGCAAGGTTATATATGTATGGAAATGTAAATTATGTACTGAATTTCCAATGGTGACAAAATTGATTTCAATCTACCAGTACTACTTGCCAGAAATATTATTAAATACTAATTACAACAGCCAGGCTTGGTTGGGTTGTCTCACTGGTTGACCCCTAAACGTCCAGATTCATCTCCAAAATTGACGATTTGAGAAAAATCATTATTAAGTGCTATTTGGAAGCATATTTTGGAATTGATATGCAAATGAAAGTTGTAGATTATGATTTGTAGATTCCATCTGAACGGTTAGATTCACTAATTCTATCACCAATCTTTTTTTTTATAAATTTTGGAAGAAGAAATTCCAAAATTCCTTCAAAATTCAATTACAAGCAAAATATTATCATTTTTTTGAGTATAATTTGTTGGAATGGATTTGAAATGAGGTTCTCTTCACATGGTGATTTTTTGAAATTTTTATGTTCTTCAAATCTATGACCTCATTTTGGCAAAACCAATTTTGAACTAAAGTCAATGCAATTTGACCACTTGACATACTTGCACATTTGTAATTTTAGAAAATATATATATACTCTAGTAACACCAAATCTAACCATTAGATAGGATAACAACTTGATAACCTATCTTCACAGATTAGAATAACGATCATCCAAGTAGTTAGGAGGATGAAACTCTAGTTTCAATCTGTTCATCGTCCCCAAAATGGACGTTGGAGGGCTTAGGGGTTAAGCGGAAAACTACTGCATTACATGCAAAATGTTTGGTGCAGACTTATGATACTCCTAAGTATCTGAAAAATTTGGGAATCAATTTCAATGGTAGATGAGCATTTAGAAACAATGCTACGATTGACAAAATCATTTTCAAACTTCATGAGAATTTTCTTTTAAATTTAAGGACAGATGTTTGTTGCCTTGGACTTCCCAAGAATCAAAGCTTGTAGACATGCATATGAGTTTCAAAAGAATAGTTGTCATAGGGCTTCTATTAAATCATGCTTGACTTAATACACACCCAAGTGAGTCTATAATGACCTCAATACCAACTGCATAATTACTTTCATTGCTAAAAGGAACCAATTTGTATTGATTTGAGGTAAATTATAGTGAAATGATGATAGTGTGTATTTGAGGCATAGAATCTGCCTAGTTTAGAAACATATGATCCTCATATTTGACAATTAGCTCCCTAATGCAAGGAATTTTTTCCTTCATTTGTAATTTCCATATTCAAATACCAACAACACAAAATGGGACTTTTCCTAGATGTTCGGAATGGGAGTTTGGATTAGAATGCCATATTCTACCTTAGATTTTAACAATTTGAATGCAAGTGAACCAAATGAATACAACACACAAATTATGTGCACTCCAAAGCATTGCCAAAGTACTTTGTACTTGAAGCTTTGTTTTTGTGGTCTTTGAATCAAAGGGGCTTTATGATAGTCCATGTTTAAAAAAATATGAAGATGAGTTGTTAAATTGTTACTTTACTATATCTCTAATGTCTATGAAACTTTGATCACATCCAAATTTTTGTGTGGATTGTTGAAATTGATCAATACAATTATTTTCAATAACTAAGTAAGGTGTTGTATGATTATTTTTCACTATTGATGGTGCTTTAATTTTGAAATATTGGACCTTTGACCTAGGAGTTGCAAGACAAATTCCTTCACTTGGGGTGATTCTAATTAACAACTTGACTATGAATGAGTTTTAATCTTTTAAATTTTTTAAAGACAAAGTCTTATGCCTACTTAACATCACTAAAAATTAAGATTTTTTGGTGAAAAACAGAATTTCTTGAGAATTTTTGATGAAAAAGAAAAGAGATATCATATTTAGTAGAAAATTATCTTAAAAAAATCTGGAAGTTTCACCATTGATGATTACTATAGTGAAGAACATCATAGTGCAAACAATAGTTATATGTCATTGTATAAACAAAAATCAATAGAATTGCAATAAAATATTTAATTTTAGGATTTTTTCAAAAATTCAAATGGGAGTACAAAATAAAGTACATGACCTTTATGTCATCCGTTGGGCTCAAATTCAAAAAATATCATATTGTAGAGAAATTTTAGATTTAGAGCAAGTAGCAACAAATTCTCAAAATACATCAGAATAATGTATTTTATGATTGCATCTTCTTGTTATAAATGTTATAAATACCTCAATTACTTAGTTTTTGACAGCATTAAAAACAACTTCCATTCAAGTGACTCACATAATTAGAATTGGATGAAAAATAATTTACATTCATCTTCTACATTGTTCCTAAGTCATCCAAATGGTGTAAACCGTAAACTCACATTATTCCCTTTAGTCCCAAGGCCATTTTTTGGGTTAAAAAACACTTAAAATTGACACTTTCAATGGATAAAAATTAATCATTTTTCTTCATATCCAACCCCAAGATCCAACACTAGACTAGTAAGAGAATGTTGAGAAGAAATTTCAAAAACTTTTACCATATCATTCATAGGATATAAGTGTTTGAAGTGAGGCTTTTTTTTTGTTACTAGCCTCTAATTAGGAATAAGGCTTTGAATCCTCTTAACTTAAAAATTTTATACTACAAATTGTGAATTAATTTTTTTTTTATGTTGAAAACTTGAGTTAAGAGCTTGAGAAGAAAAATTCACCTCCTTTATAATTGTCATTTTAAAAAAATTGTGAAGTTGAAGCAAGTACAAGATAGAAGGAAAAACTAAATTGTTGCTAGTTCTAGGATAGGATTGAAATGCACTAATTCCAATGGTGAAATTGGTCTAGAAAGCAAACTAAACCATTTGTGACTAATTTATCTAAATGATCAAAATGGACTTAAAAAATGGATTCAATACATTCTTTTCTCAAGAATTTGCAAAGATTGCCCACAAAACAAGAAACATCATAACTTTCACATTACTTATCCAAATGGAATGAATCAAATTTTTTTCAATAGACAAAAATTTAATCTATCAGGAATAAAAAAATCATTTCTACTTCTTGTATTACTTTGTTGCCTGCCCTTACCTATTTGGGATTTACTATGGTATAATAGTGCTCTTGGGCTCCAATTGAAATAAAAATTAAATTCCTAGAGAGCTAATCAATTGTCCTATCTTGAAAAAAAAATTGAAAAGTCTTGCCAAAAATTGAGATCATAGGTACCTACCTAAACCTTCAAGTGTCCTCCCAAATGACTATGGGGAACTTTAGGATTTGAGAGATCGTAAAAAGTGGATAAATACCACGTGCAAGGAATAATTATTTATAGATGCTGGATTTTTTTAGTCACTAAGATTTTTCTAGTTGCTAAGCATTTTTACAATACCCTATATGCATGAGGGTCAAGTTCGACATAGATTATGTCATTTTTGTTAAATAGTGCTACATGTCATCTTGCAATTGGTGTGGACCCTTGAAAATATGATGTAGAATTCCAATTTGCCACATCTTTATTGAATCAAACCCTCATATACAATATTCCATCAAAATTTCATAGTTAAAATACATGTACAATACCATGCAAGCACATCCTTTTACTACTCAAAAAAGGCTATACTAAATAGTAAAATTAGGTTGCCCCACACTATAGAAATATTTGCTATTACTCTACAAAACTGCACTACTTTTAAATTAGATATTGTTGTTATTGGGACTTATGAACCTTCATGTATACAAATGGAAGTATATGTAGAAATTTTTGTTGACTTTGATGACTCATAAAGTACTTTTCTCAGGGTAAGTCAATCTAATTGTTAAGGCAACCTAATTTCACTATTTAGTGTACTTAAGGTCAACCAAAGTGATGCAATCATGAAAGGATTTTTGGGGCCTTCGAGAGACTGCTAGTTCCTAGACTATGGGAACTCTTAAAACTCTTCCACATAAGCAATTTGACGCGTTCAAGAGACTACCATACCACACGAGATAATAATATTTCATTAATTATTATTATTTAATTATTTTTTTAATTATTTTTAATTCTAGCCAATAATGGTTGGTTCACAACATGGAAAACTCACCTGAAATAATCTCTTAATTAATGCCCTCAAATCTCCTCTAATGTGACTAATTTCTCCAATATAGCATTGCGATATAGGCTTTCATCATTTCTAAGCTCAATTTACCCTATTTATCCCTTGAGGACCTAGATTTCCAAAATTGTAGAAATGTATTACAAACTACAACTTAGAAGCATAATTTTATGATGGCTTTGGAAAAAAAAGTTGTAGAATATGATTCATACTTGATATTCATATGGTTAAATCAATTGTTGTACTAACCAATACTTTTCAATAAAATTTGAAACCCTAGATAGATGTTTTTTCTAAAATTGGCTATAGATGGAATATTTGTAATTTTCACAAGATTTTTTTTCTTTGAGTTGAAAATGTTAAGTTCTAGTTATGATGGATTTTAGCCTTGAAGAAACATCAACTTATGACCAAGGTAGACATTAAAAAATTATCTAATTTTTGGAACCAATAGGTGCATTCTTCGTTGCTCTTGTGATTTGGAAGGACATTCACCATACACTTACAAGCCATGGCATCATTATATGGTTAAAGATTTGTATTTCACATATTTTTTGTTTTTGTTTTGGGTCATTTTTTGAACTAGAAAAGTAAATTTATTAGGTTAGATGTACTCTCACCCCTTGAATTCTAGAAGATATGTGAAGGAAAGTTGTGAAAATTTGTATTGTATTAATGTAAGTTAACTATCACAAAAATCTACAAATATTTAGACATATGAAAAATTAAAGGTTATGTGTACTTGAGACATGTTTGTATTCATCCCTTGTTCAAAATTTGAATGTCCGGTTCTTTGGGAGGTGAATTGAATTCAAGTTTTGATATAATATTTTTGTCTTAGTTTTCTCTATGAATGTGAAAAATCTCTATAAGTTTTGTGATGAACTATAATTTTTAATATATTAATAAAAATAATTGGCAAATATAAATTGGAAGATATAACAAAAAAATGCAATTCGGTTAAATATTTTCCAAGAAGAAAAATATAGCCATGAAAAATAGCTTGAATCTTTTCAAGTGATCTTTGTCTTTCTAACCCCTTAACCCTTTAAAAACCAAATCTCCAAATTTGTAAATTTATATTATAAAATTAAACTTATAATAATAACTTAATCATGACCTTCAAACAATAGTTGTAAATATGATTTACAAACTATATCCATTCAATTAGATCAACTAGGATAAATTTTTAACTTAGAATAGTAATTCAATGATAACTATCAAACAACAATTGTAATCTATAATTTATAGATCATATCCATATGGTTAGATCAACTAGTACACAAACCAATATTTTAATTGCAATAAAATTTCAAGCCAAAAATTGAAAATTCCTTTTAAAACCTGTTGTATTTTGAATATATGTGATTTTCATAAATAAAAAATTCCCTTCATGTTCAAAATGTTAAATTATAATCATAGTGGTTTTTGAAGATTTTTGTAATATTTTTTTTATTCAAGTCATTTTTGAAGTGTCATTTTTTGAATTGAAATATTATTCCTTGGAGGTCAAGCCTACTAATACCCTAATAATTATAGGATATTCACAGAGCAAAGTCTTCATAATTAATATTGTATGAATGTTAAAAAACTAACACAACAATCTTCATAGAAATTGATGGATGAAAAAATACATTTTTGTGCACTTGGGATGCACAAGTGCACAATTTGCATTCATCTATTGTTGAAGATTTGAACATCTAGTCCTTAGGGGATTAAAAATCCTTAGAGATTATTTTCAAATCATAGCACCATTATCATCTACATTTAGCCATTGTATTCTTGATTGATAAATTTTTGATAATTTTGATATGAGCACAAATATTTATTCTACAAATTTAGATTTTAAAATGCATTTCGGTATAAAAATAGAATTATATTAAATTTTTTTCTTAAAGTGTAATGTACACATAAATGATACTAATTATATTATGTATGAGAATAATTTGGGATTTTTGTAAACTATGAAGATTAGAATGACAACAATATTTGATAATTTAAACTTAAAAACACATTTTTAATAAGAAAATAAGAACAACATAAATACAATTACAGTGTTACTTGGAATCTAGTTTGAAGTTTGAACTAGTTGCACTATCTATGGAATATTTATTCTTGGGATGATCTCTCATTGGTTAGATCTCTCTCCTACAATAATTGACAATGAACATTCTTAAAACTGTTGGAGTTTTTTTGATCAAAATCCTGATTTTTTTAGTTATGGAAAGATAACTTAGTTGACTACATGAAAAAAATTATTAAATTAAAGAAAAAATGATTATATGGGATCCAAGCATCCCCTAAAGTTGGATGGTGGCCAAAAAATGGTTGTGTGGGTCTTATGGGGTTAAAACAATTCTTTCAAGCAATTCCTCATGACTCTTTTCTAAAAACAACTAGAGTAAACTTGCCATTTAACGCACACATCCAAAAAACACACAACAATTGTAATATTGCCCTTTACCATACATGAGCCGCATGATGCAACTACCAATTCAATTGCCATGGGAACAAAATTTTGTGTCACTGCCGTATGATTGTACACTATGCGGTAAAGGGTTGCAAGGAATTTTTCACTAGATTTTAGCTTCATTGCCTCTATATTGGAATAAAATTTGTAGGAAAAAATCTTTTTTGCATTTTTTTTGAAGGTGAATCTTAACATGATATTTTATGATCATATCAAATTTCAAAACATGCACGTCTTTGTATTTATGTGGAGAAGGATTTGAATTTTGTCAATGTGATGATTGGCAAGTTTATTATACCATAACATGTGGTTATGGTTGGTAGTAAATATTTCCCAAATCATAGGCTGAAATACTAAGGATATAATATTTTGAAAAAAAATAAATCTTGTAAAAGAAAAAAACAGTCTTCCTATTTTTGAGCATCCATCAAAGTACATTTGTTAGCCTTAATTCATTATTTAGCAAGGAATATCATAGTTGTCCATCATGTACAACAATGCTACTCATTTCTTTTTCTCAATATGTGAATCACCTCACTAAGGTTGCTTACCTACACATAATCAATTTAGGGCATCTTTGATACACTCCAAATTTGCCCCACCAAATACAACTCTAATTTTTCACTACTTTGTAATTAGAACTTGAAATTTATATCATTGGAAGTGCATGTAAAAATATTTGGAAGAGGTTCAACGAAAAGCCGATCTAGACATTGGAGAAAGAAAATAAACAACTTCAAATGTCCACCAAAAGACAAAAATCACGATAAATCATGGTTACCAAAACACATTTCACTCCAAATTTGTGTGTTTCATTGGAAGGTCATCTCTCGCAATAGATAAGGTGGGCACCACCAAATGCACCACTGATCATGAATTGCCATCTTCATTTTTTTATAAAATTAAGGCCATATTTGTAAAAATGACACAATATGTAGTCTTATATTATCTTTGATCCTACATTAAGATAATAATAAATGTTCAATATTGAAAAAAAATTGATAAATTGAGTTTGTAACAAATTAATACATTTACAAACCTTTAATTCTTCCAAGGTTGATTTGTTCACAAATCTTTGATTCATTAGAATGGAGGTCTCCAATAGCGAAGCTAAAGTCTCGAAATGTGCATTTTTGTCTCAATTTAATGAGTATGGCCTTTAATCTTCGAAACCAATTATGTACCTATGTGGAAGAATCAAACAGTTTTTTTAATTAAAACCAAACTTTGTTCCTTCATAACTTTTGCATACAGTATTCAATTGTCACGTTCTTTGGTGCATTGAAACCTCCTTTCACCTGCCATCCGTAAAATATGAAAATTTGACCAGTCTAGTCTAATATAGTAATAGTAACTAGGCACAGAAGCAAAAAGCGGCGATTGGGGGGTACCCACCTTATAACATTTAACACCAACTGTTTTGTGACAGTCACTGGAAATGTCACAGACTACTGTACTTTACTGTCAGTGTTCTGGACTGCCCCCCCTTCCCTGCAGAACTGAAGTGCTCCAAATCCAAAGCATGTGGAACTTTGCAAACCTCACTGACAGTGGAAATTTCAACGCTTTGCAAACCTCTCAAATTTATTTATTTATTTATTTTTTGAACCTCTCAAAATTTTGAACTCTGGTGCCGTCCACATGTGGAGGAAAGCAAGCAAGTACTCTTACATTCAACTGCTGGAGGGTGCCAGATAGACTTTTTCTGGGGTGCCAATTCTGCTATTGGTCAGGATGATAGTTTTCTAATGATTTGAAAAAGTAATACTAGGCGCCTGCCTGGAGACAATTCAGTTTTATTCAGTTTTGGGTACAACACAGGATGTATCTTATAACTCCCAAAAGGTTGTGGCTGCTGGCAGGTATTGTATTTAACTCCTCTTTTGCAATGGAATTCCGTTTCATTTCTTTAAAAAAAAACCTAAAAAAAACCTCCCAAAAGGTTGCTTTGGTGGGTGCAGTTGCGGCCTTTGGAAGAAGCATAGGCTTATTGTAAGGTAACAACATCTAAATGTGACCTGTTTGCAAAACTGTCCCATCTAGATTTTTGACTAAAACATATGAACTGCATGCATGTACATTAATATCTTCCTAGGGGTGATTTGAGCTACATTCAATTGTTTCCAATACTTTGAAAATTTAGAGTTTATTCATATGGAATCCAAAAAATGCATCCTAAGAAAATGTAGAATCCTGGCTTTCAACTACCAATATGACCCACCAAACTTCTACTATGTTTGAACCCTTATTTGGATGCATTTAGACTTGTTGTTACCTTAAGTTAATATGAGCTTTAGCCACTATGTATTTTTTTTTTAAATCTCTAGTAGGAGGGATGAAGCGAGGGGTCAAACAAGCAAGTAACAAGATTCATTTTTTTTTTCTAGTCAAGTACATTAGAATGGGCAAAGGTGGGGATTGCTTGGTATGTGCATTGCTAAGATAGAGAGGACAAAGGCTTGAATTTACTTGATCCTAGGGAGGTATTAATCATTCTCATGGTGAAGTGGAATATATCCTCATGTGAGCCATGCATTTCTAACTTTAAAACTATGATCAAACATCAATTAAGGTAGAAGGTAAAAATGGTCTCTGAAGCATCTCATATCATTGCTTGATATACACACAATTTTTAGTAGGTCACTAATTAACTTTGCTTGGCAATTTAATTAGTGTGGGCAAATTTTAAATGAATTTGTGTTTATCTTGAAGTGAAATCCAAATTGTGTAAGATAGGTCCTTCAATCTACCCTAAATAACCCCTCTTTTCACTCTTATTTCTCATAACAAAAGGGGATAAGAGGAATTTTGTTAAAATGGTGCCATTTTGCAACTTTGGCACTTTTATGGTTTAGACCATGCAGTCTGAAAATGGAGTCTGGGATGACACCATTTAAATATTTTCTAGTGTGCAGAAATAGAGTTAAGAAGTTTTCTATAATTTTCCAGAATTTTTTTCACAAAACATAATTCCTACGAAATTTTTGAGTGGAAGATTCTGTTCCTCCCACTCCGGTCATGTAGACCTTCATGTTTCCCACAAGGATTGGTTGCAAAATCCACCCAAGAATTGAGAGTGTTGTAAAACAATCACAATGTGCCACAACTGCACAGTGAATTGTGCTGTAATTAATCACTGTCATCTCCTCCTGCACGGAAAGAGAGCAATCTATATTGCCAAAAGGCGGTGGTGATCAGGAATGGGTTGCCTCCCTTACTGAGCAAACATCAAGCAACCTCTCAAGGATACCGAAGCTAGATTTTACAATGTACTCACGGGAATCTTCTCTAAAAACAGTAGTGGTGTGGTGTCGATCACGATTAGACAACCTCACTCCAGTTAGCTACTACGGAGTAATTAACAGTATTAGACGGTTGCCATAATTAATAGCCCACGGTCGACAATTCTATTTGGCCGGCTGTATGACGCTTGAATTTCCACTGGCAACAATAGTCTACATTGTCCAAGATCATTCACGAATGCTCGTCCTGTCAAACTTCTATCAGAAGCATATTTCCAGGATAGTGAATCTTGCAAGTGAGGGTAATTAATTCGCACAAAACGAGATCAGAAGAAATGCCCAATTTCGCTCGTCTACGAAAGAATTCGTGACTTGTAGTGGGATCCGGCCGGTTCGGCTTCACTTGCCTAATCTGGAAGGATTCATGGACTACTCTACGAAAGTTGGGCATCGCATTCTCGCATCTTCAATGAGCGCCATGCACTGCCATAGTTCGCGGTAACGAAATGGCACAATTTCCGATCCTCTCGAGTTCCTTTCAGTTTCATTGGCCGTAGATTTGGGCCCTTGGTGGTGTCCATAAAGAGGTGGGTCTTTTATGGAGAATGTGGCATCAGGCCTTGGTAGAGTCAACACATGGCGCTCGAGGAAAAATCTTGACAACCATTAATACGACGTGTTGGCTGTGTGAATTAGGAGAAGGCAAAACGATTGACCATGGATTTAATTTGGACTTATTGCCATTTACTGCGCATGCCTATATATTATCCAATGCAATTCGTTACTCTGCTCAATCTTCTCAACGGCAAAAATCAATTTACTATTTCCAATTGGAGGTACTAGGCTTTGCTAGGTGATTCCTTGTCGCATACCAATCGACTCTCGGAACGGGTCTAGATGTTGTTGTCAAGTGTTGTGACTTGGAACCTCTTGATCGCACGAAACCCTGTAATCTTTCAACGTGAACGATGGAACTAGCTACAAGGGCGTTGCGCAGCTAATCTAACGTACAAGGATTACTTGATTATATATGGTAGAGTTTTCTAGAGCAAGTACTGTAAAAGGATTGTCAGAAAGCCCACTGCGGCCTCGAAATTCATTGCGACGTTCGATTAATTCTATCTGGGTCAGCTTCCTCGGGTTTGTGAGGACAATAATTTGAGCGTTACAGTACATGGCACCGAGTCACAACTCCATTGCTGGGGTGGGGTAGGTTGGGTTGTTCCTTCCCGGGATGTTACGTACTGACCCGGTTCACTTCGGTGGTCGTAGTTACGTGGTATTAGTGTTTCTTCCTGCAAATGCGATGGAGCTCGCTCCGTTGGTTCCAGAAAGAAGACTTTAAGCGATTTTGGGACCGATCATGAGTAGTACGAGGCAATGCAAATTTTTCCCATGTAGAAAGTTAGGAAATATCGGGATTGCACATTTTTTGTACTTTCATTCCCAAAATTGAAATTATTAAAAAATTTGAGAGCCAAAAAGTGCTCTGAATTTATAGCCAATATCTAGACTCTTCCAATTCCAATCATTCCAAAACTACTTTCCTGCTTACTAACTTACTTCCTACTTTCTTGCTCACTACTTTGGGACATGTGTCATGACCTTATTAGTCCCAACCTTGAAAAGGGGAAAAAACACATATTCCAAACTTTGGTTGAGCCATGGTTGGAAATAATTGCACCCTATAGGTTGGGCATAGATCCCTAGTTGGGAATAGGTGGTCCTATCTTAATTGTTTTGTGTTGAACTCAAATTAAAATATGGTATTCATCAAAATTATTGAGAGAAGTCCTACAAACCTTGTTGAAGCATACTCTACATGAAGGTTAGATTCGACATATATTAAGTCATTTTAAAAAAAAAATGTCAAATGTCATCTTGTGAATGGTGTGAGGTGACATGGACCTTTAAGAATCCATGTGGAAATTCCATTTGGGCATCTAAGTGCCAAATTAGACCTTCACATACAATAATGTCTTTGTAGGCCTTGTGGTAACTAATTTGATGCAAAAGTCTTTTAACGAAAGCAATATAATAATGAATATTAATAAATTGGTAAGCCTTGAACAGAACAAAGTGTACATAATATACATAATGGTCTAAGTACTAATAGTGTCCAAATAAGTGTTTGATTATGGTTCATATGTTAGACAACTTCAATTATTTTGTTAGTTATTTCTCATAATTGATAGTAGAGTGTTATGTATCTCAGAAAATGTTTTGGGATTCTACATGAATAAGCTATGTATTTCCAAAACACTTAGTGAATAATGATAGATTTTAACTTATCACTTCTTTCCTGTGTCACAAAATCTTAGAAAAAATGAAATGAAAAAGTTATAGATTCATTTATTATTTGTAGATAATCGATTCATTACAACTCTATCTTTCGAGCACATTCACTTTTCCTTCTAGTCATCAAATAACTCACTATTGTCACTAGTATTGAATAATCAAAACCTTCCCCTAAATCCCATGGCTAATCCCATGTGAATGACCAAATCCATTTGCTATACACATTCAAAACCTACACAAATAGTGTCACTAATAGAATGAATGAGTATAGTCATCAATTAACCAATGCATTTATAATTCCACTCAAATATATAACGATTCTTTGACACAAATTTGATACATTAAGCAAGCTCAAGATTTAATAAACTAATTGAGAGGTAATGAAGCAATTTAAAATGTACAATTTGATGCTACTTTTGAGTGAATCAAATACTGTTCAAATTTTATAGTGTATGCCTTCATAATTCTTCTTCTTTGTAAAACTTTTGCAAACTCATAGGTAAGAACATCTCCACCATGACCTTGTAAGATGGCCAATCACATTACCAATGCAATAAATGGTAGCAGTGGTAATGGAAGAATTGTAAGAAATACCCAAACCATTCTTTGTCATGAATTGAATGCCAAATTGATTTTCAAGCACAACAATTATGGAAGTACTAATCCAATGTAGGTGAAATTCCTAAAGTAACAATGAACAAGATAGCCGGGTTTTGGTTCTCTAAGAATGAATTTGATGAAGAATATTGAATTTCATTTTCCATGTTATACATTTGATTCTCAAGAGATGTATGAGTAGTGAGTAATAGTAGTGCAAAACCCATACTTTGAAATTGGAAACTAAATTTTTTAGGGAAGGTGCTCCATGTAGTCTTCAAGAGATTAAATAAAATAGAATTTTATGGCCTTGACATTTCATGTCCTTGTCCTTGTGATCATTTAATGCAGATTTGATTTCCATTAAAGAATGACTTTTTGTAAGTTTCATAGGAGCTAATTTAACTTTTGGGCTTTAGTGTATGCCACGTTGCTTGCCAAACAACCTTTGCAACCACAATGATAGCAATTGTAGCTCATTTAGGAAAAAAAATAATCCCTTGTTGTTTGTGATTTTATTCTAGGAATACATTAACCAACCCAATGGGGTGTCTCTAGCTACCTTGATTCCATGGGCTTTCTACCTAGTAGAAATCAAAATTTATTCTACACTCAATTTCTCTTTGGACTAGGCCTTTCCTCATTAGATGTTTTTCAACAATGCTAAAGGGTTGTTTCAAGCTGTTTCCCCATGTTGGCAATGAGCTAGTTCAAGTCAGATTTTTAAAATATTAAATTATTATTATTATTATTTTCAAAAAATATTTTTAGTATAATCTAGTGTGGACGAAATTTGGCCACGTCAACCAACTGATGTGGTTGAGTTCCCACAATCCTAGAAATTGGGGGAACTTGCGGGAACTCATGGCCCTTTATAGTAGGTGGATTTCATCTAATGTATTGGCCCATTTGTTGCAACTTATATTTGTGCACCTCACCTTGCAACTATTTGAAGTTGAAGGTCATTTTTCACATTCGTTATTGGAGACAAAACTAAACCACAGTGATGGAATCCCACCATTGCAAGGTAGTCCATTGGTTGATCTTGTCACACATTGTGTAGGTCTTCAAAGTACCATGTATTGGGCCAAATAATTTGGCAGACAATACAAGATGCTTTTTTCGGTTGATCACTTCAAAACTTCAGACCTAATTCATAATACATCATACATATATGATTCCACTTCCTATTACTTTGTATACTATTCCCCCATGTTTCATCTTCTTTTTGAAAATCCTCAATCTTCCAAGGGGACACACCAAAATTAAGATGCCACCATAAGGTAGTAAACTTTAAGCCTATAAAGACAAGGAAGTACTAAACCAAGAATGATTCAAGTATTGGACCAAGAGGTGCATTCTTCCTGTTTCTTTGGTGATCTTCAAAGTAATCCATTCACCACTTTTGGCCTTAGTGTCCTTGTAGGATCAAGGCAAGAACATTCAAAAGTACCCAATGCCTCAAAGGACTACTTGATCAAATGCTCTCATTACCTACATCTTCTAAATCAATATTTACTTGTTGAAGAAATTATTTTAGAACGTCTACAAAAAAATATTTGATCCTTCTTAACTTTTGTATCCAATATCCAAACGATGCATTCTATAGTGCATTGCAATTCTCTTTTCATTTTCCAATTAGAATATCTTAAAATTTGTCCACTCTAATATGCGCCCAGTAGAAACATAACCGGTTATAGGTGTTCTTACATTAATTGGAATTTTTCAGAATTCTAGCAGCTCCTCCACCTGACCCTTGCCAGTGTTACTTACTGAGCTTTTCACTGGCGAACTCCTTTCACTTCCCTGTGTAAACGCAACCCAGCAAATCTCGTCGGTCCCGCCAGAAGCAAAGACTGCCTTTGCTGCCCCTCCCTGCACATTGGCTGCCCCTGGCAACACCTTCCATTCTGGCACGCACGCGCCGTCGCAGTCGACGCCAGAAGCACAATCCCCCGCCATCACCATCGCCATTGCTACGCTCGGCTAGGCTTTCAGTTTCATTGACCATCCACGCCTGTTCTGGGGTTGCCGCTACCCTTCTCGACGTGACCCACAAGAGGAAAGAGACCCGAGGGCGGCAGCTGACGGGATTCACTTCTCGCCATTTGGTGCACCGTGGACGCTGTTCCTCCGTCTCTGTTGAACCCAGAACCAGGAACAGATTTCGCTCGATCCTCGAAAGCTCTCCGGTAAGTCGAGTTCGCAAATGACGCCATCACTGTGTTTTTTAAAAGCGTTTTCTGCATTGTTTAGGTCTTGTTGGTTTGGTTGGGAGCGAAGAGTGAGGAGTGGCAACGCAGATTAGGAACACTCAGTCTCCGGGGCAGCAGTGGCATTGATATGGCCGTTGCGCAATGGCTTCCAGCAGGATGGATGAGTCGGGAGCTTCGAGAATGGGGCGTGGGTTTTGATGCATGAGTCGGTGGCGTAGAACCAGGGAAAGGGGAGGCGCTGGCTGAACCTCGTACGTGAGGAAGGGAATGAGCTCGCCTTTGAAAACTGAGTGGGACGGAACAGAGAGACCTGCTGCCAGGGGAGAGTAGCATGCTGCCTGCGGAGGTCGTCGCCATGGCCATCTCCAAGAGTGGCTGGGGGGTTTGTAGACACGGGTGATGGAGCGCAGCTTGGGGCTTCGACGGCATAGCGTATTCGGGGTGATCCGGCAGAGGACAGAGCGAGAGAGAGAGGGGCTTGCTATTTCAAGGTTGCGTGTTGGCAGTCTGGGTTTCCAGGGTAGCATGCAGAAGAATGGGTGCGGGGGTGTGGGCATTGGAGGTTTGGTGCATGTGTGCTGTGGGCGTGTATTGTTGCTGAAGACGAAACGGCTTCCTGCCTCATGATGCGGGCGACAGTAAGTTCTGGAGTCGGTCCTGAGCGACAGCCGACTCTCGGGTTGAGATTAGGGTTTCGAGTGGAGCTGGCCAGGCAGGGTGGGTATTCTTGGTCTGTGAGGTCCGACTGATTGCGAAAGCGGGAAGCTGAAACGAGGGACCAGGAAGTGAGCCAATGTGAGCGACTCGTGAGTTGGAATTGGTTTGGAAGCTTGTGAGCGAGGCGGAGAGGAGTCCGCCATGGCGCAGGTTTCGGATTTGGAGCTGTCCGCTTACGAAAAGAGCCCCGTGCACGCGGCCGTGGCGCTTCGTGACCACGAGAGCCTGCAGCGCATTTTATCTCGTCTGCCGCGTCCTGCGAAGGCCGGCGAGGTTTTGACGGAGTCGGAGTCGATCTTGGCGGAGGATCGCGCGGACGAGATCTCGAAGGTGATCGACCGCCGTGACGTTCCTGGTCGCGAGACGGCTTTGCACTTGGCTGTGCGTCTGGGCGACGGGGAGGCGGTGGAGCTTTTGATGCGAGCGGGCGCGGACTGGAGCCTCCAGAACGAGCAAGGTTGGAGCGCGCTGCAGGAGGCTGTGTGCGCGCGCGAGGAGGGCATCGCCGCGATCATCACGCGTCACTACCAGCCGATGGCTTGGGCGAAGTGGTGCCGTCGTCTTCCTCGTCTTTCTGCGACGATGCACCGCATGCGCGACTTCTACATGGAGATTTCTTTCCACTTCGAGAGTTCTGTGATTCCTTTCATCGGTCGCATCGCTCCGTCGGACACTTACCGCATTTGGAAGCGCGGTTCTAATTTGCGCGCGGACATGACTTTGGCTGGTTTTGACGGTTTCCGCATCCACCGTTCCGACCAGAGTTTTTTGTTTTTGGGCGACGGGAGCGAGGACGGTACGCTTTCTGCTGGCACTTTGTGCGTTTTGACTCACAAGGACAAGGAGGTGGCTAACGCGTTGGAGGGCGCTGGCGCGCAGCCTTCTGAGTCTGAGATCGCGCAGGAGGTGGCGGCGATGTCCCGGACGAACATGTACAGGCCAGGTGCGCGTGAGGCATTTTTTTTCTCTTTCCTTCTTTCCTCGTGAGGCTAGTAGCCCTTGTTTTATGTTGAATTCATAATTCCGGTCTCGCATTTGGAGTGACTTTGTGATCGTGAGCTGAATCTGTAAGATGGGCCAGTAGTTAAGTGTCATTTGTGTCCGTTGTACATGTTTGGAGTGTGCCTGTTGATGTCGAAGCATTGTAATGATGAGTGTAAACTGGTTGTTGTGTATGAGGAGTGCTGAGTTTTGTGTTTGTGTGACCGCAGGTCTTGATGTGACGGAGGCCGAGCTGATTGCTCAAACCTCTTGGAGGCGTCAAGAGAAGACAGAAATGGTGGGCGCATGGAAGGCCAAAGTGTATGACATGCACCACGTTCAGGTCAGTTATTGTAGACTGCCTTGGACTTCGCACCCTTGCCTGAATTGGGTGATCAGAATTGTAGTTGTGAGTGATGATTTTGGAAGCTCTTACAGTTATCATCTCTGGCCTTTCACACCTTTCACTTGGAAATGGGGCGCGAAGCATGTATATCTTGTAATTCAGTGATGAATTTGTGAGTTTTGTCGAGAAACGAAGGGAAATTCCCGTTCACTGGATAACCAGCACTCTCCATTGTCAGTTGCCTTCGGCCTGAGGTTAGGTTTCAGGGTTTCTGAATCGTTTTGTAAATCTAGTGGCCATGAATGACCTGACTGGGGTAATCTTTTGCCGGGAGTGAGTTCTTGTACGTTATCCAATGAATGAATTTGAATACTTTTCTGTGCAGGTGAGTGTGAGGTCTAGGAGAGTGCCAGGAGCTCTGACCGATGAGGAGTTGTTTGCTGCGGAGAGCGACAGAGTGGACACAGAGCCAGACGAGGATTATAGCAACTTGCTCACAACGGAAGAGAAGGAACAACTGGACAACGTCCTCAAGGCCGAGCATTTAGATGCAGAGGAGCACACGTGCAGTGCAGGAAGACCGGATCATCATGAATCGCAGAATGGGAACATAGAAGATTTGATGAACGACCTCTACTTGGATGATGGATTGGATCCGGACGATGACTCCTACTCTCATCTCAGACGATCCCCACAGGACAATGGGAACACTGAGCTTCCTGGCTCTTCTTCAAAGGAGGAGAAGAAGAGTCGGTGGTACGCTTGGGGCAAGAAGAGCGGGAAGCGTGATGGGGCTTCCAAGAAGCTGGAGTCGTCCTCCTGGTCAGTGGTGAAGACGAGTGATGTGCTGAGTGACAAGGGATCTGATTCCGGGAACTCAAGTTCGGCCGAGACCACAAGGAAAGCGAACCAGACGGAAGCGAATGGATTGCCTCCAGTAGACTCCCAAATAAAGTTCGTGAGGCACCGGAAGTCAGTGGACGGGCGAAGGTCCGTCGACAGTCAGCTGGCTGCTTACGAACCCCGAGCGATGGTAGATCGGCGACCGTCAAACGTGGACGACCTGCTGTCTGCGAATGCCAAAGGGAAGGCGAAGGAGATGAAGAGCGGGAGGAATAGCACAAGCGCCAGAGAGCTCTTGAAAAGCAAGTCGTCGTCCCGGCGTGGCGGTGGTGCTCCCGCGAAGCCAGCCGAAGGCACATCCGAGAGCGAGTACAAGAAGGGTTTGAGGCCCATCTTGTGGCTGACTCCCGACTTCCCGTTGAAAACAGAAGAGTTGTTGCCGCTCCTTGACATTTTGGCGAACAAGGTGAAGGCCGTTCGGCGTCTGCGGGAGTTGCTGACCACGAAGTTGCCTGCAGGCACCTTCCCTGTGAAGGTATGTTTTGGCTGGATCCTCAGTTGTTCTACTTCTCACATGCTGCCTACCAGTTGTTGCACTGGATGAGTTGGTGTCGGATCCTGTGTGACTTTGGTAGTGTGATGGTATGCAGGTTGCGATCCCCGTGGTACCCACCATCCGAGTGGTGGTGACGTTCACGAAGTTCGAGGAGCTGAAGCCGATTGAAGAGTTTTCGACGCCGTTGTCGAGCCCTCGTCACTTCCAGGATGCGAAGTCCGAGCCTGAGTCTGCCGCAGCTGCCGCCCCTGCATCGCAAGTATCTTGGCTGTCTTGGATGCGAGGTGGCAGTGTATCCGGCGGTGGCAAGGGCGGTGCGGCAGTGAGCAGCTTCGAGGAGGATCATGCGGAGGACGATGTGGATCCGTTCCTGATCCCCGCCAGCTATCGTTGGGTTGACATGGAGGAGAAGAAGCGTCGGATGCGAGAGAAGCGGGGCAAGAGCAAGAGCAAGGCGGCCAAGAAGCCGCCGCTGCCTCGGCCGCCGTCCTCACACGACGTGATGACAAGCACCAGTGCCTTGTAGTTCCAGGCATTGGGTTCTAGTTTCTCTCTGCACTTGCACTTGTCGGAGGGTTTGCGCGCCATTTGAGCTCAATGTAGATAGTCATTTATTTTTCCTAAATTATTTTTGAGGCTTCGTGTTAGCGTTGATCAAGCAGTGTTTTTTTGTTCATTAGTGATTGTATGTTCGATGGAAAAATTTGGATCATCTCTTCCTCGGGGGATTTTTTTATGGCTTGCGTTTGGTTATTGAATTTTCAGTTTTTTCGCACTGTTCTTGGATATTACGTATTGGTACGGATGCGATTATTGATGTTTGATCCTGAGGAAGTAGCTTTGTTATGTCACTGATGTAATTGGTTGAGTGCTTGGAGGCGTGTTGAATTATTGGATCTAGATGGTTATTGAACTTGACCCCTCCAAACTAATTGAAGAAGGTTTGATTTGGGGGATATGAAGCTCTTGGGAGTGAGGGAGGATAGGGGTTATGATTTTATGACTCTTTCTTCCCATCGGAAACGTGCCATTGGGCATCGAAATTTGTAAGAGAGGGTTGTGGTAATTTGTTTCGTGTTAGAAGAATCTAGTGGAGACTCAGTGTGCTAATCTTAATGGTGTTGGCTAAAGTTGCCAGTGTACTAAGCTAGCGAGAATTTTGAGTGAACGTGTATTTAATTTCTTGTGGTTGAATTTGCTTGTGTTTGCAGAAAACTTTGGGAGCTTTAGTCGTAATGGTGGGTTTCTTCGAGCTTCTGTATACAATGTCCTTGCACGTGTGCTGTTGTGGGCGAGAAATGTGATGGGCAATCCCTTGTTTTTGTTCACGGTGCTTATGTTGGTTTTAAACATTGAATGAAAATTTTCTTGAATTTTAGATGTGTCAATAAAAGATGTATGTGCGAGTTGTGCATTGTTACCTTCAAGCGTTCCTAGCATTTTTGGGTTTCAAAACAGCTTTTGAAGTGTTTCAGGTCTACATATCATCAAGGTGTAGAAATCTCAAGCGTTCAATCTTGTAGTGTACGTATAATTTGCGAATCAAATTTGGAGTCAGTTTGCCGCGTAGATTGCAAGGGTATTACTCCCCCTGTTTCTGAAAAAGCCCCTTGTTTCCTTTGCATTTTACTAAGGAAATATGGGTCTTTTTCAGAAACAAAGCTAGTACTCCGTAGGTTTTAGTGTTGAAAAAGGATGTTGAAATTTTCTTAGCAACTCATTAGAGGTGAAATCCAATTTCTAAACCTACTCAAATAAGAAAAATTGTGAATTGTGAAGCTCTTTAAAATTGAAATACAAACACATTGGTGAAGAAAGTATCATTCAAATGACTCACTTTGATTGCAAAATGACTTTGTAATGTCAAAGAGTATCAAGAAAAACTTGCAAGGCTAAAACTCCTTCTATTGAAATGCTTCTTTGACTCATAACTTCTTGGATTGATACGAAAGTTTAATCACACAAGCTAGACTAGTATGTGCAACTTTTCCAAAAAAATTATTGGAAAGGAAAGCTTCATGAAGTAGAAATAGGTTGAATTTTACTATAATCCACAAATGTCTAAATTTTAAATTTTGAATGGCTCCCAAACAATCAAAACAACTTAGATTGATATGAAAATTTTAATACAATAAGTAGAGTTCAAGGGGGATCTAATCCAACAAATCAAAAACAAACATTGCAAGGAGGAGATTCAAGCTTCCAAAGTTGCAACCATTTTGGTGAACTAAAATTGGACTTGTGAACTTTGAATCAAACTTCCAAAAATGATCAATACATTTTGGATTGATTTGAAAATTTTACCACACAAATTAGAAAGAGAGAGAGAAAGCATAGATTTTCCAACAATTGTTTTATTAAATTTGGAAATTTGGATGCAAAAGTTATTGGACTTTGAATTGAACTTCCAAACTATGTGGGGATAGTTTTGGTCACCTAGGGTGCTGAGGGGTTAAGTGACCTATTGAGAATCATGTGTATACCAAGCAATCACATGAGATGCATTGAAGACCATTTATAAACCTCATACTTAGGTCCTATCTTTGATTCAATTTGTGCCACCATCTTGTCTATTTCTTTGTGCTTCTTGGAGTGTCACAAAAATTACAATTATAAAAATTTTGAAAAAATTATAATGGTATAAAAATTAGATATTAGAGATAAATTTTCTTCATTAAGTTTCTGAAATATTGAAAACCAAGATATATTTGAAAATTCAAGTTTTGAATTTTAAAATGCCATTGGCGCTTGCAAGGCCCTTTAACCTTGGAGGGCTTTGACATCAAAAAAGTGGATGATGAATAGATTGAAACCGACATATCTTCTCATTATTGCTTGTATGAAGGTTGTCCTAATTTTTAAAGATACTTTATCAAGTAGTTGTCCTATCTAATGGTTGGATGTGGTGTTATTAGTATACACTTTTTTCTAAAATTACAAATGTGCATGTATGTCAAGTAGTTGACCAAGCCAAAATCAAATTGACTCTAGTTCAAAATAGGATTTGCAAAAATGAAGTTATAGATTTAAGAACACAAAAATCTCAAAAAATCACCATGTCAAGAGAACCTCATTTCCAATTCATTCTAACAAATTTTACTCAAAAAATGATAAATTTTTTCTTGTAATTGAATTTAAAAGAAATTTTGAAATTTTCCTTACAAAATTTATAAAATAATATTGATGATAGCATTGGTAAATCTAATTGTATAAATGGGATCTATAACTTACAGTCTACAACTTTTATTTGTATATCAATTCCAAAATATGCTTCTGAATAACACTTTCTAATGATTTTTCTCAAGTGGTCAATTCTAAAGATGAATCTAGACGTTTAGGGGTTAAAGTCATGAAACCGGTGAATTAAGTCAATAATTGGAAACCTCCCTCAAATGCAACTTAGTACATATTCTTGCTTGAAGTACAAATCCATAACAAGGTAATTTGGAAGCACTCAATCCACCTCCCATCCTCACAACCTAAACGATGGAGTGAGGTCGAACAATCCATTAATGTCAAAAGACTCATGACAAACACTGAGGGAATGAATCCATTACGGGGTTTTAAATGAATGAGAGTTGGGCAACAATCAATGTCGTAGATGACAGTAATGGAGTGATTAGTGACCTTACTAGGAACTTCCACCGTTTTAGTGTAAATTCCTTGTAGGAAGTGACTTTTATTAGGCCATCTGCATTAGGAAATATAATGATCACTCAAAAGCATCCTCAATGCAAACAGTAAATGCATTAGGGGAGAATTGAACCCAAGAAGGGGCCGCTTCATAGAGTAAAAATGTGGGTGGGAAAGAGCCTTCTCAATTCACTAATTGAGCCAAGATCTGCATGACAAGTTCAAATATTTGTCATGATTACCCAACTCATCTCCACAATCTCATCTTCACTACCCAATCCATTTTTAAGATTTCTTGATTTAGTGATGGAAGATGGCTTGCACATGCCTCTGACAAATTTCCACATGCCAAGTGGCCAATACAGTGATAGTAATGATGATGTGGACAAAATCATACTCTCCTCAAATCCTCAATTAGTACTAAAATTAGTAAAAAAATCTCAAAGCCTTTCAATGGGTTCATTTCTCCTCTAATAGGTCACTGCAACTGTACTATGATGGATGACAACAGAAATGTTGACCCAATGCAACCAATTAGGCAAGAGGTTCAACAATTTGAAGGCCTTTGCAACTTTTCCTTCCCACAAGGTACTTTATCCTGTTTGTATTGTACCCTCCACATGAACTAGCAAAACCTCAAGCAATGTAATTATGCCATCCCAAACCAATGAGGGACCAAAAGAAGCATGTTGAGTTTAGTAATGTCCCCAAACTAGTATTTTCTGATTAGAGAATGGAAAGTGCAAGGTGGTCTAGGGATCCAAGTACCATGATAGGGTTGAGGCACCTCTATTGAAAAGTGAAATAGAAAAAAAATTGGATATGAACTAATAAGGCATGTACTGTCGTAGTGTGCATTGACTAGCACAAGGTTGAGGATGCTCTTAGGTGAGTAAGATGAGCTTTATGTTGGATACAATTTTTGACATTGTTGGATTTAGACTTTGGGGCTAAACACACTTCAAAAATTTGTAACAAACTCATACTTTGTCAAAAAAGAATTCAATTTCTCTTGCCATTTTGTATACCTATCTTTATGTGGGAAACAATATTAAAAAATTTCAGTGATGACATGAGGGCAAACTCCTAATTGTGACCATGGTAGATTATTTTACCTTACTTCGGACAAGTTGTGTAGGAATTAACATTGAAATGTTGTTGAGGATGAAAAACGTCCTTTGGATGACTTCACCTAAGTCTAAAGGATGGAAAAAATGTTCTTTCATTTAATTAAAAAAAGAGTTGCTTGAGTAAGTTTTCAATGAATAGTCACTTATTAGAGGAGAATTGAGGGCTCCAAGAGCCCATTTTAGGGTTGTTCCCTGCATTGTTCCTTGTGCTGCCAGAAATTGGGAGCTAGCCCACATGGGCTGAATTTCCAATTTCTGGGAAAAAAAATTAAAAATTAATTGACTCCAATTTTTAAAAAAAGTGTTGGAAAATTTAAAACTGAATTCAAAAAATAATTTTTAAATAATTTTAAATAATATTATTTTCTGATGTGGCAATGTCTGTGCCGTGCCATGTCATACTACTGATGTGGCAAGTTTCCACACTTTGGGAACTCAAAATAACTCGTAGACTCTTCATAACCTCAAATATCCACTAATTGGTTGCAAGTTCCCTCATTACAATATTATTGACTTTTCTATGGAAGAGGAGGCTTAACCCTTGAAAGGCCCTTGGGGTCCCTCATACAACCTATATTTAGCTTTATAATTCTTCAATTGTGGTTTAATAGATGAGTTATGATACATTTTTATTTACATACTATCATGATCATCAATTTTCTTTGTACTGAAAAGTATTTGGTCAATGTTTCCTTAATCAAATACCACCAAATACATAATATACTATACGGCCGCAAAGGGCTTTCAGGTCCTTCTAGGGTTAATCCACCTTGTAGTATATTTTGGCGATTTCTTCCTATTTACTCTTGATGTGAATTTTAGCCCTAAAATTGATATTTTTTGAATTTAAGTCCAACTACTGAAATGAAGCTTATCAAGTGCAGTTTCTACTCTAATTAGAACTTTTGAAAAATTCATAAATATTCAATATTTTATAGCAATATGAACTTTAAGTCTATAAGCATTGTTTGTTGATTTTCTAATTTTAGAATGATATTTATTTTGATTTATACCATGATATGATACACTGTAATATACATTTGTGGTGAAAATTTCAGATTTTTCAAGTATATTTGTATTTGATATGAATTTTCTTCATTCTTTTCTTAAGAAATCCACAATAATTTCAAATCCCCCCCCCTGAAAAAAAAATTGAAAATTTTATTGACTTGTTGTAGACGTATCATTTCATCTTTGAGAAATAAATATTAAAAATTTCATTCATATTTAGTTGTAAAATGGCAGCACACAAGAGTGATGGACAATGAGACTTGAAATCAGTGGTCATGGGCCCCTCCTTCCAGGATAACTTAAATCATTCTAAAGAAGGATACCGTACATGAAGGTCTGATTCGGCAATTAGGTGCTGAAATAGAACTTCCAAGTCAAATTCTCAGTGGTCCACATCACCTCACACCATTCACCAGATGACATGGGACACTTTTTCTTACAAAAATGACTTAATTTATACCGAATCTCACCTTCAGGTAGGGTACCGCAACAAAAGAGAAACAAATTCTGTTGCAAAAAATAAAGAGAAATAACTGAAAAAATGATGTGCACAGTTACAGCCAATTTTTCTTGGTACTTAAATTTTGTAGCGCTTTTCAGCTGCAGTAGTTCCACGTAAGCTCCGAAGGGAACAGGATGGGAACGCGCCGGTGAGAACAGGAGGCGAACATGCATGCACCTGGTCGGGAAACCCGAGGCGGGCCTTCGAAACAGCGAAGCCAGAGCACAAGCTCAACACCAACACAGCGAGCAAGTCGACGGACGCGCTGCTGCTTAAGCTTAAGCTTTATATCTTCGTCATTGCAGGAACTCCCCAATCCTGTCTGTCTAATCTCGGTATGTAACTCCTGCCCCGTCCTCCCTTTGCTTTGCTACACTTGCAGCCAGCTTCTCTCGCTCTCGCACTCGCTCTCGTCTGCACATTGCCTTTGCCAGTTCCTGGCTTAATTAACTTTCAGCTACCGCTCTGTCCTCCCTCTCAATTCCACTCCCGCAGTCCTCGCATTAATTTCTATTAGCTTGAACTGCGGCAGCGCACACGTCTCTTCTGTTCGATTCTGTGCGCACCCAGCTTGTTCGCTAGCTAGTTGTTCAGGTTTCGCTTTCCTTCTTCGTCTCTCTCTCGAGAGTTTCTTTCACAATCGCTAGCTAGCTCAGGAGTGCTCACTGGAGGCTCTTGACCCATCTTGGACGATTCATTTGCCCCTTTCAGTTCTCTTGGGAAAGATTTCGTTTTGGAGGCAGTTACAGCGTTTTGGAGGTCAGTCTGCTCTTCTGGAATTGCTTCGATCGGGCTTTCGAATTGTTCCTTCAATTCTCAGTCAATTCAATTGCCTCTAGCTGGGACATGCCACTCAACCGAGCAGAGCGATTTCTGCTGTGTTTCTGTCCTTGCCGAGTTTCTTGGGGCGAGAGAGGGCACTGTCGCTGGAACGTCGTTGGGTTGCCTTGTTGAGAGCTCGCTAGTACGTACTGCCTGCCGTATCACCCACTTCAGCGCAAATGGATGGTGTGGAGATGAAGCCCAGCTTGTCCCTGGGATTGGTTCAAATGATGCAGCAATCGGTGCAACATCAGCAGATGATCCCAGGAGGTCAATTCATCAGCCTTCAACCACCTCTGTCGGATGGAAGTTCTATGAGTGATGATCCTATCCAGGTTTGGGCCGGTTACTTGGATTCTGTTTTCTAGAATTTTGTTGTGCGTTAGTTAATACCTTACGCGATTAAGTTCCAGCAGGGAGGGCCGGTTATGCAAGTAGGTGCAAGAGATGGAAAATCATCTCTTGAAACTTCTTGCATGACCGTCTCTTCCTGCAGGTTAAGTCATGCAAAGAATTCAAATATGCATGTAAGTTAACCCATTTGTAGCGATCGGCATGATGTATGGAAATACGTACTCTGAAGAACGGGATATTAGGCCCAGAGCCCTTGGAATGCTCTTACTTACTTCGTTCACTACATGTGCAAGGTCAAGGTCGTATCTTACATGGAACAATTGTGTAGTGTCTGGTCTTTCTTTGTGCATAATCATATGTGGCTTAGTAAGCATACGAAAGCATGCTGTGACCATCTCCTGAGACGGATATGTCATTGTCCCCGAAGCTTAGGTTGGCGCTATTCAGAACGAGGTGTGGTCATGCTGATTGTTGACCAAGAGGCTTAATTTTCTTTTTCGAGGGTAGCCTGGAGGATCATCGGTTATGTTCAGTTTCACAAGAAATAGCGAGTCTAACTTTGAATGGCGTGTTTCTGATTTTTGAATGTATGGTCATGGTACAGGTAGAGACGGCCATGCAAATCACTTCTAGAGATGGTGCCCGACTTTTTCTACTCAACAGCGCTGGTGGCTCGATTGGACTTTCCCCTGTTTGCAACACTCAAAACCTGAACAGAAAGGGCTCTCCTCTACGAAGTGGTCAGTTTCGGACGCCCTCGTTTTCTATCGACCAAGGCATGGCTGGGCGAAATCCTTCTTCATCTGCAGGCCATCCGCCTCAGGTCACTTACCAGCAGTTTGCTCGAGCTGGTTCGCAGTCAGCTGTCCATCCAGCATCTCATGGCGCTTTCCGGGCCATTGTTTCATCGGAGCACCATCAAAACGGAGTACCCAGGCCGCTGCCGAACCATCCGTCGAGTCTGACTCCCAGAATGGGGGTGAGCCACAACAGTTTCGAGGCCCAGGATTGTGGAGCCCGGAAACGAGCGGTGCGGGACTGGGGCAACAGACCTCTTGCGGAGGTGGATCCCGATCTGTGGGAAATCATGGAGAACGAGAAGAGTCGGCAATGGAAAGGAATTGAATTGATTGCTTCTGAAAATTTTACTTCACTGGCTGTGTTTGAGGCTCTGGGAAGCCACCTCACGAATAAGTACTCGGAAGGACTTCCTGGCACAAGGTACTACAAGGGGAATGAGCACATCGACAAGATTGAGTCCCTTTGTATTTCAAGGGCTCTGGCCGCTTTCCAGCTCGACTCTGAGAAATGGGGGGTGAATGTGCAGCCTTATTCATGTTCGTCGGCCAATTTTGCTGTGTACACTGCACTGTTGCAGCCCCATGACCGAATCATGGGCTTGGACGTCTTATCTGGAGGCCATGTCAGTCACGGTTATCATACGCACAGCGGCAAAAAGATCCCCGCTGCATCGATCTACTTCCAAACTCTACCGTTCAAGGTTCATCCGGAAACAGGACTGATTGATTACGAGAAAATGGAGGAGATTGCTTTGCTTTATCGCCCGAAGATTCTGATATGTGGAGGAAGCTCATACCCTCGAGAATGGAATTATGCTCGATTTCGTCAAGTTGCTGACAAGATCAACGCTGTTCTTATGTGTGACATGGCGCACATTAGTGGACTGGTTGCAGCGCGCGAGTGTCTGAGCCCATTTGATTATTGTGACGTCGTGACCACTACCACGCACAAGTCACTACGTGGCCCCCGTGGTGGCATGGTCTTTTTCCGGAGGGGCTGCAAATCCCCCAACAAGCCAGATGATGGCCAGTATTGCTTCGAGAAGGAGATCAACATTGCGGTGCACCCGACCACACAAGGAGGTCCGCACAACAATCACATAGCAGCTCTAGCAGCGGCTCTGAAGCAAGCCAGCTCGGCAGAATACAAGCAATACATTCAACAAGTGAAGAAGAATGCCCAATCTCTTGCTGAAGGATTGAAGCGTCGCGGTTGCAAGTTGGTCACAGACGGGACGGACAATCATCTGATGCTCTGGGACCTTCGTCCATCCGGCCTCTCCAGCAGTCTTTTTGAGGAAGTCTGTGAAGCGTGCCACATTACAGTGAACAAGAATGCCGTCTATGGCGACAGCAGCTCGTTCCAACCAGGTGGTGTGAGACTTGGAACTCCAGCCATGACATCACGAGGCTGTGACGAAGGGGATTTCGACACAATTGCAGATTTTCTTCACAGGGCGATGCAAATCACAGCCGCTCTGCAGAAAGAGAATTCAAAACAGTCTCGGCGAATTATAAGAAGTAACTCTGACATCCAGGCTCTGAGGACCAAGGTGGAAGAATTCGCCACTTCTTTTGAGATGCCTGGATTTGAAGTGTCCTCGTTGAAGCAACAGAGTGCTTGAATGCTGAGTGGAGCGATGTGACATACCTCTACGGAGGCAGACATAGGCGGACACATCTCAATTCCCAGTTTCTGGATCAAGAGCGTTTCCACTACGTTTATTGTGGTAAGATTGAAGAACTTATCAAGTATTCCATTTATTTGTCATTATCTTTCAAGTCTGTTGCATTTTATTTTTGAATAAAAATAGTCATAATTGCTGATGTTTTAGTAGCTACTAGTTCTTGTGTGTTATATTAACAAGTATCCTTCAATGGCTTTTTTATCTGAGTAGCTCCTACTTGTTACTGATGGTTCATTATATGTTCCGAGTTCAGGTCACAGTGGGACGTCCCACCTAAGTACGGGTGTGAAGGTGCGCCGTGGGAGTACCGTTCAGCGTAGAATGAACGATTGTGCAGAAATTTCAAGGACTTCCAACGACGATCGACAACTCTTCCTCGGCCTTGTAGAGCTGTGTTGTAGAGCATATAGCTTCTGTATTTAGACAGGTTTTGATCACTTTCATGCAAGCAAACAGCCACAACTCAGATTTCCATTAAGCCGCAGTCGATATTTTTTTGTTGTTAGAGATGCATCTGAATTCAAAAGTAGCAACGCTTCAATATGAAAGAGGAAAATTTCATCTTGAAACTGTTTTCATATGGCTGGTCGATGGGGTAAATGTTCATGACAAGTTGTGCTACTCAGAGACAATTCAGAGACTTTATATTGATGACTGTTATATTGAAAGTTCAATGCACATCGTGTTCCAGATACAGGACAACCTCTGGTGGAGAATTGAGTTGAAAACCCTCTCCATTGTCCACCAATTTTCAGAAGCAATCAATTCAATTGTGGTGGACAACGGAGAAGTATTGAATTGATTGCTTCTCAAATACTCATCTTGAAGATCTTGAATTAGCCTTGTATGAGAAAGTGTGGAAAAATTTTAGACACTTTTACCGGGTAGATTGTACTCCGTATGGTACTAGTGAAAGCTGGAGATGTTCTTGAACCATGCTTTAAGGCACCCATGACCAATCAAATAAGCAATTTTGGACATGATTTGGAGTAGTGCAAGGCAAAACAAATATTTTCAGAGGTGCACTAATAGGAATGATGGGGAATGCAAAAACTTTGGTAATTTTCTCACTTGAACTGAAATTACTATGAATTTTGAAAGCCATAAATTGGTCTAGACCCATGTTCAATGTTTAGAATCTTCCAAAACTGCTCATGTAGAGTCACTCAAGGTAAGGGACATGTGTCATGGCACTTTGGTATCTAAACATGCTATGGCATGCAAGATGACTCAGGACATGTGTCATTTAAAAAAAATTGAAATGAGTCCCAATTTTCTTGAATTTGAGACACTCTATTGATTGCACATGGGGCATTGATTGGTAATAAGTGATTTCACCTTACTAGGTTTTGAGCCTTTGAATTCCCTTAATTGATTTTTACTTAACTATAACATTTTGAGGTTTCAATCTTCATTGTAGAAAATTGAATTGAAAATCTATAATTTAAAAAAAAATGATAATAGTTTTCATTCTTAAAGAACTTGTTAACCTTGTACAGACGTAGCCCCCTATGACCAAGGTATTAACCAAAATTCTATGATTATTGGACCAATAGGTGCATTATCTTTTTCTACACTTAATAGTAAAGTCATCCATGGGACTACTTTGGTCTGCAACATCTTTACTGGGTTAAGTAAAAGTAATTACAAGATGGAAGGACAAGTGAAATTGTTAATGGTTCAAAAGTATAATTAAAGTATGCCAATCCTAATAGTGAGATTGTTTAAAAAAGTAATTTGTATCCTAAGGACATATCTGTTTGAAAATTTGTGAAAATTGAGTTAAAAAACAAACCATGTATGTTTATCTTTTTAGGAAGATGCTCTTATTTCTCCTAATGGAATGAATTAAACTTTTCTATGTAGAAAAATTATACTCTATGAGGTAAAACAATTTAAAAATTAAATCATGGTTTTTGTGTTTTTTCTTTTCTTGCAAACTTGAACATTTTTTGTTTAACCATCTTTTGGTCACTTCCACTCTTTTTTGAACTTTTTGTTTTTAAATTTTGAGTTTTCTTCAAAATGCAAGTTATTTTCAGAAAATAGGCTGTGTTATGAATCCAATGGAGGTAGTTTCATCAAATTCTAAGTTAAATTCAGCCTCATGGAACATTTCAAAGTTAAGAGGTGTAGTTTAGTTTGTAGTTCATTTTTTGGAGTTTAGGTCAAGCACAGACTAAAAATTCAGTCAAACAATGTGATTCTAGTCCACCTCTAAAAGGTTAGATCTACCTCAAAAATGGATAGATCCATCGAGTTCAAGGAGAAGACAAGTGTCCCATTCTTTTCATTCTTACAAACACTACTCTCACTATAAATTAGAAAATGCTCGGAATGTTGTGTGAAATTTTAATTGTACAATCTCAACTCCTTTATCTTTCACTGAGCATAAAAAGGCCATCATTTTGAAACATTCTCACAAAGACATGCTTCTTCAAAGTGAGCTGCCTTGTATTTCCATCAACCCAAATGAAACTTTAAACTTCAATATCTCTTGAATCATGTGGTCAAATCATTTGCAATTTTTTGAGGTGCTCATTCTCAATGTGAACTTGAAGATGCCATAGTTATATTCCATTCAATCTCAAGAAAAAATGAGCGAACAAATTGCTCAAGTTCTTGGTAGTTTTGGTCCATTTGGGATGTACACCTCCCTTGAGTCGTTGAGGGGTTAACCCCTCTTTATCACATGATGTCTCCCAAATTTTTGTATAAAATAGAAAAGAATTTTCTTGAATTTTTATTCAAAAATTCACAAAAAGTTCACTAAACATCACGAAAACATGTGGAAATATAAAAAGCTTATAGAAAACATTTGATTTTGATTGGTTGTAAAAAATGAAAATAAAAATATAACAATTCATCTATGTACATTGTAGAGTGGCAAAATACAGCATAAAGAGTGAGTGACAATGTGTGATGTTTGAGTAAGGTGGGTACCCCTGAAATTTCCACTTTGAATTCATACTATAGCAAAGTCGGAAGTGTCATTTGGAAAACCAAACATACCAAAGAGAAGATGAAAAAATCCTTGAAGGGAACAATTCCAAATGTTTGATGAAAAACTAAGTGAGTAATAGGCCAACAAATTTTGGATAGTAGGTCATTCCAAATAGTGGATAGCCTATCTTGGAGAAGTCATAAAAGTCATTGAATTCTTCCCAAAGGTTTCCCAAGTCACCCAAGTGAAGTAGAAGTGGAGCGATTCATGTTAATTACAAAAAAGACAAATGTTCAAAGACTAAGTAAAGCAATGTTTTCTTTGGAGGAAATTTTTTCTACTCTAATAGGTTTGAGCATGTCAAACTCCTTCCCTCTAGAATTATGCCAATGCTATGAAGGTTTGTGGTAGATTATTGTACCCAAAAAAAAGTTGAAGTAAAGTTGTTACTAAGTTGATTTCTTCTATTTCTTTTTTCTAAAAATGATCAGGTCAAACTTAAATTAGAGTTCAATCAATGAAAAGTTTTGGTTTGTAAAGCATGACCAATTTCCCAACATTGTAGTTGAGACTATAATCCTATCTTAGTGTTCTTTTTCGATAGTGGTTTAAGGCATGGCAAGACTACAACCCTATTTTAGTCTTGTTTGTAGATGGTAGTTTAAAGCATGACATGGATTTGGGAGTACCCACCTTATATGATCATAGGCTTAATCCTGAGAGAGTGAATGAAAAACTTTATTGAATATAGGGCAAAAATGAAACATTGTATTTGCTAGTGGATATAATCATGGATAACTTGCTTTACCAATTTTGTGTCTTAACTCCTAAGAACCAAGTGTTTGTTCATCGTAAGGAACCAATCTCACACAGGTTCCTACAAAGTCAATTTTGGTCAAATGATTACGAAATTTTAACACAAAGTGTGAGCATGTACCCCTTTAGTGGGAAAATAATTTTTTTTCTAATTGAGTGCCTGGATCAAAAGTTATTATGCCTTGAATTTTTGGGGCAACTTGGGAAGCTTTGGCTAACATGTACAAAACTCCTCTTGTAATTTTTGAAATTTGGGAGGTATATTACTTACATCATACAAGATGCAAATGTCCAAAAAAATAACTATGTGTAGTGTTAAAATCTCACTCTAGGAAGAGTTATAGTTTGTTGGCCCTAATAAACAAGGTTAAAATTTTTTTCCTTCTCACTTCAAATGTTATAATCTTTCAATCCATGTAATCAAAGCTTTTAAAAAATTTCCACACATTCCCATAGTAGTCTAGTACAAATTTGTACAATTGAGAATTTTTCTTGAAAACTATTTTTTTCATTTTTTTCTTAATGCCCTAAAAAGAGGAAGTTTTTCACAATATTGCCGAAATTGAACTTCTATCCTTTGGGGGTTTATCTTTACAACCTTTTATGCTCCAATTCTAAAACACCATTTTTGTTAAATTGATGCTATTATCTCAAGGGGACACCCCTTCTTCAAATGGTCTTTTTCAAATAAGTCTCATTGAAAAAAAATTATGAGTGCTTAATTGAAAATTTTGAATTTTTTCCAATTTTTTTTGTTCAGATAGATCATCATATCATATATTAAAAAAAAGTAGGGCATTGTGTTGTTGCATACAACAATCAATGATTGTATTGCAAGAAAGAGATATCAATTTTTATTTTTATTTAAGAAATTCATTGGTGCCAATAAAGGATGAGACATTGAAAACATACAAATACACTAATTATGTATTGATTTTTCAATGAAACCATTGTTGTTGCCACCCACCAATTGAAAGTTTCATATTTCAATCTAGATAAACCCTCTTTTGATATAAATATCATCAACAAAATTGAAATTTTGAAATAAAATAAAATTTTGAAAGACCAATGTATTGTCATACAATACAAAATTGTTTTGAAATAGAAATATTTGGGAATAAAATCATCAAGTACTATATTTCTAACTATTGATATTCAGATTTCCTTATAATCATATTACATATGATTTCTTATATTTCTATATTATAAACGTTTTGATGATTTAGATTTTCTAGTGACAAACTTTAGGTGGGCTTTATAATAAAAATCCAAGTATAGAATTAAAATTGGGCATTTGAAACCCTTCAAATATTGACTATTGTTAGTCAAATCAATGTATTATTAAATGAAAGGTTTCAAATTTTTATATCTTCAAGATAATTTGTTTTGACTTTTGACAAATTGAAATGTCAATATACACTTTAGGTATACTTGAGTTTAAGATTTGGTTCTTCAATTTTGTAATGATCCAATGCTAAACATATTTTTTTAATGATTTACAAAATAAAATTCTATCAATTTGGACAAGAAAGATTGTTGAGTGCACAAGAGTGCGCAAAGAGTTTGTTTAAGATTGAATTAGTGGATCATAAGCTTACTATGGCCCTTGCATTATAAAGTTTTAGGCTTTAATTTTCAAACTTAACATCTTAAGTTGCTAATCTGAAGTGTGAACTCCCTTCGGACAAGGTCACTAGGATGTGAAATAATTATTCTATATTTCACATTCGATACACCCTTGCCAATAACCTTTAAGTAAAATGCTACTTTCAATCTAAATTTATCCTTTTATATAATTGAGATACACAATTTTGATATTTTTCACTTGTGATAGAATGTGTTTCCATTAATTTTGATTTTTTCAGAATTTATGATGAAAAAAATCAAATTCTTGTGATTTATTAAAGTAAAAGAATGAAAATCAAATTGTAGGAATTGTAATATATATTAGAATATTTTGAAATTTTTACCATAAATGAAGGTTAGAGTGAGAAACATAATTTTGTAATTTAAATTTAAAAGATATTAAAAAGATGGAAATACAAATGAAATACATACAATCTTGTGTAATTTGGATTTTAACAAATCACTAGAAGAAATTTGTGTTTTTTTAGGTGTCCAACCCAAAACACATGATGTCTGAGTAAACATCAAAGTGTCAAAGGGATGGATGGCACAAAAATCTAGATTTTTATAGACATTGCGGATAATAGTGACAAATTACAATAAAAATAAGGAGATGCTATCATTGACATTGATGTTTCTTTTGACATAACTAAAGACATATTTTTTCTCTAAATCTTCAAGAAAAACTTAGATTACCACATCACCAAGCCGATCTATTTTGATTGCGAGTAAATTAGTGAAAGTTACTTCGATTTAGGGATGAAATACTTGTCTTAGGTAGAAAAAAGGGGGAAGGGTAGCTACATTATAGATTTAGCCAAAATTAAGAAGATGTGGCACCTAATGTGTCAATTGAGTGACATGTCATCCAATAAGGTAGATGTGGCATGCCACGACAACAAAGTAGGTCTTTGCCATAGATATTGAATCATGTTTTAGAGACGTCAATATTGACGTCGAGATGTTTTCTTAGACATCATTGAAAAGAACATTGTCTTCAGGTGCATGATAATGTCACCTTCTAATGCAAGGTATCTGCCTATCCAGTATGCATACCATAGCCTTGAACAAACTAGTAATGAGAAAGTTAGGGACAATGTTGTTTCTACATGCAAGAAAGAAAATGATGTTCATGGTTTATATGAGCACCCCTACACATGGCAATGAGGTTGCATGCACAACATGCAAAATATGCAAAACCAATGTGTCTTGATAAATGTTTGTGAAAATGTGTTATTGTTCTTATGAACATTGAGGAGGACAACCCATTCTATACTTTAGATGTCCTACCCAATGTCTACTACTTGTCACTCACAAGAGTAATAGACATTTATATGCTATATTTCATCTTCTTCCACTACATGATTGCCTATTATGGTTATACAATTTTTTCCAATGTTAGCTAGAGGCCTTTAGTTACATGATTCAATTCTTATTGCAATGGTTGTAATCTCGAGCACTTGTCCTTGTTATGTAGCTAAATGATGTCCAGGGAGGCTTGTGGGAAATATAGTGCCTCATGTCTACCTCTAACATTTGTTTGGCACACATCCTTCCAACCAATTTTATGTAGATTATCTGAGACAAAAACCTGCTAGCAATGTAGAGGAAATACAAATGAATTGGCGTGCACCTTCTTGTCCATTTGATTGAAGTTTGCCAAATTGAAACCATACCTATTCCGTTGAATGCTAGGAAATCAAGTAGCATAGGTCTTCCTCACCTAATTCCACAACAAAACTATGACGCAGTGGTTTCAATAATTTAGAACCAAGATTTTTTCAATATACTCACATACTCCTAGGTGCCTTCGACTTGACTCCCATTTCCAAGATCTCAACAAAGTTGACAGGTAAAAGACATTGCCATATATGAATCTCAAGTGAGAAAATGGCCTTATGAGTTGCAAACATGTAGATACATACCAAAACAATACATTTGATGATGCAATGTTGCATTCTACTATGGCAGTTATACGTACTACATCACATCATTTCTCAATGGATGTCCAAAACATTCACCTTCCTTCACCACAAATGTCAACCACTCCACAAAAGGTGGGAATCTTAGTTAGGATGGATAATAAACAACTCTTTATGGTTGCTAGCACCTTGACCATACCCCAAAGCCCCATGCTCCTTCCATCTCTAGGCCTTTGCCAAGATGTATTCCTTGCAAGACACATCACTTGGTATTGTTTAGAGCACTAGTTTAAATAATTGCACACAATACCTTGACACCATGTATGAAGGCTACAAAAGTTTGCACCTTTTTTTCAATTAGTGTCCACATTTGCAAAGACAAACTACCTATGATGTCTACTCATATATTAGAGTCGATACCAACATCATAGGAGACATCAACATGTTGTATGACATCTCAGAAAATATCTAGATGTCTAAATGCGGTCTGAAATTATACTTGTAACAATTCTTGTATTTTACATATTCCATATGGTTTGTCTAACCTCCTACCAACCCACTTGTATAAAAAGGTTGTCTTCTCCTCTCCATACACTAGAAGAAATCTGCATTGGTTTCAACAAAAACCAACTAACACAAAATTCTGCATTAGTTGGTTTCTGTTGAAACCAGTGCAAATTTCTTCTAGTGATACATTCACATTATGTGGCTTTTAAAGCCATGTGTTATAATTTTTGATCATGGTGTATTATGTATTATATTTGGTATATGGTGTACTATATATGGCATATTGTATTGGACATTATGAAATACATTTGAAGCCATGCACTATAATTTCTAAATATGATGTATTTTGAATGGCATATTGAATTTTGTATATTGTGTACTATGTACGACATGTTGTATTAAACATTATGAAATACAAATGTAGGATGTAGCACTCATGGAACTATCCTCTAAAAATCATGTCAAATAGTGCATTCAACCACATGAATGTCAATGGTGACATCATTTTGTTCTTCTACATCATATTCAACGTTGCAAGAGTTATTCATGGTGAAATGTGGACGTCTATAATGACATCACAAAACATCTAGATGTTTAAATTGACATCTCAAAAAACATCTTAAAAAATGTTTGGACATCTAAGTTGATGTATCAAAAAACATTTAGATGTCTAAGTTGACATCTCAAAAAACAATACTAAATTTCTTAGACAACATAAAATTATGCTGATGTGGCATGCCATGTCACTTCACTAGAAGCCACGTCAAGTGACACCTGAGATGCCATGTTGTGAACAAGAATGAATGAAAAAAAATCCTATGTGGCTTCCCATATATGTGTGGTGCTTAGGTGGCAACCACATGGTAACCTTTTAGAAGGCCATATTCGTTATATTGAGACTTTACGTAGATTTTGAGGCAAAATACTAGTTATTGGAAAATTCGTTTAAAAAAATAGTAATTGAAACCAAAAATAAATAATGCTTAAATAGTGATCCTATAATGAAATTCTAAAAGTTGGTGTTGTTACCTATTTATAAAAATATACTAGTAAAGAGATAAAGCAGTTTATCTTCTAGTTGAGGATATAAATGAGATTGCAAAAAGTCTCAATATAATGAATATGGCCTTTTAGGACCCTTTTGACCCATGTTTGTTGGGATGTCTAGTCAAAAACATCGAGATGTTTGACAAGATTTTCGATGTTTTTTGCATGTCCCCAACCACGCAATTTTTTGGACATCTATGTAGACGTGGAAAAATGTCTTACACAACGTGCCCACACAAAATCTTGACACCAAAAAAAACATGGGTTTCTTCTACTAATCTCAATGCAGGAGAGTTACATTGAAGATGCTCACTACTTGCTTGTGCAAATTTTCAACAGGCCTAGGTGGGTATGAAGTAGAAATTTCATAAGTCTGCCAATGAGAGAAATTTGAGAGAAATCTCTACTAGTATCAATTGATATTTAACTTGGTGAGTGTGGATCCACCTAACATAATCTCAATGTAGGAGAGTTTTGCCATTGTGGAATGTTTTGATTTAGTTAAACAATCAAAGAAGTCAAATGACTCAACTCTTTTACATTGAGATTATGTCCTATAAATGCAAAGTAGGCCAAGTCATCAATAATAATCATAGGTAAGTACCAACCTCGCTGCCTACTCGGTCGTGCGGCTCAGTAGGTCTTAACCGGTGATTATTCTTGATAACTTGGCCTGCTTTGCAATTACCTAGTCCATCTTTTCTTTGCAACAATCTCACATTTTCAAGTTGCGTTGATTTTCGCACCGTTTGCTTCACGTACAACTTCCGAGGAGTGTACGTTTTTGACTTCGTATCAAAGAGACTGTAATCGTGAATGGAAGAGAGATGAAGAATCTGAGTGACCTGCACCATCTGTGGCATTCAAACATTCAAACTTGATTGGGGGAGAAGCATCACTCGCCCACAGAATCCTTAGAACATTCTAAGAATCATAATAATGTGCACAGATCTAATGATTCTAGGAACATTCCACTGAATGATTCTTATAATGTGCACAGATCTCCAGATATCATTCTCCTCCCCCAAAGCAAAAGCAACTTGAAGAAGCTACTGTAGAGTTCTTCCACGTAGGTGGGTCTAATCTGTGGTCCAAAGTCTCCGACATAGACAGGCTGTCGCAGCGACGGAGGGGCATTGGTACATGCTACAATATTTCTCTTCAAAAATGTCGCTTCAAAAAATGTCAAACTCAGATTCCCGCATAGAGTGAAACTCGAAAGTACTCCGTAGCAAGAAAATGTAGAAATAAGTCAATACATGTGCAAAGTTCTGGAACAAATTTAAAAGTCCATATCCTTTTAGCACCTGCCTCAACTGCTCGATGAATCAAGGTACGATCTTCTTGTAGAATTGAAGAGCAAGACGCTTCAAGCAACTGTCGTAATGTTTCAGATTCTCATACCATTCTGAGTCGGACGATCCAGGGACGAAGCCATCGTGTGTGGAAACTTGTGCATCGGCCATTGCTAATCGGCTTGTCTTCACTTGTTGGGTTTAAAAATACTTACTTCAAAATATAATGAATGTCTTTTAGAATAGTTGGTCGATGCTGGATGAGCTCTTTTAATTTTTAAAACGATATGAAAATAGTTCCAAGAAGAACGCAATAAATGTATGCATCAGCTTGATCATCCGACATATATTTTGAATCCTAAGTAAGTAAGTATCCTTGATCTGCCCCTGCTCAGTTAAGCGACGCACAGTACACAGCAAATGGGTATTGTCAGTACTTTTTGATTGAGAAAAGCATGCATCAGGTTGCATTTGCCACTTCGTTCCCTCGGAAATCTTTAGTAAGAGCTATGACAAAGACAAGATGGAGGCTACTTGTGACCGAGAAGACGCTCAAGCAACCAGTACAACGAACAGAGTCGAGGCTAGCAATGGAGAAGATGAGAGCAAAGAGTACAAGAAGAGAGGCAACGAACGTACTGAGGCAGACGTTCGAGCAAGTGGCTCAGAATTGCAGCCTACTGAGAATTGCAGCTTTCCGAGGGGCTTATCTTGGATGCCGGACCAGTGCTCGCTCAAAGTAGGTATGTTCAGCTGTGGTGTACTTCACATGTAACCCGCCTGTACCGCTGGCTCAAAGTTTGTGACATGAATTTGCTAACATTGTTGTACCTTCTTTTCCACATAGAACCCGAGATGGGATTTCAAAAGGAATTTGCACTCATTGAGTGGGAAATTGTTGTAAGTTGGGACCACGTTCTTTGTTCATGAGAACTCATGAGTACGTTTGGACAGTCTTGTGGTATTGAGATCTCAGGAACGTCCACCATAGACGAACTATCCGGGGAACTAACTTTTTGATAGACAGGCTTTCACCATAGCGACACCTCTGTTTCCTAACCGCCTTACTCCGCTCATGCACCGTCTTCAAGGTTCCGAAGCCCACTGCAGTAGTCTCAGTTTACTTACACTCTGAATTTGCGGCGTTGATCGGAAGATGATCATCAAGAAGGGTGAAATCATTTGTGGGGACTCTCCATTTGAGGAATCGAACGAGGAGAAAACATTGTTCTAAATTTTGGTTTTCGTTTGTGTCGCTTTGACAGCGACAGAATCTATGGGTTGGAGTCGTTGTTTTTCCGTGCGTTTGCAATCGTTTGTAGAGTCACCGCAAGAGCTGTTATAACGATGGCCGCATAGGAAAGTCGTAGACGTCTTAGAATGCATCGTGTTTAGGGTTTCACTGCAGGAACAATGAATCTGCCTTTATGGAAGGCTTCTGCCGATTCTTGAATGCCCAGGAAAATTCGAATGGGGAGAATGCGGTGGGGTGGACTTGAACGACCTCAGCATTGCTCAAGGGGCCGTCCAGTGAGCGGTGGTAAATGTGTAAAGCGGACAGAGGGCAAGATCCGCATTATGATGCTCAATGACAAGCGATGATGGGCATCATAGCAACTGCTGCAACGTTCATTGTTCTGACTTTGACATGTAAGAATATATAACAGTCTCTTCGTTCCCCTTTGCAGATTCAAAGAATTAGACGGACACTGAAAACATTTATTTGTTTTGCTGTAAACATACTTGCCAAAGACATCAGGAAACCATTGTCTGTGAGCTGTAGGTATGGAAAGGATGTTTTAGGGTTTATGTCCTAATGGACTGGAATTTCGTAGCTTCACTATCACCAATGGGATTGATCATATTGTGAGATTATAAGTCAGAGAAGGTAAAACACGATCTGAGAAGAACATATCTGAGAAATATAATTGAACAAAAGAAAGCTAAGGTCTCCATACGAGCCAGTCAAGAGGTCTAAAGAGGCCCAATTTCGGCCTCAATCTTAGTCCTTCAAGGGTTGATGTCAAAGCCAGTTCCCTCGCCCATTGTCTCCCGCAATTTCATCAAAGCTGCTGTGATGATCCATGTGCAGCATTGATGGGAGCAACCGTCGGACAAGTTTCAACCTATGTTGCTCAACCCGATTGCAGTTCATTACAACCTGCTCCTTGTAGAATTATCCCTTCGTTGGACGACAACGACCGAGTCACGTACGGTGATTACGAGGTGATCTTCTTCACTTCCCCTGTGCTCAGACAATGCGCACAACCTTATGGCGACTTGTTTTGCAACCTTTGATTGAATATGCAGGTCCCCCTTCTGTGCTAAGTAAGACAAATCCATGGTCACTTTGGCAAATTTCTTTTCGAAATCCAGCATGTCAATGATTTCTCAAACGACTGTTATCCATTGCAGCTATCATACTCACATACGAGTACCATATTAGGGTTAGAGCTGAGAAGCCTGGGTGGTGTACAGCATTTTCCTTAGATCTGTTATGGAAAATACTGTTGTAAAGTTATCAATACGTTGCACAGGGTACTGCATCTATTTTCCAACTCTACAAGCCAAATTCTGAATTATTATAGAGCACTAATGTATATAATGTGAGTGGTGCAGGAGAGCTGTCCTAATCATATCTGTTATGCAATTCAGCCCGTCTTTCCCGCAGTTTCCAACACAAGTAAGTTTGTCTTCTGGGCATAAGTACCCTCAAATTTTTGACGCGCTATCTGTTTCTGTATTCTGTAACTATGGAGACTCCTCTATTGAGAGACGACTGGTTTGCCTTCCTGGTAGCCAGGTTCGATGTTCATGTCCATGATTCGCGACCAAAGATTGTCAGAAGTTATTCCAAGAGGCTCACCAGGTGGACGGAAGCATCATGCAGCTGCTGAGAGATCCTCGACAGCATTCACCCGCACTTCAGATTCTACTGAGAAAGTAGCGTTTTCCATGGTTTACGACAGTTCCGCCCCGTGGTTTTGCTCTGGTACCGCAAACACTATGCTTTCCAATTTTCGATTGTGGGATTCATAAAGAACTCCGGAAATTGCACCAGTGTCTTTTTGAATGATGCTTTCCATGGCATAGCTTCAGTCACAGGAGTGACTGAATTAAGTTGGAGTTTGCGCCAACGCATGCAGCTTAAACCAGTGTATGCCAAGCTTTGAGTGACAAATGGTGCAATTTCCTCAATTCTTTATATAGGATAAGTCACTCATAAATCACATGCCACTGTAGAATAGCTCTTCTCAAATTGACAAGTGACAAGTTCGCGACTGTATTATGGGCTCCCCTGCCAACAAGATTCTCAGTGTGAAGGTTTGCCTGCTACTGACATTTACTAATTACATAGCATGGATAGACTACAGAACCAGCAACGCCAACACTCACTGATTCTAAACGAAGTTTTCCGGACATCAGAACCTAGTGCAGGAATTTAGGTTTCAAATAGTTTAGCATATCACCCAAATCCCCTAATTCTATGTTTTGGATGCTTACTGCAGTATACCCCAGTTGGGTATTTCTTAGTGTTTTGTGTCTGATCGCTAGGATAGCTAAAAGCTTTAAATTTTAGAATGAGAATCCTTTGATCATTTTTGCTTTTAAGCTATTCTTTAAAAATTAGGTTTACCATGAATTGTCATATGTTTGGAATGCATTCTCAAGTACTTCTAGAGTGGTGTGTCAAGCTGGTGATTATCGCATCTCAAAGTCGTGGGACAGGAACAATCAAACGCCGTTACTGAAACTATAGCTTGTGTTTCTCTGGAACAGTTGCAAATATCAACTACTCTGCACGAGTGGAAGCCAACACTGGATACCCACCAGGAAAGAAGGAAGACATGTTTGCACGGTGCCAATATGAGCAACTGCTGGTAAGCTCACTGATAATTATCACTAGAGTAAGATAGATTGAGTGGCCAATACATTAATCAGAAGAAAATTAGCAAACATTTTCTGATAGGACAGACAGCACCACTTGGCATGTATGCTCACCTTGCGTGGTGCGGTTTGGCAGGATACGCAATCCCTTGGAGATTGCAGACATATGAGGTTCACCTGCTTAGAGTGCGCATTATATTATCAATACTGGGTAAGGCAAGCTCAATCCCATTGTCTTCAAAATCTTCAATTCTTCTTGCTTCTTGTTAGAGCATCCCGACCTGCGTTCTATTTCTGTCTCTGGAAATTCTTGCAAGTCTCGCAATCAGAACCCTAATGCGTCCCAACACCAAGGAGAGAGTGGTAGTGAAGTAGACTGACCCTCATTTTCTGCTGAGGCAGCTTTGCGCAATGGCGTTTCCACAATGTGATCCTAGCAAGACTGTCACAAATTACCCTGCTTACAATGCGTCCGACCCAAATTCCACAGGCCCCAATGGCCTCATACCAACAAAGATTTTCAGCATCGTCAAGCCCTGCCGGGGTATCTGCTGGGCCGTAGTCCAGCGGTGCCAACAGTACCCGAATTTTAATGTAAGTTTACGTGGAACGATCGCCATGCCTCATAATGATTATTTCACACTAACTGGTACTGGGTGACTTGCATAAAACTTATTTAAAGCTATTCAAAAACTTTGCGGTAGTAATTAAAATATCATTGTTCTACAATGCTGCAGTGCCCTCTATCTGACACACGCGATTATGGAGACTATCCCCAATGTAATGCCTTAGGCCTCGATAAAGGTGAAGAACCCATTGCAAAAGGAATCTATTGGTGAAAGAGCTCTGATTGCATTCTGGATTCCTTCCGTGGTTTGCTTCCTTGCTTCCACAAACCAAAGATAGGTAGTTAGTCCTTCCTTTCACCTGGACCAGGTAAGAATTATGTGTGTTGGATATTCGTGACCATGAGAACCGGAAAATACTTCAAACAGCATCGAAGATGATTCTCAAAAACCAGGAGCAACAGAGTGAAATTCTCAACAGTGAGTCACAGAAACAGAGAAGTGCACTTCCTGATGTTAATGTTTGAGGACTTCAACTCAAATCTATGATAACGTAAATTACATTCTCAAGGTCAAATCGATCAAATGAAGTGTGAATATGTCCTAATGAGAACTGGAATCCCAGTGTCAGCAAAACGATATACTATATTGTCAAGCTTATAATTCGACAGAAATTAATTTCTGGCAGCGAAATACATGTAACAGTCAGATAACCTGTCGTCGAATGCGATTGAGCCGTGACAAGCCTGAATATTTAATCAACATGGAGAGATGCTCACACTTGAAACGATTTCACTTATGTCCACCAAATTGGAGTTCCCTCTATTCGGTGTGAGTACAGACAAGGTCCTGGCAAGAGCAGACAGGGCGACCAGATGCCACCCAACCATTGAAACCCCGTTCTAGGACGACGATGCTGGGCACTTTATCCAGTTTCCCTTCAGTCAGAGCAGTGTTCAAATGCTCACTCAACTTTCGCGCACACTTGGGCCCCCGAACCTACGCATGGCCAATTTCACAACTCAGAAATGTCACACTTCGCACGAACATTAATAGCTTCAATATGCGTTTCCAAAGTTAGGGACACCTAATCGTAACACCTAAACCCCAAATATTGCACAATTAATACAAATTGATTTGAGAATGTACACCACATCAACATCTGAACGAATGTAGCTTGCAGTTAATCTACCAAGAAAATTTTGAATTCTTATAACTTCTGCATACGGTGTCCAAATAATGCACTCTCTCGTGGGTTGGAATACTCTTGAATTGCTAATAATGACACTTCACATTTGATCATTCTAATTCTAGTAATAGAAAGTGTATTCTGCCATTAAAGTGTTGCTTTGGGCTGTGGTTACCTTAGGCAGAAAATAAAGAACAGCCCTCATAACACAATGCTTCCAAGGATTCAAGTTTGCAAAATGCAGCCCACCTGACTAAAGGAACAATGAAAAACCACAGTTTCTTTGTTCTTCACCTCCTCAACTAACTTCGGCAGCTTATCCTCAAAGCTATCACTAGAAAAGTGCATGGACCCTGCTATGTGTCCATCAAAACCACGCTCCTCATCCCTGTCAACCATTGTCTCCAAAATCATCAGAAGCATCAACTAATGCATATCAGCAGTGAAGTGGAATATTCACATTTGCCTTGACCTTCCATTTTATGATTCGCTGTGAGTATTTTAGTTGCTCTATGAGTTCGCTCTCTGTTAATAAGCGTTCTTCGTGATATCTGCACTATGGTGAAAAGACAGCAACAGTCTCGTTGGTATCTCATAGTTTATGGATCCACTTGCTTCATGAAAACGTCTCAAGCGAGCGGAGATAGATCCTTTGATTAGCGTTGAATAAAACACAATATTCAAGAAATATCGAAGGATGTGCGCATAACCTCTCCGTAAAGACTCCTGTTACAGCTCATAGAGGAACTAAAATACTCACAGCGAAATATAATTTCATCAAATTCAGAGCTCATCTAAAAAATTCTGATCTCTGACATTGGAGCAAACAAATGAAAATTAAAGCACGTCCTTCCTAAAAATCTGAAATCAAACCTCATCCAAAAATTCCACAAAATTTTTTAAATCATTTCTTCTTCATAAAACACATCCCTCTGAAAGTATAAAATCGAAGCAAACTCTAAATTCACAACTACATCCAAAATATTCTCAAACATTAGAAATTGTCACTTCTTCTTCTTCTTCAAACATGACCTACTGAAAATCCATAATCAAAAGGACGCTAAAGTAATAACTACATACGAAATTTCACAGAACTTCAGAATCGCTTCAAGAAACTCATCACCGCGCTTTCACATCCATACCGAAACAGAAATCGCTACCGACGTGCTCTGTTACGCAAAAATGAAACCTCACAAGAAGCTCACATGGCGAGCGTAATGCACTCACCTGACGTCCACCACTGCGACCCGGGGCCCCTGCAATCCCGCGAGCTGCTGTCCAGAGACATACGACACCGAAGAGTAGCCCGCCATAGCTGCTGCTTGTGATTACTTACCTGCAATTCAATGCGCTACGTCCGTCGTCTTTGTGGCAAGTTGACAAACAGGTTCGACGGACGGGACGATCTTCATCCACTTGCGTTCGTTATCTGGATGATGTTCATTGAGGTCCAGTCACTGAAAACGTGACGTTCATTCATCTGTAACGTAACAATGTGACGAAGAACCTTTATGTGTTGGGGAAGGTACTCTAAACTAAATAGTGAAATTAGGTTGCCCCATACTAATTTCTCGACATTTGACATTATATAAATATTTGCTATTACTGTATAAGAATGCACCACTTTTGAATTAGGTATTGTTGTAATTGGGACTCATGAACCTTTTTGTGTATAAATGGAAATATATGTACAAGTTTTTTTTCTCTTTTATATCTTATAAAGTAATTTTTCTTGGGGTAAGGCAATCTAATTGTTAAGGCAACCTAATTTCACTATTTATTGTATGGATTTAATGCTAGAACAATGCCACGGACCAGAGTGGTCCAATGGATGATTTTCAAGTGCAAGTGACAACAAAAATTCCAACATTCATCCAAATTTTATTTTCCATAGTTGGCTAGGGGCTTTGTGATCAATAGAGAATTGGAAAACAACTCATTCTTGACAAACATTTATTTTGGGATGACAAGATTCCAAAAAAGTGGCACACTTAAATTTTAAAGGCTCATGAATGCTCTTTGGTACTAATTTACATGTATTTTGAGTATTAGATCTAATGAGGTGCAAAATTGTTCCCAAGTTTGAATATTAATTCTTGGCATGTATATTATGACATTTTCAAGCTAATGTATATACTAAGATGAGGCTTGGGCTAGTTCCATGGTTAATACTCTATTGTCAAGGGAGGTGGTTAAAAATAAGACAACAAAATAGTACAAAAGACTTTCCTTGTACAAGCAAGCTTCACAAGGTACAAAACCAATTAGTACAATAAAAGAATTTGCAAGAATTTGCAAAGCAAGATAGACAACACAAGATAGTTTTTTTTATGAATTTTTCATCAAAAAAAGAAAATGACAACAAAGAGGAGGATGAATCACTCAACTCCAATGCCTTCTTTGATCTTCAAACTTCTTCTTCTAAATGACCCCACTACTAAATCAAGGCTCTCGAGCTCAAAGTCTAAGTGAAAAATTATAAAACTAAACTAAAACAAGAGCTTCTAATAGCTCTCAAACAACCTCAAAGCTTATGAGAAAAATATGAAAGTGTAAGACGGGATGTCTGAAATGTGTAGTGAGAATGTGTGTGTATTTTGAAAAAGACAAGAGCCCTTCTTTTATACATTTTGTTAACATGAATGCCCCTAAGACCAATTGTGGACTTTGGAGCAACCCTCTAAGATCAAGTTGAAATCCATGTTGGACCGACCACCTTCTATCATTTTCATAAAAACTCTAAATGACCAAAATGAACATGAAGGAACCCTTCCCCTTTCTCTTTGGTCATTTGTAAGTGCACCACTATAAGAAAACTGTATTTTAGGTGATGTTTAATATAACAATCGACATCTAAGTTGATAGACTTTAGGTGATGTTGAATATAACAACTTGTGTTTTTATATCAATAATAATGTCTACTATGACATCTTATCGACTTCATTGTTGACATAAAAACATAGGTTGTTATATTTGATGTCACCTAAAATCCGTCAACTTGGAAATTGAAATGCTCTAGTTTTTTATAGAGCTGGGAAACGCAAACCTAGAAAGTCAATGTTTCCAGAAAAATGACTAATCAGAAATTTTCATCTTTTCAAGGAATTTTTTCCCTCTAACACTCTCAAAACACCCAAGAAAGTGAAGGACTCCACTTATGCACCAATAGGACCTTCAAAGCTCCTACAATGTCATTTGATCAAAATCTTGAGGCTTCAAATTTAAATGATGGTCCTTAAGTCTTTGATATGAAGCTCTCAATACTAAAAACTTCCAAATTATTTCTCTTATAGTTTTACCACCCTTCACATTGAATCTCTAAGAATTTTTAGTTGTTGGTTGCAAAGGTTGACTTTTAAAAGATCAACTTTTATGACCTAGAAAATTCTTCAACTTTAAAGGTAGCTAATATGAGTCCTAGAGCCCCTAAATTGAAAGTTTAAATCTATGATTTTCAACTTGCATCTTTATTGGTGAGTTTTTATTAGAACTATCTCTAGGGGCATTAGGTGAATACAACATCATTTGGATTTTGTCTAATGGAAAACCTTTGAAGTGGATTGTGTCATAGGATTCCTATGATGTTTTCAAATTTGAGACATTTTCTTCATTATGTTAAATATGTTATTGCAATCCCATTTGAATCATAAGTAAATTGTACCAGGCAGATTTCTATTTCTTTACTTTTTTCCTCAACATGACTAGTAAACTTGATTTAATCAAGCCAAAATCTTCGAGTTTGATCCTCTAGTCTTGTAGATGACCTTTGTGTCATTTAGAACTCTACATTTTCTATTTTTATCCAATTTTATTGCATACCTAACTTCTACATGTTTTCTACTTTTGATAGTATATTTCTTACCATATTTTCTCCTATTATCTTAGGATTGACTTATACAACACCTAGATCACCTAATCTCCTTCCAATTGTTTAAATCTCTATTGTTATACACTCAAAGTTTTTAAAGAACAAATTAGGGGTTAGTAGGTATATATTTTGTTTTTTACATAACACTCTTATATGGATCTATTTTCATATTGATAAGACTATAGTTGGTTAGTTGGATGTTAACAAAAGAAAATTTTAAGCCCATGGAGACTCTCTAGGGAACCACTTGTAATAGTTGATATGGCTCCTAAATAAAGACTTTACAACCACAAAGGGAATCTCATCAATGGGGCTTGGATAGAAGCTAAGGGTTGGATGGAGGATCATTCTATAAAGAAAGACTATAGATGCATTTTTTTAAGTGAAGAGGTACTACTTTCTACCCACCTAGGATGAAGTCATTTACAACCAAACTTCCTATGCCAATGCTTAGAGTTTCATTGTTCACAACAAAAATGTTATTGGATAGAGTTTCAATTTTGCCCCAAAAAATAGTCTAGAGGTGATTGAGGGAGTTTGTTAGAAATTTGTACCCATATGGCATTCCTATTTTGAAGGTCCACACCTTGCACACAAATAACATTCTATTCCAAAGAATGAAAGAAACAAATTGTCTCTTGTCACCAATTAAGACTCCTTTCTTTGTGAGGACGACCTTCTCAACATTGTCGGTGCCATACACAAAGATACATACATGAAGAATCCCAACGATGCCAAGAGTGTATGCATGTGGGTCCAAGAGAACAAAGACATTGTCTTCTATTACTAGGGATGTCACACAAAGGTTGATGGTGCATCAATTGGGGACAACATGCCAATTGTCATAGGTATTTAAATAGAATTTCAATTTTGCAAGATGAATTTCTACCTATTTTTCATCCTATCTATCTTCATCCATCATTTCTACCAACTAGTATATCCACATCAAATTCTATTTTTGGTTATTGGATTCAATTTCCGTTTCAATTTTGAGAATTTAATTTTTCTAGTGATTGGATGAACTTTTGAATTTTTCATCCATAACTTCTACAATTTTAATCCAATTCTAAAGTTTTTTTTAAGGTTTTTAAAATCATTATTTTAGGTGTACATGATTTTTAAGGAACTTCTAAACTTTAATTTTTTTCATCCAAATTAAATTTTGAAACTGAAACATCCAAATTCGTCCTAGCCTAATTGTTAGGGGTTTAATTCAAATTGCAAGTTAGAAGTGGTAGTAGATTTGGGTTTCTATCCTCTATCTTAAAAATGTAAATTGAGTCTTGATGGTCATAGAATATTCATTTAATTGATAGTTATTTTTAATCTAATTTACTTTATTTTTTGTTTACTTTATTCTTAACCCTACACAATTGGAAAGTCAATAACTTACCTATACATGCTAGATAAGGCTTGGTAGGGTAGTCACTTTGTCTTGTATGATGAAAACTTCAAGTGCAAAGCCTTTGCTTGATTGTAGCTTTTGCAAACTAATACTTCTTTCAATGTCACTAATATTCAATATGTATACTTCTAACACAGGGTTGCTAAAGTATGAGCAGGGAGCAATGAGCGATGAGCAATGAGCGGTTGCATTTGAGCAATAAGCTTTTTTTTATTATATTTTTAAAATTTCATAATTACCATTAATTCTATACTTAGAAATGAAATTTTAGAAAAAAATAAAAATTTGGATGTTAGTCACTTATTTCATCCATTGCTTTGGATGGATGAAGATGATAGCAAATGAAAGTAGATGAAAGTTGTTGGATGAAAAAAATTATATCCTAGAATTTTTATATTAAAAGAAATCAATGGCATCATAAAACATCTAATTTAAAGGCGGATAAGGCGCATTCATTTGATATCAACACAAGTGATGTAAATTGTTTGCATTGTACTGCACACATACTGGCCTTTTGTAGGGGGTCTTAAGAACCTCTTCAATTCCGAGGAGGCTTTTAGGGAGACAATAATCATAAGTATGAATGGCTTGAATTAGATTGGTGAAGTCCCAAACTCACATGCATTTTTCTTTGGATTGGCAAAGCCCTTCTAAACAATCATTCCAAACACTCCTACAAATTGATTGGGTAGTAAAATCATCTAACATACCACATTTTCAAGGGGTCCCTAAAAGCTTACTTGATTCCGACAAGGCTCATTAGGAGACAATGATAAAGAGTAAGGATGGCCTAAACACCTCCTTGGTTTCGAGAAGACTCTTACAAGCACATATGGATCTATGAGCCTCCTCAATTCCGTAAAGGCTCTTAGTGAGTTACAAAAATCTAAACAATTTAGAAATTGAAGACTATGCTTTGTTAAATGGAAGGCTCAAAGATAGGAAAGAGAAAAAATTATAGTCCTTCATCTATCATTGGATTTAAGGATGCAACATTGTGAAAGTATAAGCAAGGAGCAACAAACATAAAGCATTGAACAACGAGTGATGAAAGTTTTTAGAAAAACTTGTGGAAAATCTAAAACTTTTCAACACAAGAATGATGCTTATATTTGTGGTTCCGTGAAAAGATATGGCTATGAATGAGTCTAAAGAGGATGAATGGGAATGAACAGATTTGAATGAGTTTTTTTGTAGTTGACTTTGTTGGATGAAATAAATATATTGTTCATTGCATTACATGATGGATTACTATTGAATGGGACTAAAAACTTAGTTGTTTAAGATAAGAGGTGATGTCCAAGTACCTTAAATTGACGATAGATAGATTTTTGGAAACTAGGGACTTGTATTTACATGGCATTATAAAACCATTTCAAGGAAGGTATTGTTTCCAATGAAAATTTATAATTTCCTTCAAGCATTACTGAGGTCTAAGGTTGATAAATTTATTCCTATGATAACACCAATGTTTATGAGTTCTATTTACATTTTGCCATTAGATAGACCAACTCGTTGGTAGTGAAACTTGAAAGAAATAGATTCAATCCACACATATTCCAATTACTATCTATGAACTAATAATATATAATTTTTTACATTGTGCATGGAACCTCAATCATATGCATTGACCCCTAAAATCCTAAAGTCCCAAAGTCCTTGAAACTTAGGATAGGCTTGTGCGGCCTCAATTCTTATCATGGTTTTCTAACTTTTTTTGAAGATAGAAAATCACTTTAGCTTTCTAGAAATATCATTCTTATTTCAATCATTGCCTAGGAGAAAAAGTTATGTCACTCTAAGTCTAAAATGCAGTTCAAGGGGTAGCACCCAAAAAATCACAAAAAGTTTAATTTTTTAATTTTTAATTTTTTTTTCTCAAAGATTATATTTTTGTATGTATGTGAAGCTTGGATTAATTCTATTTAAACTACTATAAGTTGAGAAAATTATGGACAATCTTTTTTTTTATGGAATCAAAGCATCTTCTAGAAAAAAATAACTCATAGAATTCATTTATGAAAAGTTGAAATAGAAATGAAATTTTTTTGTGTTTCTTTGATGAAAATAAGGCTTTGGGACCTTAGAGGTTAAGCCACCAATAAGAATGAATAAAATTTACTTTACATACAAATTTGGCATTCAAATAATCTTTCTCAAAGAATATAAAAAGATGAAGGATAGAAGAATCTCTTCATAAAAAAAGCTATTTTTTGATAGAAGAAATAAAGATTAAAGGATCCTTGATTCCTTGAGGGCGTAGTGTATCTATACAATAAGGTTACTTGATGCAACCTAGTACTTCCTCTTGCTCTTTTGTACATGCCTTCAAATTTTTTTCCATACTTCTTCCTACATTTTTCTCATTTTTGATTGAGCTTCCATTGAAACATTTGTGTCTTCCTCTTTATTCTCATAAAAATCATGGACATTGGTTGATTAAATGATTACTAGTAGAAACATGGTCTACATAGACTAAGATTAAAGACCTACACTTGGACTAATTTTTCATTAGTTGGAGATGAATGACTATTCATGGGGTGAAAACATTCCTAAATAAGAACAAGAGTAGTTGAAATACTAAGATGAAGCTTAAATACAAAATAAAGCAAGAATTTAGACTCTACGTCATTTAGTACTTAAAAAAGTACAAACGGTGTTTAAATCAATATCCAAACTATATATGCTTTGCAAGTAGTGCTAGTGGCACCAACAAAGGGTCCCTAGGATCCAAGAGTACTTCCCTTGCACCTTAAGCCCTTCACAAAGAATTAAAAATTCTTCAAATGACACCCCAAATTCTTTTGAGGATAGGTCCCTTGGCACTAGGAATAGGTTCTTAGGCTCCAAAAGACCCTCTTATGATACTAGGAGCCTTTCAAAAAGAACCAAGCATCTTTCTAAGGACAACCAAAAAGATTTCAAGAGATTCTTTAAGCACCAAGGGAGGTTCCCAAGCATGGCATCAAAAATCCTTAACAAAGAAAAACTAACACCAAAAAAATTAAGAGAGAGTCCCTTTGGCACCAAAAAATTTCTCTTTTGATCCAAGAAGCCTTCCTTTGGCTCTTGAGGTCCGTCACAAAGATCTAAAAGTACTTTTAACGACATACCTAAAAAATTAAGGGAGTTTTTCTTGGCATCATGGTAAGGTTTCTAAGATCCAACACATACTTCCACAGTACTAAAAGACTTTAACAAAAAACCAAAAGTCTCACAAATGACAACCAAAAAAATAAAAAGAGAATCTTTTGGCACCAAGACATGGCTCCTTATATTTGCAAAGCTTTTATTGCACCAAAAGTTTATTAAATGAAATACTAGAAAATAAGGCAGAGTTCATTGGCACCAAGAAATGACTCTTCTAATTCGAAGAGCCTTCTATAGCACTAAGGGTCTATCTAATGATATAACTAAAAAATTAGGGAGAGTCCCTTGGTACTAAAAAATGACTCCTCTAATCCAAGGACCCTTCTATGCAACCAAGAGTCTATCTAATGACATATCAAAAAAAATAAGGAAAAGCCCTTTGGTACCAAAGAAGGGCTCCTCCAATCCAATGAGGAACCTTTCTTGGCTTTCGAGAAGCCTTCGTTGGGTTCTCAGAAGTGATATTTAGAAGAGCCTTTTGGTACCAAAGAAAGCTCCTCGGATTCGAGAAGCCTGTATTGGGTTCCAAAGAGTAACCTTTGAAGAGCCCTTTGGTACTAAAAGAAGGGCTCCTTGGATCGAAAGAGCCTTCCCTAAAAAAAGTCCTTTAGCACCAACAAAGGGATCCTCAGATTCAAGGAGCTTTCTTTGAAGATCCCTTGAGCACTAAGGAAGGGTTCATTGGATTTGAGGAGCCTTCCTTGGGTTTAAAAAGCCTTACTTGGGTTTTAAAGAGCCTTACTTGAGAGAGCCTTTGGCACCAGATAGGGGCTCTTTGGATTCAAGGAACCTTCTTTGGGAGAGCCCTTTGGCACCAAGGAAGGGCTCCTCGGATTCCGAGGAGCTGTGTCCTAATTTGAAAAAAAAAAAAAAAAAAAAAAAATTGAAAACCAAATTCGCTCCTCGAATTCGAGGAGCCTTATCTTGGCACTAAGGAAGGGCTCCTCAGAATCCACGAAGCCTCGTGCTAAATTAGGGAGAAAAAAAATTAAGTGAAAAAATGAAAAACAAATTGTAACCAAATTCGCTTTTCAAATTCGAGGAGCCATTTGAACTACATTATTTTATTTTTTTGAATTTTATTTTATTTTTTAAAAAATCTTGAAATTTTGAAATTTCAAATTGTGGTTTAAATAACCCTCCAATTTAATAGAGGGAGGGTCTCTACCTTCCATTTAATTTGTAGTCCCATTCAATAATTATTCATCAATCATCATCCAATGCACTAAACAATATATGTATTTCATTCAACAATGTTAACTATACAAAATTCATTTAAATCCATTCATCACCATTCATCCTCTTTAGACTTAGTTATTTGCATAAGTGTTTATCCTAAACCACAATTATAGGCATCTCATGGTGGAATTTTTAAAAATTTCACAATATTTTTTAAAAACGATCACTACTCAACGCTCATACTTTAGTAACTGTGAGCACCAAGGAAGGGCTTTTCAGATTCAAGGAGCCTTCTTTGGGTTGCAAGGAGCTTTCCGTGAGAGAACCCTCTGGCACCAAGGAAGGGCTCCTCGGAATCGAGGAGCCTTCCTTGCATTCCAAGGAGCCTTTCTTAGAAGAGTCCTTTGGCACCAAGGAAGGGCTCCTCGGATTCGAGAAGCCTTCTTTGGGTTACAAGGAGCTTTCCTTGAGAGAGCCCTTTGGCACCAAGGAAGGGCTCCTTGGAATCAAGGAGCCTTCCTTGCATTCCAAGGAGCCTTTTGTGGGTTCTAAGGAGCTTTCCTTGGATGAGCCCTTTGACACCAAGGAAGGCTCCTTGAATTCGAGGAACCTTCCTTGCATTCCAAAGAGCCTTCTTCGGAAAAGCCCTTTGGCACTAAGGAAGCACTCCTCCAATCTAAAGAGCCTTCTTATGAAATCCCTTTCGCACTAAAGAAAGGTTCCTCTAATCCAAGGAGCCTTCTTTAGAAGAGTTGTTTGTCAGTGAGGAAGTACTTCTCAAATATGAGGAGCCTTCTTTATGAGATCTCTTTGGCATCAAAGAAGGGCTCCTCTAATCCAAAGAGGCTCCTTTTGGAGAGCCCTTTGGTACTAAAGAAGGACTCCTCAAATTTGAGGAGCCTTCATTGGGTTTTGAAAAGCCATTTTTGGAATACCGCTTTAGCAACAAGGAAGGTTCTTCGGATTCAAGGAGCCTTCTTTTAGAGAGCCCTTTTGCAACAAGGAAGGGTTATTGGGATTTGATGAGCCTTCCTCGGGTTTCGAGAAGCCTTGTTTTAGAGAGCCCTTTGGTACCAAGAAATAGCTCCAAAGATTCAAGGAGCCTTCTTTAGGCAAGCCCTTTGTCACCAAAGTAAGGCTTCCTTGTGTTCCAAGGAGCGGCCTTCGTTGGGTTCCAATGAGCCTTCTATAGCACTAAGAGTCTATCTAATGACATACCAAAAAAATTAAGGGAGAGACTTTTGGAACTAGAAATTGGTTTCTAGAATATGAGGAGCCTTTTGTAGTACCTAAAGAATATCTAATGACATACCAAAGAAAATTACAAGGAAGCCCTTTTCCCCCAAGGATGGGCTTCTTAAAGCCGAAGAACCTTCCATGGACTCTAAGGAGCCTTCCCTTAGCTTGGAGGGACCATGACAATGAATTAAAGATCTTCAAATAATCCCCCCATGAATTGAGATGTATCCTTGGCACCACGAAATGGCTCTTTGCATTCAAGAAGTTGCAGGGTAAATTTTTATTATTGTTTTCATATTTTTTTGAAAAGAAATTTGAATTTAAAAATAAAATAAAATTTAATAATCCCCCAAATTAATAGAAAGAAGGTCCTTTGGCACCAATAAATGGAGCCATCTACGGAATTAAAAAATTATTGAAAAAAATGGAAAAACAATATTTTGAATTTTTTTTAAATGACTGTTCAAATACCTTCCTAAATTAATAGATGGAGGGTCCTTTGGCTTCAATTATTGGCTCAATCCTTGGATCTTAGGAAGAAAATATATTTTTCTTTACTTTTAGAAATTGGTAGTATTGGACTTTTTCTCTTCCAAACACCCTCTCTCCTTTAGGAATTAAATTAAACCCATTTCCACTAGATTTTCTTTCATTAGTCAAATATTTGCAATCTCTATAACAAAAATTGGAAAAAAAATAGAACCTAATTCAATGGAAGTTTTAAAAAAGATACTAGCGATTATTTCTCTATAATTGCTTGAAAGATGTCCCAAAGTTCCTAGGTCCCTAAAGTGTCTTTCAAGAACAAAAGACTTTTGCCAAAATATTGGCACTATTCATAATAATTTAAAATTCGATAATATCCAACCCAAGAGCAAATTCCCGTTATTTTCTATTCATTGATTTACAAAGTGTTTGGAATTGTTTTCTAAGTTTTGGAGGGTCTTTTCATAAGAATTTTTATTGACATGTTTTTTTTAGTTGGTCTTGTATTATTTAAATTAAAATGAAGAATAAATAATTGTTATTAACCCTTAAAGTCCCAAGACCATTTTTCTATCAAAAAACAATCAAAATTGCCATTTGTACTACATTCATCCAAGAATTTAAAATTTATGTTTTTAAGAATCTAATCTTAGGATCTTGCACTACACTTATTTCAAATCATATGGTAAAATTTTTGTGATGTTTGACCATATAGATTGAAAGATATTTGCATTCAAAGTAGAATTTTTTTCCAAGATGCTCTAATTGCCAACAAAACAAGAAGCTCTATACCTTTTACACCCTTATCCAAATGCAATGAATCATAGCCTCCCATTTAGACAAAAGTTTAATCTATGAGAAAAAAATATTTAAATTTTATTTAAATTTTTTGTGGATTTTTTTAGTTACTTGTTCTCCCCTATTTTCACTATTTTGAGGTTATTGTGGTACAACTGTTGCTCCTAGGTACCAATTGAAATGAAAATCATATTCCTAGACATAATATAAGTTTTTCTACCTTACAAGAAAGTTTCAAAAAGTTTTTCTTGAAATTGAGCTCATAAAAAACCTACCTAAAATCTATTTTGTCCCTTGTAAGAACAATAGGACTTTAGAGGTTAAAGAACAATACAATGAACAAAGTGTCTTATTTATAGTAAGTGTACACTTGGTAGTAAGGTTTGTGTGTTCAACTTCGAAAGATAGTCATAAAAATGGATAGAGAGAACCATAGGATTATAGGACACGTATTGCAATGAGTAAATAAGGCCTTCCCTAGATGGATGATGAATGCATGATATGGATGAAATTCATTTGCACATCATTTCTCTGGCAATAACTTTTTGTTGTAGGAGAGCCTAGGCTATCAGTCTTGGCCCAATCTACAACATTTGAATGCTAAATCAACCAATTTAAATTAAAAAATTTCAACAAAAAATTCACTTCTTTGAATTCTACTTGAATAATTTCTATTTCAATAATATAGAAATTACTATTTTGGGGTCTAACATCATAATTTATGACTTTGATATATTTCTTTCGAGTAAAAAATTCTTATTTTCTAAATGATCGCTCAAATTTAAATGCTAGTTGCTCAATGCTCATTGCTTGTTGGCTTGTTGCTCCTACTCACACTCTAGTGTTGTTGTTCAAGGATGTACATATTATCAAGATAATTAACAAACCGATATCTTCAATGAAGCAAAAGTCATGTTCCAAAGAGGTTTATGAAGAGGTTGTGAAAAAAAAGTTGAATCCAATGTGTGGAAAGAAGCCTCCTTAGTACCAGAGAGGCTTATGAAGAGGTGGTGAAAAAATAAATATTTGGTGTTTAAAGTCAATGTTTCTAGATGAAAGGTTTTGAAATTACAAAAAGAAATTCATGAACCACTATAAATTGTTTGTTACATTTCTCTAGATGAACCTTAATGGTATTCTTCTATTCCAAAGAACTTTAAAGCGCAACCAAATTGCAATGTAGGATTAGTTGTTACATTTAAAATGAACCATGAAGGTGCCATTCGGTTTTGAGGAGCACTAAACTAGACTCAAAATAGTTAATAGATTTTGTGGTCAACAATGCAAATCTCAAGGATTTTTGTAAATTTTTAATTTTGGAAAAAAAAATTAAAAAATGACACTCCATTTTCTAGTCTAATATGTGCTATAATGTGCAAATGAAGCCTTTCTTGGATGGATGATGAATGGATGACATGGATGAAGTTTATTCATACATGGATGAATGGATGTCCCTTCATGTAACATTTCATTGCAACATTGATTATTTCAAATAAAAAATTTGCAAAATTCTTCAGTAATTTATTCTATTTTTGGTTTCTGACATTACTATTTTTAGATTTGACAATAATATTGATTACTCTGACATGTCTATTTTTAGAAAAAATACTCGCATCGAGCATTCAAATCTAATTGCTCATTGCTCAACGCTCATTGCTTGTTGCTCCCCGCTCACACTCTAGCGTCATTGCTTCTAACATAGCCTTCCTTCTTCAATTTCGTATTTTTTATATATCTATCATATGGCATTCTACTTCATACATACTTGTAATGATTTTCTTTCAAATGATTGAAAACATGATAAGATCTACCTATGCTACCTTGATTTATCCTAATAGAGCATGTGACACTAATTTAACAAAGTGACACTACTTACATGTACTAGATCAAAATATTATTGTACTAGATCAATTTTTATAGTAGTAAAACATAAAAAACAAAACATTGTAGTCATATGTTGTAAAAAGAACAAATCAAAGTAAGGTAGAATATTACATCATGGGCAGAATTAGGAGTTTGCCCTCATGCTAGTGCTAAATTATTTCATTTTTCCCAACATGAAGACAAATATGAAAAATGGCGAGAGCAATTGAAATTATATTTTTCCAACAAAGTATGAATTTGTTATGAATATTTGAAGTGTGTTGCCCATTATGGCCCAACTAAAAGTCTTCAAACTACCCCAAAACCAACAAAAAGTGTATCCATAATGGTCATCTTGTGATGAATTTACACTCAAAAGGTAGAAGTTCCTATTGTAGTCACTAATCACTCCATTACCATCATCTAAGATATTGATTGTGGCCACCAACTCGATCCAATGTTGTCACAATGTCACAACCTTCAAGTGCAAAATTGTCTAATTCAATGTTTTGTAGCCCAAATCACATTTATTGAAAGAAAAAGACTGTAATGGATCATTCTCTAGGAATGTGGAATGGGTCTTTTGTCCATAATGAATTGTACTACTTTACTTGGTTGCCTAATAATGAGATGGGGTTGTCCTTAAGGATTCTCTAGTCAAAAGAATTAACCTTGTAACGAACACAACGGCCTGAAAGTTTATGATGGATGACAAAAAAATCCTTCCATACATCTATTCGTATGTGAGACAAAAGTGTTGACGTTAATCTTTGAAATTTTGTGTGGGAAGGGGAGGTCTTGCACAATAAATCAACCTCCAATGAGTGCTCTTGATTTTTTTAAGCAAATGATTCACATGATACTAGAAAGGATGATTTCCTTGTTGACTAGCTCATCATTTCAAGGATAAACTACTTGGTGCCTGGGTTGGTGATACTTGTGAATGTTGATGACTGTACTAAGTTAAGTTTGATGTGAGATAATAAAATTAATCTGAACGGTCTCCCTAGTTTGTAATTGGGGTATCAAAGGAAGGTTTAACTAAGAATAGTACAAAAGAAACACAACACCCAACTCCACCAGCCACCCCAACTTTGATGCTTCAAGAAGTTTCGTCCTGTATTTTCCTCAAACTCCGGCTCCTGATCACTCATTTTCACACACTTTACTATTAACTCTATGTGGCAATGCTCCAGGAACTGTTGCACAAACTTGCTATTTCAACTTATTTTGGAGAGGGAGTCTCCAGTTGATCCAAACTACCGGTGGTAAGTTAACCCTGTATCCCACACTATTGATTCAATTCATAGTGGCAAGTATTCAGAACTATGATTTAACCCTGGAGCTAGTGTGCCCTGTGCTGTTACCACAATAAAAATAAAAATATAAGTAATTTACTATTTTTTTCATTGATAAAAACTTTGAAATTCAATAACTTTTACACCATAGGCTCAAATGTTAGGAAACATAGCCCATGCACCCCTCATTGCCAAGGGCTTTCTAACCGTACCAAGGACATGACCAAGGGATGCATGGTCCAGGAGATCTCACCATAACAAACAAACATACTAAATTAAGGTACATACTAATGTGCCATGTGTTGTTGCCATAGCCAAAGTAAAAGTAAAAGTAAAAGTAATATCCTAACTTTTAAGTTAATAAAAACTTCAAGGTTCCATAACTTTCACATTGTAGGTCTAAATGCCATGAACCAAAGCCTGTGCACCCCTCCTTGTTGAGGATTTTCCGACAATACCAAGAATGTGACCAGGGGATGTGTGGTTCAGGAGATCTCAACGTAACAAAATAACAAACAAACAAAACAAACAACCTAAATTAAAGTATGGATGTTAGGCTGGACACCATGGAAATCATCCTTTTGGGGTGCTAAGTGAATCTTTTGCTTAAAAAACTTCAAGAGCATTCATTAGAGGTCAAACTGTTGTGTAAGACCTCCCTTTTTCACACAAAATTCCCAAAATGAACATCTATAGTTTGTTGTCTTAGTGGAGTAGTAAATTATTGTCCACTACCTTTGTTTCATAATACTCCATCCAAGGCCTCTTATCCAATAAACCTTGCTTGAGAAATATGTACAATGGTCAGCACATTTATTTTCAATGCAGATTAGAGAGGATGTGGTTGAAATTGGTGATTTGCACCTTTAAGACGAGCTAAGTTATACCATCTCAACTTAGCTCTCTTCTCTTGCTACAACTAAACACTTATTTAGTACGAAAATCTAACTTCATTTCAGAGCCTCTTCACACTAGGGCCTTTCAAGTTGAGAGGCCTTGGGATTGAGTGGCCAGTGGTGAGAGTCCAAGGAAATTGGTGACAAATAGGCCCTAAAAAATAGGAATTAGAGCTTTCAACTGGCCATAGTGTGGAGCCTCCAAAGGCCAAGCCCAAAGTCCAAACCTACACCATTTGCTTGACTTCTATCCCTCTCTCTCTCTACAATAATCCATCGAATTTCTGAAATTTTCCATGAAACCTCACCCCATATGTCAATATTTTCAAGAAAAAGATAAAAAAAAAATATGAGAAAGTTTTTGAAAAAATGGCTTTGAAAAGACAATCACAACACATGCTCTCATCATCAAACAAGGAATATGAAGGGTATAAATGGAATAAGACAGTATCATTGGTCATTTAGGGGAATTGAAGTAGGTTCATTAAATGCAAAGATTCCCCAAGGCATTGGGCCCCTTAACCACTAGAATGGAAATGAATGCTCCAAGGGGACCTTCTCAATTTAAATCCTAAACCTCAAAGCCTTTTTGAGTACTCAAGGCCATGTTGCAAGAGTAGACTTGATTTGGGTGCCATTTCTGATAGTAGACATTGGTCTTTTGCTTCTATTTCATTCCTCTTCTAATTCCCAAGGCCTTGAACATCCACATTTTGACAAAAATTAATTTTTGAATGTATTGCCTCTAAATCAAGTTCTAGGACCTTTTCAACTCTCGGAAATCCAAAATAAAAAAGGAGTGTAAAATATGAGCACAATACATTAGTACATGAAGTTGAAATAGAAGAACATGCTAAACAAAAAGCAATGTTGTACATAATGTGATGTTGTTAAATGAATGGACTTACCTTGAACAATAATCTATAACAAGGATCTCTAGCAATAAGGATGTTTTGCATACCTATTGTTGTAAATTGAAAATATACAAGAATTTAGACCCCTATGTAAAAATGTCAATTGCTTACGTGCATGAAGTAACTTGTACATGAGACACTCCACCGAAATATGTGTAAGAGAAGTTTGTCATGCTCACGTTGATCACAAGATGAGAAACTTCGAGATCAATGATTAACAATATGAAAATCTCAATAATTGTGATGCAATTAACACACACTCAAAACTTCAATAATAAAAACATGGCAACTTCCCAGAAGCAACGTTAGAGAGTGACGTATCCTTCCTCTTTCCTAGGCCTCCCAGTTCAGTTTCCTTAGTGGATTTGGCTTATCTTCCCTCTTACTTATTTGTGGAAATGTGGCTACTCCATCCATAGAGGCTCTCTCAGAGACATTGCATTTGGCCTTCTATACTCTTACTTATTTGCAGAAATGTGGCTACTCCATCCATAGAGGCTCCCTCAAAGACATTGCATTTGGCCTTCAATACTCTTGGACCTCTGTATGGGCAAGGGATGTATAAAGAAAAGGAGACCAAAAGAATCATGATTGGAAGAAAGAAATGGAAAAGAAAACTATAGATAAAAGAAGAAGTACGGACCCCTTTCATTACTAGACTTGTTGATAGAACTAAATAAGACTCTTTCAAAGCGAATCTGGATTGAGTCTATTGAGAGGGGGAGATTCCCACGCCATAAGAAAAATAAGAAAAAAAGTGGAGTATAGAAATATTTCTATAAAGTAGCTTCGCTCATGAGTATGTGGAAATGAAAAAATAGCCAAAAGCGTTGTTGCCCAAGTCACTTGCTTCCCTGGTGAGCATGTGTGAACGCCGTATGAGATCCGAGATTCGGAGGATGTCGTGAGAGGAAAGAGATTTGACGGTAGCTGGAGCGAGTTCCGGGGCCGGCGCGCGCGGAGCTTTGCGCAGTCTGACTGCCTGATGACGCCACGATTCTCCGTGCCAGGCATTGATACGAGGCCGAAAAGAAAGGCGAAAGGACAGACGGACGGACGCTTCGTATATTGAATGTGTTTCCCCGAGTAAAACAGGCCAAAAGACGGTCTGGACGGGGATGGATGGATGGATAGACTTCCGCCCATAGAAATACTCATGTAAAAAAACCCAGCCTTTCCTGCGTCTTCCGCATGGGAACTTTGGGACCAAACAAATTTATCCTGGCGAATGGCGCACGCGGCTTTTTCTCACCTCCCCTGGATACTGTTTTCGGTTTGTCTGGGTGCCGAAGGATGAGCTCATGGCGTGTCATCGTTACTAACTCCTTGTTGTTGCTGGGAGTCATTTGCTGGCTGGAAATAGCTTGCAAACAAGCGACGAGACGCTTCAGGGAGTGGCCCCATCTCCATCTCCTTGCCGACCGACCGGAACTGCTGCCCCTCCTTCTTTGTTGGCAGGTTTCGGATTCTTCTAAGACCTCAAGTCCCTCGTGACGGAGGTAACTTACAGTTCATGTCTTGAGAAGATCCACTCTGACTAATTGACTGACTTCCTGGCTCCATGTCATGGTTTTGATGTCTCCGTTCTCGGTTCGATGGCATAGTTGGGGTGGAGGGATGGAGGGATGGAGGGGAAGGTTTTAATGGGCTTTTGTGCGCGCGTGGAATCTTGGTCGGGAGGTTCTCTCTGTGTGTGCTTGTAAGTGTGTGAGGAGGTGACCTGTCGCGAATTTGCGTTGGGTTTGATTTGGGTAGAGCTGATTTGGGTATGATTTGGTTTGGGGGTGATCAAGTTTTGTTTGGGAGCTTAGGAGGGCGACTTGATAAGGAGATTCGATTCGGCGAGTGTTGGATAGGAAATGCGGGGAAGAGGGTGGAGTGGGTGGCAAGTTTGTTCAATTTTGCTCAGCAATGCGGGATTCCATTGCTGGTCTTCCCGGGGCTTTGGAAACGTTGAGGAAAGGGTTTGGGTTAGATCGGAAGTTTGAGATAGTGTCGAGACAGTACCTCCGCGGGATTCTTTTATGTCGTGGAGTCATGGCAGAAGTTATGTAACTTTGGGGCGAGCCTGCTTGTTAATATTTTTTCTTATCTTTTTCCTGTCACAATTACCGTGGGCTTCAAATTCGTATATTTACAATCTCTGAATCCTGCGTCCTGCACAGAGTTTGCTTTGAAAATCCTTCAATGTTCCGAATTCGCTCCAGAATGCTAGATCTCAATTTGTAGTGGATAGAGGCTAATCTGTTGTCATTTAAGTAGCCTTGGTGAGTGCTACCTTCAGGTTTGGTAGTCTCTGTCTTATCGTTTTGTTTGCGTGAATTCGTGAAGGTAGTTGAAGTAGATGCTAGGGTTTGTTTTGGAAGATTTAAATTCCATCTCTACCACGTCTTACTTGCAAACTAAAGCTATCGATTTCACACATTCTAGTTCATCGTTGCAGAATCATCTTGTTTCTTTTTTTTGTCTTTCTCTTGTGCAATGATCTACGAACCCAACCTTATGATAATGGCAGTTCAGGTTTTCATACGAGGTGTACGACGGGTCTCAAGCCGTCAGTTGTGGACTGGTGCTATGAACGTCGTCACTATGAAGCGACACATGCTGCGCCTGATGTGCTGAGGAGAAGCTCAGACAAATGCGATTCTGAGGCAGAAGATGGCCGCCATGAACGCAGAAGAATCTGCCAACATAGTTCTCGAAGCTGACGACTTCTTCGGAATTCCTCCAGTTGCATTTGGCGTCTACGAAAGCCCATTGGCGCAGGACAATGATTGGAGACGTCAGGGTTTAACACAATGGTTCGATGGCGCCATTGACGGTGAAGAAGGAACAGCAGGCGTGGAATTCGTCGACCCTCCCAATTGGAATCTCACTGTGGAGGACGCAACACCAGCCGGGGGCTACGAGAATCTTTGGTCGGGGATCGAGGAGCCCGTGGTCCTTGGGAGTCGCTCCCGATTAGAACCTGACCTTGCTCGCTACACTCGGGAAGTGGAAAATCTTCAAGGAGGATCGGCTGTGAGTATTAGTGCTGCCGACATGCTGCAGCTTCCGCTGATGCGACATAAACCGCCACATTCTGTGGTGAGCTATCCAACTTGGTCAGATGTTCACGCATCGCAGGCGAGGAGCTATGCGCACGTTGGTAACATTTCCAATGGCCCTACTCCTTTCTTGACCCGAGAGCTGGAAGTCCCCGAGGATGAGCGAGAAGAAGAGGAGATGCTATACAGTCAAGCGGATTCCATCGAGCTGGCCATGGAGATAATGTCCGACGGTATCACGAGTATCAGCTTGGGAGAGGAATTCGACGACGACGACTCGCTGGAGATTGTCTCGTACAGCGGATACCAATCGAATTCTCCACATGAAATCTCGCAGGTGCCGACGCAGTATGGATTGGCGCGTGCGGGATCGGGTCGTGTTGTGCGGGAGAAGATGATGTACGAGTGGCTTCACAAAACCGATTCGGGGGTCATCATTCCTGACGAGAGCAAGCGGAGGGAAATGGAGAGTCGAATGATGGGAACCGGGCCGTGTGATGTGATGCAACCACTCGAAGTTCGTCAACAACCGGGTGATTCACGGTGGGCGGAGCAGCTCCTAAACCTTTGCGCCGGCGCCATAGCCAGCAAGAACATTGGGCGAACTCAGCATCTCATGTGGGTCTTGAACGAGTTGGCATCCTTTTTTGGCGATGGAAACCAGAGACTAGCCGCCTACGGCCTCAAGGCGCTCTTCTGCAAAATCACGGGAGGAAAGGAGGCAGCAGCAACGTGGATGCGGCCATTCCATCATCAAGAAAAGACGCTTGGCCCTAAGGCAGTGCATCGTGCTCTGGTGACGTTCCATGAATTCAATGTGTTTCACCAAGTCGCCTACACCGTGACCAATGAAACACTTCTTGAAGTTTTTGCAGGGAAGAGCCATCTGCATATTGTCGATGTCGGCATCATCAAAGGCTTGCAATGGCCTATCCTCATCGACGCGCTCTCCAATCGGCAGGGCGGACCTCCTTCGAAGTTGAGGATCACTACTATCAGACATCAGAATGTAGACGCACAGAATGCCGGGAACAACCAAGTAGACTCTGATTCCGCGGATTTCATGAAGCGACTGGTAACCTTTGCCAAAGTTCTTGGTCTCGACTGCGAGCTCGACATGTATGTAGGTCCTCTCGAATCTATTACGAAGGAGAATCTGAAGCTTGAAGAAGGAGAGGTACAGCAAGGATCCAAACTAGCACGCAACCCTAATTTGGATCTGCCTGACTTACGAATTGACCAAGATAACCCTCCTTTTATGATTTTTCCCCTCTTTTTGCGCTGCTCTTCATTTCACAATATCGTTTGATGAATCTCTCCTGGTGTGTGGAAGCAGGTTTTGGCGGTTTGCTGCCAATTTCGTTTACATAGATTGTCGAACTTGCTCTCTAGCAAGGACGCGCGGCTTTCTCCCCGTGACGCCTTTCTGGAATTTTTGTTCACATTGAAGCCCAGTGTCCTAGTTATAAGCGAAAACGACGTCGATATGCTGTCCGAGGATTTCTTGACACGGTTCAAGGAGGTCGTCAGCTTCTGGTGGGTCTTTTTCGATTCCACCCATTTGGCTTTCAAGGGAAGGGAACCGGAGGCGCAGCAGATTGTGGAATACGAGGCGTCGATGATCATGCTCAACGGGATTGCTTGCGAGGGGGCGAAAAGGATCGAGCGTAACGACCGTTACGAAAACTGGATGAGTCGGATCCGTCGGGTGGGGTTTGCGCCTATGTGTATAAGCGAGGACACGAAGAAGACGGTGCAAGTGCTGCTGCAGAACACCGAATCCGAGCATTGGAGCGTCATGTACTCGGCCAACACGAATTGCGTGAATTTGTCGTGGAAGGATCAGCCCGTGAACTTCACCTCGCTCTGGAAGGCGCCTAGTTGTTCCCGAAAATTATGTAAATGCAACATGCTTCACGACTAGTGTACAAAAAACTAAAAAAAAACTCTGTAACCTGGATTCTTTAGAACAGACTCTTGCATCGATCCCTCGTCCTTGTAGTCATGTCGATCGATTTGCAAGCCAAGATGTATTTCATGGCGGTCACAAGACATCGATTTCCTCGAAGAAAACAGATTCTCTCGCTTCGAAGTCGACGGACTTCCATTCTCTAAGAGCCATTCTCTGAGAGATTGTCAAGAATTAAGTCAAATCCAGCTGCAGTTCCGAGGATCAGCTGGCGTTGCAAATTAATATTTTCAACGATTAAATCTTCGTGTAGCTACTGCTAAGTGATATATTATTGAAGTTCCAAATAGCCATGGCCTGGACCAGAATATTACTTGCTGCTGAACTGTTTATGGACCCGGGGGTAGTTATACACTGATCTATTACTATTATTAGTGCGTGTGATACTAATTTACCAGTCACACTATTTTAGAAAGTGTTGTCTAAATATGATCGTTTTGCACAAAGATTTCCCCATAAGTAATTTGCAGTGACACCAATTCTGCAAGTTACACTAATTGGACAAATCACTGTATTGCAATTTAAATTTTGAAAAGTTACTTTTGTAATAGAAAATTTGAAGGAAAATTCCATGACAATAGAGTTCATCATAAAGTGTATGAAATGATAGAGGGACTAGGAGCTAGAATTGGAGAAGCTTCTAGAAGCACCAAAATTAGAGTGTGATGGAGTTTTGGTGTTGTGTTCCTTTTTTACTCTATACTATTCTTAGTTAAACCTTCCGTTGATACTCTTGTTACAAATTCGAGAGATTTTTATGTTTGATTAACTCTAATAGAAATATTTGTTAACCCCTAAAGGTTTTTGACTAAGTTTTCACCAAAAACACTCCCAAACTGCGATTTCTAGTACAAGAACCAAATTTTAGGAAAAAAAATACATTTTTGGACATATGTAACTGTAGGATCTTGTAGTAATATGGTTTGAGAACATGTGGAAAGAATTTCATAAATTTCCACCGTGTAGATTGCAAGATATTAGCGTTTGAATAGCCAAAAATCCTTTTTTTGTCCTTGTGAAAAACCGGGCAGCTGCTCTTCACAAGGTTACATTTGTATGAAAAAATGTCCAAAATGGATGTGTCTCTTTTGATTCATTCTTCAAGGCAAATTAGCTACATGCTTGAAAAATTTCAGATCATTTGGAATTGTACAACATATAGGAAAAAAATAGTAAGTAGAAAGAAGTAGATAATGATTGAAAATACTAAATTGTTAAGAATTTTGTTATGGATTTGAAAATTTACAATCCCAATGGTTGTAATGTTGTAATAAACAATCTACATCCTATGATTTTATTTTTTTCAAACAATAATTGAAAATTGAGTAAAATGAAGGACTTCAAAGTTTATTTTAGAGTAGAGAATCCATAACTGCCCACAAACTAAAACTCCTCATAACTTTCACTTCATTGATCAAAATGGAATGATTCGAAACTTTCCGCAAATATAGAAATCTAGAAAATCAATTTCAAATTTTTAATTTTGAAAAAAGTGATTTTTCCTGATCTGCCCGAGCTGCCTGAGTTGGGAAAGAAACTACATATCATACAATAACTTTTTAACCATGTAGCCAAAATTTATGAAAATCGTTGGGCCTTGAAGCTACTCCTTAACCACATGTTGTATCAAAAATTTCAAAGAAAAAAATGGAAAATTCCGCTCATAGTGAACTGCCCAAAATATCTATAATGCCAAAAAACCATGTTTGGGACTATAGGGGTTAAATAGTGCAAATTCACTACAAGGAATGTATAAGATTCAAAACTTTGTACGAAACTTTGTATCAAAGTTTGTACGAAGTGGAGCTTGGGTAGAAACATGGTTGTTTACACTTGACTTATTATTTCAATTTGAACTAGTATTGATCATCTTTATTGTACATTGCTTGTTTTTCTAATTTAGACTAGACTCTTTTTGGACCTCATCTCCTCTCAATGTTGCACCAAAACCCACAAGAAACTCTAGAGCACTTAGAAGAAATTTCTTCCTTTGAAGTTTGAATTTTTTTACGTAATGTAAAGGAAATATTTCACCAAATTTTGTTGAATTTTTCAAATTTGGTGAGATAGCAAACTTAACATAGTTGATTTTGTTAGCAAAAAAATGAAACAAAATGGGGTCAAAAGTGAGTTGGTCAAGGGCATCCACGTTCGGGAAGCAAGGATGGCTTGAGGGGTAACTTAGTCGAAGCTACAAATTCCTCCTAACTTTGATTCTTTCTTACCCCTTTCCTATTCCTGTCGTGCCTCCACGATTTCTGCTCGCATGCCTGACAGTCTGCGGGCTCGCTTGCGTCGATCACCGTGCACGCACATGTGTCCTGTCTTTCTGCTGGATCTCAGGAACAGGATTCCTGGCTCATCGGTAGGAGATCACATGTACAGATTCCCTGCAGGCGCTGAGTTCTGATTAATTTAAGTTAGGTCCGTTAGGATCTGAACTTGATTTCTTCTCGGACGCTAGCTCCTGTATGGAGATATGGCGGTGATTTGGAGACGACGGCAAGGTATAGAAAATATGGTCGTGAAAGTGGTGAAACGCAAATTAAGCATCTGATGCGTGCATCTAGGCAGAAATCGTTTGGCAGTTTGCTGTAATAACTCATAACAAGGTATAGTTGAAAATAGAAGACAGGCGAACCGGAATCTCATGCTCCGGGCGTTCTTTGCCAAAATTACATCAGGCTGCTAAATTGTCAACCTAACGCATCACATATTCGATTGAAAAGCCTGCTGTAGCTCCAGCTCTAACGTCGGATGTCCAGTATTCGCCGAATGTAGGTTGGAAAGTGACTCACGGCCTTCGTCTGGTCGTCTAGGGTTTTGTTTTTCCCTCTTGTTGTTGTGTTGTTCATCCGGTGCTTCGGCACCAGGTTTTGAAGAATCTTTGTAATGGGTTTCAAGGTTCTCTTCAGAGAAATTTCAGATTCACTCACGTAATTCGATCGAGAGTTAGGAACAGTGAGCGGGTGGGTCGACCGGCTCACATGGATCTTGTTTTTTTTTCGGTTTCGACATCATCCAAATTCCGCCGCTGCACATGCCATCCGAACTGGCTTGAACGTATCACCGTGATTCGATGACGCCGGTGCTGAAGCTTTAATTTACCACCGGCAGTTGTGACTTGGGACAGTACGGACTTCATCGTGACAACTCGTGCGCATCTTTTGTTGCAATGATCCACCGGAATCGTGCAACCAATATGGAATTTCGAAGTTAAAAAAATGGAAGTACGTACAGTACGAAGAAAGATGCAGGGACGTGCATCATCAATAGTGATTCGTTCTGGCCAGCTAGAGATTAATTTTCTTATGATTCTTTTTGGCCCGCGATACATGCATCTATTGTCAGAAAGTTCTCCACTCTCTGCAATCTCGCAAACATAATTTTCTTACACAAACGTGAGTGGCATGACTGCTAAAGTGCTAATGTAATAACTTACATCTGAAACTTCATCCCTGAAGTGAAAAGCTGATTTATCTCACAAGAGATAACTACAGATTCAAATATTTACTTAGTTGCGAGGCCAAATCTTTATTAGAAACATCGAACAGCAAGTAGGAAATTGAGGAGCACTTGTTAATAAGCAGGCACATGCTCTAACGAGTTCCTGGCACGTCGTGATTGAGAAGGCATGGTTTCAGAATGACGGCATGGACGACATTCACAGGCCTCTCATGGGCACATCGAAGGCAGCGGAGAAGAAAACTTCGGCAAGAATCTGTTACGTTGTAGCGAGGGATAAGATCTCAGAACAAGCAGACTGCGCGGTCTGCACATGGCTTCACAGTCAGGGGCCATCATGGTACGAGACCGTAGGAAGTTATTGCGCTGCGCGCATCATCTCCTGTTCACCGTCGAGAATCTTGTGAAACCAACCACTTCTCTTCAGGCAGAGGATCCAAATATCTAGGTGCGTGATTTTCGAAGAGATCAGTGTAAGTAGAGCTGCGAAGGGATCTTTTGATGTACAAGAGAAAAAATCTGTTTGAAGGCAAAATCTCGGTCTCTATGTACAAGTATTTTATGCATTCATTCGAATTGAGATCACCAAAAATCACTTCTCTCACCTTCAGCCATAGAAACAGAGCAGACGAACGAAGCTTACCCAATTCGGCTTTGGCGAAGAATGCAGACCTCTTCTTAAAGATCATGATCTGGCGCGCGCTGTTCCAAGGAACACAACTTGCAGCGAAATCGGTAGTTAGTCATTTGAGAATCACTGTCAAGTTCCGGACTTTCTGATTTGTTTTTGGAGTTTACTGTCAGAGTGACCCTGAGTTGATGGTTTTATGCTGAACCAAAAAGAGCTTGGTATCTTTTTCTTTTTCTTTTTCTTTTTTTTCTTTTTTTTTGAAACATACGGCCTTCAAGGGCCGCAGCTGGACTGACACAACTCGACCAAGGCAACCCGGTTTATTTTGCTGGGAATTACATGCCTTGGGTATCCCCGTTGGGAACAAGTGGAGGAACAAACCCCCTCCCCATGCGAACAAAACAACACAGGGAGCCCCATGCAGCTTAGTATCTTTTAACCCCTGGGAGATCAAAAGTGTCCTCACGTAGTTTGGAAGTCCAATTTGAAGTGCTGTAACTTTTGCATCTGATGTTTGAATTTAATAAAATTTGTTGGGAAATTTGTGCTCTCTCTTCTAGTTTCTCTTTTAATTTTTGTGGTAAAATTTTCAAATCAATTGAAGATGTATTGATTTATTGAAAGCCATTCAAAGTTCTTGGGGGTCACCAAACTTGATGGTTGCACTTTGGGGCTTGTATCTCCTTCATATAATGTTTGTTTTCAATAAAAATTTGTTGGTTTATGTTCCCCTTGAAGTCTAGTCATTGTGGTAAAATTTCATGTCAATCCAAGTTGTTTTGAATGTTTGGGAGCAATTTGAAGTTCAAAATTCAAACGTTTTTGGATTACAATGAACTTTGACACCTTGCTTCTTCTTCATACAATGTTGGTTTCCAATAGTTTTTGGGATAAAGTTGCGTTTACTACCAAAGGTGAAGGTTAGCTTCGCCAAAAAGTAATTCATAAAAATGATGGCAAATTATTTTGGAAGTTATGCTGAACATTTGGTGAAAAAAAATGATAGGATTAACAAAATATATAGAAATTACAACACATGAATAAAAAATCAAATAAATTAGGACTCCAAGGTGGATCCAAGGTCCAAATGCCATCAAACATCATGAATATTTAGGATGTGAAAGATTTTGAAACACTTCATTGACATACATCATTAATGAGGGGTGGAGAGGTCATTTTTATAAAGAAATCCATTGTCCATCATGAATCCTCAAAGACTATGGGATAATTTGACTTGACTCTAAGTGGTTGAGCACTTATTAATCCTAATTTACATATCCCACATGGTTTGTTTCACCTCCTACCACCTCTCTTGTATAAAGAGCATGTCCTCACTATTGCTCTTTTACGTGCAACGATTTAGAAACAGGTGTAGAGACCCATGCAAAACAATAGTAGTTGTGGTAGGGTAGGAAATCTAGGATAAATGTTGGATTAAAGGCAAAACTATAATTCTTTCTTTATCTAGAAAGTTGAATTTTCAAAAACTCCTCTTTTAGGTGTTGAACATTTAATTTTCAAATTATTTAATTATTCACCTGGAGAGTGGCGAAGCTGCATATAAACCACCATATTGGTTCACTATTAAAAAACCCCAAAATATAAACATTAGGCATGAATTTACAAATCCAGAAGAGTTAGTACTCCAGTTTAAGCCATAACCATCAATTAGGGAGTTTTCCGCTAAATAGCAATAGAAACTTCATGAAGTTAGGGCAAGATGCTAGAAATGCAATTAGGAGGAAATTAGGGGAAATTCTAGGGAAAGAATGGGGAGTTAAAACTAAAAAGAGGTTAAGCAAGATTTGGTAGAGTAACCAAATTAGGCTAACAATAAAATGATGACAAAATGAAAATGAAAAATAAAAAATGAAAATGAAAACAAAAGACTAGAAGTAGGAAATGAAACTAAAAGTAAATTAAAAACTATAAAAATAATAAATAATAAAAAAATACAAAAGAAGTTAGTTAGACTAAAACTATAACTAAAACACTAGTGTAGTGAGTAAAACACTAAAATAGTGCTAGAAACACTAAAATAGGATTTTACAGTAAGTTAGAGGGTTTTACAGTAATTTAGGGGGTAGAATATTAAAATAGCGCAATTTAAACTAAATTAGCGGATTTACAGTAACCTAGCGCGATTTGCACTAATTTGGCGCATTTTGCACCAAATTAGCGGATTAATAGTGAATTAGTGTAGGATGAAAGTAGTTTAAAAAATTAATCCGTTAGGAAGTGGGATATAGGCAAAATTAGGGTTTGGAGCCCTCTCTCTCTCAATTTTTCAAGGACTTGTGAATAGGATGTGTTTTTGAGAGCTTGGTAAAGAAATGTGATGAAAAATGGAAGATAAAAGTGTTAGGAAGGGATTGCAATGCATTAGGGTTAGAAGTAGGCAATTTGTCAAGTAGGTTCACTTGTTGTATGAGCAAAATGGGTGAAAATAGAGAGTGTTGAAGGCCATCTTGAAGGCTGTTTTTTGGATTATGGGCGAATTTTAGGATTTTTGTATGGATTGTGAAGGATTTGGGGGTTCAGAATGAGAGCATCTACTTTGGATAAAGATATTGGGGGCATGATAACGAATTTGGGTTTGAAAATTGGTGGGCAGATGTGGGGCAAAGTCAAGCTCCCAAAGAACCTAATCTTGAGTCATTTGAAGGAGAATTGAAGAAATGGTGGCCATTTTCATGGAAGGAGGTCGACTGCCATTCAAATGAAGAGGGACAACTTCGAGGGAGGATATTGGAGGTGTCACAATTCATTTGAGTGTGAATTTTGATGAGCGGATGCAGGACCAAGTTAGGTTTCCAACGAGCTTGGTCTTGACCATTTGGAGGAAAATTGAGGTAGTGGTGATCAATTGAGTCCAAGGATGCTGGCGGCCGTTGTAACTTAGGGCAGCTCAAGTAGGTCAAGTTTGGAAGTTGATAGTGGAGCGACCCCAATGAATTAAGATCTGAATTTAGGGAGGGAGGTCAAGCTTGAAGTCAGCTCTCCAAATAGACAAAGATCAAATGATTCAGAGCTTGAACGAGGCGTTGATAGTCATTCTAGAGAAGTAGGGTCTATTGCCATGGTAGCGGCGGTTCGTTTCTCCTCCCTTTCTTTCCCTTTGATGAGTTGAACCATGTTAGTACCTTGTTAACTAATTTTAGGTGAAGATTGAAGATAGTGCTTCTTAAGACAATTGTGGTAGTAACCACAAGGTTTTCTCTTGACCCTTGTCCATGGGCATGGGCATAGAATTGTAAATGGTGAATTAGTCACCCAAAATTATTCATCATGATTGAACTACTTCCAACATATTTAGGGTACAAGTTTGTATGAAATAGGCTTTTAGGTGATTTCATGGTGTGAGTGAAAGTCAAGGCCTATGGGTAAATTTGCATATGTGGCCATGATTTCATAGGAGTGTGGTCCAAGTTAAGGTCACCAAGAAACTTGTGCATGTCTAAGAATGGAACCATGAAGTCATAGAGAAGATGTTAAATGGATGTCAATGCATGGTGAATTAGAGTAGTAGTAGACTTGTGATCTAGCTTGTGATTGTTCTTTGGAGTATGTAGTGTAGATAAATTGGGTGCTGGAATTATTGGTGGGGGTGCAATTAAACCTATTTGGAGGTAGTAATTGTCAATTTTTAGTGGTTTTTTGTCAGTGCGTGTGGGATTGGGAGTTTTGGTGAATTTTGGTGAATGAGTGTGCTGTAATTAGTTTTTAGGACTCTAATTGTCCCATTTTGGGGTCCAATTTAGAGATTATTGGTCTAGGAAGTTGCCGAAACTTCTTAGAATATGTAGTAGGAGTATGTGGTGATTTTAAGACACATAATTGGGTGATTTAGGGGTGTTGCCCTTCTTTCACTTAACCCATTTACTTAGAAATTTATTAAAGAATATTGTAAAGTCCATTGTTTGGAAGGCAATTTAGGTAGGGGTCCCACACACTCCCTGTTGACCAACTCTAGGGGGGTTCTTTGCTTTGCGGTGAAAAAGCCTCATATTGCACTTCACCTACGGTAGTCTAGTTTGTGTGGTGAAAATTTCATATCAACACAAAAGTTATAAGTGATTGAGAGGCATTTTAGGAGAAGCAGACATAAATTTGTTGTTCGCAACTTTTTCTTGCCATTTTTTGACACTTCAAAGCCGCTTTGCAAACACAATGAGTCAATTGAATGATATTTTTTTTCACCAATGTATGGTGTTTCTGAAGCGCTTTATAGTCTAAAGTTTTTTCATTTGAGTAGGTTTGAAATCAAATTTCACTTCCAAATGTTTTTCTAGGAAAATTTTAGCATTCTTTTTCAACACTAAGACATTATAGTCTTGCAATCTATGTGGCCAAATGACTCCAAATTTGATTCATGTAATCTACTAAATGTACACTACAAGATTGTATAGTTGGGCTTTTTATACCTTAATGAAATTTAGATTTAGAACACTTCAAAAGCAATGATGTGAAAACTCAAAAAGGCATTGGAATTTAGGGATTAATACATTGTTTTGAGGTAGTTGTTGCTACCTAAGGCGATGAACCATAGGAGCCGTTGTAAAAGTTCTCAATCATTTTCACTTCTTTGACAAGATCAACGACTTACTTGAGCCCTTGTGTGTTAGCATGAAATTAATATTTCATCCTTAGATTAAATAGTTATTCATAAAAGGTCATTAGATGTTAAATTAGATCATCATGTCCTTATATGTTAAGTCTAGAATAGAAACCTATAAATGTAGGAAATATATTATGTATTCATTATTATTAATAATATAATTCTCCTCTTTAATTCTCCTAATGGTATCAAAGCGAATTAGAAGATAAAAGTTTGCAAGAGATTCAAGCTTTTGTATTGAAAAAGATCATGAAATAATTTTTTAGATCCTTTATTTATTTATTAAATATGTGTTTTCCTCCACTTGTAAGTGCACAATGTGCAAGCGAGGACATCTATGATTTGCTAATAGACAATTCAAATCGAATTAACATTGAAAATGATCTTCAGCATACAAATGCATTGTTCTAATTCCAACTTGACCCCTACCATTAGATATTATGCCATTGAATGAAGGACAAAGTGCATTTCTAGAAATTCTAAGATTATATAAATTTGATGAAGTAAATCCATATTTTTTTGCCAATGAAGGAATTTCTATAATTCCTTTGGTAAATTAAGTAAAAGCAAATTATTGTATCTTACTTATTATTATAAAATTATTATATTACATTTTATAATTGAATAAATATCAAATGTCTCAATTCAACGTAAAAAATCTTTAAAATGTTGCCAATTTTGATGGCACTTACTTCCATATTTGGAAGCATGCCTTACAATTAATTTTCAAACGAGAAAAATTATGAAAAATAGTAGATGGCTTAAAAGTTAGACCGTCTACACCTCCTCGTACCCCTAGTAGTAGATTCCATCATACGCCCAACCACTAGACAAGGTAGGAAGGAAGAATGGGACATAAGAGACATACAAGTGAAAGTCATTATTACAAATTGTTAGGAATTGAATCAAGTATCACATATTACATCGAAACAAACATCTAAAGAAGCATGGAAGAGTTATGTCGCTTATACGAAGCTCAAGACTCGGTAACTAAAATGTATTTGAAAGAACAACTAACGATATTAAAAATGAAGGAGCAAGAAAGTTTAACAAAACATATCCACACTTTTAGATCCCTTCTAGATCAATTGTCATCATCAAGCGCCCTTTTGAGCAATGAGGATGTTGTCATTGCATTAATGCGAAGTATGCCCCTCAACTTTTGAAATTTTGTAGTTTCAATCCGTAGACAAACTCTTACCCTTCAAACTTTAATCACTTACCTCATACAAGAGAAGACTATATGAAAAAGTTTGGATGACACCAACAATGCATCCACTTCAGCTTTCACCTTTGGTAGAAAGCCTTGGGTATCTAATCTCCAAAGGAATCAAAATTACCGATCTCAAAATAGATATGGTAATAGGGCTTACCAAGGTAATAAACCTCGTTTTGGCCCCAAACTAAATTTTTCAAACAAACCTTATAATAATAAGTTAAAAAAAATCCATAAAGAAATCCATAAAATTCTAATAAATGAAATAATCAAACTACACGTTTTTGTTCTTATTGTGGTAATTGGTAAGCCTAACCATAATGAAAGTGATTATCACAAATGAATTTATGATGAAAATAACAAATGGCCAAATAATCCTCAAGGATGCAATAAACAATTCTCATATGTTGCGGCCCTAAATGTTAAAATAAATTCCTCAAATATTTGGATTGTTGATTCTGGTGCTACAAAATATATGGCACATGATCAAAGTACATTCTTGACCTATTCTCCACTTCCTCAAGGTCAATTTGCCTATACCATTGATGGATCTACCCATGAAATTCAAGGCATTGGCAAAGTTCCCATTGTCCTCCAAGATGACCATGAGAAAATTATTCTTGGAGTTACCATGTTCCCAATATCAAATGCAATTTATTTTCAACTCAGCAACTTGCTAAAGTTGGTGGTCAATTCCTTATTAAAAAAAATCATGCAAGACTATATAATTCTAACCATGAAATAATTACTATTTGTACTATTAACCAAGAGAATTTATACACCCTTGGTTATTCTTATCCATGTCAAAATGTTGGCAACCAAAACTCAAATCACCTTGCTTTGGCAACTAATACAAGTACACAATTAATGTCTCAATGACATAATCGCCTTGGACACCTTAGTCTTAAAAGACTACAATATTTGGTTAATAACCATATCATCAAAGGCATCAATTTAAAACATATAAAAGACTTGCCTTTTGTGATTCATATATATTGGGAAAACAACATTGTAATAAATTTCCCAAGCAACTTGAATATAGGGCTAAATCTTTATTGAATCTTATTCATTCTAATATTATAGCTCCCTTCCATCCCACCCACACTCAATTTAAATTCTTTATAACTTTTATTCATGATTTTAGTCGGTATACAATAACATATTTACTACAAGCTAAGTTCTAATCACTACTGAAGTTCTAAGAATTCAAGGCCTATTCAAAAAAATTTACTAGACACTCTATTCAAATATTATGTACTGATGGAGGGGGGGAATATACCTCAACTGCATTCAATGAAATTTGTACATTAATTGGAATTTAATGACAATTAACAACCTTGTACACTCCTCAACTAAGTGGCATAGCAGAAAGAAAGAATCTTACTTTAATTGATCCACTTTATCCATGCTTCATTATGTAGGATTTAGTAAATCTTACTGGAGTGAAGCCTTATGGGTGATTGCAAGAAACACTTGTCCTATTTTGCGTCACACTTTCAATGCGGTGGTTGTTTTGTGCCATAACTATTGGAGAAATGATTGAATGAACATGAAATTCAAAATGTAGGTTCCTCTAGCACTGATGAATGAACACAAATTAATCTGAATTTTTCAAAATTATTTTAGGGTATGAAATTGAATTTCATTTACATGTCACATTTGCGGTTTTGATAGTTTTTAGTACTATCAAGTACCTTTTTTGAAGGATTACATCATCAAAACTAGATAGTGAGCTGCTGTAGTGGAATTACAACTTTTGTGGAGAGGGATTTGCAAAATCATGTTTCAATTGCCTTTGGCATTGCTCCAATGTGTGCGACGTTTACACAACATTTTCTAAGTAATACAAAATGTTTTCTAATTTCTTCTTGCTCCATTCAGTAGTTCTCTCAGTTGGCAATAATGGCCACTTTTAAATTTATTTTTCCAAAATCATTAACTATTTTTCAAAAATAGGAAAGTTCCAGCTTCATTTTTTGGGGTAAATTGAAGACACTATTAGAAAATAGTAGTCCAGGGTATAGTGTAGGACTCCTTAGTACTGGGCGGGGCCCACTACGCTTGCAATTTTGCCAACGTGGATGACAGGGATTGTCCCAAAACATTAGCCTTCCTTGACATCTCCTACTATCATCCACTACCATGCGGCCACACATCTTCCCAGTGTTTCATCTCCATTCCAATCAATGGTCTACGTTTCATCTCCCATACCCTTCATAGGACTCGCAGGACTCGTAGTACTAATAGGACTAACGTAACAAAAACTGAAAATGCAACAAATAGGACAAGTGTTTCTTGCAATCACCCTCATTAACTACTAATTATATTCAAAATTGATTACCTACTAAAGCACTTGAAAATGCCCCCCCCCCCCCCCCAATTATGGCATGGCTATAAACCAAATTTATTACATTTAAAGGTTTTTGGTTGCATTGCCTCTACACATCGTCTTAAACAAACTAGACAAAAATCACAATTAGAATATAAATCTATTGAATGTTGGTTTTGAGGTTATGAAGATGGAACTAAGGATTATCCCTAACAAGATAAATCTAGTAAGCGCATTCTCCTATTCAGAGATGTGATTTTTCAAGAAAATAAATTAAGAATAATTCCTAAGTCACTACTTCTAGATTTTGACGATGATAAAAATCTTGAATTGCAATTGGTACCAAATTTTTTTAGACAATCTCCAAGTGTACAACCATCAGCTAGCATTGGTATTCCAATCCACAATCCTCCACCAAGAAATATTCCAAACACACATTTTCAAACTTCTCATCCATCTAGTTAAGAATCAATTGACCCTACCAATTCTCCTCCTAGCCCGAGTACAATTAGTACAAGATTAAGTGATTTTTTTAGTCAACTCAAAATTCATGATGATGACCCTACATTTGATGGTGCTTACGATGTATTTTGGAATCCAACATAAGACCATGAGTCCAATACATTTCTTAATTCTTCAAGTGAGCCCAATAATGCTTATCCTTCTAGTCAAGCTTCTCCAAGTACAATACTAGTACTAAGCCCACCACTTATCATAAGACAATCTACTTGCAAAAAAAAGTCACCTGAGTGATTAATAGATAATATGGAAGGTAAACCTTCTAAAAAGACTATTAAGAAAAATAAGCACCTACATAAACCTTGGAAAGCACTAGCAATACATGATGGAGTAATTACTAATGAACCTATTGATCTCCTTTCTTATAAAGAAACTATAGAAAGCCCATACGCTAAAGAATGGCAAATGGCTATTGCTGCTAAACTTAAATCATTAGCTAAAAATAACACATGGAGTTTATTACAACTACCATCAAATCAAACCTCTATAGGTTGTAAATGGGTATTTTAAACCAAACGCAGCCCAAAGAATGAAGTTATAATACAAAAAGCTAGATTCGTAGCTAAGGGCTACTCCCAACAAGATCTTGACTATGATGACATTTTTTCACTTGTACTTAAATGATCATAAATGCATGTTCTATTAGCCTTTCCTGCATATTCTTGTTTGTATGCTCACCAAATGGACATAATCTTGGCCTATTTAAATGGTGACCTTAAAGAAGATATTTTTATGAAATTACAAGAAGGATTTGTTTTGCCCCTATCAATAACTTTAACAAAATGACTAGTTTGTAAATTGCACAAAGCACTCTATGGCCTCAAACAATCTGGACGACTTGGTACCAGACATTAGCTCAATTTTTAATATCCATAAGCTTTATTTTAAGTAAAGCTAACACAAATGTGTATTTACAATGTAATGGTCATAATTTTATTATTGTAGCTATTTATGTCTATGATTGTTTACTCATCCCTAATGATGAACATTTCTCACAAAAGATAAAACAACAACTATCTACCGAATTTGAAATGATGGATTTAGGTCCTATAAAGAAGACTTCTAATTTTGGTCTAGAAATAATATATAATCAATAAGCTAGTATCCTCAAAATATATAAATCCAAATATATACAATCTTTATTATCAAAATTTAAAATGGAATCATGTAATCCCATTTCCATCCTTATGGAACCTATCATCAAATTGACAAAAGTCAATTGTCCTACAAATGATGAAGATGTAGCTCATATGAAGAATTGGCCTTATAAAACATTAGTGGGTAGTCTCTCACACATTCCCCTTCATACACGGCTGGATATTTCATTTTCAGTTAATATACTTGTACAATATTTAGCAAATCTTGGATTATGCCATTGGAATGTAGGCAAAAGAATCTTCTGTTAACTCAAAGGTACTCTAAGTTTGGGCCTATGATACAAAAGTTCCAGCCAACCATTTACTTTAAGTGGATTCTCTGATGTTGATTGGGCAGGCAACTTGGACGATCGTTGTTCTGTATCTGGTTATTGTTTTATGTTGGGAAATTGCCTAATTACTTAGGCAAGTCGAAGGCAACGCTTAGTGGCACTTAGCTCTAAATAAAGTAAGTCTATGTCACTTTCAAAAGCTGTGACAAAAGCTATTTGGCTTTGGTGACTACTAAGCAATATTGGTTGTCATCAATTACACCCAACTAACATTTATACCAATAACCAAAGTGCAATAAAACTTTCTAAAAATCCAAGATTTCATAACTGAAGTAAACACATAGATATTCAAGTCCACTTTATTCGTGAACAAGTTCAAGCTCAAGAAGTAATTTTGACATATTGTCCTACGATTGATATGGCAACTGACATTTTCACAAAAAGCCTCACAAAAAACAAGCATCACAATTGTATACATCTCATAGGTGTAGAATATGATAGTTTTGAAACTATTTAAATAAGGAGGGGGGGGGGGGGTAGGATGAAATTAATATTTCATCCTTAGATTAAATAGTTATTCATGAAAGGTCATATCAGATGTTAAATTCGACCATCATGTCCTTATATGTTAAGTCTAGAATGGAAACCTATATATGTATGTAGGAAATATATTATGTATTCATGATTATCAATAAATAATTATAATTCTCCTCTTCAATTCTCAACATTGTGTTGCTGATGTCACTGATTTGCACATCACAACCGAATTGCATGACTGTATGCGCAGGCACCGGAGCTAGCTTGCCATGGCAACTAAAGATGGACTGAGCAATCCCTCATCAAAAGTTTTTCTCAACGGAGCTAGAGTTCGTTGCAAAGCAACCCACAATCGACTCCACTAATCAAGCTCCAAGAATTAGCTGCAATATTCACTATTGCGTTTTCAAATATGCACTTGCTCATGAAAAAGTGGTGTGTGAAATACATGCAGATCAATTTGGATCACGCTAAACCTTCTTCCCAACTTCAAATTATAGAGCTGCACTGTTTAGCAGATTCGGCACTTTTGGTGGTGAACTTTGAATTTTCACATCACCTTTTGCTGATGGGTCTAAGCGATGCTATGTGGAATTTTTCTGGGAAGAATTAATTATCGTGTTTCACATATGCACTCTTGAAATTCCTCTTGAAATTCTTGTCAGAGGTGTAACTCAGACGCAACCTAACATATTGGAAGGGGTAATTCTGAATGTGATTATCCGCTTGTCTCAATGCTGACATGTAATTATCTTACCAAGTTTCAAATATGCAAGTGTTGTGCGAGTAAACACCTTTCCATGCGAAGGTCCAATCCTCGTTCGATCGTTGCTACTCCTAAAATCATCTGAATGAGCGTCTGAGCATGATTCCTGTCAGTAAATTGTTATGGTTTCTGTTGAATCTTGTTGGTAATGGAAAGCAAATTTCAGATCATATTAACATGCGATTCTGGACACTTTTGAAAATAAGCTATGAATTTGAAAGTGTTAATCAAAGATGTCATTTAAATTGACCTAGGTTTATTTCCCGACGCGTGAACATTTGAGACAACTGAAGAATCTAAATGGACTGATTTTAGTAACATGATCAAATTAGGTGTATATATGTTTATGATGTTGCCTCAAGGGTGGTAAAAGGGCTCTTGTTGCATGCGTACATGACCTGACCGATCAAAGATGTACACAGCATGATAGATTTTGGTGAGAGCAATTATACGAGATTTTTATATGTACTGTACAATTACAACGCATGCAATCAGAGGGTGCATGAGGGTTGAATGTTATGTCTATTTTGCCTTCAAAATCTAGATATCCGGCCCTCGTATTGAACAAAACGACGCTGGTGACACTTTGTCTGAATCGAAAACTAGTCCTAAATCCTAAGACTTAAACCCTAAAACCCTGAATTCATCAATGTTCTCTTCATCGATCCTGCTTCTTCAGCGTGATGGATGTCCAGTGGCGAGAGGCCATGTTGTTGCATCTCAGAGGCAATCCATACTGCGGTTGCTAGTCCATTTGCTACTGCAGGAAAAAGAAGTGGGAATAAAAACTCCCCATCGCCGGATTATCTCGAAAGATCGATTTTTGTGATCAAATCTCCACTAGCAGACTATTCCAAACCTCTTTGTGGCTGTTGCTCATTATATCTTGCCACAGCAACGAATCCGAAGGAAATGCGAACCCTAATCGCTCGTCACGAGAGCTTTCGTCGTCTTCGTCCAGGTCTTCCAAGGAGCAAGCCTCCTTGGAATCAGCAGCGTTGCCTACATCGGGTAACTCCTCCTCTGCAGTTTGTATCTCTGGCGATGGCCAACTCTTTTCTGGCCTCTCCAAATCGGATTCATAGTTACCATCACCAGTGGATCTATCCGCTTCGGGGAGCAAAGCACATTCTGCTTGGTTTTTCAAGAGCCTCGCAATTTTGGTTTGCACGAGGACATCTCCGGATGCGGGAATGTCTGCTGATCCATCAGCTGTGGAGTGCTGCTGCTCGACTCGGGGAATGCTGGAATTGGACGTCCGGGACCGGATCCGTCTTCGGGAAGTGCTGGAGCAGGTATGGTTTCCGACGTACGTGACTTCGAAGATGCTAGGGTTCTTATCAGTCGGTTGGACCATCTTCTTCGCCCGGCAGTCCTTCGTACTACACTTGTAGTATCCTCTGCCATGCACATTCCAAGTCCCGTTAGGCGTTAGGGTGGTGGTGGGATGCTGTAAGGCATTTCCGACATTGTAAGCGATGAGCGTAGTTTTTATTGTTAAAATGGTCAAATCTTTAATATATTGTTGTTAGCACATCAAAGAGAATTCCAAAGCACCTGAGTATGCTTGATTTGAATGCCATCTGTAAAGTTACGGGAGCTCAAAGCTCTATAGGTAGATGACGTATATATAACCAACATGAAGTCTGACGTTGAGGTGGTGTCCATGTAGTCATTGTGCAAGGTTGGGACCTTGCATTTTGGTAGGAGTCTCAATTTGATACTAATGCAGAGAGAGTCAATGAATTGCAAGTAATTGCCTTACCTGCAAAAGTTTGAGTTCTGGATTGTTTTGTTGCCATACTTCTTCCAGCCTCGGTGACCGTCTTCGGGAATGCCCTTTTTGGTGTCGTCTCCAGGCTTCAATTCTTGGAACACAACGGTAACGGTTGTATCCTTCTCGTCAGTCTCTTCTCTGCATTGCATCCTCCGTGCCCCATTCTTAGTTCGACGTTTGTGATAAGTTCTTCTTATTGCTTCCAAATAAAACTTACGGTAACCATTGAATTCAATCAAGAGTCAAACATTTGTCTTCATACCCTAGAATTTACAGCGAAAACTTTTAAGGATGCTTGAATAACGCCAAGTATGATTGTCCATCTTAATGCTTAGGCAAGTGTAATCCATAATCTTTCTACTCATTCTAAGTTTTTTGTGTTCTGCACATTTAGGTACGCAAAGGCACTAAACAAGAATGGTATGCACCTGTCTCTTTTGGGGCCACACCTTGGCCGAAGGCCTCGGCTATTGAGTTTGGTCACAATGCTTCGACCTTTATTCTCAACGCCGTTCTCTGAGGCGTCTGGTGCAATCAATGGGCAAGATGATGAGCTTTGATGCGTTTCAGCGCCTGGCGCAGATCTCGCACGGGGAGAAGCTGCTACTGGCAGGACGCAGGCTTGGGCTTCTGCTGCAAGCACGTTCCAATCCGAATCAAACCCTAGACTGGGTAATCTGACAAGCCTCTGCCCTTGTTGGTGATGCTCCCCATCAGGAACTATCAAATCCATGGACTCCTGTAGTTGCTCTCCGTCACCTGCAATTAAACCATAATCTCAATGAGGGCTTATAATTTACAGGTGGCAGGTTGCCATTTAAGAAGAGGACCTGCGTCATGAACCAGAATCACTCCCTCCTTTCCAGTTTTTATTCTCACACTCAATTTTATGATATCTATTCTCTTGCTTCAGCGTCACATCACCCATAATTACATCACCCTCGCTCGTAGTATCTTCATTGAGATTATCCTAGGTATCCCCAATGAAGAGCTTGGTTGCGGGAAAAATGCATCCTTGGCCGCTTTTGCGGCTCAACATGAATATTTTCCACACCCGAGCTTCAGATTTGAGTTACCTAGTACATATCAGTTTAATACACTATTCAACAACCATAATCTCAACGAGGTCTTGTAAGTAACATGTGGCAACCCACTATTCAAGAAGAAAGTTGGCCTCTAAGCCATAATCACTCTCCTGTATCGAGTTTCTATTCTGACACTGCTCGCTGCTTGCACGACTCAACATGTAGAATTTTTCATAATCAGGCTCCAGATTTGAGTTACGTAGTCGTTATCAATTTAGTTAAAGTTGCAAGGAATTGTTGTGACAAGCTATAGACAATGGAAGCTATGGAACACGAGCTTACATGTTTGGGCTGATCTAGAAGGCATCTGAGAGGATTCATTTAAGAAGATGAAGCTTCCAGGGCTCCACTCGCTGTGGAATCGGCCGGCGTTCGTGAAGGGGTAAGAGGAGAAAGGCTCCTTGCTGACACGAAGAGCGCTCAAGGGGGAAGGGACATTCAAGCTAGGAGCGTGGGCAAAACCTGCAACAACATCAGCTGTTTCTTCATCGCCTTCTTCTTCGGATGCGTGATACGAGTTCGTGCGCACAATGATTTCCTTAAGGCGGCAGAGCGCGAGGTGACACCAATCCATGGAATTTTCCAGCTTCGCTTTCAGAGCTTTCAGAAGCGGAGGAGGGATCACCGACTCCTCCCCTTGCGTCTCCCCAGGAGTACACGACTCATCCAGAGGTGCGTGCTTGACAAGAAGGCCCCAAAGATCTTCCTGATGAATTATTGCTCGGCTCAGCATCTCCTCCACTTTCTCTACACAGTGGGATGACGTCCATTGCCCTCCTGCTCTCATCCTCGGCGCGTCTTGTCTTACATTTCCATTCTCCATCATGACCTCAATCAGGCTTTGGCTCTCACCGAAACGAGATCGATCAAAGTGACCCTGGAACAGCAAAGCAAAGTTTATAATTTCAGAAGATCTGGCGCCTCTTTTAACTCTTTAGCAGTCTCAAACGGAAGGCCGAATTCTTTGAGACCAAAACAATGGCGGTAAGGAATCTCTTCCTCATTCCCTAGCATCGAATTTAAGCTTTATCGGAAAACTATCGAAATCTAGAGGACTCAAGGGAAGAGTCAAGATTTTGTGCCATCTGATGCAAGCACTTACCTCATGTACGAACTGCAAGAACTGCAATAGACCATTCAATTTGCCTTGCAACGGAGCTAGAACAGTTTGATGCTTGCAAACAGCTTTAACTTCATTTCCCAGATTGCAAAGACCGACAGTCACTCGATAGTTTTCAGGTAATTGCTCCACTCTAATCAGTCAAGTCTTGTCCAATCGTATGATCCCCCAGAAATCAGAAAGTAAACTAGAAACTATATTTTAATTGTGAGATTAAAAGACAACAACGTCTCTGTCATATCAATGTAGGTGGGTTCAACCCCACAAACAAGACTTTGGTGGCCTTTTTCAGTGGCTACAGCATCAAAGTCGTATTACATGTGGACTTCCTAACCTTGACTAGCAACTGACTGTGGTTTGGTCCGTGATTGGGCTAAGGGGGGAACGATCGCTACACATGTCCGTACCAATCAACTCCAGCGGCCACTTGGCATGTCGTTTGTGCTCGATCGTCAGGTTCGTTTTACTAAAACCGCACGTTCGTTAAAATGGCGGATTTCACAGATACTGGCGCAGTGCCAGCCGTATAGATGAGCCCTTCGATCTACTCCAGTCCTAATTTTTTTTAAGGTGTGGGCACCTGAAAGGCCCAATTCTGAACCCTCTAAAGCACGCCATTAACCAAATAGGACGATCTAGCTAGTGACACGCACATTACTGAAGGCAATGCTTTGCACTAAATAACATTTCCAACTTCCAGTGTGGTCGTCTTGCATGCATCTCTGTCTCAGCTGAAAGAGGATATAATTCAACGCCAAATCACTAGCTAGGAGAGCAGACTTAGCATACCTGGCAGGGACTAGCTTTTGAGAGTTTCGCCTACCATGGCTAGCTATGAATGAGTGCCTCTGAAGTCTCCTTGTGAACCTACGCATGTCAAATTACTTGCTACTTAAAAAACACCTGAATTACCACCTGTATTGTCTCAGGTGACCCCTATCGTCACCAGGACCTTCGTCAATTCAACAGAACCGGCATCGTAGGCCCCCCCCGGCCCAACTTGAAGCATATTAATTGTGGTCAAAAGCCCGCAGGTTGCATTGAGACGGTATACTATAGTCTACAACCATCTCCCTTGCAGCTCCGTCTCTGTGTAGGCTCGTGTTCCCCACCCTTGCAACCGAAGCAATTGCAAAGCTATAGGTGGACGAATTTCAAACTTTGCCGGTACCACGAGAGTGGACAGAATGTGCAGGGACTCAGTGGCACCAAGACAGAGTCCAAACAACAGGCTAAATTAATTAAGAGGTCCCAGGAGGCGGCAGCAGCAGCAGGTGGCACATGAGGCCTCCCATCGTAGGGTGGAGGGGAAGATTACCCCTTGGCAAGCAAATCAAATGCGCCCTGGGGCCGGGGCTTGTGAGGCTAGGTGAGTAGGTGACGCAGACAAATTAGAAGAATTTGAGAGAACCTTGAACATGATGATGCCTGGGACACGATAATGGTTCTGCTTTAGGGGTAGCTCGACGACTTTGGAGGCGCTCACAAGTGTAATAATAAGTTGATTTTCTGTCGCATCGATCGGGTGATCGGGTCCCGCCTTCCTGGGTTGTGGGTAAACAGGAAATTTCTTTTATTTGGGCAATCGTGGGAAGGTTGACATGTGAATCTCCCAGTCAGCGTGGTCTTCGTGGATAACTTAGTAAGGTAGAACTCTATTATTCTGTGCCTCTACTCTAAGGAACTGCTCTTGCTATTAAGTAATTCGCCAGGGTTCGTTCTGTGCGTTTTACCGGCCGAAATAATCCTTCTACTTTTTGAATGTTTGTACAATTTTGCTGATATTTTTGCAGGAATTGTACATCCCCAATTTCTTCGAAGTTGGCTAAAAGTATCACTTTCAGCGCGCAGGGGGGAAATTTTCTCTTGATGCCAACAACAAAGCCGTTTCACTACAGCTTTGATTTGAGTTTTAAGTTTCATGCTCCATTTTGTACAATTTGTCCATGCAGTACTGGTGCACTTTCAAGTAAAGTCCGACACAAACTTCCTCCTTTTCATTATAAATATGGCTTTCGTCAATACGAAGTCTCCTCCCTTTCAAGTTAAGAGTCAATAGGCATAATAGGCATAAGAGGAGCTCATGTGCTTGTTTGTGTTGACATTATTCTAGGCATTTTCGTGTGGGGTCTTGAATAAACCGACACTTTCAGTTTGTATGCCCAATTTGATAAGGTAGGATGCCCCATTGTTGACCCATTGTTTTGTATTATTGAATTCTTAAAATTGTGCATTTTCAACCCATTGATTCCAACCCTTTCAACCCCATTCAAGTGTCACAAATAAAGCAAACCCTTGTACAATTTTTACTACATTGAGATGCATCATGGCACAATTGGGTTAGGATGATTTGGGTCTTCTTATGGCTTACAAGTTATAAAATTTTAAACATGGTTGGCTAGGGAAGGTTATAATAGAATCCGTACATAGAAGAATCCCAAGATGAAGGCACACTTTTGAAGACATTAGTTACCTTATGCATGATGGCAAAATAAATTGATTGGCTAGCACAAATTTTCAAGTTTTGTAGGTTTTCTATCAATTTATTTGTGTAGAATATGCTTTTATTAGGTAAACCACTACATGGTTACTTATCTTAATTTGATGTATGGTGCCACTTAGTAGACTATTTGGCTACTTAGCAACACATGTTTTCTTTGCAAAACATGTTGGGAATAGTAGTATTGCAACTAATATTTTTTATTAAGCAATGGTAACTCCAAGCTCACAATTGGTGTAAGGTAGGAAGGTCCATCCTAGACAATTTGCCCTGATTTGGGGCAACTAGGAATGAGAAAAATAGAGTCAAACATTCAAACAGTAAAGCAAGCATTCTTGAAGATTTGAAATTTGGACCATAATTGGATGAATAGTGGTTACAATAAAAACTCTGAACTGGGACTTTTGAATGATAGTATTATAGTCGGAATCGTGAAAGATCAATACCCATCCCATATGAAATAATGAAGAAAATCACAATGCAAAATGGATGATCTTCATCCATTCATTTCAATGAAGTTTTGTTGTTGGCTATGCTATGTCATCACAAAAAATTCTATATATGGATGAATAATTCAACAATTAGCATCTTTCATGCAGATGTCATTGTAACAACTAAACCTTATCATGCTCAAATACAACACCACACATATAGAATGCATGACCATTTAATTTGTAGCTACATATTTAGACTTGTTGAAGGAGCAATAATGATTCAAATTGGAAATACTCTATATTTCATTGGATCCAGTTTGCTTTACTTGAATACAAAGTTTTGTCACTATAATTGTAAACCTCAATTCATGTATCTTCTATGTCAACTACACAATAAATAAAAACATGTTGCTACTAGAATTGGCCTTCCCATACCTTCATAAGGGTTAAAGCATCTTCAATGGAAACAATATAATGTTGCATTGCCGGTTAGGAGAGTCAGAAATGAAAAAAAAAAATGTGCCCCAAATCAACCTCTATCAAACTCATCACTTTCAAGAGCACATTAGATTAAGGCTCTCATACCAATAGTTTTTGCGTCTACTCACAGTGCGGCAACAACTGTGGTAAAAGAGAATCGTAGCTAGTGACGACCACCAAATGTGCAACTCCTCAGCACCAGCAATCATCCACCATTGATTATCTCTAACACTAGCAACATGAATTGCGTCCACGGGTTAACCCCTAAATGCCCAAGGCCTATTTAGAGCTCCTTGAAATTTGCTCTAAATTGAACAAAAAGTCAACATTTTCACAAGTTAGACCAATTTCTTTTGAATTGTAACCATACAAATTCTAATTAGACATATTAGAGGTCACATAGGAAAAGAAAACATAACGATATCTCTTATAGATTGAAAGATTATAATATTTGATCATGAGGGTGTAAAAATTGTGAAAATTTTTCAATTCACTTTTTGCATGTCAACTCTAAAAAGTTGGTCACTAAAAAATTATGAGGTTATAGGACCTAGCATGCACAACCCCAATCAATTTACGGTTATTCAAAATCTATTCTACAATTTTTTAAAATGAATTTCTAATGTGATTTTGCCTCCAAGATCTAGTGTATTTGAGGCTCATTTTCAAGAGCCCTCAACACTACGGGAAGTCAAGATTGCAATGGACATCCTTGCACAAAATCTTGAATAGAAAAATCATAATCCTTTATTTTTCAGATCAACTTTTTGATCCTAAAACTAGACTTCAAAAAGAATTCTCCAAAAATATAAACTACTAAAAATAGCAATTTGATTGGGTTTTACTTAATTTCAAAGTTTTCGAAACACCAGAATCTGGTGCCTTGGGCATTTAGGGGTTAAGACGTCCGTCAAGAGCTTCAGGGTTGGAAGTAACTTACTGTGGAAGGGTTGAGGCGTTGCACTTCAGGGTTGCCACGTTAAGAAGACGTCTGGTACGTGAACAAGGGCCGGGGTGGATGTAAGAAAATCGCTCGTACCAATAGTCATTCCAGGGGTGCATGTAAAAAAAAGACCCCCTATTTTGTGCTTCATTCATTTATCTTCTCTACCTCTCCTACCTAATTTGGGGTCTCTGATTTGATTGCAAATATGAAATCAAAATTTGCAAATTTTATCATGCGTGACAAATAAAAAATTTCAGGGTTTTCACTTGGGGACGAGCGAGGGGGTCAATCCACCCCGGCCGTGAACAAGCTGCGCATGCATGTACCGCTGGTGAGTTCTCCGGAACCGGCGCAGGACTCGGAGGATGCTCTTTAGCCGCTCCGTGATTTAATTGCAAAACTCTTTCATGTATTACATGCAGTCAATTTGCATCTTTGATTCTCGGAAATCGTGAACAAGCTACGCATCATGTCAATACTGTTGCAGCTCTCCGGAACCGGCGCAGGACTCGGAGGATGCTCTTAAGCCACTCCCTAACTTAGTTAACTTAATTTAATTGCAGGCAAGCTCTTTCAATCCACCTATTACTGTCGCAATTTGCATCTTTTGATTCCCGGAAATGCCACACTATCCGCTCGGAAATCTATCGAGCTCCCACTGTCTGTTGATTGTTGACTCTTTAGCTAGCGCCTGGTGGTGACCCATCCAGGGATACTGTAACAGGACCCGTCAATCAGCAAAGCGATCATTCCAATTTATACGGGTTGAAAAATGAAGAGTCCTGAAGAACATTGTCAAAGCAGTCAACAATAATGCCGGAACTCCTGTGGCCAGGGAATGGTCAAGAAGTTGGGAAGAAGCCATACTGGTGGTGTCGGCCCGGCCTTTTCCCATGCTCACTCACCCAAACAAATAATAAAGAGCCTCACTAGTAGTACTCCGTAATAAGGAAGAAGTAAGCCTCTTTCCATGCACCTCCCAATCCACAATTCGGAAGAGAGAGGGTCTTCTAAAGAATGTGGGCTTTTCAAGATAAAGTGGCAAAGGTCACTTCTAACCAATATTTGGGGGAGAAATTTGAGCCCAACCAACTTGTATCTGTAGATTTCTTTAATTGGGAAACAATTGTCATTGATAAGCTATTGAGCTATTCCTTGTAATTTTACTTGAAATAGAAAATTTTATTAAGATGGTGATATTCCAAATGCCATTTTCAAACTGCGAGGTTTAAACCAACTAGGACAAGTAAAGATTTCAGAACACATGGTCTAGACTATAAAAGTGTCAAAGTTGATGAATGACTGCCCTAACTTTTTACAAAATTCTCTATTGAAGTAGAGAATCTTTTGAAATAGTAGCTAGTAATTTGATAAAATAAATTGGCTCTACATTACTTTCAACTTGATGGATTCCTTTCTTTAATTTTTTTAGCTTCATCCTTGAAACTCTTAAATTGAAATTTACAAAATCCAAAAGAGCTTCCAATTTTCTTTAGTCTTGTTGGATGAGCACATACAAATGGCCCACTCAATTTTCTCAATTGTTGGGTGATAATGTGGAGAGGTGAAGATGGGAAGCCTAGAAGGAAATTATAGGGATTGTCACTACATGTGGTTGCCCTCTGAGGAAAGGGCATCCTCAATCTACTTTGTCTACTACCCCTCTGAATAAATTTCTAACTTTTCATCGGTTTACAATTAGAACTTTATTTGAAAGGGGAGTTGGTAGAGTGGATTGAAAGATGTATTAGAAGATGTATTTGTGCTACAATTTAGAAGGTATATTATTTGTGCCACCATATATCAACAATATAGATTTCAAATTTTCAAGTGTACCACATTGATAAGTAGTGGCTACAAAGTGGCACAAATAGTCACATGACACAAGTAGAGTCTTTTAAGTCCTGCAGGTGGTTTCCAAGTGGTGATTGGTTGATGTATGTAGCTCACGATGTAGCTAGAGTCAAAATTACAATTGAAGGTTACTTATTTTCTGGTTGTAGATGAATGAAAATCATAAATTTTCAAAAAAATGAAAAATAAAATTGGCGACCCTACATGTGCATGTTTGAAGCACCTTTAGAATGACTCAAAATCCTTTACTATTATTACTTTGCAACAATGTAGCTATAGGTAAAATTGTAGACAATCCTCAAGGTGTGATGTTTTAAACCAATATTGATAATACTTCAAGTGAATCTTACTTGAAAATTTTGTTGGGGCAAACAAAATCAAGTATTAAAGTATGCATATTTGTGATCAACACCAATTACAATTGAGCATTTTAACTATTAATAATTATTCAACATGGTTTATTTTCTTAGGCCTTCTTGTCAACTATAAGAAGATTCAAACACACTTTAGCATGCATTATTTGGACACCGTATGAGATAGTTATGTAATTTCAAAGTATTAATAGAACATGCACCAAAAATCAACTCTAAACTCTCTTAGACTCTCATGGTTTGGTTGTGTACATCTTGTATTACCAATATTTAGGAAAAAATAGCACTTTTTGATTCAAATATAGGTTTTATGTGTTCAACAATGTTGATTATGGGTATACATACCTTACTACCTTATATAGAATGGAGTCCAAGTTGGGTTTACACTTAAGCCCAAGACCACGTCATTTTCCACAAATGATAAATCCACTTGAAATCTTATTTGCAAACAAGGTAATATTGTTTTAATTTCTTAGGATCATTTTTCTTTCCTACCTCTTCAAGGTAGGCCTAACAAAATTTCAGGAACCATGATGTCACACATTAAATCTCTAGATCATATGAGGCAATTGCCATTTGGGGGAATTGTTTGCAACAAAATTAAAATTTCATTGTTTGTCTCATACAAGAGGAGGGGGAAAAAAAATTTCACCCAAAGCAACTCCATCATTTATTCAAACCTATAACTAACACAATGATCTAAAAGCTAGTTTCCAATGGAAGACCATTGAAATCATTGTAGAAATCGGAAGAATGCACCCATTAGTCCATAAATCAGATCATTTTTGGTAAAGTTACCATGCTAATAGGTGTTGTCCTTCAAGGGTTAACCTTTAAACACTAGGCTGGTGATTGTAGAAATTATCCCTTTTGGTACTACATGACATCATCTATTTTTAAAAAAATTTAAAAATACTCATTGGAGGTCAAACTATCAGTGTGGAAGATCTCTCTTTTTTGCTAAAAATTTTGAGGATGAATAATTACACTTCTATCCTACATAGGAAGATTCTTTGTTATCTATCGGACAAAAACGTCCTTGGCATTGTTTAAGGGTTAAGCAGGCATGTGGATCTAAACAGTATCAGCAGTGAATTTCTTCATGCTCTTTGTCAACTTTTTCACTTTTTTTTGTCAAATTTTTTAAGTTATTTTTGTCAAATTCTAATGTAAGCTACCCATGATTTGCAGTGCTTGTGATCTTGAGCAAGCGTAAGGAAAAAAATCCATCTTCTCTGATTTGATATCACCCAGGCTACTTAGCAAATTGTGCCTGTATCTGGAATTCATGGATTCTGCACCTGGCTTGAATGTTTGTTAATTACTTGGGGAACCCAACATTCCTAGAGGCACCACTTTCCCTGATATTAATTATTCTCAATTCATCTAATACGGTACTCATGGCTTTCCTTTCAAATTTTTGAAAGTAAGGTAGAACATACCATTACAATCAGAAGTAGGAGTTTGTCCTCATCTCATTGCTGATTTTCTTTTTTAAATCTCACTTAAAAAACAAGTGTAATAAATGGCGAGAACAATTGAAATTATATTTTTGTGACAAATCTAAATTTGTTATGAATTTTCAATGAAGTGTGTTGCCCCAAAGTGTCTTTAGACTACCCCAAAACCAACAAGAATTGTATTTTATGATTCTCAAATTACTCACTTAAAGCAATGACAATATTTTTTAACATGGCTACACCATGAAGGCCTAAAAAACACTCCTTGCAAATAATTTATACTAAAAACTGCTAGAAGTTCTTATTGTAGTCACTAATCACTCCATTACCATCACCTAAGACATTGATTGTGGTCCAAATCTCAATTCTTGAAATCCTCTTGCAATGGGGTCATTTCCTCAATGTCTATGAGGGGTCTTAGGACTATAATGGGTTATTCTAACTTAGTTAGAGTGGCAATTAGTGGTATCCATACCTTAAATTAGTTTTTGTTTTTTTTATTACATTGAGATCTCCTGGATCATCCGTGCCCCAACCGCGTTCTTAGTACCATCGGAAAGCCCTTTGCGAGGAGGGGTGCATGGGCTTTGTTTGGTAGTGTTTGGACCTATGATGTGAAAGATTAGAATTTCAAAGTTTTTTTGAATTAAAAAATTCCTTTTACTTTTATTTTGGTTATGGCAATGGCATTGGGTATACTAGTTTTTTTAAGTTGAGATGAGATGAAGGGTAGTAGAATTGGATGATATATCACCCAAAATGGATGAAAATTTGTGGCAATAAGAAAATAAGTTTTGGTTTCAAACATTGAAATTCTAAGAATAGGTTTTGTCATTTGTTCATATAGCAAAAAGGCTAAAAAAAATTCATCATCTTGGATTTTGTTCTATAAGGTAATCACAATAGTTAACCTAACTTATGTAAAGCATGTTTATCATTCATCATCAGTGCTTGAAATGCAACACCTATATTTGAATCACGAAGAGACTCTTAAACTTGAATAATCATGATATAATCAAAGCATAAGAGTCTAAAAGAGATTAGTGTCAAATTTTGGTACACCTACAAATAATATTTTAAAATTATATAATCAACTCAGATGATGTCAACATAATGTTGATACTAAAGCGTTGAAAGTATGCTCAATTGTTATTAATGTCAATTATGGATTCACATATCTTAGTAATAGTAAGGTAGGAAGTTCCACTATAGATATTTTACTATTCTATAAAACTAAAAATGGGCCATAGTTTTCATGCCCATTCAACCTATTTGGTGATTCTTAGATAATTGAGATTTGGGTCACATTGGCATGAATAGCAATCACAATCAAAGTAATGGAGTGGATAAGTAACTACAATAGGAATTTCTATCTTTAGGTATAAAACAACATTAAAAAAATGACTATTTAAATGAAATGGCATAGTAGGCATTTCAAGAAGATACTACAATCCAGTAATCTTCTTAGTTCACTAACATGATCATCATGGATGCCCTTTATGTTGTTTATGGAGGATCCAATGGCTTGCTTTTGCAATTTTGGTAGCACACTTAAAAAAAACTCATAACAAAATCATAATTAGTCAAAAAAATATAATTTCAATAATTTTGTTCACCTTCTTTTAAGTTTCAATAGACAATATGTAAGAAAAGTTTGGTTCATTTCATCCACCGTGTAAGAGCAATGGAGGCCATTTTCACACAATAGACTCATCTACTTTGTATGTTTGATGTTGTACAATTGTACATCTTCTTCATTAACTCTGAAGCAACAAATTATATTCTCACTTGGTCAAACTAGTCATTGGGTTCTCACATCAAATCATACATTTTAAAACATGTATATCCCCTATATAATAGTCTACATTTTAGATTCATTTCTTCATTATTAAAAACAAAATAATTAAGATGACATGATATTTGAATAATTTTTATATAAAATCACATTAATTTTTTATTTAAAAAAATAATACTAAGAAAATATTGGAGATAATAGTATTAAACATCATGGTACAATTGATGTACTCATTATTAATTCATATCCAACAAAATTTGAAACAAAAAACTAATTCAATTGTAGTAGATATTAAGCTTTCACGTAGTTGCTTTCAAATGGAAATCCAAATTATAATCTTAAGAGTCTTTGCAAATTTCAAGATTATTAGACCTATATTTTCTTAATTGAACTTAATTGCATTTAAAATCAAGAGCTACATGAAATTTAGTATTTTGACTTTGACAATGTCTTGTGCATTACTTAGTGATGTTATTCATGGGTTAATCTCTAAAAAACTATGGATTCTTTTTGTATCCATTTGTGGAATCTCTTCATTAACTTGCATAGTTTATCCTTCTTGAAATTTTATAAGATGGTTGTGTACTCTTCTAAAACAAGTTCTTCCCACACCTTTCCAAATGTGAATTTTTACCTTTCAAAATTTTCATTAAGAAGAATGAGCCCCACAAGTTGTGTGTATTTATTGGTATGTTGAAAAATGTGGTAAGACTGTATGGAAAAAATGAGGAAAATCATTGATAATTATAATTCCATGAGAAATCTTTGTTCAAAATTTCAAATGCAATTATTTCTCGTTGTATTTTAGATTATTATGGCTTAAATAACTAAGAATTTATCATTTTTAATTATCCAAATTTAATTGATTATATCAAGATTACTGTGGTATATATTTGAAGCAAATCTTATATCACCAAAAATAATGAAGAACTTTATATACATTGGTAAAAATTAAACAATAACTATTTTACAAGACTCTATTGTTGTAACTTGTTTTTTGAATAAGGTCAAGGCCTATCCAAATGTAACTTTTGTCTATACAAAGCCTTTTTTTCTTTAGTCCAAAGAGGTGTTGTGTGGATATTCATTGTATCAACATTAGAATGGTAAGCTTTAGTTGATTATAAATATCCAATAGAGGACCATTGCCTCTCAAAATGAACCGTAGGCTTGATTTTAGTAATAAGGCCCTCTCACTACCTACACAACAAAAGAAAGTCTCCTTGACAACTTGAACCTGCTAAATTCATTGAGACACAATAGAGATATGAGTATCTGTTAAGGAGTTTGAGCTTAATTATATTGAAAGAGAATAAGATTTAAAATTATGAATTGAACTTTCTTCTAAAGTTTGACTACACTCGGAAGCAATATCTACAACAAACTTGAAAGCAAATTTCACACCAAATTCCACATCAAACTCTGCATGAAGCGTGCGATTGATGAAAAACTCCACATGAAACTCATTGAATTCTTAACAGAAATCTCCAAGTTGGGCTTCTTGGGTTTGTAGGGTTTAATATTCAAAGCGGGATCCTATGCGCATATTCCCCGAATTCCGATGGTGTGACCATCGTTTGCAATTACAATCGGAGCTCCATGCTTCTTCAGCTTCTGGTGGTGGCGCTCTCCGATCCCGCAACTCTTCTACCGATCTCTCACATGTAAGTTAAGTGTCGCATTTCGATCCGTTGCTCGCGGTTTCTCCTTTTCACAGTTTGAATTTTCCAATTTGGGTGTGTGAAGGCAGGGATCAGTGATGTGATGATTTAGGGTTTGGCAAAAGGTCGTGGTTTCATTCATTTTGCACAGCGATTGTGAAGCATATAGATTTTTTGATTTTGGATGGTTCGTGAATTCCGCGTGACGGTTACTTGAATATTTGTTTCGTGTGAATCGGGCGAATCGGGCGGCATATTTTAGGGTGGCAAGTCCTTTTATTTGAGGAAAGTAGTTTTGATGAATGGTTAGCCGAACTGTGAGTGGCGGTTGATGTGAGAAGCGGAACGATCAGCCGTGTATAACTGACGATTGGAAGCTCTGTTAGGTAGGATTGCTCTTGGGAGCATTGGAATTGCCGCCTTAGGTTTTGTTCCGCTCTTTTTGTGCAGAATTGAAGAGGTTTCTATTAGCGGTTGATTGTTTGCTATGGGAGTGAAGCCGACGGTGGTGTTGCGAGCGGCAGCTGCGGCGGGGCTGGCAGCTGCTGCCAAAATGGGAGCCTTATTCAAGGCAGCAGGGGGGGTGAAGATGGGTGCAGTGGGAGCTGCAATGGCAGCAGCTACTGCTGCGGCCACTGGGGCACCGAAGAAGAAGATAGAGCAGCAGTGAAGAAGCCGGAAAGATTTTTGAAGTTCTCCATTTTGGTAAATGCAGAGGTTCTTTTCAGGATCTTTCATACGTAACGAACTTCTTTTCTCTCAAGCTAGCTTTGGATTTACCTTATGTGTATATGTGAGGCTTGCGTATTTGGTGTCATTGAAAGAATAGGTATCTAGGATACAACACTTTGATTCGTAAGTATTCCCCCGAGGAGCTTCGAAAATTCTTGGAATTTTTTGACATTGATTATGAAGAAAAATTAATTACCGCAGGACCATAATTTCTATGTTCCTGTATTGCAATTTCAGAGCGGGTGTCAACCCTCAGTCAGCAGTCTGATTGTAAATGTCAATCCTTAATTTAAAGATCCTTTTTGGAGCAGAAATATAATAGTGTTTATGCTTCTTCGGTACATCCATGCGACCTGGATATTTGGGAGACTATTCTGAGTGCTTGTAACTTGCCTTGATTTCCCTAGGTTTTTCCGTCTGATTATCTGTGTGTTTTCATGTATCTGTGTCCAAGATGAGCTTTAAGTTTGTAATGTGTTGATAAGTAGGTTGCAGGATGTTTGATTCTACGTTTTCTCTATCAACGACCTCAGTATAAGGTATATGTATTTTGATCGTGCAAATAGTCTTGGACTCTTGGTGTGAAAAATCACAAGTTTGAGAGTAACGAGCTCCACTGCACAGTAATTGTCACAGCAGTCGGCTGACATCAGTATGCACTTCGGACATAAATGTCTAGGCATCTCCACACTTGAAATAAATCCGCATGTAGAGAAATATATCTATCCAAGACCGAACTGTTAATTCTATGTAAATCCAATTGAACCTAAGTGGCAGAAAATACTCGAAGCATCAGTTTAAATGTCAATTGCTGTTGAAGCGCAAAATCTCTGAGAATTCAACGCGAAGAAACCTGGTCTGATTAGTCTTTAGTTCAATTCTTCAAGTGTTCACACGCAGCTCCCGTTATCAAAGACAGCTTCTGCTGTTGAATTTGCTGCAGAGTTTGTGCTCTGCTCCAATCGTTCGCTCTCCAAATAAGAGGTCTCTTGATACCTGTGCAAGCACTCTTACGGAACTACATGGACGTCTCAAATTGATTCAACAGGTTGGATCTAATCACGATTTCACGTAGACAGAAGCGTGATGAGCGAGGAGTCCGCTCGACTCGAAAACTGAAACATACATAGGAAAATATGCTTCCATAACAAAACAAAATGCATCTGCACCCATGCTCGCCAAATTTGATGTGCTAAAAGTTTACATTCATTTACATGTTTTAAAGAGCCCTCAAAATTCTTGTCTCCTACCCTTGCTCAACGATGTGTCTTACAAATAGTCAACTCACCAATCACCAAGTGAAATATAGGATAAAGCTACTTGAACTTGGATTTGAAGGGTCATTGCTTGACACTTTAGGATTGAGAGCAAGGAGAATATTTTAAAAGAATGCTCCCATGCATTATTTGAAGGTCCTATTGCAAGTTATGTTTGAAAGGCACTTGTAAGAACTTGTATAATAAATTAGACTTTGAAATAAGATGGTGACTCAAGGGTTGTTTTATCTCATTATCTTTTGTAATTGGTTTTTCTAAGTCAACTCTAGCTTGTAGGAAATTCAACTCATTTTTATTGATACTTGCATATATATATATATATTAAGAGCTTAATTTCTGAATTCAACCAAAATTTCAAACTCAATTGTATGTGTGAGAAGGGCCAAGGTAGTGGGTCAATGTATACAAATGATCCAAAATGAAAATCTACCCAACTAGAACTCTTTTTCCTATACTCAATTTCACTCTATTGTAACCTAATTAATGTGAGAAAATTGTATTCATGTTTGCTTTATAAAATCGTAGTGTAGAATTGGAGCTAAAGGTTTTGCAAGTGGATTTGAAAGTATGAATCTTTGATAAATTCAATAAATACAACTATGCAATATATACAAGTTGAAAAAGGCTCATTTTGTGTTTCTCAGTCTTGAGAGACAATTTCAGATTATCATTGCAATATGTAGGGAATTTGTCATGACATAATAGCAACCAAATGGACAAGAATAGTATTTTTTGTGACAATGATGGGAAGCCATGTATTTTGCTTTTGACGACCTATAATGTATTGTTTTTCTCTATCAAATAATAGTTGACCAAAATTTTAACTAATTTGATTTCTTTTTGCAAAAAAAAATTATGAATATGCTAAGTCTAAATGTGTGCAATGACTATTCTTTCACAGTGGATCTACTACCTTATTCCATCACTATACGTAGCAAAAAAATTTCAATTCTAACTCTTTTCTCCATTATTCAACATATAGGTCTTGTACCTAGCACATGACTAATCATGCATAGAATATCTCAAGGGTCATTTATACCAAAATAAACAAACAAATTCATGCATCTTAATACAAGTATCATAATTCTTTGCCTTGAATGTAAGTGTAAGACTTTGATTCTACTATAAACCATAAAAGGGAAAGAAGAATCATTAGTAAAAATGATGTAGAGCCTTCACTAACACTAAACTATGAATAGAAAAGGTCTACTTCACTTGCCACATAAAATGTCATTATAAGACACCTAGCCAAATGTATACATGAACAAAAGGTGAACAATGTATACACTAAAGGTTACTTTCCTTCCAACTTTATCCACAATTGTTAATTAACAATGTGAATCTCTTGAATCACAATAAAGAGGTTCACACTAATAATGTGGACACAAGCAAATTATGTTCCAATTCCATCTTATAGATTAGAAGAATTCTATTACTAGTGTAAAAAAAAGGTCCAAAATCAATACACTTTATTGCTTTAGATGACTTGATTCGTACATTATTTTGACAATGTGGTGTTAATTTGGATGTCTTTTGTTATTTTGGAAGTGTTGATTTGGATCTTCTTGTCTACTAGTGTCTAAAAACAATGGTTGACTCTTCTCTATGAAAACAAGTATTTGGGAGCATAGATATCGTATGGCTTGGCTCTATATTCAACACTAGAATCTACATAATTGGTGTTTCTACCTTATGCAACATATACAAGAAATTTAATGTGTTATACAATTGATGTAAGCCCATCATTTATAACTATTTACAATTCAATTAAAAGTTGGAAGATAAAAAAAATGGCTAATTGGTCTCCAAACTTATAAACAAAAACACCTAATATTATTTGAGGTTTGTATTGTTTTTACAATGGCGTGTGTTTGGAGGCTAATAAATGATGCAACTACTACAAAGGCTATGACAAAGATCAATTCATTTGTCTTATTAGTATGTGATATAGAATGAATTTACTTATGGTTACAAATTTTTACAAGGAGGGAATATTTTTATATATACGTGATATTTGTGATGATACTACAACATGAATAGCACTACACATACAATGGGTGAAAATATTCCTCCTTGGAGAAAAGTTGTAACTGTAAATAAGTTCATTTTGTAACACACACTAAGATGACAAATTAATGTACTAGTACAATTGTTGTGACATTTGCAATTACATCTTGTTGCATTAGAAACATAGTTTTCTTTCATTCTACCAAAACTAGATTTTAAACTCAATAAGGCTTTCAAATGTTGCATGAAAATATGTAAGGATGAGTACATGACTATTCATGCAAATGGATGAAATCAACACTTAATATAATAGATTAATCCTCTTGAATGGTGAAATTCTTTGTTGCCAAACCTAAATATGAAATTCCACACAAATGCTTTGCATCAAGATGGAAAATCAATACAACGAGAGACTAGAAGATCAAGATTTATTATTGATTAGCAAAGATGCAACACAAGCTTTTGCATTTATATGTTATTAGAGGCCCTATACTAGTGAACTTTAATTGGTGCTAAGTCAACACTTAATCTTTTGATATTTAATTTTTTTGCAATCGATTTTAGCTTAACACAAAATAAATGTGAAAAGTTTAGACTACATAAATTTCTAGATTGTTATAAGGAGAGGTTTAAAGTTCACATGTATAGTGAATGGAACCTCCCCCTTATTGTATAGTAAATGAAAACTTTATATTACAACTATATATATATATATATATATATATATATATCATTGCACATATATAATTTTCTCAAAATCTCTATTGTACATCATTAAAAAAAAAATTTTAAAAATTTGACATGCCACAATTTGAGCAATATATAGTTGAATGTTTATATACAACAAGAAGGTTGTATATAGGGTTTCCAATCAAAGTTTAGTGTTTTCAATGAAACCATGAGTTGTACTAGGGGTTATATTGGATTCAGTTGAGTTGAAGTGTAGTTGGATATTTATACTTGAAAAATTTGTAACCTTAGGTCACATTTGAAACATCTATTAGAAGTATCTTTTTAAGTCCAACTATAGTTCTCATATTGTTGATGCTTGTTACATGTCTCATATGGGAACCTAGATGAACAAACTCTTATTTAAGCCACCCCCCTAAAGGTTCTACTTTCTCTATTTCATGTTGTCTTTTTTCTTTGGCACCCTATAAGTGATTGAATTTGCAAAGTTGCAACTAATCTAATGTGATATATTCAACTTTTTTCTTATGCACTTCCAAATTTGGATGAACTCATGATCAACTTCCAACTTCCTTATTTCTTATTATATACCTTCAATGTTTGAAATGATAAACCAATGGAAATTTTTTAATTCCATATAAAATAATTCAGCAATATCATTTTTCCTATCATCTGTATGTCCTTTAACGGAATGATTCATTACGGAATAAAAAGTCAAATTTTCTTTTGATGAAATTTTTTTCATAGATTCTCAACCCCAGCATGATATGGAAATTCCTCAAGCCAGATTTGAAAGCACATTTTTTTTTGAAGTTGAAAAGTTGAAACTTCACCTTGGGAAACTGATGTCTCCTTTGGCAGAATTGATCAAAAACAACAGAAACGTTTTGCAGATTCAAGGATATTGTTTTACAAATACCGCCTCCCCTCTTTTCGTCTTCCCTTCAGTACAAGCCAGAGTGACTCGACCATTCTCAGTTCATTGAAAACAGCAATGCATATCCTGATCAAACAAGATGTCTTCACACTGACAAGAATTTCAATTTGAAGGCTTCAAATTTTGGTGTGCATTGCATTACATAAACACATAGCACGAGTACATAAATGACGTCTAATTCCAGTATTGTTAAGGAGAACCTCATTTGCACCTTTGCTGAGGACGCCCAACATGTTCTGGTACGAAGTTACAATTTCGCAACCTCCTCGCACTGCCGGGATAAAAGGGAGCGATATCCAGCTCAAAGTTTGACAACAAGCAATCCGACGTTGCTAAGGCTTCAACAGTTTCTACAAACGCTTGATAAGAGCCTGAATTTTTCTCCGAGGCGTGAACAAGACCCTCCACTTTGCGGTGCTAATTACATATCAGCCACGAGGCAGCTACGTTCAAACAATGCAATTGCACATTCTTTACTATGCTCGCCCCTCCATTCTGGAAGTGAAGCTACTTTTCACACCAGCTACGTGTATGTATATATACCTGTCCGATGCTTCGCCAGGATTGTCAACCAGAAACTCTGCCAGGAGTCCACGAATTTGGAGCCATGACGGAATGGCCAGAGGATTTCCCAAGATTTAGGTCAGGCTCCGCTGGAGTTGGTCGAAGAGATTTAGGGATGTCAGAAGCAGCAGGAGCTCCTTGTGGGGCAGTCCAGGCAATGAACCGAGGAATGTCGTCTCCGGGCATTATCACCGAGACAGATGATACCTACATTCAATCAATTGAATTTCTGTTCAAATGGCATCCTCAAATTAACTAGAGACTGGCTTCTTGTCACTTTTAGTTGACACTTCAGAGACTAGAGCAATTGTTGCGGAGATTGAGAACTGTAATGCGGAGACTGTTTCTACCATGAGACGTGTAGTCTGGACAAATGCCAGAGACAAATTAAAATTTGGAGGAAAGACTGTTCTTACTCTTGGATTAGTGCCACAAAATTCCCTTGAACTTAGTCGAGAACGTGGTGATGATCTTGGTGTGCCTCCGGTCATCTCGGAATGTCCTGGGCTTTGAGATTGAACTTGTACTCGCATGCGTCCTTCCCACTGGTAACAGCAGCAGCAAATGGCACCCACGGCCACCACCATGAGGACGAGAAAGGTCGCCATCAGAGGGTAATGCGATTTCGGGTGTTTGAGCTCCACGGAATCAGAGGCAACCATCGCAGGGGCTGGGGCATGGGTTCCCAGAAGTGCTCTGCCTTCAAATACAGATTTCTCCCGAGTTCCCCCCCTGACCGATGATATTTGAGCTTCCATTGCATTTGCTACTCCGCAATTGAGTAGAAGCAAAAAGAATAGGTGTCCGATCACGATAATTGTTTTAATCTTCTCCAGATTGAACGAAGGGAGGATCAGCCATATAATACTCGAATCTCCGCGGCTTGTCAAGTCCTTTACTCTAGACACTCGTTCAATCCAATCCTAATCCGCAGCTTCTTTTAAAAAGCCGGTGAATAAAAGAGAATATTCATTCTAAGAGCGCTACTATGCAACCTGGCAATCGAAGGCCAATGTCTAGTCATTTTCAAAACTACGCTTAAACCCACGATCGAGAAAATTTTCCCAGCTCTCAATCTTCCACTTCTTCTTCTTCCTCTTCTTCTTCAAGACTAATTACAATAAATGACTTCAAGAAATTCAGGAAAAATTCTTCACTTGCGCACAGATCGCGCGCAATTTCAAGATAATTAACGCTCCTCCCGAATCCCGACTACCAGACGTCGTCGAAACGCTCAAACAACCTCAAAACATATTACCGCCTGTCCCTTAACCCCTAAAAGCCAACCCGTACGTACTGCGGTCCTTTCCAGTCACTGACAGTCCCAGACTTCCAGTACGCGACGCTCAAGCCATAGATTTCACCAACAGTACAAACGTTCCAACCCCTGTCTCAATATCTGCAACCTTCCCTCACTCTGCAACAGCTCTGAGCGCACACGGTGACTAAATCCACCATTTGACGTTCTCTTTAAGTTAAAACCTAAGCGCAACCGTCACTCACTCACTCACCCACGTACTCACTTACTTTTACTCACTCACCGTTCCTCACAAACAAAGCGTGACTCTAGCTCACCAAGCACCACAAGCAATTCCCAAACCGCTTCGCAAATGCCAACCGAATTAGCTAGTGGGTCAGACAGCCTAATCAAGTACCCCTGCCACGTACCGATTCACACGCCATCTGCACACAATCACCCAGGTTAAGAACTAATCTAATGCGATCATTCTCTCCCAGTTTGTATGTATGTATGTCTACTCCAATTAATGCTCCTGCAGTGAGCTCTTGTTTACAATTCCAATTAATTGCAAGGGAAGCTCTCTAGCTGCGCTGGCAACCCTTCAGCTTAACTTCCCGGCATTCCATCCAACCGCCCGCCGAACACCCCAACCACGTGAGGATGACGATCGTCAACCATGTGTTGATCGGCGCACTCAGTCACAGACATGGGTCACGAAGAACATGATCCCTGATCGAGCTGGCCGGCTGCTGCAGGAGCAAACTTAACTTCGGCGATGGTGATGGTGGTGCTTTTGCTGATGTTTTGCTGCAACGCAAGGTAAAAGCCAATGGTGGCGACAGACCAAGACCGATTAGGGTTTAATCCTTAGTTTTAAGGCTCCCTTACCTCCCCTTCTTTCAATGCAACGCAATGCACCTCCGATTCTGCGTCAAGTTCAGTTACTGCTGGCCTGGAGTTTCGGAGGCCCTTGCAGAAGTTCCTCCGGCGCTGGAGATTTCAAATCCTTGGCGCAAGTGGGTGGGGAACGCACTTGCAGGGTACTTGCGGAGCAGCTCTCACATTATAACATTGTTTAAGCTTACCAAGGAGGGAGGGAGACAGGCAGGCACGGGCCCTTTCGCATCCTTGAAAAGGGGGACCCCTATAGTGAACAAAATTTTGTCTTATTGAGGGCTCTGCCAATCCTTGCCTCCTTGGATTAATTGATAAGTCCCTCCCAAGGATCTTTGTCCTAGCATTGGGAGAACCATTGGCTGGGTATACCTACAATGTTACATATTCAGCCAACCCCAATTCTTGGATTAATTCATAAGTACCTTCCTAGGATCTTTGTTCCAGCATGGGGGAGGACCTTTGGCTGGGTATACCTACAATGTTATGTATTCAGCCACCTCCAGTCCTTGGATTAATTGATAAGTCCCTCCCAGGGATCTTTGTCCCTGCACGGAGAGGACCATTGTTTGGTTATACAATGTTATGTACTGTGGGCAATATCTGAAGAAGAGGGGGGGTTCTTTTTTTTCTTTTTTTTCCGGGGTGGGTTTAGAGATGAGGAGGGTGGAGCCTGATAAAGAGGTGCTTTTTTTTTTTGAGAAATCCTTGATGATGTGCAACATTTTCTGGTGTAAACATCAAGGATAAATGAATAGAACATGATTGGATGAGAGATGTGTGATGCCCAATTAGGAGGGCAAAATTGCATAATTAAGCAAGAAACCCTATTTCAGGTGCAAAATTTGCCTAGGAAATGAATGGGACATTTCCCACCAATGGTTTATGCAAATGGCAACTTTGCATTCATTGCAAGGGCTAGAAATTTTATCCTTTAGGAAAAACATAGGATTATTAATAATAATGACTACATAAGGTAATTCAATTACACTAGGATAATAATGATATTAGTGTTGCCTAAAGCAATTGATTTTGAAATGCTATAAGTTCTCACCCTTGATGAATATTTTTACCAACTAAGATCTTCCTTTTTGAATTGTCTTGATATCTATACTCTTGGTAAAAATATTCATCAAGAATAAAAACTTAGAGCACATTTAAATCAATTAGTGCAGGATACAAAAAATACCATTATTAAAGTAAGAGCATACTTCCATGCCATGTCAAAATTCAAAATGGATTGTTGAGTTTGCAAGATTCAGAATTGTCTTTTACCAATGATGTGATACTTTCACTTCTATTTGAGTAGGGAGTAACTAAATCTAATTCCTAAAAGACTAGGTAGTAGTCCAAATTTCTAAAACTAGGAACATATTATAAAAAACAATTTAGAATATTATTGAGTGGTAGCTCTCAAATAATAGTTGCAAAACAGGATCCATACATCATATCCATACAACAGGATTAACTAGTACAAAAAACAATATTTTTCAATAACAGTTGAAGTCCAAAATTAAAAATTCCTCATAAAGTCAATTGTAGATTAAATATTTGTGATTTTTACAAAAAAATTCCCTCTAAGTTCAAAATATTAAGTTCTAATTAAAGTGATTTTCAAAGATTTTTCATTTAGTTTTTTATTCAAGTCCTTCAAGAAGGATCATTTTTTAACTAAAAATGTTATTTTTAGAGCTAGATCTACTAGTAAGCTTTGAATTATAGAATATTTGAAAAAAACAATCTTTAGAATCTATACCATACCAATATTAAAAGAACTAACACATGAATCTTCAAAATAATTGATGGATGAAAAACATGTATATTGAGGTATTTGCATTCATCCATTGTTCCAAATTTGAGCACCAATCCTTTAGGGGTTAAGGAATAGATTTGCTTTGTTGTCAAACTAAAAACAATCCAAAAGTTCAAGTCTATTGTCTAAAATGGTTTTTTGGAAGATCAAAAACTAGCCTTTTTTACTTTTTTTATAAGCTTCTCCCTAAAATTTTGCCAAACTACAATTCTCATTATCTTCTTCCAAATTTGCACACTCCTATATAGAATTTTAGATTTTTTTTCTTTTTGCAAATTTTTGTACATAAAAATTCTATTCTAACTTGCATTAATGTGGGAATTATACAAATTTCTCAGGTGCAATAAAATGGAGGTTTGCAATATTTTAGATGAAAATGAATATAAATAATGTGGTCTATTCTCTTTTTACACTATCTCAAATAGGGAAACTATCATCCAACCTCTTTCTACTTGCATTTAACTATGTGTTAACTATGTGTTAACTATGTTCATAACTAGCCCTTGATTTTTATGTTCATGAGGTGTACAATTTAGAATAGAAATTTGAAGAGTCTATCAAACCTATGATTGAATCAATTACATTTCTTTTAAAAGAATTCACTTTCTCTGCAAATGTTAACACTCTATTTGCTTTAAAATGACCAATCTACCATTTTATGATTTTTGCAAATTATATTTTTTAATGCATATTAGATTAATTTACTTTAGAATTTTTTTGGTCCAAATTGAGATCTTTGCAATTTTAGTTTTTTTATAAGAAAAATAGTTCAAAGTGTTCAATATTGTTCATGTTAAGAAATTTACTATTAGAGGAAAATATGGATGTTTTTGTCATTAAATCTTTTACCATGTTTTACAAATCAACTAAAATTTTTAATTTTAGGCAACCATAAAAATCAAATGCTAAAAATAGAAACTATATTTTTGGTGAATTTCCAAAAGAAATTGCATCAAAATTGCTTTGAAAGATATCTATAAATATTTTTCAAAACTTGATAGTATGGACGATCTATAATCTTCATGCCTAACATCTTCTCTTTTGATGCCAAAATACCAAGAAGGTTTGAAAAGATTTATTTTATAGCACATCTGGATTTGTAACATATCCCTTGACCATTTAGGTTTTAAATTTAATTTAATCCTTGATTTTTTTTCTTACAAACTAGAATGAAGTTGTTTCATTCAAATTTGAGTAAAGAGGTAAAAAATAGCAATATCACCATAGACATGTGACTTTCTTTTGTATTCACATTCATATAAAGGTACATACATCTATAATTGTCACTCTCCAAAATGAGGCACTTACATTTGGACCAAAAAGCAACACCCAAAAACTTGACAAAACCTAGATATTGATTTCACACAATGTACACTATTATGACATCATAGCCTAATTGTAAGAGCTTGGCCAATATCGATTTTTGTACACCTAGTGATAAGACTATGAAAGTTCATATGGTATCCCAAAAACACATGCTAAAGTGCATTTGAATCTTCTTTCACATGCTATCAAGACTCAATAAGAACAACTTATGTTTAATACTAGTATACTTAGTTGCAATTCATAACAATTGTGAGTGTGCTTATTTAGTCCTTAACCTTCAATAGGTGCCAAGCTAGGGCCAAGCTAGTCATTCAAAAAGGATATGGTTTTTGGACCAATAGGTACATTCTTCATTTCTACAATGATTTGGAAAGTCATCCATCAACCACTTTTTGGCCTCCATTTCTTCTTATAAGGCAAAATGTCTCAATCATCTTAGGAAGTTGGCTAATTAGTACATTTCAAGAATTGTAACTTTTAAGGGTTTAGGGATTATGAACATCACCATTGTTTTGTTGTAAGAAGTCCTGGCCCAATGCAATGCATGCCTAGCCTTGATTTTGTCCCCCAATGTTCTACACACTAACTTCCAAATTCACCCTAGACCCTTCAAAAATCAAGCTTTGAACACCATCTTGCCGTGCTTGCTCAATTTGACTTATTGCTTGAATTCCATGGAGCATTTTTGTGACAATACTCTACTTCTCTATTTACAAGTCCAATTTTGTGGTAGACAATGGCTTCAAAACTCAAGGCAATGAGCAATATCTTCCTCAACTCAAACAACAATCTAATTTTAGCATTCACTTTGATTGAATCTAGCTCTTATTGGGCCATGACACTAGACATGAGTGGGGAAGCAACCCAATTCATCTCACATAAGCCGGTAGCCAACCCATTTCCGCTAGTTAGGCTACTATGTTTCCGATTAGCTATGGTTGAGGTGACAACCTATACAAAATAGGAATAGCATGAGCATTAAAAAATGTCGAGGAAGTGTACATTGAAAGCATAGAATGATAACAAGAAGTGCATTGGAAGCCACGATTATCACTTATATTGAAGCATTGTTGATTTTGTAACCAACCTATAGTTGGAAATAGGAAGACCTACATAACTAGAATAGGTTGAATGGAGTCTTCATGAAAAGAATTCATGGTAGTTGTTTTTTTGAGAAAAAAAATTGTACAAAAATATGAAATCCTTTTGAAATTTTGATTTCTCTTAATAGGGAAATTTTTCCCTAACCATATCCATACAACAAATACATTGAATTGCTTAACCCCTAAAGTCCCAAACAACATTTTTTGGTATTATAGATATTTTGGGCAGTTTTCTACGAACGTAATTTTCAATTTTTTTCTTTGAAATTTTTATGCAACATGTGGTCGAGGAGTAGCTTTAAGACCTGACAATTTTCATAACTTTTGACTATATGGTTAAAAAGTTATTGTATGATATGTAGTTTCTTTCCCAATTCAAGCAACTGGGGAAAATTAGAAAAAATCACTTTTTTTTAAAATAAAAATTTAAAATTGGTTTTCTTGATTTCTATATACTTAGAAAACTTTGAATCATTCCATTTTGATTAATGAGGTGAAAGTTATGAGGAGTTTTAGTTTGCGGGCACTTATGGATTCTCTACTCTAAAATAAACTTTGAAGTCCTTCATTGAACTCATAGGATGTAGATTGTTTATTAAAACATGACAACCATTGGGATTGGCATTTTTCAATTCCACAACAAAATTCTTAACAATTTTTGGTATTTTGAATCATTCTCTACTTCATTCTACTTACTATTTTTTTCCTATATGTACTATAGTTCCAAATGATTTGAATTTTTTCAAGCATGTAGCCAACTTGATTTGAAGAATGAATTCAAAGATGCACATCCATTTTGGACATTTTTTCATACAAATGTGACCTTGTGAAGAGCAACTGCCCCGTTTTGTGCAGGGACAAAAAAAGGATCTTGGTCAATTCAAACACTGATATCTTGCAATCTACATAGTGGAAATTTCTGAAATTTTTTCCACATATTCTCAAACTAACTTACTACAAGATCCTACGGTTACATGTGTCCTATCATGGGTTTTTCTTTTCTAAAATTTGGTTCTTATACTAGAAATGGTAGTTTTGAAGTATTTTTTGGTGAAAACATAGTCAAAACCCTTAGGGGTTAACCCCTCAAAGCCCAAGAAATTTTTGTACTTTTTCACAAGTTTGAACTTTGATTGACAATGCTCATTATACATCAAGCTTATTACATGATGTCAATTGTACTTTTGAGCTTCTCCATTCAATACAAACATCCTAATATGAAATTCATTTAGATATACTTCTTAGAATATAAGAATATGAAGTTATAACTTTGACCTAGTGAACATGTAAAATTCCCCAAAAAAGACTCCTTGGGCCTTGAGGGGTTAGTGATTGGAAATGGGTCATCTACCTTACTAAAATAATGAGTCTGGCCAAGCTACTTTAGCATGCCATTTTCAATGGGGGGGTTTGGCCAAAATTTCATCCAGAAGTGATTTTTCATTTTTTACAGGGAATATTTGGCAAAATATTCTTCCTTTTTGGGTAGATGAAATTCCTAATTTGCTACCAAATCTTGGGTACGTATCACTCTATTTTGGATGAATGTACATCATTTTGGATGAACAAATGAAATTTCATCCATATATTGCAAGTTTCATCCATTTTCATGAATGTAAATAGCTTCATGTTTGCAGTGATTATCGCTTTCTGCACTGCCTAAAATAAATGAAAAAAAAACACTGGCCATTTTGTCCGTGTAACAGGTGGAGATGCTCTACACTGAATAGTGAAATTAGGTTGCCCCTCACTAATTTCTCGACATTTGACACTAAATAAAATATTTGCAGTTACTGTACGAGAATGAACTACTTTTGAACTTCATATCACTGTATTTGGGACTCATGAACCTCCATGTGTACAAATGGAAATATTTTAGAAGTTTTTGTTGACTTTAATGGCTTGTAAAGTAACTTTCGTGGGGTAAGGCAACCTAACTGTTAAGGCAACCTAATTTCACTATTTAGTTTAGGCTTAATCAAAGGTTTGGTTGCAGTAATTTGAGTATGAAGCTGTCATGTTACGATATCGTGTGCACGTGTCACTGTCTGCATACTCAGAAGGAGTGTTTCAGATGACCTTGGGCAAATATTTGGTACGAGGAGTTTACACAACAAGGACATTCGAACAGTAGCCAGTGTTTGGATCTGTTGCCCAATTAGCTTGGATTTTCCTTTCTCCACGTTTATTATGATAGTGTGGAGAAAGGGGGAAACAAATGAGAGGAGGCATTACGCACGTTTTTTTAATGAGGTATGTGGCTTATGGGAAAAGCAATTTGCATGCTCAAGAGAGTGAAGCTGAAGCTGTCAAGGTGTATTGATAGCCCTATAGAGCTTTAGTACAAGGCTTGAACATGATTGGATGGTTTGGTGTTGAAGAAGAAATGAAACCGCTGATAAATTTTATATGGGACATTTTTGATATTGAATGCAAAAGATGACTATTATTATATGTTTTTTTTACCTTCATTGCTTGCAAATTGAAAATAAAACTCCTCCTAATTTACACCTCATTATTTGGAATGAAATGGTTCAATTTTTTTTAATAGGTATCAATCTATACAATCTATACAATCTAAAAAAAGACTTGGTTTGACATGGAAATTTTTTAAAAAAACCCTTCTAACTTTTGCAATATTTATCGAATTGACTTAACCCATAGACGTCGACATAGACGTTAAGTGTCCGATGGATGACAAGGAATCTCTCTATCTAGGACACAACTGCAACTATTCATCCTTGGAATTTTGTGCAAAAAGGGAAGATCTTCTACAGTACTTTGACATCCAATGTGTATTTTTTTATTTTTTTAAAGTAGATGATGTCACACAGTTCCAGAAGGCATGATTTCCATGGTCACCAGTCTGTCCTTTAAGGGTTAAACAAAGCTTCACACATACTCCGATCGGAAAAAGCCCCCCCCCCCCCCCCCCCCCCCATTGCATCAATATTTATGCAATATTGTTGCAATGATTGAACAGTCCAATATTGAAATTGTATTGTTGTAATAATGCAAAGAGTATTGCAACATTACATTCCAATACATTTTTAATAAGTATACTGAATATGTATTGTTGCAATACTATTGCAATACTGCTACAATACAATTTCAATATTGGATTGTTCAACCATTGCAACAGTACTGATGCAATGGGGAGTTAGTTTCCTGATGAGTAGATTAGGATGAGTAGCATCCACATTAGGAACTTCAAGGCATGTGAACATGGTGCCACAATGGTGCATCGAAATGCACTTAAGTTAATTTGGTGCCAACATCCATACCAACCTAATATGGATAAAATAACACTAAAATGACTTGTATGCAGCTTTTGGTGTCAAAATGGCACCAAAATAATCTGGCCCAACTTTTCTGATGCATCCCTAAAAATTTCATGGAAAAATTCCAAGGTACGTATGAAGTGAACCAGGCAAGCCTGCCCCAAATTCTCCAGAAGCTCACAAAGTGGTCTCTGCTTGTCTCTTCCACCAGGCTGCTCGCGGCTGGTTGGTATAACTTAAAAGTGGAAGTGGTTTCCTTGGTCCTTTTAACAATGCCGCTTCAAGTGTTGAGATTCTTTGGACGCACGTGTCAATGCACCCGGACACATTCGCAGATTCAGAACAACAAAATTATTCTAAGTTATTCTAAGTTTTCAGTTGCTTTGTTTCATTTGTTTTAAGATTTTTTAAAGATTTAAAAGTTTAAAGTTTAAAAAGTTTTCAGTTGCATGTTCCATCTTTCCTGATTTCAGGAAACCAGTGGCCATGTCGAATGATGATCTCATCAGTTTCAAAACAAACTGAGGGAGGCAACCCATTTCCAACCACTTAAGTGGTTACACCTATCTGGAGGGCGAGTTTCTTGGGGGTGAAATTTTCCTGTGCAGAAATAGAGTTGGGAAGGTTTCCATAATTTTTCAGATTTTTATTTCTCAAAACATAAATACTATGAATTTTTGAGTGGAAGATTCTGTTCCTCCCACTCTCTTCATGTAGACCTTCGTGTTTCCCACAAAAGCTAGTTGCAAAATCCACCAAGGATTGAAAGTGTTGTAAAACAATCACAATGTGCCATAATTGCATGGGGAATTGTATTGTAATTAATCATTGTCATCTCTTCCTACGTGAAAAGAGATCACTCTATATTGCCAAAAGGGGGCAGTGATCATGAATGGGTTGCCTCCCTTAGTGTACTCTATGCCATATACAATCAAAATAAAAGTAAAAAGTAATTTTCAATTTTTTGTTAAACTCAAAATTTCATAGCTTTCACACCATATGTCCAAACTTCACGAAACAAAGCTTATACCCCCCTCCTTGCCGAGGGCTTTCTGATGGTACTAAGCATACGGCTAAGGATGTAGAGTTTGGGAGATCTCAACGTAATAAAAACAAAAACAAAAACAGACTAACTTAAGGTATGGATTCTTTCAAGATTTCTAGGAGCCTTCTATTTTGCAAACAAACAAGTTTTGATCAATATTAGGCATGGGTTGGCTTTTGGAGATACTAGATAGGTATTGATATTCATTTTCAAAGGGGGTCACGGAGCTTGAGGTTATTAGTTTCAGATTGTATTTGAACTTGAAAACAAAGGTAATTGAAGGCAAGAATACCATAAACGGTTAACCCCTAAAGGACCAAATGGTTTTTTTGGCAACATAGCGATTTCGGGCAACTCACTACGGATGGAATTTTGATTTTTTTTCTTTGAAATTTTCACACAACATTTTCCCGAGGAGTAGCTTTAAGACCCAACAATTTTCATAACTTTTGAATACATGGTTAAAAAGTTATTGTATAATATGTTGTTTTCATTGCTCGGCGGGCAGCCTGGGCAGCAAAAAAAACTTCTTGAAAAATCAATTTTTTTTTTAAATAAAAATTTGAAATTGGTTTTCTACATTTATATATACATGAAAAGCTTTTAATCATTCCATTTTGATTTGTGAGACAAAAGTTATGAAGAGTTTTAGTTGTGGGTAGTTTGTGGGTAGTAATGGAATCTCTACTCTCAAATAAACTTTGAAGATTTATTTCACTCAATTTTTAATATTTTTGGAAAAAAATAAAAACTTGAGGTGTAGATTATTTATTACAACATTACAACCATTGAGATTGTCATTTTTCAATTCCATAAATAAATTATTAACACTTTAGTATTTTGAATCATTCTCTACTTCTTTCAACTTACTATTTTTTTCCTATATGTTGTACAATTCCAAATGATTTAAAAATTTTCAAGCATGTATCCAACATGACTTGAAGAATGAATCTAAAGAGTTAAAACCATTTTGGAAATTTTTTCATAATGATTTGACCTTGTGGAGTGCATCTGCCCGGATTTTTGCAGGGCCAAAAAATGGCTTTTTGTCACTTCAAATGCTAATATCTTGCAATCCAAACGGTGGAAATTTCTGAAATTTTTTCCACATCTTCCCAAACCAGATTACTACAAGATCCTACGGTTATATTTGTCCAAAAATGTATTTTTTCTAAAATTTGGTACTTGTATTGGAGATGACAGTTTTGGAGCGTTTTTAGTGAAAACATAATCAAAAACCTTTAGGGGTTAAAACAAGTATTCCAACCAATAGAATTTGGAAAATTCCTTGAAAAATTGAGCTCAATGTATGTGGAAGTATGCAAAAAAAAGGAATTTTTCTCCTCAAGAATGGATATTTTATTCAATATTAACGTGGATTCTTCAAATGGACCCTTTTCTTGTATTATAGTTTCACCTAAAACCACTACCTTTCAAGCTTGTTCCTAATTAAGTGTGAACCAATCAAATCTTTTTCAAAACAACAATAGAGGCAACTATTGTCCCGACCATTTTTAGGACACCAAACATTGCCATTAGAAGGGGAGCACCATTATTGGTGTTCCTACTATATCAACAAAATTAGGAATGCCTTATAGACATCAATGTATTGTTATGAGTTTTAGCTTCTGGAAATGCATACCAAATTGGTTTGTCCAATGGTATCAACCAAGACTACCGAATTGTTGAACAATTGATGGGTAATTATAATTCATGTGTTTTGGGCATTCAATCTAGTATATGAACAAACAACAAAAATTTGGTTCTTGCATATATTGCTTATAAATCTAACATGACACTACAAAAAAGAATGAACTTCGTGATGTTTTACTCATTTAAAATATTATTGAAATTAATTTACTTATTGCAATTCTCTCACTCTCATTGGAATTCATGAAATTCCACCAGTTGTGCTCATGCATAACTACTATTATAGCTACTAGTAGATTCCAAGTTCTTGAACTACGTTAATGATACTTTTACAATATTTTGGAGTGCATACATGGTAACGGCATGAATTTAGATTTAAGAAAAATTGAAACCTCTAAAGTTAATTAACAACCATGGTGCCTCAATTGAATGTCACTACTACAACACTTGTATCAAAAGTAGATAGATAAATTTGAAACCAACTAGGATGGGGTTGGAATACTGTATTCAAAACTCATATGATATCTGGATTACAATGATATCCACAACCAATATTGTTTCATGACCCAACAACGTTACTATCACTATCAACAAAAAAATTTATAAGAAGGTTCATTCACTAGTAGAAACAACATTTGACATACGATTGGAGTTCACCACCATTTGATGGAATTGGGCAAATTTGTTGAACAAAGTGGTTCTCTCAATAGTTTTCTCATGTGTGTTTTCCACTATTGACTTTAGTAAATGAATGTTTGTGAGTTTGTTTAGTTTTGGACCAAGGAGGAGAAGGCTATACATTGGCGGATGCAAATGTGTGAAGAAGTTTAAGTTGCATTGGAAAGAAATTTTCGCACAAGATCATGGAGATGGAATACATCTATGCAACTACCAGGAGTGCTATGGTGTAGATCACTTGGTTGGCTTACAATGATTTCACCTTCAATGCATTGGAACATGAATTCTCATGCATAAGGGGACCGTTTGGAGCAAAATTGTTTGGCTTGCAACAATTTCAAGTTTTGATAAAATAATGTAGAGATTTTCTTCCTATTTTTTGTAGTTGGTTGGTTAATTTTTAGCTTTCAAAAGCTAATTTGCTTTGTTAAATCTTCAAACATTGGAGTCTATGACTGTGTGGTCAATACCAACCCCGTCTATCTACAATGTTTTATTTTTCCATTGAAATGAATAGATTTTTTATTTTATTTTTCAAAGACTAATTCATATGTCTCTTGTATGTCATAAAAATTTCAGAGTTATTTATGAAAATTTGGAATTATTATGAAATTTTGAAAGAAAAAGAAGAAGAAAATTAACATCAAATACAAAATAAATTCAAAAAGTCAGAAAATTTCACCATAGGTGTACATAGTGATGGAGAAAACCATGATGTGAACCAAATTTCCATGTCATTCTATACTTAGAACATTGGTAGAACATGGTAATAGGTCCTAAGTTCAAATGTCTACAACACAATTTTTAGGATTTCACAAAATTTTAAATTGGAATAGAAAATAGATTTAATAAACTTCATTTCACTAGTTAAATTTGAATTCAAAAAACATCATTTTAAAGTCTAAAATTCAGATCAAGAGCAAAGAAGGTAGGCATTGTCAAATATACTAGAAAGGCATCTTTTATGATCCATGTATTTAGCATATTTTCTTCTCTAAATTTTTGTATATTTCTTCAATGAGGTGATTTACACCACAAATTGATGCATATACAATCAAAGAATTCTTCCCCCCCTAATTGCATAAAAATCATCCATTTTCAATGAGATCAAGGCCTCTTTGACCTAATTCATCAACCACTTTGTAGTCATGTCTACATTTCAAGGGTAATTTAGTCTGAGATGAAGTCAAATTTATGCAAAATATAATCTAAGGTCGATACACCCTAAATCACACCTCGCGAAGAAACAATTTACGAACCCTCTACCCCCAAAAAACTTTAAACCTTCCTAACTTCTACATACAATATCCAAATGCCACGTTCTTCGGTGCATTGGAACCTCCTTTCACTTGCCAACAACTAAAATATCAAAATTTGACTAGTCTATGGTAGAACCACCCATGACCAGCTAGGTCCTATAGTCAATACATAGATAATGGGAAATTCAACAAAGAAAAGACTGATAAGTAACCATTAATTTCTCGGTTTCCCACCATCTTCTAGCCATCACGGTTATAACACATGTGCTTCATTTTGAGATCCAAATTAGTCTATAGATGAGTAATTATGGAAGAATCTACGTGTTGGGAATGGGTGTAGGCCAAATTTTGGTTTCTAAAATTCATAACAATTTGAATCTAAGGGAAAAAAATTGTGAAAATTTGACAGCGCCCATCATTTCTATCTCTCTACAGGGCAAAAAATTAACAATGCCTTCTACTACTCCAGATCATGCACAAAATACTTAAGTGGCTGGTAAACACGCACAGTAGCAAAAAGTGTTGGTTTGGGGGATACCCACCTTCCTTCTTCCGACCTACGTTTTCCCCCAAGGCTGAAAATTTGGGAGTTGCAATAAATCCTGAGGTACCATATAAATTAGAGCTGGCCGGGGTTGATGGACCAGCACGAAAATTTGGCCCGGAAAACAAGGCAATTGAACCTGACTTCAATGGACTGACGGTGCACGCAGGACAATAGCAAATTGAAGTTAATTAAGTTAGCGGCGCTGCAACTCGGGGAGGCCTTTTTGAAAGGACTTGCAAGACACTGGAGACGTGGGGGATTCAAGACGGATCCCTGCCGTAGCAACTGACTCAGCAGCAGAGTGGTTTTGAGGCCACAAACTGACTAACTTAAGTTACTGGCCGAGACTAAGCTTAGGTAAGGGTTGCGTATTCATAATATTTGACACTAATTTCAGCTGAGCAAGTTACTAACCCTAAACATATGTATTTCTTATTATTAGTCAGTGCTTTTACGCAACTGAAAGACGATTGGAACGCACTTTAGCATGCATTATTTAGACACTTTATGAATTAGTTATGAAGTTTCAAAGGATTGTGTCTTGGTGTACCTAAAAAAACCCAACAATAGGCTCTGAACTTGCATCCTTTGATTGGGTACCACATGAGTAATCAATATCTACTTAATTAAGGATACTCCAACCGGTCTTTGTCCAATGGATGACAAAGAATCCTTCTATGTAAGATATAAGTGCAACTATATATTCATCCTTAAAATTTTATGAGAAAAGGAGAGGTCTTGTATGCATGATAGTTTGCCTTCTAATGAATACTTATGCATTTTTTGAAGCCAATGATTTGCACACTACCAAAAGGGATGATTTCCAATGTCACTAGTCCCATCCCTTCAACTTGGACCCTATATTTGAGTCCTTGAACCCCTTCAAAGGATAGGCTAGTGACAGTCTACACTTGGATCCTATATTTGAGCCCAAATGCTCTCTACTTTTGCTTCAACAAGTGAGACCTTCTCCTTCTACTTGTAACTTAACCCTTACAGGATGGACTGGTGATTGTGGAAATCCTCCCTTTTGGAACTGTGTGACATCAACCTACTTTTTAAAATCCAAAAATTTTCATTGGAAGTCATACTACTCTAGAAGACCTACGCTTTTCTCACAAAATTCCGAGAATGAATAGTTGTAGTTATGTCCTACATAGAGAGATTCTTTGTCATCCATCAGACACTAAACGTCCATGTCAACGTTTAAGGGTTGAGTGTAAGTTATTACACAAAACAAAAAACGTTATTCTCTTCTCCAAATTTGAAACGGGTTTTGATTATTAATTGTAATAAGTGGCGACAATGGGTGCTCATACAATACCTTACACATGCAAATTATCACTCTTACCAAACTCACTCTTGTCACAACACATAGGCAATGCCTGGATGCCCTACCTTAGATAAGGTAGGACACTAAATCTTGCAAACGAAGTGGGCCCCGCAGGGGCATTTTGTGTTTTTCTCGGGGGTAAAAGTAAAACCTGACCCCTATTTTGAGCCGTGTCTAGGGTATGTTGTAGACCTCTTTCAGCTAATTTGGGGTCTCTGATTGCAAATATGAATTCGGAATTTGCAAAAAAAATAATGTGCAAAAAATAAAAAATTCCTGCGTTTTTCCCATTTTCCCCATGGTAAATCTGGCCCCTACAGGGCCCACTTCGTTTGCAGGACTTAGCGTCCTCCCTTAGATAAGCCCTTCCTTGCAAAACCCCTCCGACTGCTGCCCCTCCTGGCGCGGTGATGATCCGATCCCCACTCAAAGCGCCCTCGGAAACAGTTCCACAGCAGGTTGTGAGTCTCATTTCAGGTGCTTTTGTTCATACCGAACTTCAATTCACGGCCCATGCTTTTCTGGCGTAAAGTGAAAGTGAAGGACCGGCGGGCCTTTTCTGGAGTTGGCTAAATGGGGAATGAATCTTGGTCCTCCATCCCTGCCCACTCCAAAAAGAAATTAGAATTCTGTTACTTACAGTAGCTGGCAATAATGGAATTCAATGCAAATGCAAATGCAAATGGAATTCAAATGGAATATGAAGGATTGAATGGAGTGAACCTTGGTCACCCAAACGTGGCTCATGAAGAAAGGTACTGTAGTGAACCCAACCATCTCTACCACTTGTCGAAGCTGTCAGGAGGGTGGTACAGATGAATCTATCCTGCACCGATTTCATCATTGCGAAAAAACACGTCATGCCTGGAATTTTGCCCTATCGGTACTAAGTTAACGCATACCCAACTCTACGGATTTCTCTGTTCAATCGCCGGCTGTTGGCCGGCGTTCACTTGGCAGCAATGTGCATGTGTTGGGCTCCAAGTTGCCACGACGTTTAAAGCGGGGGACTTCCATGTGGTCTCTTTGTTTGGAGGTTCAGTTATCTGGATTGGATTGCATGGCTGGATCGCAATGCAATCTGTTTCAACCATCACCATTGGCCATGTCAAAACCTGGAACAAGTGTTGTGGGAGGAGGCGTTTGTTGACCATGCTTGTGTACTTAATTAGCTTGGCTCAAAGCTACCAAGCTCTGTGCATTAAACCCTGATAAAAGCTGGCGTTTTCATCAAGCGTTTCGACAACATTTGGCTCCCAACAGATTTAATTTTTTGGGTGTGAGATCCAATCTTCAGATGAGTTAGAATTCAGCTCTTCTGAACTCCGAAGATGGGTGCTTTCACCTTAAAGATAAGCGTTGTTTGCTCTCCCCTTTTGCTTCGTACAAGCCACCCTGGGCTGGTCGTGTTGTCAGGCGCTGCCGGCTGTGTCCGATATAAGCTGCTTGCTCAGGGTCTGATGCTGCTTGCTTCTAGTTTGGAAGTGCTATGGAAAATTTTGAATTTTGAATCAGAGAAAATGAAAAAATCTCCACCAGGGACTTGCTCCTCTGGTTTCGTGTACTCTTTCCCCTTTTCAATGGAAATTGTCCATGTGTTTCAAGAGAAGAAAAGAAGAAAAAAAAGTGGCTCATGAAGATTCAAATCGGATTCTTCTCCATTACAAAGGTGGATGGTATCCATTTCATTTTTTGTCTTTAGGTTGAGTAGAATTCATAAACAATTTTTTGGATTTTTTGGAGTCTGAAATGCCTAGACACAATTTCATTATGCTTTCACTTCCATTTTGGTAGGGAGAAATTACATTTAAGGATTAGCTTTGCATTGTTGTCAAACTATGAAGTTCAATATTAAAAATAGGTTTCTAGAATTCAAAAAGTTGGCTCCCCTACTTTTCAAGAGTCTCTCCTTAAAATTTTGTTGGTCAACAAATCATGATTTGCCACTTGCAAATATTCCACACTTCCAAAATATGTAGAATTCCTGAATTTTGTTCATCTCTTTGGCAAAGTTTGGCCAATTTTTTAGCATAGAAGTTTGCCCTTAGGTTTGTTGAAGCATAACATTGGCACTCCATACTTCCCTTGCCAAGTCAGAATTCATGAATTTACTTGTCTCAAAGTGATTTTTGTGGCCATGAGGATCGCTACAAGGCTCCTGAAAAAAGGGGGAAGCAACTTTCCAACTTCTAGAAAACTAATTCAAACATCAAACTTGGGAACTTTTTGATGGCTTTTAGTTTAAAAAGGCAAAGCTACTCCTTATTTATAGTTCCTTCCTACTCACATGGAAGTGAAAGCATCATTAAATTGGGGCAAAGGCAGGTCCAGACTCTAGAAAACTCAAAAGAAACAGCATGGAAGTCTGACCTTCTCTGAAATTTTTAGGACATTTCTGGAGACATGCTCGGTTTTGAATGCTCCATAAACCAATTGTCTCTGTACCACACTGCACCAGAGCGAAGACACCCCCCTCAGCAAAGAAGAACAGACACCAGACGTCAACACAGACACACACACATACACGCAGCCAACAGCTTTACTCATTGCACACCTGAGATTTCGATCACTATTGAAGCATAAATAAAATGCAGGACTTGTGGAACAGGCTAGGATTTCCGTAAGGTAAACGATGTTAAATCGTTTGAGAACAGATACCATCTCCTATACTGATCATTAGCAATAATAATTCACACAATTCTTTGAACTTATTAGCAAGTGATGAAAGCATGACTTGGTCACTGGTCTTTGAATGGAAACCGGGTTGTATCTTGTCACATATAATGGTCTCTAACCTCCCACTTTGAAACTGCATACAAAAGGCGTTCTGACGGGTATATGTCCTTTGGTTCTATGTACTGTTTCCTCTTATCAATGGAAATTGTCTATTTGTTTCCAAAAAAAAAAAAATGCATACAAAAATTCACTCACTGCGATAAAAAAAAATTGGATCTCGACAGATTTCCACATCTCTCCTTATCTCTATACATCTCCGAAAAATCACACTCCAACATATTGGTTGAAATGAATGAAGTGACACGAATAGTATCCTCTACATTAAAAAACTAAAAAATTGACAACAAGACACAAATTGGCGAAACTACACATAGAATAAACATGACTTCTAAAGATAATCGAGAGATGCAATACAAAGGAAACAGGAACGGCATTTGCGCATACGCGAAGCCCATGACTTACTTCAGTGTACCTTTTATCTCTTTGAAAAGTGACGATGCTTGCTTCAGTGCTCTTGCATAATTTCGTGTCTTCTCCCGCATCTCCAAGCCTGTACACAAACAAAATTAAGTCGAGATCGTCCTCTACCTGCGATCTCAGCAAACGGGATTCAGCATGCGAGGTTCAAGTTAACCAAAAATTACAACAGTACAACCCACTCACTGACCATATATCTTGCTGGGCAATCCACATGTTTGGGGTTCAGGAACCCTAAAACCCTATAAACCTCAATCGAATTCGAATTCCACAAAAAAGATACACAGAAATGTACTCAACCCTGCATTTCGTATCCGACTCTTTGCAACACCTGAACATTTTAACAAGGTTCGAAAACTTAAAGGCGAGGAAACGGAAATCGAATAATCAACCGAGAGGTAGCGAAAAAAATTTGGACCATTTCTCGATTTGTGCGTGTCATCCTTGCGCAGGGGCCATGCTAATCTTCTCTGTATCGTTCCAATTTTATCAGATGTCTCCGAAGAGACAACACCTCGACCGCAAGATAGGTATATAAACCAGAAAGTTCGAAGCACGCCAAACCGTATGGGTCAAGTGACAGGCGAGATCGACTTTTACTTTAAAAGGATCACAATGCAAAATAATTAGGGTTCGGAGGAACGTCGTCTGCAAGCAGTAAGACAACGAGCTGTGGAACGGTCACAACGATCTACTCGGCAGAGTTTGGAAAGCGAGAAAAGAATGATGCATAGGAATTGAAAATGGGGGCCAAGGAAACCCTAATTTTATTGAGAATATGAGTTCAAATTCAGGCGCAAGAAACTCTTGGAACCCAGAAACAAGCAGCAGCAGAGACTCTCCAGTGAAAAATATGTCATATTCAATTTCCACTGAACTTGGTCCATAATCCAAAATTTTCCGCACACTTTCCGTTGGTGTAAAGTCTTACATGGTAGAAACTACCCATTACCAACCACTCAAGCATACTCGGCATGATCTGGAGTAGTAGAAGGCAATGTTAATTTTTTGGCTTGTAGAGAGATAGAATTGATGGGCGTTGTCAAAATTTCACAATTTTTGTCTTTAAAATTAAATTGTTATGAATTTTAGAAGCTGAAATTTGGTTTGCATCCATCTCCAACACATAGATTCTTCCATCACTACTCATCTAAAGACTAATTTGGCTTTCAAAATGAAGTGCATTTGTCATAACAATGATGGCTAGAAGATGGTTGGAAACCAAGAAACTAATGATTAGTTATCAATCATCTCTTTGTTGAATTTCCCATTATCTATATTAATATTGTCCATGGGGCCTAGTTGCTAATGGGTGGTTCTACCATAATCCAATAAAATCTAGGCTTGCCAGTGGTGGCAATTGAGAAGTGGTGCATTTGCTTCTAGTGAATGGAGAGAAAAGTAAGGTGATACAAATAATCAAAAGTGGGAAATTGGCATGACTTTGCTTTTTTTCATCTCATTTGTCAAGCCCCCTATCATTTTTTGCATTTCCAAGTAGCATCAGAAACTCTCCAATAAAGAAAATAACATATTCAATTTCCACCATATGCATCCATGAAATGACAAAAAGTAACAGGTTGCCTCCAAAGCAACAAACTTGGCACATAATCCAAAAATTTGCACTCTTTCCATAGGTAAAAAGTCATATAACCCAAACTAATTCCAAGTTTGCCTACCAATTGTGACAATTGAGAAGCACCACAATTGCTTCTAATGAATGGAGAGATAATGAAGTAATTTAATACAGATAATTGTAAGTGGAATATTCACATGATTTTGCTTTCTTATGTATGATTTGCCAAGGCCTTCATAATTTTAACATTTAGCTCACTTTTGAAGAGGTTTGTTTTCATTTCCCATTTTCAAGATTTGAGTCTCCTTGTGTGGCTATCCAACATACTTTGGGATGCATTTCCAATGATAAAAATTTCAAGCTCTAATCATAAACCAATGAAAAGTTAGAAATATAGTTGGAAGGGCTAGTATGAACGTTCCATTGAGGATGTCCAAATCAAGGAATTGCAAAATCAACAAAATTGTGATTCATTTATTGCCATTGTTGTTGTAAAACACTTTAGAAACAAGTCATTAAGGTAGGACCTCTTTAAACCGAGTGAATTTGTTGACAACCATTATAGTGTGTGCCAAGATCTTTCATTTTTTTATCATATGAAGATAAATTGAAACTAAAGTGGGGTGAAATCCAAGAACAATATTTGAATATAATTTGCAAAAGTTACAAGAAGACAAACTTAAATGGGTGGATTTCAAAAACCGTGCTCTAATTTGTGTGTTTACGCTTTGAACATGTGCAACAAGTATCTACTTATTCTTTGGATAATTTAGAACTAACTTATGGAAACATGCTCAAAATTGGGTACATTATATTCTAGTCAATTGCAAATACAAAGACTGGATATATTTATTATTTTGAAAAATGTAATTTAGCAAAGTGATATAATTGTATTTTTTTCAATGTTTTCAGCAACTACAACTAATTACGAAAATCAAATTTGGAATGCCAAGATTGGATTCCAAAAAAACATTGCTACAATGTAATGCAAAATTTTGAAGCATACGTAACACATTCTCAAATATTGAGACTTCGACAAAGGAAGATTATAAAACATGATGCTAGACCCTTCATAATAGCACTTACAAGTCAATGGGGAATCTAATTTGGAAGATATGAAATCAATTAATGAAGTTCAAATGCAAAAACTTATTGTCAAGGGCAAAATGTAATGCTCAATTTTGAAGTCTACAACTTTGATTGTAATGAATTTTTGGCATAAGTGGAATCAAATGCTAAATATCTGAGGGAATGATGAAAGCAATGTGCTCTTCATGATCCTATAGTTGAATATTACATGTTAGTTATGAAATTAAATTGATTTTTAGAAAGATTAGATGGCTAGTTGTTTTGTAAAAATGTCATTCATGTTGGCATTGTTTCTAGTAATGGAAATCAAGGCTACTAGAATTAAAAACTATTTGAAAGTTTTTACCAACCCATTGGCTTGTAACTTGGTTCATACTAATTTTCAAATTATTTCTAATAACCATGTCCTTGATTTGCCATTACCTAACAAGTTTTTGACAATCAACTAAAGTTAATAAATTAATTTATTCCATACTAATCATCTTGTAAGTGAAAGCCCATGTGGAAAGTAATATTGATAGTCATATTTAAATTAACTTTGTTGCAAAACCAAACCCTTTAGATTGTTGCCTATAATGTACACCTCCTCTTCATCTACAATCCATCTTGGATATATATACTAATAATGAACATTTTGAATTTCAAAATTTTCTCATAATATATCAAAATCATACATTCAAGGATTGGAAGTACACAATTTGAATTTTTTAACCTTTTGAGATAAATGGAAAAAATTGTTGCTATTTTTGGAATTAATTAATGTTTTATCTTTATAACTCCTATGGCTAAATTCACATACTTGACTTATAGTCAAAAAGGAATTTGTCAAAAATTTCTATGATATATGAAAAAAATTGTTGCAATTCTAGGAATTACTTAATGTTTTATTTTTATAACTCTCATGTTTGACTCATAGACTTTCAATTTACAAAATAATTTGTCCAAAAATTCCATCATTGCCATGTAAGAAAACCCCTAAAGGACTAAATGATTGCTAAATGTACACAAATTATCTCAGGTAGGTGTGTACAAAGTTATTTTTTAACAATTGTTCTTCAAATTTTGATACAAGGTGTGAACATGTCCCCATTTAGTGGAAATATAATTTTTTCCAATTGGGTGCTTGGATCAAAAGTTATGTTGCCCTCAACTTTATAGGGAATTCAAGCATCATGCACAAAACTCCTCCTCTACTTTTGAAATTTGGTAATTATGTAATATACATGTTATGAGATGCAAATGTAAGAAAAACATAGGTAGTGTAAAAATCTCAATCTAGGAGGAGTTAAAGTCTATTGGACTTGTTGGGCATGGTCAAATAAAAAATCTTCTAACTTCAAATGTTATATTTTTTCAATACAAGTGGTCAAAGTTTCTAAAAATTTTCTATGCATCCCTACAATAGTCTAATACAAATTTATATGGTTTAATTTTGAAAGAAAACTTTTATGTTTTCATTTTTTTCTCACTATCCTAAAAAGAGGCAATTTTCACAATTTTTACTTAAAATGTACCTCAATCCTTTAGGGGTTAAATTATACACATGATAGCTTTGGAATGTTTTAGCCTATTGATGGCAATAAGGTCATATACTTTCTAAATGTAAAATTACTAAAGAATGTGACTATTTTATGGCCTTAACATGGTGATTATTTTAAAAACACATTGTAGACATTTTAGGTGAGTTAGATGACCATTACAAATTCTCTTTTAGTTAGTTTAGGGAGGGGATGTTTTGGCACTCAAGGACTTTAATGCTATTCACTTCATAATTTCATAACTAATTTGTAATTTGTAGATGCATTCACAATATGATGAGGCAACTTAATTGTAACTAGTGCTTAATTTTTTGAGTTATCATGCATTGCTAATCGTTTGTATATATGATACAAGAATCCATAATATACCAAAATTTTGAACAACTTTAGTGAATTTCAATAATAAAAAAGGATTGAAACATGCATGTAACCAATGCTTAACAAGCACACAAATCTATAGATTATGAAGATTTATTCATCTCAAATCTATATAATGTGAAGAAGTGTTTGCCTAAACTTCAAAAAGTGTCTTTATTAGGGGGGCACCTTTGTCTCTTGTTATTGTGAAAAATGTCCTTCTCAATTTTTCATATTATCTTGTACATTATTTCATCACATTTGGACAAAAATGGATACTTCTTTCCCTCAAAGGGATTAAATTGGAGAAAAGATAGCAACCATAGACCAACATATCATAATACTATTCACACACTATCTCTACAGAAGGAATTCTAAAACTTTTTTGGAGATGCTTGTTGAAGGAAAATTGTGTGTATGGATGTTTTTTCAAGGACCCAGAAGAAATATTATGGAACACTTTACTTTGCCATTTAAAGAATTTTGCATATTATAGAAGATAGTTGACTTTTTTCATCTTGCATCGATTAATATTGAATTCTTATTCGATTCTAAGGAAGCATGACAAATTTGGATTTGAAAAAAATAAAACTCCATTTTTGGTTAATTGTTTCATTTAATATTAATAGTTTTATATGATAATTGATAGAAAAACATTGGCGATGAATTTTTTTAATTTGATTGCATAGAAATGTGGGAGATTTCAATACTTGCATCTTTCATATTAAAAAACACCCCATTGAGTAGCAAAAATATGATCTATAAGGGTTTAATGCGAGGTGTTGTATGACCAAATTTTGTAATATAGATATCTCTACATTCTAGAGTTAAACTAGATTTTACAAGATTTTGCTATTTGACCCCTTATACTATAACAAATTTTGTAGATTTAAGTATAATGATATAATCACTTTGCCAAAAGCTAGTTAAATTATAGAGATATCTATATTACAAAATTGGGTCATATTGAACATTGAACTCTTCATAGATCAAAATTTTGTTACTTAGTGTAGTATTTTTTAATATGAAAGATGTGTGTATGAATGTTTCCTACATACCCATGCAATCAAATTTTTAAAAATCCATCACCAATGTTTTTCAATCAAATATCATATTAACCCATGAGTATTAAGTGAAATAATTTACCAAAAATAGAATTTTGTGTTTTTGAAACTGAAATTTTAGTGTGTTTAATTGGGATTGTGTGAGAATCAAATATTAATCATGCAAGATCCAAAATGCTAGTTGTATTCTATATTATGCAAAATTCTTTGAATTGCAAAAAACATCAATTTGTAAGATTATTGGACCCTATTGTGTACTATATATATATACATTGGTTCAAGTGAACTTTTGACCCCAGTAAACATGTTGCTAAGCATTGTATATTTTTGGTAATTTAGCAGCCATTTGCACCAAAGTAATGGGCCTAGTACCACACCCTTGAAACAAAATAGCACTAAAAGGACATAAAATCTATAGAAAACTTCAAATCAAAAGAAAAACTTAGATGAAATCACTAAATTGTAGATGAAAACAAAATCATGGATAAGTGATATGTACATCAAGAAGTAATCCCCCATTGCTTCAGTATTGTTGCAATATTGTTTCATTGTTTTACATAGTATAATATTGAAAATGTATTGTTGCAGTATTGCAAACAGTATTGCAACATCATTATACTGCATTTCCAATTGAAAGTATATTGTTGTAGGTAGTTCTATTTGTAGTATTGCAATAAAGTATGTTTTTAATATTATATTGCATAAACAATGAAACAATACTACAACAATAAGGGTTTTTTTCCCGATGGATGGAGTACTCATTGTACTAATGTGATATTTTCTATCCCAAATGCGGATGAATGTTGACATATGGAACACTACATTGGGAACTACCCCACCACCACCACCACACACACACACACACACACATTGTCTTTATACTGTTTCAATACTGTTTCAATGGTTTTATAGTGCAATATTGAAAGTGTATTGTTATAGTAAAACATCAATACTGCAACAATATAGTTTTTAGAGGGAACAGTACATCCCATTGAAACTATATTGTTATAACAATACTTTTGTATCATTAACGATATACTTTCGATATTGGACTGTGAAACCATTGAAACAGTATTGTTTCAATGGGGGTACTTTCCTCATGTTCTAGTGGCACTCCACTGTATTTAACATTTCATATTGCCACTTGGCACTTCATAAAGAATGAAAAAGAAACCCTGCTGCTGCTGCTGCTGCTTACAATAGGTGTGTCCACTTGAGTTGTTGAAGTCTTGGCTGCCGATGCTGACTCGCCCTGTGTTTTTCTTTTTCTTTTTCTTTTTCTCTTTTTCTCTTTTTTTTCCGAATTCCATTTTGACATTGACGGCGACATTGAACAGACAGACAGACAGACAGCCTCTGCACTTGAAGTCTGCATTTCCATGAGTCCCATTGAAACCGACTGACTGCGCTGCCTGACGGCGTTCGCAATTCCCATCCCATCCCATCCCATCCCATCCCATCCCATCCACCAGCACTCCGTCCAATCGCTAACTTACAACGGCCGGCCCATCCCTTTCGTCTCCTTCTTTTAATCTCTCCAATTCTCACCTTCCCGCCGTGCCCTAATAATAATTATTAAGCTTAAGACAGTACTCAGTACTCACTGATGCTTGCATTCCCCTGTCCATGTCCATGTCCATTGTCCACGTCCATGCAGATGGGATTCAATCACAAGGGGAAGCGAAGAAGACGGCGCCGGCGATGGCCCATTCCGCTCAACTCTCGATGCGTTCATATCAATGCCCTTCTTTATGACGACGCTAAACGCAATTCCAATCCCCAGGCATGTTCAATTCAAGTCATTGATGGTCCTTGGATAGAGACTTAGAGAGAGAGAGAGAGAACCATGCAGGACAAGTATAAATAGATTTTTATTAATCGGGGTTTTGAGTTTAGTAAAAACCTGGACCAAAGCGACTGACTGAGGTGATGGAAATTGCCTGGCGCAACTGGCTTGCGTGGTTTATACGGTAAACGATCTGCAAGAAAAATTGCCTGCAACATTGGCAGCGGTCACGGGAAGAGAGAGAGAGAGAGAGAGAGAGAGAGAGAGAGAGAGAGAGAGAGAGAGAGAGAGAGAGAGAGAGAGAGAGAGAGATGTTCTGATCGTGAGCGAGCGAGGGTGGGCTGTCGAAATGGGGAGAATTAAGCTGATTGGTTAGGAGGTCGATCGGGTGGGATGTTTGGAGGGTTTTAGGGGAAGATGGGAGTCAGTTTGGCTCCCCGGGATTCCATGTGTTAGTGGGTTTTGCAGAATTTGACTCGATTGCAGAATTTGACTCAATTGCAGAATTTGGCTCGATTGTAGAGACTGTGGCCATGTCCAAGCGGCAGCGTTTCTTTGTGGAGCTTGTTCAGGATCAGGTCACCATGGTTTCTTGGAAACAGTTGTTGGCAGATGGAGAGCGAATTACGACTTCGGAGATGACTGCGCCTTCGACTAATTTTCCTGCGAAGACGGTGGTCCCAGGCTTGAATCGTACCACCTTTCCCAACAATTCGAACACGACCGAGTCGAATCCACTGGTGAGGATTTATTTCTGCCTGCACTTCAATTAATTAGGATGCATTTCAATTTTCGCTCATGAAACAAGCTCTCTCTCTCTCTCTCTGCAATGGATTGAAACGATGATTTCGAAATGGTTACATCAGTTCGAAACTTTTGCAATGGTTCTTGGATGTTGCGCCAACGGTGGTTGGATTAGGTGAGTCTCATTGCACAACCTTTGCGTAATTGACGAGAAAACTCTTGCAAGTATTGAGAGGTCATGGCGCGCTTAGTCATTAATTAATGTATTGGGAGTTTGGAGCTGGATAATTCCCCTGAAGTAGGCTACTGAATACATCCATTCCTTTGAGCAGAAATCAAGAGGGAAATTGAAGCTATCTCTTTCGAAATCCACCAAGACGACCACCCCAAAGCCTGCCGAGCAGAAACCGAGTCTGGATGACAGAACCTTGATCAAATACACATCCCGTGTACCCAAGTTGGCCACTCAGATTCAACCGAAATCCAACGAGAAGAGGATCGTGGAGGCGAAGTTGGAATTCGGCCAAAAGCATGATTCAGTGGCGACGAAATTGGCAGGTCCGCCCAAGGGCAAGGTGCATCGATCGATGCCGGGAAAGACGAGCTGCCGCACCAAGAAGAAGACCCAAGCTTGCTTTTGCTGCTCCAAAAAGGATCCCAGGACGCCAACATGATCAGGACTTCCAAACTTTCCTCCTTTTTGGGTGCAAGTATTACGCATTTTTTACTGGAATTTGAATTAGTCCTGTGGCTGTCTCTTAAACTGAGTGGCACTCTGAAGAGTATCCCTGCAACGTACTGGAGGCGTAATTACATTGATTGTATCAGAAACTCACTGAGTTCGCTTCAATTTTTGGACACTGATGATGAGGTCGCTTGTTTGCTGCAACATTTCGTAGTTGGGAAACAGTAATGGCATTGCGGGTGCTCCAATATTCAGATTGTTCGTTCCAGTTTACTCTGTCCATTGTTGACCTAGTGGCAATTTCCATGAATGATTGGGCCTTCCTTGCTGGTTAACCCTAAACCCTAAAAAAAGGATTGAATCGTGCCGATTTACTTGAATTGGGTTCAGGTGAACCAGCTTATTACCACCCACATTCCAATTTCTCCCTTGTGTACCTGCAGCGTACAGTTGGGCTCAATTAACCTTTCAAACTGCCGTAATTGTGAAATTTAATTTTTTTTTGCATAATTTAGAATACATTTGGCATTTTTTGTCTTGCATAATTAACATTCAATTCTTACTTAATCCCAGTCAAGCTCACTAAATTTTTATTTCAAAAAACTAAAACATCATTTCTAGTGAATTTTTTTAATTTAATATTGATGATAATTGTTTGAGGAACAATGGTGGTGAAATTTTTTTAAGTTCAATTATATAGATATGTAGGAAACATCTTTCCTTCAACAACCATATCCCCCAAAAAATTCAGAATTCCTACTGTAGAGATTTCAATTTGAAATGGTGATGCCTAAATTTTGTAAGAAAGATATCTCTTTATTGTAAATAGATTTTTCTATTTGATCCTCACACTGTAATTAGTTTTGAACAATTGAGCACGATGGTCAAATTGCTGTGCCAAATTGTAGTTAAAATATAGAGATGCTTGATGAAGGAAAAATGTACATATGGATGACTCCTACATATTTATATATATGAACTCACAAATTCATCACCAATGTTTTTCAATCAATTATCATGAATATTAAATAAAATAATTTATCAAAAATGAAACTTTGGTTCTTTGAAATAGAAATTTAGTAAGCTTGATTGGGATTGTCTAAATAAGAATTGAATGTTAATTATGCAAGAGAAAAAATGCCAAATGTATTCTATATTATGCAAAATTATTTAAATGGCACAAACAATAGTTTGTAAGATTATTGGACCCCCAACTACACAATGTCTACACAAAAAGATTAATTATGCATGTCTCTTGGTTTCCCATGCAAATGCCTTATTTTCAAATATTGTCTTTTGCAATTCTTGCATCATTGTATTGTGACATATTTTCAATCATGAATATCAAATTTCGACTTTAAAAAAACAAAATTTTTTTTCTTGATGAATTTTTTACATTAAGGTTTCATGATATTACATAATAATTGATTGGGAACCATCAATGATGAATTTTCAAAATTCAATTGCACATTTATGTTGGAATTCTTTATAAGCATAATGAACAATTATTTTTCTAAATTCATGTTGTAGAAAATTCAATGTCAAAGGTGTCTCATACCTTAATTCTATAAAATAGATTCCCATGTAATGTAACTAGATTTCGATAACCTAATTGTACCATTATACTCAAAAGTACATTACTACACTAAATAGGGGTATTAAGAGGACCCATACTAATTAATTGACATTCCACACTATAGAAATATCTATCTTTATTGTACATCAATAGTTATTGAAGTGTCTGGCGGATGTACATCATGTTTCAACATCTACAATTTTCTACAATCAGTCCCTTTAATTTTTTGGTCCCCTTAATACCCCTATTCAATGTAGTTATAGTTTGGGAGTCAAATATTAAGACCTAGTCACAATACAAACATCTATTTTATGTTATATAACTCCTAAAGTTCCATGATTAAGTTTTCATAGAAAATGCTCCAAAACTATCATTTTTAGTACAAATACCAAATTTTTGATAAAAATAACTTTTTTTGACATATATAACCATAGAATCTTGTAGTATGCTGACTTGAGAACATGTGGTACAAATTTCAGAAATTTACACCACGAGGATTGCAAGATATAAGCATTCAATATCACTAAAATCATTTTTTTGGCCTTGCGAAAAACAAGGCAATTGCATTTCACAAGCTCACTTTTCTATGAACAATGTCCAAAATGGTGGTGCTTCTCTGGAAAATTTTTCCTAGACAAGTTGACCACATGCTTGAAAAATTTCAGATCATTTGGAATTGTTCAACATATAGGAAAAAAATAGTAAGTAGATAGTAGTAGAGAATGATTCAAAATACTAAATTGTTAAGAGTTTAATTATGGAATTAAAAAATGCCAATCCCAATGGTTGAAATGTTGTACGCAGTAATAAACAATCTCCATCCTATGGGTTTTTTTCCCAAGAATATTGAAAATTGAATAAGATAAAGGACTTTAAAGTTTATTTTAGAATAGAGAATCCATAACTGCCCGCTAACAAAAGCTCCTCATAACTTTGGACTCATTGATCAAAATAGAATGATTCAAAGCTTTCCACGTATACATAACTCTAGAAAACCAATTTCAAATTTTTGTTTATGAAAAAAGTGATTTTTTCTAATTTGCCCGAACTACCCATTCCCAAAGAAAAGTAACATATTAGGCCATAATTTTTTATTCATATTTCCAAATATCATGAAATTATGTGCATATGAAAGATATTCCTCGTCCTAATCTTTTCTTAAAATTTGGGCCCAAAATATGGAAATCTCCAATCACACTTACCTACCCAAAGTTGTTATGTAGCCAAAAAATGCATGTTGGTCCTTTAGGGGTTAAACAAGAGACACCTTGGCATTGAACTCTCTATAGGGTGAATTTTTGAAATTTTCTTGCAATTTTTTCTAAAAGATGCGCTTATGGACAATTTCAACATGTATTTGTAATTGAATTTTGAAAATTCATCACTCCTCACTCTCAATCAAATATCATGTAATACCATTAAAAAGTTTGTAATTTTTTTTCAAAAATAGAATTTTGATTTTGTGAAGTTTAAATTTGGTATGCATGGTCATAACTAAATAGGAATGGAACGATGCAAATATTGCATAAAAATTATAAAAGATCATGTTTTGAAAATGGGGACATTTGTATGGGAACAAAAGGACGTGCAAATCTTTTTGTCAAGACATTCTACATAGTAGTGTACATTTTTGTTCTGAAATGTATCCAATGGATGCATGATGTAAGAAATGGAATTTGAGTGGTATTCGTTTTTTTACCTTAGAACTTGCATTAATTGGATCAAGAAGAGAATAATAGACTTGTGGTAAGATCACACTTGATTTTGACTACATTGCAAGGTTTTTTCTTTTTTTCTATATATTTGTATGTTTAATTTTTATTTTAGATAACATATGGTCAATTTCATGAAAATGGCAGTATTCTATGTGCCGTTTTTCAGACCATGCAATCTAAACTATGTAAGGGACATCTAGGATTGATATAAAATTTGGACATCTAGGACATATTTAGATTTCAAAAATAAAAAATTTGTATATATTTCAGACTACCTAGTCTAAACCATCTATGAAAATTTTAGATTCCATACATCTAGGGCTCATTTAGATTTCCAACATCTAGGACAAGTTTAGATTTCAGACCACACTTAAAAGTGATGGTCTAACTCTTAAAAGTGCCAATGTAGTGAAATGGCCCGCCATTGTAATGAAATTGACCACATATTAAGAACCATCGTAGTCATATTGCAAGATTTCAAGCTTGTTGCAAAAACGTCTCATCTATATTCTTGCTTTAAAAACCTTCCAAATATGACAATCTTGCTTGGTTTTGATTATACCTACAATCAATAAAATGTCTCATCTAGATTCTCATTTTTAAAACCTTCAAAATTTGAGACCCTTGATTGATTTTGGTTACACCTAGTAAGGTAGGAGGCTCATGAATTGACCATCTAAGGGCTAGTCCACTTTTTTCAAGTGGTTTCTTGGATGGAATTATTCTTAGCTCATTTTTTAGGCAAAGAAAAATAAATTGTGATTGTGATAGAAGTTGTTTTGTATGTTTTGAAGCATTTTTGAATTACATAATTATGAATTTTCAAACAAGATTAGTCATAGGTCCCTATTTATAACCTGAGGTCTTCCATATACCATTCATTTTCAACCTCTAGAGAAAAATGGGGAAAGGAAAGAGAATGATTGGCTCTTGCAATAAATAATAATGTTTTCTTATTAATCCATTCAATGACTATAGAAGGTCCATACAAAGACCACCTAATATCCATTTGAGGCGAGTCTATGTAGGTGGTTCTAAATGCCCACTCACTTTTAGAGCCTCCTATCCTAATGTCCAATCAAGAAAATGTCCTAATAAAACTAAGAGGATAAGAAATTCTCTTTTCCTTGTAGTAGTTATCAATGCCATGGTTCCAAAGGCCTTGAGCTTGGTGCATGTGTTAGCTTTTAGAACCATGCCCTCAATAGTTGGACTAAGATTTGGATTTTGGTACTCTAAATCATCCTTGTCAATATTTTATAATGATAGAAACAATAAGATGGTATAAATGGAGGTTCTTATTGTTTACTTAAAGTACTTCTTTTTTCTTCAAACTTTCCTAACTTGAATAAGAGATTAAAGTAGGAATTCAAGATTAAATTTTAATACATTGAATTAAAGTTTTGTGTAGATTTGGATTTCTTTGATGATTTGATTAATGCTATAGATTTAGATTCCTTCAAATGTAAAACTTTCACATGATTATGAAGATGCCAACATTTGATAGTTCATTTATAATTTTTCTCAAAGTCTCTAAAAAATGTAGATTTTAAGAGTTTTTTTATTAATTGCATAGTTCATAAGCTATCATTATTATAAATTTGAAAGTCTTCCATTAGAAAATTCAATTCTACATTGAACATTATACACAGTCTCTAAATGGTAATTTATTTTACAAATGATATAGTATAATCACAAGAGAAATTATGATTTGTAGGATAATTGTATAGATGAATTTGAATTCAATATGTGAAGTAAGACTTGGGCATCATTATTATAACATTCTAATTATGTTGATACTTGGACTCATTTTTGTGTTTAGATACCAATCTTTTTATGTTGAAGCTTAGCCTCATTTTTTTTTTGTCTAGATATTGATTTACAAACCATAATGTATTTATATCACATCAATATCAAAATTGGAATTTCTTAGACTACTACTTTAGTACCTCAAAAACACTAAATTAAGAACATTCATATTTAATTGGAATACTAAAACCCTCATATTTATTCATTACTAGTTTAGATTTTTTAACTTTCAAGATCCAAGCAATGTCTTGTTCTTGAGATTTGATAAAATAGAACCTTGGTCAATATTTACCAAATCCTAAATTGAAATAACAAGAATTTTTAATTAGATATTCAAATTACATCCATTAATAATTATGATAATAAATCTAATAATAACACTATTTAAAAATTTTGATCATTTGTACTAGATTCTCTAAAAATATCATGAAAGGAATAAAATAACATAAATTCTTCCTTTCTTTGTATTGGAATTCTCCTTAGCAAACAAAAGGAATTGGCATTTAACCCAACTTGTTTCATTTTGGGGGGACCTTTTTGTAATTAGTTAAGAATTTTGAAGTTGGAATTACATAGGGGAACCAGAAAGCATCTACCCTCTTATATGTTTAGTGTTGATATATTGACAATTGCAATTGGTATAGTGAAAGAAGTAATATGTACCTTTGTTTTAGAGAATGCTTTTAGGGCTTAGATACTTTGTAGACCTCCTACACTGGGGCAATTGAAGATGCCTATTTCAATATTTTTAACATTAAATTGTTCAAAACCATGTCTTATCTTTGGAAGTGTCAAAATTACATTATCTCAAAAGTGCTCACATAAAGTTGAAATTAGCAAAATCTTGATTTTTATGGCATGAGAGTCTAGGGTCAATTCTAAGTACTCTTATTTTCAATGCTTTGAAATTTCATAGTATGTGCATACAAAGTCCAAAATTTGTATATTGTATTAATCTAGAATCTCCTTTCACCTATTGCTAAGATCCAACAAACACCTTTATAGTTCAATAATAGGGCCCAAGTTCAAACCCTTTTGGGGGCACATTTAGCTATTGTTACCTTATAATTGAAAGACCATTGTGAAATGATTTGTATTGAGCCATGAGGTATTGTGCAAACAATCTCATCCAATTTTTTTAGTCATAGAGTAGAAGTTTACACCATTTTTATTACTTTGCAAATTCCCACTTCAAAATGAAAAATAAATTTGTCATGAACAACCATTAGGTGTAGCGAAGCTATGTAGGTATCTACGTCAACAAAATTTGTAAAAATTCACCATTTAGGGGAATTCACTTTGACAAAAAAATTACAAAGCATGGGAAATCTAATAAATGGCATTTTAAGGGCATTCACCCTATGAATTACAAAAACATTACTTGTAAAATAGTGGCTACCAATAATGTCATGAAATGGGTGTTACAAACTTGACATCCATTAGATAGGGTATTTTCCTTAGAAACCCATGTCATGTAGAATTGGTTTTGGTTTGGTGTTTATCTTGTATCCTAGAAATTTGCAAGCAATGGAAAATATTGTACTTTCTAATAAATTTTTGCTAAAAATCTCCTTAAAGGTCATTATTGAAAATCTTATGTCTAAGACTATACTTAAAAATCTCACTTAAAACACCCTTTCTCTTGTTGTGTCCCCAAAGTAAATTATTTTCACACTTGGGGTGCTAAATCTGATACAAGTGTCTGTACCCCGGGTATGCAACTCCCATATTATATGATGTTGATTATAATCACTTATAATGCATTTTAGTCCAATCTCAAGGGATATTATTTGTTTTAATGTAGGAAATTCTTGTAGCACTTTTAACAAGGAATCCAAAAATGTAATTATATATATGAAATGAATATTTTTTGAAGGCAATAATAGCATTAAAAACCAAATTATATGAGATTTTTTTAATACATGTATACTAGGCCAATCTAACCAACTTTGGTGTTTTTTTTTTAATAAAAATTTAATTTTAATTGGAGGGAATTTTTTTGCAAGGATTTAAAAAAATTATGCATAGGCAACTTTCTAGTTTGATGGTTGAGCTAGAAGATTATTGATTTGTGTTGAAATACTATTGAGGTAGGTATTATTTATGACCAAATATGTCACATTGTACCCAACAAATCTAAAAGGTACGGAAATAGTAACAAAGCTCGGGTATCTCAAGGGTACTTCAAAGGTATGGGGTAACAAATGTACCCTAAACCAACATTTTCTACATCTCATTTATTTAATTTTGTCTACACCCAACTTTTTGGTTCTTTTAATTTTGATATAATTTTTACAAATGCCGTCCCCTAAGCCATTTTCACCCCTAATTGCCTCCACGACCATATATGGTCGATCTAAAATTTCAGGCCCATTTTTGTGGGGGCAATTAAATTCCTGTGACCGGTTTAAAAAAAAATTCGAACAGTTTTGAGGGTTAACTATGGAAAACTTTCATTTTTCATTGAGAAAAGTACATATTCAATTATTGAGAGATCTTCAAAGGCATATGTGTACTAAAAGTAGAGTGTAAAGCTTGCTAATTTTACTTCATTTCCTGGCTTTATGCAAAGCTTGGCAATTTCATTTCATTTGAGATTTAAGAAATTGTACTTATCCATTTGCTTTGAGAATGGTCCCAATGAAAAGTTTAAAATCTTTTCATTATTTTCACCATTGAAAATTTCAACATGCAAGTGTTTATTTGAAGCTATTTGCAATTTCTACTTAAGAACAAAAATTGCATTTCAACAATTGCAAGATGGATTGTGTAATGAGTTTGATATTTTTTCATGTGAAATTAAGTTTTTTGGAAGTGCATTTTAGTGTTCTAACACTCTTTGAAGTTGTTCATGTTACCTCCAATCCCAAAAAACATTTATATGCAAATTTTTGAAACATTGTGGTCAAAGACAACAAACTAAAAATAGAAAATGTATATTTCCCTTTGTATAATATCACAACTCCTAGAAAAATTTTCACTCAAAATTGGTGTGCATACTAATAAACAAGCTCTATTAACATCTATATGGTTAGATTTCGAAAAAAACACAATTTGCTCCATTGAGGATAACTACAAACCAATGCTCTTTTTTCATAGTGAAAACACACTTGGAAAGGCTTAGGCACTTGGGGGTTAATGTTGAGCCCCGTGTGTATAATAAGAGAGTTGCATACCCGGGGTCTGCACTACTTGATTTGCTATTTGCCGACTCTTGCAAATGCAGGCGAGGTACGGATGCAGCCCACCTCTGATAGCTTCTTATGACTCTCATCGTAATCACGGAAGTAAACATCTTCATCTTATAAAATAATAATCGTAATTAGTCTTATTGATATATCTGTTAAAACAAATATCGCCTCTGGCACATTCACAACACCATCTCCTCATCTTAGAAGAAACTATCAGTAGTACATCAGTGTCAGGCCTACACAAGACTGTTGATAGGATTACTGTTCACCTCGCTTATTCATTCATCTGCCTGGATCACTTATATTTATATCTCTCGTTCATTCTTGAATAACAAGTTTTCTATGAGTTCAGGCACATTTGTGTATGTATGAGAGTATACTAGTATATTGCCTCTTTGAGTTCTGTGGTTGTATGAGTGTTCTTGTAAGTCATGATCTGTATTCAGTTTTAGACATGGTATCAGAGCGATGTGGAGATCTGTTTGAAGTCTTTACGTAAGTCGACTATTTGGCTACAACAGTTTGTGTTCTTACTTTTAGTACGGTATTACTTCAACAACTAGTCATGTCGAAAGACAGCGTAGTTCCCGATGAAGCGAAGTTGACGGGATCATCAAACTTCCACCTCTGGAAGTACATGATCACCCGGATCGCTAAGAAAGAAAAACTTTGGTCGATTTTGTCCTTGTCCCCAGGAGAGTCATCCCAAAGTCCTGCAGATGCAAGAGAATCCAAAGAGTCTGAGGAAGACAAAGTGGAGCGTCTCATGTACATCATCAACATGTCCATAAAGCCATCACTACTAGCACAGCTAACTGAATATCAGGAACCCACGTTATTGTGGAATTTTTTGTGTCAGTCCTTCGAAGTCGATAATGACAGTAGAAAATTCGACTTGAAGAATCGCCTCTCCCTTATTCCTTTCTCTGAGAGTGCTGGAGTGGAAAACTATTTTTCCCAGTTTCGACAAAATCTAGCACAGTTATCTGCCATAGGCGTTAAGATTGATGATGCAGATCTGGTACAAATAGTCATGAAAGCTTTGCCTGATAGTTATGACTACTTTCTACAAAACTTTAGAAGTTCGGGGCGCTTTCCCACTCTTGACCAACTTCAGACCAGGATGATGCTAGAGGAGAGTCGTAGACAATCGAAAATCGGGATCAAAACCACCGTCGATTCAGAAGCTTTATTCTTTCGAGGAGCACCGTAGTATCGTCACAATGGGCAGCATAACCGTTCTCAAGGAGGAAACAACTTCCAAGGAGGACAATCTAGCAGATCTACAGGCTTTCAAGGTAATTCCAACACTTTTGGAAATTTTCAGAATCGGCAGATTCGATGTTTTTATTGCGGTCGCTTTGGACATCCCAAAGACATGTGCCCTGAACGCTTGGTAGATATACGCAAGCTTGAGGCAGATAGACGTGTCAAATTGGGTATAAAACAATTTTCAGCAAACGTTGTTCATGAAGAAGTATCCTGGGCTGATCCTGAAACATGCGAGGTGACTGATAATGTAGAACAACCAGATGCCAACAATTACGAGCTGTTTGAAGCTGCTATCTCATCTCTTGATCTTCATGATGAGGACTCTGGCTGGTATCTCGATTCCGGTGCTACTCAGCACGTTAGCGGAAATTGAAGCAGTTTCTCTAGTTTAGACCAGCATAGTGGCAGTGTGAAGACTGCCGGTGGACAAAGCCACCAAATCATTGGGAAGGGATTTGTGCACTTCACATTGCCGAATGGTGAAATAAAAAACATTCATGATGTTTTGTACGTTCCTGGTGTGAGAAAAAACTTATTGTCAATTGGTTCATTGACTGATAAGGGTATATTAGCTTGTTTCGATGATCAAAAGTGCTTCCTTTATAGCCGTGGAAACAAGAAGATTATAGCTGAAGGTTTACGTAACAAGAAAAATGGCTTATACCAACTTGCAGCGCTTAATGTAGATATGGTGGCTAACTTGGTTGAGAGTGAAATTCAAAAAGCTCGTATTTGGCACCACAGGTTAGGTCACATAAGTTACGACCGCCTTCATCAATTGTCTATCAAAGGTATAGCCATAGGAATTCCCTATATTCCTCTTCACAGCGAAGTTTGCGATCAATGTCAGGCAGGAAAGCAAACAAGAGAAACATTTCCTCATCAAAGTTCTTCAAGAGCCTCTGCACCACTTGAACTGCTCCATATTGACCTGTGCGGTCCGCTACCAATAGCATCACTCAGTGGATCTGAATACTTTATGGTTATTATAGATGATTTCAGTCGTTATATGTGGGTTTTATTTTTACGACGAAAGTCAGAGGCATTTGAAAAATTCAAGGCATTTAAAGCTATGATTGAACTCCAAACCAAGCAACGCATATGTGTAATACGGAGTGATCGAGGCGGGGAATTCATTTCCAAAGAATTTTCAGCACTATGCACAGATGCGGGAATCAAACGACAACTTACCAACGCTGAAACGCCGGAGCAAAATGGAGTTGCTGAGAGAGCAAATCGTAAGCTACTTGAAATGGCAAGGAGTATGACTATTTTTGCATCAACCCCGAGATTTTTATGGACGGAGGCAATGAACACCGCTACATTCCTTATTAACCGATCACCCACTATTGCGAATCCCCAGGTAACCCCATACCAGCGTTTTTTTGGAAAAATCCCTGACATTTCTTTTCTTAGAGCTTTTGGGTCAAAAGTGCATGTGTGGATCGAGAAAAATCAGCGAGATAAATTAGAAGCAAAAGTCAAGATCGGTTTATTTGTAGGGTATGATGAACTGTCAAAAGGTTTCCGAATTTGGGTGCCTAATGATAGAAAGATGATCTTATCTCGAAATGTCAAATTTGATGAGTCAAGCGTATTATCAAGACCTGTAGATCATCCTGTGCCAATCCCAACGCCCATTTTTTCAGGCGCTAATTCCTCACCTACTAGCCGCCCAGAAATAATACCTGCAACCACTCTGCCAGATCCTTAGGACCCACCATAATCACCAGTCACAGATATTCCATCCCCTTCAAACATAGAACCTAGTCTAGAGATGCCAGAAATAGATCCAAGCACTGAAACTCCCTTATCCAGACCACCTACTCTCCGCATTCAACCTTCTCGAAATAGACAGCCCTCTGTCCGTTTGAAGGACAGCTATTTGTATTCCATTGAACCACTCAAATCACCGGAATACATGCAAATCATTGAACCCATTGAAAACAATTGTTTCTTTGGTATTATTGATGAGCCTTCAGAACCTCTAAGCTTTACTGAAGCCAATAGTCATCCAGGCTGGAGACAAGCGATGCAATCGGAAAAAGATTCTCTTTTGAAAAACCAAACTTGGGATATATGTGATCCACCTCCAGGCGTCAAACCAGTAACCGCGTGATGGATATACAAGAAAAAAATGGGTGTAGATGGTAAATCTTCTAAATTGAAAGCTCGACTAGTGGCAAGGGGATTTCAACAGACCAAAGGTATTGATTTTGACGAAGTTTTTGCTCCTGTGGCTAAATGGAAGGCAGTTAGAATGGTGGTGGCCTTGGCAACTAGCAACGATTGGATTCTCATACATCTCGACGTAATTACAGCTTTTCTCAACGGTGATCTTAAAGAAGTTGTTTATATGGAAGTGCCTGAGGGATTCCAAGATCTTTCAAATTTGAACAAAGTATGTAGACTCTGAAAGTCGCTATATGGACTACGGCAGTCCCCACGAACGTGGTTTGCTAAGATAAACGGTTTCTTGACAGAACAAGGATTATCACATACAAAGGCTGACTACAACTTGTTTTACATCACAACTGACAAGGGGATTATTATCCTTATACTCTATGTTGATGACTTGTTATTAACAGGATCAGATAGCGATGGCATTTACAATCTAAGAGAGAAACTCATGCAACGTTTTGCTATGACAGATCTTGGTCAGGTTCATCATTATCTTGGTGTCGAATTCATTAGATCCCATTGTGGTATTTTCTTATTCCAGAGATCATATGCAGCTCAAATTCTTAAAGAATTTGACATGGAATCTTGCACACCAACGTCGGTACCTATGGCCGAAGGTCTGAATCTTGGTCCTGAAGAGGATTCTCTACAGGTGGATATTCGAAAATTCCAAAGACTAATTGGCATGCTAATCTACCTAATTAATACAAAGCCAGAAATTTTGTATGCCATAGGGGTATTAAGTAGATTTATGCATGATCCTAGGGTACCTCACATGGAAGCAGCCAACCATATTCTTAGGTACATTAGAGGATCCATCGACTTTGGAATTTTCTACAGGAAAGATTACAGCCCTTCTATGATTGGCTACACTAATGCAGACTGGGGAAATTGCAAAGTAGATAGAAAATCAATCACAGGGTGGATCTTCAAATCGGCAGGAGGACCCATTTCATGGTCGTCAAAAAACAAACAAACCGTAGCTATCTCATCAACAGATGCAGAAGCCAAAGCGTTAACTGAGGGAATTAGGGAAGCTATATGGTTGCGAACACTACTCTCCAAGATTCACGGTGTTGCACCAGATCCCATAATATTGTTCTGTGACAACCAAAGTATCCTCAAGGCAGCCAGAAATCCAGTTCATCATGAGCAGTTAAAACACATAGAGTTGTGGCTACATTTTATTCGGGAAAATGTCACGGCAGGAACAATTGAGGCACTTTACATCCCAACTCGTGATCAAATAGCAGATATATTAACCAAACCCCTAGGCAAACAACGATTTACAAAACTCAGAGATGAAATGGGAATTATTAGTCTTAGCTCCCTGCAAGAAAGTTAAACCTTACGTAGATAGTTATCAGCATCATTTCGAGAGCGGAAGCTTCTAAACTTTGCATTGCTAAACCCTTTTACTTCCCTCTCGCAATAAACCCAACTATAGTAGACACCAGGCTTGAAACCTCGACGAACTGCATAGTACTTGCGTGTTTTGTCAACATGCACAGTACTACGATTATCTCCCTGGTCTCCAGATGTTGTTACAGACTGTTGAAACCCTACTTGTAAGCTACGAAGCCTGAGTTCTTGATACTTCAACCACAAAGCATCGAAACACCAATTGAAGACACACTGAAGTATCACAAGTATCATCGCCAACCAAATCATCTTAATCTGTGAAATCGACAAGTTCACCTGTGAGCAAAATCGACAAATCAAAGTTCATCAAGCAAAAATCACCTTCGAAGAGGAGCGAGTTATATTACCGTTGTCATGGTGGAAGTTCGAAATCACAGTTCCCAGTATACCATCAATCGATGTTTGCTACTGCGATTTTTCCTATCCTCTCTCTACTCTTTCTGTACAGCTTAGAAGATTAGAATGATTGTAAATACTTTCAGTCATAGGAGTATCTCGGTGAGGGAGGGTGTTGACAGGATTACTGTTCACCTCGCTTATTCATTCATCCGCCTAGATCACTTGTATTTATATCTCTCGTTCATTCTTGAATAACAAGTTTTCTATGAGTTCAGGCACATCTGTGTATGTATGAGAGTATACTAGTATATTGCCTCTTTGAGTTCTGTGGTTGTATGAGTGTTCTTGTAAGTCATGATCTGTATTCAGTTTTAGACAAAGACATGATAACAATGACCCACAGTACTTCATGTAGACCTATCGCCTACAGGAAACTGGAAAAAGGAAACAATAGAGTTCACAGCGGCTTCACCCTGACATATTGCAAGAACTAGCGCTCCAATCTCGTCTTCTGCGGTTTCCCGATGGTATTATTCTTCCCTTTTGCTGAGATTTTTAGCATTGGTGTGCTTACAATCTGAAAAACACATACTCCCTCTGTTTCAAAATGAATCCCATGAGAACCGACTCCATTCATTTCATTGAAATCCCGGACTTATTTTGAAACAGAGGGAGTAACAATTCAAAAAGGACCTATAAGTGCACCCATTCTTTAAGGTGACCTCATATTAAAAAAATAAGACACGATTAGGACTTAAATCTACATGGCTGAGAATCGGTGTGCAATGACATGCTGCTTCTGCTTGGGAGCAATTGAAATGATTGATTGCACAGGGTTCGTTCTGCAAAGCTTTTGAATTCAAGAAGTACAAGGATGTGCATGTGTCAAAGAAAGAAGATGTTAATAGATCGAAGCCTTCATTCTTCCTTGATGGGCCCAAGTTGTTCGAAGCTTTCAAGAATGCGGCTCCGGGGTGGCGGACCCTCACATTACGTGCCGAGCAATCAGAGGGTGCGCAATGTTCATCGCCAACATGCTCGAGGCCATGTTGCATTCTTTCGGCAACCATTCGGAGTTCAAACCAGAGCCCCCTAGTAAGCCTGAGACGATGGCGCTCAATTGGAGCTGCAGGCGTGGATCTGGGAAAGGCAGAGGCATCCAAATGACATACTTGGATGCGAATTCTTTGAAAATTAACAGCAACAAAGGAGGTTGCGAGAGTCCTCTGAGTATCTTCATACCCTAGTCACGAGAGAGCCAGCCTCGCTCCCCCTATGAATGCAAGAGGCACTGCATAGTGACCCGGACAGCTAGTACGCGACGTTGTTGAGAGAGAAAGCTTGCCGGGCTTGGGAGCGAAGACCTGCAATTGAAAGAATTAAATGGTGGGCACGCGGTTGATTCATGGCAGCAGGTTCACATTACTTCACACACTAATCACCATTGACTAATCGCGACTCCCACATAATTTGCATCATATTTCCTCTTCGTTTCAAAACCGAAATCTTCTCTGATTCATGTGACATTCATGTGACAACAAGTAATCCATTGGAAAGCAATATATTCGGCAGTTCGAATTGAGGGCACTCACCGCATGTAACGTACCTTCTTCTCTTTGTAATGGCGGTTAGAGATCGATGTATCTATTGATTGTTCTCTTCCCCATTAACTGCTCTAAAATCCTGCATCCATGTAACTAGACAGCCATGCTCTCGAACTCGGAGAAAACTACAGAAATTGCCACGCAGATCTTCCTCAACAAGAGTAAGTTAGCCTAAAGCTTCAGCCACCTCATGCAGTTGAACAGTGTTCGCCAAGTAAAGAAATTTCCATAGTTTCTGATGGAGGACAAAATGCAAACAGGTACATTCAATCTTATGTATGTCTCTCAAACAGCAATAATGAACTAAAGACACGATGGATAATTGACTGTAAATTTTTTTATTATGAAAAGGTTTGCAATTGATACAAATTAGGTCCCAGTTTCACTACTACCAAAGTCCAGAGCAAACATAGCAATGTCAACAACACCGAAATCCTCGCTACACAAAATAGTGAAGTTAGATTGCCTTACATGAAGAAAGTTACTTTACAAGTCATCAAAGTCAACAAAAATATTTCTAAAAATATTTTCATCTGTAAACAACAATGCCTAATTCAAAAGTAGAGCAATCTTATACAATAACTGAAAATATTTATTCAGTGTCAAATCAGTGTTGAGAAAATAATGTGGGGCAACCTATTTTCACTATTTAGTGTAGTTTTTTTCGATGATAAAATGGTCACTTCTCAATTCAAACCGACGCATGTACACATTTGGGGGTTAGGCTAATGTTGAGCCTCTAAACTACTTTGCCCACTACGGTGAACCCCACTACTTTTCATTCTAGAGATCCAAACCTTTTTCACTTCTTATTGAAATTGATCTAATGTTAGTAGCCAAGTTGGCCCCCAAATTATATTGTTTGTGGCTTTTTTCACTCACACCTTGTTTAGTCACTATTTCAGAGAATGAAAAGCCATGAGGTTTGTAGTAGTGGCCTCTCAAGGTCAAGCCCCCTTGGAAGCTCTGCAATTAAGGGGGGGGGGGGAGCATTATAGTACTATAGGCATTGTAAAGCTCTCCACTAAACTTGAGACTAAGGGAAAAAATCCAAGGGCTAGGGCCAAGATGATGATACAAAAAAACTAGCTTGAACTGTGTTGGACATTGGCCTAGAATAGGTGCAAAAATAGGAGTGGTGAAAATGGAATATAAACAATGTTTAGAATTTTGTATTTTTTGAATATAAAATAATATAAAATGTTAACCTATTAACTTCCAAGGTTATTGCAAAAGGAACTTAGGAATTATGTACTAAGGTCTAGAAAAAACCAGTGCCCTTAATCACCCAATTTTGACATCTATTGGCCCTTCCCATGTGGATCAATTATCCATAAATTACCACAATTTTAGAACCCCTTTAGCATCATGACAATGCACTTGGGAAGGGGACACGTCAGAGTGTGATTTAGCATGGGTCTACCCAATGATGCTAGCATGTGAGCCTGGAAACGAGAGTCTATGAGCCTTGAGCCTAGGTGTAAGTAGATATTCTACAACTATTGAAGGTGTTTATAACACACATACTTGTAATATGAGTACCCTGTAACCATGTAAGGTGCTTGTAACATAGATACCTATAATATAAATGTACTATAACCATAGAAGGTGCCTATAACATAGGTACCTAAAACATAGACACCTAGAATATAATTAGGCACTTATTATATAAACATCCTGTAACTATGGAAGGTGCTTATAACATAGGCACTTACAACAGACACCTAAAATATGAACATCCTATAACTATGGAAGGCGCTTATAACATAGGTACCTACAATATAGACACCTATAATTATAAACATCCTATAACTATGGAAGTTACATATGATATAGGTACCAATAATATAAGAGCCTAGGCTCCTAAGTTCAAGGGTTCAAGATCCTAGGCTCACATGCTAGCAACTGTGCGGGTCTACCCCTGCTTTACCAATTCAATCTCAACAAAATTTGAAAACTCACTACAAATTCAGCTTTTGTCAAAAATGTCTCGATTCTACTTGCAAATGGCTCTTTTCAAACTTCTCAATCTCTAAAAAATATATGATTTGACAAATAGCTTCTCTAAGATGATTACATAGCAAATTTGTTTGGCAATACATATGTTTACTTAAACCAAACCATCATGAAGACCACATACACGAAAATGACTCAATCATGGTATATTATGAAAAACTAATACTTCATATAATTTTCTACTATTTTGATTATTTTGAAGATAGAAATCAATGTTGTGTTGTGCACATATAGAATTTTTTTCAAAAACAACACTTTATTGATATTACAAGTATTTACCTTGAAATATTATATCATATAACATTGGTATGAATATATTAAAAAAAATCTTTTTGACCCTAATGGCTTCACATGTCAACAATTTGACCTTGTAACAATGCAACCCCCATGACTAAAGTAGTCACCAAGATTCTCTAATTATTAGACCTATAGGTGCATTTTCTTTTCTACAATTGACAGTGAAGTCATCCATCGAACCACTATGGTTTGCAATGTTCTTACAAAGTCAAGCAGAAACCCTTGTACAGGTAGACTTCTACTTTGTGAAGCCATACTCAAGCAATCCCATGTTTCACATAGTCTAAAGTTGGAGGTCCAAAAAAGTGTCCATTTACCAACTAACTCGCAATTTTGGGAGTTAGACTTCTTTTGAAATATTTTTTGATAAATTGTGATGTTTTTGTAAAGATCAAATTTTATGTGGTGCAAATTATATTATTTTCAACCTCTTTGGAATTAAAACATATATGAATCAAATAAAACACCTCAAGGAAGAAGTTCATTAATTTTATCCCTATAGATCCTTATTGATATTCTACCTAATTGTCTTCTACATAATTATCTTCAAGGGCGCATGGATGCCATACAAGGCTTGATTTAATATTTAACATTAGTTTGTGTTATAATTCTTCTATGCTTTCAACAAGTAAAAAGACTTTGATAATTTTTGAATTATCAATTTTTTATAGTATTTATTGCCAAATACATAGTACAAAGAAACACATTCTAAACGTTTAATCTATTGTTGGCTAGAATCTTGAGTCAAGTACTCAAATTTCAAAGAAAATATGTATTTCATGAACTTGAAATTACAATAACTAAAGCCACATGATATTTAAGTTCTAATAAATAAAAAATAAACTTCCTAAACTTCTAACTCAAATTTGAACTAGTAGATTTGGACCTTTAACAATGAAGTTATAGTTAGTTGAAGTTGGACTTTACTCTTTACAAATTTTGCAATTCCATACCTTAAAAGACACTAGTTTGCCTTGTGCCATTGGAAAGTATAATAAAATAAAAGTAAAAATAAATTTCTAATTTTTTTATTCATAAAAACTTTGAAATTCAATATCTTTTCTTCTATGAATCAAAACCCCACAAAATAAAGCTTCTACACACTTCTTCGTTGAGGGCTTTCCAATGGTACCAAGAATGGAACCAAGAGACTCACAATCCAAGAGATTTCAGAATAACAAACAAAACAAAATAAACAACCTAACTTAATAAATGGATTTGTGTTTTATCTATACCTTAAATGATGTTGTTTTGTTTTGTACAATATCTCCAAAATCATGTGTCCCTTAGTTGTATTCTTGGCACTATCAAAAAGTTCAGATGAAGACGGGTGCACGGACTTTATTTCATGGAGTTTTGGGTTACGATAGAAAAATGTTGAATTTGAAGTTTTATGAATTAGGAAATTACTTTTACTTTTTTTATTACTGTAGCATGGGGTATACTAGCATTCATGATTTTGACATGGGTCTTTTACTTTAGAAAAAATGAATCATTTAATAAATTTGATTCATTCTTTCTCTTTTACTTTTCAAAAATTAGAAAGTTTAAATAGACTTCATTGTTTTGTCATTTTTATATTTAAGTATGTAAATTCTATATATATTTTTGTAGTAATTTTAAAATAAATTCTCTATACATGATTCAATTTTTTGTCATTTTTACTTGTATAGATTTTATAAAATTTTAATCGTAAACTTTTTTATTGAAAGAAGTAACTTTTTATACTATCTTTTTCATAATAATATATTGCCATGACAATGTTTATATTTTTATGTGGCTTAAAAGATACTCAAGATCGACAAGAAAATTTGGAGCAAAAAGAAATGGATTGTTGTATTTGTTTTGAAACCATATCAGGTCACCAATACACATCCAAGTGTGCACATTGTTATTGTGAAGAATGTATTTTAGAGTGGTTTTTAAGTCGATGGGAATCAGACCAATCAATAAGAACATGCCCATGCCCATTATGTAGAAGTGATATTATAGAAGATATTCTTAGGTTTTCTTCTGAAATTGATGAGTTGTATGATTTAGATTATGTAGAAGAAAATATAAATTTCAAGGTTCATCAAAAGAACATCAATACCTGGATTGCACTAGAAAGCCTCTAAGATTGCACTAGGATTGTAGTAAGATTTGTTTAGTATATTTGTACCAAAAATTTATTCTAGACCTCCATATTATTTAAATTTGGATGCTATTGATCATAATAGGCTCACCAAAACATTATTAGAACAAAACTTACAACTGTATAGAACTATAGCAATACAATACATATTCTCTTGTATTATGTCTTTTGATGTTTGTGTTTTCAAGCTAGACCATATTCACAATTTTTTGATTAAAATTTAAGTACTTTTTGCACTAGATGTAGTTTTTGGGTTATGTGCAAGAACTATTTGAAATTTATTTAGTATGAGATACTTATTATCTTGCAAAGAAGTTTCAACTATTGATGTGAGACTAATACAATGCTCTAGTCCTATAAACTCAACATCAATTTTCAATCTATGCTCATCCTAATATTTCTAATCTTCAAAATTATAATTTAATACATGATTGGTCAGTTCTTTTTAGTCATTCATTTTGGAAAATATGCCTAATTATTAGTTGTTTTCATGTGATGAACAGTCTTATGATCTAAATAACAAATTATATCTCCAATCAAAATCTCAAATATCATACATTTAAAAACAACATCAACAACAATTGGGGGTGAAATAAAATGTATTTTTGCAATAATTCAAATGCTTAGAGTAAATGAATGTGATTCTATTAGAAGATGCTTCTAAAGACAAAAAACTCCCAAGCCCCATTTCAAAGTAATAAGTATGTAGAATTATTGTCTTTGACCACTTGATAGGTCATATAATTTGCACATGAGGTCAAAATTATTATACAAAATAAATCCCTCTACTTTTCTCTAAGATTTTATGATTTTATAAATTTTCTTAAGTTGCTCATTTGAAATAGTTTAGAATTTTTAAATGCAAGGAAAAACATTTGGGAACACTCAATAACACTATTTTTCACCAATGGAAGGAAGTTTTTTGTTGATCCCTAAAGGACCAACATGTTTAGAGGCCCAAAACTACTTCAAAATACTTGTCCCCAAACTCAAGGAGATCACTCCTTGTAATTTAAGGTATACACCTAAGTTAAGAGGGATTTGATGTAGGGCTATTTACCTTCATTATTGCTTTTAAGATGACCATATTTTTTCATAAAAAGATATGAGGGTGTATTTCCAATACCCTATGTTTTCTTATAAATTCATTTATACAATTTTTTCAGTGAGGCTATCTTACATGCAATATTTAAATGTCCAAATTTTTCCAATTGCTGCCGTTCTTTACAAATTTTCCCTTCCCTCTACTACATGCATATACACCATGAAACCAACAATGATCAATTCAATTCAAGTGCCATTATTGAAGTGGTGGTTTTAAATAACAAATTTACCATTGAACATTTAAAAATCCCCACTAAAAATCTGAAACTATCTTGTGAACATTCCATTCTATATTTGTGTATTTAACACATATGTCCTCAAAGATTGAGGTTAAATGGACTATAAATTCTATTCTCGTATTGCACAAATTTCAAGTCTTTGAATCCACTAAGGTAAACCTCACTATTTGTGCAATGTAATAATTTGTGCCATTTGTAGTCAAATTCTTACATTTATACTTAATGTTTTTGATGTCTACACTATTAGTACCATGGCACAATTTTAGTAAACCATCAATCATCCTAGATTTTCTTGATTGTGTTGATTTTATCATCTACATGAAATTATTTGTCCTTATCTATTCTCATAGTACTAAAAAAATTTGCATTGCCTCTTTGTGTTAAGGCTAACTTATTAATAAAAATTCCTTCTACATGATGTTTTTATGTAGCCTAATTTATATATATTATAGTATATGGAATTTTATGGACCCTATAGTAGCCCTACAAATTATATAAAATTTTCCTCCTTTGAATTGAATGGACCCTATCTTTTAACTCACGTAGTTTTCTAAAAACTTGAGAGTGATCTCCCCGGGTCCCTAAACCAAGGTCAAAATCTTCATCAATATTTATATTTTAGCAAATCCAACAATAGGATCTTTTGGTTAACTTGTTCAAGTAAATTGTCCCAAAATTTTAGAGTGAACATCCCCAACAATTGCAAGTTTAGTGTGTCTAAACTTCAAAATGTAGGCTTTTCTAGCCCTTTCAAAAGGTGAAGGAGTGTCTTTCAACATTTAAAAAAAATAACATGTATGCCCTATAATTTGTCCTCTTTCTTCAATATTTTGTAAAATGGTTTGAAGAAATATTTAAATAACTTTAACCAAAAATACTTTCATATTCATCTTTAAAAAAATTGTGAAATGGATGGTAGTATGGAATGAAAGAAAAAACTAACCTGGTAATAACTTTTATAAAAAATTGAAAATTCCTAATCCCAATGGTGAGAATTTTCTATTAAAAAATTTGAATCCTTTACTTTGATTTTTCATTTGAAAACTTTACAAAATTGAGGGCAAAAGATGACTTTATATGTTTTTTCTACCTTCATTGCCTGCAAAATAGAACTCCTTGTAACTATCACTTCATTATTTAGAATTGAATGGTTCATATGTCTTGGAGTAGGTATCAATCTATAAAATTACAAAAAGTAAATAATATTTTTTAGAATATATATTTTTTTACCCAATTTGACATTGAAATGAAAAAAAGCTTTCTAACTTTTGCAATATTTATATTAGAATGACATGAAACAAAGCTTCTCATAAAGATTATGATGGATAGCATCCATCCTAAAACAATTATGCAAAAATTCCAAATTAGGAAATCAATATATGCTACCCAAGTTTTCAAAAAGCCCAAAGTCGGCTCCTTGGTTCTTTAGGGTTGAATTGAAGAGCTCAGAGGTAAGAAAGCATGTTGTTCCTGAACATGAAGTGGCCTTATCTCATTGGATCACACCATGGGAAATTTCTTATATTCTTGGATCTTCAATTTTGTTATGGGGACAATGTTGTATAGCAAATAATTTTATAGATGGTAATAATTACATGGTACCAAGTGTCTTGAAGAACTTAGAGGAATAAAACCTGAAACAATTGATCCATCACAATGTTCATCAACCAAAAAATAATCCTATCACAAGATGAATAGTTGTACACTTCGTTTCATTGGTTACTTTGGAATCTTCAACAATAAAATTTTAAACAATCTCTAATTCATTCATAAAGACACTTTTCAGTGGTAGAGTTATAGGCCTTGAAGACCAAACCTTAAGACTAAAGTTGGAGCAATAGTCTACATAATAGACAAGAGTTTCATTTTAAGCTAATTTGGTCTCTTGAGTGACTTGTAAAGAATTTGCAATTCATGCGAGTTCATTTGAAGAGAATCCACTCGGTTGTGAAGAGAAGATAGAATGACTTTTTGATTTTGTACAAAATTAGAAACTACAACTCTTCACGATGATAGGCTACAAAAGTCAACTTTCTTTTAGACTAGGTTGAATCAAAATCTATTGACTTGTTTTGTTTTTACTGTCATACAGTGTTGTGATGTGGGCCGTTTACTACTTGAAATAGACATTTTTGGTAGTTAAAAATTGGTGTTTAGTATTGGAAGTTGTTTAATGTTAGGAGAGTGGTTGCTAGTTTATTTTGTTAGTTGCCTGTTGATAACTGATTGGTTGGTAGTTGATACAAGGGTTAGTGGAACTAGGGTTAGGGTTAGCCAACAACTAGCCGTCTTAAGTTGTCATGGCTACTTAGAGTCAAGGGTTGATCTCTTGTCTCTCTCTTGTGTTTTTGGTGGTTGAGAGGTTTGGGAGGTACTTGGAGGTGCAAACTATGTGTTATTGGATTTAATATTGAAAGAAGCATTCATTAGAGGGGTTTGTGTTGTGTTTTCATAAAGTGTTGGATCAAGGCAAGATTTTGATTTTGAATTTTTTAGAGATTTATTTACTATGATGCCAAATTAGAGATCTAGATATCGTATAGAGAAGGAGTCATGAGGCTACAAAGTGGAGGTGTTTGAAATCTAAGGTAGCCAATGAGGGTGTATTGAGGACACTATATGAAAATGATGTTTTTATAACGTCACAAAAATGTGCTCTTATGTTCAGTTTGACATGAAAATAATCTGGGTAGATGTCACCTAAAATCTGTTATAACGGACGGGCAAAAAATGTCCCAAAATCAAGGAAAATGCGTCTAATTTCAACTTGTTTTTTTCTAACATTTCAAACAACAGGGTCTTCCAAGGTCTCCACAATGCAACACATGGATGCCATATAAGCATCACATAGGCAAAAAGATCCATGTGGGATTTTTTTTCATCCAACCCATCGATGACGTGGTTCTTGATGTGGCACTTGACATAGTGGTGGGAAAAGTGACGTGGAACCAATTATGATGACGTGGCATACCTAGTCAATACACTTTTATGTCATTTGAAAATTTGAATTCTACTTTTTGAGACTTCAAATTAGATATCTAGGCATTTTTTGAGACATCAATTGGTGCATACCATATCCATAAGGCCAAATCAACAAAAATAATAATTAAAAAAAAAATTCATAAAATAAACAAAAGAATTGTTGAATTCAACAAGAATTGAAAAAAACTTACCATCTACCATCAAGAGAATTTTTGATGGCAAAATGATGGAATTCCTTCATTAAAAGTTAGTGAAAATGAAGATAACAAAAGTCATATTTATATTCATTGTTTGTCTATGGTGAAACAAAAGATATGGGATAACTAGACTATGGGAATTTGACCATTATACATCTTGACACTATTTTAGACATGTAAACATTGTTTTAAACATCTGGATGTCATTTTAGACATTTTACATTGAACACAATTCTTGTTTTACATATCCCATACAATTTGTTTCACTTCCGACCACCCATTGGTATAAAGACCATCTCTTTTTCATCCATAGTGCACATCCATCTATTTCCTTTTTTTGGCAGGGCATGCCATGTGGTTGTCTTTCCCTAAAATTTTTACATCTGGTCAACTTTTTATCATAGACCATAGTAATTTTTACCGACTTATCTATAGTCAAAATGGATCTACTTGTTGATGTGGCAGTCTATGTTTTTTTGGATTTTACAAAAAAACATCAACATGTTTTTTCTAACATCAACATGTTTTTTCTAACATCATTAAGATCATGTCCGTCTACAATAACATCTGCTCATTTTCTAACTTAGACGTACACAATTTCCACAACATCACATCAAATTCACACTCCGATGCCTGTTGCTCGTTTAACGTAGTGACGTTTCAAAAAATAGAATACGTTTTTTGTAAACAACATAAAAAATGTAGGTTTCTTATAGTGGGAGCTTGCAACTTATTGAGTTTTTGTATTATGGATATGAAACTTGGAGGGTACCTTTCTTCACTTATTCTCTACCTCGGGTCAAAATCTTAACTTCTATGGATATAGAATCTATGAGCAAGGCACAAAAACACAACTGGATATAGAAAATCACAACTAAGTAAGTTAGAGTAAGGAAATGTCCACCAAAGTTGTTCAATATCTTGGATTAGGGTGAAATTTGATATTCAAGGAGCTGATGAGTTGATCTACTCTATAGTAAAATTTAGCCACATGACAAGAAACAAACCCTCATTTTAGATTCTTATAAATTCAGAGCTACTGAGAAGCAAATGTAACTTAAAGAGGTCATGTAATGTATTGTTTGAAATCTCCACAATTCTCTCACGTAGTTAGGTCAAAATGAGAGATTTCATATTCAACAGTGCTGCTCAGGTTTTCCTGTTTGTTTCACAACATGCACTCATCAAGCACCTAATTTGTAGCAAGAGTCTACGTGCAGCGGGACATTTGCCTTCTTCAAAGAACACAGAAGAGCTGAACATTTTCTGTAAATTTTCTGTGTATGAGGATCAAACTGCTCCAATTGCAAATTAAAACACGTATACGAAACCTAAAGTATGATCACAAGTGAAGAAACTAACAGAACCAAAAGGAGAGGGAGCCGTCTATCCCAAGACTTGGAGCTGCTACTTGGCAAGCTAGGAAAATCCTGAGGAGCAGGCAACACACACTGATCCCCGTTAAAATACACCCTCTCTGGAAACGCCCACCCATTATTAAGAGTAAAATCCGTGTTCTTCTGAAACAGAATGTCTGACTGCACATTTCCATCCGGACCTGCTTGCAACAAATACTCGTTGTAATACTTCACTCCCCAAAACATGGCCGAGTCATCTGCAAGAATACGCCCACACCCAGTCAAATCCTATTAAACCCTACACCCTAGTTCTCCAAAATCACGCATCCATTAAACCCAGAGTTGGCCATCCCACTGCTTTCGATTGGTCGCACGGAAGGAGTGGTCTTCATAAACTCCCAAGAACATGACTTGTACCTTTCCAGTAGTGATGCATTGTGCATTCTCCAGTGATTGTAGAGTCTGGGATCAAGACTCCATAACCAAAAGAGAACGAAATCAAAACTTAAGCCCTCACTGCTGAATCGTGTTCAAAGACATCGACATACACAACATCAAATCCTACCCAACCCTAAACCCTCATCCTCCAATTCCAAGCATCAATCAAGACTCCATAACCCTAGTCCTCCAATTTCAAGCATCAACATAGCCAATTGAGTCCAGCTCCAAATCCTAAGCCTGTACACTTACTGGTGAAGGAGCCATAAGGATTCAGAGCCTTGTACTTGAAGCTGAACGCCTCCGTGAAGCTGCGGAAATTGGGATGCTTGAGCACCAAGTTCCAGTTGGTGAAATTCGCGGAGAAATCGCGGTTCGTCACGGTGACCTTGACTCGCCAATACTCCTTGTAATTAGTCTTCACATGCCAGTGGATCTTCACCGGGCACATGTCGTGCGTGCAGTACAAGACATGGGGCGCACTACTGACAGGAAAACTCACGTTGGCGCCGGTGATGATATTCGGGAGATCTTTGTACCGTGTGTTTCTGTTACATTAGATGGCATTAATCTCGAGCTAATCCATAAATCCGCTGTATGTCGAATTCAGAATCGATACATTTTGCAATTGGTGGCGAGGATTGATGAACTTACGGATCAATGCAAAGCTCACGACGAGTGGTGGGATCTTCGGGCTGACAAGCACACGAGCATTCCGCGCAGGGGACAATGGTGTCATTGTAAAACGCCGAGAACGAGACGCAGCAGGAGCGTGGCGTGGTGGCGAGCGCCTGCGAGTAGCTGCAAGTCACGTTCCATGTCACTGCATGACATGGTCACAAGCCCCCCGCAACCCATGTCAGGATTAGCAATTGATCTTCGCAATTGATCACCCCCCACCCTCCCCCACCCACCCACTAGAATTCGGAGGGTTTATCAACCTTACGTTTTTCAGCAACGATTTCAGGGACCCTAGACATCCTAAGTGAACTAACATTTTGGAGCAGGCTTGCGCAAAGCCTTCTTACAAACATGCAAATCTTGCACCAGGCTTCAGCAAACATGCCATTTTTTTCAACAAACATGTTTCAAAAAGTTAATTCACTTCAGACAACTTTTGAACGTCAACTTTAGAATCACGTTTCAGGATTTTCAGTAACGTTGCTACAAACTTTGCAGTGGGACATGCTTGCTTAAGCAAAGCCTGTTTACAAACATGCAAAATTTTGGACCATGCTTGAGCAAACATGCAAAGCTTCTCAGCAAACATGTTCTAAAACGTTAATTCACTGTAGACAATGCTTGAATGTCAACTTTAGAATCACGTTTTCGTATTTAGTGTTACGGTTCAACATTGCTACAAACGTTGCTACAATGGAAGATCGATTCATTCTAGTAGCGGTTTCGGTTCATGTAAGTGCAGGGGATCCAGGCTTACTAAACGCTTCGGTGACGCGTCGCCCATCGGCATCCGCAAACTGGCTATTCTCCACCACTACAGCCGGGCTGCACGTGTACCCAGACTCCAGTAGCCGAAACTCTTGCGGGAGCTTCACGGTGGTGTTGCTGGTGCCCGCCTGTCCCACCCGCAGCTGGAACGCGGCTCGCGCATTGTCTGGGTCTTGGCCAAATGCGGGCAAGACGCCTCCCTTGCAGCAGTTGGCGAGCTTGCTCGTGTAAGGCGCCGATGGGAGGAGGTCGACCACCACCGGGTGAGGGTCGCAGCAGTGCGGGAGGGGATCAACCCTAAACTGCGAGCAGTCGCCTTGCGAAGTCGTCTGCGCGCCTTGCATCGCCCAGATGACTTCGGTCTTGGGCCAGGTCCAGGTGAGCTGCCAGCCTGGGGGATCTATGTGACGGTACTGCTGCCAGTTGAACAGCGTCACCGTCGCCTGCATGCATCGTCAGTCACATGCGCAATGCACATTAGAAACGTCCCGTCTTCATTTCCATTGCTATTACCAATTGCCAAATTGCGATGCGCATGCAGGTCAATCTTCCTAAAACCCTAAACCTTACCTTACAACATCAGGACTGTCTGCAGGTTTAGTCATCATTACACAAAACTTTACCAGCATCACGTGTAACCGCCAATTTCATTATGAACAAGCATACTCTTCTTCGTCCTTACAATCACAACTCAGCATTCAATCTTTATTTCCAGAGCTTCCTTCGAAGATATCAATCTGTATATATCCAGATTTATGCGTACTGTCTTATATATCTTCATTCAAATCAGACTTTCAGATGTTGAGGATCCGAATGGTTATGGCCAGAGGCATGAATATGGTTGGACTTGCTACTGATCAATCTTCCTTACGACACCAGGACTCCAGGTTTCAGTCACCAGTACACAAAATTTTGCCAGCATCACTGATAATCGACAATTTCATTATGAATAATTCATACAAACCCTTCTTCGTCCTTGCAATCATAAGCCACGATTCAATGTTTCCGGAGCTTCCATCTTCGATGAAGATACTAATCTGTATATATCCAGATTTATGCGTACTGTCGGACTTATCTTCATTCGTTTGAGGCTTTCAGACCTTGAGGATGGAGATGGGTACGGAAAAAAATACGAATATGGCTGGACTTGCTACTGATCAATTACAACATTCAATTTGGAAGACTCAAAGACAGCAATCGATAGTTCTCAACTTCTCATTATCCCTTGGTTTTTAGTTCAATACCGTCAGTACTGCCAGTAGCCAAGTCGGAGAGATGGCAAACAAGGTTTGAACGTACCAGGTAGCCATCGCCTGTCCACGCCGTGATGTCCCATTTGATGGTGATGTTTCCACTCGGGTCTAGAGGATCAAACGCCGGGTCTGCGCATGAAGACGAGAGAGCTCGTACTGCGTGAACAAAAGTTGTGTGTATCGCCCAAACTCAACCACCGGAAGAGTGATTATCATTGTTTCCCTTACGGAAACATCACAGGGTTCCAGTTGGTTTTGTACGAGTAATCAAGGAACAGTGGCAAATAGGGAATTTCAGTAACAAATGCTCGCTGTTGGCAATGTAGGAAATAAAGTTACTGGGAATGGCAAGCAATCCGGGAATCATAGAAAATATATTTCCCTCAGATATGATGCTTTAACAAATGATTATATGTTTGTTTCTGTTCTCACCTACGCATTGGAATGTCGAAAGGAGAATCATCATCGCACATGCCACAGCTGGAAGGCCATTGCACAAGCTCCTGTACCCCAGCTTCTTCATGTTGCCAATCTTGGCTGCAATACCGGTACCTTAGTGATTATCCCTTTCTTCCATTTTCTTTGCGTAGTTCTGTAACCTCCACTGAACCAATAATCTGCAGGCCCGGAAAGCTTAGAAAGTAGAAACGAAATTTTACGGTGCTGTCGACATGTCCATTTGCGAAGACTGCGAAGGAACTCCTGCTAAAGGGTCAGTGTGTCAAAATGCACCGCACCGATCAGATTCTCAATAAAACCAGAATCCTCAAGAACATCTTCACAGCGTCCGACCAAGATCGCTATTATACCGTCAAATGCATAAACCACGGCTAAGTTTAGGCCAATCGTCATAACCGCGAGCCCGGAACAAATTCGAAAGCGACTCACAACGACTCAGTTCGCACAGCTACAGCACGCAATCGAAACGAAAAAACCTTAAGCCGTTCAAAATCAAGAAACCTCGCTCCAGAAACCTTTTCAAGAAACCTCAAGAAACCTTTTCAAACGTTACAACACGCCACCGCAAACCAAACTCACGCACACCAAAAACTCGAAAACCAAAAGAATCCACTCCAACTACGGAACAACACACAGTCCCTCACTCTCCATCACAAAAGCACAACAAGCCACCACAACGTCAAAACCCAAACCAAAAGCAGAACATCTCTCGATTCATTCCGCCATTCCTCTTCATTCCGAAATTTCACTCTCCAATGGCGACGCAAGCCTCAATTCGTACCTGCCGATGAAGACGACGATGGTGTGCTGCGACAGAAGAGACAACGAGTTCCCTTCACTCAAACTTTTCGTCTACTCAAATTATTGTACGTCCCTGAGTTTGCTTGAGAAAAGAGAACTGTGTTACTGGCGGGGCTAAGTTACATATATGTGGTCATTGAATCGGCAGAAATTGGGGAAGAAAGAATTGATGGGAAGGAAACGCAGCAGCCCTTCAATGCAATCGTGGTGGGAAGGTCAACAAAAGAGTGACTTAAGTTAACTTACTGTGAGTGCGGCCCTCCCTCCACAGAGTACAAAATGTCATGCGAATCTAGAAACAGCAGCAGTTTCTTTCTCATTAGCCGGCTGAGGACAGCAGAATCGGACGGTAGATTTGGGTACAACAGCGGATAATAAGTGGGAGAAGAACACGAGATGGACTCTCACACAACTGGCACATCGTCCAGAGACTTTGAGACTTTCCTTGCATGCTCCAAGTTACCACCCACAGTTTCGATTTATTCCATGATTCCTAACTTCCAGACTTCGACTGATGTGCACGCCAAGATGCAGTGAAACAAGTGTAGATATTGTGGATCACAAGTCATGGGCACCACATCTTCATTGGTCATCGCATTGCTATACCGGCCGGTACTCACTCTAGATCATAGCCAACTCCGTTTCGAACACTATCTTGTACAGAATCCTACATAGTAGTAATTATTAGTATTGGTGGGGGCATTAGTTGGGAAATATTTGGGCACATTGATTTTACCAAGTTATATGTGGAGTTGGAGCATGGGTTTAATTTTAGGAAAAAGTTTAGAGTCAGTTTGACGACTTCACAGCAAGACATGCTGGTTACATGCAACTATCTCACATACTTCCACAAACTTTAGAAATATCATATGCCACAGGAAATGCCACAGGAAATGTGTAGAACTGATTTATACTGTTACTGCATGTGGAGCTAATCTACTAAAGTCACGCTATACTAATTAGTGCAGTCTGAAATTTCCAGAAAATTGTAAAAGTAAAATGGAAGTGACACTAATGTTGCAGGTGACCCTATAATTAAATCAATGTAGTTAACCCTTGAACGTCGGGCTGGTGACCGTGAAAATCAGTCATTTTGGAACCGTGTGACATCATCCACTTTAGAAAAACCACAAATACTCAGGGGGAGTCAAACTACTGTAGAAGATCTTCCCTTTCCACCCCTAATTCTGAGGATGAATAGTTGCAATTCTGTCTTACACAAGAGAATTCCTTGTCATTCATCGGACAATAATCGTCCGCCGTGTCGTTCAAGGGTTAATCTCCAAAGCATGAAACCCACCACTGTATTGGTCTATCAACTTCATTGTCACTAGTATGCCTCGTGCCATTGCCACAGTAAAAGAAAAGAAAAGAAAGTATAATTTTCTAATTTTCTAATTCATAAAAACTTCGAAATTCAATATCTTTTCTTCCATGAGAACACCAGAAAACAAACTCCAGAAAACAAACTGGCCCATGCACCCGTCTTTGATAAGAGCTATCCGACTGTACCAAGAACACAACCGGGGGACACGTGGTTTGTGAGTAACAAACAGAACAAACAAAACAAACAGACTAACTTAAGGTAAGGTAGAATAGATAGAGTAAGACGCAAACACTGTCTGAAACTTCGGTAGAACTCTCCAAATGAACACAAGAAACCAGAGCATTCTGATATTTCAAAATATTCTCACAATAAACAAAAGTGTCTTGGTTCTATAACAGATAGAAGACATATATTCTCGATCCTGCAAATAACGCCATGGTTGAACTACACACACAGTGATTTAGGAGTCCATGTGGCACCAATCCAAATACTCAACCATGCCCACTGTTGAAGTACCAAGGCGTTGCTCATTCTATACCCTGCTTCGCAAGGTGGACTGATGATAGCACCCAACCTCACATGTCATCTCGTCAATCAACGCTAAACGGCATACTCAAATATTTAGCAGGGTGCTAATACCCTGATTACTAATTTGAGCTGCAGGAGCACTGTGAAAGAATTCTCAACCGAAGTGAAAGCAAAGACGGCCAGGAGAACATTAACTCCAGGTCAAGAAACTGGTAAGCCAATATTCCACTCATCAGATTGCGAACCTTATTGTCACAAGTCGGAAATGCAGCGTGCGCTGCAACGAAATATCCAAAGCACTACTGTACGAAGTATCATACACAATGCCAAACACGAGGAGGACAATCATTTCACAAGCCACACTCACTGCCCCAGTTGAACAAATGGCATCGATCATTGACAATGGAAGATTCTGCGGATCATTGCCTCTCTGTGCGGACACAGCTCTGTTTTGAAGAATCCGCTAACTTACTAAACAGACTACCTTATTATCGTAATGAACCACCATATTTATTGCCATGTGTGGCCTACTCTCATTGCGCCCTGCAACTGCGTGCATGGCATCCACAACGAAACTCGGCACTTCCACGCTCAAATCTTGTGGTAATTTTGCCTGGAAATCGGGTTCATCACCACCGGTCCTGCTGCTTCACGCGGCCACGCATCCAGCTTCTTGTGCGTCTCCTTCCCCCAGTCGCTGTTCTGGTTCGTAAGGGGAACCGTCCCTGCAACACCATCCCCACAGAAAAACAAGGTCAAGAAAAAGAACGGACGCTAGAGCTTGATGGCTACAAAAAGACATGTGCGCTTCTTCCTCAAAAGCGATGAATCTCAACCCGTCATCGATCTTTCCACACGCTCGATCTCCTGGTTCTTGTAATGTGAACGAATCCCTAGATACCGATTCCCCATCACTGAACTATCCAGTTTCGACCGTCCCGATCGTTAATCCTGCAAACGTCGTCGCGTGCCGAACTAAAATGCTCCAAGTAACGGCATACGCGTCACTAAACCCTCGAACCTGCAACATCACCACCATCTACAACTGCCAAGCCTACCTGCAACAATTCGAATTCACTTGAACCCTAACTCGCCGACCCCTTCGCTTTCCTTCCCTCCAAAATTTAAACCAGAAAGACGCTACCAAAAGCCAACCCAACAACAAAATCGCTCAAATGACCTAAATCCACATCATCGAGTCACGATACTCAAAACCTAACCACAGCGCCAACACGCGCGCAACCAGCACTCACCAAAGAAATTGCAAAAAATTTGTGGAGGGGATATAAGGAAACCCTAGCTCACCTCCGAAGATCTTGCGGTTCCGGGCAAGGTCCCAGAAAGCGTAGGAGACGACGCAGGAGCCCGCTACAGCAGGCAAAATGACCTTCGGCAAAGAAACAATACCCATGGTGAGATGCCCGAGAGGAACAAGCTCGAAGCTCTCCCCAATCTGCTGGTTCGCAAGACTTGGGCTTCTTCTTCTTCCTCTTCCTCTAGTGCGGAACGCCTGCGACAATAAATGACAACTACAACAGCGAACTGCACCAGCAATTGTGCGTAGGGAATCTGAGCAGCACCCTCCGAAAGGAATGCGGTCCATTCAGCTCCCCGCTCCACGTTCCCACGTTCCCACGTTCCCCTAGTTCTCAGAGTTCGCCTCACTCTTCGCTCGTCAGTTCGGGAATTTTTTGGAGCTTTACCGGCTATTTTCATCCAATTCGCATATTCAACCGGTTTTTCAAGCACCCATTCCGGTTATTTCTTCTATTTTTTACTAGAATTAGAAGTTTAATGTAAATTTTCACGGGTTTTTACCCTATTTTATGAAAATCTAACCATTTTATTTTCTCATTTTCACCAACTCACTTTCCATTAACCCTTAAACGTCAACACAGACATTTTGTGTCCAATAGATGACTTCACTGTTGACTGTAGAAAAACAAAATGAACCAATTGGTCCAACAATCGGAGCACTTTTGTTGATTACCTTAGTCATGGGGGCTTCGTCCTTTGAGGATTAATCATTGGGTTAATTTTCCTAAATGGATACTTGAAAAAACACAAATTTTCTACATTACAAAAATCATGGAATTTTTTCTATATTGATATCAATTTTTTATATCAAGGGAATTATTGTAGATGATGCATCAAAGAGTATTCCACACTTGTAGAATGTATTGTGGTTAAACAATCTTGTATGGAATGCACTATTGTTGCAAACCTTGAAAGGACATTGAAAAAAATAGATAGGAGTAAAAAAAATTCACTTCATTTTTATGCAATAGAATTATAGCCATATCAAGCATTCCTAGGTTTGTGGGCACAACCATTGGGCATGGTGCTCTAAAATTTAGCCCCTAGGATTCTACTATACATAAGGTAATCACACTTCAACAACACAAATTGTTTTTAAGTAATTCATAGCTCTAAATTCATGTAAAATTTTGTGGAGATATGTTCAAAATTCTTTTGAGAAAATTTCCTCTTTAGTCATGGATGAAATCACAAAATGCTACAAAATCTTTCAAGAGTATCTCTTTAATTAGGAGGAATGCATGTGGATTAGGATGAATATAGTAGGATGACTCAACAATTTATCATCCAAATTTTGTATATTTCAATGATACCTATGGATATAAAGAATTTTGAGACTCCTATGCTACTGCCAAAAAAATGCAATAAAAAACTCTAGGTAATTGTAAGTTGCCTAGGGGTGATTGCAAGAAACACCTATCCTATTTTGTGTCACACGATGTGTGCTGATTAGTTTTTTGCCTATAACTTTTGTGTTTTGGCTCCAAATGACTCAAGATTTGTAGAGAAGGTACTCATGACTATCATATACCTTCCCTAATTTTTTCATAATTTCCAAAAATAATTTACTAACCAAAAATAGACCCCCATTCAATGTCACAATTGCCAATTTGGAGGTTTTTATTACTATTTAGAACCCAAAAAAACATATTTTGAGCTGAAATTTGGATGAGATGGTCTTCTAGTAGACTTGTAGCTTTCTAGGCGAGGAATTTTAAAAATAGTTAATTTTTTGTGGTGTGGAAGTCTACAAAGTGAGCTTCTTTTTGCTTGCATTTTGTAACATATAAAATATTGTTTTGGTGGGGTTTTTGGTGAATGACAATCTCCACAGGGTTGTTGCAAATGGGCACTTTTTATTTTGTGTATTTATTTATTTTTACTATTTTTCCTTAATTAAAACATCAAGGTATGTATTTTCTTGAGACTAAGCACTTTTCTAGTTCTCCTACTTAGAGAATTTTTCTATGCAATTCCTTCCATGAGTACCTTCATCTTAAAGTTATATACATTAATCATATTTTTTTCATTTAAAAAAAATTAATTTTCTAATTTTAAAGTACTCCCCAAAAAATCAACAAAATGCAACAAATAGGATAGGTGTTTCTTGCAATCACCCCTAGGCTTTCATGAACTAAATAGGTGTCTATTTCCCCATAAGAGAATGCATGCTAAATCGTACATACAAAAAATCTTACGCACATAATAGGCAATATGTATTTAAGTGTTTTAGGTCCACAGTGGCCTATGGTTCATACATTAGTGGATTTAGGACATGAAAATGGCTATATTTCACAAAATTGGGAATGGCTATCTCATCAGTACAATCATGAAGATTGTAGAATTTTTGGGGGACTAGTTGGATTCAATATGGAAATTCTATGCCTATACAAAAGTTTTTTTTACTATATTTCTATGTGTACAACAGACAAAGGCATATGTTTTGCAAGTATTTTGTGAAGTTGGCATCGTATATGTCCCCTATGTTAATGGTGATTGGCTAGTCTAGTGTAGGGTTGTTAGGTGTATGCTTTAAACTATGAAAGAGTGAGGTATTTGGATGATGGAGTTGGAGTTTTTTTGTATAAGGTGAAAAAAATTTGGTTGTTTCTAGTACTCAATTTGCAATCTCACACCATCTTTGAAGATTGTGAATTGGCATAGGGTGAATTTTGAAGAGGGAGTTCAAGGGGGGAAGACATTGTTAAGAATGGTACAAGATGGAAGGCAATGAAGCCTCGCCTCAATACACTTTACAAGAAGCTACAAAACAAATGCATATATAAATGCCATCTTTGAAGTTAGAAGAATTCTGCTTGAGCAAGAAATGTTTAGGACAAGCAACAATGTAATGCGCAAATCCAAGTTTGAAGATGCTCTTAGTGTTATGGGAGAGTTGGTGCATTGGTTTAGGGCCTAAGGTGTTTCTGAAGTAGATGTTTCAAAGGCAATTTTGTTGTTAAAGAGGGAATATTTGGAAGTGTAGCCATGCCCAAGTAATCGGAAACGGTGAGGAACATTTGCCTTAGTGGATTGCTACATCTATTTGTCATTTCATCACACAACAAGGATTTGGCAGAGGATTTTTGGATGGGGTGAGAGGAATTAATTCCCCAACCTAGTTATGGACATCACTTGCACACATATTGGCCCCAAGCTTCAATTGTTACACTATATGAGGCCAACAAGTAGACATGAATAGGTGCCACTATTTGCTATATGACCCATAGACTTGCACAATGACATCACATCATCATCCAAAGCTATCAACAAGGAGTTCTTTGGTCCTCACCATTGTCTTGCATGCTTCATGAATATTGACAAATCCAAGAACTTCTTATGCTTAAGAAGTTGTTTGAAATTGGGGATTTTTCATAAATGAATGGTAGTGAGAAACCATGTTCTTACATTAACAATGTGTTGTATAATCTACTAACTCACACTTGCAAAAAGCATAGCTATAAAAGCCAATGACTTCCAATAGAAATCTCATTTTGTACATAGTGGCCCTTCAAAATACCCCTGAGAATACACTAGCATGCAAAACCCGAATTCTTTTACGAATTAGGCCCTAAAACAAACACAAAACAAAATTATTACTATAATCCACTATAACTACTCTCTAAGGCTCAAAGACCTTGCAATATATGAACCCATAATCAACATTGTCCAAAATGCAACACCCTCATTCAAACCGAAAAGCATTAGAGAAACCTAGATATTAATTATAGAAGATGTATACAATCAAAATATAAGAGTCTCGAAGAGCCTATTGTTTATTTTTTGGTGCACCTAGAGATAGTACTTTGAAAATTCGTAGAATATTTCTACGATGTTCAATATATAAAAGGATAAATTTGTCTTGATAGTGTCATTTGATAAATAAAATTCTGATATTTTAAACATATGATAGAATTTATTTTCTCTTGATGTTCATTTTTCAAAAATTTTGATAGAAAAATAAAATTATTTTGATTTTTAAAGTAAAAAATAAAAATAAAAATGTATAAATTAGAATATAAATTAGAATAATTTGAAATTTTTACCATGAATGAATTTTATAATGGAAAATATAATTTTTTAATTTCAATTCTAAAATAATTCAAGAAGAAGTAAATACAAATGAATGTAACACACACAATATTGTATAATTTGGATTCTAATATATAAAGCTTGCAATAGCAATAATTCTTTCAATTTCTGAATTTTTTCAAAATTTCAAAATGGATTAGAAATAAAACTTTTCAAGCTTCATTTTTTAGTTCTAATTACATACCAAAAATGGTTATTTTGAAAGTCACAATCAAGGTTGACCAAGGCACATCCCCCTTTGGGATGCTTGGATCTTTAGGGATTAACCCTTAGAGGACATTCTATGTTCATCTTTGGTGAAAATTCATTAGTTTTCTACATTAACCCCTAAACATCAAGATTCATCTCCAGAATTGACAATTTGAGAAAAATCATTATAAAGTGCTATTTGAAAGAATATTTTGGAATTGAAATGCAAAGAAAAGTTGTAGATTTTGATTTGTAGATTCCATCTGTATGGTTAGATTCACCAATGTTATCACCAATCTTTTTTTATAAATTTTGAAAGAGAAATTCCAAAATTCCTTCAAAATTCAATTGCAAGTAAAATATTATCATTTTTTGAGTAAAATTTGTTGGAATGAATTTGAAATGAGGTTCTCTTCACACCGTGATTTTTTGAAATTTTTGTATTCTTCCTATCTATGACCTCAATTTGGCTAATCCAATTTTGAACTAAAGTCAATGCAGTTTGACCACTTGACATATTTGCACATTTGTAATTCTAGAAAAATATGAACTCTAGTAACACCAAATCCAATCCGTAGATAGGATAAAAACTTGATAATGTATCTTCACAAATTAAAATAATTTTCATCCAAGTAGTTAGGAGGATGAAACTTAAGTTTCAATCTGTTCATCATCCAGAAAATGGACGTCGACGTGTTTAGGGGTTAAGATACACCTTTCAAAAATTTGATATTTTTTCATATTGTAATATTTTTCCAAAATTTAACTTCATTTTTAATAATTAAAAAATATGAAAATGAAATTTATATGATTTTTGAAAGTAATTTTTTGGTATAAATTTTGAGAATTTATAAAAATATTTCAATTATTACTCCCTCCGTTTGAAAAATGATTTTCCTATTAAACAAAATGTTCGGGATTGAGGTTGAAGATAACATTTTAAAAACCTATTTCGTAAAGAAATTAGAGTTTAGTGCACACCTATCTTCCTAAAATCTTTGAATTTTGGAACCTTCTTCCAAGTGCAGTTTGAGAGTATTAAAAAGGAATTTTGGGGGCATTTTCAAGGAGCACCAGAGGGCACTTAATTGTTGAGTGCAAGGTTATTATTTTGTTAGCAGTTAGTATTGGCCCAAGACCATGTGTAAACCTATGTTTCGCCTTCCAAAGCTTCATCTTTTTCAATTGGGCAATACTCAAAGAGATGCAAAAAACAAGATTGAACATTGTTGATTGACCCTTTCAGTCATTTCATTTGTCTTTCAATTGATGATTCCATGGATGGAGGGGGAACTACTACTCAAAGTTGTTTTGTTGGTCCCATAGAGCAATCAAAAGTCGATTGTCATTGATTTACAATATCACAAAGTGCAACAAGAAGATTGTTTTTGGATGGAGGGAGTATGAAATTTTAAGCAAAATTGGAGATGATAGTGATAAACATCATGGTGTAATGGGTGTAATCCTTGAGCTTACAAGATGAGAAATTTGATAGAAAAGTTCAAAAATAGTAAATTTTAAGCTTTTAAGATGATACCTTCAAAGTGGCACTTTTCGAAAATGATTAAAATTGTAACTTATAATTTTTCAATATTTTGAAAAAAATGAACAAGAATAAAAAATAGAATAGTAGATAAAAAAATTCTTAGTCATGTACTATATGAAATTTTGGATTTGACCTCAATCATGATTGAAGGACATAACATTGAGTAGCATGCATTGTCACTGCCTTGGCTCTACAATAGATGGTGTAAAATATTCCACATCCATCAATACTTCATCAATAGCTGCTAAGTGGAGAGATGGAGGTTCAATGTGATGAACGATGTGCATGAAGGGAAAGGAAGTGGACATGAAGGCCATGAGGCTCAATGTTATAGGTAGGTTTGTCTTTTAAGAATTAACTCTTGAAAGACATTGAGGCCCAAAAGTGGCCCATAGATGGTGTTGTTCTTTACTTGGTAGAAACAAAAAATACACCTATTTGTCAAATAATTGGAGCAATTTTGGTAACTATCTTAGCCATGGGGGGCTGCATCCTTTAACCCTTAAAGGACACCACAACCATTTTGAGGCCAGTGAATGATAGGGAATCCTTCTATATAGGATAGAAATGCAACTATCCATCTGCAAATTTGGTGTGAAAAGGGAAGGTAGTTTTGTACATTACTTTGACTTCTAATGAGTGTTTTTGGATATTTTTTAATCCCTAAATGTATTTGACTATGTTTTCACCAAAAACACTCCAAAAATGCCATTTCTAGTACAAGTACCAAATTTTAGAAAAAATACATTTTTGGACACATGTTATCGTAGGATCTTATAGTACACTAGTGGCATGGTGTGAGAAGATGTGGAAAAAATTTCAAAATTTTACACCATGTAGATTGCAAGATATTAGTGTTTGAAGTTACAAAAAGCCTTTTTTCAGCCCTTCAAAAACTTGGGCAGCCGCACTGATCAAGGTTAGATCATTATGAAAAAATGCCTCAAATGGTTGTAACTCTTTGGATTCATTCTTGAAGTCAAGTTGTCTACATTCTTGAAAAAATTTAGATCATTTGGAATTGTACAACATATAGAAAAAAATTAGTAAGTAGAAAGAAGTAGAGAATGATTCAAAATACTAAATTGTTAACAATTTATTTATGGAATTGAAAATGTCAATCCCAATGGTTGTAATGTTATAATAAACAATCTACACCTAAATTTTTTTATTTTATTTTCAAAAATATTGAATATTGAGTTAAATAAAGGGCTTCAAAGTTTATTTTAGAGTGGAGATTCCATTACTACCCACAACTAAAACTCTTCATAACTTTCATCTCATGGATCAAAATGGAATAATTCAAAGCTTTCCACTTATATATAAATCTAGAAAACCAATTTCAAATATTTATTTTTAAAAAGTGATTTTCAAAGAAGTTTTTTTTGCTGTTTGAGATGCCCACCGAGTAATGAAAACTACATATCATACAATAACTTTTTAAACATCTATTCAAAAGTTATGAAAATAGTTGGGCCTTAAAGCTACTCCTCGGGCACATGTTGTGTGAAAATTTCAAAGAAAAATAAAATAAAAATTCCATTTGTAGTACATTGCCCAAAATTGCTATGATGCCAAAAAATATTATTTGGTCATTTAGGGGTTAAACTAATGTTTTACTCAATACCAAAAGGGATGATTTCCATAGTCATCAACCCAAACTTTAAGGGTTAACCCTTAAACACCAAGCTAGTGCCTATGAAAATCATCCCTTTGGTACTATGTGACATCATCTACTTTAAGAAAACCAAAAGTACTCATTGGAGGTCAAAATATTGTGTAGGATCTTTCTTTTTTGCACAAAATTCCAAGGATGAACAATGGCATTTTGTCCTATTTAGAAAGATTCTTTGTCATCCATTGGACAAAAAGTCCTCAATGTTGTTTAATCCTTAAAGGATAGACTGGTGATTGTGGAAATCATTCATTTTGATACTATGGGAATCATTGATTTACAAAAATCCAAAAGCACTCATTTGGAAGTTAAACTATTGTAGAGGATCCCCCCTTTCCACACAATATTTCAAGGATAAATAGTTGCACTTCTATTCCACACAAAAAGATACTCTATCATCCATCAGACACTAAACATCCATGTTGATGTTTATGGATTAAGGTTTGACCCCTAAGCACTTTGACGTTCATTTTTTGGACGAAAAACAAATTGAAATTTGAGTTTCATTCTCCGAATTGCTTGGATGATAGTTATTCTAATTTGTGGAGATACTTTATCAAGTCGTTGTCCTATCTAAGGGATGGATTTGGTGTTATTAGAAAACATATTTTTCTAAAATTATCAATGTGCAAGGATGTCAAATGGTTGACCAAGTCAAAATCGCATTGTCTCTAATTCTAAATTGGATTTGCCAAAATGAGGTTGTAGATTTGACAAACACAAAAATTTCGAAAAAATCACCATGTGAAGGGAACCTTGTTTCAAATCCATTCCAACAAATTTTACTCAAAAAATTGATATTATTTTCCTTGTAATTGAATTTAGAAGGAATTTCGAAATTTCTATTTCAAAATTTATAAAAAAAAGAAGAAGATTGGTGATAGCATTAGGTAAATCTAACCGTACAGATGAAATCTACAACTCAATAATCTACAACTTTTCTTTGTATATCAATTCCAAAATATGCCTCCAAATTGCACTTTTTAATAATTTTTCTCAAATTGTCAATTTTGGAGATGAATCTAGACATTACATTACATTACATTTACGGGTTAAGGGATACTAGGTATTAGGAGTAAATAATAATACCTTTGCTCAATGGTAATTCATGATGATTATACACTATATACAATACAGTAGGTGCCCGCTTATACATTAGCTTAGCGTGCATCCGTGGAGATGCTCTAAAAATTAGACACTTGCCGGTCACGCCATTCTCCCAAGAGCTGGGAGTCGAAGCCCTTTTGATGTTCACTTGCCGTGCTGAGCAAGAGCGACGACAGTAAGCTTAAGCTTAGTGAAGCCCTGCCCTGTGCCCCTGGCTGCTTCCAGACCGGGGGAGTGGCCACCCGCCCCGCCACGTGTCCCCCTTCAGATCTTCATTGTAACAGGAGTCCCCGGCACCCCCCCACAACCTCCTGGTGAGCATGGCAATCCTGCGGCCACGCCTCCCCGTCCCCCCCTTCCGAGGCAATTTCAAACTTTCCCCTGCACCAATACTTTCAAACTCCCCTTGCAAAACACTCTCCAAACACTATCGATCCCACTTCAGGTTTTAAGGCCACAGCCCACGAGCACACGTACATCGATCTGTCGTCAGTCCCATTTGGGTGACGGAAATCCGTTCTACAGGGGTGCAGCCACTTGCAATTTCACTTCTAGAGATCCAGTGGGTGTTTGGAGCACCCCGGAAACAAGGAGTTTTAATTTCTGTGCTGTAAACGGATGATGTGCCTCATGGTGGATTTGTAGCTAGTCTTGGTCCTTTGTGGTTGTAGTTGTAGTAGCAGCTGGTCTGGAGTACTGCTAGCTGCCGGGAGGGATCGGAGATGGTTTTGCAGGCGAGCTTGTTCGAAAGTAGGAAGCGAGTGGAGAGGCAGCTGCCTGAGGCCTCGACATGGGAAGCGCAGTTGAGGGCGAATCAGCTGGAGCTTTTCACGAGTAAGTACTATGCCGCCTGTGCAGTGGGCGGCATGATCTCCGCGGGCTCGGTGCATCTGCTTATCACGCCTTTCGACATGCTCAAGGTCAATATGCAGGTGGGTGCTCGTTTGGGGTTTGTATGGAATGCGATTGTATGGACAAGCAGAGAAGGGTAGTATTTGAAGCATTCTAATCAATGTTCAGGAGAGTGCTTTCATGGGGAGAGAGAATCACCCAGTAGAGATCACTGGAGAGAGCTTTTTGGGTCCTGCAAGACAGGAACCCTTGCGAAATCGAACTATTTAGCTCGTAATGGCTTGGATGATTTCGTATGCAATAGTTGAAAGTGGGAGGGAGTAGACCACTGTTGAAGTGGCAGTAGAGAATTTTATTTTCTATCAAAGATCAGTGGCTATCGACCGATTTTAGCCTCTGATTTAACTTGCGAAATGAAAGCCGAGGAAGTGTTGATTGGAAGAGATGTTTGCTGCTGGTAACAGATGTCAGTCGATAGGAGAGGGATCGAGACCCTAACAGTTATAGTATCCTCGATCTTTTTGTCATTCTGGTTGTTCACATTGCCATAACATGAAGCTGAAAGCCATGTGTGTGAGTTTTAAAAATGTTGTGTTTGAGTTTAGGGTTTAGGGTTTAATGGATCGTGTATTGCGCAGGCGGATCCTATGAAATACAGATCCATACTCTCGGGGTTTGGCATTGTATATCGTGAGCAAGGAGCGGGTGGCCTCTGGAAGGGGTGGGGCAGCAAGCTGTTGGGTTACGGTGCGCAAGGGGCGTGCAAGTTCGGTCTGTATGAGTATTTTAAGAAATTCTATGCCGACTTGGCGGGTCCAGAATTCACTAGAGCAAATAAGACCGCCATCTATGCCGCTGGCAGTTTGTCAGCTCAAGTCATTGCCGACGTGGCATTGTGTCCATTTGAATCGGTGAAAGTGCGTGTGCAAACCGGCTATGCCAAGGGCATTGTCGACGGGTTTCCACGCCTGTATCGTGCTGAGGGATTCACAGGGTAAGTGACTCTGACAATCAGTCAATAAAAGACATTGCGCTGTGCCTTCGCAACCCCATGTGAGCATAGCTCGCACTTGTGATTGGTCCTGTATGGGGAGATTCTCACCTCTCTGCTTTGAGTTAATTGGGAAACCCTAACTGAGAGGTGTCATGTAATTGCTCCTCAGAAAATAAAGTTTTCAAGTGTTCAGTGGTAGAAACGTAATATTTGTCATGTAATGGAGTGTCGCATTGGAGAGTTGTAACTTCAGTCTTCACTGGGTTAAATTGTTTGGTTATCCTTATGCTCATTGACGTATGTCCATTTAAAATTGCCCAAATAAGCAGTTGAGCTTGATTCCTATAATTAAGGTGCCGAAATTGATGTTGGGAAATTGAAATGCGATGTCAATGCATATTTGCATGTAGATTTTGGACATCATATGAATAAACTATGAAAGTGCTAATCAGAGTCACGCCTGATATTGTCTGTCACGTTCAAAGTGTGTTGGGACATTATTTTTGACACGTTTCTTGACTTTCACAGATTCTACAGAGGACTTCCGCCACTATGGGGACGAAATATCCCATGTAAGTCGAAGATAAAGCTGGACGTCTTTTTGTCTCTGAAGTTATGGCTGTCCACATGTACTTTGATATAAGATTTAGTTTAATTTAGCTTCAACAATGCCCTTCCCCTACCCTAACTGCTGCTTTGCCTTGGCTTCATTAAATTACTAATTTGATATTCTGTGTTGCAGTTTCTATGCTAATGTTTTCGACATTTGAGCATTCTGTGGATTTTCTCTATAGCAAGGTTCTTCAACGGCCCAAAAAGGATTGCTCGCAAGTTCAACAACTTGGGATAACATGTGTAGCTGGGTACATGTCTGGGGTTACTGGCACTCTCATCTCTAATCCTGCCGACATTCTCATAACTTCCCTCAACAACAACAAAGACCTTACTGCGTTGCAGGTTGTGGTCCTCACCCTTGCTCACAATGCCCTTGCAACCTTGAGTCGAATGTTCCTATGAACAGTCTTGTTTCCATGTGCTTTCATGCTTTGATTTTGATCATAAGGGTGATGTAGTAAATTGTGACACCTTCCTGAATGCGACACCCCAAAGTCTTGCACAATGTACACATATTGAGTATGAGAATGTAGCCCACTGCAACATCAATTATTTGTCAGTTTCAGGTCATCTACCAAAGTTTTTTGCATAGCAATGTCATGTTATGCAAGTCATGAATGTTTTTGGTGCATTGAGGTTCTCTTCGTTTTGATACCATGAATTCTTAGAAATCTGACCATCTCATCGTACCAGCTATTCGCAGTGCTTAAAAGTGAAGCTTGTATATGTGATTTCCTTAACCAATAACTTGATCTCACTCCACAGGCTGCCAAGCGCATTGGACTTGTAGGACTTTTCACAAGAAGCTTGCCGCTACGCATAATGGTTGTTGGACCCGTGGTGACAGCACAGTGGTTTTGTTACGATACCCTGAAGGTGTTGGTTGGCTTGTAAGTTTATGGATTTCCTCTTTCTCGACCTCCCCTTTGCTTTCAGTTCTTATTCACGCAGTATCCAAATGAGAAATCTAAAATGTGTTGGAATTATCTTTCAAATGCAAATATAACCATAAAAAAATCTGAGTTATTTTAATAGCTGGAACTCTGCCAATAAGGTGCTTAAACACTTACTTTTAGTTGTTACCGTAAAGGAACGTTATGATGAGATGGGCTAGGAGTTAATTTTCCGATCTAAAGTCCCTAATCACTCATTCACTCATTAGGTTCTTTTCCGTAATGTGGCAGGCCTACTACTGGCGGGATTGATGGTCTTGTCGACGGTGAATAACGGAGGAACCGACGGTCACTGTGGATTGACGACCGCATTGGTGATGACATTTTTCGAGCATTTATTTTCGTTAGTTACGTGCCCTTCTAACATCCAGTTAATCGACTTAACTGAAGCACAATTGGGGCGACCAATTCAACAAGGTCATTTTTTACAAAGCACATTTTTGGAGTACACAGCACGTGTGCTGTGCACATCCAAATTGATGGGAGAGTAGAAACCTCTGCAATGGTTTCTCACAAAGTCGACAGTCAATTCGGGACTGACAACACCTGGAGCTGAGAAATTGGGCTGCCTGATCTCAGGGACAATGCTCTGCGACAGAACTCTCATCCTGTAAATTTTTATTACTTGTAAAGTACACTTGAATATATAGGCTGGAAAACTAGTTAGCTAGCAAATTTTATGATCACTTGCAGTTTGTGCAAGTCTGGAGAGAACAATGTGATTACTTGCGTCAATTAGTGATGTTCTTGTTCTTTACTCAGGTCCAAGACCAGCCCATGAATCATTATTTTAGTGTCCCTCTTAGGGCTAACGTTTGGATCCAATTTGTGCAACATTTTTGGTCCGAAATTCTTCTGGGTTGGGTTGGGTCCTAGTGTATTGCACCAGTAAGATTATTGCTGTAAGATCGATGAGTAAAGATTCACAAGGTATGAGCATCCGTTATCAACCTTGCATGAATATCAACACCTAGAGTTATGAGCTTGAAGTTTGAAGGAAGACATGGTAAGCCGACACTAGAGAAAATCGTTTTGGACAAGTCATTGAAAACGACTCATGCTGTAAGTGCACAGCTTTGTGTGGTCATTGTAACGTATTTTGTGTTTAGTGTATGGGTGATATCCTTGTCAATTATTGATGCTTTCATCAAGTGAAACTTGGAAGTGAGTGACTCCACATTTTGGGGCCAAAGTACTCAGCCTACTTGCACTTCATCATAGATTCTCTTCAGTTTGGTACAAAACACTTTACCTTATTCCTTGATCTAATTCCAATCAATTTTCCCTTAATTACCAGAAGCGACGACAAATATAGGGGCACATATCTTCCGTCAAGTTGGGAATACACAAAATTTCAATTTCATTTACTTAAACAATAGTCCGTCCAAAGGGAGTTTTCATTGAAATGTTCGCGTCTTAGCAACTCGTCTGAGTTTTATACTCCAAATTGATATGCTAGATTGCATACTTTATAAGCTTCTAGCTGTTTTGGGAGGACTGCATGTGCGTTTTGTTAAATTGGCGCAATTCCGTTAGGTCACATCGTAATTTTCACTCTATCTATGCACATCGGCTCAAGTGAACGTTATTTCTTGTGTACCGTCGCTTGCAAAACAGACATCTTCCTGCAGAATAGATGGAAGTCAATATTATAAACCGCAAGTCAATATCGACAGAGAAAATCGAGAAGAGGAAAAGAAGAAATAAGAGCGAACTCGCTGTGGTGGACCGCGTTGAGTTAAAATGTTTAGTGGCGAACAATTTAAGTTGGACAACTTCCAATCTTCCAATCGTCATTAAATATCAGAGGTTGTACTGTTTTTGGAATATGATGTGCATCGATATAACATTTATCTATAAAATGTCTCTGAATTGTCGCAGAGTAGCACAATTTGTCTAAAAATTTAGACCATGGGCCAGCCATATCGAAACCGATATAAGATGACATTCCTCATTCTTTGAGAAGTGCCTTCTACTCTTGAATTCATACGTGTCTATAACAGCAAAGAAATATCGACCACGGCCATTGAATGGAAATCTGAGTTGTGACTGCGCTTGCATGAAAATGATCAAAACCTGTCTTAGCCCAGCAGCTACCTGTTCTACAACAGAGCTCTACAAGAAGTACCGAGTAGAAGTTATCAAACCCAATGCCTTCACATCGTTGGAAGTCCTTGAAATTTCTGCACAATCGTTCATTCTACGCTGAACGATACTTCCAAGCACCTTTACACCCGTACTGAGCTGGGACGTCCCACTGTGACCTGAACTCGGAACATATAATGAACCATCAGTAACAAGTAGTAGCTACTCACATAAAATAGCCATTAAAGGATACTAGTTATTATTACACACAAGTAGTAGCCACTAAAATATCAGCAATTCTGACTACTATTCTCGTTCAAGAATAAAATGCAACAGATTTGACAGACAATGACGAATCGATGAAATACTTGATATTAAACTCTCGAAACTTACCACGATAAACGTAGTGGAAATACTCTTGATCCAGAAATTGGAAATTGAGTCTGAAAAAAGAAACAAATGCCTGGGAGGTGCGGTCTGATGTATCCTAGGTCTGCCTCCATAGAGGAATTTCACATCGCTCCACTTTAGAATTCAAGCACTCCGATGCTTCAACGAGGACACTTCAAATCCAGGCATTTCAAATGAAGTGGCGAATTCTTCCACCTCGGCCCTCAGAGCCTAGATGTCAGAGTTATTTCTTATGATTTGCCGCGACTGTTTTGGATTCTCATTTTGCAGAGCGACTGTGATCTGCATCGCTCTGTAAAGGAAATCTGCAATTGAATCGAAATCCCCTTCGTCACAGCCTCGTGATGTCATGGCTGGAGTTCCAAGTCTCACACCACCCGGTTGGAACGAGCTGCTGTCGCCATAAACGGCTTCCTTGTTGACTGTAATGTGGCACGCTTCACAGACGTCCTCAAAAAAACTGCTGGAGATGCCGAATGGACGAAGGTCCCAGAGCATCAGATGATTTTCCGTCCCGTCTGTGACCAGCTTGCAACCGCGGCGCTTCAATCCATCAGCAAGAGATTGGGCATTCTTCTTCACTTGTTGAATGTATAGCTTGTACTCTGCCGAGCTGGCTTGCTTCAGAGCTACTGCTAGAGCTGCTATGTGATTGTTGTGCGGACCTCCTTGTGTGGTCGGGTGCACCGCATTGTTGATCTCCTTCTCGAAGGAGTACTGGCCATCATCTGGCTTGTTGGGGGACTTCCAACCCCTCCGGAAAAATACCATGCCACCACGAGGACCGCGAAGTGCCTTGTGCGTGGTAGTGGTCACCACGTCACAATAATCAAATGGGCTAAGACACTCGCGCGCTGCAACCAGTCCACTAATGTGCGCCATGTCACACATAAGAACAGCGTTGATCTTGTCAGCAACTTGACGAAATCGAGCATAATTCCATTCTCGAGGGTATGAGCTTCCTCCACATATCAGAATCTTCGGGCGATAAAGCAAAGCAATCTCCTCCATTTTCTCGTAATCAATCAGTCCTGTTTCCGGATGAACCTTGAACGGTAGAGTTTGGAAGTAGATCGATGCAGCGGGAATCTTTTTGCCGCTGTGCGTATGATGACCGTGACTGACATGGCCTCCAGATAAGACGTCCAAGCCCATGATTCGGTCATGGGGCTGCAACAGTGCAGTGTACACAGCAAAATTGGCCGACGAACATGAATAGGGCTGCACATTCACCCCCCATTTCTCAGGGTCGAGCTGGAAAGCGGCCAGAGCCCTTGAAATACAAAGGGACTCAATCTGGTCGATGTACTCATTCCCCTTGAAGTACCTGGTGCCAGGGAGTCCTTCCGAGTACTTGTTCGTGAGGTGGCTTCCCAGAGCCTCATACACAGCCAGCGAAGTAAAATTTTCAGAAGCAATTAATTCAATTCCTTTCCATTGCCGACTCTTCTCGTTCTCCATGATTTCCCACAAATCGGGATCCACCTCCGCAAGAGGTCTGTTGCCCCAGTCCCGCACCGCTCGTTTCCAGTCTCCACAATCCTGGACCTGGAAACTGTTGAGGCTCACTCCCATTCTTGAAGTCAGACTGGACGGATGGTTCTGCAGCGGCCTGGGTAGTCCGTTTCGATGGTCCCTTGATGAAACAATGGCCCAGAAAGCGCCATCATGAGATGCTGGATGGACAGCTGACTGCGAACCAGCTCGAGCAAACTGCTGGTAAGTGACCTGAGGTGCATGGCCTCCAGATGGAGAAGGATGTCGCCCAGCCATGCCTTGGTCGATAGAAAACGAGGGCGTCCGAAACTGATCACTTCGTAGAGGAAAGTCCTTTCTGTTCAGGCTTTGAGTGTGGCAAACAGGGGAAACTCCAATCGAACCACCAGCGCTGTTGAGCAGAAAAAGTTGCTTACCATCTCTAGAGGTGATTTGCTTGGCCGTCTCTACCTGTACCATGAACATCCATTCAAAAATCAGAAACACGGCATTCCAAAGCTAGATTCGCTATTTCTTGTGCGACTGAACGTAACCGATGAACCTTCAGGCGAACCTCCGGGAAGATATTTAAGCTTCCTGGTCTATAATTAATCAGCATGACCACACCTCGTTCAGAATAGTAGTGCCAACCTGAGCTTCGGGGTCAATGACATATCCGTCTCAGGAGATGGTCACAGCATGATATCATATGCTGGCCATTGTTAGAACAAGTTTAAATTGAGCATCTCGAAACGGGAGTACATAAATATCTATATAAGTAAACACGTCTGCTCTTACAAGGAAGTAAAGGTCCCTCATCAGCCATACTCGAGCATCTAAATCTCAAGGAAATAACATGAAAATAGTCTAGTAAAGTATGGAATCGTGAACTCTCAGAAAATATTTGAAAGGAAGAGATGAAAAAGAGCATGACCTGGCCTGGGACGACATGATATGTCTTAAAAGCCTTCACAATCAAGTTCTTGCCCATGTCGAATTCTTCACCAATCTGCAGAATGAAAAAGACGTGAGGGAATGCTCCTACGTACATGTGCAAGAAGGAAAATCTATCTGAAATTGGAGAAACTGAGCAACATTCCGTTCACCAGACTGATTCTCCGCTATTCCCACTAATCACTGAGAAGAAAAGAAAGGATAAAAAGAGCATGTCTTCAGCCAAGCTTATCGGCTGATGTTTTAATTTCGATCCATCAAACTCTTGGTGAATATCGAAAAGCTTTTCTCTGTAGCTTTTGAGGCATTTAGGCACAATAAATGAAGGCAGATTCATCTTGAAAAGATTGCGGGTCACAACATGCATACAGATGCCTTTTTGAGCGACAGGCCACCCATGTGACGAGCAATTCGATTGACCATATTACGAAAACGACCAATTCGATTCATCATACTACAAGAATAACAGTGTGACCATGGAACATGAATCTTTCCCAGGCAAAGAACTCTGAAGCAGTGCGGGCTTGCCGTCATCTACTGAACAATATCTATCCGCCATGCTTGTGTCGTCAACACTGGTGAGCCACCGGACTCGGACTCCATTGTTACCCTCGGACTCCATTGTTAAAGATCAACTCCACTTGTGTAGCAATCGAAAATATTCCTACACCCTAAGAGAAATGATAGCGTTCCATAGCTAGAGATTGCAGAGTGTGGAACTTAGTAATTTAAATCAAAGCATCATATTGGAATACAACAAGCGATTCTTCGCAAATTTGGACCACTCTACAACCTAAACAATAACCAAACGTAGCTCCAGAAAAAGCCACAGGTTTAAGCTCGAAAATTAGAAATACCTGCAAAGATCTCCTTAGAACTTCAAAATCAAAATTCCCCTGTTTCCGGTGCACCAAATATCCTCTTCACAGCAACAACAACCTGAAAACTACAGTAATGGCGCACTAGACTACCGGCACCCACATTCCGGGGAGAATTTCAATTCCCGTCACTGCCGGAGTCGCTTTTGCAATGGCCCACCCAAAATCCTTCATCATCAGCCACGCCAACAATAAATGCTCTCTTCCTTACAATCCACCCACCAACATCAAAATTGATGCACTCATAATCTTCCCAGGTTTGGAACAAGAAAGCTTCGCTGAGAGATCGGCGACTTGTCTTGTAGTGTCTCGATTATAAAAACGCTCAATTCTTGTGTTGGAATACCCACAACAGAATCTCCTTTAACCCTGTAACGACGGGCTGGTCACTGTGGAGATTATCCTTTTCCAGTATAGAGCGAATCATCTACTTAAAAAAAGGCCAAAAGTACTCAATGGAGGTCATTCAAACTACTGTGCAAGACCTCCCCTTTTTGCACAAAATTCCAAGGATGAACACATGCACTTCTATCTTACATACAAGGATTCTTTGTTATCCATCGGACCACTCTAGTCCACAACGTTCTTACAAGGCAATTTTCAGTTAAATTAACTAAAATTGGACTTGTTGGAGTCAATTTCTTTGGGAACATTATCGGCTATCTTATCACTATACCAAATAGTGAAATTAGGTTGCCTTAACAATTAGGTTGCCTTGCAGCAAGAAAATTACTTTGTAAGCCATCAAAGTCAACAAAAACTTCTAGATATATTTTCATTTATTCACATGAAGGTTCAAGAGTCCCAATTACAACATTACCTAATTCAAAAGTAGTACATTCTTGTAGAATAATAGTAAATATTTATATAGTGTCAAATGTCAAGAAATTAGTATTTCAGTATTTAGTGTAGTTATTCCCACGAACTAACTCCATTACACCCACAAACAAGAATATGATTAGCTTCTGGGAAAAAAGTCAGAGTGCATCTTGTGAAATTTAAACTTCAAGGCTGAAGAAATTAGAAGCCTCACCAATATCACAGGATGCACAGCTGCTTCGAACAACTTGTCAACACATTTTAACCCATAAGCGCCCTAAAGTCCATATTCCGGACAATAAACAAAGTGCTTGGCGATTATGTTTTATCTAAAAGAGTTCTCATCCATCCAAATTGTTGTTTGAATCAATAAAAATCAACTCTTTTATAAAAAAAATTGATGAAACTGAGGCCAGTGATGTATATTTTCGTATAAAGATGTAAACAAAACTATGTAAGAATTCAAATAAAAATTTGGGCTTTAAATAGTTGACCCTCAAAGAACTGGGAAGTCCAAATCCAACATGATGGCAGTTTTTGTGTATTTAACAAAAAAAGGGGCTTAAAAGAGGAATATAGTGATGACTCATGCTTGGCACTCCCACTTTAGATCGTCACTGGCTGCTAGTTACTAAAATTCACCGCTGCAGGAGCTCTCAGTGAATCACAGAAACACGTTTGCATCTTCAATGGATGGCTACACAAATGCACTTTAAATTTTTCCGACAGCCAATACTGAGATGCACTAGCAGTTTTCTTTTGGTAACTAGGACTGGTACAGACGTAGACTTGAGCACAATTTTAGAAAACTTTGAAATCAATGTCACGGAAATTAATTAGTGAATATATAAGTATCTGCATCACGTCGATCGTCTCATCACATCAATGCCATAACTTCCTCCGAAGCTCATTGATTGATCATGGAGCTTCAGCGATCATGAACAAAATGAAACCCGAGATGAAGACGCAGTTCCAGCTTTCGCAAGTGCATGATTTTGGCGGTTTTGAGTTGGCAGCAATGTGAGTCGTGGTGTTGCAAATGGCTGGTGCTGCAAATGTACCTCCCCATGAAGGTCCTGGGCTTCGTCTCCGAGTGAACCCCAACTTCGTCATCCACAACGGCGGCCTCTTTGGCTTCCTCTTCTGAAACCTCTTCATCTGGCGATGGGGTATGACAACATCCATAGCCGAGTCAGCGATGAAGTCCTGTGAACTCTTCCATCGACAGTGTGTCTCGCAAGCGTTCAATTAAATTAGCAAATTTTCGTCATTTTCTCAAAGTTTTCCTTATATTTCAATCTAGATTTCTTTGAGATATCAATTAAAAAAAACCCGCTTCTGCATCTCATTGTTAGCAATCGCCTCCACAAACACACACCCAAATGCCAATTTTACGAAAATTGTGTTGTATGCGTATTTTTCTAGTGTGTTGGGGATCCCTGCATACATGAATCATCTATCGCTGCCTCCCTGGTATTTCAGACCTGAATTTCTGCAATCAGAAGTGAGTCTAGCGTTGAAGCAGGTGTGTATTTTCATAGAATTGGCAAAGTTTCGTCCATAAGGCAAACTTATGTTCCATTCTCCAAACCTTGAATCGAGAGATTTCCTAATTCTCAAAGGAATCACCACTTGTGGCAATTGGAAAACTGCCAATCTAATGAACAATCTTTGGGGATCCATGTGCAGGTGAGATCTTTAGGCCAAACCCTGCCGATGACTTCTACTTGAGCTGCGTTGGGGCACCTCCTTCGGTTTCGTGTTGCGGAAAGACGAGGAGACGGATAGGCGCCGCATGGCGGACCTGTGCGCCATGGCCGCCAAGCTCTCGAATGAGAATCCTGCATGCAGTGGTCAAGCGAGTGGTGGAGAAGAAGTGGAGCTTGCACTTCATCCAGTTCTACGAATGCTGAAACGGTGAGCAGATCTTGTAGAAAACCATCAACAAATATTGTTCAAATCAAGGGGTCTGAATTATTCTTTTTATGCTTTGAGGCTGATTCGGACATTTACGTCAATGTGGACGTGCTGATTCGGAGTTTTTTTCTACTAAATCAAGGCTACCCATGCATGGCATCAATCCATCAATGTCCTCGGTTGCAAATCATCTCGGACATGTGTCTGTGATTGCTGAATGCAGGTTGCTGGCCATATCTGTGTTTCAGAGTGTCAGAATTGTGATAAATTCAAAGTCACAAAGTTCGGAAACCGCCTAGATATGGTGCAGATCTGAGGTTCCAGACAAGTGTCTTGGAAGTAACAATTGCTTCAAATTTTCCATTTGCACATGTTACCTAAGTTTCCATTTACCAACCCATTGCGGCCTCAATTTTGATAATGTCTTAACCTTGAGTGAGGTAAGGCGTGAGGCAACATGAGACGTTCGTAACACAACCCACTACAGTAGTAGAAAAGTATGCGTGGAATGACATCCAAAGAAGGACTGAATTCAAGGACTGACGCTTATTTAGGGTGTCATTTTGCTCAAAAGACGGAAACTGTAAATTTCATTTAATAAATGCAATAAGTGCTGGTTGGCATTCCATTCCCACCTTAGTTTAACTGATACACATTCCGACACTTTAACTATAGGCTACACACTAATGTACACTAGAACTTGGTATAACTTCTGATTTGTAACAAATCTTCCAATGTTTTGAAGGACTAAAACAAGTGCTCATCCTGGAAATCTGGAGTCAAAACGAATGATGTGAAAGGACACATGATAAGAGGGCATGTCCGTCATGCAAAGTTTTGTACAGAAGCGGGTTAAATTCTATTCAATTGTCGCAATTATGTGGGGCTAAATTTTGACAAAAGGGGATGTAGTAGATTCATACTATAATTATAAATCATTCATCAAGTGTCTCTTGGTCCCTTCAAAGCCATATCTTCTGGCCTTTGATCATCACGTCTGTTTGTTGAACAATCAAGTCTTACGACCTTTGACACATATGAACTCCTCCTTCACTAATATATCACCAATTGTTGATTGTTTAATGAAGATCTTGTTGCTTTAGACATTATTAGTTCTAAAGCTAGTTGCTAGATCACATCAATTCCATAGTCAAAACATCAATTTACACTCACCTACACCATGCTACAAATTCGAACAATAACACCCATTTATTTTCCATTTTTCACTTCAAATGGCAAAGTTTAGTACAATTGCACTCAACACAAATCAATACTGATCCATGTTGTTAAAAGGCAAAAATACTTTTGCAACTTAGAAACTAAATTGAAAATGGCTTTGATGATAATGGGCAATAGCATGGTGGTGACAAGGTAGGAATAATCAATCAATCTTAGTTGATTGGTGTGAACAAGAAAGGGATTTGTATAAGAGAGAAAGAATGCCAATCTCCAAGTACCATGCAAACGAGTATTGGATGAAGAAGTATGCCAAGGAGTCGGCATGGACCAAATTTTCACGCTTGCAAGAGCTAGCCAAGCACCGTAAGCGTTGTGTGACAATGCGACCATTGGTAGACCAGGAATGCCCGTACTACAGTCCCCACATTCTCATCAATCAACGCAAAGCCAATATTGAAGAAGGTATGCAAGAAATGGTGCAATTTAAGGTCCAATATAAATTACAAAAAATCATTGTGAAGGGATTAAAGGAAATCCCTCAAGTGATGAATTTACATAGCAATTGGTTGGATTGGGCTTCATGTAATTGCATGAGAATTTGGTAACATTTGTGGTATTCAACTACATTGGTACTCATAAGGTATTGCACTAGCTTGAAACAAAAATCTACATGAAAGTCTTAAAAAAGTTCTTGCTTTTGGAGCTTTTGGTACATTTGTGTACTAATATTTGACTCCAAATTAATGATATTGTAGTTGTAGTCTTGAGTGAGGTGTCAATTTTGATCCATACTCCAATTTGAACACAAATTCAAAATTTGCAAACAAAATTAAAAGATCAATTTGAAGGGAATCCAATTAAGCTTGAATCCATATACTAACTTGGTTCAATGGAGCTTCATTGAATTGCATGAGAACTTTGTTAAAGTGGTAGTAATCCATTATTATGGTACCTTTCAAGACATGCAACCGAAAATGAAAATGTATACATGTTCTACTCCTTTTGTTGAGGGTAATTGGACATTATGTTTATAAAGTTGTCTTGAGTTTGTCCAAGAGTTTGTCATATAGAGGCTCTTGTTTTCAATTTTATTTAGCTTGGAATGAATACATACAATGTTCTTCATTGATTCTAGTGATATAAATTTGGACCCTTCTAAATGTATGCTTTTCACTACCATACCTTTGGATTAGGGTCAACAAAAAATGATTATTTTTAAGAAAGCCAGAAAAAAATCAAAATAAAAGAGAGAAATTGACGAATTCAGAAAGAATTAACTGACCAAATTGTCATAAATGAAGAAAATGTCTTGTATTCGACAAACAAACAAAATATGAAGTCCAATCACCATCTACCATCAAAAATGTTTATGATGGCAATGTAAGGACATACTTTTTCATTTTTAAGAACCTTGAGGGTAGAGAGGTTCACTTTTAGAATGAAATGCATTGTTCATCATGAATCCTCAAAGGATATGGGACAATTTAAAGAAGAGAGCTTAACTATGGGTAGTAGAGCTCCTACTAATCCTAATTGACATATTCCACATTGGTTGTTTCACCTCTTACCACCCTACTTGTATAAAGAAGTTGTCTTTCCTTCTACATTCAAGGGTAATGGAAGAGACTATAGGAACAAAATTCATTTGAATATAATGTTGAATTTCTAAAAATTAAATTCTAATTTGCCAAACCTACATTGGGAACTTTAATTAATTATTTGGCAACAGTTGCCGACCTTGCTCCAAAAGTATGGTATACGATCAATGAAATTGGCATAAAATGTTTTCTACAAAATTGAAGACAATTATTTTTGGACCAAGGGAGAGATTTTTCAAGCTTTTTTTCTATGAATGTTTCAATTTGTACCACCAAATTGCACCAATATAACAAAATAGACTCTATATTGTGGTTGTAGTGTTGGGTGGAGCATCAAATTGGATTGGGAAGTGGGAGGACAAGCCAAAGAAACTTTGTGATGCACGCCCATGGCGAAGCTTCAACAATGCTCGACCACATCTAGCACCTTTTTCTACCTTGAAGTTGACTCCTCGTGGAGGTATAACCAGAATCCTATTGCCTTGCTACCTCTTTTGAAATAAGGCAATAGACTCTATTTGTGCCACAATTCATAATCTATCTTCTTCATGCCACTATATATCATTTCAAAATTCCAATGTATTCTACTAATATATAGTGACTACAAAGTGATACCAATAGTAATATGGTACAAACCAGGTATCTTATTTTAATCCTTGAAGGTTTTGGATACCAATTTTTAAAAGCAATGTGGTGTCTTTGATGTCTTTGACATAGAAGGTGTATGAATTGAAGTAAAGTAATTGCACTTTATTGCTTTTGAATAAGAAATTGAGCATCGTTTCTAGTATTAAATTGCCTAGAATTATTTTTTGGATCTTGTTGGAAGCCAAAAGGATATTCTAGAATCCCTCCCTATGCATTTTTGGAACAACATATGAATTAACTATGAATTTGAAATTTCTTAAAATAGGTATAGAAGCAAAGAATGTATTGGGGTTGGCTTAATACAAGGGTTCATAATTAGGTACAGTTACCTTCTACAGTAGTAATAAGAGTTTATATTTATATTGAATTAGATTTGATGATATACGGGACTTTCAATTCTTATCATTATTGTAATTGATACATGTCTTAGAAGCTGCAAAATGGTAACATCTTTTAGATGAATGGTGCTTAATTTGAGCATGATAAAGTTTAGATGCTAATTGTTGAATTATCAATCCAATGGTGTATGTATTACCATATTCAAATCCATAGTTCATACTCTAGGATCAAGTACAATATTATATATATGATTCATCTCAAAACTTTAAGGATAAAGGAAGTAATTCCTACTAAACAAATTTGACTAATAATTTTTAGTGTACATTCAGAGGTCTCATTTTTATAATCTTTTAAAGACATATAGGTGAAGTCCAAGAATGAAATTTGAATCTAATAATGTAAAAATTATTCAAGAGGCCAAAGTTCAATTAGTAGTTTTTCCAAGTCTCATTTTTTTAATCTTATAAAGATAAATTGGGGAAGTCCAAGAATGTGATTTGAATATAATAATGCAACAATTACAAGAGGTCTAAATTGAATTAGTAGTTTTTCTAAGAACCATGCAATCTAATTTTATTGCCATCGTGTTGAACTTTGTGCAACCAACATCTACTTATTCTTTGAATATTTTAGGGCAAGTTTTGGGTTTAGAGATCCTATCTTAAACTTGCAACCTTAATTGAGTTTGCAACTCAAAACAAACTAGACGTAATTAAACAAGTCAAGATGATTCCCATAGTAAATGGTGAGGTACAAAAACAATAGAATTGTTTCAACTTTTAACCTTATCAAATACCTATAGATCAACATACTATACATGTCTCACCTATTGAACTATTCACCAAATACATCCCATTTGCATGGATTAATTATTCTATAAATTGAAAACACATCTAGCTAGATCATGCAATTCAACCTTTTGAAATCCACAAATATCTCATCTTAAAATTGACAAATCTTTAATTGATGAACCTAAACAATATGTTACTAGCTAAGACACCACCAATCAATATCCAAAAAAATATATTTAAAAAGAAATTGAACATTTTTCTATTATCTTTAGTCCACTATCGTATTCACGTTTTGATTTATTTCAATTATTCCATTTAGTTTTATAAATAGTTTTGTAGATAGATAGAATTCCTATTCTAATTTGATTGAACATTATGTTTTGATCAAGAATTTAGGCATTTCATTGAATTGCTCTTAAGCTATCCTATACTATGGTCAATTTCACCCATAGTCCATTGAAGATGATAATGCCTAAGTATGTAAATGCCACTAACTTACCAACTTTTCTAAGTGTTATTGAATCCTTTGTTTAAGCTTAAAATAATAATTGGTATTTATCAAGTGTATATTTGAACTTCAAAATAACCTACATGGAACAATACACTAATAATAATATTTCGTATTTGCAAATCTAATTACAAACTCTAACACTAAATGTCAAGAATACCACTAATGTTACCAACATTAAATGTAACTTGAACACTATTTGTCAACTATATGAGAATTAGAGTGAGTTAGATGATAGGATACGTAACAATAATTGTAACATGACACTAAATCTCATTATAAGTATAGTTGAATCTTTCCTAAAGTTGATACTCTTTTCTCAAACTACATGCCATATATGCATTCAAGTTTTACACTCAAGGAAAAAAAACTTAAACATTCATGACAAAGGTTGGTTTGTCACCAATGTATTCCAATTTATAACATAAGCTTGAAAAATTTATGATGAAGGGAGGCATCAATTTCCACAAAAAGATTTTGGAATGATGAACATTACCATATAGAGTTTTAAATAAATTGGAATAGAATATTTATTTTTGAAAACTTGTACATGAAAGTATCCAATAACTACTAGACATTCTAAATTTTTTGGACCTTGTGGTAGCAAAGATAAGATGCGAGTGATTGAGAAGAACCTAATGGAGATGTACAATAGAATCAAAGAAGTGGAGGAAATGCCCTCACAATATGCAATTGTGAAGAAGAATTATCTTTCCAGAGGAGATTCTCCGTGGCCTAAGTACTCCACTACTTCTACTTTAGTACACCCAAATCTCTTTAATGTTATATGCCCATGATTTCATAAAGTTCACTAGTAGTTTTAGAATCCACAATGTTGTAATCTATGTGAAACTAACATTAAAGGAGTAAATCGATTCATAATATAAAGTGTTCTAGAATCTTAATTTGTAGTAGAAAAAATGTAACAATCAAAGCACATATAGAATTTTGAACTAGGTATATTCGTTCCCTTACTAGAATTTTGTAAAAAATGAATAAAAAAGTTATTAAGTAAGGCGATATCCAAGAAGTTCAAATTTATAATTATTCCATTAAGCATCAATCACAACTAAAATCCAACCTTAAAATCATGAATTCAACCCCCTCTAATTATATGCTTATCTTCCGTAAAAATATGTCATATTTAAATACAAATTTTATTTAACAACTTCTACTTATGATGTTACATGTACATGTAAATGCATTTAGAAGTCCATTTTTTCCTCAAGCAATGTCAATCAACAAGATCAAAGGTTAGGAAAGTGAGCCCATTGCCAACTGAATAGAAGCAAACTCGTTGTAGGTCAAATATAACATTGTATAACCAAGCAATGGTCCTCTTCATACTAGGAAGATATTATGCTTTGCTACATACCTTGGAAGGACTTCTCAATTAATTCAAAGATTGGGTTGGCTAAGGAGCCATCAATACAATGAATTTGTTCATTGAAGGGGTGCAAAGAAACCCTTGACTCATTGGAAAACAATGTTATGAAGTGGAAACAAGCCCATTGCAAACAAAATTATATTAGTGTACATTCAAGTTCTGAAAATGTACACCACTAGTATAATTTTCCTTGCAATGGATTTGCTCCCATTTGGTCTACAATGGTGTCTCACTTATTGCTTACTCATATTTTAATGTCCAAAACTACACGATACATATGATCTCATTTGTAATGTTTGTAATGGAGCTTTGGATGTTGTCCATCATAATATGGAAAGCTAAACAATGAGGTGTGCGAGTACAACAGACCTCCATCAAAATCAACAGCCGAGGATAAGTTGGAGAGAGTGAAAAAATGGGAAATGAAGCACCATCCCAAGAGAGTGAGCACAACTCCCGCAACCGGTTTCTTTGCATCACTCTTTGGCACCAAGACGCCAATTCCAACACCCTCAAGGCCAGCATCAACACCAAGCAATGATGAAGCCGCCACCGTTGCGAAGAACGAGCTCGACCCCAAGAGTATTTCATCAGTCACGGAAGGTATTACTTTTTCATTGATATACTCATAGCATTCCATCATCATTTTCAAAGTGTAAATTATGCACATGAGTACCATTAATATACTAGGTATGTAGAATTTGGAGCATAATTATGTAGTTGTGGAAATTTGCATATGTTGGATTGCACAAGGAAAATTAAAGGGTTAATTATAAAGTCATGAAAAATCACCATTTACCAATGGCATGTGCCTCTTTCAATATTTATTCTAAAAAGTATTTGAATTCTTACAATGTTGGAATGATTTTAGTTATGATGACAACTCATGGCTTTCTTTACTTTTAATTTCTTTTTGGAATATCAACAAGTAATGTTGCATGCAATCTAATCATGACAAGTTGGCTTGGCTTTTTCTTATATCAAGGTTTTCTTCCCAACTTTGCCAAAACAAGGGACCAAACACAAATGAAAGTGTTGCAAATTAATTTGTGTTTGATCTCATCTTTTTCCAAATGAGGGACCAAAACCTCTATTTAGGAAGTAGTCAACTTGATGTAATTAGAATGCATGCAACATGGCTTGTTGACATTCCTCCAAAAATCAAATAGAGTAAGCCATGCCTTATTGTAATTCTCATAAAATTTATATTGGTATAGAATTCAAATTCTTTTTCTAAAATAAGTATTGAAAGAGGCTCCACATTGCTTTTTAGAATAAATATTGTATAGCCTAGTTCAAATATGACTTTACAATCAACTCTACTAAAGGGATCACATAACTTTTTGGAGTGAGGATGCTCTTCAAAGTTACATAATATATAACACTGACTAAGTTATGCTCTTGAATCAAAAACAACAAAGAGTGCAATTATTGATTTGTTAGAGAGTTCACAATTTAATGCAACATCAATATGGTTCAAAACCCTCTCCCTCTTCCTACATGCCCAAGATTTGAGAAATGTTTACAAGTTTGGATTGAATAGTCAACTTAGTATTAAGATTATAAAAATCTCTCTCTCAGCTAAACAAAACATAACAAATCTACATTGTAAATTTTGTTTTTTTCATGAGGATTTTATATTCATGAATTACTCAATGTTGAAAGAAGAAAATCTCAAAAAAATTGAAATGCCAAAATAGAAACTAGAAAGAAGGATCATTGTGATACATGTATGATGCAACTCATTCTTGATTGGCTACTTGGCACCTATAATAGAGTTTATAATAGAGTATGAAAGCCCTTGTTCATTTTATGTATGGAGCCTGTAATAGAGCATTGAAGCAACAAAGGATGTACTTTTTGACAAATTCTATACTTTGAATTTCAAGTTGTTTAAGCATAATCTCAATGAAGACACTACAGCTCATTAATGACTTGTTAATGAAGAAACCAACCAATTATGAGAATAAAACCCAGAAGAGTGGAATCATTATGGAAAGAAACACAAAAAGGGAACAACTGGGGCTTATAATCTAGTTCCTCTCCACATAATTGTTGCCTGGGAATTGTAGATTGGAAGTCTTTGTTAACCCTAAAACATTGTGCAAGATTGAACATCAGCCCATTGAATGGCTTTCCCAAAATTTGTAGAATCAAAGAATGCACCCACCCATTCACCCCGCCTAAGTAAATCTGATAAATTTTGGTTGACAGACTACCTTGGTGATAGAGCTGCATCCTTCTAGAGTTAAGCTGATAGTTTAGTTGTGGATTGATTTCTGCAGAGGAAGCTGAGAAGGATGAGCAACTCGCGGCACTGAAAGCAGTCCAGGAGGCGGGAGATCCCAATTTTTGACGATGTCCAGACAACTGACATTGATAGTAGTATTGATTAAAGTGAAGTATTAGCGGAAATTAAAAGGGGGGTAACTAATTCTTGACTGTCAGACAGTCGTAAGTGGGAATGCGTGGAAAGAGTAGAAAATATCATCAATGGGATGTTTGTAAACAAGAACAATAAGTCAATCCATGAACAGTTTGACAGGAAGTATACGTACCAGATAAAAAAGAACAAGACAAATTTCCCCACCTCAATTATATGATCGATAGCTTACACTGATCGAGTTCGATTAGTTGTTGATACATATATCTCATGGACTACCATCATTCCTCCTTCGAAGGACGCATACAATCCCGCCGAAATACCCCTCGGTTAGCCTGGAGAAATTGAAGTTTTGCTACTAAAGAATAAAGAGCAACGTTTGTTCTTTCCAAAAGCAGATTTGCGACCCTAAATGTCTCTACATCCATAGATCGATCACATGTATACATTACAGACCACAGAGTACTTCACCGCACAGCCGCAGCAGCAGATTCTGAAACCAGGGATTGAACAGAAGCGATCGAATACATGGAACTAAGAGTCTTCGGGTTTGAAGAATCATGGAATTTCTGCTTATGATACTCAAGATCGATACCACTCTCAAATACTGTACTCCGGAGTACGCACTTGTTGGAAGAAACTTACTCAGGAAAACAGACTTGGAACACTCCTCTTGATCGACTCTCCGTGCTTATCACAAAATCAATACGTACACGTGTGCCTTTGAAGAGTTGATGTTCAATCTGATCGAGATTCTCCAAACGAAGATAACTTGTATCAAAAAGTTAAATTTCAAACTCTACCAGGCGTCTGTCTTTCTGTAGTCATGTGCAGAAGGCCATGCACAAGGTCGATCCCATTCCAAGCCCATTGAAATTCAAGGTCCACAGATAGATCCCCGAGCAACGGAATAGATAAAGCCGGTAGTCTGCTCAACCTTCTAGCTAAGAGCTGATTGCATTCCGGGGATTGAAGCTGAATTAAAACTCCTGGAAACAATTTTCAGTGCATTTTCGTAGGAAGGAAAATGGAATTGGCATCGAACCCAAGTAGTCTCATTTATTTTTTATTTTTTGCAGCTTTGTGGAATTAAGTTAGTTACAAATTTTTTGAAGTTGAAACGCAGTCAGTGGTCTCTGAAAGTGACCACATCCTGAAATGTACACTATTGGTATATTGAAGAAAGCAAAATATATCTCTGTGTTAGAGGTCACTTTTAGAGCAGGGGTGCTTTTAGAATTTAGAGCACACTATCTTATTGGATAAGGATAAAATCTGTTCAAGTAAATTGGGAGGACAATCTTTGCGAAATCATAAATGTATCTTAGATGCAGATTGAATTCATGGTGATATAATTGAGCTGGTCATAAGTTAGATGCAGAGAACTGAAAAGTAGAGATCCCACTAATTCCAACTCAGCAATATTAAGTATTGAGTGAAAGATTACTTATTAGCCAAGGTCACCATGATATAAAATTATAAATGTAAAAAAATCAGAAAATTAGAAAATTCGGAACATTTCTATTCATCTGAAAGACAAAAAGTTCACTGTACAGTACACTTAATAGTGAAATTAGGTTGCCCCACACTAATTTCTCAACATTTGACACTGAATAGATCTTTTTTGTTACTGTATTTTACAAGAATGCAGTACTTTTGAATTACAATAGGTATTTTTGTAATTAGGATTCATGAATCTCCATATATACAAATGAAAATATTTGTAAAAGTATTTGTTGACTTAGTTTGATGGCTTGTAAAGTAACTTTCTTGGGGTAAGGCAACCTAATTGTTAAGGCAACCTAATTTCACTATTTAGTGAATTTAGTCAAGCTCAGAGGGCCTATTGTTTTTAAAGTTTAAGATGAAATTTCTAGGATAGATCTTAATTAACATGTTTACATGTGAAGTTTTGCTTAATGTCATTCCAATAAGTAAATTGCAAAAGTTACAAGTTTTTTTTAACTTTCAATCTCAAAGAGTGCCCTTGATACTAGTAGATTGAAATCAATTATATAGAAATTCTGAATCAGATTATATTTATATTTATGAGATGAAACTTGTGAGGATTTTTATTTTATATGCAATGCAAGGAATAAATCATGTAGAGATTTTCTTGAACTCATTGTTCAAAACATAGTTTTTTCTTTTATAATGTATAGTGCTCCCTTCTACTTCATCACATCTTCTTAAATAAAATAGATGTGGTTTTAAATTTTTTTATAAGTGTTTTCAATTCAATTTTCAACTTAGTGCATATGTTGTGGAACACACATTTTCTTATAGTAACTTTAGATAGGAAAAACATCACTTTTAAGTAGAATTAGAAAAACTACAATTTAAAATTCAGGCATTATAATCTTGCAATCAACATGGATTTTCCTTTTAAAATTAAAAAACTAGCCTTGGAGCCTCTTGATCTCACAAAGGAAAAAGTCCTAAACGAAATACTCGATTGAATCTTTCTAAAGAATGTCACTCTAATACTTAGTCAAAATTTATTCATTTATTGCAAGAAAAGGCAATTTTAATACAAAGCAAAATGCCTCCCAATTGAACAAGGAGTTGTTAGAAGCCCAAGGGAAATTTAAAACAACAACTTCATCCTAGGTCTTGGAAAGACTTGGCAACATGTATAATATTATATATTCAAAAAGTGTTCATGAGGGTTAGATTTGGCAAGCTAGGTAGTGTGAAAATTGAATTATCACATCAAATTTTTAAAGGTTTATTTCATATTAAACCAATCCCCAAATGACTCATAACCCTTCTTTTTGACAAATATGACTTAACTTAACCCAAATTTGACCCTCACTTAGGGTACATACAAAGCTATTTTAAAACTTCCATATCAAACTTGGCCACTCAGTCTAAAATTGAAGTAGCCATATAATGTTACCATTCATGGATAGCCTTGCTCTACAAAATGTTGATTCTAGAAGGACGCACTAACCACTATAAAGATGATCCTTTTGGGTATCATATATACAAATCATTTGCTTAAAAAACACCAAGAGCACTCATTAAAGATCAAACTATTGTACTAGACCTCCCATTGCCACACCTAATTTCAAGAGTGAACATCTACACTTCTATCCTACATAGAAAGATTCTTTGTCATCCATTAGACATTAGTAGAGTCCATGGTGTCCTTCTAGGGTTAAATTTAGGGAGTGAAATTCAAACCCAAATTTAGTTGAAGGAAAATAACATGGAGTGTGATTCATCTAGTTTACATCAAATGATTTCAAAATGCTAAGGTAGCATATTCTTAGGGCCTCCTTACATGTAAGCCCAATAGTTAAAAAAAAGTATTGTAAAAGTCAAGAAGAGTTCCACCGATCATCAGTGAACGAGGAAGTAGGAGAACGACTATTTCATCGCCATATTAAGTGCATTCCACACTACAAAAGAAACATAAAAATGCTTTTAACCCTTGAATGCCGGGTTGGTGACCGTGGAAATCAGCCATTTTGGAACAGAGTGACATCATCTACTATAAAAAAAAATCAAAAATACTAATTGGGAGTCAAACTACTATAGAAGATCTTCCCTTTCCACCCCTAATTTTGAGGATGAATAGTTGCACATCTGTCCCACACATGAGAATTTCTTGTCATTCATCAAACAAAAAACATCCGCCTCGTCGTTTAAGGGTTAATATTTCGTTTTCGGTATTGGTGACCTACTGTACATATAAGGAAACTCTTAGACTGGCTGCCCAGCTTGCTATGACTTGGTCAATCATGTGGTACAATTCAAAAACTCCCGCCTGCAATATTCAAATCCGGTAAAAGAACAGATGCAGTTTGTGCAATCCAGGAGCCAGTCATTTGAAATTCACAACCGACAGGTTGATTCAGTCTAAGGTACCAACATTTCAGTAACTGTTTAAGTGGCCATTTAGGAGCTGGAAATTAATTTGGGGGAAGGTAAGACTTCTTAAAATATTTTTCAGTAAATTTTCCTTGAAGATGAAATTAAAAAAATAAAATAAAAATTCAACTCATTTCATATTTTTTTGGAGTTTTTTGGAATTAATTATGAATTTTTGAAGTTGAAATGCAAGAGTAGTCACTAAATTAAAGCATCCATCTCTTGAATTGTACACTATTTTGTACAGTGCTGAAGCAATGAGAAAGCAAAATCTACAAATAGTATACATTTCAAGAGGTGGACAATTTTCGAGCTTTAGCATTTTATGGACCTCCTACCTTATATTGGTATGTTCTTTATGTGAGGATTAGTTTCGCCAAGGAAGTTTATCCAAATTAAATTCCCCAAATTCCGAGTTTGAAAAGTTGGGATCACCCTAAACCAATGACAAAATGACTTGTGATGCTTTTTTACAAAAATTAAGAATTTATGTTGAATTTGACCCTCTCATAGGGTACTAACTCTAGTTTGACTTTCTCAAGTTGAAACAATAAGCTATAAAAGTATTGTAGTCTCTTCATACTTCCTCCCAGGCAAGGGTTTTGCATATTAACCTTATAGGTAACTTTTAAGATTCTATTGAAGTGGTGAGCTACAAACTATACTAATTTGTCGTATTAGTGAAGGTGCAAAATTAATGTCATCTGCAAAATTAGTCTAATTGGGTATTTTCATTCTTTTGGAAATTAAATCACAACAATGATATTATAATTTAAATTAATTTAAAATAGTGTAACTTTGGTAAATTATCATTATATGCACTAACAGGACAAATCAATGTATAGAAAGGATCTAATATTATATACAAAGATACCAATTGTCAATTGAACCATTTAAAGGAATTTGCATAATATAGAATATAATTGGCTTTTTTTGATCACATCTAATTAGCATTGCATTATGTACAATCTCAATTGAGCATATTTTTGGGTTTAAAGAAACCAAAATTTTAGTTTTGATGGATTCTTAAAACGAAATTTGGTGGATTTACATGATAATGAATTAAAAATATTTGGTGATGGTAGAAAAGAAAAACTTGCAAAAATGAAGATCTTTTGTCTAAATTCTCTTTAGACTAAATTTTTTTTTACCTACAAATCTCCATATCTTCATTATCCTCTCTTCTAGAAACTTGTAGTGGCTACAAGTAGCTTAAAGACAAGCCATAAATTTTATTAAACTTTTGTGAACATGAATGTTAGATACAAGACTATTTTGCCATGTTTATAGGATGTAATTTGACACATCGTTGAATTTGCTTTATATGGTCTTACATATTTACATTATATGAAATCAATAGCCAAAAGCAACTTTCCTCAATGAAAGAAATACACTACTAATACAAATTCATGTAGGAAAAACATGGTATATGTAGATTGGAGAAACAACCATGACAAGACCTACAAGTCGTTTATGGTTGGTTTTGTAGGTTGTCTCATAGATCATTTTCTAAAAGTTGTTTGAAGTAGTATTGTTACCATTCTAGAAAGGAAATAAAGGGAAGGGGATAGAATTTTTCCACGTGTAGGGATAGATGTAAAAACCTACTTTCTATTTTGAAATGGTTGATATTGTAATTCTTGACCTCTCCATGCAATATTGGAATCCTTGATTCCAAATCTAAATTCTAAAATTCAATTGTGGTAATTATTGAGTTTGTACTTTATCTCCCTTTGAAAAACACTTGTAACACTTTGGGGGGGAGTGCTAGCATGTCAATATAGAATCTATAAATCCATGAGCTTAGAAGTCTATATTATAGACACTTTCTATGGTTATAGGTGTCTCTATTATAGGTATATATATTATATACTCTTTCCATATTATAGTATACCCATGTTATAGGTTCTTCTATTAGAAACACTTGCAAATGATTACAGATGCATACCTAAAATTAGGTTCAAAACTTAAAGGCTCACATCTTTGTGCTCACACTCTAATATCATTGATACATACTTCTTTAGAAAAATCCCACTTCCTTGGTCTATACAGACAATGTTTTCACGTTTTCACTAATGAAGATCTTCCCTACAGTGGTTAAAAAAATTAGTTCAATGGCCTCCCCAAAGAGTGTCTACCCTTTTTCCCCGGTAGGCCAACCTTTTTTTCTCAAGCTGATTCAAAATGCGGTGAGGCCCAATCAGATGGCTCAACACCCCCCTCCCTGAAAAAAATTTGAAAACCGACCCTGTCCACGGGCGGACAGCCTGGCACAGCCCCCCAACGTCCCCCGTCACGATCACCCGGCCCGCGCTCCTCAAACGTTCGGGAAAACGTCTCCCGTCCACATCACCCCGTCTCGTCCAACGGGTCCCTGCCACTCCCCGACCTCCACCTGGGCCCCTTCCACCGCATTCAAACCCCCGCCGACCGCCGGACGGAAGGCGCGGAGACCGGGTGCGTCGTCCAGGCGGTGGACGGAGCCAGAGATGGCTGTTGGCTCCCCCCCACAGACAAAGGCTGGCAGAGGGAAAACAGAGCCTTTAACCGAGGCAGGAGCCCCAACCGAGGCACAACACCACCCCTGCTCCCTCCTCCGCCCTCGTGCATTCGAAATTCCGCTCAACCAGTTGCTCGCATTGCATTTGCTTGTTGACCAAATGCAGCCCACTGATCGCATGCTGCGCATTTGCATTGCCGGTTGACCTCTTTCGGGAAAAGCATGGTTTGAAATTGAAGAAGGGACGGAGTCATCATCTGAAGAGCCTTTGTATCGCTGTGGAGGGGAGACCTTCGCGAGTAATATTTTTTTGCATTTATGGTTTTCGGAGAAGAAGCGGTCGATTGTTGTCTCATGCTGAGGTGAGGGGATGCTGATTTTTGCATGGAGAGCAGTGTAAGGGGAATGGTGGGGGAATTCTTGTCGTCGTGGAGTAGAGAGCCGACGGAGGGTTTCGTGTTTTGGAGCATTTTATTATTTCGATGAGTTAGGTTTAGTGGTTTGAGGTTTGGGGTGTGTTGCATTCATTGGAGATGAGTCGCTGCGCTTGTGAGGATTTTGCATTTGTTTAGGAGAGTTTTTTTTTTTTTTTTTTCATCTGGTGGCGATTTGTGTCTTTTTTTGCATTTTTAGGCGTATTGGTTTGGTGCGGGCATAAGGTCGTTTTGGTGTGGTTGGAGATACCAAGAACAAGCGTGGTTGGCGAAGGCTGTGACGGTAGCAGATCTGCAATCGTCGCCGCGGAGGGGCGTCTGGCGGCCCACGACGGTCTAGCGGAAGAGGAGGTGCAGCATTGATTTGGCAGCTGGCGAGCTGCCGTTTCTTTCCATCGTTGAAGGAGTGCGCATCAAGCTCGAAGGATTAGGTAGCAGCCTGCATTGCTGCTGCTGCAACCTATTTATTGGAGGTTTTGGAGCTTTTTCCCGACATGGTGAGTGTTCGTATTAGCATTCTGGTTTTCAGCAGTGCCAAATATTCTATGTATCCAAGCGTTTTTGGATCGAAGTAATATCTCTGTTGTTAACCAGAATCCAATATAAGTGTTCTAAGTTCCACCATGCTCTTCGTTTCCTATGAAAGGTTAGAATTGATAGTCTCAGCTTCAAGTAGAATGGGAGAATGGTGAATTTCGGGGAAGGCATGGGAGTATCGATCTGCAGCATCGTTAGCTGTTTGCGAGGAGTGCTCTCTCCCTGATTTAACCTAGCGAAATTGTAGCCACAGGAGACGCTGAGAGCACCTATGGTAGAGCCATGCGTGGTAATGGATTCCGCATTCTGTGTAGAGGGTTTTGGTATTATTGACCGCATCAAATGGTTGTGTAATGTGTAGGGCCGTACCGGATAGAAATAAGCGTCTGGTAGCTAGGCTGTGGGAGGATGAAGCTCTGACCCCATGCACTATTTCATTTGGTACACAGGCAACAAACGAGAATGTAAATTTGGCTCCGAAGGTGATCAGGGATCTTGCCAGGGAGTTGAAAAATTTGGATGACAGTCCTCCAGAGGACATCAAAGTTCACGTGAATGAAGAGAATTTCTCGAATGTGACTGCTGACATTGACGGACCACGTATTGTGCTTGAAACTTTCTCTCATGTTTAATCTTCATTGTTGCGCAGATAGTAACCTCTTGTAACAGACGTAGTCAATCGAGCAGTCCCATGGGTGTCCAAATCATGGATAGGATGTGATGTGGCTCCGGAGTAGTAATGCAGGGTACATTACATGCCTTCACCACTAACATCATCATGTTTGGGCTGAAACAGTTGGCACTCCTTATGAAGGCGGTGTGTTTAGAATGAAGCTCATTCTAAGCAACGATTTTCCTCAGACTCCACCTAAAGGTAATCAGTCTACACTATTTGGGCAGATTTCTGTTTTGCTCATGATATAGCTAGGTTTTTGGAATCCTTCGCGTCCTTTGTTTAGTGATTGATTGAGTTTATTCTGCAGGATATTTTGTGACACGCATTTTCCACCCGAACATTGCAAAGAACGGAGAGATTTGTGTAAATACGTTAAAGAAGGATTGGAAGCCCACTCTTGGTCTTCGACATGTTCTTCTTGTAGGTTCCGCACTTCATATCTCTCGCGTTGATGGCCGCTGTCGTAGAGTTTTCGTGTTTTTTTAATTAGCTGGATGACTAGGTTTTAATTATCAGGACATGTGACTGGTCAATCATTCTAGTCTTCAACATTCGCCTATAGTTGCCATGTTTCTACAGTGTGTGACCCCTGCAACTATGATGTTGTATGGCTGCGTCGTAAATGTTTTTTCAACATCCAAATGCAGGTTGTGAGGTGCCTTCTTATCGAACCTTTTCCCGAGTCTGCTCTTAATGAAGAAGCTGGCAAGATGTTAATGGAGGACTACGAAGGCTATGCTAAGCACGCCAGGTACCTGTTCTGCAGTGGCTCGAACTTAGCTATTCTATTCCTCTTGAACTTGACGCTTAGCTATATTTACACAGCACGTACATGTGTGGTCTCTGGTAAGTGTTAACACAAATGATATTTGCATCTCAGGAGTTTATTTTAGGTAGTCGTGTTCGTGTTTGCGATTGAATGTGAGCTGCGACAGTGTTTTTTAACCTGTTTTCGCCCCACCAGACTTATGACCAGTATTCATGCAATGAAGCCGAAGCCCAAGAGTAAAGTGCCCATTGCCGAGTCTACGAGTGTGAATGCCGGAGCAACTGATGATGTGCATACCCCCCTTATGCACAACACGGCAAACAAAGACAACACTTTGGATAGTGGAGTAAGTGTTGGAATCAGTGATGCGATTACTTCTACCTCACCGACTGCGAAGAAACCGAAGGGCGAGCTTACATCAACCAAGTCTCTTGTTGACAAGAAGAAAATGGACGTAAGAAAGAAGAGTCTAAAGAGGTTGTAGTAACGTGGGAGCCCTTTACTTGGGACTATCTGTCAATATATCCCAGCAGTTCTCCATCGATACTGTGGTCTTTACTTATTTCATAGGATAATTGTAATGAGGTTAATCACTCTGAGCAGGGGTGACGTGCCTCTCCAGGCATCCTGTACTTTAGCGGGCAGGTCAAGAGCGCAAGATTTCAGTTTGTTCATAATACAGTCATTGGTAAGTGAATGTAAAGGTAAACCGGGAGATAAAATTCTGCGAAGGGTGCATACAGAGTTACTACTCAGATCAAGAATCGAGCAATTTGGTTTTAAGTTTTTGAATGCAGTCAATCCTTTGTGATGGAAAGGTAATTGGTAGCATGATCACCCAGTGCACCTTGTTCTATTTGCATTCTTGCCCGAGTTTCCGTAAGATTACTGAAGCTTGCAGAGGTGTTATGTGAAATAATGCATCCCAGTGTTAAGAACGAATTGGAGTTTTTAAACGATGAAAGCTTTGTAGTGTACTTTTGTCAAGAGGAATGCAACTGATTCAGATCTGTGGAGTAGGGAATATTCACAGAGAAGCGATAAATTCCCTGGATGCTGTAAGGGAATAGTAGTAAATGTATAAGAACTTGTGTGGATAAAAGAAGATTTCGACGTGAGAAGGGGAGTGAAGTCTTAATGGAAGTCAGATTCAGTGAATGAATCACAAGTGGATAGAATCAAACGCTTGCAAGATTGTCTTAATCAATAAATCATTATGTATCATCAATGTATATCATCACCGAAGGCGTTGGGAAGGGAGATGGGTTTCTATGCTTCAGAAGTAGGTTGTTCACAGTAACCATGTCTTAATTGAAAATTTCTTGGGTTGGTTCATTTGGTAGGAAGTGTCTTGAGGGAATGGTAATGTGGAAGGAGATTGGGAAGGTGATATTTCAATTTAATCTTCTAATAAGAATTCTAGGAAGAGAATTGACTATGTCGAAATGGTTGTACTATTTGATATGAATTAGTAGTGTAGTTGGGTGTTGTTAGATTGGTCATTTTAATTTTTATACCTACTAGTTATTCACCCACATTAAAAAATTATTTCAATTTAGTAAATGTGATTGTCAGATGGGAATTTAAAAGCCAAAATCTATATCTCTGTCACACACACACAGAGATATATATATATAATTGTAGAAGAAGAATTATAAATTATAAATTTGTAATATGATTATCTAAAGAGATTTCAGTTTTAAATTTTAAGCTTGTAACTAATGGATAAGTCAAAAGTGACTTAAGGTAGAAGGCTCATAAATCTTTCATCTAAGGGTTGGTCCACCTTTTTCTTGTATTTCTTTTCATGGGAATATTTTTATCTAAATTTTCAGGCAAAGAAAAATAGATGTAGAATGTAAAACAAGTTGTTTCCTAATTTTTGAAGTGTTATTAAATTATTTATGAATTTTCAAATAAGTTGTGTCAAAGGTCCCTACTTATGTCACTAGGTCTTTCATAAATTGTTCACTTGAAGTTATAAAGAGAAATGGGGAAAGCTAGGACAATGATTGGTTCTGGCAATAAATTACACTTTTTTCCTTGATCCATTCAAATGATTGTAGAGGTTGATTTAAAGACCATTTCAAGTCCATTTCAAAGCAAAAGTAGGGACAATTCTAAATACCCTAATGGAGTTCAAGCCTCCTACCTTACCTTACACAAAGTCAGTCTATTTAAGACAACTCATTATTTTTCATAACTTGTAGTTTACCTCATTGAGGGGATTTCATAAAAATATTTGGTTATCAAAGAGTTTCAAAGCATTTATTGGGTTACTTGTTCATAGACACATTTAATTCATTTTAATAATGAAGCAAAAATCTAGCCACTATTGCAACTTTAGCAAATTGAAATATATATCATGAATGTTCATTTATTTATTTATTAAATTAAACCTTGAAGGCCTAATGATCCTACTTTAGACTTTGTGAAAACTCATACAATCTCTTTTGACTTCATATTTTGAATTCTTTATATGAAACTTTTAGAATAGCTTCTACACATCAAATACAATGTATGAAGCTTCATTGCTTGTCATTCCAATAATTATTGCAAAATTTAAAAGTTATTTTTAAATTTTAGTACCAAGGGAGGTAGCTAAAAATATGTTCTAAAATTAGATAAATTCATTTAATTTGGTTAAATAGACTGAAAGCTAAACAATAATGTTTAAGCCATTCAATTTTGACTTGTTAGTTCAAAGTTACGAGGAATTCTATTTTGCAAGTAATGAAGGTAGAAAACAAATGAAGTTGTTTATTATATATAATTTCATAGAGTTTTAAACAAGAACATAAAAATAAGATACATATTGCTCGATAGAGCACTCTCACCTTTGGCATTGACCATTCTTCAAATTCTTGCCAAAGTTATTAGCACTTTAGTATTTTATTTCATTTGTATTTTTTTAAAGAGGAATAGCATTAAAAATTTGTATTTTCAATCCATTTCGCAATATATTGGATAAATTTCAAGTCATAGGACATACTTGTTTTTTTCTAAAAATGTTAGAAGACAACTTACTTCACCTTTAGAAAGGGCTTCAAAAATCTACTTTTTGAAGTTTAGGCACATTGATCTTGCAATTGGTGAGGGGGATCAATCTAAAATTTAGGAGGATGTATTTGAATAAGTTAACTAAAAATATGACAAGTGAATTTATTATAGAATAAATATAGATGAAGATCGTAGCCTTACTTCAAATTTGACTATTTCAAAGCAATTTTGGACCTCACTAGTTAGCTTTAGGGGTCAAAGTGATAGTAGAACTCTTTCATTGTAGTACGCTTGTCTTGAATATGGTTTTCAAATTAGAAAATAATTAACATATAAGAAGCTTTTGTGATTTTTATTTCTTGTGAACTTCTGCTTAATATAAGTCTCTCTATTGTAGTTAGTATTGATGGTTTATAATTGTTCTTTAAGTCATGAGAGATCTATTTTCAAATTTCATTAGGCATTTAAAATTATTTATTGTAGCACCTAGCTTGTTTGTCCCGAAAAAGATAGATCACTACATATGTGTGTCAACTATTGTTGAATACATAAAGTAATATTAAAAAATAATTATCCATAATTTTTTTAATCTAATATTAGTAAATAACTTAGACAAGTGAAGGTTGTTACATATACTAAGTTAAAGGGCACTTACATCGTAATTTTAGTGGATGAGACTATTACCACCCAAAGTCTACTTCTACCCTCATGTACTTATGGTGTGCATTTTTTTTTGAAATGTATCCTTTGAATACATATAGGATGAATTGAAATGATTGTGGTAATAGATAGGTTTACTATTGGAGTTATTTAGAGTGAATGATGGCATTTACTACAAGCCAAACGGACATTTTGATTTCATTGTCATCTTTATTGACTTTACAAATGTCCAAGTAGGTCTTCAACATACAAGAATGATGCTTTCCCAAAATATCTTAACTTATGGTCATTTATTTAAACCAAATCCTTAATTATTTTACAAACAAAAAACAATTAATATAGATACCATTTGCATACTGTATTAGAGAATCTATGTAAACATGAATTATATATCCAATTGGAAAAATGTTTACACAATCAACCTTAGATGAACTTCTAAATTGTATTGTTTCAAGCAATGAGAATTCTATAGATCAAACAAAGCTACAAATTAAAACCATCGCCATAATGGGAGTGGTCTAAGAAGTCTTTTTACTTTAGTTCTTGGAAATTTCATGTGCATATAATTGTATGATTTATTTCGTAGTTTAGTTTCCATACTTGAAAGTCATCATTAAATTCTTTTTATAAACTTTTTAATACCTACAACGCCATTGGTAATGTGTCAAGGCATGTCAAAGAGTTTAAAAAGTTAATTTTTCCACTTCCAAATTTGGATATGCTAGATTATATAGTGTTGTTAAATTGTGCATTAAAAGTAAGTTCTTTTCATTTTTTTATTATAGTTTTGAAAAAAATTCTATATCTCATGTTCACTTCTTAAACTCTAAATATCCTACATCACTTTTGCTTGAAATTAAACTAAAAAGTTCATTAATAGAATTTATTTTTTAATGGCTTCTCCTTGAACACAAATATTAATTCTTTTTTTCTTGATGTACTTCTAAGGTACTATTTACAAAATATTACTCTGAGTAGTTTGGAGTTCTTCTAAAAAATATTGCCATCTAATTGTCCTTCATTGGTACAAGATGCAAGGGAGATTTAGATTAGTAAGAAATGATTGTGCCTTTTGGTGCTCAAAGGACACACTTTAAATCAATGAATTAAATTCTAAAAATTATACTATTTTATCTTGACATATATTCTATTTTGGTTGGTAGAGCTTGAATAATTTCAAAATAAATCTAGGGATTTGTAAAATCTCAAGAAAAATCAATTAACATAGTTGTGAGAGAATATTCAATATATTACAATATGCATTGTTTAGAAGTTAGAATAAATTAATGATTGATGTATTTAGTGTAAAGAAAGAAAACACTAAAATTCTTAGGTAGACATGATTACATTTTTTGAATAATATTTCAATCATCTCGAGATTATGTATTCTTGGTTCATCTTTTGAATGAGATATACAATACTAAGATCTTCTTTATGACATCAAAAGTTGCATCTTTCTATGTGATTATTTCTTGTCATTTCTTGCTTGTTAATTTCATTGTTGGGCCATTTTTTTGATATTATATTGTATTCTAAATTGATTCTAATTTTTTTCTATCTTTTTCCATAATTTACAAATAGATTGCACATTTTTTCACCATATGTTGCAATTGAAAAAAAATTATTTGGCACAAGAATCTAAAATACTTGAAGGTTGAAAAATATATAAATAAATGAATAGATACTATTACAAATTGAAACAAATTTTGAATGAATTCCAACATGTAAGGTGAGTGCAATTAACTTATTTTTTTCTTAAATGTTAATCATTTCAATTATTCAACCATTAATTTTTTTAAATCTACAAAGCTAGGAAGTGTATAATATTTCTATTTTAAATTTTAAGTTTATTGCAAAATTTGATTATTTTTTAAAATCAATTTAATGTATACTTGTCATTTTACCTTCATTTCAAATGATAGTGAAAAAGGATACATATGAATTTAATATCACATTTTTTTAAAAGTGATTAAAAAAATGTCAATGCATCCGGCACTACAACCTCCAAAAAAATTAAAGAGATTAGCAAAAGTACCACCTGATCCAGTTCGCTATAATGAAAAAGAAGCATTAGAAAAGCTTAAAAAATTAGCACTTTTTAGAGCCGTTCTTAAAGATTCTATGATGGATCGAGAAGTATATGATCATTTTTGTCATATGAACCTTCATACTCGCAAATACACTGGACCTAGATTTGATCCCATACATCGAAAACAATTTGCAACTCATAAGGCAAAAATCCAAAATGTACTAATACCTAGGTGTCTAGCTTTTGAAGATGTAACGGATAAAGAATATATCTTATTGAAAGAAACTAGTTGGTGGTTGCCTCATATAAGATATCTAACATGTACTTGCTCATCTATCTCAAATTGTCATATAACTCCCTTGCCACCAAGTCCTTGGCCAGATTATCTTATCAAGACACCAACCTTTCAATAGTAGATTTTGTTTTATACTAATAGAAACTTGAGACCTTAAGCATTACATTCTTCAATAGAAAAATTGATGAGAAATAGGTGAAGTCATTACATTATTAAATCAACATATTTGTGAAGAAGCTAAGTGATATTCAAATTTGTTCATTTTTAATTAGAGCAAATAGAAAACCAAATTCAAAAAATAAGACATTAAAAAGTCATATAGAAATTGAAATAGTAACAACATTGATGGTAGGAATAAACCAACGCAATGCCCACTATTATTTGAAGCATTGTTATACAATTACATATGTTACACAAAGTCCTCATTACATTAGTATTTGAGTAGATAGTCAACCAACATGCCAAAGTCTCAATTAACCCCTAAAGGACCAAATGGTGTTTTTTGGCAACATAGTGATTTCGGGCAGCTCACTACGGATGGAATTTTTATTTTTTTTCTTTGAAATTTTCACACAACATTTTCCCGAGGAGTAGCTTTAAGACCCAACAATTTTCATAACTTTTGAATACATGGTTAAAAAGTTATTGTATGGTATGTTGTTTTCATTGCTTGGCAGGTAGCATGGGCAGCAAAAAAAACTTCTTGAAAAATCACTTTTTTTTTAAATAAAAATTTGAAATTGGTTTTCTACATTTATATATACATGAAAAGATTTGAATCATTCCATTTTGATTCGTGAGATGAAAGTTATGAAGAGTTTTAGTTGTGGGTAGTTTGTGGGTAGTACTGGAATCTCTACTCTCAAATAAACTTTGAAGACCTTTATTTCACTCAATTTTTCATATTTTTGGAAAAAAATAAAAACTTGAGATGTAGATTGTTTATTACAAAAATTTAACCATTGGGATTGGAATTTTTCAATTCCATAAATAAATTATTAACACTTTAGTATTTTGAATCATTCTCTACTTCTTTCAACTTACTATTTTTTTCCTATATGTTGTACAATTCCAAATGATCTAAAATTTTTCAAGCATGTAGCCAACATGACTTGAAGAATGAATCCAAAGAGTTACAACCATTTTGGACATTTTTTCGTAATGATCTGACCTTGTGGAGTGCATCTGCCCGGATTTTTGCAGGGCCAAAAAATGGCTTTTTGTCACTTCAAATGCTAATATCTTGCAATCCAAACGGTGGAAATTTCTGAAATTTTTTCCACATCTTCCCAAACCAGATCACTACAAGATCTTACAGTTACATTTGTCCAAAAATGTATTTTTTTCTGAAATTTGGTACTTGTATTGGAGATGACAGTTTTGGAGCGTTTTTAGTGAAAACATAGTCAAAAACCTTTAGGGGTTAACAAACTTGAAGTCAACCACACTTACCTTATTTTTCCCGAAAGTCCAAGAATTCAAAAATTAGTATCAACTCAATTTGTATCAAAAGATATGGGATAATTTTCACTTATATCAACAACTGTATCTATATGTATGTCTATCCACATCTATTCATGTATATAAAATCCCTAAGTATTCAAATCCATATATGTATCTATACTTGTATCTACATTGGTACCTATATACATAATTGATACTACAGACTTGTCAAATTGGATCAATCATTTTTATTTTTATTTCTCTTCCAAACAACCCCATCTACTAAGAAATTTATGGCTGGTGTTTTTGAGGGGAATATATTACATAATTTCTAATTAAACTTCAACCAATACATTCTCAAAGTTTTATTTGAAATAATCAAACTTTCTCCTTTTAAGAATTACCAGAAAAACCACTAGGATTGTGGACTATAGTCCACCCTCAATATTCATTACCCCGATAATTATTGAAATCACATATGTGTTGAGGAAAATTGCACTTCCCCAATTAATTCTGAAAAATACACTAGCAAGTGTTAATTGTTAATTGTTAAGAGAACTTATAAAAAATTATATGCTCCCTTCTTCAATGAATTCACCTCAATAAGTGTTAATTTAGATGAAAGTAAGTTTATGACAATTTATAACTTGGATGAAATTGAATTAGGTCCATCATGTACAATACTATATAGGTCATGTTGTAATTGGCATTTATAATACTTTTTACAAGTCACAATATCTTCACACATCATCCATTCCACATCTTAGAGACAATATTGTATTAGCCATTAACTCCATCAACCATTCCACATCATGGAGAAAATATTGGCCATAAATTCCATCAACCTCTCTAGGATTTAAACTTCAAGCTCCCTTGCATCAACCTCTTTGAATTTTAGCTGGTGTTTTGACATTTGAGGATTTAGTAATGTTATGATGTGACAAATTAGTGATTTGATGATTTAGAGAGCTAGAAGTTTAGGCTTACAATGGGAAAGGGCTTTAAATTTACTCGGGTGCAAAAGAAAGAGATCCTTCAATATCATTAGAGGTTGGTGTCTAGTGGATAGAATATCACCAATAGGGCTTTGACTGCTTGGGCTAATTCTACTTACTATGCCTCAACTTCTGAGATGAGCATTTGCAAAATTACTAAAGAGGAGAGATCTATTGAATATTGATGTTCAACATCTAATTGTCTCAAAGTGTATTAAGAAAGCTCAATGTCCACACGTGGAGCAAGCTACTTTCCCATGGTTTAAGGTTATAGAGGATCATAATGTTGTTTTGTTTGATGATCCTATAGTTGTTGCTGTAGAGAAATTTTATTGCATGATTCTATGAGCTAAGGGTGAAAAGGATCTTCAATTTTCACAAGGATGGGTAGATAGATTCAAAAAGAGATTTCATATCAAGGGGTATGCTCATCATGGAGAGGATGCAACTATTGATACTTCCCTTGAGATCTTGAGGAGGATGGAGGAAATTAAACTTCTTGTATTTCAATATGCTCTTTTTGACATATTCATTATGGATGAAACAAACCTCTATTGCATGGTTGAGCCAAACTGAATGCTTGCTACAAAGAAGCTATTTAGAAAGATGAAGGAATGCATCACCCTGTTGCATACACTACAAATGTTGATGGTACCATCAAACTTCCTCCTTTGCTTATTCACAATCCAAGTAACCTTAGAATTAAGTGGTTTGCAAATAAGAAGGCTTGGATGACTACAAATGTATTTGAGGAATTTATGGATGATTTTGAGAGGGGGACAGTTGTTGCATAGAAAGATAAGGTCTTACTATTGATTGACAATTTCTCAAGTCATCAGGTACCTAATGTAGGTGCACAATTGAAGGTGACTAGATTTGAATTCTTGCCTCCAAACAGTACAAGTAGATTCCAACTCAATCCATGGATGTAGGAATTATTCAATCCTTTAAAGCTCAATATTGCAAGCAACTAATTCAACATGAGATAGATTCTCTTATGGAAAATAAGACTAAAGATATTTATGTATATCAATCTATGATAATGTTAGAGAAGGCTTGGCTTATTGGAGTTACTACATCAACAACCATGAATTGTTGGAAACATACATGTATTCTTTTAGTTCTTTTTGACAATGGAGGCAATTACAAGAGATAGAGAAGCTCACAAAGCAATATAGAAGGAAGACTTGGAAGAAGTTACTACCTTACTAGAACAATTGGCATTAATAAGTGCAGAGAAAGAACCTAGGCCCACTATGAATGCAAATAAGTTCATCAACTATGACCTAGAGTTTGATCTAAACAATTCCTACATACCTAATGAGGAGGAAATTATAGGTATACTTGATGGAAAAGATGATGTTGTTGACAATGAAACCATTGAAGAAGCTAACAATGTGCAAATTGATGATGTGTTAGATAGAGTAGGATTCAAGGATGCTGAAAGTGCATCAATGACCTTGAAACATTTTTTGGAACAAAGACCTACTAATGTTATACCTCTCATCCAAAGCATTCAAACACTTCAAAAGGAAATAGGATCTTGGCATGTACAAGAATCTCATCGAACTACACTAGATTCATTCTTTCATTACAATTGGATGTATGAAGACATTCATGTATTATATATTTTCATCCTTTATTTATATAAGTGTTATTGTTGTTAATTCCAAAGTCACATAAGCCTTATTCATGTAAGTGTTACAATAGGCACCCCCCAAATGGCACCTAATCTTCAAATTATGTACATTTCTAAAACCAATTATGTACCTATGTGGAAGAAACGCTTTTAGAAACAAACTTTGACCCTCCATAACTTTTGCATAATGTATTCAAAATGGCATGTTCTTTGGTGCATTAGAACCTCCTTTCACTTGCCAACAAGACAATATGAAATTCTGCACAACCTAGTAATAGTAACTAGACATAGTACCAATTTGTGGCACTTTGGGGTGTACCCACCTAATAGGAGAAAATTACAAACAATGGTAATGAATACATCTGCTAAAGTCTTTTCCTAATTTTCATTCATTCTACCATAAAATACCTCAGAATAGGAATAATCTCAAATGAGGGTAATCTTATAATTGTCATGAAGTACCACAAACTGAAAATTTACATAAATTTCTTTGCGAAAAATGGATTACAAATCTACCAAAACTTCAGGCCAAAAAAACGCCCCAATCCAGGAACTTAGGGTTTAATAGACCCAAGGGTTTTAGCCCAAACAACCAACTTGGGAAAAGAAAAAGTGTTCACAGACAGTCTGTAGATTCAGATATAAGTCCACTCCACTGTACTAGTGTACAACTAATAACCTCCACATCTCCCTGATGTAACGACGTTAAAATTCCGAATCACCGACACCCACTACCTATATACAAAACGTCTTCACCTTGAGACTTGAGATCAGATGATCCTAATCTCATATAAACCCAGTGCGGATCAAAACTTCACAAGATCCACAACTAACCCACTAAGATAAGTCACCAGCAAGCTCCTCTCCCCTGTAAAGATTTATTCAAAAATAACTAAAATAAAATAAAAAACTTCTTTCAGACCCTACTCTGATGTTACTACTCCTAACCCTGGTCTCCGTTAGCACAGGCTTCAGCAGATTCCAGGCTGAAATGCTGCTGCAGGTAGGGGAGCTCTACTACTCATCAATATAATCTTCTTCTCCAAGACCAACATCCTGCATACTGTCACCGACTGTAGTACACCTGTTAACACATTCCAACGATGTCATTTGGGGGAGCTCCCTGCCCCATCAGATTAACTAGGTCAGGATTGTACTCAGTCACATTCAAAACCACCTCGATTTGTCCTCAACCATTGAAGGGGAGTTTCCATAGTTGCACGAGACCGCTCGACTGAAACAATCCAACACTCTGATCTGATCTGAACCTCTCCATATCCATAGCATCCCATTTCATAAAATCCCACGCCACCCATGACACCGATCGCAATTCTCCTACTGGCCTCTTTAGTAAAGCCGTATCCGGGTGGTAATCGGATCCCTGCAAATCGGACAACACTGCAGACTCTCAGCACACCCTCGGCACGTCTGATGCCCACAATTGAAAGCCATGTCCTTCTTGTCAGAGAGACAAACAGGGCAATCCACATTCGGCGTCTCTTGATTCCCGCGAGCAAACGGATTCGAATTCGAATTCGGAACCGGCGCCGAAGGCGGGGAGTCCCAATTGTTGTACCCCTGGTACTCGTACCCGCCACTACCACCATATCCATGTTGCGTAGCGGGGTACTGCTCTCGACTCGAAGGCGGACGCCCGTAGTTTTGATACCCTCCATTATACCCCTGCTGCTGCCCTTGCTGCCTCGACTGATACCCCTGTTGTTGCTGAAATTGCTGCTGTGGTTGTGGTGGTTGGTACCCGGACATGGGATACCCGTCTCTCTGCATAACCTTGGGCGGGGGCAACAACGGTTTCATTCCCGGCGACCTCCCCACCTGCTTGCTCAGCATCTCGAGCTCGAGCGTGGCGCGGTACTGGTGCGGAATCTCCATGAGCGCGGCCAAAGCGAAGCTGGCCTCCTTCTGCAAGGCAGGCAAGTTGCGTTGCATGATGGCGGTGAAGTTGACGAACTGGAAGTTGTCGAAGCTGCGGAGAGGCAAGTTGTCGTCGAACTCGCGCATCATGTCCCAAGGGCCGTCGCCCACGCCGACCAGGACAATGGAAAGAGGGTAGTAGCTCGCGTTCACGATGGCGTCGACCGTGGATTGCTCTTGAGGGCTTTGCTGGCCGTCGGCGACGTCCACGCTTCGGGTTACCTGACCATCTGTGGGATCACACAGGCATTCGGGAACACATTGAGTCCATGGGATGGGATTCATAAGTGGAATAGGACTAAGACTCGGACTGTCAGGACTGAGACGAGCTTTGGCATAACACTCTCCTCTGAACTACATCAAGACTGCCAAATCTTGGAGATCGACGGACTTCTTAAAAGAGTGTGCGGAGGATGGGTTTTAGGGCATGAAACAACATGCAGTGACTGAAAGAAAGAACTCAATCCAATCCAATCCTCTCCTCAACAAGACAAGACAATTATAGTATACTAAATGCAGCAAACACCAAAAGTAGGAAATTTGACTTGGAGTCACCTGCCCCATCTGTGGGATCACACAGGCAATCGATTCCCCATTATGTCACACGTATTTCGATTCATAACTCCGCTCCAAACTACACCAAGACTGAGACTTAGGAGATCTTCGGCTCTCTCAAAAAGAGTGTGTGAAGGATGGGGTTATGAATTTATTATACCAACTTTCGTCTATCCAACCGCACAGTGCATTGTGACAATGAAAGTGTGAGGGGAGGGAACTACGAGCATAAAACTACGTGGAGTGACACAACGAAACAACTGCATCCAATAGTACACTAAAAGCTTTGTCTCTCAAACGAGAGTGGAGGACGAGGTCACGAATCTATTACACCATCTTTCGTATTCTAACCGCACTGGGCTATGTGGCAATGAAAGTGAGGGGAGCGGGCTACGAGCATAAAACTACGAGCAACGACAAAACAAAAGAACTCAATCCAATAGGATACGAAATGCAGGAACCATCAGAAATAGGTAACTGGACCTCCAATAGAAGGGCACACCAGTATTATTTTGCGACCTGAACTGAAAATCGTAGTGTGGTTCCAAATTAAGCTCATAATATACGATTGGATATTGTATACTGTCGCGAGCTTTCCAAATGTATATCATTTGCCCAATTTGGATAAAAACTCCCATCGTGGGATTTGTTAAAGAATTGAAAGCATCACACATTCACATATTGATATCAACACACTCTGACAACAAGGCAATCCGACGCCTTCACTACTTTCCCCTACTCGTATAGACACGAACGACGATTGTTTTGACGATCAAGGCCGGCAAAGGCATTACCGACTCCGACCTCCGCCAACTTTGCTGGCACAATGAAGTGTGCCCTAAAGCTTGGTTTTGGAGTCCCGACAAACGTCAAAACCAACGTCACTTCACTGTGGATGTAGCCTGTGTTGATGAACTTGGCCTCCTCCCTTTCGGTAGAGTCAACACAGCCATCACCTTTGGTCCAAAGCCACAAAATCAATAGAGCTTGTGTTGACAGATTTGCGTACAGGTTATTGAGAAGGCTCATTCTTCAATTTCCCGAATCGAGAACAAGCTCAAGCGCTCCAGAATCTCAATGAGACCTTGTAGATTGAGCCCGAGACCTTTTAATCGCCAGGTGGTACGCAAACATTCGAGAAGAGGATCAGGCTTTCACGCAGCAATCTAACCCGGGAACAAAGTCCAATGAAGCTTGTGTTGATGGAGTTGCTCAGACTGAGATGGCTCATTCAACGATTGGCCAACTCGAAAACAACCTCAAAAGCTCAATAATCTCTATGAAGCCTTGCAGATTGAGGTCTTCTAATCTAAAGGTGGTATGCCACCATTGGCGAGGACGAACAGCTCGTAAGCAGTAAACAAAACCAGGAAAGCAAATCAACATTGCATTGCAAGAAGAAAGTAGAAACCCTAAACCAACCTGCGATGATGATGAGCACATGATACTGCCCTCCGCTCTCCTCGACGATATCCACCGCGGCGTTGATGATGGGCGCGAACGACGTCGGTCCCGCAAGCCGTAGGTGCGGCACAATCGTCCGATACCTCGTTAACGCTTCCTCAAACCCTTCGCAGGGACGGTGATCCGAATTGAAGCTGAACACATTCTTGTCATGTGTGGTCGCATCCCCAAAGCCAAAGCAAGGAATCAGATTATCCTCGTCGAATTTCGACAACGTCTTGCCCACAATCGCAAGCGCCTTCTCGTACGGGTTGGGCTCACTCCCGATAGCGTGCAGGCTCCGCCCGGAGAATGAATGCTTCCCCGTCCACTCGTTGCTTTTAGTGAAGTCGATGCCCACGATGAGGTTGGAAGACTCGAGCCCTGACTCCCCCAACGCCTGTTGCACCTGCTCCACGGAACTGTAATTGTCGTTGATAACCGAGAATTTGCGCGACCGCCGTCGCTGAAACGTTTTTTTCGGCGGGGGTGGAGGGGGTTGTGCGTAAAGAGGAGGCGATGACGGACCTTGGTCTTCGTAGTAAGTGTTGCTGTAACGAGGCGACGGCAGGGTTGATCGGGAAGAAGAGCCCGAGTCGTAGTGAGCGGACGAGCGGCGCGGGACGTTAGCACTGGCGGAAGACGACCCGTTGTTGCCCATGATCCCTAACCTGCAATTGGCAACGCTCTTCAATCGATTATACAAGAAGCGCAAACTCAAAATGAACACACATAGCCAAAACACACCCTGGAGACCGAGGAAAAAGCCCAGACTGAGTGCAGACATTCCTGTCAGTCGGTAAAAGCAGAGCTGTTGACGTCTTGGAGTGGAAATCTCCCCACTCCTCGAGAAACCCACAAACCATTGCAATTAAAATGAACTATGAAACTAATCTCCCCACTCACCGTAATCTTCACGACTCACGCCGAAAAATCAACTATACATGCTGCCAGTCAGCTTGAAGGTTTTCCAAAGCCTGGAATCTACGAGGCAGTTACCTCTCCTCCGTTCCATCCGACGCGATATCGCCACCTACACGCCAGAAAAACTGACCAGGATCCTTGCTCGTTACTCCAATTACTCCAAAAAAAATAAGTGAAAGGTGTCCGCTTGTTTGCGGTGATCTGGTTTCGCAAAAGTTGCGAAGCTCTTCGGACAAGAGACAATCATTGGCGTGTCAAAGCCGCGGCTGGGAAGCGTGTGGACCGGCCGAGGAGTTGAGACGGATGAACAGAATAATCTAATCCATCCAATGAGGTAGCTTCCGAGCATCTTCGGGTAGTTGCGGGACTGGATGAAATATTAGCTGGAATGGATGAAAAATGGTAAGCGGATGCAGCTTCGAGGAAGCTTCCGTCTGGATGTGGTCATTCTGTTAGAGTGAGTCAGTCGGTAGGAGGCAGGATTATTCCTGTTGGACAGGACCCAGGACTGTCATCACGGATCCAGATGCGCCTCTGCAAAATCTTAGACTATAGGTACATATTGAGTAAACAAATGTACACCCTGTCAACAGTTCATCAAGTGGTGGTAGTTGAGCATCTACAAAAAGTAATTTGACCCTTTCAAACTTTGAATATGGTATTTAGTTGACCATTTATCTCGGGCTTTGGGGTCCTTTTTTGTTTGCCAACATGAACAGATGCTTTATGGACCTCCCACCTTATATTCTCTAGAAAGTAGATGTCGCATTTTCTCTAGTATCACTTATGTAAAAATTGTATAGATTTCAGGAAGTGAAGACTTTCAGTGATCATTGCATTTTCACTTCAAAAATTCATAACTAATTTCACGAAGCTCAAAAAAATTTGATATGACTTGGATTAGATTCCCATTTCATTTGTCTTTCAAGGAAATTTTGTTAAAAAATATTTCAAGTATTTAAGCTTCTACAAATTAATTTTCAGCTCGTGAATGGGAGTTTTAGTATGAACTTCCTACCTTAGAGAAATGGGTAGTAAAGTCCATTCCTCATTTGGACCTTTTGTATATAGTCAATTCTCTACTAAATTTAAAACCAACTATCTATTCTAAAATCTGAGAAAGGAGAAAGAAATGTTTAAAAATTTGAAGTGTGAGAAATTTCTCTACCATCCTTTTAAATCCCAAAGTCCCCAAAGTTCCCTTAAATAATTCTTGAAAGTTCAAGCATATACCTATGGTTTTCAATTTTAGCAATATTTTTTGAAAATATTATTCGAGATAGAAAAACTAATTGGCTTTGTAGGAATATAATTCAATTTATTTCGATCGATGCCCAAGAGCAAAAATTATGCCACAATAAGTCAAGAATAAGCAAGGGCAGGCAATAAAGAGACAAAATAGAAACTTGAAATAAATTTAATTAAATTTATTTCTTATATATTATTTTTTTTTCTATTTGGAAAGATTTGATTCATTCCATTAGAATAAGTAATGTGAAAGTTATGAAGCTTCTTGTTTTGCAAGCAATCTTAGCAAATTCTTGAAAAAATAATTAGTTGGATTTGTTTTTGAACTGAATTTTAACATTTAAAAAAAATTGCACATGGTTTAGTTTGCCTTTTAGAACAATCTCACTACTAAGATTAGTGTGTTTCATTTCCATCTTAGAACTATCAACAATTTATTGTTTCTTTCTATGTGGTACCCACTTTGACTTAACAATTTTTCATAGTTTTTAGAATATTTAGTTAGTTGTAAAATTTGGTGAAGCATTGACTATGTTGAGAAGCATCTCAATGAAGAACAAATCTTTTTGTCCCCAACTCTATATGATTGGCAATAGTGAGAATTTGAATATGTATTGTAGTACTTTGAGGCCCAATACTAATAGATAATAACAACTTCAAGAGGCCCTCTTTTAAAACAAAGCTAAAATCTTCATTTGGTTTTATTGGCTTTTAACCAAAGGAAAGGAAGCTTTGCATGCAACCTTAATTTATTTTTAACCCCTAAACGCAAAGACAATTTTTCCTCAAAACCCACTCAAAATTGTTGTTTCTGCTACATTCAATTAAAAAAATGTACAAAAGTTTTTCATGAATCCAACAATAGTATCTTTTTGCAAACTTTTTTGTTGTCACATACTCTCGAAATTCAAGAATCCCAATGGTGAATTCACATAAGGTAGACAAATCCAATACCAACCCTTAATCCAATACCACCCAAATGTAGGGCTCTCATGGACTCTATGACGAAAATTTATGACAATATTACATGCCTTAACTTCACATTAACTTCACAATAAGACATGTATTATAATTTTACATTCTCCCTTTAGAATCAATGAGGGTCCTACATTTGAGTGGTATTGGGTCAAGGGTTGGTGTTGGGTAAAGTTACTATATGTATTTATCTTCTAACATGCAAAATTTAAAAAAAAATCTAATTTCTATTGAAATTTGAAGGCTAACTTAATGTGACCTCCAATGAGACTATGGTAATAAGTTTTGGGGCAATTCTTAACCCTTAACCCCTAAACGATGGATTGGTCTCCGCAGGGAAAAGGCGGGCTTAGTACTGTTCATTGTGCATTGACCGTGGGAGAGAAACACGTTCATGAATAGTACCAAAGAAAGGGGAACTCTCGTTGCCCTCATGAAAATTGTAGGAGGGCAGCCTACGACCTAACACCGTGCACAGGTATTTCCGTGTTTTGTCCTCCATGTCTATGCTCCATAAAATTATGAATGCATCCGAATGACAGTATTTTTGGCCCTCCAAGATGCAGCATGTCTCCACAATTGTGTTAAAAAGAACCTGGATGAAAAACTGCATTCCTACTTCCTACAGATTACTTTCTTGTTATTCATCGGACGAAAAACGTCCGCATCGGCGTTTATGGGTTAAAGGACAAAGCCCCCATGACCATGGTAGTCAACAAATCTGCTCCGATTATTGGACCAATAGATGCATTTTGTTTTTCTACAGTCAACAGTGAAGTCATCCATTGGACACAAAATGTCCGCTTTGACGTTTAAGGGTTAATAATGCGACCCAGTACGTTCCTAGTGTGTTCCCGACGGCGATTTCCTCATTGGGACACTTGTCATGCCATTTCCTCGTATGACCAGTTCCTGCTTTTTATGGCCATTAACTTACAAACAACCCCAGTCAGTCTCAGAGCCCCTGCAGTCAATGACATTCACACTGAAATAAAGCACTGCAATCCTCCAAGACACTTTGAAATTTCATAGTTTATTGTCCAAAAAAATAAGTTCTACCCCGGAGTACAAAACAAGCATTGCCCCAAGACTTAGGGTGGGCTTCCATGTGGAGTCGGTGAAGATCACTGATCAACGATGGACAGGGAGTTCCAGAAAAACTGGACACCCATTCCATCGTTGATCGGTGGACTTCACCGGTCCTGACTCCACATGGAAGCCTGCCCTTAGTCTCATTGGAGATCACAAGTAGAATTTTATCATACATCACAAAAAAACCACCTGACTTGCTAGTAAACCAATGCAAAAATTATACTAACTAAGATGAAAAATATTCAGTAGGAATGATCTGTGGACTCTTTTTGATGACAATGTAAACTCACTTTCTCATTGTAGGTTTTTGTGAAATGTAAACAAACTTTTTCATTGTAGTTTTTTGTGAAAAATTTAAAAGCATCCTCTACACCAAAACATGAGTCTATTTCTACATGTTGGACAAAATGTCTTGGGCCTTGTCGCTAGGTTCCACTTGCCTCTTTCCAAGTCAATTAGCGATTTGTGATTTGCACAATTGGGTTCAAAATTGAAGGTGTGTCATTATCCGGTGTAGAGGATCCCTTCTCTTGCACTTGTCCATGTAATTGATGTACATGTTTACAACACTTGTGTCTACAAAACAAAATAAAAAGTAAATTTGGTGACACCTCTTGTAGGACTGGGTTTGACAACAATGACAAGTGTACGATGGTCTCAATTGTTTTGCAACATCCCCCAATATGTGCACCTTGTATTTGAGGTTAATTGGTTGAATTGTATTTGAGGTGAATTTAAATATTCTTCCAAATTGAGCCATTTGCCTTGGAATTGAGACCACACAAAATCGTTATTGAAATTGAATTGGCACTGCATAAGTTGAAAAGATATTGTAATATTTTTCTTAATCTTTCTAGACAATAATACTCATTTGTTGCAATTCATGCATGTGCAATTTAAGTGTACCTTTTGGTTTTTTCTTATTGAACTCATTTGTATTCTTCATAGATTGAAGGAAGCCAATTTAATTAGAGCATATAATGCCAATTGTGTATGTGCCTTTTTCTAGTAAATTGGTAAATAAGGATATGCTAGAGAAAAAATTATCCATGGTTAGAACATGCCACTTGCTCTCAAAAGGTTCTACCAAAAATAGAACAAAGTTGTGTGCCAATTTGGCCTCTTTCTGACTCCTCCATTGTTGTATACTTGCTTCATTCTCTACAACATAGTTTTTTCTACAATAGACCTCAAAATTCAAGACGTACTTGGAAAATGAATCTGTAAAGCACTACACTTTCAATCACCATTTTTGAGGCTTTTGTGGCATGTATTGTCGAATTGGGCAATATGTCCCTTTATAGCATATTGTCATTATGTCTACCATTCCGAAGGGATGAATAGTCCATGCTCTTTTGCAATTCTCTTAAAATAGCATTCAAGAACAACCTCAATTGACCCAATTGGTCACAACCATGCATTGTTTTATCCCTTTAATACTTTGTGGGATTGGTAACATGAAGGCAATTCGTCAACAATAGAAATCATTCACCTATGAGACATAAGTTTCATGATTTTTGGACATATAGTGAAAAATTGAAATTCGTTTGGAATAAATGTTTATGCCACGTTTAAGTACTTTTGGACTATTTAGTGAATTTTGGACTAAACCTCAAGAGATCTCCAAATCATATCATCAGGAGATTTCCGAATGTTTCTATGGATCTCCGTATGTTTGTATAGATCTCCGGATGTTTTATATTGATCTCCAGATGTTTTGTAGAAATCTCCCAATGTTTTGGATTATTCCTTGATGAATATTTTTTTTTCTCCCGATGACCATTATTAATTTTGGACTTTCAAAAGTCTAGAAGTAGTTAAATGTGGCATGTTTCAAGAAGTCCTAAAATTTGCACTACTTGTACATTGCTGAAGCACTAAGAAAACGAAATGTACAAAGAGCGTACATTTCATGAGATGGATGCTTTATGGACCTCCTACCTTACCTTACCTTACCTTCCCAAGTTGGTGACGAATATCTTAGGCGGAATGGGACTGTCATGTTGGTACCTGGTTTTGATATCTAATATTTTATTTTCAAACAAGTGGTAGCCCATTAATTGCATCGTCAGACAGTACCTAAACATTGCTTATTTTCAACACACACAGTTGCAATATCTGCTGCATTTCATCCATTCTGACGTGTATGAGTGTAAGTAGCTCAAACAATGTTTCCGTTGTCAAGATTGTCTGTGGGTGTTACTTAGGGCAGTTTCACACAAGGGAGGCATAAAGCATAACTTAACCGTAATGCCAAGTCCGGTTTTCAAGTTAGATTTGTCACCATTCCATTGAATAGTCAGAAAAGTGTTATAACTCATGATGGAGCCTCTCTTTCTACATCCTCAAATTTGTAAAAAGTATAGATACAAATGTAAACCAGCCAATGACAAGTAGAATGACTGGTTTGCCTTGTTGACATTTTTGAAAAAAAAAAAAAAAAAATACATATGAAGACAAACATGAAAAATGAAGAGAACAATTGAAATTTTATTTTTTTGAAAAAGTTTGAATTTTTTATGAATTATTGAAGTGTGTTGCTCAATTAGCCTCAAACAATCTCTCTAGACTACCCCCAAACCATCAAAAAGTGTATCTGCAGTAGTCATCAAACCACCTAAAGCAGTAACGATATTTCTTAACATGGGCATGATATAAAGGAATAAAAATAATTATTTCTTGTAATGAATTTATACTAGAAAGGTGAAATTTCCTAAAGCAGTTACTAATAACTCCATCACCATCACCTAGAGTATGGATTTCAGCCATTAACCTACCTAATGAAGTCCTAATCTCATTTACTATACTAAACAGGGGTATGAAGGGGACCAAAAAATTAAAGGGACTGATTGTAGAAAACTGTAGATGTTAGAAACATGATGTACATCTGCCAAACACTTCAATGACTACTGATGTACAACAAAGGTAGATATTTATACAGTGTGAAATGTCAATTAATTAATATGGGTCCCTTTAATATCCCTATTTAGTGTAGATAAAATCTGCCGTGAATAGATGGAGGACTATAATGGGTGTTTTTGTAGGTTTCTGCATTAGAGAGTTGGCTTGTCATGGGCTAGTTTACCTTATTAGACTTGGCATTATGTCCCATCATGCTCTCCAACTTCCTGACTCTTGACAAAGCATTATCAAAGGTAAGAGGCTCATAAAGGGACCATTTAAGAATTGATCACCTTTTCATGAAAGCTCAACTCCTTGAAACAATTATCAATAAATTGTTTTAGGAAGTAAAATGTAATTAGCATCTAACCCAAGTAGTTTCATATTTTTTGGACCTTTGTGGAATTAGTTAAAAAATTTTGAAGTTGCAAAAAAGTGGTCAATAGTGGTCATCAAAAGCAACCACTGCTTGAAATGTGCAGAGTTCGTACATTGGAGAAAGCAAAATGTACCTCTTAGTCATGTTCGCTTTTAATGCCTGGTTGGGGTTCGAGCCTCCTACCTTAGTCCATAACATTGTTTACGAATGATGCAAGGGTCCTTTTTGCATCCTTTAAAAGGAGCCACCTATAGTGAACAAAATTATCTCATGTTTCCTTGGCCAACCTCAATCCTTGAATGAACTCATAAGTCCCTCCCAAGGTTCGTACAGAGCATGATACTTGCATGAGAAAGGACCATTGCTTGGTTATAGAATGTTATGAGAGAAGTTCACACAAGCAACTGGTAGTGAAAATGGTATCATTGGTTACACCTTCCTTGGGGCTTTCACACAAGTGGTGGTGGCAAGAAAGAATCCATGTACTACTTGGGATTGAAAATGATGTTGAGCCTCCAAAAGGTTCTAAGACCAAATATAATATTGTATAACCAAGCAATGGTTCAATTCTCTCCATGTTGGGAAGGTATTATGTTTTGCTAGATATCTGGAAGGGACTTAATTTGAGGATTGGGATTGGTTGAGGAGCCATATAAGACAATTTTGTTCATTGGAATGGGGTTCTTTTTTAAAGATGCAAAAGGGATCCCTACCTCATTGGTAAACAATGTTATGAAGGACATTTTCATTTGATACTAGGAAAAGTCCTTGCATCACTATTGCTCAAGGCCTTTTCCAAAGGATTTAGTCAAATGATGGTTGATTTACTAGATGTAGTGCCCTAATGCAACTCCCAATTTCAACCTCTAAATGTGCTCAAGCAATATTAAAATGATATTGTTGGTTGAGTTTTTTCCGTTAATCCTTTAGGTCCTAGGGAACCACAAATTGGTTTCTAGAGTGAAAAAAACATAATATCTCATAATTTGAGAAGACTTGGAAGTGAATTATGAAATGGAGGTCACTAATTCATTTCATAGATGTTGAATTAGAGTAGTCAAATTTGGAAAAGACAATTGTATACAACAATTATGTACTTTCATACATAGGTTTGTTTGCCAATTTCATAAATTTTTTATGGAAATACGTGGAAAGAATTGGAAATTAAAGATATATTCCTTTAGAATCTTGAACAAAATTGGTAGTGGTGTTTGGTGGAAAAAGCGAATACAAGATGGCACAATTGAATAGGCACTTTCTAAAAAGTAGGTTTCTATAAAGAAATATGGCTTACAATATTGTATATAGCAATGTTTTCAATACTTCAATATATATTGGTCAATAATGTACGTGTTTTTTTCAAGTCTTTTTTCACCTTTTGCTATAGATGTTGGCCTCAACTACTCCTATGTAAGTGTTGATCAATCATGAAAGAAGCACAATTGAACTTGGGTTAATTTTGAGTAGAAGATTTTTATAAACCTTCTTTAAGTGTTTTATATATTATGCATGTAATCTTTAGTTTTGATTGTTTCGTATGAATCATGAAAGCAATGTCTAATGAATCTACGGTAGCCACACCCATATTCGTGAATTTAAGGGTTGTGAACATGATTTCTATTAACATACATCCAACAAATTAGTCGATGCTATTAGGAAGAGAAAAATAATTCTTGTACACTTTGAAACATATGATTTGGACATTGTAAAAATAAGTTGTGAATTTTTAAGAATTGACCACAAATGCACCTAATACCACCACTAGGATCTGATATTTAGATGTAGTAGAAGGTTATGGGTATTGCTACCTTAAAGGTCCTTGATGGGAATCATTTATGAGGTTGATAGTGTTGAGGCTTGTATTTGTGTGTTTTCATTCATTTATGTCAACAACATTGTATACAATGGCAATAAATTCTTGCAATAGCAACAATGGAGTATCCTAATTTTTTGCACACTTGTTCTTTATCACTCATTCTCCAATTTGGTATGGCTATTTTTCTCACTTTGTCTCCTTTGTCTTCAATAATACCACATCTACTAAAGATTTTACCTGTATTTTGGCTCAACCAAAACAACTCTAGGATATAAAAGGTTAAACCTTGGTCAAAGAGAATCTTGCTTTTGTGGAGCATTGTAGAATGCTTGCACTAACATTATCAAGGATTCTTCCACCTAGAGACCACTATTGCAAGAACTAAACATCTTGTCAATATGCCAACTTTTGGAAATGAAATAGCAACCCTAACTTATAATTATGTAGACTAAATAGATTACTAGATCTAATGGGGCCAAAATTTAATTTCCCACTTTCAAAATACAATTATTGTTCAACTTTCTGGTTCCATTGAGGACGCCCTAAGAGTATTGACATATAGTGGAGTGGATTATGAAATGTCTTCAAAGTTTCCTATGGAAGCTATAAGAAACTTGATGAAGTACATCAATTTATGTTGGAAAAGGAATTTCTTTCTATCATCTTGAAGTAATGGGACAATTGCAATCTCTAAGTATTTCATGTTTTTTGCACAAGGTCTAATCAATTCATGTAGGGATGAGAAGAAAATAAAAACTTGCAAAAATGAAAATTTTATGTTTAGATTCTTCTTAATATGTCATATTACATTTTGCTTGGGAATCTCCAAATCCACATTCTTTTTTCTACTATGAATTCTTAAGAGTTTTAAATAGCATAAAATTTGTCAAAATTTTCATTACTTTCTTGAACATTAATTTTGGTTGTAATTTTAGGGATGATTAAATTTATTTTTACATTTTATTCATATTTACATTATACTCAATTCACATTCAATGCAATCATTTCATTAGCCTACAAGATTTCATTCAGAAGCTATAGGGATGTCATTAGGATATAGTACAGAATGGGTGAAAATTCATATGGGTGAAAAGTTGATGGATGAAATCTATTATATTAAATACAAATTGTCACATGATCTGTCATGACCTATTGTCACAAATTTGGTCACGTTTTCATCCCGTCATTCTGAATGTTTTTCATCAGGTTCTATGAGGCTGAGAGTCGATTGGTTGTATAGTGCATATACTCCTAAGTTCCATGTTACATTGTAGTAGGTTGTGCTAGTTGTATATAATTTGCATTTGTTATAATAGATGAAATACACGGTGAATTTTTTTTCATAGATGAATGAAATTCTGAGAGGTTTTAGCAGGGAAGAATTGATAGGAGGAAGTCATCATCACCGTCTCCTCTTTTGTAATTGAAGATTTTCTTGGTGATTTGGGGCTTGATGCATTATAGGCACTCTTAAAATCTACAAGCTCTCTATTGTGAATAATAATAATAATAATAATAATAATAATAATAATAATAATAATAATAATAATTAGATTGGTAATTTAAAAAATCATATTTTCTCATTCGAAACCAATATAATTAAGAAATTTCAATGCACCAAAGAATGCATCATTTTAATTCCATATGCAAAAATTATAAAGTGTGATTTTTTTTGGTTGATGTTTTAGTATTATTTCTTCAAGAATAGGTAAATATTGCTTTTAGGAGATGTAGATATTGATTACTTGGGCAATTCAAGGCACTTGGTGCATTTGGTTCTCTTTACCTTAGGGACGATTGACTTGGAAGGTTTGGTTTGGTTTGGTGTAGGAGGGTATTCACAAAGGAAATTGCACCTAAGTGTAATCCCTTTCTAACCCCCCCCCCTTGCAGATTCTTGCCTAAAATGTACAACCTCTATTCATGAGAGCTCATGGTCTCTTTCATGTACACCTATTTTCAACACTTTGAAAATTCATAATTTATTCATACAATGTCCAAAAAATGTATAAGAAGAAAGCCGTCTAAAATCCTCTTTGGACTTCCAACAACATCCAACAAAAAAAAATAAGGCAATTTTGTAACAAGAACAATGCTCAATTGCTTATGTGAACGCATTTAAGGTAGAGGTACTTATTTCGAACAATCCCCCTATAATGGCTTCATAGGGAGACCTATAGTGAATAACAATTGGACATCTTGTTTATTGAGAAAGATTCTCTTCTTCCACCTTCTCGTCCACTCATCTCTCTTCCCTCCTTGATTAGGTAGAAGTTCCAAAGCTAACCGTCATAGGTAAGTACATGAGACCAAGATGGGTTTGAATAAAAAATTTACATTTATATTGAATAAAATATTCATTCTTGAGAAGAAAAAATTCCTTTTTTTTGCATTCTTCCTCATCCTTATTTCCGCACATATGGAGCTCAAATTCTCAATGAATTCCCCATATCCTATAGGCTGAAATGCTTAAGTTATCCGTTATAGGTACCTCTACCTTGGTATAGGTGTACTTGCCTGAATTGTGATGCAATAAGGTAGGAGGTTCAAACTTTGCTAGGGCATTTAGAATTAACCCTACTTTAGCTCTAAAATGGACATGAACTGATGGTCCTTAAATCAACTTCTACAATCATTTGAATGGATCGAGGAAAAAAGTGTAATTTATTGCCAAAGCCAATCATTGTCCTTGCTTTTCCCATTTCTCTTCATAACTTCAAGTGAACAATTTATAGAAGACCAAGTGACATAAATAGGGACCTATGACACAACTTGTTTGAAAATTCATAAATAATTCAATAATGCTTCAAAAAATAGGAAACCACTTGTGTTACATTCTACATCTATTTCTCTTTGTCTGAAAAATTAGATAAAAATATTCCCATGAAAGGAAATACATGAAAAAGGTGGACCAGCCCTTAGATGAACGATTTATGAGCCTTCTACCTTACCACTCTTCAACATGGTCTCCCTGCGTTCAAGATCAACGTGTTGCAGACTGTAAGCTTCTTGCACCCTAATCGTTTGCTTCCGTCAAGGAGAAGGAGAGGGATACTGTGCTCCTCTCTTCGTTCGGTACAGGATTACGGTTTAAAGAGACTGCCAGTAGTTTATACAGCATGCTCTTGAACTCAAACATACCATAGAACTGTTTGGGAAGAGAGGTGCTTGTGTGCTTGCAATGCTAATTTGTTGCCCACTTTCATTGTTGCTAGATTACTTTCTTTTGGCTTGCGAGCAAGATGAGGCACCGGGTACATTTTGAGGACTGCACGGGCCTGGAATAATTGATGAATTTCTGTTATTGTCGTCTGTGGATTTGGGCCAAGACACTCGTGGAAAATTTCATGGATTTACTCATCATGTGTGAATTGTTTCTCGAGAGTAGATGCCATTGTTTCTGATTGAAAATGTGGGTGTCCAGAGACTCCAGTTTTTGTTCCGTATCAAGTCAGGTCTCTCGTGCATCAATTTGTATGATGCATTTTGTAAGATTAACTGCACTCAGTGGCATCAAGAGCACACATGCGGATTGCAAAATATTGGGAATGGTGTGCTACCGGCCTTGGTGAATGTGCAACCTTTCCCTAGGCTGATCTGATGCCACAGACTTCTATTTCAAACTATTCTTCATGATATTGATACTTCAAAAACAACCCCCCAAGGAAAACTTTGATTAGGTAGATTGTGCAAGGCTATAAATATTGCTTGTTCCTAAAGACTACGGGTAACAAGAAAATCTCCATACTTGTAGTGATTATGATCAGAGTAGTCAACATACATTTAGATTGCAGCTTGACAACAACACTTGAGAGATGTTAGGTTACAATTGTTAGTACATCTTTGTTTTGGATCATCTTTCATTGACCCAGATGTAGTATACATGACCATGTAGTCCAAGGTCAGTGCACATGAAAAGAGATTAGTTTCGTTTCTTACATTTCTATCATTTCCTTCCCTCAAAAAGGTGATAGCAACTCAGAAGTGAAAGTGACGGGTGAAGTAGCTTGGTCTCGCACCGTTAAGCTCAGGACATCAGGACGTGAGTAGTGCCCAACAACGTCAAAGTCGAACTTGGCTCTCACAATCTCTGACATATCTGTAATGAAAAACAAAAAAGATCCTTGTTAACAACAATGCCTCTCTTCCAATACACTTGGTTGGCGTTTTGTTAACAAGTTGGGTGAGCATGACTTGGCTAACATCAATGGCCCTTTGATCTTTGAATGAAATTAGAATTGTCTATTGCACCTTTGATAGTGATCCACAAACTCCCATTTTTCTTGAATGATTGCATAAGAAATTCATGTCTATTGAGTAAAATTTCAACTCTACAAACTAAACTCTTGTATCCAACCGCACTCATATAGGGATTTCCTAATGATAGCATACTCCTACATATTAATTCAACTGTTGAGAATATGCATCTACAACCGTATTTCGATGATAAGATGCTTGTGTGTTTAGGGCTCGTGGTTTGTCTTAAGGAACTTTAACAATGTTTTTAAGAGATGACTTACCAAGGTCTGCTGTGAGTAGAGCTTCCCCGTCGAAGTTTGGGCCAGCAAGAACGGTTCCAGTGGGAGAGATGATCACACTCCCCCCAGCACAGACAACTTCTCTTGGACTAGGCTCAACTTCTCCAAAACCACCATACACGTACTCTGGAGAAGGAGGGTAATCCTGTCTCCTGCAAAATTGGTTGGCTGACAACACAAAACAACCTCCTTCTAGTGCAATATGGAGCATGGAGGCTTGCCATGTGCCTCTAGCATCAGCTGTTGGTGCACAATAAAGCTCTACACCTGCCCACACCAAATAGATAAACAACTTCAAATTCTGTACATCTTTCATGCAACAATAGATGCCTGAGATCTTGAAGCATTCACAACCAAGCCTTCAAACAAAAAGGTAGACAATTTAAAAACATCACCCCGTTTCCAACACTAATCCCTATTACCAACAAATCATCTATTTATTCATACACTCGATTTGGAGTAACTGGCAAGTGGTTTAAACATCACAAGTCCAAACGTCAATGGCATCTATTCTTTGAATGGAAAAGGGGTGTTGAATGTCATCACACAATGGTCAACAACCTCTCATATTGAAATTGCACAAGAAATCCATAGACAATGATATAAGTTTGATCTCAACATATCTAGCTCTCCTGGCCACAATCTCTCCGCAACTCTAAACATCTCTCCAAAATCACACTCCAACATACGACAATATACTTTTAAGTGCCGCAAATTGAATCGTCTACCCTCCACTCATTTAAAAATGCACTCCTACAGTCATAAATATTCAGAAATTGTGCTGGTATGGTGGTCAAGACAACGAATCGAAAGTAGAAGGATTTGAGGGGATTGTAGAACAAGTAGCTACTCAATGAGATGACTCTGGAAATGTAGCAATTCTTCAGTAAGGACCTACTCAAACTTCCTCGCATTCACAGTAGATATAGCATCTGTCGAAGCAAGGCCTCCCCGTTCAGTGTACGTAGAACCAAAGAATCCTATCAAGAGAAAAGTAGAGCTCTTTTGCTTCAAGCACTTCTGTATTGTGCTGTGGACCTGTTTTTGTGTTTTGAAGCTAAAGAGCTCCACTTTGCACCAGAGAAGAGCTACAGCCGAATGAAGGTACAGACAGACATGCAGAAGCCCAACTATAAAGCTTTTTTCGGTGAGAATTTAAACGTACCCTTGGCATACATGGCAGTGCGCAAAAGGGGCATGCGATTTTCCCAACAAATGACGGCGCCCAGCTTGCCCACCGAAGTGTCGAACACAGGGAGCGTGGATCCATCACCGAAGCCCCAGATGAGCCGCTCCGATGCTGTGGGCATCAGCTTGCGGTGCTTGCCAAGGTACTTGCCCGTAGAATCAAAGAAGAGCACCACGCAGTATAGCGTTCCCCCGGCTCGTTCAATTGCTCCCATCACCAAATACACTTTGTACTGGCCTGCTAACATCGCCAGCCTGGACACTTCCGGACCTGCACAAGTCGAAATTCATCATGTCCTCGCAAGCATGACATTCTTAAGTTGTCCTTCGAGTGTTCTCATCTCATTGTTCAGCTGGCAATATATAAAAATATAAAAAAGGTATGATTTGGATTCAATCAGTATCAATATTCGTCCTCTGAGAATGGAGCTATTGAAGTAATCAATGGCAACGGCTTTCCTCTCCAAATTTTTTGTCAAAATTCTTGAACTCAAGATATAAGAGAATACACGTGCAAGAATCGGGGCATCTCAGATACTTTGATTCTTCTTTGAGCTAGGTAATGAGCCCAAGGTGTTACAAGCACCTTCAAGAATAGGTATTAGGAGCTTCTAAAACCTTGATACTCGGTGAAGAAAGACAATGTGGTTGACCATGCAACTGACCAATCGCAAAATTCAACAACATAGAAACTTTGAGGACCCAAAGCAATACTTTATCATGATGAACATTATTAACAAGAAAACTTGTTACTAGAGCCGCCTAAGGCATGATGCACATGCAACTTGAGGTTCAATTCAGCACAGTGCCATTAGCAAGTGCCAGAGGCGGGTAACATGACTCGTGGCCAATTCTTCAAAACCCCGGCGTCACTTGAGTTCAACAAATTATGATTGATCACCGCTTCTCCTTCGCGGACTGATTTCGCAATGGACATTGACAGTAGATCTCCTCCTCACAAACAGAGAACACATATAACGCAAATCCTAAAATCGGTAAAATGCATCTCCATTGCAAAACAGTAACACGGTTTGCAGACATTTCTACCTCATTTACAAAGATCGACACTTCAAACGAAAAAACAAGCCAGGCATCAAATGAAAAAACTCGCAGCCGTTCAGCAACCCCTGTAAACCCTAAAATCGATGAAAAAATAAAACAGCAACACATGTGTCTGCCCTATTCTCTCAAGAAACTCGAATTCACTTTGATTCACCGAATTAGCATTGACCGACACTTCTTCTTCTCCCCAAAACAGAACAGAATCAAAGAAGCATGTTGCAAAAAAAATTTGAGAACCGGCATTGCCTGCCACACCTGGTGCACAGATTGAGCAATTGAAAAGGCAATGTTGCGGCAGACAAGGAGTGGAATTGAAATTAGAGCATTTGATGAACACTGACCTAAAAAACTTTCGTTTCCACTTGCACTAGGACAATTTGCTTTCATTCACTGATGAGAGCATTCATCATCCAATATATCCCGTTCACCAAAATCTGAGACCCTTTTAACGTTATGCCCAAACCATGAGAAGAAATCACATAAAAATAATTTAGAACATCAGGTGGTGGTAGGCAGCAACAGACCTGGGACATCAATAGCCGAAGCATGGTACCTTCGAAAATCTTCTTTCCCCTTGATAGACCGGCTGCCAATGACAGCCCCAAATCCGTTCCCTCTCGGATAGCCCCCAATGAAAGCTTCGGGAAACACCACCAACTGCGACCCTTGCGCAGCTGCTTCCGCAATGAGCCTCTCCGCCTTGTCTACAACCAAACCAACCTTTGCATCCTCAACCAAAGGTACCCAAAAAAAAAATTTAAATGGTAGAAGAATCAATCAATTGTGGCACAACCATCAATTGTGGAACACCCATCAAATTGTGGAACAATAATCAATTGGAGAAATGTTAAATTTCCTGCATACCAAGAGTGGCTGGCGTGTCGTAGAAAATCGAGGAAGCTTGCACCACTGTGGCCCGCACGGATCGCGTCGACCCTGAGCTTACACCCATCTCCAGCTCTGCGATCACTGCTTCCGATTCTGCCATTTGATCCGCCATTGGAGAAATTGAACCGCAACAGGATTAACAACCAAGCGCTTGAGCTTTGCAATGCAGTAACCCTTGCGAAATTCACAGCTGCTCCGGCGTTCTCTTATATTATACTCCGATTGTCGAGGAAATTGAGAAAGCTATAAATCCAATTGAAACGTTCATGGAGTTCGCAAGCGCGGGGTCACCGCGTTGCAATGCGACTGCAGGCCAAGCAAGCTTTGATGCTTGGCTCGTGGCGATATTCCTGAGGTCGGCAGAGTGGGCTGCACTTGGAATTGTAAAGGACAGTAGGATCTTCGTTTTACAGTGGTTGATACAGTGGCTTTCAAAATGTTCTGTACACTAATAAAATCTTTCATAGCTAATTGAGGATTTTTCAACAAATTTTGGTCCAAGTACTGCACAATGCATAAAATGAATTTCATTTTTTTTAAAACAGTTCTATATATATTTTTAATTTAATAAAATTAATTAGTAAAAAAAGAATTTTATACAAGAAATATTTTTTCAAGATTCTTTAGAAAGAGGAATTGGAGAATTCTTTTCGGAATTTGGTGGTGAGAATTTTTCAAATTTTCAAATTTTATTGAGGGAGTTAAATAATTGAAATATGAATTTAAATAGTTTTTTGAAAATTTATTTACTCCAAAAATCTCAAAAAAAATTGTAGAAAATTTGAAAATTGCATAAAATATTTACATATGATTTTCCATGATTATGTGTAGGTTAGCATGTGTTTGTCAAATTTTGGATCAATTGTGAGATACTACTCAATGACCTTCATGATGCAATTAACAATGAAAGTGAGGGATGCTTTGTTCAACAAGGCAAATATTGTCTTGATTTGTACTTCCCTTTTTTGTAGTATCCACCTTTTCCATGTTTACTCCCATTTAGAAGGGTGTATTTCATGAAATTGTTGCAATGCATGTGTTTTTGTTCAAAGATTATGAGCTTCTTGCATTGGCTAAAAGAAAGCTGTAGCTTTCCTTACAATCTTGACAAATTTGGTTGATCAACTAATGATCGATCTTCTTCTTAGCATAATCTTTTAATTCATTTTTGTGCAAGTCAAGTTAGAAGACTTGCTCCGTTCTTGACACATACAAAAAACAATCAAACTCTTACAAGTGAAATAGAACACAACACTTGTTGCCCGAAAGAGTTTTTGAAGGTGATTCTGTCCTCACAAACTTGTTGCTCAATGAGAATTAAGCTTAGAATGCACTTTTCAAAAGCCAATTGAACTTTCATGATTTTAGTTTTGTTACAATTAATAATTATGGTTGCCTTGAAATTTTTAATACTACAATATATAGAATAGAAGTTATGGCCTACTAGCTTATTATTTGTATTGAAATAGAACATGGCCTAGTTAATCCCTAAAAATCCTTGGTAACAAATTGTAGTTTTGAAATTTCAATCAATTGCTTTGGTTTGACTTTGACTTCTAACATTTTTGCAAGCACAAATTATATTTCTAAATTTGCAATTTTGTTGCAAATCTAGAAATCTAATTTACATGCACATACAAGTTGGGATGCATTTTTTTAGAATTATAGAGTGCTTTGGTCCCCAAAATCCAATTTTTGTGATTATTGAAAGACTAGCAAAGAATTCCTACTCGGCATTTGGGGGGACACTTGAGCCCATGGCAATTCAATTGCTCTTCTGGGACAATTGTCTAAAATCTTGCTTTTAGGCCATACCAATTGAATGATTTGAAAACTTTTTAAAAAAAATCCCCCCCCCCTCCTATTTAACACTATTTCAATTACTACGAAAACCTAGTGTTTTTTTTGTATGTTTGACCACTAACATACGATGTTCGGTGAAACATCAAGTTGTCAAAGGACGGATGGCTTGGAAAGGTAGATTTTTATGGATATTGCAGAGAACGATGGCATGTTATTGTAAAAATAAGTTGATGCTATCATTGATGTTGACATTTTATTTGATATGATTAAAGACACACCAAGGATTTTTGGATTGTCCAAAAAAACATAGATTGCCACATTAGTTAACAAATCCATTTTGACTATGGGTAAATCAATGAAAATTACTACGGTTTGTTGTAAAATGTTGACTAGATGTGAAACATTTAGGAGAAGGGTAGCCACTTGGCATGCTTTGTAAAAAAAAGGGAAATGGATGGATGTACACTATAGATGAAAAGAAAAACTCTTTATACAAGTGGGATAATATATAGAAAGTGGAGCAATCCATATGGGATATATAAAGCAAGAATTGTATTCAAAGTGAAAGTTTTTAATGACATTTAGATGTCTAAAACAACATCCAAATGTCCATTGGTCAAACTCCCATCTTCAAATCATCCCATATCCTTTGTTTGAGTATAGATGGACAATAGATTTCATCATAAAAATGTCTTCTCTATCCTTCATTCTTATTAACTTTTAATGAAGTAATTCCTTTATTTTGCCATTAAAAATTCTTTTGATGGTAGATGGTAAGTTCACTTTAATTCTTGTTAACTTCAAAAAAAATCTTGTTCATTATATTTTATTTTATTTTAAATAATTATTTTTTGTTGACCTTGACCTATGGGTACATTATGCACCAATTAATGTCTCAATAAACGTCTAGATGTCTAAGTTTACATCTCAAAAAGTAATATTAAAATTCTCATATAATATGAAAGTGTGCTAACTAGGCATGTCATGTCGTAGATGGGTTGGATGGAAAAAATTCCCATGTCGTATATGGCTCTCCTCACCTATGTGGCACTTATGTAGTGTTAATATGGCATCCATGTATTGTACTATCGGAGTTTGGAGGACCACATTTTCTACATTGTTAGAATACAAGCTAAAATTGAGTACGTTTATTTGAATTTTGGAACACTTTTTGCTTGTCCATTGTAGTAGATTTTAGGTGACATCTACGATGAGGCACCCCATGTCAAAGAAAACTTTTGCTCTTTTTTTTCCAAACATCACAAAAAGACACTATTCTTTTATAGTAAATGCAACAATCCACCATTTGGATTTTAGAAGAAGTTTTTTCTAAAGTTTTGGTGAATTTATAAACATTTCTTGATGTTTTTCTCATCATAATAGGATCAAAGTAATGCAAGGTGTATAAGTCTTCTTCAAAGTGGATTCAAGTTCCCATTTTCATTGCAGTTATTTTCAATCCAATCGTCTACATTATACTAAAACTAGTAAACCAAATTCCACATTGATCCTTCAATGTTTCTTGAATTTTGAAGTTGAAATACTCCCAATGGCAAGTAATGGGGGAAAAAGCATTCTATACTTTGATTGCATGAATCCCACAAATGGTAAAGAATTTTAAATTGAAGTTCTTGGTATGTATTTGATATGAAGGCAAAATTAACCCTTGGCTTAATAAAATTTGTGTTTCTAGGTCCAAAACTATTTCAAAGTACTCAAACCCAAAGCAAGGCAAAAATCTTCATCTATATTTATTCATTAATAAATCCAACCTCATAGGATCTTTTAGTTAAAATGTTAGAGCAACTGTAGACATACTTTTTGATGTACTTTTGTCATTTTTGAAAGTAAAAGACTAATGGACTAATTAAGCTAGCTTTATAGCTTAATAGAATGTGAATTAGGTCAAATAGACACACTAATATGAAAAGGACTATTAGACAGCCGGATAGGGAGTTAGGGTTAGTTAGGATCGGAGCAATTAGACAAATAGATAGTGAAGCTAACTGTGGGTTAGTTACGGGCCAAGAAACAAAAGACAAGTAGACTGTGTTTCTCTCTCTCTCTCAGCGTTTGCAGCGATTGCTCGCCTTTGTCAATTGTACTTGTGCATTCCTTCAAGCTTAATACAATTGTCTATTCATCTATTTATGTTGTAGCCAAGGATTGGCTTTTTAGGTTTTGTTTAATTGCCAGGCATTGGCGATCTTTTCTTTGGTTGTGCAGCTTAGCCGGGGATTGGCGATATTTTCTTTGGTTGTGCAGCTTAGCCAGGGATTGGCGGCTGTTTTTCTATTCTTTTGTCTGTCCAATAGTCGAGAGCTGTGAGGTTGGTCAAATTGTCTTGCTACAGTGCAAACAACTTGGATATTTAAGGAGAACATTAATTTCTTAGTTGAGCCTGTGATATGCAATATTTCTTTTTGTTTTCTTTTTCTTGGTTCTGTCAAATGGTCATAAATTGTGAGTTTGTCAAATTGTCTTTCCATTAGCAAGCGCAGTTAAGTATTGTTGACATAGACAAGTAGGCAGTTGTGAGTGGTGAACTTGTCCTGGTGTCTTCGTATTTTGCAGGTGAGTAGGTCAAGTAGACGAGGAGCCAATGATTGGTTGTGAGGAGAGCAAGACAATTAGCTAGGGATTGGTATTTCTTGGAGAGTTAGGAGTTTAAATTCAGAAAATATATATATCTTTCTAAGTCGGATTAAGGCGGAATTGTTGGATCATAAAGATGGTCAATTAGACAGTCAATAAAAGGATTGTAGAAGACGAGTAGTCTATGATGTTTTGCCACTAATGAGTATCCAGTAATTGAAATTATTAAGTAAGACAATTTGTCAATGAGCGTAGGCGGATGTAGCCAGTGTAATCAACCGTATATGGGCTGATTCGGGAAGTCAAATAGACAGTGTTAGCTTCCTGTGAGCGTGAGATTAAAGTAGGAAGTTGAATAGTCCTTAATTTCTAATGTGGTTATGTGAGCTAGGGTTTGGTGTTTGGTAATGAGTCTATTGGTCTGGGATCGGTCAGTTTTATTTTCTGATTTAGCATGATGGTAATTATTTAGTACGAATTGGGATTTAAATAAATTATTTGGAATGGTTCAAGATTGTAAACAATTGTCCAATTGTGTGTGTTAAATTGGCTGTCGTTGTAGTCTAATTGTTTGTGAGAGGTAATTGGAAGTTAAGGAGTTAATCATGGATGAGGTTTATGTATTTGAACAATGGACAAATTGACATGCAGATGAGGTGACCAAGTACTTGGAGGATATTTGGCCAATTGTCCAAGTATATTTAAGGGATAGTCTGGTTGTTGTGGTTGTTAGTTGAGATGTCAAGTAGTCAGCTTGTTATAGTACAGGAGATAGAATATTGTTTAAGTTTGGATTAGAAATTTGGAATTAAAGTAGAAATGTCCAATTGACAATTAGGTCATATAGAAGCCAAGTGCTTGACCAATTGACATAAATTATGAGTAATTGGAATAGGTTATGGCTTTTCCATACTATTAGAGTGTCTAGTCCAATTCATAGAATAGCAGATTTACATGGACTGTGAGAGTCTAACTTGTTGTAAAATGGACCAATTGACTCGTTGTTGATGGAGGATGGAGCTGGAGAAAGAAAGAAGCTGTCTAATTGACTGGAGCATAATTTACAGGAATGAATTTTAACTTTTGCATGCTTTGCATAACTGTGACAAATTGACCTTACAAAATTGTGATTTTGCATAATTGCATTTGTAGTAATTAGATTAATTAATTAGCTACTGGACCAGTTGACAATGGATTAAATTGAAGAAGTAATTAAAGAATTGCAATTGCATGTGTGTGGCAATATGTATATATTATATGTGGGATGATTAAGTCGATAGAACAGGAGCCATGACTATTTGACATACCCTTGACAAATTGACATTAGAATTCTAGTATAGGACTGGGACGTCATGTCATATGTTTGCATTCATAGGAATTGGACGGAATACTAGGATAGGCTAGAATTTGATTACACATTCCTTGAACCAACTAATGAAATTAATCTTTTATTCCTTTAATTATTAAAGTGAGTGAGTATCCTACGTTAAAAGTGACCTTAGATACAACACGATAGACTAATTGACCATTCCCCATTAAAAGAACCACCACTAGGGAATTTCTTGGGTTTTGTTCGCCAAGCTTTTCCCACACTACAGCAACCCTTCTAAAATTTCACAATAAGAAACCTTATCCAATTGCAAGATCATGACACTTGGATTTCAAAAAGAAGTAAAACTCTCATAATGCAAATTTCCTAATTGCATAAACAATTTTATCTCTTTACTTGCATACTCTTTATGTACATGAAGTCTATTGCAATAACCACCGATGGTATTATTTGTGTCAAATTGGGACTATTATCCAATTGTTATTTAGAAAAGCCACTAATCAAACACAATTACCATACTACAAAAGCATGTTGAAACAATTGACATTGGCACTTGAGCTTTTTTATGTGCATATATATTCCTGAAAACTACTCTTGACCATTCCTATGTAGTAAGAGAAGTTTGATTGTATTTTCAATTCTTTCCAAATGGTTAGGTTTCATCTTTCAAACATTTTACCCCAAAATGTGTAGATCCTACAACTTATTACTATCCATTAGATGTTGAAAATAAGTTGGGAATATGTATAAAAAATTTCAATAAAATTTTTTTTATAGTCATATTTGAAAAAAATAGTAAGTAGAAAGAAGTAGAGTTTGATTCAAAATATTAAATTGTTAAGAATTTAGTTATGGAATTGAAAAATTCCTATCCAATGGTTGTAATATTGTAATAAAAAATATATATCCAAGGATTTTATTTTATTTTCAAAAATATTGAAAATTGAGTTAAAAGTAAAGGACTTTAAAGTTTATTTTACAATAGAGATTCCATAACTAGTTGCAACCTAAAACTCCTCGTAACTTTCATCTTATCAATAAAAAGGGAATGATTAAAAGCCTTTCACATATATTCAAATCTAGAGAAAAAATCATTTTTGAGCTACTTGGGGAGCAATGTAAACTACATATCATACAATAACTTTTTAACCATGAAGTTGAAAGTTATAAAAGTTCTTGCACTTGAAAGTCACGCCTTGACTACATGTTGCTTGAAAATTTCAAAGAAAAAACTAAAATTTCCATTTGTAGGGAGGTAAGTGAGTTGTTCCAAAAATGTTGCCCCAAAATGCAATTTGGTCCTTTAGGAGTGAAGATCTAATAGTTACAATTTTCATTTTTTTATAAAGTTTTCCATTCAAAAATTTTAATCCAAAAGTCACTTTTTTTACATTTTGGGGGCTCCAAGTATGAAAGATTTTTGCAAGTTAATAGGAAAGAGATTTAGAAATACCATATATGTTTATCCATGCCTTCAAACAAATATGAAACAAGTTGATTTTAACCCCTGATCAAAACACTAAATTGCATTTTTTTTGGCAACATAGTGATTTAGAGAGCTCACTATGAATGAATTTTTCTTTTTTTGGTTTGAAATTTTCACAAAACATATGTCCAAGGAGTAGCTTTAAGGCTCAATGGTTTTTATAACTTTTGACTACATAGTTAAAAAGTTATTGTATGATGTGTAATTTTCATTGCTTGGTAGGAAGTCCAGGCAGCTCAAATATTTTTCCTTAAAAAATCATTTTTTTAAGAAATAAAAATTTGAAATTATTTTTTTAGATTTATATGTATGTAGAAAGCTTTGAATCATTCCATTTTGATTAATGTGATGAAAATTATGAGTTTTAGTTTGTGGGTAGTTATGGATTTTCTATTCTAAAATAAACTTTGAAGTCCTTTATTTTACTCAATTTTCAATACTTTTTGAAAAAAAAGAAAAAAAGATGTAGATTGCTTATTACAACATTACAACCACTAGGATTGGTATTTTTCAATTCCATAACAAAATTCTTAAAATTTAGTATTTTGCATCATTCTCTACTTTTTTCTACTTACTATTTTTTTCCTATATGTTGCACGATTCCAAATGGTATGAAAATTTTCAAGCATGTGGCCAACTTGCCTTGAAGAATGAATCCAAAGAATCACCATAATTTTGGACATTTTTTCATACAAATGTAACCTTATGAAGTGCATCTTCCTATTTTTTTGTAGGGCCTAAAAAAGGATTTTTGTCAATTCAAACACTAATATCATGCAATCTACATTGTGGAAATTTCTGAACTTTTTTCCACATCTTCTCAAACCAATGTACTACAAGATCCTACGGTTACATGTATCCTAAAATGTTTTTTTCCTAAAATTGATACTTGTACTAGAAATGGCAATTTTGGAGCGTTTTTGGTAAGAACATAGTCAAATACCGGTAGGAGTTAAATTATAGAAAAACACTTGCCAATACAAATATTGTGGAACATTCCCGATATGAGTGGTTTATTGATTGAATATTGGATGCATGATCTAAAATACCTTGCTCTAAACTTGATTTTAATTTCAAATTTTAAATTCAAGCTATTAAAATTAGGCTATGACTTGGCAAAGATGGATACAAATCAAAGGAACAAAGGATTAAAGGAATGTGGCAAGCAATGCTTCATCAAAATCAAACAACAAGAGCAAAAAAATTCTAAAATTTTTGTACCCCTTGCTCAAGCTTACTACTAGACAATTCAAGGTTTGATGCAATAAGAAAAGCAAAAAATATATATTGATTTGGATAGTTGATTAAGACATTTTGTTTAGAACAATAACACTTTATTATTGATTTAATTTTTTAATTTGTTCAATTAAAAAAATATATCATTATTCAAAAATCCACCATATAGGCTACCACATAAGCAAAATCCATCATGTGGACTACTACTTAGACAAATCCGCCACACGAGCAAGGCCACTAGTGGGATTTCAACCTATAACCTCATATGTGAAAATGTATAGCTTCAACCAATACACCAAGGTTGGAGCTTTATAAAAATAAAAAGGTGGTTTGTTTTTATATATTAACTAGAGGTTGGCGCTTGCTATGCTACGCATTCACCGTACTATTTTATTAAAAAGATATTAGAAAGATAGAAAGAATTTTCACAAAATAAAATGCAAAGTAATAAAATTCAATAATTTAGTTGGTAAAAATTATTAAAATCTTTTTACAATTTTTTTTACAAACATGCATACATTGAAATGTACAATATACATTAAAAAATATACATACACTGGAATGTAAAAGAATTCAAATCCAAACAGCAAAAATGCTTGAAATATAATATAATTATAAATATTGATAGAATAGGTTGTCTCAATTGAGACAATGAAATGATAATGCACAATAAAAGAATACAATTGGATGGAAGGGGACGTCGCCGAAGCGTGCATGAACCCTAAACATGCAGAGTTTGAAACAAACTCTTAACTTTTCCATCCACCTGATCAAGGTGTTGATATTTCTAAGAATCTACATGACAAATGTCATGCAAAAACCTCATGGTAAACCACATTTTTTACTGTTTGCATGGCACTTGAATGGTCATTGGCAACCTTAATGTTTGCAGGATGTCTACCACGAGACAAAGCTACATATAACTGACCGTGACTAAATACTTCATTCCGAAGATAAATGCCAACTCAGTCATATGATTGACCCTGCGATTTGTTGATTGTCATAGCAAAAGCACTAGTGATAGGAAATTGTCTCCAACATAATGTGAATGACAAACGACTATCATTGCAATGATGTGTGATTCTTGGAATCCACACTTCTTGGCCACGATGACGCCCTTCTACAATTTCACACAATAATACAGATGGAGACACTTACAACAATCGCAAGTGACTACCATAGCATAAACCTTTTGTTGGATTTAAGTTCCTTAACAACATCACATATTGACCACATTTAAGATTTAATTGGTGAGGTGGCAAACCACTCAAATGTAAGGAATTTAAAAACTCTATTGGATAATGATGCACATGCTCATCATTCTCATGAACAAAATCAACACTAAAACATTGATGCACATCACCAGGCATGCAATCAGTGATTTTACGGTTGATTTCTTGAGCATCATCATTTCGGACAACCAAAATTACACACTCAGAGAAATCAACCGAGTCATCAAAAATTGTATCAATGAGCCCATTTAGAGAATTTTCATATGCAACCATTTCAAGCGGTATCTCTATCTCTGAACCAGTTTTGCCTTCACCAATATCTAACAAAAATTGTTGAAAGTCTGGTTGACTTTGCAATTGCATATTAGTGGTCAAATGAAAATGTTGCATTAATGGAAACAAATATAAACGCCGCAAGCAAGCTTCAACAGTTTGTTTGCAGTCCCACCTACAACAACAGGCAAAGTTTGGCGAAAATCACCACCATATAAAACTACAAGGCCACCATTTGGAATATCAATACCACGAATATCTCGCAATGATTGATCAATTGCTTCAATCATAAATCTATGTCCAGCACAAGCTTCATCAAGTACAATCAATTGTACTTCACGTAAACTTTGAGCTAACGATGATTGAGCACTAATACAACATGTCGATTTATCATGCAATTATAATAGAATGGCAAGAGAAGAATGTGTTGTTCATCCTTCATGTAAAAGACAAGCAACAATCCCACTTGTTGCCATTGCCATACACTTGACACCACGACCACGAAGATAACCTAATATGGTATTGTATACAAAAGTCTTGCTAGTACCTCCAGGACCGTCTAAGAAAAATAACTTACTTGAAGGATGGGGTTCCAAAATAGCAGTAGTAACTGCATTGAAAACTATACGTTGCTCTTTGTTTAGTCTACCCACATATTCTTCAATAAAGTTATTGTTTGAATTATCTAAATCATTATTGTCATTGGCATTACCACCAATATCAACAATGTTTGAATAACCAAATTCATTCAAATCTTGAATGTTATAAAAATCTACAATGCGTTTATTTGAGGATGATAAATGTTCATCTATAGATAAAATTGCTTTGCTGTAACGGTTTTGATCATTGTGCCAATCATCAGACATAGCATCAAGATGTCTTCTCAGCAAGCTAAGAGGATCCAACGGTTGTCCAAATACATGAAACGTTGCAAACAACCGTCGAATTTGTCTAGGCAATGTAATGACAGTTGCCTCTAAAAGACAATTGTCCCATTCAGCATCGTCTTACAAAAGCCCTCTTGTAATGTAAACAACTTTGTATGTTGGATGTACCGTATCTTAAAAACAAAATAGGTCATCAAATGAAGTTGGTGGCTCAACATCAGTCAACAACAAACGCAAGTAAAATAATTTAGTACCTATGGGAATCATGTTTACCCTACCAAAAACTTTTACTTTGCGTTGTCTTCTTTCCTACATGTTTTTTTTCACATCCCACTTATAGTGGAGTGGAAGATCCATGTATCAAAGAAGCATATGATTGCCTTGATTACTAGAAGCAATCAAGGCACGAATGCGCCGATTGAATTCAAAAAACTTTGTAAGTTTAGTCTTAGTGTTTTGATCAATCACTGATGGCAAAGATGTTCTTTCCTGAAAAGTAACAAATTGCTGATCGGAAAGATGAATAGATAAACGACAAATACTATGACTCTTGTTGTTGGTCTCAAAACCAAAGAGCCTCCAATATGTTTCTTGGACGGCCACATAGCGCCTTTCCAAGAATTCTTTAATCTCATCCACGACCTCATCTGTTTCTATAATACCACGATCCGGACCTTTGAAAATATATTTATGGAGGTATTTAACAGTTTTTACTAAACTACAAACCTCCACATTAATATGACAATTAAAACGTCCTACTAAATATGGGTTGTATGGCACAACCCATCGATTGTCCAAATGGACAATTTGACCACGGGTGCATTTCTCTACATACCAACCGTGATTTCGGCGACGATACAATATATGATCGTCGCCATCCATCTTAATGGTATCTCGAGTTTGCATTGGATAATGTTTAGAGCATTTTCCATCTTCCATGCATGGACAATTGACATTATCCAAACCGTAAGGACCGTGCATCATGTGTTTAGCAACCGCGGCATAAAGTTGTGGTTGCCTATCAAAATCTGGAATTTCAACACATATAACTTTATCTACGAGGTCACAATTGTTAACCTTATTTTTTAACCACAAAAGAATATGAGCGTGGGGGAGACCACGTTTTTGAAACTCAATAGTGTAACAAAAAGCAATTGTCTCCTTCAATACATTTTTTTTGTGATTTCGTCCATCATTGCTCTTAATTTAAGCTCAAAAACACGTACAACAATATCTGGACAATCGAGAGGACTTTGACTTGGCTTAAGCTCATCAATGATCTTAGACCAAGTCGAATTACACGTCATTGTTATAAACAAATCCGGTTTGCTTAAAACTGTAACCAAAATCATACTATCATGGAAGAGTTTTTGCATGTATTTAGGGGATCCAATGAATGTTGCAGGTAAAACAATGCAACGTCCTATGCGTGCTCTATTGTCTTCCTGCAAAGCATCTACAATCCCTTGATAGCATTCTGCTTGAAGTTCTGCTTGATGTTGTCTAATGAAAAGTAGATTTTCGTGTTCTACAGGTAAATACTGATCTACTACATATTGTTAAAATAACCTACCAGCCCTATGTAGTTCATTAGACTCGGGCCACTTTTGAAGCATATATTGGACAAATGACTTTAAAGTCACTCCAGTATTGGCTTTAAAGGTAGGTGACCATCCACATCGACCATCTGGAAATAACAAAGGATAGGATAAAGCATTATAAGCTAGATGAATTTCCTTTATCCGTTGTAAATTTCCACTACATTGGTGAAGAATAATATCTCGACCAGATGCCATGTGTTGTTCATCCAAAACAACAACAGCAATCTCTGGAACGATAGGTCGATTGTATCGACGATGATGTTCACCATTAGAAGTCTCTTTGGAGATAGGAAGTTCCACATTTTGTCCCCCCATAAGAACATGATGTGAAGACTTAAAACCATGAACTAATGCATTTATCGAATCTAAAACTTCTTGGATGTTGTTAACAGTGTCACGATGAAGATCATCAAAGATCTCCATGCGACGATCCGTTTGCAAATCATCATCCAAAAAATAAATTTGTGCAAATCTTGCGCCATGATCTATTTTAGGCTCTAAATTTCCAATATGATGACATAAGTCTCTGTTTACACGAAAAGTATATACCCCTTGACCCTCGACTTGGTTAGATTGAAATTTACTATGCATACTTGTAAATGCAAAAGCTTGATTATATTTTCTAATAGATTTTAGAAATCCTCGAGAGTTAGGTGTATTCCCCATGAAAATTTCATGGAGCATTGGATGGACAATAGGATGGCTGACATGTTCACTAGCAACTTTGCCATTGTAACAATAAATTGTCGCCTTTTCCTTCCTAAAACGAAATGCTAAACATTTTGGACATTGGATGCACATGGATCCAATGCCATTAATAATGACATCTATATAGTCATCAATCATAGACAAAGCCTGAGCCATAGTCTAAAAGAGATGATAATAATAAATTTAAGCTAGAAAAAACCCTAAACCCTAAACTCTACAACAATGAAACTTTGTAGTGCAAAATTACAAAAAAAGAGTTTAGGATAGGATAATAAAAACACTAAACCCTAAACTCTACAACAATGAAACTATATAGTGCAAAATAAAAATAAAATAGGTTGGAAATTGCACCTATATAACTTGCACTCTAAAAATTTGTACCCCTTGAATATGCTCCACTTCGTTCCAATGCTTTGTCTCCTAAAATCCACTGCACATCAAAATATATCCAACAATAAAATTTTGGATTTTGGAGACTATTGCAAAAGTTAGGTCAAATTGCTCACATTAAATCATACTATCGAAATTAGATAAAATTGTTCAAGTTTGCCTCGATTTATTCAAATGAAGCTCAAACAAATACTCAAGTTGTTTAAATTAGGCTTTAATTAGGTCAAACTATTAAAATTAGGTTAGATTGCATTGATGAAATTTCACCCAAATTGCTCGAATGAAGCTCAAAAGTACAGTGACCTCTTTAATATCACATATTCAGACTATGTGATATTACAGAAATAGAGTAGGAATTCGAAATCGCCGTTGAGGTGAAGTGATATTAGAGAGGATTGACAGAGTGATATTAAAGAGGTGTGATTTTGATTGCTTTTTTTGGCTTCAAATTTCCATCTAAATAGATTAAACTAATAGATTGAGACTCAAATTACATTAAAATTATTCCAATGAAGCTCAAATTGTTCAAACAAAGCTCAATATTCAAACAATCAATCTATACTTAAAGTCAAATTTGCTCAAAGTAAATGTAAAGAAATTTGGGTACCTTGGAGATATTGTTGAACTCAATTGAATACTTGAATACCACCACTTGATAAAGTTCTTGCCTCACAAATAATGGTGACTAAAATTGAAGACTTGAAATGACAAATTTGCAAATTTCAAACACTTTGTGAATACATGAATTGTTGTGGAATCTCAAATTGCTTCAACCCAACAAATTTTTCAAATCATATGGTAATAGCAATAGCACATTGAAAGCATGAAAGTTCAAATTGCACAAAATCACGAAATTGTGGAAGAGCTATGAAGTTTGTAGCCAAAAAAAGCAATCAAAATCACACCTCTTTAATATCACTCTGTCAATCCTCTCTAATATCACCTCACCTCAACGACTACTTTCTACTCTATTTCTGTAATATCACATATTCTGAATATGTGATATTAAAGAGGTCACTGTGATTTTAGTAGTATGATGATATTCAATCTATTTTTTATTGATTTATGTAAAATTCTTATTTGAAATCTTGTTTTGGGGGTCAAATCAACAAAACTATGTTGATTGATATTTAGACTTTAAAGGATTGCCTAATCAACTAGGCCCAAAAAACATTTGTTGTAATCAAAGTAAATGCATTGATTTTCTGTCAATTAGGTCTTTTTTTGTAGTGGCTCTTTGGGGTACACATGATATTAGACATTAAACTTTAGACCTAAGACATAAAACATAAAACATAAAATATAAGACTTTGATCTATGGGAATTCACTTGGTTTTGAATTGAACATTGTTTGTTTTCCAAGTGTACCTTCCTTAGTTTGGAAAGTTTGCAACCACAAAGTGTGTTTAGGATTTTTGTGGCTATGATTGTGTAGTTTTTCAAAATTCTTGGGGTATTGTTAGAATTTGGTAAGATTGCTATAATGATGAAGGGTAGAAAAGTAGACACGAGACTCTCTACAATTAAGAAATCACTTGCAAAAAAAATGTGTTTCACGACATGTTTGAGAATGCGGAAGACAGTGCCATGGGCTTAGTGGCCATAGCCCAAAGAGTACATTTGATTATACATTCCGAATTTGTAGACCCTATAGATCTCAGGTCCATTTCTATATCACTAGAGGTAGAAATGTATAAGGCCACCCCGTTTTTCTTAGTTGCATTGGTTCATTAGACATTAGAATATTAGAACATTAGAACATTATACATTAGGCATTAAACATGACACATTAAACAATAGACATTACACATTATACATTAATCCCTAAAGGACCAACATGTTGAGAGGCGCAAACTACTTCAAAATACTTGTCTCCAAAGCAAAGTCCAAATCTTCATCAATATTTGTTTTTAACAAATTCAATAGTGAGATCTTTTATTTAACTTGTTCAAGTACATTATCCTAGAGTTTTAGAAGGCCATATTTATTAAATTGAGACAAAATGCACATTTTGAGACTTCAACCCTACTATTGGAAACCTTCATTCTAATGAATCAAAGATTTATAAACAAATCAATCTTTAAAGAATCAAAGGTTTACAAATGTATTAATATATGAAAATTTTAATTGATCAAATTATCTCAATATAGAATACTTTTTATCATTTAAATGTAGGATCAAGGATAATATGAGACTACAAACTATCTCATTTTAACAAATATGGTTTTTTTAAATGAAAATCAATACCAAGGCACCAATTGCAAGTTCAATGTGGCTAAACTTCAAAATTGAGGCTTTTCTCGCCCTTCTAAAAAGTGAAGTTTTGTCTTTCAACATTTTTAGAAAAGAACACATATGTCCTTTAACTTTTGCATTTAGTCTAAATTTTGGAAATGGATTGAAAACATATGTAAAAAGTTTTAACCAATGAAACTTTCATATTCATCTTAAAAAAATTGTAAAATAGAAGGTGGTACTAAATGAAAGAAAAAATTCATCTACTTATAAATTTTACAAGCATTTGAAAATTGTTGATCCTAGTAGTGAGAATGTCCTAGTAAACATTTCATATTATTTATTTTTATTTTTATTTTTATTTGAAATATTTCAAAATTTTGATGAGAATGAAAGATAATTTTACATATTTTTTCTACCTTCATTGCCCTTGAATTAAAACTCCTTTTACCTCATTACTGTAGTACTTCTTCAATTTTTGTATAATTTGCAAGATATATTTAATAAAATTTCACTTTTCACTTTTGGGAGATAAAAAATAATTATAAAAAATTTCATCATCCAAGATATTGAATTAATAAAAAATTTGGTAGTTGTAAAAGTATCCAATACAATATGCTACTAAGTATTTTTGTTCTATTCTATTGGTATCTTCTCTACATAATAATTTAGTTCTAATACATTGAGTACCAATATTATGAGGGCTCAATTGTGTGGAAGATGACACTTCTTTCTTGAATACTTCTCCCCTCAAGCTCTCTATTTTTGTTCTTGTTATTGGGGATTGTACATGGTATTCTCTCTTGTAGAATTATTTGCTTAAAGCATTGTTGTACTAATACTTATAGCTAATGGCACCAAAACAAGCCTCTCTTATGGGTCATTTTTCAAGTATTTCATTTGAGAAGAGACTTGCTACAATAGAGAGGGATTTATAGAATTTAAAGACATTTTAATTTGCATCTCTTTAGTTGTCAAAGCAAAACGGACTATTCGTAAAACCTATAAGATAGAGTTACAAATTATAGCTCATCAAATTGAAGAACATCAAATTAAGTAGAAAACAATGTCAATGCAAGTAAGAGAGTAAAGAAATTGAAGATGCCCAATGAATATCAAAATTAGTCTGAATCCAATCTTTGGCCACGTACCCATATTTTCTGTAATGAAGAGGTTCAAAAATCCTGTTAATGCTCTTTTATATCTTAAGCTTGCCTAAAGATCTCTAGGGGATCCAAATCCATATGCAAAGTTGTCAAGAAAGAGTTTGTTGACATGATTTATACTGAAAGGGGAATTAAAAGATATTAACTATCTACATGCAATCTGAAATGAGATAGCAATGAAGTTAATTTGTCAAGATGAGAGAGAATTGAAAAGTTATCCTCTTCTATTGGATGAAATAATTAGTATATATACATGTTGCAAAAAAAGAAAAAGGCTAAACAAGTATTTTCTACATCTATTGTATAACGTATATTAAGAGGTATGATTAAAATAAGGCCATTTGTACAAAAGTGTTGAGATTATAATATCATTTGTATTATTATATATAAAAATGTATTCATTTATACAATTTATATTCTCAAAGATAACTCTTACGAATAGACATAACTCTTATTAAAAAACATTATACATTTATATCTATATAATATAGACAATATACTATACTAATATGAAATATATATCTAATATTTCCATTAGTATATTAGTATACTAGTCCAATTGAACTCCTTCAAATATTTTTCATCCATTGGTTTCAGTAATTCATCTATTCATATGCTTTTAGGTTTTCACAAAGCTTCGATTTCAAAATTATGTGCCATTGTTTGTAGCATGCAATACTAGTGTGCAACGATGTAGTGTGACATTGAAATGTGGCGATGGTGTTCATTACTTGTGTATTAGTGTGCAGTGCTTATACTTTAATATGTAGCCTTTGTATAAAGCCCTTGTAGCATAGTGAGCAACATTGGTGCCTTAATGAGAGGTGATTTTGACTTTTTTGTGAAGAGTTGGTTGGTTTCTTTCTATACAGAGCTCATGGCTTGTTGTGCAGCGCTAACGGACTTTTTTTCTTAAAGTTGATGAACCATTAGTTTGAGTTGCTATACTTTTGAGTTCTACATCATACTATACTCTGAGGTTTAAATATGTCATGAAAACTCATAGCTTGTAAGTAGCTTGTAGGTAGCTTGTAGGTAGCTTGTAGGTAGCTTGTAGGTAGCTTGCTCAAGTTCTTCTTTAATATAATAAATAAGTTAAATTACTTTTGATTTTGTTGTTCAAAGTATTCGACTTAGAGTGATAAACAAATGGATTACTACAACAATTGTTTGTTGAAGATAGTGGCTTCAACTTAGAGTATCTTGGGGTTTTATATCTCTAATATTTTTTTTTTAAGATACAATTTTATTATTTATTATGAATGATCCTTTACTTTTTTGACATTAAATGTATCATTTATAAGGTCTATTACATTTTATAGTTTATTTTGGATAATCAATAGCCTATTCGAATTTATTCTTTAAAAAATTATCACATTGATGAGTCTTGAACAATCGACAAGATAGTTGTCTAATATTTCTCCTACTCCTAGAGGAATCAATGTGAGGAGAAGATTAAATAGTTGTGACAAAAGAATTTAAGAATGGTATAAGGAATTGATTGAAGGGTGATGGACAACAATAAATACAATTGGAAATTGATCTCCTACATAAGTAAAAAGGGTGTGTTTGATGTTTAGAAAGTGATATATAAGTAACTAAATCATGAATTTTAGGGATGTCTAATACATGTAATTGGCGTATAAAACACATATCCAATTTGATCATGCACTGATTGTATTTATCTTGGGGTAAAGATCTAGTTAAAATATCAATTGTCATATCAGATATTGGAATATAATAAAGCTAAATTTGTTGGCAAGAATCATTTTTTTTGTGAAATGTTATTGGATACCCACATATTTGCTATGGAAATGATATTCACTATTTATGATTGTTGATTACAGCAATAGTACTTTGACTATCAAAATAAATTATGGTAGGATTGGATTATGAAAAACCATTTCACTTAACAAATGTCTTAACCACATAGCTTCAACTATAGTTTTTGATAATGCCATGTATTCAAATCTCAAAGATGATATAGCAACTAATTGCTTTTTTTTATTGTTTCAAAAAATAACACCACCCGTTAAAATAAAACAATATCCAGAAGTGAAACAACTAATATCTTTATTTCAAGCTCAATTGGTGTTCGAGAAACCATGTAAGATCTTTCCATTATCTTGTTGTTGATATTTAATGCCATAAAAAAATGTTCTTTTAATATATCTCAAAGTCAGTTTCAAAGTTAGAATACGACTATTATCAAGGTTAGAAAAATATTGTACTAAACTACATACTATATAAGCACAAATGTGTTTGGTCTAGAATTAAAAATAGTATACATTAAAGCACCAACAATATTAAAATAAAGATATGTCTAGGTCATATTTTGTTCTTCTTGAGTTATAGGACGATCATCTTTACTTAATCTAATACTAGATGGCATAGGAATATTTAATGGATTACAGTTGAATGTATTCTATTCTTGAAGTTTGAAAATTAAATAATTTTGTTGATGTATTATTAGCCATTCTTCTTTCTCATTTCATAAAATGGTATTTTCCAATATATAATAGATTTTTTCATCATCTAATATATGAAATTTTTTTGCAAAGTATGTTTAAGGTATTGGATAAGAAAATTTTTGTTGCTTACTAAAATGCAATCATTTACATAAATAGTTAATATTAAGAAACCATTAGAGTTACGTTTTTGTATATAGATGTTTGCATTAGAAATTAGTCTAAAAAATCCATGTAAAAGTAAGAATTGATCAATACATTGATATCATTGTTTAAAGGATTGTTTAAGACCATATAATGATTTTAAAAGGAAGCAAACTAAGTTAGAGTTTAATTGAAAGTCTGTTGTAAATAATTTCAAGTAAGCCTCTAATCCTTCCAATATGTTCATACAAATGTCTTCATTTAAACTGTCATATAGAAAATTTGTTTTTATATCTATATTAATGAATTTCTAAATTATATTGGATAGCTAATGGTAATCATATTTTGACAATTAGAGAATATGTTTCTCTATAGTCTATCCTATTTCTTTGAGTGAAATCCCTAGCTACTAATCTTGGCTTATATTTATCAATGCTACCATAAACAGGAGTTTTGATCTTAAAAAGTCATTTATAACTGATTGATATTTTTTTTGGAAGAAGTGGGGTTAATTCCCAAGTTTTATTCTTTAGTAGGGAATTAAATTTTGCATTAATAGCGGCTTGCCATTCTCTAGCATCTTTTCTTTCTAAAGCTTCTTGTAATGTATTTGGAGTTTGTAATAAGATAAATGTTATATGAACATGATGTTTACGTTGATGATAAAGACAAAGTCTTTTAGGTTGAGGCCTACTTTAAATTGACTCAATTAATCGTTTAGGTGGTTGAGTTTTTCTTGAAGGTCAAAAAGAGCTTGGAGAAGGACTTTGGATGTTGACATTGAAGGTGACTTCTAGCTCATCATGAAGTAAATCTTGTCTATTGCTTTTGAATGAAAGTTGACTGTGAAAATATTTTATGTAAATCATCATTGATAGGAAAGTGAATAATATCGACTTTGAGTATTTATGATACTACTTTGTCTTAGTAGTTCTTGTAGATTTTGTTGAAGATTTTGTTCACTTGGTTGTACATTTTGTTGTCTATTAGTTGGCATAATAGAAAGGACAGGGAACAAATGATAATTTATTAATTCTTTTTCATTATTTTCAACAATGTTTTGATAATTATGAAATTTTTTATTAAAAATGACATTTCTTAATATGATTATATTTTTCTTGTGATTATTCAATAAATGGTAAGCTTTTGATTGTCTACAATAACTTAAAAAAGTAACTTCTATTAGAATGAGAATCCAATTTCTTTCTAGTTTCTTTTCGTACATTATACAAGCACATGGGTTTAAGTTCCAAATATTTTCAAATAAAATAAATTAGTTTTCTTCCAAACCATATCTCAAATGGGGTTTTATTAATACTAATGGCTTTTATTAGACTTATATTTTGTAGATAATTTGTTGTCATGAGGGCTTCTCCCCAAAATGCTTTAGGTAATTTTGCATATAATAGCATAGATAATATTGCTTCTACTAGTGTTTTATTCTTTCTGTTAGACACACCATTTTGTTGTGGTGTATAAGCTATTGTATCTTCTCTTTTAATTCCCTCTTGTGAACAAAAATTTGTGAATTATATCTCATGAGATAAATATTCATCTCCACGATCAGATCTTAATACTTTGATTTTGTGATTTGTTTGATTTTCAACAAAATATTTATAATATTTAAATTTATCAAATGCTTCTAATTTTTGTTTCATTAAATAAACAAAACCATATCTAGATAAATCGTCTTTGAAGGTTATAAAGTATCTACAACCTAAATGTGTTCCAATTTGCATTGAACCACAAATGTCTAAAAGTATAAGTCCTAAGAATTGAGTGGCTCTAATTGCACCACCTTTTTGAACATTTTATTTGTATTCTTTACCAACAAGATATGATTGACAAAAAGTCATATCATTCTCATTAAAAAAATTTATTCCTTTAAATATTGTATGAAGTTGCTTAAGTCTATGTTTGTTAATATGACCCATTCTTAAGTGAAATAAATCAAATTTATTCAATTGTGTAATTGTAAGAATTGCAATTGTTTTTTTTATTAGGAATAATAATATTACCTAACTCGTATAAATCAAGATTTAATCGACAATTGGATATTGTTTGATCAAATTTATTGATTAATGCTAATTGTCGAAATTTAATTATCATCTCCCCTCTTGTTTTGTCTAATTGTTTCGCAAAAAATAGATTTTTGGCAAGTCCAAGAACATGGAAGACATTAGGTATAAGTTTTTCTATATCATTCATAAGCCTAATGTTTACATCACCATAAGCTTCAAGTTCATATCATATAGTATCATCACCTAAGTAAACAAGTTGTTTATATCCATATCTTTTATAATCAATAAATGCGTTAAATTCATGATACATGTATTGAGTGGCTCTACTATCCATATATTAGCTTGAAGTTGATTCTCCTTGTGTTATTAAAGTAATTACTATATATAATCTATTTGACTAAATAATTGTATTATTTTGTCTTCTATTATTATAGTTGGCTTTTTCTACAATTATTCTAATCATTTCTACAATCTTTAATCAAGTGATCTAGCTTTTTGCAATAGAAATAAATTCTTTTATTAGAAGAATCATTTTTTCTTTCAAAGTGTTTAGAATTTTCAGCTTTGTGAATTTTTTTACTCATGAAACTTTTTTTATCAATGTTATAAAAAATTTTGTTTGTGTGAAGGACCAATTGTGATTCATTATTCTAACTTTTGTCTTTCATAAGTTTTTTTTTTTTATTAAATTTATAATTAATGATTGTAAGGTGATGCCAGATTGTTCTTTTACTGAACTTATGAAACTCTTGTAACTTGGAGGTAAACTTCGCATAAGAGCTACTATAACTTTTTCATCTTCAATAGTACATCCTGTTGCAGTCAAATTCTCTGAGTGAGATATGAATAAGTGCTCATATTTAATAGCATTGTCACTTTCTTTCATCTTCAAGGTATGTAATTTATCTTTAAGTTGCATCCTAGTTACTACATCTTAAGATTCAAATATTCTTGTTAATTTTTACCATGCTTGATTTGCAATTTTACAAGATTGAATATTTGAAACAATCTTGTTTTTTAAACAATTATTGATGATCGTAAGAGATGATGAAACTCTTTCTTTCCAATGACTAGTAATACCTACACTTGCGGCAAGTAAATTTTGGGATCATACAACAACTTTTGCTACAATAGGTGCTATCGGCAAAAGTTGAGCACTACTCACTATAAACTACAATTTTTCTATATTGAAAATCAATGTCAACCTATGTTTCTATATTTTGAAATATGTTCCACCAAATTTAAGAATATGATTGATGTCAATTTTATATATAGCCATTTTAATAACCCTCTCTTAAGTATTCAAAGTTACCGTCAATAAAATTAGCTAATATTTGGAGGTATGTTGCAAGGACATTCTATATGTTTTGTATTGATTCCAAATATTATTCATCTTCCTCAATAGAAAGGTGCTATTCATCTTCCTTAGTTAGAAGATTTTGAAGTAAGTTTATTGGAGCTTGAAAGAATGTATTGGTGAGGTTTATAATTGTAAATCATAGTATAATTTGGATTTCATCTATTTGAGATTCTTCTATACATGAGCATTTTCTTTTAGGTTGAGGAAAGCACATTGTGCATCATCGCTCTCATACCATGTTGAGATTATAATATCATTTATATTACTATATATAAAAGTGTATTCATTTATACAGTTTATATTCTCAAAGATAACTCTTATAAATGGACATAGCTCTTACTAAAAACATTCTATATCTATATTATACGCATAATGCACTATACTAATATAAAATACGTATCCAACAAAAAGTCAAAATTATGAAACTGATAGAGCAAAATTATAGTTATAAAGGTTGGCAATGAACTATTGCTCTGCTTTTGCTAAGTACAAGCTTGAAGCTAAAAATCCCGTGCACATTTACAACCACAATAAAATCATACAACAATTGAAATTAACAACTGACAAGAAAAAAACAAAAATCTACAAAAAGAAGAACGAGGATCGATTTCTGACGTGATATTGATTTAGTTAAAGGTTAATTGGGTTAATAATTGCAATTTGCAACACACTCGACAAATTTCCTCCCACCAAAAAGATGATTAGCAAGAAAGGAAGATGATCCACATGCTAACAAAGAGTAAGAAATGCATCCTTTGAAGTATCGATAGGATTGTGATTTGATAAAAAAGAAGTTTTTTTAAGTTGACATTTTAGAACAAGTTCTACATGTTGAAATTCAGAGAAAAAGACAAACAAGAAAATGTCTTATGATCATTATTGCCTAATCTAACCATGACTTACAGTAAGACTTCATGATTTTTAACATCGAGGCTTCACAATAGAAGTTTGTAAAGGAAAAATATTCACTAGTTGAAATCTAATTGTTTCTTTGTTGATTTCAAAAGAGAATGATTTGCTTGAGTCACCAACTACAATACCATGAGCTTAGTGCAAGTTGATGATCCTATTTATGTGTTGTTGCAAGAAATACTTCTCTTTTTGAGCTCTAAACGACCTTTTTCAATGAGTACTATGACTTTTAGATTTTTTTAAAAATTAAATAAAAAAATGAAGAATTTATAAAACATTGAGAATAGTATGTTTCTAAAAATTCATAACCAAAAAAATTTATTTCTAAAAGTTATGCACAAAAAAAAGCATAATGGAAAATACAAAGAAAATTGATACTTTGATATTTGATTTTTAGAAAACAGTAAAAAAACTATAAACTAAAAATTCAAAAAAGATATTTTTTCTAACTTGAAGATGCTTCTTTTGAATTTTTAACAAATAATAATGTGATTGAATCCAAAAAAATCATGTGTATATATAATCATATGATAGAATTAGTAGAAAAAGAATCTTTTGCTACAATTTGAATACTTTTCTATTTTTTATAATATTAAGAAGTAAAAACATATAAACATCTTTTTCAATATAAAAAATAATCCTAATGATGGTTGTATTAGAAGAAAAAATGTATATATTATTCACATCAAGGTCCCTATATAATCTATTTTAGGAATTGAATGTTAAAATATTTTTTTAGAAAAAATCAAGAATTTTTCAATAATTTATTAATTAAAAAAATACACTATTTTGTGTCCAAGATTTCATCACTAATAATCCTTTTTAATAGTTTTATGCTAAAGAAATATAAAAAATTTAGATAAATATATTCTTTTAAAGTGTTATATTATAATATAAACATTAAATTTAGCCTTGCAGCTATTGATTTACATTCTTCTGAGGAATTTATCTACCAATTTTTTCTTCAACTTATCAAAGGAATGCATTGCAATACTATTTTTTTTTATTAATTTACTTTAAAATGACAACATCAAAGGAATTTAGAGCTTTATAAGTTCCAAAAAGTAATCTAGACCTAGTCCTAGCGAAGGAATGGTATTGGTACCTTTGAGAGTGGTTTCACCTATAATACTAGAAGGAACCCACGTTTTTTCTCAAAAATCCATGAACATGGATGCATATTTAGTCACACATCATGCATGTTTATCTTAGATGTTTAGAAAAATTCATTGAAATTGACTTAACAAAAACATGTCATGTTTTCAAAATGACACTTCCATAGACATATTGGTACAAACTAATGAGGATGCACAAGGTGTCTTGAGCTAAAACAAATTGTTATTTGTGTCAGAAGTCTAACAATTCTTCAAAAAGCAAGAAAGAATGTGTCATTTGCATAATCAAAATATAACCACAAATAAGAAGTGTCATCCTAATGCAACCTCAGATATAGTAGCAAATTGTCACAACAACCCAATAGCCTTCTAGGTGGACTGGAAGCAAATTAGTGCACCCTTGAAACTCCAAAAAGATGTAGTACGATTATGTCATAGCTTATGAAGTTTAGAAGACAAAAGAGCTTGCAAGTTTAGAAAAGTGAATAAGAAAGTCTAAGACTCCAACTATTTTTTGCATATTTAGAGCTTCTTAAATATCTCCATTACTAATTTTAATTCCACCTCCGTCAAGGTTCATTACAACTACTAACAATGAGTGGGTGGGTGGCAAAATCTAATCAAAGTTTCTTAATTAATTAACTATCAATAATGACAATTGCAAAGTTCTAGGAGAACTTGCAAAGTCTAAATTATTACAATTTAGCCATAATTTAGCTATATGCTATGGCTAAGTATTACATCATCCATATCTACCATGGCTATGTAATACCTCCACATTAATGTTGGAGGTACCAAGTAGTCAATTGAATGCTCAATTATCATGTCAAATTTATCAATATGGAGATAATCTAATCCATCTAGCAAGTTGAAAACTTAAATTAATAATTGAAAATAACCAATCAACTGTTTTGCAAATAGATGTGAATTGGTAGAGATGTTGTTTTGCATATGGTTATGAAATGTGAGTTGCATGGTTGTGATATAAAATATGAGCATCATGGTTATAAAATAAAAAATATGTTTTGTAAGCTTTATCAACAAGGTTGAGTTGATTTGCTCAAAGTCATATGTCAAAGTCATAAGCTCTAAATAATAGCAAAGACATAAAATCCATTGTGTATAAGAAGTCTATTGGGATAGTTCTCCTAATTAAGTGTAATAGATCTAATTATGATGTATGCTATTCATCTTAATCTACATGTGAAGCTTTGTTTCATGTCATTTTGATAAATATTGCAAAAGATAGAAGGTTCTTTTTAGCTAAAAATATAATCTTGAAAAATATTACTTAATTTTATTGGATTTATAGATTGATGCCTATTCAAAAATATTTGAACCATTCAATTTTGAATATTGTTGTCCCAACCTCTTCAATTTCTGTGAAAATCAATGGTTTTTGAAAAATATCATAATTTTAGTAAATTATAATGATAAAAGCTAATAATCCTAAAAACAAAGAACAAAAATTGCCAAAATCAATGAAAATTTGTCAGTATTAGGGTTTAACTAGTCTTCCAGGCTCCTAAGTCTAGACGGCCCCTAACATCCTCATGGTTTGCCCACTACAAGGAAATGCAGTCCAAAATGACAAGATTTTGACAAAGAATTGTCCAAAATGACAATAGCCGTGTTATCACACCTTATCTTGTCAATATGTGAGAATTTGTCAATTTTTTGTCAAGTTGTAGTCAAATTTGTAATTGATGTTTGGTTCTCTTCTCCCTATTTTCAAGGTAGTAGCTATTCATGAATGAGATATAGACTCACTAACAATTGTTAAGATAGATGATTTGCCCAAAACCCAAAGATTTCAGTAGGTAGTTTATACATGTGCTCTTTTATCATTTGCCATGGATATCTTAGTTTTAGTTGTTCATAGTAAAAAAGCTCTCTATATATACATGGGGTGGCATGAGGTAGAACAACCCATGTGGGATATGTAATTTAGAAGTTGTAAGAGCTCAACTGCTCATGGTGAAGTTTGAAATAGGAATTGTATTAAAACTAGAATTTCAGACCTCATTTAGGCATAGTAAAATAACTTTTTTTTTAAACTTTAAACTAAAAAAAGTTGGTAAATCAATTCAAGTTTCATGTCTAAAAATCTGTTTGATATTTTGATCCTCCAATCAAAAGTTATGGACAAATTTCAAACAAGATGTTTGAAAAGGTCAAAAAAAAATTCCTTTCACCACCTTTTTGAAATTTGTTCATAACTTTTGATTGGAGGATCAAAATATCAAACGGACTTTTGGACACAAAACTTAAATTGATTTACCAACTTTTTTTAGTTAAAAAATTCTCATTTTAATACAATTCCTATTTCAAACTTTACTATGAGTAGTTGAGCTCTTGCAACTTCTAAATTACATATCCTACATAGGTTGTTCTACCTCCTACCACTCCATGTGTATATAAAGATCTTCTCTTCTCTTCTCATGTCCACAAAAAATAAATGGGTCATGGAGCATTATGGTGTAATGGCAGTATACCATATTGTATATGCTTTCTTATTCAATATATGAAGGCTGAAATTTAAAGCAATTTCAATTTTGATATTTTGTCTTTTGCAAAAAATGGGGACACTTGTAACCATTGATTAAGTCATAATGCTAGCATAGCAATGAGACAACTAACAAAGGAGGGTATTAGGGAATAGAAATTGACAAAAATTCTAGCCAAGTGACAAAATAGTTGTCATCATTTTGTCAAATTATTGGCCGAATCTACAAGTTCCCAATGACAAAGCAATTGACAGACTTTTGTCAATTTTCTATCAAATAGGACACAATTCCCCCTATAGTGGCCTTTTGGTTACTTCTATTTTTAGTTTCCGTACACTTGTGAGTAGAGGTTTAAATAGTTGTTTTGGTACAAGCTTGTTGTATGGTGTATCTTCATGTGTCTATTGGGTGTCTCATGTTGTTGAATGGTCTATATGTTCTATTTCTTGTACTCATTGCATTTTATATTTGGTTTTGAAAGGTGGGTTGCACTATGTTCAAGTTCTCTAGTGGTTCTCTTATCAAATTGGATGTTACAATGGTGATTCTAATGTCTTTTATTCCTACCCAAGCTTCATTTGATTAGCCGTAAAAAATTGTAATATTGTTTTAATGAGATCACATTCAAGAACTATCATTGTGAGATTCTAAGTGTGAAATTTTGAACTTGGTTGTTTTGAGGGTATGCAGAGCCATTGGTGGAAGGTGTACAAAGTAATACCAGTACTCACCATGGTTTTGCACCAAAGTGATGGATTCACCTTGTCAATAAGGGTGATTGCAAGGAACACTTGTCCTATTTTTTGTCCCCTTTATGTACCTTAGATACATGATTTTTTCTCATAACTTTTGTGTTGTATGTCAATTTGACATGAAGGTACATGTAGAAGTTTTAGACATTGAATAATTTTTTGCATTTAAAAAAATTATTTCACTATTTTAAGCAACCCTGGACTGGATGTCTATCATAGCCATTTGGGAGGTGTGTACTATTTTTTATTCAAATTAAAATGCAAATTTGAAGCTCAAAATTGTAATACAAGGACTTCTACCAAATTTACACAAGTCCTTTGAAGATATTTCCTAAAAATAGTAAACTTTCTACCTTCCACATGTGCTCAAAGTACACTACCTTTGTACAAGTACAAAGAACACAATTTTTTTTACCAAAGATGAAAATGGTTAGCTAATTAAATAGACAAATCTGTTCTTCATAACCCACTAGATTCTATGAAAATGAAAACTTATGAATAATCAAAGAAATAAAAAATAAAAGTTAAGAAATAAGAAATGCCTCTCTAATCTAACAACCAAGATCTTGTCAATTTTTTTATTGAAAAAAATTTGATAGGCTCTTGATAGTCTCCATTACTAGCCAATCCAAATATTTTTCGAGAGGCATAAAGTCATTTTATCACCATATAGGCAATTTGATGCTATGTATTGAATCTAAAGGGTAACAGCCTTTGGATTCTAACTTCTAGTGTGAAGGATTAAAAGGTTGAATTCTTAATATCTTAAAACTTGATTGGTGGACAAGAAATATCTATGAAGCATATAAGGATTAACCCCTACACAATTAAGGATCCACTTTAGCTCTTTTGAAAGCTCAAGCAAGCTCCATTATATTCATTATATAAAAAAATTTGGTGAATTTTTTTGGATATATGCTACATTAGAAAAAATTTCAGCCCTTAAAGGGGCTGCTTCTCTTTGAGAAGTTCCCCTCAAAGGAATGCAAAGCCCCTTTGAGGAATAGTGGTCACTATTCATCATCAATGATGAATAGTGCCACAATAAAAAAATATTAAAAAAATATTGAAAAATGTATATTTTTTTATTTAAAAATAATAAAATAATAATAGCAATCTGACGTGGTCGCACTAATGCCACATCAGATATTACAATTTTGTAATTTGTAATTTATTTTAAGATGAATGTTTTTAATTATTTTTATAATATTTTTTAAATTCTTGAATTGAAGTGCCTTGCGTGAATGAGGCTCTACAATTCGCTAGCCGGGGGAATTTTTTTTTTCAAATTTTTTCAAATTCTTTTTCTAGCCACAGTTCACTGACCGGGGGAAATTTATCTATTTATTTTTTTATTTTTTCGAATTTTTTTTTCCGGCCACAGTTCCTTGCCGTTCCCTTCTATCTAGGACTCATAGCCCCTTAGAGGGTTCATATTTTTTCTAATGATCATCCTAATCTACGTGTAAAGTTGTGTTTATGGTCATTTTGATCAATATTGCAAAATTTAGAAGATTTTTTTTATTTCAATGTCAAACTAAGTAGCTAAAAATACATTATAGAAAAATATTATTTAAATTTTTTGGATTTTATAAATTTATGCCTATTCAAAAACAGTTGAAGCATTCAATTTTGAATAATTAGGTGAGAGTTATGAAGGGTTTATTTTGTAGGCAAAAGAAGGTAGAAAAAACATATAAAGTCATTTTTTGAACTCATTTTTGAAAATTTTCAAAGAAAAAAAGAAACAAAGGATACCAATTGTTTTTTCTAAATCTCACCATTGGAACTAAAAAATCTCAAGTTTTTGGTAAGTTATTAGTGATTTAGATTTTCCTTTCATTGAATATTAATATCGCCTTCTAATTTATGATTTTTTAAAAGATGAATACAAGAGTTCTTTCGATTAAATTTTCTTATATATATTTTGATTATTTTCAACCCATTTTCCAACATCTTGATTAAAACACACAAGCTATGGGATATAGCTATTTTTTTTCTTAAATTTTAAGAGATAAATCTTTACCTTTAAGAAGGATCAATAAACCCAGACTACTTTTCGAAGTGTAGGCACATTGAACTTACAATGGGTGGGGGCTTGTACTCTAAAAGGAGTAAATTCAATTAAAGTAACATATTCTTGTCATGTTCTAGTACTTTTGGATTTCAAAGATTGCAACAAAGCATATGCATTTGCCACCCTAGCTGGTTGCAAATGGTCTCACAAAAGACACTCAAGTTTGAATCATTCTCCATGTGTACATTAAATGCTCTTGACATATTTAGTAGTGAATTCAAGCGCCCTTGATCAAATTAGTTCAATGGATAGGGACTTTTACTCTAAAATATTTTTACTTCTATAAGGAAAAAATTTATTAAACAATTTGAAATGCTATGTTTATATAACTTTCATAATCTTACCTTCAAAGGCTACAAATTGTGAATTAAATTTTTTTTGAGAAATTCAAAATGGTCCCCATTTTTAATTGTGATTATTTAGCTCTTAAACCCTTGAGAACTAATTGAAAAGTTCAAAGTTCCAATGATGAATGAATGCAAACATGCCCCATTGATATATATATATATATATATATATATATATATATATGGAAACTTGATTTTTTCATTCATCTAAATGTTGGTATTCTATACTTTTGTTTTAATTTTTCTTTTCAAATATTCTATAGTTCAAAAATCAGAAGTAATTTTCACCTCAACAAAATCCCTTTCAAGTTCAAAAATGATTGTCTCTTTCAAAAATAACTAAAATAAATCTCAGATAAATCATTAGAAATCAACATAATGAGAACATAAAAATTTCATAACTTGAAAGAAAAAAATTTAGATGTCAAAATGTCTTGATAATTTAATATACAATCAATGTTATAAAGTATTTTTAATTTTTGGTTTCAAATTACATTGATAGATATTGGTATATGTAATTAATGGTAATTCCAAAAATGTGGATGTGATCTATGGGTCATAATTCACAATTATTTTTTGAATTTCATTATTAAATTAATCTTCAAAGTTGCCATTTTAACTCCTAAAGGATCAAACAATAGTTTTTGGCAACATAGCGATTTTGGGCAGCTCACTCCAAATGGATTTTTTCTTTGAAAGTTTCAAACAATATATGCCCGAGGAGTAGCTTTAAGGTGCAACAATCTTCATAACTTTTGACTACATGATTAAAACTTTATTGTATGAATACATAATTTTCATTGCTCAGTTGCAACCCCAAGTAGCTCAAAAAAATTCTTCAAAAATCTCTTTTTTTAAAAATAAAAATTTGAAATTGATATTTAGATTTTTATATATGTGGAAAGCTTTGAATCATTCCATTTTCATTAATGAGATGATAGTTATGAAGAGTATTAATTTGTTGGCAATTATGGAATCTCTACTCTACGATAAATTCTCTGAAGTCCTTTATTTAACTCAATTTTCTATATTTTAGGAAAAAAATATAAACATTGGGTGTAGATTATTTATTACAACAATACAACCATTGGAATTGAGATTTTTCAATTTTGGCCATAACTAAATTCTTAACAACTTAGTATTTTAAATCATACTCTAGTTCTCTATATTTTATAGTTTTTTCAAGCATGAATATGAATTTTTTTTATGACATTATATATATATTCCCAACTTATTTTCAATCATCTAATGGGGAGTAATAAGTTGTAGGATCTACTCATTTTTGGGTAAAAAATTTGAAAGATGAAATCTAACTATTTGGGGAGAGTTGAAAATACTTCTTTTTTAAATTCAAGCAACTTGATCTTGAAACTTTGGTAAGGTTTCTTATTCTAAAATTTTAAGAGGGTGTACCTTCCCAAGTTGAAATAAAGGATCCTATGCTTGGATTTATTAATGAATAAATGTGGATGAAGATTTTTGCTTGGCTTTGGATTTGAGTACTTTGAAGCAATTTGGGGCCTAAAAACACCAAAAACCTTTAGGGGTTAATGTCACATCTTCACAATTTTTAGAAATTTAAACTATGTCTTAGTCCAAAATGAGTAAAATTCAAAATTAAGATATTTATTGTTAGTGCAAATGTATATTGGTTAGTTCATCACATTACAAAAGTCATTTCTTAGTAATTATCAATATTTTCAATGTTTTCAATATAGATTAGTATTGAAAAGTCATTAAGTAGTACTAAAACAATACCAAGACAAGAATTGTATTGATGTTATTTTATTCTACATTATTTTCATACAATTTTAGCACTAAAGAAAGAATATGGTTTAGGAATTTAGTTTAATTTTCCAAATTCCATCCTAAAATTCCTTTCAAATACATATATCTCAATATGATTCAAGAACTTCATTGAACTAATATAATGGTAGAAAGGATAAAAATAATCTTTTATGATTGTTGATGATGGAAAACTCAATTTCTCCATTTTGTTGGACAAGAAAATATTTAGTTGATCAAGTTACACTTAAAGTATTCTTCAATTCTCAAATTTTCTTGCAATTTTTTCTAATGTACAATAAGCCTTATATCCATACCTTAAGTTAGGCAGTTTGTTTTGTTTTGTTTGTTTGTTATGTTGAGATCTCCCGGACTATACGTCCCCCAACCGGGTGCTTAGTACCGTCAAAAAGCCCTCACTGAGGAGGGCTGGGTGCACGGGCTTTGTTTTGTGACATTTGAATCTACGATGAGAAAGTTATTGAATTTCAAAAATTTTATGAATACATTTTTTTTTAAATACTTTAACTTTTATTTTGATTGTGGCAACACCACAGGGCACAATAGTAGTGATTAAAGCAACAACAATGGGCTATTCTAACCATTTACGTCAAGAAGTCCATCGTAGGAGGACTAAGGATGTGATATTAGAGAAAGGAGGAGTTAGCGCACAATCGCGTGGATGAAAATCATCCATTCTGTTACATAAACTGCCTTCTCGACGACAGACTCGCGCGCGGGGTGACGTCCCGACCCACCCGAAGAAACACCGGCCACTTTCGCCTCTGCCAGACACTTTGAGTCCTCTCTCGCACAATTACGAAATTTCCTGCCACCTACCTTCGATTACCTTCGATTACCTTCGATTCATTTTGAGTTCTATGGGCGCCATGATCGCCCAGTTCGCCACATTTCGGGCGTGTCATCATGTGTTTTCAGGTGCAATTTGAACCTCTGTACAGTCCATTGACACCTCTGGCAATTTATTACTGTTTGAATTCTCCGGAATTATGGTTTGTGTATTTTCTTTTCGTCTCCGAGAAGGAGTATTCGAACTGAATTTATTGCTTTATGATCTATGTTTAGCCGCATTGGAATTTGACATACCTGAAATAGAATCTGATTTGTTTGTTTGATATCTCTTCTGAATTTTTTTACAATTTGGAGTTTGGAGTGTTTTTTCAACATTTGCGTTGGATCTTGGTTAATTTTGTGGATTGAAGTGCAAGATTCCTTTTTCCGATGTTGTGCACGGAACTGCATTGTCTGTCCTGAATGGGGATTCTATGTCTGTGTCAAAGAGTGACACATTTTGCTCTGGAATATGTCCAATCTGTCTTCATTAGTGGTCTTATCGTCTGGGATTTTTTGAGCATTGAAATCTCATTAATAATTTCTTGCAAAATGATATGGAAAAATGTTCTAGTATTTCTGGTTCCTAAAAGACATTTTCTTAGCATGTGTGATTGTGTGAAGCTGCTGTGATAATTGTTGATGTGTAGCGGTGATTTTCACAGAATTCATTATCATCAGGCTTGTAGCTGTTTTCACTTTGAAATGACTGCATCTTGCAGAGTCTCTCATGCGAGGGGCATAAACAATTGGAAAATTGCACGATGAAAGCATTTGGGATCTCGTACTCCATATCCATGGTTGTGTCGTAGCGCGATCTGGGAAGCATTACCCTAAGCTTGGGGGAAAATTGTGCTCTTAAGAAAGTCTCTCCCTCCCTCCTGCCAGGGTCACGCAACCAAGTGAGTCGGTTTAGCAGTCATGAAGGGGGTAACATGTACTTTTGTAGACGGGGGAGACAACAACACTATTTGCAAGTTCTTAGTTTGTTTTTGCTTCAATTCTCCTCTTAGAAACTATTGCTTCACTATCGGTGGTAGAATTCAAGTAAACTTGCCAGATTATGAAATTGACTGTCGATTTGAAGAATCGCTGAGAGAATTTCGAGGTTCAACCTAAATTGAGTAAAACGTCTCATATCTATTTTACTCAACTTTACTGGACCTGGGCTGCCAGTCCAATTTGAATTGTTGTGTGGCTAGGGCTTCCCTCGCTGGAGGGAGAGATGATAAGACATGAAGATGACATCTTATCCCAACGCATTGGGTGTGGCGGCAATGACATATGTGGGTGTGGATTATTTGAGAGAACTTGCCCCAGGTCTTCACGAGGTTTTGCAGCCTTTGTTGTGGATATTTTTTGCTGCAGCAGCTGCTGTGCGTGCCCCACATTATGATTACTGGATTGAGGAAGTGCGGTCGATCCGGATCTTCTTGGCCTCTCTGGTGTTTATGCTTGCTTGTCTCTGCGTTGAGGCTATGGCGGTACAATATGTCACTACAGTGTTGGGCCTTGATTGGCACTGGTAAGTTCTCCTGGCTCTCAATTCTAAATGCTTCGATCCTTACGAGATTGCAACGTTGGCGAAGAGTCATAATAATATTAGTGGATTGTAGAGTATTTTATTTTTATTTTTATTTTTTGAAACATACGGCCTTCGAATGTTCAACTCTTGGTGATTCTAATGTCGGAATTGGGATCTATAGGAGGGGCCAAAATTGGAGACCCTCGTCTTCTCTTTATTTTATAATTAGAAAAGATGTGTCTTTAACCACATAGCATGGAGATGAGTATTCAACGTTGAAAACCGTTACCCAGTTTGGTGACAGCTTTCGATGATGGGAGAGTCATTGAAAACAAGGAAATGTATGCAAAATTCGGAGACTACTTCCTTCTTTAGTTTCAAGAAGTAGAGGTGGTCTCGACCAAGTTTAGTAGCCATCTTTTTCGCCAAATTTTGAGGAATGTGAAGGCCAATCTCATAAGAGTGACTTGTTCGGGTCATCAGGAGCACTGCGCCACTGCCGGACTCGGGACAATGGCTGGCCCTGTTTTCAAATGAAAAGCTTCCAGAATCAATTGTAGCATTCTTACGAGCACCTGTAATTGGACTTCATCACTACTTGATGCTCTTCCTTCTCTTGGCCTTTTCGGTGTTGTATGGTTGCGTGAAAACCCCAGGTATATGCTATTATTTTTTGTTTTTTTCTTGGGATGGAGTGTGATTTGCAATATGGGAAAGTTTGGATTTCAAAAAGAAACGAAACAAGAATCTCGCCCGAGTTAATATTACAATTTTTTTAATAAGCGTATGTAATTTTGGACGAATAATTAGTCTTGCTTCCATATTCTACATGCTTTATCACTGCACTGAAGATTGATGCTGATTGCGCTCTTGTTGAAAAAGAAATCATTGCCCAGGTATGGGGTTGGGCGCTCGGTACATGTTTACGATGGGTGTTGGAAGACTCATCCGAGTTTTGACGTTCACTGCCACAATCTTACCCTCAGCAAGACCTTGGTGTGCTCATGCACGATTCAAGACAGCTGATCATCCACATCCATGGGCTCAAAAGTATTACATACCGTATGCCAAGGATCCTAACATGGTACGACAAGTCATCGATCAGGACGAAGCATTTGGTTTGTCCTAAGTACCTTCGAACTCTTTTCTGTGTGTCTTGTGTGTGATGTTAGACGATATATTAATTGTTCATTACAAAAAGTCCCACTCCACTGATTTCAATATTAATCCTTCAACCAATTGAATCAGTATCAATTTGACCTAAAAAGATTCTAAAAAATATCGATATGAATCTAAAACAATGCTATTTCAGTACTAACCCTTCAACCAATTGAAAAAATAATAATTAGTGGGGAGGGACTTTTGTGATTTCATTGTTTGCCTTTTCCCAATGTTGAAATCTTGTTTTCTAAACGCTTGTTTTCTAAACGAAAACTTTTTTAATCTTATATTGCAGCCTCTATTGGGAACTATCCAGACGAGTATGTACCCAACTGGGGTTTGATGCAATTCTTGGTGAACATATTGAGACCAATGGACCCAGCTCAAACTGGACATGGACAAGAAAATTGGTTCAACACCTTGAAACGTGCCGGCGGTGGGTGCAATGACCTTGTTTTCAGTGGTCACATTTACGTAGCAGTTTTGACTGCTATGGCTTGGCAGGTATGATTTTCCATCCTTATCTTTCCGCCCCTGTTGTCCCTGTACGGTAGAGGATACTATAATTGCAGGAGGAACTTGATCCCCTTTTCTGTGCCGATCCCTGTTACCCACAGCAACTTATGTATTCTTACCTTTGGTTGGCCTTCAATTAGCAAGTGGTGTATGCATGACTTGTCTAATGTCTATGATCACTGATCTTTGTATGAAAACAGGATTGTCTCTTGTCACTTATAGTGGTCTCTAATTTTCCACTCAGAAATTGCATGAGAAACTTGTACATAGCTACCAAAAAATGATCTTAAGAAAGTTTGGCTCTTGTAACCAAACTCATCTCTCCGCAGCTCTGTAGTGATCTCCCAATGAAATCACACTCCTACACATTGGTTAGAATGCTTTTAAGTGACGCAAACACTGTCCTCTACTTTACCTTAGTGAATAATTTGTGAACCGAATGTGACTCCTTTCGCCCGTTGTGCAGGAAGCCTATCCTGGCTGGACTTCAATTTTTATTTGGGCCCTAGTTGCTCACACTGGACAACGGGAGATCCGTGAACGACACCATTACAGTGTGGACGTGGTCACAGGAATATATGTGGGCATTTTGGTGTGGCGCACAACAAGATGGATTTGGTCCACGGGTGATCGACACAAGGAGCTCAGAATCAGGCACTTAGCCGCAATGGAGGATGACATTCAAAAGGCTGCAAAAGAAGGGGATCTAGAGAAGATCAGGACGATGTTGAGCAAATTCAACAAAACCGGTAAAGAACAAAAAGAATCGCACTGGTCGACCACGATTTCTGGAGGCTTTATATTATTCATTACACTTGGAATTGGGCTGCTAGCCTTCACGTGGACGGCGGATGGCTAATCGGCTTTAACTTCTTTCTCAGATTTTGGTTATAGATTTATCTTATTCACCTCAATCCCTAGGCCTTTGTAACGCATCCACTAGCAGAATGAGGTGACGAGGAATCAAGGAAGGATCAAGGGAAAGTTCAGAAAATCGTTATTATTGTGAGCTTCTTAAATTTCCCTCGATCCCTCTTTTATCTCTTTTTCTGGTAGTGATGCCTAGTATCCTTGTCCTCTTAACCGTGTGAAAGTAGTGTTTTAAAAATTTGCACATAAAAAATTTACCTGGAACGATGTAGAGATGATTTGAGAGAATATTTTCCATGAAACTCCTTGGTTTTTCAATCTCGTTGAATTATGTGGCCTCGCAACTTAAAAATCTGAACCTGGATGCTGTCAGTTCAATTATTGCAAGAGTTTCACTCTTTATGGGTAACCGTCGGATTGTTGAACAGAAACTCCGGAGGTCCATTCGCATTCAGCGGTGTTACCAAGGCTTCCAAAACTGCCTTTTTATTTGAGTTCAAAGTAGATTCCCTTCTCAACAGTCTACTTGGTACCCAACATTCTTTTTTTTTTGGTTGTTACCTTACCCTGGTGGAGACATAATATTGGTTCAAATTTTGAGATTGCTGCTTGCCTCTGCAATCTAAAGTGGCCCTCTCCTTTCAATTTAACTTAGTCCAATCCAGCTGGGTTTGAAGTATTCTAAGTTAGTCTGTCATTCTGAACCTCTGAAAGCATGGAATAATCATTATGAAGCCACGCTTTTGCTATGACAAGTCTATTTGTCTGGTACACTTTCGTTGTCACCAGTCCAAAACTGCCTATAACTTAGATGGACAAAAGAAAGAAGTTGTGAGCAGAATTGATCATAAGTGGGTGATCTAAGTGCAGGTGAAATATTTTGCAAAATAATATTTTTCAATCAAATGATATTTCAAAAAAAAATGAAATGAAATGAGATTAGCTCAAAATGGTTATGCCCACCTTCACCATGAATTTCAACTACATTGGATCATTACACTGAAAGTTATGCTTGAAATTCACTTTGGTACTCAAGGTGTGACAAAGAAGATTTTGATTCTTCTTGCACTCACCTCATTGTCTAATTAGCATGAACATTAAAATGAATGTTGATGAAAATTGAATCAATGTACATCAAAGAAGATGAAAGAAGATTTAAGTTGGATGAATTTTGAATGAAAATTGGAAGGCAAATTTGAGATAGCTTGGTAATAGTATAAACCACTTCACATTGATTAAATTTAAAATATAATTGTGAACTTCTAAATTAGTATGCCTTGCAAATTCACATAATTTTCAAATTAATGTGAGGTAATGTTACTAATTTGGGGTGAGACTAGTGGAATTAATTTGACCTATAATTCTTCTATTGGAATATTAGATGACGGAGGTTTAATTTGCTATTGTATATTAGGAGACTTATGATTTGCAAAAAAAACACATTGTTAGTTGTGAAGGTAGTGTAAACAAGTGATCCACCTTCTAAACAAATGAATCGTCTTTTTGACATAATGAAGTTTTGTACTTGTGGTGGAGATGTTTTTAGGGCCTCTTCTCACTATGGCTGTCCAAGTCGAGAGGCCGTGGGATTGAGTGGCCAAACTTTGGTGAGAGTCCAAGGAAATGAGCAATAAATAGGCCAAAAAAACTAGGAATTGGAGCCTTCGGCCGGCCATAGTGTGAAGCCTCCAAAGGCCAAAGTCCAAACCTATTCCATTTTTTCAACTTCTAATCCATCCAATTTCTGAAATTTTCAATAAATTATTACCCATGTGACAATTTTTTCAAGCAAAAGGTTAAAAAACATGAGAAAGGAGTCAAAAATGGCCTTGGAAAAATAATTACAGCACATGCTCTCATCATTAAACAAGGAACATGAAGGATATAAATGGAATAAAAAGGTGGCATTATACATTGAAGGGAAGTAGGTTCATAGAATGTAAAGACTCCCCACTGTAATGGTGGAGACTAGGGTTCAAACCCCAATGGGGACATAAATAAACAAATAAACAAATAAGGGGCACCATGTAGGCAGACAAGTAGGCGAACTCTTAGGTTTCTGCAATCTCATTGGTTGAAATCGATGGACTCTCAACCTTGTGCCGTAGTGTGAAGTAGCCCTTAGACTTCAAAAATGTAGGCTTGTCATGAATCTTGTTAGGAGTAGATAACTAAGTAGATATTATTGATTGATATATAATACGATGATGGTTTTAAATATGTCTAAATATCAGACTCATGTAAGTATGCTAGGTTTCAATGTACATGTATCAAATACTTTAAAAGAAATTTTTCCCTAAAACCTATCTGATCATTAGCCTTATCTAAGATAGGAGGCTTGAACTCTACTTGGGCATTTAGAATCACCTCTACTTTAGCTCTAAAATGGATATGAGATGGTCCTTAAATCAACCTCTATAGTCATTTGAATGCATTGAGAAAAAAAGAATAATTTATTGCAAGAGCCAATCATTGTCCTTGCTTTCCCCAATTTTTGTTAAAACTTCAAGTGAACAATTTATGGAAGACCTACTGTCATAAACATGGGCCTATGTCACAAATGTTTGAAAATTCATAACTAATTCAATAATTCTTCAAAAAATACGAAACCACTTGTGTTACATTCTATATCTATTTTTCCTTGTCTGAAAAATAAACTAAAAATATTCCCGTGAAAAGAAATACATGAAAAAGGCAGACCAACCCTTAGATGAGTGGTTTATGAGCCTACTACCTTAGAAGAAAGTGACGTGACAAATTTGTTATGAACAATAACCTTTTGATACATTGACTTTACAAGATTTTGTGCACATATTGGTAGTGGCAAATTTTGCAATTAATTCATAGAGTACATGTATCTTTCTAGAAGGGTGACATATAGGCATGATGAAGTACATTTCTTACTCATACTTCTATTATTTTATTTTAATTTTAAACATTTAAAATTCTTATTAATAATAATAATACCATAATAGTGCACTTATCCAAAAGGTATCTTAAAATCCAAATACACATATATATTCTACAAAATCCATACATTCCAAGTATATACTTAACAATGTGGGAAAAAATTGAAAATCTTGTAATACTTGTATCTACCAATTTTAATTGCTAGGAAAATTTGAAGACCTTTGCCTAATTTGCTACAACATTGGTACCTAAGATAATTGCATATAATTCAAAGCCATTTTAAAAACTAGCCCCTCCAAATTTTTGCTTAAAGTGAACAACTTGGCTAGGCTCAATTATAGGGACATAGATTTTCATCAATTCACAATTTTATTCATACAATGTTTTAAAAACACATAAAAAAAAAAATCTAGAGTATTCTTCTTTAATTCCAATAAGATTCAACAATAGAAAAAGGTAATTCAATGATAGGAACAATGCATAATTGCTTGTTCAAACACAATTAAATTTATTTACTTTACTCCTCCAAATTAATTTTGTTTTTCAAATTTATTTTTGGCTATGCACAAATTGATTTTCATTGTCTAGAATGACGAAGTAATTAACATCTATGAGAAAATTTCAATAAATAAAAAATTTACAAAATATGGATGAAAATGCATTTGTTCATCCCAAAGTGTGTACATTCATCCAAATAGAGCAATATGGCTTGAGTAATTTTTAGCAATTAAGTGATTTCATCCACCAAAAATAGGATAATTTATAATCCAAGATTCCATTAATTTTTTTATCACTTTTAAATGATCTCAACTATCAAAGAATCCCAAGAATGAAACAACAAAGAGGAAAAGAGGAGAAGGAACAAGGAAGGTAGGCAAGTAACTTCACGTAATCCAACAATTGTTGCTTTTTTGTTTTGCAAGGAAGAAGACATTACAAGAAAAATGGGGCCTCAAGAAGGCCTTGACTTTTGCATCATCTATAATGTCATTTTTGCAAAAAAAAATCAAGAAAGGATGGTCCTAGTTGGTCAAACTTTGGCCAATATAAATTGGGATTATTGAATTATTACTTTCAAAAAAAATATTATTCTTTTAATATTGTTTTCCAACAAGTGACATCACAGGTGAACCAATTTTGTGCCCCTCTTCAAGCCCCATTTTTCTTGTAATGAAGAGATCATGATCTACAACTTACATCTCTTGTCCATTTTCCATCCCCATTGCAATTGCAATATTACAACAATACTCCCCCCATCTTTGATCTCCATAACAATGTTTTCATTGAATTATGCAATTGAGATATCCCACAAGTATGCAATGAAAAAAAACTAAACTTTCTACTTTGAGGTTATAGATCTCACAAATAGTAAAGAATTTGAGTTAAATTTTTTGTCTATGTTCTATATGAAGTTGAGATTAAGATCTTTTGGTTACAATTGTTATAGTTTAGTTGTTTTTTTAAAACTCTTGACACAAAAGTGATCATTTTTTTGTGTTTTGGGGGTGTCAAAATGTGAAAGGAAGTTTACAAGTTAATTGCACTTGCTAATAACAAAACAAACAAAGACAAAAAGAATAGATAGAAAAAGGAAGACAGGCAAGTTAGGTAGCTAGAAACTCCTAAAAGCTACACTTTCTATTCTCTATCATCAAAAAATGAACTAGAATGAACACTTCTAAGACTCAAAATCACCACAACTTTTTAGAAGCAACCAAAGAGAGGTGAGAATTTTTTTGAAGCAACCAATGAAAGTTGAGACATTTTGTGCTTCAAAGATGTTCATTCAAGGTTAGTCTATCTTTACATACAAGGCTATCTTATGTTCTCAACTTTGAAATTTTATAAAAGATATTATTAGAATGTTGAAAAATTATAAAACCGCTTGAGTTGTATTTTTGTTGAGTTCACTAACAAGGTAAAAACATTGAAAACTGTCCTCATACCCATTTTTGACAAGTAGATTTCTATTAAAAGCATCCCCCAAAGTACCATTAAACCATTCCTATATTAAAATGCAACTAGTGGATTGCTAATTATTTAGATTTCAATATTGGAACCAAGCTATAGGATGGTTTTAGAGGTCTAGGAGTTTTACTCTAAAATTCGTAGTAATTATATGTCTTATCCAAAAATTCAACTTTTTATTTTTATTTTTTAAATGCATGATTTTCAATTGCTAATACTATGAAAATGTTTTGTTTTTCATTTTTTTTCTAGAAAAAGATGCCTCCAACTATGCTCCAACTATGTTGAGTTGCTTGTTATGACAATTTTGGGTGTTTTCACCCTTATCTCATCATAATTTGCTTTTTTAGGTGTTTCTGCCTTAACTTACCGTAATCCGACAGCACCAGCTCCTCCGTTACTCTTTGTCACGTTACACTCTGTGAGGAAGAAGAAATCAACTACAACCTCCCTTTGTCTGTTTTCCATCGCCATCGCCATCCCCATTGCCGTCTCCATTGCAGTATCACAACAGTAGTCCTTGTTTCCTCGATCTCCAGGACGATGTTCACCAACTTCTTCTCCAAGTTCTCGCTCTCTTCCGTGTAGAATTTCACCTTTGATTCTTCAAAGCGCTGGCTTCCTTTGAGACCGATCGAGCCTCGCCATGTTCAACAGGATCTTCTCCAAGGGGTCCACATCCGAGGGCAACAAGGGCAAAGGCCACCGCAATGCATCAACACCCGAACCCAGTCCCCGGACAATCCCAGACGATCCGGGCCTGGGCGCCGATTTGATGCCGGCGGGAGCTCAGGAAGAAGGAGCTACGGCCAATGTCAACGATCGGGAGGTAGTTCGTTGAATTTCTGGACGCTTGGATGTGCGATTTGAAGCTTTGTTGCGTGTTAGAGTTCCCGATGTTTGGATTGCTAGAAATGCGGATGTCACGGGTTCAAATTTCTGGTAGATTGGGAGCTCCCTTGTCGGTGGGAAGTTGTTGTGAATTTTTGTTGGAAGGCTTGTGATCGTTGTGCCGGATTTTGGAATTTGCGTGTAAGGAAATTAGGATGATGAAATTCGACCTGATTGGGAGTATTATTGGTAATTTTGAAGTCGATTCATGGTTTAGGGTTTTGAGGAGTGGAGGATGGAGAATGCGCCTGGTTGTTGAGTGTGATTGGTCATTTTCAGTCGATTCATGGGTTAGGGTTTTTGAGGTTTTCTCAGGGCGTTTTTTTTGGTTCTCGGAACAGAGTAACCAGGTTCAGATTGTAGCGGGAGGTTTAACATCCGAGCAGCTACATCCGCGAGTTGTGGGACATCAAGGAGTTCCGGCATCTGCCTCAATTCTTGCTTTTGAATCTACACAACGTGTCCTCGCGGTGGCTTCCTTGTACGTCAATCTTCTCTTTCATGTCTAATAGTTCTGGACTTTTGACAAATTCTGAATTTTTGACCAGGTCTGAATTTTCTTAAAGTGAAGCCTGACTTTCTTATGTCAGGTGGTGAGGTAAGAAAACTGTTGGCGATTACTGTTCTGTGCAAATAATTACTCCGTGGAAGTTTTGCATTGCCGGCGGGCATTGCGGTGCATTAAAGTTCACAATTTGCATAATTTTCTGACGACCTCTGTCACTTTTTTGACATGTTTTGTTGTTCGGATGAAGATTTTTTCAATTCAGACTCGACTTTGGGAAGTTTGATTGTATATCTACAAGCATCTGGCGAAGAGGTCAATTGGTTGTTCATGAGTGTTGTATCGTGTTCAGCATTGCGAGGTTTGAGGTTGCTGATGCTGTCTTTTTTATGTGGATGTTGGAAAATAGGGATGGACGGATTAAGCTCTTTGGTGCACCTGGCATTGAAGCGCTACTACAGTCTCCACTTCGAGCACCCTGCAAGTATCTTGAGGTGCGAAAGCGTTTTGAATATGAACACCCTGCATAGTCCTTACGAAGATCGAACTCATCAAGGTCTGATCGAATCTCTGATTTTGCTGTTGCTGCAGTTTTTGAATCATGGAGGACAATTAATAAATGTCACCACGCAAAATGATATTGAGGTAAGAACTGTTTGGTCTATTGATTCAGTTGTCTTTTGGAACCAAGTCAGATTTTATTGTAACAATCTTTTCCTTGTTTAAGAGACCTCTTGAGAAATCTCATCTGATTCTACACATGGCATAGATGTTGGAACGGATTTTCAGATGTTATTAAACCTAATACTGCCATTTGTTCTAGGTATGGAATCTGGGAAAGCTAGAGCTGGCGTGTTCAATAAAGTGGGAACATGATATTACTGCCATGGCTGTCTTGCAAGGCACAACTTACATGTAAGCGTCTCTTTTTATTCCTGGTGATCTTTCGGTATTTAAAGATTCATCAAATTTGAATTGTTGGTTCAGAGTTGGCCAATTATGTGACTTTCAATTGTTAACCCGTAGGTGACCAAATGACCAAAAGTGTCTCCTTCCATATGTACAGTCCATATCATACAGGAATCCTCAAGGAAAGCAACAAATTGATCCATAGAAAGGAGAGACCATGTTCTACGTTTGAGAACAATAGAAATGTGTTTCCAAAGTTGCTATAAGTGGCTGTCAGTTTCCGAAGTGGACTTGGTATTTTTAGTTTGGGAACTTGGAGGATTGATGTCAAGATGAGTGATATACTTTACCGAAGGAGCCAATTATAGTAACGGAGCCAAGTATGTACGCTTGTTTCATTCTTTTCCTACAAGTTACACTTTGTTGTTACCAGGGTAGGGTTAGTCACATTTTTTTATCAAATATCTTCAGTGGTTCGTAATATGAGGTTTGAAACATGTGCAGGTATCTTGGAGATGAAGCTGGAACTGTTTCTGTCCTGCAATATGTGGAAAGCTCGAATGAAATAACGAAGCTGCCTTACTGCATCCCTGCACATATTACTCTAGGTACATTTTCGATTCACTTCTAGTTTGTTAAATGTTATGGTCGTGCTGTTGTAATGTACATGCAAGCGATGAACCATGACGATGTACTGGAACCCTGGTCTGTAACAAATTGTGCTTTCTATGCATTTTTAGGTGGGATAGTAAGGCCTGGAAGTAGCACTGCACCGTCAGTCGTTGGTATTCTTCCGCAAGTGAATGCTGACTTCAGCAGGTACGACTGTCATGTTTGATCAACTGTATGCAGTGTTAGTCTGAATTGCTTCAACGTGATTTATAACGTTTTTTGGGGTAAAATTTGACTGGTTCAGGAACTTTTAGACAACATCATATAGGATCTTCATATAGGATCCTCATAGGTAGGACTCCATATGGTGACAATGATCGTACGGAGGTTACCCTAAGTACCATATAGAAGACTTGCGTGGTCACTCTAACCATATGGAGACCTCGCCATAATCATGAAGAATGGTCTCTTAATGATGTTGCTTGAAAGTTCTTGCAGCCGATTTAATTCGAGTGAAACGTTGTTGTAAGTTCTGCAGATATAGGGTGCCAAATTTGATAGTAAACGTTTATAATCCGCACTCAATGCATGCGCTTGCATGCCTTGCACAGGCTGGTCATTGCATACGGGAATGGCGTGTTGGTGTCATGGGGTCTTCACGAGACCAAGGTTCTTGCCATTCGGGGTGGCACAGAATCACAACGCAAGCGGCTGACAGAGCATGCGCAAAACTCACGCACTTTCACAGAGAAAGTGGCTGATCGTGCAGCCAGCATAGGAGAACAGTTTGGATCGAAATTCACCTCAAAAGCGGACGTTGAGGATGAAGAGGAAGAGGAGAAAGAAATTTGCACCGTGTGCTGGGCATGTCAGGATGGAAGTATTGTAGCCGTTGGGTATGTGGACGGGGATATTTGGTTGTGGAATGTTCCTTCGCCAGCTAAAGAGGGAGGCTCAGGCGACCAGTCGAATGCCGATTTGCCGTTCATTTCGGGGGCACCTTTGCGTAAAATAGACTTGGCACCAGGCAAGTCCATGAAAATGCCAGTGATCTTATTGAAGTGGTGTGCAAGCGGCAAAGGAGGTAAGGACGCCAAGGCCGCCAGTGGCCAGCTCTTCGTGTATGGGGGTTCTGATCTGAATGCGACTCAGGCTTTGACGGTGGGTTCAGGCTCCACCTATCTCGTTTTCTATTGCAAAGTATGTCACTTAGTCTTTGGGCTACGGAAGTGAATGAGTTGATTCTGCTACCTTTTCAATTGCGAACAGTTTTGGGTAAATAATTTTTCTTGCTTAATATTTAGTCGGGCAAAAGATTATTATCACGTTAGTGACGTTCTGAGATTTAACTCTAAGTACCCAAGTGGCCCAAAGCGGTCGCTTCCGTGTTGGAGTTAAAAGAGATCATTTATGAATCTTCTAAGGAAAGAGGGAATCATGTCTTACGATTCTGAATCATAGAAGTGGGTTTTCGATGTTACTATAATGTACAATTAGCCTCCAAAGTGGACTTTCTATTTCTAGTTTGGGCACTTAGGGTTAAGAAACAAGGAATGAGACATTTACCGCAATACTATGTCTACTAATCTGTGCAATAATTTTCTTCTTTTTAGGTTGTGTCGTTAGATGGAGAAGGAAGTGAGAATTTGCAGCAGCTTGAGCTACCACTGCACGGGCCGTTTGCAGATGCAGTCACACTTTCGAGACCAGGTGGCACCCTGGGTACGCCAGTGGCTGCTATCTTGGTGCTGTCGTCACCTGGGTTGCTTCATATGTATGATGGTGCCGGCATTGTGTCTCACTTCTTTACTCCTTCAGCTGAAGATTCTGTGAATCAAGCCTGTGTGCAGCCACTTCTTTGGCAATCACCCCTGAAAGATGTCGTCTTTTCTAACGTATTCATTGTGTCACCAAACTCATTATCAGCCAGAGTACTACATCAGGTGATGATGGAATCCACTGTATGTTTATGGTTTATTGCTTTATGTGTGCAATCGCGATGGTGAATTATGTATCTTTATTGATTCAATTCAAAGATCTGGTCAAATATTTCAGTTGTTGATTGAATTTGTATAATCTTTATTAAAATGAGTCGGCTTCTACCACTCTAACAGACTTGATGCCAATGCGTCACTTGCACAAGGCCTCCTCTGACACGAAATTTGTGACTGACAGTTAAGCCCAGGGACGAAGGATCCCTTACCTACGCTAGCTTGTGGAACGAAGTGGCCTATTTCTGGAGGAACTCAGATGAGTACAGGGTCTCCTTCCAATGATAGCATGAAGCAGAAACATTTCCTTGTAACAGGGCTCAAGCGTGGTGGCGTTCAAGTTTGGGATGCTTCTGCTCCTTCGGTTCAGTTGTTGTGCACTGTGAATGCTCGGGTGAATGTTCCATAAACCTATATTGAAATTACTACTGACGATTGTGGTTCTTTGATGTTAATAAATGCAGTCAATTTCTAGAGCCTATCCTACTTCTCCTTGTCAAACTTATTTGATGTTACTCACATTACGGAATGCTGACTGAGAATTGCGTTCTTGCAGACGAATGGGGGGCTAGCCCCCGTCTCAGCTGTGCTCTTGAATGAGCAATCTGGTCTTTTGGCATATGGTGACCAAGAGGGAAAGGTACCATCTTCTAAGCATAGTTGAGAGTTCACTGAAGAAACAAACAGCAGCAATGTTTATATTTTACGGTAATTTAATATAAACCTTAAATAATTTGGCATTTTTACAGGTGTACGTCTTTAAACTCAGTTCTGAAGCGCAAGAGGTGTCGTGCAAGATCATAAATGAATCTTTTGCTGGTTCTGGTCAGTGATCTCTACTCTGTTTACAATTTGAGGTTTAGAGTGTTAAGTGAAGATTTACTTTCATGTGCCTGTAGGTTTGGATTGCTGTTATTTGGATCTTGGCTTTCGTAGCACAGTTGTACATGCTCTTATTCTTCGTCTTCTCGTTGTTATAGGAGAAACTGTGAACATGCCTGCTGGCTACCAGTGCATTCTTGAACTAAGTCTGCATAAAGCTGCCATCACCAGTTTTGCTATTTCCAGCGATTCAGATCGTCTTGCAGTTGGCGATAAAAGTGGAAAGGTATATGAATCACTTCTTTTTAGTCAATTTGTAATTGAGTTTTGATCATGAAGCTCTAGTAGGTTAGTGTAGCATGTAACAGAGTTTTCATTAGAGTTTGACTCTTTCAGGACCTTTTGGACATCATCATACAGAGAATCCTATCCATCATTCATGAGGAGGTCTCTCCGTGGTTTCACTGATTACATGGAGGCTTCCCAATGTATCTTGGAGGGGCCTGTCTCTCTATGTATCATGGGGAAGGTTCTCTTTTTGATGCTGTCTAAAACTTCCTGAACTATAGGTTTGCTGAAAGCCTTGTCACGTTATTCAGAAGATCGATGTGGCACTATTTCTGGTTGATGGGGAGCACGTCAGTCCAATTCATGACAGGAGTTTAGTTACGTGCACATCCTGATGAATTGTTTTGTCTGGTGGTGTCTGTAGATATCGATTTTGGATCCAGAAAATCTCTTGCTTTTATTCTCTGGCTGTTGGCCTGGCAACTCGTCAGGCATCACTGGCCTGAAATTTGCGGTTACTCAACCAGTCAAAGAAGATGATGCTGTTGGGTCCTCTGAAGCGGAGGGTCCAAATTCAGAACCACTGAAGGCTACTGGGAGTCCTATCACGGTGCTATACGCAGTGAATGACGAAGCTACCTTCGCTGTCCTTGACGGGGCTACTGGCGAGTGTTTTGGTCCAGGGCCGAGGCAGCCTAAAGTACCTTCACAAACGCTATGCTTTGATGTTCTAGGTGAGCACTTTTGACAGAACTTCGTTCACAGCACCTCTTTATCATGGTGCTCTCCGCTTTTCCAGTTTATGAAGGGTTGGGCCTTACTTACCTTTGCATTGCTATTGTATGAAAATAATGTCCCAAAGTTCTTAACGCAAGTGCTCAAACTAGAAATAGAAATTTCACTTTTGGAAGCTACTTGTCGATCATAGTTACTTCGAAAACGTCTTTCTATCGGTCAAAGTATAGGACATGCATTCTGCATTCTATGAGTACATCTCGTTACCTCTCTTGACGCTTCCTAAATGATTGATTTCAACTCCTATAGATATGGAATCAGTCGTTTTGGGCCATTTGGGAGTTAGGGGTTAATGATGGCGATGTTTTGGTACTGATTTATTGCCATCTGAAGCTGAAAGTTTCCATGACTTGTATAATATTTAGATCTTGGTGTATGTGTCGTTGGTGTATTATCTTTACCCCTAATGATGGGACTGTTTCCTGCAATTCTCTGAGTATAATTTATAATTGACTGCTTCAGACGTTTCTACGAGATCATCTGTCGATGGAGGTGCAGGGCCAGATCCTAGTGCAGAGTCATCAGAAGCACCGCAAACAAGGTCCTGCCTATTTTTGTGTACGCAAGATTGGATCCAACTTGTCTCCACATCCTCTCAGGCGAGCAATTCTTTTCGGCTCTTTCTTTTTCTTCAATTTTTTTGAGCTCCTTGTGCGAGACTTTTGTGCTTTTATGGGTGCAAGAAAATACTTCTTTGCCCATTCCTTATTTCAAGTTGTTGGCATGCTGTCGATATTGAAGAAAATCATCTTTACAAGGATTCAGTGGTTGTGCTCATGGTGAACAGAGCTTTGGAGATACTTTGCTAGAAGCAAAATTGGAGCACTCCTGTTGTTGGGCCTCCACATTTGAAGACCCTTCTACGCACACTTTTGGCGCGATTCTGCTGTACCAGTCCGGTCACCTCGAAATACGGTAAATCTTGTTTAATAATACTTTTTGATAAATTTGTAAAGGTTGATATCATAAATTTTTTAACAGTTTAAAATTATGAAAATTTTCAGATATTGCGTGGTATCAAATTTGTCCTATCTATTGGTATTGAAGGTAATTCTGTTTTCAAACTAACCTGCTCATGCGTTGATACTTTTTTCGGTGCAGGTCGCTTCCTGATCTACGAACCGTGATGGAAACCACATTGACCCAGTGCCTACATTGGCAGCTTGAGCTTAGTTCCAGTTTCTTGACGACACTTAGTTCTGCTTCCTATGGACGTATAACTATGGTACACTATGTTCGTTCTTTCTGCGTGACCTCCTTCTGATTTGAGATTTGGAACCAGAGGCATTGTTGTATACTTGTTTAGCCTCTTAGATACTGAGTATTAGTTCTCATCCTTTTATAATGTTATGGCTGCAGATAAGCGAAGAAAAAGAGCTCATTCACCTGTCGGTGCTTGCAGAAGATAACGACTTGAGGTACTAAAGAGTTAATAAATTTGTTTAGTCCCTTGACACTTGCACTTAAGTCTTACTGATTTGTGAATGTTTAACTATGCTTACTAAATAATATTTTCTGGTGTTAGCTAGAAAGTCAGACGCAAGAATGTCGTTTGCTGTACACTTTTCACTTGTCAGGAAATTTATTGCTAATAATTGGCCTCGTCATACCGTTGGCCCTTCAATGTTCCCCTCTTAGTGCATCGGAATCTTCACCGCGACTTTATGATAAGGACCTGGGAGCTGCAGCTGAGGCTGCTATGAAATACGCCACCTCTTTGCCACGAAAGAAGGTACGAGTGAATGCTGACATTCTTGCGTTTGTTTGTGACATGCTTTCTATGCAGAAGAGAGTGGGTAAGACTGACCATCTTTTGTGTAATTACAAGCCTGAAAGCATCTTTTTCTGTGATGTGATGATCGATCTTCGCGGATAAATAAGATCAGCTAGGGTAAACAGGGTTTTCAGCAAAAATTGACTGTATTCTTTTGGGGACTAGTCTAGGGCAGTTTTTGGAAATTGGATTACTTGCCCCCAGTTTTGTGTCTAACAATGAGAAATTCAAATGGTAGTGCAGTCAGGGCCAAAACAAGGATTGTTGGGGATTATTAAGAGTGCACTCGAACAAGAATCTGCTGTTCATCCTGCATCTGAGCTTCCCAAACTTTTTTCAACTCAACCTTTTACGGTCCCTGAAATACAGCCCTCTGATCTGTCCAAAACAGACTCTTTGGGCCTGGACATCGATGTAGAGATTGGTAGGCCATTCCTGATGCAAATTATTTTTGCTTATTCTTTTGAAGTAATCAGTTTTGAGTTGATCCCAGGATAGGACATTTGGGTATCCGTCTGTGTTGTTTATAGGTGAGGTTTCAGAAGCCTAATGCTTTGATTCTGTGTTTGCTATTGTCTTCCTGTGCTGAACGCAGATGATATTCTAATCGATCTTGATGACATGGATGGAAATTCTTCACCGACTGCTTCTGGAGAGCCCAGTAGCCGTAAGATTGTTCTTCATAGAGTTACAAACAGCCCGAAGGGTATGCGTCATTCACCCTGCGTGAAAGACTTTGTAGTTTGTCAGCTTTTAGCAGTTTTTGCCTCGCGTGATTGGTGTGAAGCAATTTAATTTTGCAGTCATGGTAAATCTGGCGAAAAGCGTCTAAATCCCCTGTAACCTCGACTCCCTAGATTTCTGCTGGACTTGGTTTTCCTAATTTTTGCTTCCAGCATCCTGGCAACATCCGTGGAGTGATCAAGTTGAACCTGTACTCGAATTTTTGATGTTACTGTCCCTTTAACAGGAACCGGAGAAAGAGGACTGATCGTGTCGGTATTGACCGTGTACTTTGTAACCAGGAAAAGAAGTGATCAGCGAAGAAACCACCAGAGCACAACTATTCGGAGATGATGGCAAACCAAGACAGCGCACGGCAGATGAAATCAAAGCTGCCTATGGTCATGCCCCCAGGGCTGTGGTGAGCTTGATTTCATTCCTGACTTTTCCAATACCCATATCACTAATAGAAAACCCACCCTTAAGAGGTATTTTAGAAAACTTGTCCATGTTACAATTGGCAATGTTTGCATTAGAAATTGCCTTAAGTGGCTTTGCAATTGGCGGGTTCAATGCGGTTCATCCACTACATTACCCAACTTGTTGCTCAAGGATGAGTTCCCTGCTTGGTGCAGGAAGCTGCAAGTGCTGCTGCAATGGCTAGGGATAAACTTATGGAACGAGGCGAAAAGCTTCAGGTAACACCTTCCCTACTTCCTAGCAAGCCTGGTGCATTCTTCTGTTTTTCGTTGGATCGTGTTAGGCAGTGGTTGACATTCTCCATGACAGTTTTGTGCTCATGCTTTCAGTTATATTTCTGTCCACATTCTGTTTAGCCTGTTCTTTTTGAAACAAGGTTTCCAGTACAATCAAACTTTCATGAATATTGTCACGGCATGTCTAAAAGTTCTTGAAACAGTCTAATTGTACTGATCGAAGGCACCCTTTTGACTAAAACCTTATAAACTTGCGTTGTAGTGGTTTATTTCTTGGCCACGAATTTAGATTACTTACCAATCCTTCGTATGCCATACTGTTGGAATGCAGTCCCTAAATGACAAGACAGAGGAAATGCAAGCCGGAGCAGAAAACTTTGCATCAATAGCTGAACAACTCGCCAAGAAATATGAGAGAAGGAAATGGTGGGAATTTTAATCACCAGCACATGATATGGCAGCTAAAAAGCTTGCCATTACTTTTATTCTTTTAAAACTTAAGTAGCTAGATGTAAATTGATTACAGGAAGGTCGATTGCAAGAATGTTTGCAACAATTGCAGGAATCAGTACCGTGAAGTATCCGCATTGTACAAAGTGCTGCTAGTGCTTTCTGGTTCCCTTGAACAAAGTGTAAACTCTTTTTCGGTTCGCATTATTTATTGTGATGCCACCCTTGGTTTCCTCTATCAAGTCTGTCGAGGTCTTTGCAATGTGCGGTATTGTACTGTACCAGTGTACTGTTCTTATGGTCATGCTTGGCGACAGGTAATGAAATATTGGACTTATTATTATTCTGAAAGCAAAAATATCGAAAGAACAAGTGCTGGAGGTTGTAGGCTCTACCTTAATAGCCTAATATTTTCATGTTGCATCGGGAGATATCATGAAATACTAAGTTCTGGGTGTGCTCTAATGCAATAACATTTTGCAGATTTGCAGGCACAATTGGGAAATATCACAATGGAAAGCTAAATTTTCTGAAGCTCAATAGATTAAAGGCTCTTCAACGAAGGCAGCAAATAGAGTAAACATTATACAAATAGAGTAATACAATTGACTGATATTGCCTATGGGCTCAGAATTCGAAGTTGACTCTTAACCCTAGAAGGGCCTGAAAGCCCTTTGTGGCCCTAGAGTATATTATGTATTCGGTGGTATTTGATCAAGGAAACATTGACCAAATACTTTTCAGTGCAAAGTAAATAAATGATCATGATAGTAAGTAAATAAAAATGTATCATAACTCATCTATTAAACCACAATTGAAGAGTTATAAAGCTAAATACGAGTTGTATAGAAGGACCCCCAAGGGCCTTTCAAGGGTAAAATGTCAAGAATGGACAGTATTGCAAATACAAAAATTTTATGAAGCATGGGGAGTTGTAGTCCACCCACTTAAAATTGAATCAATCTATTAGTATTTTCTTAACTTTTAATTCATAAATGATGTAGTGGACATTTTTTGTGTGACAAATGACAAGGAATTCTCTTATGTAGCATATAAGTGCAACTATTCATCCTTGGAATTAGAGGTGGGAAGGGGAGATCTTCTACAATAGTTTGACTCCCAATCAATATTTTTGTTTTTAAAAAAATAGATGATGTCACATAGTTCCAAAAGTGATGATTTCCACAGTCTAGCATTTAAGGGTTAAATGCTACTCTAAATCATTTCATGTCCCCAAGTCCCTAACCATTTCATGTCTAGTACCTTCCATATTTCTTTCCCACACTAGTCAATCATCACTAGTCTTGCCTATGCTAGAGCTTGTTTTATGACCATCCACATACAAGCAACAATTGGTTTTGAGCCACTCAACATCAAATTTTGCATTGCCATAAATGAAGTCCACACAACATACACAATTGATTTCATATATTGATATGTCAAGGGTTTCATTTAAGGGGATTCACCAAATGGCATCACAAAATTCACGACATAGAGAAATAGAGAAATAGAGAAATCTTTGTTCTTCCACTACTTGAAGTTGAAAATTGAGCACATGAGGAATCTTCTAAAAACTATGAAAACTCTTTAAGCTTTGCAATCCTCAAAAATATGTCAACAAAAGATCCAACTTTTTCAATTGATCTTTGGAAGCCAAGCCCTTGTTATACAATCGTGCCAATCTAAACACTTGAATGTTACTAGCTTCATTAGATAGTTCAAAGTTACAAGTAGAAAAATAATGCATCAAGTGAGGTAATCTTTCTACAAGTGGCTCATTCAAAACCTTCAATATGGAAGAACCACCAATAAAGTGGATATTGGTTCTCTCATAAAGTTTGAAGTTGGGTTGGTGAAGGAACTTTGTCACGACTTAACAACACACCCTCACCTTCCAATTTGAAATACAACACTTCTTTAGCATGTTTGTCCCAAATACCTCCCCCTAGCACAGAAATGGTCCATATAGGATTAGATGTGAACATGTCTTGGACATGTTGTTTGATTTTGCCACTTCATTTTTTAAATGTATCATCCTTTGGATTCTCCTCACCAACCATCCCAATCCCAAGCCTACTTAACTCATAGTCTTGTACCAGACTCCTCTTCAACAAGGTTTTTAGAGTCATTTCTTGTCACGACTCTAGGATGTCCATCGAAATGCCAGTTCTCAATCCTAATGTCCATCAAGATAGAATCTGAATGAAAACAATTGCAATTTAGAAAGACAAGACTATTTGAGTAAATGGCTTGACAATTTCTGAGACCATCCAAATTGACAAACATGTTGTTCAATTGATGGACAAGCCATCTCAACTCAATGGACATGAAGGATAGACCTAACAAAATTTATTGATGCTTGGATTGAAAAAGATTATTTTGGGGCACGCGTGATTGTGACGCATTAAAATATATCTTCCTCAATATTGACGGACATCTAGACTCAAATAGTTGAAATGAGAGAGATTCCTCATCTTTTGAACTTGCATCCATCCATGTCCTAATGGGGATGTCATCATGCCACATCCTTGAATAGAAAGTAAATGTAATTAGTGTTATTGGATATTGACCTAACAAGGATTGTAGCACATTGTTGACTTCCTTAGTAGTTAATATGCTCTAATTGTCATTCATGTCAATTCCTACCAAAATTCCCGAAGACTCACCATGTGCAAAAATTAGAAGCAGCAATCTATCTTCAACTTCCATGGAAGTTGTTGTCTCTTGGAGTTTGTTCTTGAACTTAGCAATTAAAGCGTGGGTGCTATACACAATGTAGAATATGGAATCATCTTTTAAGAAGACAATTATCGGCTATCTTCTTTGGGATGACCCAAAAGGTACTGTCCCTTTGTTTCTACCTCCTCCAATAAATCAATACATGTTACACTAGTAGGAGCCCTTGTTTTTTTGGATGTTAGCAACAAACAAGAATGTTTTCTAGAACAAAAGTAAGAATATGGGATTGTAGGCATGGAAGTAGAATTGAGTTGAATGTTTCAAAAAACGTTTGGATGTCTCTAGCAGAACGAGTTGATGTCTTGTGTAGTGATGTTTTGGGAGACATCGAAAAAAATATAGTGGCTTTCTATAAAAACATCCAATAAACATGGAACTACCACGTTGGCAAGGAATTTTGGTTTGACTATGAGTAAGTTAGTAAAATTTATTGTGGGTTGAGGTAAAACATTGACCACATGTGAAAATACAAGGGAAGGGTAGCCATGTAGCATGCTTTGGAAAAAAAAGAATATAGATGGATGTACATTATGGATGAAAAGAGGAGCTCTTTATACTAGTGGATTGGTAGGAAGTGCAACAAACCATACGGGATATGTAAAACAAGAATTGTATTCAAAATAGAATGTTTGAAAAAATGTCCACATATCTAAAACAATGTCTAGATATACAATGATCAAGCTACCATCTTCTAATTATTCTATATCAATTGTCTAACCATGGGCAAACGATGGATTTCAATATAAATATGACCTCTCTACCCTTCATTCTTATTAAATGTACCCATGAAGTAATTATTTCACTTTGCCATAAAAAATTCTCTTGATGGTAGATGGTGAATTCTTGTTGAATTTGACATTCAATCTTTCTTGTTTCTTTTTTTTACTTTCTTTTATATAATTATTTTGCCCCAACTTTGTCCTATGGGTAGGGGCCGCACCAATTGATGTCTCAGAAAATGTCTAGACGTCTAAGTTGACTTCGCTAAAAACAATATTAAAATTCTCAGAGAATGTGACATTGGGTGCTACATCAAATGCCACATCATCGCCGGGTCAAATGGAAAAAATCTCATGTGGTAGTGCATGCCCATGTGGCGCTTACATAGTTACATAGAGGTGATATGGTAGCTACATGGCATGCTTTTGGCACCTTCTTTGTCTCTTGTGACATTCCTCTAAAAACAAGGCATGTTTTTTCAAAGTTCTTCATATTTTGCCATGTCAATCTTGATAGATTTTTCTAGACATCTACAATAGATGTGCTTGATGTTCGACTAAACATCTAGCAACATTTGTGGGCTTGTTAGAAAAAATGGGCACCATTCTTTCTAGTGATTGTGCTCCAAGCCAAAGCATGACCTCCCAATGTTCACCACCCAAAGCCTAATGTGAAATATAGGGATAGTATCAACATCAACAAAATCACAAACATAAAAAGCACCTCCAAAAAACAAAGACTAATCAACAAAAAATCATTATCAAAGCAACCTAAAACTCAATCCACTACCAAAAGTTCTCCAAACCCTTAGAACTAGAACCAGTGCTACAAAACTCACCAAGTAAACCTCGAAATTAGAAAACGAAGGTCAATCCAAAATAAACAATATATACAACATATAATTAGAACACCTTCATATCATAAACATTATACATTAACAACCTCTATGTGCTCCTAGAAATCATCATGCCAATTCTCTTTACTACCAAAAATCCTAAACTAAATTAGCAGAGTATTAATTCACAAACAACGCAAAACGCACCTCTCCAAAAGAAACTAAAAAAGACAGATCTACAAACATCAACACATCAAAGTCACCAAAATTACTTAATTCATTGCCAAAAACATTGCCAAACACTACTCCAAAATCCTAGAACTAGAATTGTTTCTACAAAAAACACTTACAAATTGGACCTCAAAACATATGACATTGCTCTACATCATAATGGACACCAAGAAAAAGAAAAAATCCAAATCGCTACAATAGTATCGACAGTTCCTAATTTGCAAAAGAAGGATTGAACGAACCTTCCAAAAACACACTAAAAAAAGATGGATCTACAAACATCAACAAATTAGAGCCACCATAAATATTGAATCCACCACCATATGCCAAAGACTTCTCTAAAATCCTAGAGCTAGAAGTATTCCTAAAAAGTAAATCATTGCAATAGTATCAACAATGACTCCTTATTTGCAAAAGGACAAACACACTTTCAAAAACACTCAAAAAAGATAGATCTATAAAATCAACACACCAATCACTGGCAAAAACACCCAATCCAATGCCAAAAGAAAAATCCAAAACTCTTAAACTAGAACCAATAGTACAAGAAGATCTAATACCTTCAAAATTTCTTCCTCACTCCTACAACCTTGATTGCACCATAAAGCAAACTATAAACAAAACCTAGCTAAAGCAAAATTAGAACCCATGGCCAAAACCAAAGCATAGGAAAAGCGTGAAAAGAGAGTAGCAAAAAAAATGCACCTAGAACGTGATCTATTGGGAACCAAAATAGTGGTGACCTTATTGAGGCGGAGATGGTGCTTGAGAAGCATAGTGCAAAATCAAAAGCATGAAAACACCTCTAATATAGGAATAGAAATAGGCACACGAAGTTATCAAGAGTGAGGCTGAAAGTGGGGCAGGGGCCAAGCAAGACCTAGCTTTTTGCTAGCATGTGTACCTCCAATGCTTAGTCATAGGGAGGTCCAATAAATGACATGGTTGTAGTTTTCATTAATTCTACTCTAAGAGTCATGAATGAATAGAAAATATGTGGCTATGTAACAAATTTATATATAGATGAATTTTACTAATGTAATTCAAAGAAAAAGAACTTAGCTAAAAATAATTTACTTAATTAAACTTTACTTAACTTATCTTTGAACATTAAGCTAAAACTAAAAGAGATTTTTGTAATAACTACTACAATTATATTTTTCTTATTTTAATTTTAATTTTCATATTTTAATTTAATTTAATTTTTTTATATTTACTAAAAATGTATAAATTTTTATTATCATATATTACCTACATTTCTATCAATTTATCTGAAAGATATTTTTGTAAGGTGTATATATATTCATAATTAAGAATATTGTATCATCTTAATATACATCTTTTTATAATATTTGCAATAAGATTGATTTATTAAAAAATTATAGATGGATATGTCATAATATTATAATGACTTTTTAGTTGCTATAGTTAGAGAATTTGAACTTTTGAAGTATTGTTTTGGACTAAACAAATTACTCCAAAATATCAAGCCATGACTAACTTGTGGCTCTCATTTGTAGAGGCTTGGAAAATATTGGTGGCTATAATGGTTGCATTAGAATGCAAATATTCACAAATGGCTGTTACAAGACCTGTTCGCATTGAGTTTGAGGAAGGACTCGAACACTGGGGGCTTCGATCTACACAAATCATTGGGATCAACAATAGTGAGTGATTGGTTCCACATGCAAGTTGTCATGGGGGTATACTATATATGCAAGCTAGTGCCATCTAAACTTTGAATTCAAGGCTTTTATTGCTTACAATTAACTTAATGTTGATAGTTTGGCTCAATTTGGTACAACTTAATTTAATAGAATTAGAACATACACAAGACTTGAAAGAATTTAATGTATGGAGAAGTCTCATTTATAAATGAAACATCCATCTCCTCAACCTTGTCAAGAATAAATAAAATTAACTTGTAACGAACCAAAAAGACCAAATTGGACCTCATGTTATTTTTTTGTACTTTTGAGTAGGTCCTAAGTAGACTTTATTTTGCTCAAACAAATGTGTTCTTTGACCAACACATGCAATGTTCTTCACTATCCTTGGTGATATAAAAATTTGGCCAAATCATAATTATCTTTTTCACAATGAGATCAATTACATTGGTCACTTTAAAACTATAAATCCTTTGTCTTTTAAGAGTCAAGGAATATTTGCTAGTATCTTAAGGTTTAGCCTTCAACATTAGTCCCCATTAATCACATTAGTCACATGTGAACTACAAATTTTCTACATCCATATTAACTAATTAATACATTTAAAGTAAAATAGAAACAAAGCACTTAAAGCAAAAATAATTTATGCAAATAATATTAATTAGTTCAAAAGGGTATTTGAATATATTTTTTAGGATTGTTGCTAACATTATTCTTAACACCAAGTGAAAAACATACATTTGTTTTAAGAACTTGTGACTTAAAAATAGATATTTTGAATGAACCACTATCCAAGGTTTCATTGTTATTAAAATGGCATTGAAATGTGCAGAGTTCTTTATGAAGATACTTTTTGTGCAACTTGATACTAATTTTATTCCCAAATTTACTTCAATAATATCAAGAACATTACCAATGCCCCACCATCTAAGAAAACTAAACAAAATGGAATATAAATAAACAAACTACACCCATGATTTATCTTATTCACTATGATAGCAACAATTAATTTGAGATTTTCTACAAATCCTTGAACTCGATCTAATACGCACTAATGCACTATCCAAATTGTTCCAAGAATATCATTAAAAAATAATATTATTAAATTTCAATCACAATTGATTGATGCTATCCAGTATCTATTGGCTCAAAATTCAAAATTAACTCTTAACCCCTAAAGTCCCATTGTCCCTTACGGGGGAAAAAATTGATTTTGGGTAGGCTCATTCAATCTCAATTTGTACCACATATTTATGAAACTCTTATCACTTGTGTAGTTTTCCAAGAGCTTCAAGCACATGTAATTTTTTTTAATGTAAAACGAACATTTGGTTCACAAGTTATGTCCTTTTTTGTGAAAATAGTGAGAAGGGGCACCTTGGGCAGGGTTGTTTACCTTGACTTTCCTCTTGGGCAAGTTCTGAGCCAACTATTGAACCTAGCCAAGGGCAGCGGGTTCCCAAAGGACTAAGTTTCAGAAGCAGATGGAGGGGATATAGATGAATGTGTGAAATTCAATGTAACTATCCCCCCCACTGTCAGGAACTAATCCACCCCCCACTATCTTAGTACTATTGCAATACTATTTCAATGGTTACACAATCCAATATTAACACCTCAAGGCCCATGGAGCTTGTTTTGGGCCTCTCACCTATTCAATAGGTCAAAGTTATAGCTTCATTTCCTTACATTCTAAGAAGTATAACTAAGTGAATTTCATATTATGATGTTCATAGTGAATAGGGAAGTTCAAAAGTACAATTGACATCATGTAATAAGCTTGATTGACAATGCATACTATCAATCAAAGTTCGAACTTGTGAAAAAGTACACAAACTGCTTGGGCCTTGAGGGGTTAAAAGTATATTGTTGTAGTACAACATCAGTACTGCACCAAAATAGTTTTTAGTGTGAACAATGCATTCCATTGAAACTATATTGTTACAATACTACTTTTGTACATTAACAATATACTTTCAATATTGGACTGTGTAATCATTGAAACAATATTGTTTCAATGGGGGGTTACTTTCTTGATGAAGGCATGGGAGATGGAGTAAGGTAAAACAACCCATTACAGATCAACTGGGAGGTTTGCCCTCTTGTCATTTCTGAAATTTTCTACTTTTTCTTCTAGAGAAAGTCAAGTAATAGTGATGGCAAGAGCATTTGAAACTATATTTTTTCAACAAAGTGTGGATTTGTTATGAATTTTTGAAGTGTTCAGCCCATCACAACTTGTAGACTACCCCAAAACCAACAAAAATTGATACATAACACTCATCTTACTTACCTATTACAATCACAATATTTTCTAACACAGAAGACTTGAAAAAGGCACTTCCTACAATGAACTAACACTAAAAAACTGAAAGTTCCTATTGCAGTCACTAATTATTCCATTCCAGTTAGCTAAGACATTGAATGTGGCCCAAATCTCAAAAACTAAAAGAAAACTATAATGGGCTCATTCATAGAGTTCCGTAATAGGCAAAAGTTCCATAATGGGCTATTTTACCTTATGTGAAATGAATCACATTGCCTAGACATTGAATTTGGAAGGGATAGAATTGAATTTGGAAGGTATGTTAGAACTAAATTTAGATGTGTCTTTGCTAGGGGCCATAGGGAACTCAAGAACTCAAGGAGAACTTCAAGAGTGTATGGGGAACATTGGGAACATGGGAACAAGTCAGGAATTGTAAAGGAAACATTCCGGGAGCAGTGGCCAATCCATTATTCAAGAGCTGCCCCATGTCTTAGAACTCACAATATACTAGAAATTGACCTAGAAATTAGAGATTTTTGAATTCTTTGAATTTTCTTTTTCTAGCTTGTCAATTACGAATACCTACTTCAATCCACCGTTCGGATTGGTGTTTTTTTGAACTATGTGGTGGGAAAATGTGTGCAAAAATTGGACAGTGTATTGTCAAATCTTAGAACATGGTTGCATTGTAGGATTTTTTTGGATGTGCTCCGTGTTTTGGATTGACTTGAAAATTGGTGGACATATGCCTAAAATGATTTGGATTATGAAAAAAAATTAAATTTGAAGTTCATAATATAAAAATTGACCCCAAGAGGTGGTCAAGGCCATCTGAAATTTTCAGGAAGGTCCAAAAAAAACCCTTCTTGCTTTGAATGCAATTATCTTTCAATTTGTGGGGTAAAGCTTCGTGAATATCTTACCACATTATCTCATGTAAGTTTAGTACAAGATCCTATGGTTAAAATTTGAAAAAATTCATCTTGTACGTTTTTTTGATAATTGCATAAGAAATGGCAGTTTTCAATGTTTTTGCAGGCAGAAAATTCTAGAAATTGTCTTGGGGCTTTAGGGGTTAAATGTCCATTACATTGGACAAAATTGTCAGAGATGGAGGTAGTGTGCACATTGTTTATGTACTTGTGTACATTCTGAAATAGTTGCATTTGAAGTATTGATGTTCAATTTTTCATTTTCAATTTTTATTGTTTTGAACAAAAGAGGCATAACTTTGATGCTTTGAAGGGTAAAGGTTCTCAATTTATTTGACAAAGGCTCTATTTTGGGCAATATCTTACAATCCAAGAATTCTTAGTTGATCCCTTATATTCTAAATTGGTCCATTGGGCACCAAAATATTTTGTACAATTACTGAGGATTAAAGCAATTCTAATAGCTTTAATATTTTTAGATGTGCAATTGCATTAAAAGTATAATTTTTAACTTATTTTGAATGAATTAATATAAAAAATGGGTTAGAATAAAGTCATAAATGATTTAGTTCTTGATAAACTAAATTTTTTGTATAAAAAATGATATAACAACATATAGAACGTGACATTCATTTTTGTCTAGTCCATAATAATTTCACAGGAAAGTTGTAATCTTGACAACTTTCTAATACCATGTAGGAACTACCAATCATGATTAAATAATGTGTGCAAGGATTTGTAGCAAGTATAAAATCAATTTTGATGGTGAAATTTGTAATTGATAACAACACTTGAAAACAACATGAGATTGTTGAATGAGACTTTCAAGATTGTGAGGAGCTTAGCCATGTTGGGTACTCACAAGCTATAGATACAACTAAAGCACAGGAAAATGATTAATGCCCTTTCCTCCAAAAAGGTGGGTTGTCAAATTTTGATACATAGATTCCATAATAGAGTACATTTTATCCCTTTTATATTTTTGTGTATACAAACCCTTCAAGGTTTGAGAAGCCCTACTTTGATCAGGTCTTTTTGCTTGTATATTTAAATTTTGTACTCTGATAATATCAAACAAGCTAGTACACTTGACTACATTATTGTATTTGAACATAACTTTATACTTCAATGTAACTAGCTCTATTACATTATAATTATGCAAAGTCACATTTCAATATGTAAATAGTGGACATGAAGACTAGATGCTAAAGGGGGTTTTCAAATTCCATTTTTGACTTGTATTGCATTATGAAGAATAGTCAAGGTTGAAGTTGTAATACCTAAAAACATTCAATTTCAAACATCATAAGAAAAAGGCAATAAAAATAGAGATGACAAGAATAGACATAGAAAAAGATGCCCAATCCCCCAAAGATGCCCCAAATTTCAATCCCACTCATTGCTTGATTTTTTGAAAAAAATCTTTTTTCAAGAAATTTTTGGCTCTTTGCTCAAAGGTAGTTGGAATTCAAAAACTACAATTAAGTAAACTACCATTTGTTGTAGTGGCATGATTTTGGCCTCAAAAATTGTAATATATAATTGCACAAAGGTCTAATTTTAGGCCAAAAATTAGTACAAGGATTTTTTTAGGTTATATACATCCCAAACTATGCCATGCCAATTCTTGAAAATAACCCCAAATCACCAATTAAACAAAATGGATGTTAATTCAAAAACCTCTTATCCGGGCTTCTATCTTTTTGAAATATTTTTGAGTAAATATTCCTTGAAAGACAAATGGAATTGGCATCTAACCCAAGTCGCCTCATATTTTTTTGAGTTTTGTAGAATTAGTTATGAATTTTTGAAGTTGAAATGGCATAGGGCTATATAATCGCCCACCTCCTCAAAAGTACACTATTTGTGCATTGCTAGTACAACAAAAAAACAACATGTAGAAGTAGTGTACATTTGAAGAGGTGCGCAATTTTTGAGCCTAAGTGCTTCAAGAACCTTCTACCATAGAGGCACCACTCCTCACAAAGGTCTTTTTAACTGTACTAAGAATGTGACTAGGGGATGCATGGTTCTAGAGATCTTACTATAACAAACAAAATTTACAAACAAACTCATTTAAGGTATAGAGTAAACTTGACATTTTCCACCCCCATCCAAAAATTGGACAACAATTGTTGCCATTTACTAAACACTAAGTAAACCGCACAATGCAACTACCAATTCAATTGCAATAAGAACAAAATTTTGTATCACCGCCCAATGACCACACACAATATGTGGTGAAGGATTGCAAGGAATTTTTAACTAGATTTTAACTTCATTGCCTTTAAATTGCAATAAAATTTATAGAAAGAAATATTGATGCATTATGTTTTTCACATGTGAATCCTAACATGACATTTAATATATAAAATCATGCCAAAGTTCAAAACATGAAAGTCTCTACATTTATGTGGAGAAGGATTTGAATTTTGTCTTGTGTGGTGATTGGCAAGTTTACTTTGATAGATGACGATCTTATGAATTTTTAGACTAAGTATTTACATACGATCCTAAAACAACTTGTAATAAGAATTAAAGACTTGGAAATGTATAGAAATTTATGTCTCTAGTTCCACATCGAGACAAATGTCCTTGAATGTAGTCACTACATCCTATAGTCTGAGAAGGAGTCGGTTGACCTTTTTGCTTGATCTTGAGGGGTGGAGGAATCAAATTACAATAGTCATAAAGAAGGGAGGAGGGAGGCTTGGCATTTGCAACCTGCAATTTATCCCCATTTTCGGAAACTAAACGATGCTAGAGAATGATTCTGTGGTGGGTACAAAGTGTGTCCTCTACCATACCGGTTGATCCATCTAGATAGAGCAAATCCTTGAAGTTGTAGTTTCAACCAAATATGAAAAACTATATGTTTTCATGTAAGAATGAGTTTCCAATGTGAGTCCCTTACTACTTGAATACTATATCACCCAAGTTAGAATCACATCTTTTGTTCTCTCACCAATCTGTTTTGTACCTAGTTCAAGATTTCAATTTTCTCTTTCTTTAACGTAACAAAAATTTGATGTTCATCAAGTTGGATGTTGACCCTTGGACCATTGTACAAAGAAACCTACAACTTCTCTAAGGTCCTCTTGGAGGAGAAGAAACATATATCACTAGTAGTCAAAATTAGCCATGGCCCTAATCAAATCATGATGACCATCATCAACACTAATTAACAGTTGAACCTTATGCTTGCAACAAGCCTTTGGAAGGCGATGTTGTTAAGATGGTTAAGATTGTTTACAATTACATAAGTATAGTAGAGAATACAATACTCTTGAATATCTTAGTATAGTTTGCTTACAACATTGTGGGTCTCACTAGTATCAATTGTCTCGCTTCGCTTCATGTTTGCAATAAATGTGAGCAATATTGTTATAGGCCCAATGTAAATGAAAAAGAGTATGTGAGTGTGATTGGAACAAAACAATCCTCCTTTAGCATTTGAACTCACCTCACCAATTATTGATCTCACTCACTCGAGTCCATTTCCGCAATAGTTTTAGGGAGATACTAATTTTACCGCAAAAGTTCAGCTTGCAAACATTTTACTTAGTGCTTTAGGTCAAATCTAAACATGACTAAGAGTGTGTGACCCACCTGACAGTAAATTAACATAGAGTCATAGTGGTTGATGCTATTCTCTCATGAAGATTGCGGGAAACATTGAAGCCACAACTAAACTTGCTAAAGAGGCTAATTGCGACTTCAAGAGCCCCACTATGGGACAAGGTACCCGCAAGTACCCACAAGTACCCCTAGTTGCACTTGGAATCCTAGCCAATGATTAACACCAGAATAGTAGTCCTAAAGTAGTTAGAATATTTATCACAGAGCTTTGGAGGGAATCTCTGAGCCTGACACACATCAATTTTCTTCCAATTTTTTGCCTTTATTCAGCCCGCTCCATTGCTTGGCCTTTGTCACTGGCTGCCTGCGCTAAAAAATTTGGAATCTAAAAGCCTCAAATCAAAAGCAACTAGCTAGATTATCTTGAACTTGGGTTATTTGAACCATGTAAGATAGAAAAATTGATATTTCAATAATGGCACATGAAGAGACTTCATGAAAATTTGAAGAGATCGAAGAATCTCCAAGTTGGTAAAACACTCTAGCAGTCCAACTTCTTCTTGACTTGACGTACATGTTTGCTACAGTCACGCCGATCTTACTAATTGACACAATTAGCAATTAAATTCTCTTTGAGACCTTCACAAAGTTCATAACATTAATTACGAGAAGTGAAATCCAAAGTGACTAAGAAAAGCGTGGATTCTTGGAGGCTAGGAAAAAACTAGATGACAAGCTTGTTGCAACCAACGTACTGTTTAATGGAATAATTTCTTACCTGCGAGGACAAGGAGCAACTAGACAATATATTGGGAATCAATCCACCCTCATTGGAGCTTTCATTTCATTATAAAAGGACATGCTACCATCATTGAAGCCGACCATTTTCTTTATGGAGATCCATCGCTACACTAAATCTAGTAGACTGATATATCAGACCACCTCTGCCTAATCAAACTCCAACCATGGCCTGTCCGATTGACTTGCCAAGATTGAAGTACTACTTTGTCATCGACAGAGTGTACACTCAACAAGAGAGTTTCTTCAGAGGCAAGCCACTATTGTCGCAAGGCATCGGCTATGCCGTCATCTTGGGTTTCGGTGCCTTGTTTGCATTAGTTACATTGTTTTTGGTATGAATCATCTCTTCACCATCAATATTTTGTACATCCATAAACTTCAAATCATTCAAAGAGTTGACAATCTTAGAATCGAAAGTCTATGGAATTATACTAGTTTTGTGACATATCTTTCAATCTTTGATTGTTGATGGGGTTTTAATTTGATTCTGTGTGTGTGCAAGTGTGGCTAGAGCAACGATATGTATTCTCCAGACACAATTTAGAGTGTTCAACACTACTAAACAAGGCATCAAGAAGGGATTGATTGTGAGTGTCATTGTCTCGCAAGTGAGTGTGTTTGTAGTGTATTTGTGCTTGTAGTAGAATATTAGGAATTTGTGTGATTACATGGGTTTTAGAAGAGTTAGGGACTGATGCTTGCTATTGAATTTGTCATGACCTTGAGTTGTATTCTCGAAAAATTAGGCCCTGATGTTTTCGTTTGTGTGATGCATGTGCAAGGGTTTGCATGCATTGGATGTGGGCGGCAACCATTATGTAGAGTTCCAATGTGGCCTAGTATTACGGTGTGAGTGGTCCTTTCTAGTACGTGAGCGGCGCGATGGTGCAATTATTGTTGTTTCTCGTGTTGGCCATCAAAATCAAGCGAAAAGCGCCCACCGCACATATTATTTGCGAGATTGTACAAGAGCAATGGGGCCAGGCTATGCACCTTGTGTTCCTTTGCTTTTGCTTTGTCACCAATATCATCATGATTGCCATGCTGCTACTTGGCTGCCTTTGTGGATCCACTGTGGTGAACACACTCATGGGTGTGGTCTTGTACACCACTAGCTTCCTCATTCCCTTGAGGTGTTGTCATCTACACCTTGCACGGAAGACTCAAGGCCACTTTCTTGGCTAGCTACCTTTACTTTGTCATCAATAAGCCCCCATGCCATAGTCAACCCATGCATCCCCAAATTCAAAATTGTATGGAATGATTTTGAAACTGTTGATGATTGATTGAGTCTTAATCCCTCCACAAGAAAACGGGTGCCAAAGCTTCAAGTGCGTAATGTTTGAGAGCTAGCTAGTTGAATTATGAGGTTGTTTGTAACTTCTTGTAGTGCACGTGGTGCTTGTGATTTTTTTTTCTTGGTGTACACCTCAAGTGACAAGCTGGAAAGCCCCAAGGAAGTCTACAACAAATTGAGTGTTGGGGTGCACAATCCCAAGTGCGCAGCTCCTCTCAACTACGAGAATCAAGCTTGTGGGCATGTGAGAGGCAACATCAACGGCTCCTACCTAACTATGTTTAGCACAAGCGGGCTTGTCTTTGACATCATCAACATTGTTGACGACTTCAACACAGTGTTCATCAATAACGTAAGGGAATTCATGGCTAGTAGTTAGCTTTCTATGTACACTGACTGTAAGATTCATTGATTTGTTGAAGCACAACCATTACTTAGAAGTTAGAATGCACCAACTTTGTGAGTTGTAACTTCGGAAATTCTAACTTTGAAATGTGGAAGCGGGCACCTGAGTAGACATCTTAGTAACAACGTCAATATTGGAGCAATTTTTAGAACTAGAATTGTGACAATTATAAACTAGGATTGATATGGAATTAAATTTCAAGGCACCAGATAGAAAGTTGAAGTGCCAATATAATGAAATTGACATTGTAACTTGGTTAATGTGGTGAAGGGCTACTAGATGAGCACCATCACTATGAGGCCTTCATCTACACACAAGGGCTACTTGTTGGGAGGGTTGGTGTGGTTTGCGATGCCATTTTTTCTAGCAATGTGTTTGGAATTCGAAGCATTGGCACTAGGCTTGCCAATTATGTCTGATAAAGCCAATCAAGGTCTCGTTCCTCCGGCCACAATAGCCGTCTCATGGGCAAGAATAGCGTTGTTCATCTTCTCACCATGTTGTTAATATAAATACAAATCCAAGGTGCTAATTTGAACACTCCCATTTCTAGTTTTGTAATCTCTAAATGTGCACTTGAATGTCATGCTTATAAACACGAATCTAGCAATGTTGAAAATGCTAGACGTGCGCTAATCCTAGTTGCTAATTCTCTATCATTCCTAGTTTGTGAGCTGTGTGCACTTGAATGTCATGCACACTTGTAAACCCAAATTTTTGGGAATGTTGAGAAACTTGGACATGGGTGAATGAGTAAGTTTTGGTGACGAATTTGAGATGATGGTGAAGGGCCAGGACATCCGCATGTTTGTTGGAGTTGATCATCGTATCTTCCATGTGCACGTATAACATCTACCGGACTTATGTGAACCCCAAAGCCACCAAGAAGCGGATCTTGTGGGTGTCACACTTGACGATGCTACTGTTTGGCTACTTCATGGGCATCCTAGCCATTTTGCTCAATAAGGCGGGTGTCTCCTTGGGATGGATGTACTTGGCCATGGGTGTGTTCATTAGCTCCGTTGTCATACTATTGGCATTCTTACTACTTTGGAGCAAAGCCAACACCAAAGGCGCCATGGAGGAAGCTATCATTGTGATGCTCAAGAGCATCACCACATGGCTCATTGTCACATAGGTTAGTGCCCGTGCATTTCTCACAATCACCTCAACTCTCAGAATTCACAATTGTATCCCAAAGAAATCGAATCCCAAATTTTAAATCATGTTCAAGCTATTTTGAGTCTTTTTGTATAGTATCAATTCTAAATTGCTCAAAAAATCGAACCTTAAATATTCTAGCATGTTCAATTTCTTTAGCAATTTAGGGTTGATTCTACAAAAAAATGCTGAAAATAATTTGAACCCTACATTTTCTATCATGTTCAAATTGTTTTCAGGCATTTTTTGGAGAATGAACCCTAAATTTTCTATCATGTTTAAATTGTTTTCAAGCATTTCTTGGAGAATGAACCCTAACATGCTTAGGAAATCAAGCCCTAAACTTTCCAGCATGTTCAAATTGCTTTGAGGAGTTTTGTATAGAGTTATTGAGCCTTAAATTGCTCAAATTAAAACCAAATCTATGCTATTTAATAAACATTACTTAGTAATCCTTGAAGGTTTATTACCTATTTTCAATTCCTCAACATGTTTGAATTTCTTTTGTATTGAATCACCCCCTAAATAAAAACTACTTGTCACAAGTTCAATACAAGCGCGTTAACTTAGAGACCATTGGATGCAATGCCCCCATGCTCGCGGATAACTTGGTATCCATCCTAACCAACGGCTCAATGCACACCCTCTTTCCTTCCTCTTCCCCAAAAACTATGACTAGAACTCCACCAAGCACATCACCATAGTCACATGGTGGACATTGACTCCTCCAACATCCCTGAGGAGGAGTACAACAAAGTCAAGCTGAAGCACGCCCGCAACTAGATCATTGGCTTCACCATCTTCATCATCATCATTAGGCCCATCTTCGCCTTGCTTGCCAAAGTCTTCTCCCAGAGCTACTTCATGTTCTAGGTGGCTATTGCCATCATCTAGGGAACAATCGGCTCTGCGGTGATTATTATTATGCCCTTGTACGAGAGTTGGGAGACAATGTCCTTCATCTGCATGGGATTATTCACCAACAACATCTTGTATCAGAAGATTGATGATCTAAGTGCAAGGATCAAGCCCATCATGTCGTCTATGCTAGAGTCCAAGCAGCTCTACTTGTTGGAGAAGGAGAAGCATACATTAGGGGACATTTGAGAGCTCCAAGAGCCTGTTTCAAAGTTGTTCCCTGAATTTTTCCTTGTGTTTCCCTTTAAAAAATTAATTATTTTCTGATGTGGCAGTGACTGTGCCACATCAGACTACTGCTTGGCAAGTTCCCACAGCTTCGGAACTCAAGATAACCCGCGGGCTCTTCGAGCCCTCAAATTTCATTTAAGGAGGAGGAGGCAAATGAAAGCATCTTAGCCAAGGAAAAGGAGCTACATGGGTAGCTTGAGTGCATGAATTGTTGTGGATCCACCCCTCCTTCAATTTTCCTCTAGTTTTATATATTCAAAGATCAAAAGTGTGAAGGTTTTGATTGTTGTTTGTCTATCATGTGTTGATCTATTGCTCAATTGGTGAGCTTGGTCAACTTGTAGGAATTGAAAAGCAGTTAGTTAGGACTAAGAGGGAGGAGAGAGTGAAGATTGATTTATTAGACAGTCCTGGAAAGATATTAATTGTTGGTCTTCTTATGTTTCTCCTTCTTCAACAAGTAGGTTGCTTGATTAGTATCGAGACGTGATCAATGTCTGTTGGGAGTGAATCATAATTATTGGTCGTGCTTGTTTTATGTCATTTTACTCTCTGCAAGTGAATGCAATTGATGGATTCAAAGAAATTTACAACATGACCTTGAGATAGTGGGATCAGTAGTAATCAGTTCTCCCTCCCTCATCTTCTCAATGGTCTGATCAAAAGGATTTTTGAGAAAAAAAAAGAAATTTTTGATTAGCTAATTAGTATTGTAGTGCACCCAAAACCCTTATAATCACAACGTAGGCACCCGAAAAGCCTAGGATTGAATGGAATTCTGTAATATAGTCACACTATAAGGAAAGTGGCATTAAGAACTAATGAAGTTTCATGAGTCAATAAAAAAGTTTGGAACCCTTTGTCAAACTTATCCAACTAACTATTATGACATTTGAATATGAAATTTTCTACAACATTATAGAGTGTCATATTTGGATAAACTCGATAGGGTTAATCTATTCCATAGACTTTGGTGATAGTAAAGAGTTCAAGGTAAAAAAATCTCTCAATACATGAAAACAAGAAGTTTTTCATATTATATTAGCTTGTATGACTCAATCAAAAAGTTTCACATATTTTCTATTTGTGGATAAGTCAGCGAGTACAGTAGAGGACACAATTTGCACCAACCACAAAATAATTCTTCGTCATCTTTCATTCTTAGAAAATGGGGAACAATTGTAGGCATATAGCCAATCTCAACCGCCACTCATGAACAACTTATCTAGCCGATTCTTCACCCCCACCTAGCTAGAGCTCAAGTAGAGTGTTGTCAACCAATTCCTGAGAGCAGGATGCAGCGACTATCATTAAGTGCTCTCCAATGGGCAATGCCAGGCACAAAAATTTCTAAGCATTCATTTCCATTTTGCAAAATGCTACTCCACATTATAGAATCTTTCAATTTCTAGTTTGCTAGCTCAATCTTTCATGGCGTTGTGGGTATTTGGGGGGGGATTCTTCATTTTTTTTCGGTTCAAGCAAGTCAATTGTACATTCCTAATTCCATGAGATAAATTGGTGGTAATAGGGTGTAGCAATACAAATATTCACTTCCAAAACAAGATTCTCTACTACAGTCAAGCACATATGAGAGGCTTTGGCTTTTCAAATAAGGTCCTAATCAAATTTCCACAATATCACTATAAATGTAGCATTTGTCACCTCTCTTTAATTTGTTCCAATTTGTTTGATTGTTCTAGGGATCATGCTTGCATTTGAATGAATTTGATCACCTCAAGTTCAAGGTATGAAGAGATAGCAAGAAAATTGCCTCATGAAATTCCAAAAAGTCGTGCACAATCCAATAACGAAACATCTAACTATTTTTGTGTCATATTGACTCTCTATAAGAAGTGGAAGTTCTGAAAAATGTGGACAATAGTAGGTTCATTGTCAAAGCTAGACCTAAAATACAAGAAAGGAAAAATAATGATAAGTTCATTTTTGTTTTTAAATCAAATTGTAACATACATACAATTATTTAGAATGAGTTGGTAAACACCCTAAGCATCAAGCGCTTCAAAATCATAGATTTGGGTCCTCTCCAAAGTTTATGTAAATTGAACACACGTTAAGTCCTTTAGTCAATGCAACCATGTCATTAGTTCTTAGTAGGATTACCACCATAAGTTAATCCTTCTCCCAAATTCCTGACCCCTTTACTGAACAAAAAAGAGAGATTGAACATTCTACATTGAGTAGAGCAACTTAAATAGCACAATTACATCTAATATTCTAAAGCCTCCCAATTCTAGAGCAATAATCTAATTAATCCTTTAACAATTGAGAGCTTCCTTCTACATGTGGACATTACAGAATCTCAAAATAACATTATTCCACCAAAGGTATTACCCTTGCAATTCAACCGTAACCTCATATTCATAGCAGAATTCACCACAAATTCACCACAAATTTGTAACATGTGTGCACATTATAAGCACTGAGTTGGGTTCTTACATCATAAATTGAATAGTTGAGGGCTCATGACACCTCCTACTAGCTGAAGTGGTAATCCTAAAGCATAGAACCCTTGAAAATGTAGAGTTGTCCCATTTGTAAAAATCAAAACTAATCCCCTGAAATTCTCGTAGAAAAATCATACACATCATCACTTACATAGAGTAATTTTACTTATTTCACCCATGATGGCATCAGCATCTTAGGTTTTAATGCAACTTCCCACTTTCAATGATTTCATACAAAATCATCTTATGTAGATTGAGTGAAAGAGAAATTTGTACTCAAAGAGTTGGCTCTTAGAGTGCCTAAATTGATCCTTCTAGTGAATCCTACACTAAATAGTCTCTGACTAGACTGTCCTTTTAAATTTCTAATACTACGGGGCAACCTAATGAGAGTTTTGGGTGTAATGATCTCCCAATAGAAATCTCCTACACAAGGTATCTTCACCTTTTTTTAGCATCATTAGTTTGCCATCAATTACAATAGAGTTCTTTATAGCCTCTCATTGACCCAAATATAAAAAAGTTTTTCTCCAATTCAAAAATAGTCTTCAAAAGGAACCATTGGAAGTTGAAGTGTCATTTGAGGTATTTTGTACTGCAAGGATGTTCAATTAAGGGTAGTCTAGTGTTAGTGGTAGGTGTTCCTATGACCTCAACTTATAAAATCCATAGTACATGCATACAAACTCTAAAAATTATAAAACCAATTGCATTCTCTTTTGTTTGCATTTGCTAACATTGTGATACAAAAAATTTCCTAAATCATTTTCAAATTTGCTCATTTGAAAAAAAAAGTATTTGTATTAGATGTAGATACTTGGATGGTTAAAGTTATGAAATAAGTATTTGTTATCTCATAAATAAAACATAACTACAAACCTTCAAGAACATTATGGAAGAAGATTAGAATAAAATTAATTACTTATGTGCATCCTCCACATCAACTTCATTGCCTACCAAACATTAGTAATTAAATTTGGCGAATTTGGCTAAATGTATCTACAACACAATTTTTATCTCTTGTCCCTTCAAATTTTGAATGAAAGGTGCACAATTACTACTTACATCTATCTTCAATTTCTCAAAATGAACAATATTTTAAATAACAACTTCAATTTGACAAGATTGGTTGCAACAATGAAGATGGTTTCACCAATCCAATCCAAGTTCAAACACACCAATTTGGATGAAAAGAAACCACACATAGTTTCTCAAGAATGAAAAGATGTTTTGCATGCCTTACAATGGCTAGCCAATTAACTAACTTACTACAATTTCTTACACCCTTGCCCCTTCTTCAAATCCCTATTTCCTAACATCATGTGAAGCAAACCTTCACACTTCTATACCATTGACAAGGTTTTGTGATGAATAGTGGCTCACTTTTTTTGCACTCCAAACCCCTAATTCCTTTCATGATAAGTAGTGTCTCACTTGTTTTTTAGACACACTGAGAGACTTATAATTGATTGGAACCTCAAATAGTGACAGATAAACAGTGTGATTGTGAATTGTAGTCACTAGTCACATGATATGCCTTCTAAGACGGACACTTAGGAGACTTTTTGATATTGAAGCAGACTTCCTGCATTGGTGCTCGAAGATGCTCAAAGGTTATTTTACTTCACCGAATGGGTACCATTGGTCGAGACAAGTGAACTAAAGAAAGGAAGCGATTTGGTCGAGACCATTTGAAAACCCAGAATTTTTGAGATGAAATTCAGGGTTGAGGATCACGAATGGCTAGAAACTAATGAAGAGTTCCGTATACTAAAATTCAAAGTGATACCATGTGCTCATATCCACATTCCATATTCAGGTGGTTCCGGGATAACTACCTTTCATGGTGACGAGAAACCTATACCTGACACACAAATGGTCCCATCTTATTCGATCATGGGACCATTCCAAGTATAGGATTTTCGACCCTAAACACAAATGGTCCCATGATCGAATAAGATGTAAACAGAAATTATTCCAAGCGACATCACTACTGTAGCGAACTTCCCTGCTGCCAGGATGTAATATCGACAACGCTTCAATGCACGTAGGCACCACCCAAGTAATAAGTCAAGCCCTGATGAAGCAAGTAAAAACTCTGCAAAGTTTGCTCAGACATTCAATTGCGGAGAATCATCATGTCCTCAAGAAAAAAGCCATTCAATCAAAGAAGTGGTTTATCTACGTTGTCACATCTGCCACCAAGTAAAACCCACACAAAGCACACAACAACAAATTGCGAGGACATTCCAACCACGCTACATATCAAGAATAAATGTACTCCAGGGACAAGACAATTGCAAACAACAGAAAATAGAAAACATCGCACTCTACACGCATTAGAGAGTAAAAGAAAGCGTTACTCCAGGAAAGATGATGACCGCAAAACCAATGCTCCTGCAAGAGGAGTAATGATACGTTTACATGCCAATAGCATCCAAAAACATATAAGATGACATTGACTTAAACATCTGCAATGGTAACCTCCACCTCGACACCCGGCTCAATGGTGATGGATGTGATCTGCTTGACCACTTCAGAAGGACTGTGCAGATCGATCACGCGCTTGTGCACACGCAACTCGAATCTATCCCAGGTATTGGTACCTGAAACATCAAAATCAGACACATCAATTCCCCTTCAAACAATAATTTCGCATAAAGTCACAAGTATTCATCTCAATAGTTCTAAAAAGAAACCCACCACCCAAATCTACTCTAGAAAACATAGCTGCGATACAATTAGCAGGGTTTAGTGCAGCTAGGATTTCGAGTAGAGAATTTCCTACTAGGGATGGCAGGGAGCAAGGTAAGCATAGAGATTAAAACACACCATCTACGCTATGACAAGAACCTTTCTAGAGACCTATTACTGACCAAGTTGCATTCAGGAAAAAGAAAAACAAACTAACTTCCCTTGGAATAGTAAACCGAATGACCAACCCCCAGCCCTGAAAGGAAATCAACGAGAGCAAGAATAATAGACCAGAGAAAAAATCAACAATCACACAAACAGTAACGGTGTCAGTAAAAGCATACCTTCTCCACAAGGAGACTTTCGGGTCGTGATGTGCAGCACCTTGGTGGGCATGCGCACGGGGCCCTTGACTTTGAGTCTCTTGTCCTTGGCGCCCTTGATCAAGTCAGCGCACACTGCACAACCAACCACACCTTAACCTACAGCACGTAGAATACAGACAGCGGCTACCAGAGTAAACCCTACAAATTATATACCAGCTTGCCGTTTCCACTAAACCCTAAAAACGGGCTATATAGTTTCCGATTACATACAAGTACAGATTGACAAATAAAAAGACAGCAGACAAGCGTCAACCTCGAGTTTCCAAGACAACTTACCCTTCTCGAGATTCTTGACATTCTTCGAGGAAAGCGTGATACGGATACGGTGGACGGTCTCAATAGCCTCCTCCACTCCCGCCTTTCCAGGCTTCATAGGCATCGCCATGCTGCACGTTGATTACACTAATCGATCAGTACTGACAGTTTAAAAGAAAGAAAGAGTACGTACAACAGAATTCGGAAAAACCACAGCCTGCAAAATACGCCACTTCTTTATTTTAATTGTGATTTTAGAGCTGAACGTGATGATTCGAAAGAAGCGCTAGACAGTGATATGCAAGCAAGAGACTTCAGGTCGTGGTACCTGATAGATTGATAGCACTACCGCCCGAGACAGACACCAGCAAAAGGCCGGCCGCTTGCTGAGGGGTTTCTTCGACAACGGGTTAAGGAAAAGGGTCTGGGAAGAGGAGGGGCACTGGCTTTGTTGCGGAACTTCTTAGGGTTGGAATGTCCAAGCCTTCACGGCAGGTTCGGCCCTTCCGCACCTACAGCATTATGTACCTATTGTTGAAGAAAAAAGGATTTTAGAACATCTACAAAAAAAGTTTGATCTCCCATGACTTTTGTATACAGTATCCAAATGCTGTACTACTCTTTGGTGCATGGAAATCTCTTCTCAATTGCCAATTAGAATACTATGACTTCTCATTGCTACAATGTAGAATTGTTGATGATTGTGTTGCAAGGAAGAGATTTTTTTTTTATGATTATTTATCTTCTTTTTTTAAATTTGTCAGCACCGACAAAAGAAGAAAGGTCGAAAACAAACAAACATACCCACAAACTCACAAAAAAAACTCAAAAAACTCAAAAAAAAAATCCAATAATGATGACGCCGATGAAAGATTTCTATCTCAATCTATGTAACCCCTTTTTGATATGAATATCATTGATGGAATTATTATTTTGATTAGTCTAATAATAAAAACTTAAATTTCTCTTCATGTTAAATGAGGGCCAATGACACATGGCACTCCCAAATTAAATCATTATTATTTGGACTTCCTAAGTATATGTCTCCAAAGCTTCAAATTGTTCACATGATCTACATCTTTGGTGTCATATTTGAGCATGATAAGGTTCAAATGTTCAAATGACATCCAAATGAAACTTCTTAATTGTTAAATTTTCTTCAAATAATGTATATTTTGCCACATTTTAGTATATTAATAGGAGTCATATATGGTACCATGCACATTATATTGTTCATATGAGGCTTCAAAGTATTAATCCAAGAAGGATGCTAAGGACTAAAAGCGTCTTGTGAAAAGGTTTCAAAAAAACTAAAGAATGCACCTATTCATCAAGAATCTATTATTTTTTTATTGTCTAACTAAGATAGTATTCTTCTATAGAAAAAGGGCAAAAGCTTGTGATTATGTAATCAATCTCAATACACTTTGTTTTGATTGTTCCATCTTATTCTTTCATATGAGTGGAAAATATATTATTTCATTTTTCAAAGATGAAGACCAATGTTTTCTATAGGTCATATTTTGTTGAAATCAACTCAAATATTTTGAATAATTAAAAAAAAAAATCATATCAAATATAACAAAATTTTAACAAATCTAAAATTTTCACCATGATTTTATATTCTAGTATTTTTCATCATTGTTTGAATGAAAAATTTGTATGATTCTAGAATTAGAAAATTAATTAACCATAATTACAAGCCTAAAAGCTAAAGTTGCAAGAAAATTTTCGACTTTACAAAATTTTCAAATTTTCAAATTGGAGTAGTTGCTAAGCTTGATAAACTTCATTTCTTTAGTTTTACTCAATTTAGTAAAGATCATATATATGGCTAAAACTTAAATTAAGCTTAGAAGTTAGAAGCTATGAACACATGCAAAAAAAAAAATTTCCAATCTATTTTCATAGCATCTTTTACTACAGAAAGTTAATTATGTCTCATTTACAAATTTTCACCAACATCTACTACAAATTCACTCAAAGAACTCTATTAAAGCATTTGAATGAACATTCAAATTGAATCTCTTCATTTAACCCCTAAAGGACCACGCATTCAAATTTTGAATAACAGATGAATATAAACACAACCTAAGTACACAAGAATGCATTTTAATTTTCATCCATTGATTTTCTACAAGATTCTTGTGTTAGTTCTTTAACATTTGTAAGGTATAGATTTTGAAGATGACTACTTTTCTTCATAAATATTCTATATTTAATAGGAATTGGTAGGTTTGTCCATGAAAATAACTTTTTCAATTAAAAAAATGACCCTTCAAAAACAACTTGAATAAAAAAATAAAAATAAAAACTTCAAAATCTCTATCATTAGAACTTAGCATTTTGAACATAAAGGAATTTTTTTTGTAAAAAAAACAAACATTCAATCTACAATTGATTTTAGAAGGAATTTTCAATTTTAGGATTCTAATTTTATTGAAAAATTAGTATTGGTTTATGTACTAACTGATTCAATTGCGAAATTTATACTTAATTAATTATAGATAGTTTGTTAAACCTTTAAGGATCAAGGATTCATAGATTATAATGAATATTTTGTTTGATTCTATTGAGGAAGTTATAATTTAAATGTAGGCAAATTTCATCTTATTACATTGGATAAAGAATATCCCATAAATTGGTTATAATAGTGACAAAACTTTTAGAATGAATTTAAATCCTTGCATGAACTCTTCAAAATCACTTAGAATAATAGGAATCCTAAACTCCAAATCCTTAATCCTTACACTATAATTTATTTTGTACATTAGAGCATGATGATATAATTACTTTGCCAAAAGCTAGTTAAAATATAAAAATATCTATTTTATAAAATTTGGACATTGTGACCCCAACATTGAAATCTCTATGGAGAGAATTCTAAAACTATTTAGGGATGGATGTTTCCTACATATCTATGCAATTGAATTGAAAAAATTCATCACCAATGTTTTTCAATCACATATCATGTAAAACCATGAATATTAAATGAAACAATTCAATATAAACACTTAAGTTTTGCTTTTTTGAAACATAAATTTGGTATGCTTGATTGGAATTGCAAAAGAAATTAATGTTAATTATGTAAGACAAAAAGTGCCAATTATATTCTATAATCTATATTATGCAAACAAAATTGAATTGCACAACAAGTAGTTACTTTGTAAGATTATTGGATTCAAGTGTACATATTTTGATATTTGCAAGAGGGAGATTATTGCCATATATTGTAGGTCCATTCTTCATTTCTACATTGATCTAGAAAGTCATTTGTTGGCTACTTTTCATCTGCACCATCCTTATAAGGTTATGCATTGTCCTTACAAGGTTAAAGTCATAGATTAGAATGTGCCAGATCCAAATCTAATGATTGCAACTATCAAGTTTTTTTTCAAGAAAAAAACATGGGAAATATGGGGATTATGGGTGTCATGCAAACATGGCATTCTATATGATGTAAGGCAACAATATCCCATTCTAAACTACAAACAAAGTATAGAAGATCTCAATGTATTTGTAAAAAACAAGAACAATGTGACTAGTAGGCTCTATCCAAGGTAAACAACAATATTCATTTATTGATAGTGGATCATGGGGAAATTAAAAAAATGTTAGTTTACTTATAGTCAAGACCCACATCCCCACTCCAACCAAATCCTAGCTGCATTGTTCAATGTGAACACAATTGTCCATAGGATTTGGAAACTTTGATTCATAAATCATTCTGTAGTTGATGCATGCCATGTGTCTCTCTCCAAAGAACACATCTGACAAGAACGATGTGACCGTGAGGCTCTATTAGACCCCACATCCCCACTCCAACTAAATCCTAACCACATTGTGCAGTGTGAATGAGGTTGTAGATAGGATTTGAAAACTTGTATTCATACACCAGAGTCGATGTAATAGTCTGTGTCAAAGGACAGGATCACAGGACCAACAAGGCCAACATCGACTCCTACTGATCCTGAGGAAGATGGCTCTGCCCCTGAAGATATGTGATTTCTGTGCTTCCTGAAGCCGACAATTGGGGTCTTCAAATCAGAAAGCCTGGAGGAAGAAACCGGGCAATAAGTACTTGGCTTTCCTCTTCCACGTTATTCAAACATATTCTACGAGGAGCCTTCATGCCTTGATCATTAGCGTCAGAAATGAAGAAGTGTCAGAGAGTGTGATACATTTCTACATTAGCACTCAGATGGGTCACAGTTGAAAAGGCGAAGTCCGCCATGGAGTTCACTGATCTCTGGAGGATCACAAGTCTCATTGGGTTGCTTGTAATAATTTACTGTTGTGGAGCAGAAGCTGCGGAATCATGTCCACAAGCCATCTTCGCATTTGGAGCCTCCATGTCCGATACGGGGAACTCGCAGGCGGCTTTCCCTTACCAATCCCCACCGCAGTCCAACCTTCCTTACGGCGAGACCTTCTTCAAGAGGCCTGCCAACCGTTGGTCTGATGGCCGTGTCGTTGTGGATTTTTTCGGTATTACTTCTGCCCATGGCTATTGTGTATTTATTGCTCAAGAAGATAGGTATGCATTATATTGCTCAAGAAGGTAGCTATGCATTGCCCAATAAGGTAGGTATTCACTGCTGAAGAACTTAGATATTTATTGCTCAAGAAGGTAGCTATTCATTGGAAATTTTCACAAGCCACGCCGAGCAAATTTAAGTATGTATAGGCTTGAATGTGTGAAGACCTACTGTGAGTGTAGCGCAGGCTCTGAAGATCCCACTCCTGAGCCCAAATCTGCAATCGGTTGGGTATGACTTCTCCCATGGCGCAAACTTTGCATTCTCTGGAGTGACGACGCAAAACAACTCCTACCCTGCGACTGTGAGCCCCCCGTTCTATTTCTGGATCCAGACCAAGCAGTTTGAGTACTTCAAAGAGAGGACAGTCGCATTATGGAAGGAGACACAGAAAGGTAGCAAGAATTCTAAAATCCTAATTCTTTTCGGTACCATAGATCTGATTTTGCGTCCACTCTCGGTTAGGCCATGTGATGCATCGATCTGAAGGGTGCTCTACAACCCTCACTTATAACATTCTTGAGGAGTTACCTTACCTCGACACCAAAGTCAAATTCACGAGCTCATCTCTGGGGGGAGGGTGTCAGCTTTATTAGGAAAGAGCCATTCATTCACTGCATGTTCTCTACAAGGGATTTTAGAGTCTATTTTTATTGTTTGCCATTTGCAATGGAAGAAGGGTGGATTCTCACAGGTGCTGAAGAATGTTAAGCAGTGGTGTCAACACAGGAATTTAAGCAAAGGTTTTTGTTCTTTTAATGCAGGTGGCGTTCTAAAGAGCAGCTTGAAACTAACAACTAAGCCAAAGTACTTTCAGACAGGTCTGTACTTTACAACATTTGGTACCAACGACTTCTTGGTTCCCTTACTTAGACTGGGCCAGACGATTGAACAAGTGCAGTCTAACATCTCCTCCATCTCTAATGCAATGGTGGCAAACACCGAAGTAAGACCAGAACCTCTCTCCCTCTCTTTAGAAGAAATTTCATTGTCATTTGACCCCCAATGTTCTTAGTTCCCTAAATTCACTATGGTACAATCCCTAGAAAGAATTAGTTTTTCATGTTGATGAATGGCCAATTTTGAATATGTTACGTGTACGAATTGTTGACACATGGAGGGTCAACTACTTCGGAAGAGAATGGAATTCAGGGACCGAATCGGCAGAGTTTCTTCTGATGCCTCACCGTGCCGATCTGCCAACACCAGTGCAAACTTATTACTATTTAAAATACAGGAAGTAAACAACATTATGATGTTTTAACTGACTAGGAGGTTGAAACAACATCTCAATGATTTTGTAAATGTGTTGATTAAAGAGGGGGTTAATTTGCACTGGCGCAAAGCACTATCATCTGATGATTGACCTAAGGAATTGATATTCCACATCTGTGACAAGTGTGATTGAGTTGGTGTGCAGGAGCTTTACAAGCAAGGAGCACGGACATTGATGGTGTTCAATGTGCCACCTCTGGGGTGCTACCCAATCTTCTTGGCCGCACCTGGGATACGCAACATGTCAACTGTGGACGCAAGTGGGTGTCTTGCATCTTTGAACGCAGCAGTAGAAGGCACGAACTCTTTAATACGCTCTGGTCTTCAAGACTTGGGGCTTAAGTACCCTGATGCTACTATCATCTATGCTGATCTTTACAGGGTCTTGCAAACCCTTATCTGGAACGGTACAACATATGGTACGTGAATCTCTTTATTCTGGAAAACCATCCTGCATGTTTTTAGCACTAAACAGCATATTACATGTGGTGCGTTCATAGTTGCAACGAACCATGTTTCCCTGAAATTTTGACGGTCCGCTTCGTTGGGGTATATGTGCAAAGTATTAGACGAGGATTCAGTGAAGTGAATTCGTGCACTGCTTGTGTCTCATAACGGCCTGGATGCAATGTCTGATAAGTTAGAAGTGCCATAAATCTCCAAATTTTAAAAATGTGTTTCATTATATCTATGAATATGCTATTGACTTAATAGGTGCATGGTACACTAGCTCAGTTGCAGAGGAAAGAGACAGTGACATGTACTCTCTACAATTCCTATCACATTATGTACATTCCACTTTCTAATATAGCCACCAACGAAAACAAGTGCAAGTAGAGTGCTACGGGATTCATTTGTTTCTACAAAACAAATGAGGTTGACCCACAAAGAAATGCGGAGATGGCTATTCATGAGTATATTTCAATGGAGTGTTTTATGCATGATTCTAATGGTTAGTAATTTAACAATATTTGTGGTATTAGGTTTTAAAGAGACCTTCAAGGTCTGTTGTGGAGCGGGTGGGGGAGAGTACAATCTGCTACTGGGTGTCAGGTGCGGAGCAAGTGCATTTGTGAATGGAGAATTAGTGCAAGGCAAATCGTGTTCGGATCCAGGGTCCTACATTCACTGGGATGGCATTCACATAACTGAAGCTGCAGCTCGATTTGTGGCGCTCACATTCCTTCAAGGACAGCACTTGGAACCGTCTTATAAACTTGCAAAACTGTGTAAGTTGAGTTATGAACAGTTTTACTGACCTCCTTGCGTGATTTTGAAGTTATCATGCCCCAGCTAACCTTAGTGGGGCTAGCCCCTGGTTTCAGCATTTGTTGAGATGAGTGTGCATTTCGATTGCACAAAAACTGCAAAGTAGGATACCATGTTGACAATGCTGGTGAGATTAATTAGGTCTGTTTTTAGGTGATGCCAAAACTTGGTAAATTTCTTAGGAAGGAATGCTTACATCTTCAAAACCGTATTCAACTAGCAACAGAACCAAGACAATTATATAACATATTGATATAAAGTGCACCTTCCAGTGTTCAATTATAGAGACTTTGAATTTATTTATTATTCAAAAAATGAACTTGGAGGGATGTATGCAGATCCTAAAGGCCGCTGCAAACGCTTTGAAGGTGAAAAAATGTTCAATTATACTAAAATTCCTTCAAGAGCATACATCCTTACACGTGATTCCTTCCATGAGCCAACAATAGGACTTTGAGCGTAAGCAAAATCAAAGCCTCTCATAACATCAAAGTAGGTTTTGAAGGTTAGACTGACCTTTTCAGTGCATTATCCATGATTGTGTTTTACCAAAAAAGCACTTCGAAACTACCATTTCTAGTATAGAGAGTAACAATACAAAATTTTTGTTTATTTTTGCATATTTGATGGTAGGAGTTGACTTGCACTAAACTTGTGTGAGAATGTGTGGAAAAATTTGAGAAACTTGAACATGTGGATTGTTAAATATTAGGGTTTTGAGGTGAAAGTAATACTTTATTTTGCACCTTACTATACTAGATTCTATGACTATCAATCTTCTTAATTTAAAATTCCTACACTTAAGATTTTGGTTTTAGAATTTTTATGTTAGAAAATTGAGTTGATTCAAGGGAAAAAATTCAAAAGAAAATAAACTTGATCATCAATCTCTTTAAAAGTGTTCTTTAATAGCAATAGAAGAAATCACTAAATTGTTAAAAGTTTTAAGCTGGAATTAAAGCAAGTTCAATATCCCAAGGAAGTTACCCCTTATTAAAGTAGTATACTACATGGGTCCACAAAGGGGTATTTGTTGGTGTTCATTGATTAAAATGTCGATATGGTATGCTCTATTAACCTTAGAACATTAATAGAAAATTTACAATTAGAAAATGTAGATATTAGGAAGAAAATAAATGTAAGAAGGATTATGAATAAATGATAAAAGAAATTTAGTTTTGTTGGTATCAAAGGGATTGGGAACTATACAAAAATAGGGTTGAAATGGCCTAGCAAGAGTTATATATATCTTTGAGTGTTTTTTTCAAATCTCATTGCACATAAAATACAACATTCCCCCTCAACCACATAGAATTATCTTCCAAAAGGGGATTCTGTATCTAAGGAAAAAATGCAACCATGCGTGATTTGTATGTGAGAATTTTATACTTTTGTGAGTTGTTGTGTGAAATGTTCATCACCACTAGGGTTGTGAAAACAATTCGGTTTGTAAAATTCAATCTTTTTAAATTAACTCTTTTTTTAACTAAATTTAACTTTCATGTAGACTTGAGTATACATAGTCAATGCAATATATTGTTTTCAAAAGTTCCAATCTCTTTAATTTGTAGTTTAAAAAAATCAAAATTCCACTAATTTACAGATTTTTGAAGTTTTAATCTCTCTAATTTGTAGGTTACTAAAATTCAAGACATATTATTTGTACATTCTTAAATTTCCAAAAATTTATCTGATTTCATGAATTTACATGTTTAAATTAAAAATTATATGGTGGAACTAAGACTTTTCTACGATAGATCAAATCAAGTAAAAATAAAGGTAAGACATTATCTAATAAGTAGAACCAACATCTCATTGACTTCATCTCTTAGTGCTTGAATTGAAAACTCCAATATTTACTTTTAAAACTCCAATATTTATTACTAGAAACTAATAATCAACATCATTAAATTTTAATTATATTTTAATTATAGACTAAACTTTCTTCTTGCCAAATGTTGGTAAAATATGCGTCTGATTTGATTTGAAGTCAAAATCGGCATTTTAATTCAAATAGACATGAGGAGCTTTCTAGTATAATAAATAGAATTTCAAGATTCTCCTTTGAATGTAAGGGATTCCCTTCAATGCTAGCTCAAAGGAATTTCTAAGATAATTGCATCTAAAGTTGTTCGAATAATCATTTTGAGCACTATTCTTAATATTACATTGCCTAAATATTTGTGGAATCGTGTTGGGATTCCAACTTATATGAAATTTGAGATTCTCTTTGCGTACATTTTTGGACAATGCATGAATAATCCATGAATTTCCAAAGGTTGAAAACATGTGTACCCAAAGTTGACCTTAGGCTTTCATGTTAGAGGGCTTACATTTTTAGCGAGGATGTAGATGGGATGGTCACAATTTCATGTTGTTAACCCCTAAATGCCCAAGGCCTGTTTGGAGCATCTTGAAATTTATTCTAAATTGAACAAAAAGTCAACATTTTCATAAGTTATACCAATTTCTTTTGAATTGTAACCGTACAAATTCAAACTAGACATGTTAGAGTTCCTATAAGAAAAGAAAACATAACAATATCACTTATGGATTGAAAGATTATAATGTTTAATCATGAAGGTGCTAAAAGTATGAAAATTTTTCAATTCTCTTTTTGCATGTCCACTCTAAAAAGTTGGTCACTAAAAAAATATATGAGGTTATAGGACTTAGCATGCACAAACCAAATCAAATTATGTTTTTTCAAAATCTATTCTATGATTTTTTTAAATGAATTTCTAATGTGATTTTTCCTCCAAGATCTAGTGTATTTGAGGCTCATTTCCAAGAGCCCTCAACACTACGGGAGGTCAAGATTGCAATGGGCATCCTTGCAGAAAATCTTGAATAGAAAAATCATAATCTTTCATTTTTAAGCTCGGCTTTTTGATCCTAAAACTAGACTTCAAAAAGAGTTCTCCAAAAATATAAACTAATAATAATAGCAATGTGGTTGGGTTCTACTTAACTTCAAAGTTTTCGAAACACCAGAATCTGGTGCCTTGGGCATTTAGGGGTTAACTTGCAATGGCTTTCAGTTTGCCATTTGCCATTTTGGATGAACATTTTGGATGAATAACGTGGATGCATTACAGAATTTCGGACGAATGCTTTGGATGAACATGAACCGGGCGCTACGTCCTCTCGTAAAACCCTGTTTCCCAAAACCTCTGAGCTTCTCGCATTCTGATCGGCGCTGCCACTTCAATCAGCGAGTGCCCCAGTCAAAAATCTGCACCTCCGACTGCTTCCCTCGAAGGATTTCACTGAGGCAGAAGAAGTAGCGAAATGAGACGAGCAGTGCTGCAGCGCCTCGCGCGCTTCCCGATCCGCCCAAGCCTTTCTTCGAATGCATTGGCGACTTTTGCAGCTCCGGAGAAGGTATGTCATGGCATTCCCCAGAAGCCATTCTTGGTGGTTGGCATTTGTGCAGATTTCGCGATTTTCGAAATGGTAGAGCCTGAATGTAATGTGGGAGGTTCGATCGCTGGTTCTGAGTTTTTTTAGGGTTTAGGGTTTAGGGTTTTGTGCGGATTGGCGAATTTTCCTTGGATTCTGGTTCCGTGGATTAGTGCCTCCCGGTTCATGTTATAATGAGATTTTCATTTATTATTTTGCATCGAGGTAGAGAAACCTTAGATCGCAGGTTTTGCTGTTGAGGACAGTGCCGTTTATGGGACTGAATTTTTTTTTTTTTTTTCATGGTCTTGTTGGCAATTGGAAGAGGTTTCCAACGCACCAAAGAGTGCGTTATTTGGATGTCGTATGCAAAAGTTGTGAAGTTTCAAAACTTGGAATCGCTCCTTGAGAATGGGTGTGTATTGATGAAGGGGGTGGTACACCAGATAACCAGCTGATCACCTTGTGATTTTGGGTGCCCCTACCTTATACTTGTTATCTTGCAATAAATGAGCAGACTTTCGATGGATTGTCTGCAATTCTTTTCCAGTTGGCTTCAGTCGCCTGTGAGGGGTTCTGCGCTTATGTATGTGTGTTTATTAATCTATGCAGGGAACAAACTCGGGTTTACCAATATGGGATTCAGTGAACGTGGCATTATCCAGGTTCCGCTTCCAATCCTATTGATTGTTTCTAGTATAGCTGCTGCTCTGTGACAGACTCTTTCATGATCAGAAACTATACCTAGAATAATTGATGATTTTTTTATTTGTATTTGTGAAACAGAACTATCTGCATTTGGATATAGGTTCTGAGTAAATTCGTGTCAACAGGGAAGATCAGACAACGTTTGCTACCCAGCGGAGCTACTCTGCCAGTCCGAATCCAACGGCTTATGCATTGCGTAACTATGCCAATGATATTTATGAGTACAACAAGGTGCTAGACGAACTGAATCAGAGCAGGCGGTAAGTATGTCTTCTTAGCTGAGGTAGAGGATACTCTTTCCGTCACTTCAATCTTTTTAACTAATATGTAGTTGTGTGACTTTTATGAGATCAATATTGAGCTGTGGAGAGATCACTTTGGGTGAACTCTCTTGAGATCAAACTTTTTATCACTGGGTAATAGGAGTCAGTTGAGGAGACGGGATGAGGTCCCTAATGATTTTAGAATTATCTCGTTTGTGTACATACTCATCCAGGATGCTGAAGGGAATTGATGAAGAGGCTTGTCACTTGTTGAGCATTTGCAGGCCTTATTTGATGCGGGATGTGTATGAAGACATGCAGCTGGATGGAGTTCCACCTATAAAGAACACTTTCCATACTCTTATTACTGGTTGCATGAGAGGTCAGAGGCTGCAGGATGCGATGTATTTTTTTGATGAAATGAAAGCCATGGGCCTTCAACCTGATGTAAGCACAAGTTTTCTTCTACTACTCACGCGTATTGTGTTATTCCTTGGGCAGACAAATGTTTCTGGGTTATGATTTACAGAAGCGACGAGACAGTTCGTGCGAATCTTCTACTGATTGTAGAATTAAAATGCGTGGTTCTGTTCAGATCGCGCTCTATAACTGTATAATCACAACATGTGGGCAAGCCAACCAGATTGAACGTGCTTTTCAGGTAATTTATCTAGCTATTTCCAAGTTTAAACAAGGTACTTGTCTCCTTTACACATTCTGAAGCACCTCAAATTCACCAGGAGAGTTTCAGGAAATAATTAAGTAGGTCGGTCCAGGGGATGATGTTTAGGAAACGACGAATTGTTACTTCTCTTATCGTATTTATCCCTCAAATTTTGCTTCTTTGTTATGATTGGCATCATAAGGTGGCAGCAGAGATGGAAGCAAATGGAATGAAGCCAACCCACCGCACCTTCCTTGCACTTTTAAATGCGTGTGGAACAGCTGGCCGTGTAGAAGTAGCGTATGTTTCTTCGCCCTGCTTTCCATATTCAGCTGTCAGATTGCAGTCATTTTTTCTTTTCTTTTACTTAATGGATTGAACATCGTGGATCTCCTCTTCCCCTTTCTTTTTGGTTCATTACTACTTTGTTTATGGCGTACCTGTAAAGAATTTAACGAAGACATATGCAGTCTGCGTCTTTGGTTGGTTTACCGTTCAGAATGTTTCAAACTGTCCTAATTCAAGTCCTGTGACTTCGTTCTGCAGCTACGGTGTGGTGCAAAGGATGGCAGCTTTTGGCTTGACCTTAAACAGTGCATGCTATGCCGCACTCATTCAAACTCATAAGAACAGCCGCCCTGTTAATCATATTACTTTTCAGAAGGTTAGCATGATACGTCATTACCAAGGTCTTAAACTCATGTTTTACCGTCATTTGTTATCTTGTCCAATACTCTCTCTCTTTATTATGTTTTACAGGAATTCTGTGATCTTCCTATACGCATTGGGGTGCGCGCTAGTAACTCAAGTTTGTTTAACAGATATTCGAGCTTCTGGAACAGTCGAAGGGGTGTGACTCACTTGCTGGTGAAGTTGAAGGTCGACAAGAGTTTGAAGAGGAGCTCGCAAATCTTGTTACAGGAGGAGGTCTTCAACCTACTCGAAGCTATGTGAACCGTCGACTTAATGTGTACTATTCTGCATTGCGCGCTTGTGGAGAGCTGGGAAATATTGAGGTTGTTGGACAAAATAATCTAGAGCTGACCGACATTATTAATTTTTTGTTTTGTTGTTCGCGTTTGCACATGTGGATCCGTAGTTGTAGTCTTTGTAGGAAGTAGTGTTCACCATTTAAGGGATTTGGGAGGAGCTGTCGAAGTTACTCACCTGGCAGCCTGCTTGGATATTTTATGACTGATTACAGGCAGTGGAGAAGATCATCGAAATGTTGAAACAGGATAATCACCAAATTGATGCCACTTGCATCATTGAACTTGTCAGGTAAATGATGTCATTGAGACGTGCCAACGGAATTTACTGATATATGAATTTTATGTCCTTTGCTTTGACTGCTCTGTCGTCTGTTGAGGGAACTAACGCTAGAAGGTGCTTTCTCCTTCAAGGGCTTATGTTGGGCGCTCTCATTACGACAAAGCTTTGCAAGTTGTGGATGAATACATCGAGGCTGGCAAGAGTCCATCTTTAAGTCTTTACATGGTAAGTCTCTACTTGCGCGAATTTGCCTTCAACTTTTGCCTTCTCAGACCTTTAGGTTCCATCATGCTCTTAGAGCTTGTTTGAGGTGTGGTCGTCTGGTCAACTAGTTCTTGATTTGGCTTTGGTGTAAGTTTGGCTGTCATCGTGGAGGATAACATTAGAAAACGACCTTTCTATTTGCAGAAAATCTATCTAATGGGATCATTTTACTTGTGCGACCGGTGCAGACTTTAATTGAAAGCTTACTTCAGCGTCGCACTCCTGTTAATATGGCATCTGCGAAAAGACTTCTGGTATGTCCCCAATATGAACCTTTAGACCGCATGGAAGTTGTTTGCACTGGTTATTTTTATTCTCTGGGGAAGACACAGTCTGATCTTCTTTTCTTTTCTATTTTCAGGACCAAATGAAAGACAGGGGATTCTTTTTGAACACAAGCATCGGATCCAACTTTCTTTTCCTCGCTTCGTTGGATAGGGTATGTCTACTTTTCTTGTTTGTTTTTTCTTTCATAGGATGATGTTCGATGTTCAAACGGAAGCACCGTAACGCTTGATGGATTTTAGGGTGGACGTCTCAATCTTGTTGCCTGGTTCCATTGTCACAGGAAGGAGACTATGCAGCCGCAAATACAATCTGGGATATGATGCAGGATCGAAATCAAAGGCCCTCTGTCAAATCTCTTACTGCGTATAGTAATGGTTTGCAGGTATGCCTATCCACCCTATTTGCTTCTCTATTTTTCTCTGTTATTTTCCTCATACCTTCCTCATGATAAGTTTCCCATCTTTTTTGCTTGCTACTTTGGTATATCACTACTGTGGCATAAACAATCGTTCCATGCCGAGGGACAAATTCTCATTTTCTTCACTACCTGATGGTGCTATGTGCAGCTAAGAAAAGTCCCTGAAGATGATGTCCGGTTAGCGGCTACGAGAGAAATCATTGCTAAAATACAAAAGAAGAACAACTGGGTTCGTGGAGCCCAAACAGGGATGGCAAAAGAAGGTGATCAGGAGCAGGAACATGGAGACGACATTCACGTTGCTGCTGACAGAGATGAACCCATCATGCAAGATCATGTTGTGGTAGATCATGACGCGGAAGACCAAAGCAGTGAGCATGTTGCTGAAGATGAGCATGTTGCTGCAGTTGGTGAAAGCAGGACGCCTCTTTCAGGGTGACTTGCTTCGTCAGAAGTTGCTTCTCTAGCTGGTTATTACAGAAGTCATGAATTGTAGTTTCAATGGATTATTCTCCTCACGATAACATGGAGATCATCTGGCGGATACTAATGAAAAATTCGTTTTCGCTCCATAGTCATAATCAATTCGTACGAGTCATTTTAATCAGGACTTGGAGGTATTACTTCTGTTTCAGGTCGCTTAGTTGTGGAAATGGTGGAATAACGGTGGAATAACGGTGGAATGAATTTTAAATTTTCAAGGTTGGTGACCTTGACAATCAACCTTGACCTGCAACTGTTATTTTATTTACCATAGTCAAAACTTGACTGATTATTTCTGTGCGGATCATCTCTATTAGAATCTGATCTGTTGGACAGCAATGCAGTTGGTCGTTCCATATATTCCTTTCCATGAGCAGATCAAGGACGCCGCTATTGAAGAGAGTGATGTATTCGTTGAGCGGCTTATTCGAGATTACAATATCGGCAACAAACTCGGGTCAATATTCTTAACTCCCTGTCGAAGAGTTAGTCAGATGATTGCCAAAAGGGTCACACTCCCTGGAGTAACTTCATAATGCTATAACTTAGGATCGACGGTGATATTTTGTTGCAAGAATTTTGCGGAAGCAACAGAATGGTTGTACGAAGAGAGGCTGCTAGTTATAAGTTATGACTCTGATTGCAAGAAGCACGGGAACCATTTCCGTGACTCCTGAGCTATTAGCAGCCAATCCCCCCATTTTGCCAATTTTGAAGATATGTAGATGCAGGTAGTCGGAAATATACTATTTTGAATGCAAAAAATGGTTTGGGGTATAGTATGTCTTTGAACTTCAAATTTCCATAGTTTATTCTTACAAATTTAGAAAATTAACCATTCTTTTCAAAATTTGTTATTTCTTTTGCCAATGTGTTAAAAATAGTCTCATGTGTTCATTCCACCCAAAAATATGTAGAATTGCTGAAAGTGTTGGTTATAGGTGCTTCCACCTTAAGGTAGGATAGCCCATTGTTATCCCTTTGGTTGTTACACATACTTAGACATATTGAAATCACAATTATTTTTTAGCAAAAGAATGGCAATTCATGAAGTACTTCTCATATGTTTGGACCAACTCATGAAGAAAAACATAAATGGAGGTCAAAACAAAAATATATAGCTTTCCATTGTAGACCTTAGAAAGGCTATATTCCACCTTTTGGACATTAGTATGGCATGATTTTGTATGTAATCAATACATGTATCATTTAGATAATGTATGAATAAATTATAATTTATGAAGGTTTGAAGTTGCAATATCCCAATCATAAATGTGGACTATCCTTAAACCCAAAGGATTGCATCTATAGATTAGTTGGATTAATTCTAAGAGGCAATTGTAACAATGATAGTACCTATTAGCATCCCCATTCAAATAGGTCACATATTTGAATGACATTGACATTTTAAATGGGTGTTCTTCAATTCTAGTAAGCCCCCCTTATGAATGGACTTGGGATCTAATTGTATTTCACATTGAATAATTTGAACATTTGAGAAACACAAACAAAATTTTGAAGGTCCTCTAACCCTTAGAACCAATACTAAAAATACAAAAATTCTTAGCATCTTCAAATAAGTTAGATGAATTCTAAGCTCTTGGATACTAAGAGTACCTATTTTTTAAATTTTTTAGCTTAATGTGACTTGCAAAGCAACTCTGGGTAGAAATTCTATCTCATATCTTTAAGTGTCTTTCGGTATAAACGATTGCATTATTATATAATATATAGAGAATTTTGCAATTTACAATGTATCTTTGTCTATATTTCAACTTTTCACTTTGACCTCTAAGAAATAATTACATTTGATATTCTTAAGAATAAATCTCACAATTTAAATTTTAACTTTAATTGATTCTATACAAACTTAGGTGTTTAATTGAATCAAATATTACTACTAAAGGTACAAAGGTTGGAAGTTGACAATGAACTTATCAAACTTCTAAGGTTAAGTAGGAAATGAAGCGAGATATATTCACATTACTAAACTATATATTCAAATATATTTATTGAACCTCCCTAACATAATGAATGGTAGATTGAATATGCAATGGCAAATTATGAATGATAAATTGTCTAAGGAACCTTTGAAGTAGAAAACTAAATCAAACTAAATATAGAAATATGGATTATGAAGCTTATATTGACTTTAAATAAAGCTCCATAAACCTTAAAGAGCATACTAGACATTCAAATTTCGAACGATATATAAATCCAAACACATCTAAAGCACATAGAATTGTCATTTTTCATTTGATTTTTTTGGCATAAAAGCTTGTGTTGGTTCTCTAAAATTTGTATGGCCTAGATTTTAAAGACTTTGTTTTGTAGATATTCAATCTATAAAACAAAGGGCACTAATATGTTTCACCTCACAATATAAATTTTCGAATTTTGAAAATTGACACTTTCAAAACATCTTTAGTAATAAATAAAATAAAATCTTCAAAAATCACCAAAATTATTGCTTAAAATTTTGAACTTAAAGGGAAAAAATGATAGAATTACAAATATTCAATCTAAACTAATTTTGGAACCAAGTTTGAATTTTTCACTAAAATTTTTTTGTTGATAAAGTCTTCATTAAATTATTCTTTGAAGTTACATTTATAATGCATCTTCACTATTTTGGAAATTTAGACTATCCCTTGGTCCCAAAGAAGATAAGAACCACAAATAATCTTCACACAAAATCCAAGGCACAATATAATGAGAGATTATTTGCCTACATAGCTTCCTTGAAAGTCATTTTTCACATACCGGTACTGAGATTTTGAAAGAATAACCCGTACATTTCTTTTCTAGACCACTGGCACTACATTTTCCAATCCTAAAATATTATTCAACTCTTCACAAGGCAGCTATCGATTTGAGCAGAAACTCAAGAGAAGCATAAGTGATCCCACGAGACTTTTACTGCAGAAAACGATCCCGACCTCCTTCGAAAAAGACTGCATCCTCATCAATGACATTCAACATCCACTACTTAGGTACCAGCACTTCCATGTGTTTAAATGGAAGAAGTTGAATATACTAGCAGAAGAAGAAAACGATGAAAATTGAGTGGGGAAGCTAACCAACTATAAAAATGAAGAGGGGCTTCCAAGAGTGAACTTCCTCTTCTGTAATAAAAGATGATTCTCAAACGCCATTCCAAAACTCTACGCAGGGGTGAGTATTCAAGGATGAGATTCTGGGCCCAAATGGAAAGAAATGGTGAAATGGGTTAGACCCTAACCCTAATTTATAGAACTAGGAAAAGCTACTGACTCGTGGTGGGCGTTCAGAACCAGCAGGCTTCTCACCGGCTTTCCTTCCATCCCTGCCTATTGCTGCCAGACCCAGAGACAAGTACTCCCATTCTTCTTCCTGAATCTCCTCGATCTTGCTCTTCTTGGGAGCTGGGGGTTCCCGGCCTTCCATAATAGCCCTCCGTCGCTCAGCCCTGAATTCCTCCTCTGCTGCCTTCTCAGCTTCAGCAAACTCGACCTGTCAACATGGTGATGGTAAGTAAATGCACTTAATCAGATACTTTACGACCAGTAGATGTAAAACCAAGTCCTCGTACAAATAGTCGGATCCGACATGCTGACGCAGTATAGGGTTGGTAAACCATTAGTGCCTGAACTAAATGCAAGTCTATGTTGGAAGCTCATAGCCGAGTATAATAACTTCCAAGAACATATGCTGACAATTCAAAAAAGTACGACATGGTTTCTGTTTTCCTTTGGTATATTTCGCTACCTCCTGTGAATCTTCCTTAGTGATTCATTTCTATTCCTAACATTTACTTTCTATTTAGCAAGTACAAGTAGCAACTAACATTTTTAAAGAGTTGTGAATACATTGCCCAGCTCCTGATTCAAGGAAAAATCAGGGTACCCAAGATTCTCCAATCCTCTACCATCTTCTTTTAATGGCACAAATCCTCTTGGATCTTGAGTTCACGAAGGAAAGCATTGATACTCGACCAACTGTTATATGACAGAGTTGGTACTCAACTATTATATAGGCAAGAGTAGGTACGATCAACCACACTAAAGCTCCAGTTAAACGGGTGGGCTGTCAACACTACTCCAGAATGTCATGCACTTTTGTCCATTTCGGGGTTAAAACAGTTGCCTAATAGTTAAATGAGAGAGTTCAAACGAAACATTCTGATTTAAAACGACAGGTAGGTGACCATTATATTATCACAGCTTGAAGGAAAGAACGTGGACATACTTCAACCATGTCACGCGCAACATCTCGTGGGTAGCCATCGTCCATAAGTTCAAGCTGGCGCCAAGCAAACTTGCGTGCAGGGGGTGGGTCAAAACTGTTCAACCTGGAAACAAGAAAACAATACATTGAATTCAAAGGAAAAGAAATTTCAAAAGTTAAGTACTCCTGATCCAATAATCAACAACGAAGAGGATCTGGTATGAATGTTCCAGAAACAGTCACATGACACCAACCTAAAAGGTAAAAAACTTAGACACCTGACGCTCTCAAATCAAAGATGGTCATATCCAGTTCTTACTCAAAAGGGATAAATTTCGCCTCAGGATGACGAGCGTAGTAGGACTCCACCAGCCGATCCTCCGGTAACACGATTTTAGGAGCTTTCTTGCATCGTGTCTTCTTTGGTTCAGGTGGGACTCTGCAAGGTTACACGCAATAGAACCGTCGGCATCTACTAAAATCGGACATCCATACTGGGAACCTCCAGAAGACCTTCGCGAAGAGTTAAATTAATTTGAAGTGAAGCCGCGCTCTTGTAACGAAATCAAGTGAATTTGACAGGAAAAACTGCATTCTTCAGCAACAAGAGGTGGCATTCAAGAATTTTCAATAGATTGATAACCCTAACACCAAGCTTGCAATATGCACAGTCGGGAATTGTACCCCTAAACCCTAAACCCTAAACCCTATACCCGAATTCCTAAACCCGAATCCTCGCTTCGTCATCAGATTAAAACCCAATTGAATAAAACGATGTGGAATGGTCTATGCAACGCGATGACCCTGATCCTGTCACCCACGCATTGGAGCCGCAAGTGGCCGAATTATAAAACGTCTCGTTCTGTGTGATGATTCTGAAGAAACCAAAGACAGGCTACAGTGCAACATTCTTCACGCTCAGTGTCTTCCATCTAAACCCTCACGTGCAATGCAATGTGGCCGCTCACCTCATGACAGCGTCAAACCAGCGGGGCCTAGCGATAATCCCGCCCTTCATCAGCTTGCGCGTCTTGGAGAGCAAATCTCCCTTCATGAACGACATGGTGTCTCGCTAATAAAGGGCGACGATGATCTCGCTTCCCCTCCCGTGAACAACTAACACATTGAATCCTGCACTCCTCGTTTGATCGCTGGAAACCAAGAGAATCTCCTCGTGAAAAAATTAGAGAGAGTAAGTTCAAACAACGAAACTCCCCGGCAATCACGCCTCAATCCAAAACCCTAAATGGTTCCACAATTTATTCTGCTCTCAGAAACTGGTCAAAATGGTGTAAGTTAAAAGGGCTCCTTGCTGCCATCGTCCGACAAAGTGTGGACTCAACGTACAAGAGTGACGAAAATGGTGTTTTGTGGACGTGGCAATTCTAATTCGCCGAGGTGGCGGGTGACGTGTCCGGGCGGAAGTTATGTCGTCTGATCGTCTCCCCTGATTCTCCCTCCTTGTTATTAGATTTGTTCTTCCTTCCAAGCTCTACCCCACTTTCATGGCTACACTGCTTGCCAACTCTCCTGAATGACTGCCGATGCATCACGTCCCTGTCCCGCCGTGGAAAGTTCGGCAACATTATTGCTCTGGAGAGTGTGCGCTTTCCATTCCTTTCCTGGGTTTTTTCGCACGTTATGGGGCCGGATATGGCGATGATAAGGGCAGTGTGATTGTGTATCTGGAAGATGAAGAGTGTGCACTTGAAAATGGAAACCTCTAAAAGTAGTTGACGACGGATTCCCTACCTTACTGTAAGTTACCTTAAAGTATCTGACCTATGTGTGCATGTTGAGAATTAATTTTGAAATTCATGGTTGTTGCGAAGAGAAAACGGAACTCAGCACAAGGTTTTTTGTAGTTCTTGGAATGGTATCGAATTAGTTATGAACTTCTAAATTCATTATGGTGTTTTCTGAACATAACTATGTTTATTCTGCCATCCTGAACTCCTTGTATGAGGAAGTTAAATTCAATGCTCTTTCTACTACGGGATCTTAGCATGTGGTAAGTTTCATTGGTTGAGGTTGCTCCTTGAATGACATTGAGTGAAATTATAGAGGTGTGGATTAAGGAGTCGAATGGAATTGGGACATTCAAGTGAAGTTCCACATAACATGGTGCTAAGAATATCTTTCACGGGGAGAAACATGCATTCGTGCTGTATCAGGCAGTTGGAAGTGCTTTCACAAGCTTCAAAACCTGGTATGGAATGCTCAGATCGGTGTAACTTGGTGCCGTAAGAGAAAGAGAGATGGGGAAAGCGGGCACGGAGGACGCTGCCATGCGATGCGTCCATTGTGGGACCCCGGTGGCCGCTGTGTATGTGGAGTACTCTCCCGGCAACATCCGCCTCTCGGAATGCGTATAGACACCTCTCTCTCTTTCTTTCAGAATTAGGGTTCCCTTTTCTCTTACTGGATTGCCCATTTGACAATCCCGAGGACCTCTCTTAATGTGAATTCAACCTTCCCATTCATGATGCAATTCTATTTTGAAATTTGTAGCAGCTTCAATGGCTGATTGCAGTTTGCGCCTAATTTGTTTGCAGGCTCAATGTGGATACGCAGCTGATGAGTACGTGGAGTGTGAGATGATGGTACTTACCCGATCCCTCCTTGCCTCCAGTCGATTCATGTACAAGAGTGACAAGGGTTACAAGGGCTTAGGGTTTAGGGTTTTGGTTTCTCCTTGTGGGAACTGATATCTTGGTAGGCGGATTCTTGTTTGTGTTTGCAATTTTTGAAAAGGAGGCGATTTGATTACAGGATTGTGTTGCCACAGATCGTGGTGATTGACTTGATTCTTCACAAGCCAGAAGCGTATCGACACATCTTTTTCAATTACCCGCTCCTTCACAAGCTGAACATGCTGGTAGCACTCTGAATTTTTCTCCTCATATTGCGACCAATTACCAAGTTATGATAGTTATAGGGTGCTTGCAGCTTTAGGGTTTAGGGATAATGGTTGGGATCAGTTCACGTTCTACTGTATGTGATGTTATCTGAATATATCACCCTCATTGGCAGGAGTTCGTATGGAAGACGAGCCTCCTGGTTCTACTTCTAGACTCATGTATGACGCCATCCCAAACTCATTGGTGCCGTTGCTGAAACGCGGTTGCATTGTTCAGTATACTATCGCTCCGTTCTAATGAATTCAAGATTGGTAATACTTGTGGCTTGTGAATTTTTTTGTTGAACTGTACGAAACATCTTCTGAATACGGTAGGAGAACCTAATTCCAACACCTTAAATCTTGACCAATGAGTACATATTGATTTTGAGTCTGGACACCGTGTGAACACCTGATCAAGCGGCAATCGTAGGTCATCTACCAAAGACATTGACCCTCTTAACTTTCGCATACCTATCAAAATAATTCTTTACATTGGATTCTCTTTGTTTGGTAACAAGAAAATTTGAATTTTGGACCATTCTAATAATAGAGACCATGTTCAGTGCAATTGAGATTAAGGTTTTCCTAGTGTAGGTGGTCAGTCATGTCTTTGTGGACTGAAATAGCTGGGTGTGAATGCTGTCATGGTTTCGCAGGTAAAATCTGTTTACGAGGTGTAGGGAAGGCAGATATCGTTCAATGGGAAAGCCTTTCTTTGTTCCTCTTTACTGCAGGGAAGGTGAGTCTGAATGTCCATCACTTATGTCAATTCGTGGACAAATTCTTTTAATCATAAAGTTGATGTAAATTAAACACCTCTGTGAGAGGTTACACAACAATAGGATTGAATGTGCATCTTTCGGACTCTTTGTAATCCTGTATTTTGAAGTATCAATGCATAGCCACTTACAACCTCTGCTGGTGCGCTTTTCTTGAGCAGGTCGTGTTCAAAGTTGGATTGGTCAACATTGTCTTTTTAGTTACGGTGGTTGCATTGACACATGTCCTACCTAGTATCGGTCCTTATGCCAAATCCAAGTAAGTGAATTACCTAACGATGACGTTTCAAAGTCTTCTTTTCTATTTCTGGTCTCATTATCAGGGATTTGCAACTGACTTTCACGGGTGGCTCCAGGTGGACAGATTTGCTCATGGCGGTTGTCCTTTCTAGCTATTTCAAGATGTTCGTGTTTGCTATGATGGTAAGGCATGCCCCCAGTGATGCATTGTGGAGATTTCGAGTTTTTTGTTCTTATAGCTTTTAGTTGTATTGTATATTTTCAATCTACTGCCTCAGTTGATTCTAAATGAATGGCAGGTTTGGGAGTTTTCACCTCTAATGGCACTCATCATTGACATGCTTGTGTTGTCTTCAAACACCGTGGCTTTAAAAGGTACAGGAGTCTCTTGAGATCTTCCCTTTCACAACTGCTGTCAGGAAGTACTGTCATTAATACCAGGATTTCAACCATTGTAGCAAATTCTTTCCTATTTACACATTCTCACCTCTGGAGCTTCTTGACCATTCCATTTGATGCTTACTATGAGACTAGGTTCCTCTGGAAAGTGTTCCTGTATTTTGCTTTTGAATTTTTTTGCCTTCCTAAATCCTCTTCTGTTCTCTTCATTTCCAGTGATGTTGAATACCAGCACACCGATTGCTGCTTCTGCCACAGCTGCAGGTGCTCTATTCAGAACACTATGCTGGTCTTTGATAGACCTGGTTCTATAGCTTGTAAATTAAATTCTCAACGGTCATATATATTTCTTACAAGCGCAACAGTTTTCGTGAAAGCCGCGTGATATTCATAAGGAGCTGCCTCGACACCCTTGGAATTGGAATCCAGATTCTTTTCTTCCACAATCCATCTGAGATAGGAGGTATCAACAGCTACAAGAAGAAAAGTGCTGACCACTCACTAAGTGCCAGGCATGCTCTCTTAGTGAATATCAGACATTTGAGTCTTTTTTAAGTTGCCATCTTCAGTGGGGTCATATGAGTTCTCACAATAACCAAAGAAGGTTATGAGGTGTGCGAATTTCAATGTTCTTAGAATATTATGAAAAAATAGGAATTTGCAAATACTTGATATGATATTACTCACGACTGAATTATTGTGCAGTGCAAAGGCAGATGCTCACAGTCATGTACTGTACATCTTTGCACCATTGTTTGTGTGCATCTGAGGCTGCATGTTTCATGTTCAAAATTGTATAGACTTTAACCCTTGAAATGACGTCCCATCACCAAGATCATCAGCCAAAAAATTATCCTTTGATTTATTGAATAGTTGCATTCAGGCTTGTTGCTAAGAAACCCTGGAAGTCATTCAGCGGACACTTTTGAGTCGTTTGCAGCGTTACAAGGTTAACCAAGAATCTAGAAGGGTCACTTTTTAATATAGATTGGAATAAGGTGTCCACCTACCTTAACCTTGTACCTTGTATGAATGGAAAGCTTGTTTTTTCATTTAAATTTTTTTTGGACTTATTGGGAGGAGTGGTATGCAAGTGCACACCAAAAACTCAGTGAATGATAGTTTTAGAGAAATGTTGATTCGTGACATATGGATCACCTTGTAGTGTATTTTGGCAATTTGTATCCTTTCTATGGATCTGAATTTAAGCCATAAAAATTATCTTTTTAGATTTTGAGCCCAACTAATGAAATGAAGCTTATCAAGTCTAGTTTTTACTCCAATTTGACATATTGAAAAATTTCCAAAATCTAGTGTTTTCTTTAAATTTGAATGTTGGACTTATAAACATGGAGTGCTAATTTCCTAATTTTAGAATGACACAGTAAATTTTTTTGTACCATGATGATCTTTACTACAATGTACAAATACAGAAAAAACTTCAAATTTTTATGCATATATTGTATTTGATATGAATTTTTTCACTTTCTATTTAAAAATTCATAGTAATTTCAAATTTTCCAAAAAAAAATTAGGAATATTTTAGCCTTTTAGAAGACATGTGAGTTAATCTATGAAAAATGAAAATTCCATTGATTAATGAAGATAAAATAAAGCATCCAAGGTAGAAGACTTTGATGTTTGACTACATAGCATTTCAAGGTTAAAGCTTAAATCTTTATCACATCTACCATGTGCTATATAAACCATTTTCCAAACTTGTTTTTGATAAAAATTTACCATTAAATGATCCCCATATCAATCATTTTAATGTAATTTGGCTCAATGAATAAAAATTTCAAATCCTAAAATTTAAATACAAAATTTATAATTGTCTTAGGCTACCTAAGAGGAACCACATTTAAATAAGATTGCACTAATAGTTGTATGCACTTGTCTAACACCAATACTAAAGCTTCAGACCTCTCATCCTTACCCCCTAAGCAGTCCATAGTCCTAGATGATGAGCAAAGCTTTTTAGGATAACGACTTGTCCAACTAAATTCTCATCCAAAGTGATGCTTTAATCCTTAGAAGACAACCTCATAAGGTAAATAACATATGTGTACAAGGATAAAACGGAAAAATATACTAAGATACACAACGTTAAAGTTGATTCAGTTTACCATGCAAACAAAACTAAGACAATATAATTGTAGGCTCATCAGGCACTCGGATGTCATCCGGTCATCAGATGATCGAGGAGCAGGTCGCCCCTCTGTCATGCCCAAGTAATATCACAGCCTGGAAAACAGGCTTGCAGAGGTTTCTTTATACGCAGTTCATTTCAGTCGAGCAAACCGTATGGTTCTTTAGTCATCATTTTTTGTGGGGCCCTGATTCTCCAAGCTCTCTGTAAGATAAACCCTCAATCCTAGTTTGCTATCCAGAACAATGGGAAGTGATCCTTCAAGAACCGGCGGTTGTGTTCATCATCGTGAAATCAAGTGCAGGGGTAGTGATGCAGAGCATACAATATGATAGATGAGCAGACATCTGTCACAAAAGTCACCTTTTGCAAAATAAATCGCTGCAATATCCACCTACGTAACGTTTCAATCCATACGCGCAACAAAATACGATTAGAGCGTTCCCAAGTCATTCAAGAAGAAAGCAGTCTTCAGCAACTTCACTCAAATTTCGAAAGACGCCAATTCACTTCGTGTCACAGACTGACGACGAAAAAAATACGAAAAAATAAATTCTAAAAGATCTAACCTCTCATGCAATGACACTGCAAGAGTGTTCAATCTTTGTCCGCTGATCGGAAAACTCCAAAAGCCGTCACCGCCCCCGCCAGGGCGATGAGGCCCCACACAGGAGTGGGTACTTCACGCGGAAGACCAGCACTCTGCAACAAAATCAGAACAATCGTGCTAATTAGCATCTGCATCAATATCTGGAGATAGGGTTGGTGAGAGGGAATTATATGTTTGACTTGAATTAGGATTGGTTTGAACAACGCACCGCAAGAACTCCCTTCCCGGTAGAGACCTCAACGCCAATTGCAGCAGCAAAACCTAGCATGGCAAGGCGTCCAATCCAGGTGTCCAAGCTCCTTCTATTTCCACCCTCTGTGGCTTGCTTGCACCGAATCCTTACGGTATGCACCCGCCGTGCTTGTTTACGCGAAGCTAATGAAGATGATTTCCATGATACTGTCAAGTGCCAAGCTTCAAATGATCAAGTAGACAAATAGGCAATGGCTTATAACTCTCAAGCACCCGGGGAGTTACATCTGGAATTTCCAATGCATAAAACTAGAAATTTCGTAGTCCTCAATGACAATTCCAACCAATCTTTAAGTAGGCCCCTACTTATCAACTACTCATCAACAACAATTGTCAGATCACAAAATATGAGAATTCAACTGAGAAATCATTATTTTCAAAAGGTCATTTCCTAAAGCATTAGAAAACAAGATTGGACAAGAAACTCATGACGCTTTGTCCAAATCTCTTCATAAATTCACGTGGTTTTATCCAAACCTAATTTGTCAATCTGAAAAATGCGTGAAAAGCATAATTTCAGATTTGCAATGAAGAAACAACTAATTTTAGCTTGAATCCTACATTATGATTTAAGAGAAATACAAATTGAAAGGGGAACCCATTTTTGATAATCTACTTTGGATTGATGATTTGGTCAATGCGCGTGTATGTTTCAACATTAGCTAAAATTCGGTGTTCACTGTCATGTCAATCGAAATTTCTCAAAAATGTCAAAAGTAAGGAGTTGGAATGACACTCAAATTTCACGAAAACACGCTGACGTGTAAGTAAAAACCTAAAACTTGACCTTCGTGTCCCCTTGCTGCCGCACAATCCAATAACGCAAAGCGAATTCTGGAAATACATCAATAAGAAGCGCCGAGCCTCCTCGTGCTGCTCAGGGTACATTCACACGCATCAAATGCAAAAATCCTTGGTGGAAGAGAAAGGAAGGTATAGTCACCTAATTCACTGCTGCCGAAAATTTGACAGGAAGCACTGGACGCCAGGCAAGCTTCTCTCTGATGCAATCTTCCGCTAGTAAAAGCGATTGAATCTACCGCGCTATAACTGGAACTGACATGCCGCTGTGCAACAGGTGCTGTACAACCAAAAAGAGCGCAATGTCAACAAATAGCTACAAAAATGACAATGAATCAAAGAATCTCTAAAAACAAGAGTAAAATCTAGTGCAATGCTCCTTCTCTTCGTCTCCTTGAATTCAGACACAGATTTCTGGTGTCTTAGTCAATTCACACCATCTCGGGCTCTTTTTTTTCCGTTTGGCGATGAGGGAAAAGTAGAAATGACAGAGATTACCGAAAGTAGCGCGTGCGAGGTGTGAAGAAGTCCCGGAGACGGAGGATAGCAGCAACGCCATGGCGATGGTGAGAGGCGGAGTGCAGCTGGCCTCGTGAAAGCTCTGGCGCTAGCTTGCCCTGTTGGCCGCGAGCCTGTGAAGCAGCTGGATGGATGAACTGTATCCAGTTCTTCAGTTCATTCGTTAATTACAATTACAACTATAAAAATATGTATCTCAAGTTTCAGTATATCAATTTTTCTTGAATATTACTATAATTTACATTATTTTAACTTCATAATTTTTACATTCAATTTTATTGACTGTCATTCAATGTTTATTGTTTTGTAGTATACTTAGTTTTTGAGGGTACACCACATTATTTCAGACAACAATAAATGTCCTCACATTAAATTTCTACCTTTATTGGGTAAGGCGCAATACTCTCCTTAGTAAAAGAATGTAAGTAGAATTTTTTCTAGCTCTTAAGGGTTTTACTGTCCTAAAGGAAGGTTTACTTTCAAAGTTTTCAAAATTCCTTGGGATGAATGAGAAGTTATATGGACAATTTACTCAGAAAACATTGCCTAAAAGTATTCTATTCATCATTAGATAGAATATGAATTTAAGAACCTTTAGGGTTTAAAGTTAGATGATCAATTTGTACCACTAAGAGTAGTCTATGAATTGTAATTTACAATAGAACCTCTCTAAAGTAATAGGGTCATAACTAGAGTAACTATATTACATTGGAGAAGGTCATTCCATTAATGACCTATATATGCCACCTAGGGTGGGACTGGACAATTAATATTACCTTAAAGAAGTTATTACTTTAGAGAATTTCTACTATATTTACTCTTTACTACTTAAAAATGTCTGAATTCTATATATATGCTAATGAAGGTTATTTTAACCCTTGTAGGATAAGTGATACTCCCTTGGTGTATATATATGCACCTTAAGGAATGAATCTATTGGAATCCTTTGTAGATAGAGGAATATAGATTTGGAGCCTTTTAGTCAAAAGAAATTATGGACTAAAAATATCCTCCTTTTGTATATTTTCTTTCTCTTCCTATGCACAACATTCATGAAGTACTAAACGACCATACTACATATCATAAGAGAATAGAGAAAATTTGCTTTCTCAATATATTTGGATGTAAGTCATCCATTTGATGTAGCTCCTATAGGAAGCTCATGAAATCATTTGTTATAATCCACCAAGTGGAAGGCAAGACTCCTTTAAAGCAAAAAATCATAATTCTGAAGGTTATGGTATCTTCTTTTAGAATCAACAATAATTGCAACTAAGCATCCTTATCACTATGAAATATAAATTATTTTTATTGAATATTTTTGGTAAGTGAAAGAGGATTCCAATGCACTTTGGAAATTGTATGCATAAGTTATAAATTTTAAAATATTATTTGTAAGTATACTAAAAATTGATTATAGGCTCTTCTAGGCTTTCATGTTTTGATTGTACACATCTTGTATCATCAATATCTACGTTTCAATGGCTTATTTGGTCCAAATGTAGGTGCTACGTTTGGAGCAATGATGATTATAGATGGCTATACCTTAACCCTAGAAGGACACCATAGACACTAAATATTCAATAGATGACAAAGAATCCTTACAAGGGAGGCAAGTCATATATGACCACTTAAGCAATTACACATATTTGTTGGGCAGCTTTCTTCAATGGAGAATTTTTCTCGTATGCAAAAATAGAGTTTGGAAGGTTTTTACAATTTTCTAGATTTTTTTTTTCTCAAAACAATATTACCATGAATTTTTTGGTTGAAGATTGTGTTTTCCCCATATTGTCTTCTAATATAGGTCATCCTATTTCTAACCAAGGGCTAGTTGCAAAATCAAGAGTAGTGCAGTCCAATCATAATGCACCATTCCTAATCACTTACTCATCTCATAACTAATTGGAAATAGTCCCTATGCTACTAGAAATATGGTAGGGGGGGACTTGATCAAGAATGGATTGCCTCCTACATGTAGGACAAAAGTAGAGATGTTCATCTTTGGAATTTCATGTGAAAAAGAAGAAGTCTTGTATAGTAATTTGAACTCCAATGAGTGTTCTTGGACTTTTTTTTTTATCATATTGTACCAGAAAGAATGATTTCCACAATGAACACCCCACTATTTGGGGGTTACCCCCCAATAGATATTGAGGCCCAAAAGTGGTCAATGGATGACTTTCAAGTTTACTGGAGACATGAAGAATGCACCTATTGGTCGAAAAATTGGATCATCTCTAGCAAAGCACCCGTATTGGTCTCGTCCTTTCAGGGCTAAAGTGAAGTTTTAAAAAAACCATATTGGACATTCATGGACTGCAAGTGACTGATATCAATAGCGTACAAGTCTCTTTAAATAACGAAAAATCACCGGAAATAATCTGGTCCACAGATAACGCCATCAAAAAGTGACCCTTCTGGTGTCTCAGGAAATCCAATTCTCAATTTCTGACCACCAGTGTCCGCTTGCCAACATCCCCCGGGCGACGGAGACACTCGCGGTGGTTTTGGATTGCGGGGGTTCGCTGGGAGCGTTGTCTAACTGAAGTTTTCGCTCAACCTTGGCGATGGCGGCGTGCGTAGCAGCGTGTGCTGCGAAGGGGATCGCTGCCACAGCTTTAGGGCAGCACAGGAGAGGAGATGGTCAAATCCTTTCAGGGCGCTGCATTCCTCATCAGTCGGGGTTTAATAATAAGGTGGCGGTCCTGGCTAGGGGCCAGGGTCTGGTTTGGAGGAGGAAGGCGGTGAGGAGAATTAGTTTGGGAGGAGGGAGGCGGTGCATTGGTGTGAGTCGAGCGCGGGTTGATTTAGAGCCCGAGGTGGCGAGTGCAGAGTTTGAGAGAGATGAGGAGGAGAAGTTGTGGTCGGAGAGTGAGAAATCTAATAATAATGGAGCTAGTCTTGTTGGAGTTGAGGAAGTGGTCGCCGATGGTGAGAGCGCTGTTTTGAAGGCGGCTTCGAACGGGGCGGCGAAAGCGAGTAACGGGGCGGTTAAGGAAGCTGTGAATGGGAGCGTGTCGACGAATGGCAGTGCTTACAGCAATGGAGCAGCTAACGGTGGAGCAAGTAATGGAGGAGCAACTAATGGTTCCCTTACCAATGGTGCCGCTCGGGCCGCTGCGAATGTGGTGAGAGAGGCGGAAGTTATCTCCAAGGTGGAATCAATCGAGCAAGAGGATCCATGGTTCAAGAAAGCGAGCGCAGCGGTGTGTTTAATTTCTTTCTTTCTTGATTGTAGTGTTTGATTTTTTTCTTGATTAGATGGTTTAATTTCCTTTACTTGAATAGCATGCTGATTAATGCAGTGGCGAGCGTTTGTGAATTGTGGCGTTTCACTTGCGCTCTCAGGCCACAATTCACAAACGTTGTGGTAAGTGAGTGCAAGTGAGCGCAAGTGAAACGCCACACTTGCGTTTCACTCGCGCTCACTTGCACAGTGAACGGCGGCTGGAGGAGTTCTGAATATTTAGAGTCAAGGAAGAGAACACTTAAAACGTAGGAGTGTGTTTAGTTTGTTTCTTTCTTGAATGTGATGAACTGAGGCTTTTCTCTACTAGTACAGGAGATGAAGATTGACTTTCGGTCTGCTTTCTTTCCATTCTGAGTACCTTTCCATCACGAACTCGCTAGTCTTAACGATTTGGAGTGGCACATTCTACGCTCGTTGCAATAATCGAGTAGCATTTTGAAGAAATGACGAGCTTCTGTGAGTTAGGGCATATATGTAACCTTAAGTATTCTCTGTGAGCGCACGTTGGCCGAAGGAGTTGTGAATACCTAGAAATCGGTGATTGTTAATGAACTCTCTTCCTGACGGAGGATATCTATCAACTCAATTTTTTTTGCTTCCAGAGATTTTCGATTATGCTTCTGCAGAATAATCAGCTAATGTGACAATTCGAATGAGAAACGCGGCCGATCAGTTTTCCAGTCTATCTTCTGACGTGTATACCTATTCTCCTTTTTTTCTCCATGGACGAACTTATTGGCACTTTCGTATTTCATTTTTCGTTCTTTGCAGAGGTAGCTCCCGAAATTTGGTTTCGAGGGTACCCATTCTGGCGAATTCTGCAGAATGTTTTTATTATTTTGGTAGCTATAATACAATGACTGGGGGATTTTCACCAAATTTTCATCAAAGATGCTGTTAAATCTAGTTAAATAACCGCATTTCCCTCCTTCAGTTTCCTACACCGTACGTAGACCAAAATGTTGAAATCTGGCAATACTCAACCCAACAAAGAATGGCTGACGTTGTTGAAGTGACGAATAAAGTAGAAATTTTGCAATCTTCTTTTAATTATTTTTATTTCGTTTTGTATCTTTTTATATCTCCTTGTGCTACGATAAGGAGAAATTCTGCAATTTTCTTGTTAAGCGTAAGCTTTCACTACTGCGTGATTAATCCGTTGCTCTTTTCTAGTGGTTTGAGTCTTCTTCATTACTTTGGGTTCTACGAAATCTATGCTGCTCTTGTGTGAACTTGTTACGCTGTCGTAGAGCATGACTATTAGATTTCCTCGATCCTTTCATATTTCACTCGAAACAGATTAAGTTTTATTAATCAAATGCGCTTATTTAACTGGCTTTGCTGGTGGACTTCTTATATGAATTTCGTAGGCATCTTGAATTCGCAAACAACTGCTGAGGACTATGTTCTTTAATTAGTTCTTTTATCGTTAACTTCGATCGAGATGCAATACTAGCTACTTGCTTTGTGAAGCCAATCCAGCACACTCGTCTAGTACGAGTTTTTTCTTTCTCTAGTTGGAGTTGGTAGATTCTGATGAGATTCGGTGTTCTAAACACTGTGAATGACTTGATGGCTATGGATTGGTCCGTTACTTGCAGCATTTTCTTGTAATTTAAGTGATGAGCATGTGGCATTTATGTTATAAACAGGTGTCTGTTGCTCCTGGAGGACGGTGGAACAAGTTTAAAACATATTCTACGATACAACGCTCTTTGGAAATCTGGGCATTCGTAATTACATTCGTCTTCAAGTGGTGGCTCAACAATCAAAAACTTATGTACAGAGGTACTGTATTTTATTTGCCTTCTTTTCTGTCTTTGTCTTTTGTTTGAGATATTCTCCTCTTTTGGAGTAGTAGTTTGTTTAAATCGTTTATGCGACATGGGTTTGGCTTAAAAAGGGAGACCCCACCCACCCCAACCCCACCCAAAAGGGTTTAATCGATGAGAAGAATGAAAGGATGGGAGTGAATTCACAGTATCTATTTAAATATTTGATTCGTTTTGTGATGATCAGGCGGAGTGACAGAATTGAAGAAACGCGAGAAACGAAAGGCGCTCGCTAAATGGTTAAAGGAGGGTTTATTGCGGCTTGGCCCGACTTTTATCAAGATTGGTCAGCAATTTTCGACACGAGTGGATATTCTCGCTAAGGAGTATGTTGATGAACTAGCCGAGCTGCAGGTCAGTTGTCTCGAATGATCTCGTGGGATCATAGATGTTTTGACATTGGATCTGTGTTACATTGGATGAGGATCATTTTCTTTGTAGGTGAACTGACAATGTTATACTGTGATCGTAGGATCAAGTCCCTCCCTTTGATTCGGAGACTGCTGTAAGAATCGTGGAAGAAGAGTTAGGCAGGCCTGTTGATTTGATTTTTGATCGATTTGATCGGGATCCAATAGCAGCTGCTAGTCTTGGTACGTCATTTCCTACCTTCAAATTCTATATTTTGTCTCTTTCGGAATAGTGATAGCAGAAGCTAATATTGGGTGTTTGAACTCAGGTCAAGTGCATCGGGCTAAGCTTCGCGGCAAGGAAGTCGTTGTCAAAGTACAACGTCCAGGCCTGAAGGCTCTTTTTGATATCGACCTCAAGAACCTGCGGGTTAGTACATCTAAGTCTTTCATTATTTCTTTCTTCATCCTCGCACAATGATTGGTTTCAACTTTCTCTTTTCTACGAAGCTTTTTGAATTCAATTTCTTGAAGCTGAGCTATACAGATTGATGTAATAAATTTTATTCTTTACGTTTTTTTGAAAGTGGTAAGTACAAGTGGCCAGTGCTTGAAGCCATATATTTAGCTAGGCCCTTAGAACAACAAACTGTTTAGTCTTGGTCTCATTGCTTTTAGCTTCATGACTGGCATTTGTTTATATTCAATTAATTCGTTCCGTAATTGTTCAAAGGCTTGTTAATCTTGAGTCGTCATGAAGTGGTAGTCATGTTGGCTCTCTGAATATCGCCCCTTTACCGAGTTTTATTTGATTGTGACGTATTTTATGTTCCAGGTCATAGCTGAAAATTTGCAGAAGGTGGATCCTAAGTCTGATGGAGCTAAGAGAGATTGGGTTGCAATATATGATGAGTGTGCAAGTGTGCTCTATGAGGTTTGTAGCTCCACTTTTATAACGCTAAGGGTTCAATTTCTTTGGGTTGAAAGTAAGTTCCTGAAGTTCTGAATCTTTGTTAGTAATTTTTCTCAACATAAACCATCATAAACCATCATATGTTCGTGGATGTTGCACCTAAACTCATGGTTATCATTGTGTAACTTTGTAGGAAATCGACTACACTAAAGAAGCGGCCAATGCAGAAAAGTTCGCATTTAATTTCAAGGATATGCCGTATATCAAAGTTCCTAGTATCATTCGGGAGTTCAGCACGTCTCAGGTTTGTATCTTCCATCTGTTACAAATTGTCCTTGGTTAAGGAAATTGTATTGAAGTTTAAACGTTGTTCTGTTAATTGTATTGAAATTTAAACGTTGCTCTAACTATCCTGGAAGTTTATACTTTCAAATCTTATAAATTCTTAGGTGCGCTTATCAAGGTCTTGTATGAGGCAGGTTCTAACTATGGAGTACGTACCGGGAATAAAAATTAATCGGATAGCTGCTTTGGACGAGCTTGGAGTTGATCGGAAAAGGTATCTCGATCTTGAACAGAAAACCATTTGAGGAAATTGGACAATTTTCGTGTATTGTCAGTATCACAGAGGCTTCATGAGAATAGCACTTACAGTCAGTCATAAACTCTTGTGACTCCACGAAACCTTGTACTAATTTATGACATGTCCTTCTCGCTCGCTGGTGTAGTATTTGTGGCTTTGGAAAGGGTAGTCTCTTGCTAATCTACGAAGTTGTATTGCAGGCTGGCTAGGTATGCTGTGGAGTCGTATTTGGAACAGATTTTGCGGCATGGCTTCTTTCATGCAGATCCTGTATGTATTCCTATATCCTCCAGCCGATTGCCCGCCACTGATTAGGAATTATAGAGTGTTAGGCTTTTGTGAAGTCATTGAATCGATTGAAACTTTAGATTGCTATTATAGTGGTTTAGGAGGTGGGATGATTGGAAGAGACTGTTTAAACTGCAGTTGATAGAAAGCTTTTGAACATGCATTTAATAAACTACAACTCTACTGATGGATTGCGAAGTGTTTTCATCTCCTGAACGTTTTGAATAATTTTTCTGCTTCTGCAGCACCCAGGGAACATAGCAGTGGATGACGTCAATGGCGGGCGATTAATTTTCTATGATTTCGGAATGATGGGGAGGTAACATATCTGATTGTATATGCATGCTTTTTAGTAAGAACTAATTTCTTTTGTGAATTTCACATTTGATATGAGAGAAATTTTTCAACCTGGTCGAATTGTTTGCACTTTCACGTTGTATACCGCTTATGTTTAAATGATGATCGATTTAGGAAAATTACTTCCGCTTCTGATTCATTTACGTTCAATTGCTGCAGCATTAATCCGAACATAAGGGAAGGGCTTCTCGAGGTGTTCTACGGTGTGTATGAAAAAGATCCTGATAAGGTAATTAATATTTCTGTTAGGACGTCTCCCTCTTCTGTTGAGTAGGGTGATCTGCTGGGTTCCTGAATAATTAGCATGCTGTTTTATTTATGAATTCTTTATGGTTACACTGTCTTGATAACGTCGTGCTCTCATCGCCATTCTGCTTTCAAGGTGTTTTATTATGGTTGATTTTCTCATTCTGTGGAGGGAATCAAGATGGTTTACGCTGGGTCTCTTCTTTTCGATTTCTGCAATTTGAATCTTGCTTTACAAGTGTTTACCTGCAGATTATTAAATAAATTCATTTTCAAGTAGGATCGAAGAGCTGGCCATCTGATAAGCAGAGATGTTTTTTACTTTTTGTAGGTCCTTCAAGCTATGGTTCAGATGGGGGTGTTGGTGCCATCAAGCGATTTGACTGCTGTTCGGCGAACTGCGCAGTATTTCTTGAACACGTGATGATCGATGCCCTTTTGAATATTTTGTTTTAAGGAGTTTTGTGTATTCTTTTCTCTTGCCAGTGTGGCTTTATTTCAGCATAACATTCGAGAGCGACGGGGAGGCTACAGCCTAGGCTGTTCACTAAAATGAATCTTCATATTTGTTGTCAGTATCCTAATCAGTGGAAGACTGTAGAATTGAATTGAGGATCTCTACTTTTGATCGAGTTATACCATCTACATTGTTGCGGTTGGAGGGCTCTTGGCATGGGTTTTAAGAACGTCATGAAATGGATGAGTCTTATGTACAATTTTAATAAATATTCTGCTTTTGCAATCAGCTTTGAGGAGAGATTGGCAGCTCAGCGAGCTGAAAGAGAACGGATGGAAGCTGAAGAAAAGAAGTTGGGTTTCAAGAAACAACTTTCAAAGGAGGAGAAAGCTGAAAAGAAGAAAATGCGTCTGGCAGCAATTGGTAAGCTTAGATGTTTGTATGAGAAAATGTGATTAGCGGTTCGTGATATTTTAATTTTCTGGCAAGTGGCGAGGTACCTTAGATATTTTTATTCGCTTTCTTCTGTCTGTTCCATAATGTACATGCTGAACGCACAGAACCAGCCGTATATCTTGTGACATTTATATCTTTTGATTTATTCCACGTCATCGTTGGGGTGTGTGAAAAAAATCAGAAAATTAATTTGTTTCTACAAATTCTGTCTGTTACAATGCGCTTGCAGGAGAGGATCTGTTGTCTATCGGAGCAGATCAACCTTTTAGATTTCCTGCTACTTTCACTTTTGTCGTGCGAGCATTCTCAGGTACATCAATATTCTCAGAAGGCCAAAATATATTCTTGCTCTGTGTTGCTATTGATATGAAAATGTATTTTCCATCTATGTGCTGACTCTTGCGTATTTTCCTGGATCACAGTGCTAGATGGAATTGGAAAAGGTTTAGATCCTCGATTTGACATATCAGAAATTGCAAAACCGTAAGTAAATTCTCCCGCATTTTGTTGTTTTCTACTGTCCGTTGGATTGCATCTCCTTCACTCTACTTCCCACTGTTTTGATGGAGTATTTGTTCTCATGTTTGATTCTTTCTAGATTTATACCGTAGTACGTTTTATTTCACCTGTCTACCATAGTAGTTCAACATCCAAGTTTTCATCAGAGACTTTTATCTGCAGATATGCATTGGAGCTTCTTAGATTCCGGGAGGCTGGTTTGGAAGTTGTGTTCAAGGTAAACCAACTGCTTAAGAATATATGGATGTACTTCAGAATCAGCAATAGGCTTGATAATGTTCAAGTTGTTGACTTCATGCTCTGTATATTCGTAGCGTGCATTTAACACAATCTGATCTAGGGGTTTGGGGACTTATGATTGTGAAGGATTTTAGAAAACGATGGGACAGGCAATCACAGGCATTCAACAATGTTTTCAGACAAGCTGACCGTGTCGAGAAGATATCCAGCATGATACAGCGTCTTGTAAGCAGCGCATTTGCATTTTGGGAGCAGTTTCAACGATTGGTTTGTAATTATTTTCCTCTGGATAGGTTTCTTTGGTTATACCAGTATGTGAATATTATTTTTTTCTTATGGCAGGAGCAAGGTGATTTGAAATTGAGAGTGCGTGTTTTGGAGTCCGAAAGAGCATTCAAACGTGTTGCTACAATGCAGCAAACTATTGGTCAGGTGAATGATCAGAAGAAGTTTTGAAATTTTGCATCAGAGTCATTGCCGTCTGATGAAGATATCGGTTTTGTATCAACTCATTACAGGAGAAGGATGCATGTTGTTGACCGCCATCGGACTGCAATATTGTCTATGCAGTAGATTCTCCGTAACATGCTATTGATATAGAGATAACCTTGGTATCTATGTTGAGCATTTGGGATGATGTGGTGGTACTGTCATCAGTACTAACCATTTCGGTTTGCAATTTGTGTAGGCTATTCTTGCCGCAACGTGCTTACAACTTGCCACTATGCTCCATCTCAGCACAGTCACGGTTAGTTCTTTCGGATTCAACATTCGCGCAAGATATCATGCTATGTACTTTTTGCTCTATATTCTTTTCTGTTCAGGGTTGATGAGAAGGCTACCTGCTGATCAGTAAAATGTTAACTGCTTGGTGTTCATTCACAGATGCCAGCAACTGCAGCGTTCACATGTAGTGCCCTATTTGGTCTTCAGACTCTCATCGGAATTATGAAGGTGAAGAAGCTGGATAAGCAAGAAAAGCTCATAACAGGACAGGCTTAATTTGCCCAAAATTTAATCTTGTATTCTATCCTTGAAAACTACCGACCAAAATCAGGTCCGAGTCTGTTATTTAATCGCAGACAGAGTCAGTGGTGTTATTATGGTTTCTCAAAACTAGCAAAATTGCTATAACCTTGAACTTTTGATAGGCATTTGACAGAATATTCTATATTCAATAATTTTGTAGCAGCTTCATATATTTATACTTTGGGGGCTCATTTTGAGCTCAAGTACTTCACTTTTGTCTAATTGCTCAATTTTCTCTTGGATCCATCTGACTAAACTACTTGCTGAGGGCTTTTCGCTGAATAACTCCTATAGAATAGAGACCACTATGGGCATATCTTTAAACCGAGGAAGATAAGATTCCAATCTCGAGGCTTCCATGTTTGTAAAGATGAGGTTTGCAAAACCAGATTAATGGGCTACTTAAGGAGCTAGATGCTGAAGAGATAGAATTGGTGGATAGAAAGAACCCTTTGACTTAAGATAATAGGTACATCTCTTTGGTTGACATACAACTCCTTCACGATGGACTTGGACAAGGACTTAACCCAAAATGGACACTCAGGGCATTTAGTGTTTGATGAATGACAAAGTGTCTTCCTAATTGGAAGAGAGACAATCTTTCATCCTTGGAATTTGTGTAAAAAGGAGATGGTTCTCTCCAATAGGTTGACCTCCAATGAGTGATTTTAGTTTGTCTTTTGTTCATGATGCATACAACAATGAAATTTCTCATTTCCATGGAGACCAGCTTGTCCTTTAGGGGTTAAGGTAACCAAACCTATTCTAGAGCCTTTAAGAAGTTTGCCTTTTTCTATTATCAAGAATTGATTAATTTGTGTTGATTAGCCTTTTGAATAAAAACTTAGTGGAGGAAAACTTATTTCAAAAATGTTTTTATTTTCTAAGATTATTTGAAGTGAAAAGGTAGTAAGTATATGTTACTGTCCTTGACATGTACTAAAATTGTTTTTCAAAATGTAGGAATTCAAGGGATAAGGGTTCACCAAATATCTCAAAGGATAAATGGACTTCATTGGAACTAGTGTGCCTTTTACCACACTACCACATTCAAAATTAAATTAAAAGTAATTTTTTAATTTTTTAATTGATAAAAAAATTGAAATTCAATGTCTTTCACAACATATGTCCAAACGCCATGAAACAAAGTTTGTGCACCCCTCCAATTGTACCAAGAAAACAACCAAGAGATGCATAGTCCAACTATAACAAACAAAACAAAACAAAAAATCTTATTTAAGGTATTTAAGGTATAGATAGATTGAATTATTAACAAGTTGGTTTTGGGTAAAAAAAACAAGATGTGGGAATGGAGGTGTTCTACCTTGAGACAACTAGAAAGACAAGCTACAAGCAAATACAAGAGGCTCTATTCCTATAGCTTTGACTCATTGTTTGAGTCACTTAGCTATTCAAACTTCTTTCTAGTAGCTTTTGTTGATGCAAAGTCTCTTCCCCTTTGATCCAAAACCAATAAAAGCAAGAGTGAAAGCTGATCCAAGAAAAGACAAAATGGTTGGAACATTCATTGCATAGACAAAGATTTTTTCTAGTAGTATATGTTTGGTGTATGCAACTTCTATATAAGAAAAATATACCCTTAGTCAAAGACATTTGATTATGGATTGTCTTAAGACTTTAGATGAAGGCATTGTTATATGAAGCACTTAACAATTTTGTGTCATAATGTTACCTTGGCTCTAGTATTGCCAAAATCTCAAGACATGCAACTAAGAATACAAAACCAAAATAGTTATTTTGTATAGGTGAAGAATTAGTTAGTGTGAAAATTTGTATGACCAACCTAATAACACCCTTGCACACCACAAATGCTACAATGGTACTACAACTAATGTTGAATAGTATGTCTTTGTAATAAATAGTTTAGACCATACTAAATAACCATTTTGGTGTACCATTTCAAAGGGGTTTCAAAAATTACCATTGTTGTTGTTATATGGTGAATGTGCAATGTCCATCTACTACTCTACTATTTCTTGGTGTCACCCAAGGCTACTGTAAGGGAAAGGCTACCATGAACCTATCTACAAAATTTTATTTTATTCTTAATCCATAAGTGCCTAAGCCTTTCCAACTGTGTTTTGACTATGAAAAAAGAATGTGGGCTTATATTTATTTCTAATGAAGCAAATTGTTTTTTTTTCAAAATCTAACAGTATAGATGTTTCAAGAGCTTGCTTATTAGTATGCCTACCAATTTTGAGTGCAACATTGCTTAGGAGTTGTGAGATTATAACAAAAAAATGTATGTTTTCTATTTTTAACATATTGCCCTTCTCCACAATGTTTCAGAGATTTGCATATAAAAGTTTTTTGGGATTGGAGGTGACATGACCAACTATAAATTTTGTTAGCACACTAAAATACATTTTCAAAAACCTTAAGTTCAAATGAAGAGCTATCAAACTCATTACACAATCCACCTTGCAATTGTTGAAATGCAATTGTTTTTGATAGGTAGAAATTCCAATCAACTCCAAATCAACATTTGCATGTTGAATTTGCATTAGTGAAAATCATGAAAACACTTTACTCTTCCCATTGGTATCATTTTCAAAGCAAATGGATAAGTACAATGTTTTAGATCTCAAATCAAGTGAAATTGGCAAGCTTTGTTCAAAACCAAGAAATCAAGTAAAATTTTCAAGCTTTACTCTTCCAATAAGATACATATATGCCTTTGAGGACCTCTTAAAAATCAAGTATTATCCTTTTTCAGTGAAAAATAAAAAATTTCAGTAGTTAACCTTTGAAATTGCTTGTAAAATTTTTTAAACCGGTCACAAAAATTTAATTGCCCATCCCAAAATGAGCCTGAAATTTCAGATTGACCATATATGATCGGCTAGGCAATTAGGGGTTAAATGAGATTTTATGAATGCAAAAACATACTCCGTAATATTTTGCAAGATTTTTTCTCTTAGCACTAAAATTATTTGTTGAAGAAATAATTTCCCTAAAATTTTATCATCTAATTTATATCTAATATTTTCCACCAAAAATGCCCTAAAGCTATGATACTGATGGCCAATTTTTTCCAAGAATAAAATGTGTCTCCATTTCCATTAAGAAAATTCTGAGAAAAAAATTGGAAGAATATAATAAAAACTAGTTATACTTCCAATTTGTAAAACAACAATTCAACTTCCAAGAAGATTCCTTTAATCAGTATTATAATATGAAAAAAAGAACCTCACTTTGGGCACATGTGGGGTGAAGAGAATTTACTTCTATGTGAAAATCCTATGTCATTCTTGTAGATGATCTTAGGACCCCAATTCTAGCATCAAAATTCATTTGGGACTTACAAGAGTATTTCAAATTGTAAAACTGAAAATTGAGTAAAGATTTGATCAAAGATTTTTTTAGTTTGTAATATGATTTTGAAAAATATGAAAAAAAGTTGCATGTGGAATAGTTTTTTGTACCTTGATTATGAACTTTTGGGCTTATCAAAAGTATAAAATAAAACTTGTAGCCAAACAACATGCCTAAAAAATACTACAAGTGACATTTGCAATAATCCAAGAGTTTTTTCGATTCCCTCAAGGATTTCAAGAGAAGACAATGTAATAATTCTATTCTCAAATTGTTAAACTAATGCTCCAAGTTGGTTACAATATTATGTAAGCTTAAATCCATAGTAGAGGTTTGACATCAAGTCCCATAATATTCAACTACAAGTTGTGAAACCTCCAACCAATATAGCAAATAAGGCAAGCATACATAAAATTTATGATTGTAGATTTTGTTTTAATTAATCCCTAAAGGACCATTTGTTCCCTCAGGCGACAATTTGGGTCCAAGCAGGTTCCTATTGTCTCAATTTCCAGTGATATTTTTTGGAATTTTTTGAGATTGTATATTTTCGCAAGAGCTTTGTGAAAATATATATTTTTTTATTTTAATCGATGCTTGGGAACAAAAGTTATGGCATAATAAGCAAAAATGGAGTTCAGCGGGCAGCCCAAAAAAAATCACAGAAATTTAAAATAATTTTTTTTCAAATTTTTTTCTCAAAGATTATATTTTTGTCTACATGTGAAGCTTTGTTTCATTCAATTTGGACTAATAATGAGTAAAGTTATGGACAATCTAAGCATCTTCTTGAAAAAATAACTTGTGGAATTCATTTTTGAATGCAATTTTTAGAATTTTCTGAAAAAAATGCTAGACAAGGTTAGATTCTCTTGTTAGAACAATCTCACCATTGGGATTATTGGGATTCAATTCCATCTAAAAACTATTAACAATTTAGTTTTTTCTTCAATTTTGAACCCACATCTTCTTAACAATTTTTTAATGAATGAAAATTAAGTGCTTTTTTTCCATTATTTTTTTTGTAGATTCTCAACTCAATTGCTTAACATAAATAAGTAGAAAATCAAAATCCATAGAGCAAAAAATTTGAACTAAAAAGATTCAAAGCCAAAAACTCTAGTCAAGCAAGGTGCAAAAAAACTTGTTTTCTTCACTTTAAATGCATATATTCTGCAATCTGCATGGTCAAAGTTTCTGAAATTTCTTCCATGTATTCATATACTAGTCAAGTATAAGATCTTATGGTTGGATATGAAAAAAAGAAAATTTTTTAATGTTCTTTTCTCTTTGCAATAGAAATGATAGTTTTAAGTGTTTTTTGATAGGAAAATCACCTTGGTCCTTTAGGGGTTAACCAAGATTTGATTCATAAGCTAGTTTGAAAGGATTGTAGATTTTTGTAGAAGTTTTAGGGAATGGATTCAATTTCTTGCTACAATGTATATGTATGGATTGGTCATACATATACTCCACATATCTTTTAAATTACATAAATGTCATTTAGAAAACAGAATGAATCCTTCCCAGTACTTCACAACCCACCCACCCTCAAACCATCACAACAACAATTACAACATAACTTTTTACAACTGCCCCACTCCATACCACCCAAATTATTCACAAGATGTATACCATGTATCTAATTTATTTACATTGGATTTCAATGTATTTATTCTATCATTTATTGGTTGGTGTCATGGCAAATAGGGTGGATGCCATATGGTATAGTGAATCCCATTTGGCCTAAACTTGGTTGAACGTTGGGATCCATCAACTGTAGTCCATCCCATGTGGACATGGATGCTTCTTATTTCATGATGGACCTACATGATTTACCTAGTTTGTTTGGAGAAATCATCCAAACGGACATATGAAGAGCCCCTATAAGGGATTTAAAATATTTTCATGAGTGGTTACACGTAATTTTTTACCCCATTGTTGTGAAGGTGAATGTCAAGGTTACATCTATGGAGAAGCAACAATGCAAGCGTTTGATTTGCTAGGAGTTGTGGAGGAGCCACCAATTGACAATGATTGCCAACAACGATGACTTGGTTCTCTCCAAGAGTCAAGTGAATATCCTTCTTCAAGCCATGGTGGAGGCCCTTCGTGCTTGTGGACATAAGGAATGTCAAGTAGGCTTCTTTGGAATGAAATGGGCCTAACCAAAGGCCCAACCCAAAATTGATCATTGTGTGCAACTCCATGTGCCTCTTCACGGTGCAATAACATAGTAAAAAAAAATTGACATTGGGATCAAACTTTGAGCCAGAGCAGTAGACATCTTCCACTTTAGTGCTCAAGAGTCAAATCTTCCCCCATTGAAAATTTAGACATAGAAGGGTGCACGACATGTTCGATTTCCCAAGCTTTTTGGTGCCTTGAATTTTCACGGGCCTAGTTACCGAGGGTCAGAGAACATTAAGATCTATCAAGAGTTGATCCATGCTATAATCTCGTGAATACCAAAAAATATCTTGGATGATATACCCACAAAAATTGTTAGAGTCTTATGGACACTATGAAGAAAATGAATTCAAAGAGCACCTACTCAATACCAAGATTGAAATTACAATTATTGATGTGAATACGGTCCAAGAGGCCCATGACATTTGTCTAGCCCTTGATCTACTAGTTCTACATGGCATTGAAAGAATATTGGGAGGGTCCTTCGAGGTTTGAAGCATTCCCATCCAGGAGGTTCTAACAAACACTTAGTCAAGAGTTCGAGCATTCAAAGGATAGGTGCATGGCTTGAATGAAAGCAAGCCAAATATTAGGATGCAGACCACTCTAATTGGGGCATGCTAGATACATGAATTGAGTGGCAAGAACATGCCAAGCCATGTTGGAGAGGCTTGGAATTGGATAGTGTCCACTATCGTTGATTAAGGTGAAAGACAACCCGTTTAATTTGAATACTACAGCTAGGAGCAGGACATGGAAGACGTACCTCTAGTTATTCAAGACTTCATCACAATGTGTATTGGAAAAATCACAAAAATACCAATATCCATGACCTTCATCCCATCATGCTACAAAAAGTATGTGGGAGTGGGTTTTTCAAACAAAAAGATGAGTATGTCTACTTTGATAGTGTTGGTGTCACTTGTCATTTTGTCAACAAGTATGGTAGTAATTGGAGGAGATTCATCAAACCTAGGCAAGTAGAAGATGAACCTCTTGTATAGTGCTTAGTTGCTCAAATTGTTAGGATTTCCAGTTTTATAAATTGATACTCATCATTCATTTATTTTCCTAAGGTACTACATAGTCAAAAGGGAATTTTTTTTATGCTTCGAATCTAGATACCAAGAGGGAATGCATTGAATAGTTTTGGTCATGAATTCAAAATGCTCAAATCTATAATGAAGTTAAACATTACACATCTTTGTTAGACCATGCATGTATATTTCCATTTAGGGTTTAGAATCTAGCAAATGTGTATTCTTACGAAGGATTGATAATCGAATGGTCACAATCATCTTCTTTGCAATGTAATGTTTACACCCCAAAAAACCTTCAATCAAAATGTCATCAATCACTGCAATTGTGCACACACAACGTGATGACAAGTGACTCTCTTCTTTAAAAAATTTCTTGGAAGGACATACTTTGTAGTGAAATGTGAAACATTTAAGAAGTACAACAAAAAAGTAGTCTTTGAAAGACACTTATTTCAAAATGTTTTCAAGTCATATTTTTAGACTTTCCATTTGTACCATTGATCATTTCTGAAATTTAATATTCTTGAATTTAGATTTCAGTGTGCTTAATCAAAAATAGTCATAGATTTTGGAGGCTCATATCTAACTAATATGTAAACTTTGAATTTCCAATCTCATTGATTTGTACATTTTAAAATTTTAGATTGAGACCCTTTTCTAGAATTCAAGAGTTCAAATTGCTAATAATTTGTTCACTTAGTTTGTTTAAACATTTTACAATTTCATATATTATAAAATTTCTTAGGTTTCTAAATATACAAACTCTATAAATGTTAGATTTTTGTGAGTAGGATTCATTGTCATAGAGATTGACAACTTACAAGTCTTTTGTGTTGAGGACATGTTTACCCTTCACAATTGATATGGGACAATTGCATCTTGTAAAATCTACCAAATATTAAGTGGAAAATAACTTTAAATGTGAGATGTGTCAACGTATTGCAAAGTCTATCAAATTGGATTGCACATTGGGGATTTGGAGAGAATTTGTGAAAATCCCTACAAAGAAAATCCATGATTTCCTTCTATGTAGGAATTTTTTGAAGATCCTCCCACACAGAGAGACATAGGAACTAGCAAAACCTAACAAGGACAAACTATAGAATCTCCAAACCAATCACAAAGAATTCCGAACAAGTCCACTATGATAGTGGTGCTTCAAATTTCAGCATGCATGCACATATTGAATAGAAAATATCACATTAGCACATATCACATGTCCATAATTTTGTTTCATCCTCAATCTAGCGATTTCATCAAAGATTTTTTTTCTTATTTCAAAGTTTTGTGGTGAAAAAGTTTTGCCATTATTTAACCAACTTATTTCTGTGTGGTTCAAATGGGCACTAGAAAGCTGGAAAAAAAATCCCCCAAAACCAGGATGCTATAGACGAGAGACCACATGTTTAAACCTATGGAAGAACTAATGGCTTAGAGGAGACTGAATCAAGACTTTAGAGCAAATGAGGTGCTATATGCTTTAACGGAGTGTGAGGTTGATGGGACCAAACTCAAAGATGCTCTTGATTGAAGGGTTAAGGATTCTTTTCAATTGCATAGACTCTTCTCTTCCCAAGAGTACATAATTTTATATTTCATTAAAATATGCTTTTTACAATGTGCAATGAGAGGGTGATGGAATGAGAGTTTAGGATTTTGTTATCACACAAGACACAAAATTTGGAATTCAAAGGGCTCTTTGATTAGAACAAAATTAATTTTGGGGTGCTCTTTAATTAGAATTTAATTAATGCAAAGTGATGGAATTAGAATTTTAGGATTTTGCTATCACACGAGCATGAAGTTTGTAATTTTGGTGTACTCTTTAATTAGAACTAAATTAATTTTGACAGTCTCTTTAATTAAAACTACATCAATTTTTGGGAGGTCTTTAATTAGAATTGAATTAATGCAATGCAAAAAAATTATTTAAAAAACAAACAAACCCTACTTCATTCAACTTGTCATTTTTTTGAATGAAACTATAATAGTGGAATGTGTACATGTCATGTGGGAACCACAAGTCATTTTACAACTTCTATTTTTTTTGAGGTTGTTGTAAGAACTTGTTGCAATGTTGCCATTGTGGCCTTTGTTATGACTATGGCCTTCAAACCTTGAAAGACCTCTATGCCCAAACCAATATTTTGCATTTTGTTTTTGTGGCCTTTGGTGTGACCACGACCCTGAAACCCTGAAAAACCCATAGGTCCAAAATTTTGCCTTCTATTTTTGTGGCTTTTCTTTTAAAAGTGGCCTTGAAACCCTAGAGGACCTCTAGGTCCAAAATTTTGCCTTCTGTTTTTGTGAAGCTTGTGTAATTACTTCTATATGACTCTAAAATTATGTTTCATTAAACATATGCCTCGGTCTTTTTGTATAAATCCAAAATGGTGTTGAATTAAACATATGGTTCTTGTGATCATCATGTACACCTTTTTCCTATGATACGTGTTTGTTAGTATTAATTAAGTTGCCATAAATAGATGCTTTAATGAATATGGACAAATGAAAGGAAAAAAGGCTTTGCATCAGCATTTGAATTTTTGGCAAAGTTCTTCCAAAGTATTATATGATTTTTGTACTAGCTATTGATACAATAAAAATTTAAGAGTAATATGTGAATGAAATTGCCAAAAAACATCTTAAGGGCTAATGTGACTTGCCAAATTTTGGATGAAGGTAACTAATCTCAAGTAATATTATGGATGAAAGTATGCAATGAATGGATGGTTGTATAGAAATTGATGCATATTTGGACTCTAGTGCACTTCAAGGTACATGTCACTCTACTAACAAGAAAACGACTTATTGACTTTGCTTTGCATCAACAAAAGATACACAAGGGGATATTAAAGTAGGGACCTTTTTCTAGAAGCAAGCAAGTGCTTCAATGCTAAAGGGACAAAGCTTCTTGTACCCGATAGCTTTTTGTTCAACAAAGTAGACTAAGTTAAATAGAAATAGGTAAAAGATTGAAGAGAATCCTAAATTGTTAATTACTCAGAGCTTGAACCTTGAACACACTAATTACAATAGTGTGATTGTTTTGACAATAACACTGAATTTTGGGAAACTATTCTTTTGAAAAAAGTGAAAATTGTATTTTCTAAAACAAATCCAATCCCTTATTTCTCAAGAAGTTTCTACGATTGTCTACAAAATAAGAAGCTCCATAACTTTCACATCACCAACCCAAATGGTAGGAATCAAAGCTATCCAGTCAATGGTTGTAGAATATCTACTTATACTTATGCTCAAAGCTCACATGCTTGCATTTTCGATCTGATTGTGAGTATTTTTCCTTGCAATCATTCACATGATGTAGACAAAAATGTAATCTATAAGTAAAAAAATTTAAAAAGCTTATTTTAAGTTTCTATAGATTGGTTTGTTGCATAGACTCATGAAATTTGTGCTCAGCACATTCTAACTCTTGCTCTCAAAAACCAACTGAAATATAAAATTTAATGTGTTTTTCTATTTTTCTTTAAAGTTTGAAAAAATCACAACAAAAATTGAGGCCTTAGAAATAACGGAACTTTTAAGGGTTAACAAAGAAAACTTTATTTTTGTATTTTGATGTTAAGAGCTTTGCAATTACAAAAAGGCATACAATTGACATTTAAAAATTGTATCACAAGCCAAATACAAACCTTTGACAATTTTCACCTTGCATGATGGTTAGAATCAAATAGAAAGTATTATAAAAGAAGACCATTCTAAAAACACCATTTAGTTTGACTAAATTAAGGGGCATCTAGTTTTTTTGGATCTAGAGGCATCCAAGGGTGAAATTAATCACAACCACTAATGTCAGTGTCATGGACATTCTAAAAACTTCTAGATATCTTGATAATATTCTAGCATCTTCTAAAAGCCTCTATAGCCTTTCAAAAGCTTACATAGAGTTCCAGAAGAACCTCTTAGATGGCAATACACACATAAGTTGAGGTTGAGGTAGTCCTCAATCTCGACAACTCATCTCTTGGTTCTAGCTCTAGTATTGTACTTCTTGAACTCTAATATCAAGTCTTGTTATCCAAAACTCCTCTTTTCTTATCTTATATCTCTTATTATCAAGAACTTGTCTTGTTCTACCTTATATTTCATACGTTTGTTACAACCGGTCCTTGATTGTTCAAGACCCTTGCAATCCTGCACCTACAAAAATAAACTACAATGATGAAGTCCTATTATTGTATTGAAGAACTTTGATGGCCAATTGAAAGTTAGATGGGCGAATTGGGAGAAAAACAAGTTGTAATTTAAAATCAATCATTGGAAAAATCCCGGCTGAAAAATCTACAAAATGTTGATTCAAAGTAAAAAATAGATACAATAACTAGACTCAATACGATAAAAAATAGTTCAATATGAAAATTAAAGAAAAATAGCTAGTGAAACTAAAAAATCTTATATACCTGCCAATATATATCCATCACAAATTATATTAGTAATACTTCTTTTTTCTCAAATAATCAAGACTTTTATACCATACATTGTAATTATGTTGTCCCTCAATTACATCATCTAAATGGTATTGTCCATTCCCATTGATCATGCACTCTAGCTCAAATTAATTTTACCATCCACGATACTCAAATTGTACAAACAATTTTCCAAGAAATTTAGAGATTCTCAATTCAAGTTGGAACCAAACTATATTCAAGTTTGTACCGCTAATCTCGAATTAAAATCTTTGATACCATCGTGATTTCTCACAATAGGTAGAGCATGCATTGGTAGTCCTAAACTAATTTTAGCAATACTTGCTTACACTCTCCAATCTTGTTCAAAGCTCCATTTTTTTAAACCTCCAACACTCCCAACCACTCAATTTCTTCATTCAATTTTTGATCACTTTAGTTTCGATCATCGTACAATGCTCACCACAATTCTGAGTAATATGATGGTAGCAAAACATAGACAACAGTGATACAGAAAAACAAATTCTAACTCACAACAAGCGAGAAGTACAAGAAAATTAATAAAATATATTAATATCAATAAATGGGAAAGCACAAATGAGCATAAAAAAAAATATGCCAATGTTTCAAAGTTTTTCTCCTCCTTATATACTCTCTCTTGGGAAGGTCACAACCCTTTCTAAAAGTCATTGTGTAATTTTTCATTTTTTTCCTATTTTTTTTCTTTTTTCTTTTTTTCTTTTTTTTATCTATTTAATTTCTACCCCCTATAGTATATCCCTAGCCCCCCTATAGATTTTCTAGACTAATTTTAATATAATTTCTATTTTATTGAAAATTGAAATATTATTTTTCATTAAATGTCTTAGAAAAACTAAAGTAGTCGTTTCTAAATTTTAATTTTGGACTACAATTTTCAACTTGACATCATGTCTAGACAAACACCTAACCAACTAAACATCAAGATTCAACTAGGTGTTCATTTGGATCTTGATTTTTTTTCCAATGAACATGTTGTCACAGTTGACGAACAATCCATCAAAAAAATAAAATGAAGTAAAATAAAATTTGATTGATGTGAATCTTAATTTGTCAAGATGCAGCTCGATCGACGCTAACAAACATCCCAACGGAAAAAACTAGTGTCATGTCAAGACAAATAGCCCTAATAACATAGGTACAAATATCACAAGGCAAAGACATAAAAACATGCATATAGATTATTTCCATGTTTCATTTTTAACTACAGTTGAAGTGAACTTTTCCTTTTGAACTATAGTGTCTCAAGCAATTTTTCCTTTATCAATTATAGCTCCATTGATAATCCCAATGCACCAATACAAAAAACTTAACAAATGTTTCATGCATCTTTCTTGTTGTGTTGTATCTTCAACAATTTATATAGCTTTGCAGATTGTTTTGAAGCTTCTATCATCTCTTTAGTCTTTTATTTCACTTGCATGATGACGTCTCACACAAGTGTAAGACAAGAGATCCTAGAATTTCATTTAATTGTTGTTTGATTTTGGAAATTATTTTTGAAACACACGCTCAATCCGGATGTTATTAGCACCATAGAAGACGACTTTCGGTGTGATTTCCTTACAAATATTCAATGCTTGAGCCAATTGTTTTTTATTTGAGAGTTAACCAAAATAGTTTGGATCAATATCACCTGATAAATGTATTTTAAAACATCAAATGGCTTGATGGTCTAAAAATGTCTTTGTCTAAAGTGATAGTCTTAAAGACTAAGAATTCACATGCACGACAAGATTCAATCAGTTGTCTTAAGAGATCAATGTATTGGAAGATCTAGTCAACAAGTTGGTAACACGAATACTTAATTTGCATGCACGAGAGGCTAACATAGAACAAGACATGGAGATAGAGGTCTTTTGACCGAATTCACTCAATTTGTATAGGATTTATTTGGACCATTAGCCTTGGACAAAATTGTAACAAATGTTGTATCTCAAAGGGGGGAAGAAAGTTGTTAGCCAAGCCTTGTGCTGTAGGAGACTATGATGTGCAAATGGAGAAGTTGGAGAGGTTCAAGGCAACTCTTAGAGGATTAAGTGAACAACAAGTTGAGTTACAAAAGCTTACTTGATGAGCCAAAAAAATATTATATCAAGCATTGCATGCTAGATTATCCAATCAAGGAGGTACTTCGAAACTAAGCGACAAAATTTTGCAATGTGCCCAATCTCAATCTTAGGTAACATTGCCTTGAAACTGTCTTCTAGTTTTTTTCCAAGTTTGTATTGGAGTACCACATAGGTTCCCTATAGTTTGTTGCAGATAAGCTTGGATTTTAATTAGAATTATCCTCCAAGCTAATTGTAAAAAGTTCATTCCAAGGGAGGCAAATGTCTAACACACTTGCATTCTGATTTCCAACTAGAATTTTCTCAACTATATTAATATTATTGTTCTTCTCCTAATTTGTATTTTAATTTCCAATTTGTGACCATTGAACACTCATCTTCAAATTTGTACATCAATTAACGTACTCCAACTAGAACACTCAATGACATTTCTGTTCTAACATAGTGAGACACTTAATTCTCACCCACTTAAAACCACAATTGTGAATCACACACACAAAATTAAAAATAGATTCATAACCAAAAATAACGCAACCTACTTAGCTGAGACTTACACTACTCTCTCTTCGAGTGGGTTCCAAAAAAATTGGAAAACACAAAACAAAACGGAATCCAAAACAGACAGTTACCAACTTAGAAAAGACAACCCAACTACTTAAAACTACCAGGTTATAATTGCACATTCAAACATTCAAACTCTATTCCCATTTGTTAATTGACTTGACCCTTCCAACTTGGCACACCAACCACCAACTAGATCTACCACCTAAGCCCACTCACACATTCAAATTTCAGCTAGGCTTTTCCATAAAGGAATACAAAACAACACTCCTAACTTGGAAAAGCATATCCAAAAACATCAAATTAGAACACAAAATACTAAAAAATATTGAACAAGCTGACATAGATATACAAAAAACACTCATTCAAATTCCACAAAATTTAACCAAAATAAAATCCAAATCAGTAATCTACATTTGTGTCTAGATTAAAACCTCTTTTTTATCATTAGAAGAAATTCAAGCATTCAGCTACTCTAAAGGGTTGCAAGTTCCTCTAAGTTTTAGGATTGTGGGAACTTGGCCACATTAGTAGGCTGATATAGCTAGAGTTCAACCACATCAAATAAAAATAATAAATTATTTTTTAATCATTTTTAAAAAAATATTAATTTTTAATTTTTTTTTTAATTTTTAATTTTTTAATAATTATAAATTTTAGCTAGTAGTGGCTATTTTTTAGCATAAGGAAAAAACCCAAAACAAACCTCTAATGTAGCTGAATTCCATCTAATGTAAGAAACACTTCTTAGTCTCCGATACTGAAGATGATGACATGATTGTCATTAATGCTAAACCTTTGTACAACCTTGAACCCATAGCGTTGGAGTCCAAATTTGACAAACTTGCAATTCTTGCAATGGGTACGAAGGTTGTTCAAAAAATCCTTAAAGAGAAGTTTTCATTCAAGGAGGATCGTTGTTTAGAGAAGGTTCTTGCAGAGTATGGAAAGAATAATTTCAAAAAAATACTTAACAAAAATCCCATTATACAGTTAGCACAAATTTAATGAATGATTTCAAAGAGCATGTTAAGACCTGCAAGGTTGGTTCGTCCTTATTCAATATATAGAAGGCTTTGCAGTAATTTGTGCATTCAGTTTTTCATATACTAACAACAAGTTTTTACTTTTGAGTTTTGAAAAAGTATTTATATAGTCAACGTATTTTAGAATTCTTGATTTTTCTTTGAAGATTTTGCAATATGTGTTCTACACTTTGATGTCTTGTCATAGACTCACATGTAATTGTTGGAATGAAGCAAGTTCATGCATTAGTTGCATTTGGTTTATAAAAATAAACAAATTTCATCGTATTAGTGCTAAAGCACATGCTTTGCGAGTTATAACATAATCAATGATTGTAAAGAAAAAATGGTGAGACATGATAGTTGCTTGTGTTGAGTATGCATCATTATAGTTGATCCAATTTGACTTGATTTGGGAGTGGCAAGATGTATGGATTTTTCGTGATTGATTTTTCGAGGATAGATTTGATCACCTTGTAAAGGTATTTATGATGACATGGGAGCTGGTGAAGTCAATTTTAGAGTGTTTTCAACTTCTTTTTTTGCATAAGTTGTCAACAGAAGAGTTATTTTTTCTCTTTGTTATACTTGACAAAAGCTGGTGGTAGTGAGCATTTGTCCTAAAGGATTCACACTTAAGCATCTTTAAAGTCGTGTGGATGATATCTTTAGAGCAAAAATTTCTTTGACTAGTTCTTCTTTGACTAGTTATGTTATGTTGTAGTGCTCTTATTTGTTCGTGTTGTAATAGTCATTTTCTGAATTTTTGGTATCCATACAATTTTAGTTATTTTTTAGTTACTATATTGTACTAGTCATTTTGGGGGGATTAGATGCTCTACATTGGAACATTAAGCTCTCATTAGAGAAGGGTTCAATTGCAACATATTGTTTGTGCTTTATAGGGTTTGGGGTTTGGGGTTACTTAGATATCTTATTAGTTGTAGACCTTTTATTTTTTAGATTAGATTTAATCTACCCCTCATTTTTAGGGTCTAACAATCCAATGGTGGAAAGTTAGAATTTCCTCCAATTCATTGATTGTGAATGTAAAAAAAATGAAGTTCTATTTTCTCAATAGATTTTAGTATACTATAAAAAAACAAATTAAGAAACATCATCAAACTTGCACTTAACTAATGAAAAAATTTATTGTATATTTTGAATGTGTGAAATTTTAATTTATATTATCAGTTATATTGTTTTTTTAATTTAAACCTTTCTTATTGACCTAGATCTATTAATAATTCAAATATATATTTGAATTAGTAAACATTTATGTATTCATAAATGACATATAAATTTAACAAAAATAGAATCATTTGATTTTTTCTACTAAAGAATTTGAAAGGTTTAGGTCTTATACGGAGAATGTTCAGTTCTACACATGAAAATTATCAAAAAAAATTGTATTGGTAAAATTTAGCCTCAATGATGGTAATAGTAATTTGATTTAAAAGTTATATTACTTAAATTTTTTAGGGTACATCAATTATGAAATTATTATTTAAGATTTTTTTACACTAATATTCTTTGCTATTGTTTGTCCTTTTTAAAGAAATTTCAAATTCATTGGAAGGTTGTTTTTTAAATTACAACTATAAGGTTTAATAGGGAAACCAATTTGAACCATACCTCAACAGTTTTTTGTGATGGGGGAACTTGAAAGGGATTAAGACGAAAAGTATTTCAATTTTGTCCCATCAATCCTTGCCAACACAAAATGTATACTTGTTCTCATAATTTCTTCATTACAATGGAAATTAATCACATTTCAATCACCTAATGGTTTGATTCATTCACATTGTTCATGAAAAATAAAATAAAGCAATTGCTCACAAAATTCATGCATGTAGTAGTTAATTGTTTATAAACAATGAAACTTCAAATTGTAAAAATTATTGTGACATGTAATTAAAAACCCAATTCAATTATGTAATGGTTGTGCTCATTCAAAACTTCCATAGAAAATAAATAAAAATAGTTGTTGTATTTCATAAAACTCAATCACAAAATTCATACAAATTATATGTACTTGATTGAAAAAATTGAAGTCACAAGTTGTGAAAATTATCATGACATAAAATTATGAATCAGATTTCAATAATGCAAATGTTTAGGTCATTTATAATGTTTATGAAAACTAGAATGAAAAAAAAATCATATTTTGTAGAAGTCAACTTAAAAAATTTCATTATCTTGTAATGATGACTTTTGAATATAACTTTGGACTTATCTGGATGAAAGGTTTTTGCTATATGTCAATAGATAAAGTTTGTTTAATATGTGAACTCTATTTTGAAGCCTCTCAAAAGTATAAATTTCTTCAAATATACAAACATCTCCTAATTTAATAATGCCTTGATTTCTCTCCTCAAAATATGGTGTTATAGTATTATCACTATAACAGGGCATCTAAACTCCTAATCATAGAAATTTTTAAATCATATTATATACGATTTGAAATGTTTTCAAGCACCAATTTCCATTCAATTACATCTTTAAAATGACCAGAAATCTCAATGTGTGACATATATTGTTGAAATCCTCATTGTAAATCAATACTCATAAAAAAAACAAGTTCACAAGTACATTAACTAAAAATATTCCATATCACATAATTCATCATAATAGATAAGAAATTTTCAAGTTAAAAGAACAAATAATAAACTAGAAGACTTTATGCATAAGATTTGGTTTCATAACATCATAAGGCTTAGTCTAATATTGTTACAACAAAGAATGCTTATGGTTGTGATTGAATCACAATACATCATAGTGTATTTTTCATTTAACTGTCTTTGAATATTATGATTTTTGATTTCATCATCATGATATGCATTAGAATTTTTATGTCTCTCATTCCTTTTTTATTTTTTCAAATTTTTACCTCTTCCACATTAGCTTACAATGGAAATTTGAATCACTCAAAGACTATTTAGTGTGTTGAAAAATTAGCAAATATGAATAGAGTGATTTTACAATAAGGATATAAGAATGATGTTTGATATCTTAATGAACCTTGCAATCAATGTTATAAAAAAATCCAATTGTAATTAAAATTTTTGGGATATAAGATTCAAGGAATAGGATATACTAACATAATGAAAGTCAAAGTCCCAATGAAATGACTACCAAAAATGAATGTCATTTGAAATGATTTAAAACTAAAAGCTCATACTCTAGTCATTGTCTAATCATAAGTATCCAAAATGTCTATTTTTGCAATCACCAACTTTAGTCATTGATAGTTCATATTTATATAAATGAAATAGAATCTTCACAAAAAGTACTATGACTTCAGACATGATTAAGAGAATTGGTTTGAGGAGAAGGTAATCTTGTATATTTGTAGGAAGGATCCACTACTAGAAAATGATATAACTTAACAAAAAAAAAAATTTGTTAAAATGGGTATTGTATCAACCGTTCATACAATTTTTTGTTGATTCAAATAGTCCAAAGTCCAAATGAACAACACAATCAACACTTTTTTGTTCATTTTTACTTACAAGAGTTTAAAATTAGTTTTTATCATTTAAAAATGTTTAAATAACCATGGTTGAAAATCTATATACAATAAATTTTTTTGTAAACTTCATCATTCAAAATTAGGTGTTTTTTAAACTCAGTAGACTTTGGAGGCCTTTTTGTCATAGTAGAATATCTTTTCTCAAAAATCTTTATACTAAAAAAAATTGAAAAATCAAGCTAATTTTCATGTCCAAAAATAAGTTTGAAATTTGGAGTCCCCAATCGAAAGTTATAGGCAAAATTCAGAGAAGGGTTGGAATGAACATTTATTTTCACATTTTTGAACACCATCTATGAATTTTGCCCATAACCTTTGAATGGAGACTCTAAATCTCAAACGAATTTTTAGAGATGAAAATTAGCTAGATTTTTCAACTTTTTTTGGTTTAAAGATTTAAAAAAAAATTATTCTTCTATGACAAAAAAACCCTCTAAATTCTTCTAAGTTTACTATGTACCAAAAAGATGCAAACACCTCTTGGTGTTTGCATTAGTTACCCTCCCTTCCAATGCCAAAAATCATAGGCCATCGATATAATTTTTTTTAAATGCTTCCCCCCTTGAATGTTGTCGATTGCTTGAATATTCACAAGCCATTGATCTTTAAGATATAATCTGAGCCATCCAAATATAGAATACAAAATACCATATTAGTTACAATACAAATATAGATACAATACAAATATGGTATTCCCTCCATCCCAAAATGATCTTCCTGTTGGACAAAATGTTCTAGATTAAGGTGAAAAATAATTTTTTTTCAAAAAAAATTTGAATTGTTAGTAGAGTGTAATGCATTCCTATTGTTCCAAACATTTTAGTTTCAAATAAATTTTTAAGAAATAGTTATGGCACTTTGAAAAGTGAGATTTTGGAGCCATTTAAATGAAGCACCGGTGCCAATCATTCATTCATTCTTAGAACTTCCTGCTCTATATGGTCTTCCTCTTGCCTTCCCATGTTTTTCACTATTGTTCCTGCATTGCCAGTATCCATAGTGTACTCTCACTCAGGAATTTTCGGTCATGCTTGTACCTCACCCACTGAATCAACTACTGCAACCTTGAAATAAACTACTCTTAAATAGTTTTGGAAATGGATGGCACCGAAGTATAGGATGTACACTTGAAATGCTTTGAAATTCTGTAGAATATAGACAACCAACTCTCTTGATCTGTCAATGTGTCACTCAATCAATATACCCAAGCAAGCAATGGATACCCAATCACTACTTCTCTTTAATTTTATTGAATTTGATTATCCAAACAAGCAATCGTGGCCGCATTAAAAATTGACAGTAAATGGCCCACCCATAGCCTATTCTTGTTAAAAAACAAACATCCAAGTTCATCATGGAGGGGGATTTTAGTGTAGTCATTGTACACATGAAAAAATTTATTTTCACAAGATTTTTCTCTACGTCACCTAGAAAGATCATTTTGGGACAAAATTTTAAGGTGAATAGGAAGATCATTTTGGGAGGAAGGGAATACATATTATGGATACGATATGTATAGATTACATATATGTATATAGATACGGACCAAGGATGTAACCTATATTGTTTGGGGAGAGGGGGTACACTTTGAAAATATAAGTAGGGAGGGGAAATAGAAAACTAATCAAAATGGGGGAAAAAACAACCAAAGTGGGGGGAAGATAACACATGTTCTGAAAAACATTAACTACAAATTCCAGGAAGGCATGTGTACCTTCCAAATTAAAATATGAAGTTTTCAAGAAGGTGAAATTTTTGTGTCACAATGAGGCCAAAAGTGGCAAGCATCTTTGTTTACAAAACAATTACAAAACTATACAAATAAGAAACCACTACCCATGTTTCCAAAGAAATTCAGACATGGTGTGATGAATAAGAACCTTGGATCTGAATCACAAGGTTCAAGGTTTAAATCCCTTCTATGTTTGCCTACGTGGCAAGTTGTCTAGATGGCCTTTCATTATATCGACATAGCACTTGCTATGTGGCATATATCCATTGGTTGAGTTTTCTTCAAAATAATTTTTTTTCTCTTTTTCCCACTTGTCCAAATTAACAAAAATATCAACAACTTTTTGTTGAACATGGTCCAAGTCAACATGTCTAAATCAACAAAGAATTAGCAAAAAAATCAATACTTTTTTGTGAATTTTTTGTTAATTTAGACACAAATTTCCTAATAGTGACCATCTCTTCGTATTGTATGGGAAGAAAAAAGAAATTATAGATTTTATTTTAGAGTATTATGTTTCTAAAAATATAACATCGTAGGTGAAGAAGGGAATGCACAATTATTTTCTATGAATTGTTAGGCAAATGAGTGTACATGTGTTGACTTCTAAGATTCATGCTTGTAATAGCTTTCTTTTTGTATTTATTCTGAAAGAAGAGTATGAATGGCTTTTCGATAATAACTCCTATAATTCTATAAAACCACGAAGATGGATGGGTTTAAAATTTGTCTACTTGCAGATGGTGTGCATTTCCTCTAATTTATACTAATATATAAGTTTTTTGATTACATTGCATTCAAATATTACACCATCTACCACTTAACACAAAAATATATGGATGTATTTTCTTCTAGGCAGTCTCAAACAAGTTATCAACCCCCTTCAATTAGAAACCATCTATTGGAATAGCTTTTATATATTTATTACATCTAATTATTGGAAATGCTATGAGATTTCGCCCTTTTGTCTACAATAGCCATATTGTAATTGGATACACGTAGATGCTTTGGTTTGATTCTTAGCTTTATGTATTTAGAATTTAGGATTCTTGCAATTGCAAGACTGCTTCAAAAAAATACAAGAAGATTTAAGGTAGCTACCTTGTGAAAATAGAATTTAATGTTTATAGAAATGGTGACACCATTTCTAGTTAAGTGTTAGTTATTTGAGAGTATTAGAAATGACTATTATTGAATTGGAACTCAAAGAAGACAAAAATTCAGAAAACTAAAAATAGACAAGTTGTCATGGTACTATTTATTAAGAGATTTTTCAATATTAGGATTTTTCAATATGCAATGCCTTTGAAAGTATACAAGAATATAATTACTAGAGCATATTATTGTAAGATTGAAAGGATGGATTGTCAAGAAAAACCTTATAAATGGAGCAAAACATTGATACTCTGTTTTTTGGTATATAGTACTTGAGATGAATCTTGAATTTTGGTGAAGTAATTTACTTTTGTGAATAATCCAATCTTTAGACTTTAAACAATACAAACTTCTACTACTTCTCTTTAATTTATGTTTTTTAATACAACTTGTACTTCAAGCATGAAAGTAGACTCTAAGAAAGTAAGACCAGAATATGGCCCTCTACCCCTAGAGAAACTTTGTAGGTAAGATAGGTTGGGATCTATTTTTTTTTTTTTTTTTTTTTTTGTGTTTGTAGGATATTGTTGAACATTGCTTGTGCTTCTCTTTCTCCCTCAATGTAATTCTATATTTCTTCTTTGGGATGTGTCTTTTCCAATACTGACAAAGATTTGACTATTAGGCAAAAAGATGCCTTTTTGATTAAAATTGAGGGAATAAAGTACAAGCATCATAAGCAATATTGCCTATTAGATGGTCTATTGGCCATTTATCTAACCTTTGATTTTGAATTTACTTACTGATTTTAAGTTCACATAAGTAAGAATTGAGTTTGAGAAGGCAAGACTAAAATATGGCTCTCGGTCTCAATAGAATCTTTGTTGGTGGTGTAGGTTGGGATTAGTTTTCGTTCTTCTTGTTCATAATTTTTCTTAATATCACTTGCATAATGGTTGGCAACAATTTAATCCGATATGACAAGATCAAAATATGGCTATCAGTCTCATGAGCAATTTTCCAGTAAGGCGGGTCAAGAATCTGAATTGATGTTTTTGATCGCAATTCTTTTTCAATATTAATCCAATTTGAATTCACTGAGAATAGAATCCAATATGACAAGACCAAAATATGACTCTCTATCCCTAGAGGAACTTTTTGGGTGGGGTAGGTTAGAATCCGAAATTGCTTCTTCTATTTGTAATTATGTTTTTAAAAAATTACAAGTTTGAATTTGGTGAGAAGAATGTCCAATACAACAAGATCAAACATTCCTATTGATTCCAAGAGAGATTTAATAGATAGGGTGATTTGAGATCAATTTCTACTTTACAATTTTGTATTATTTGTTTTGAATACCACTTATTCAAATTTTAGCAATAATATAAACTCTAATTAGGGTACACCAAAATACAGCTCTTGGTCTCAAGAGGGTCATTTTGGAAGAATAGAGTCAAGATAATTTTGTAAACATAGAGTTTGTTCATTTTTTTAAACACCATCTAGAAAATTTATTGGAAGAGAAGATTCCAATTAGAAAAGGTCTCTTGGTTTCAAAAAGATCTTTGTAGAGGAGTGAGGTCGCGATTGTTCTTCTAAAACCCAATACATTTTAATTTTAGAATACCACATGTAAATTTGTTATGATTGAAGGTTACCAAAATTTGTATCTTAGTCCTAAGACATTTCATGTAGGGTGGTTGGATTGGATTTATTTTTCTGAAGTCCATTTTTTAAATATTACCTTTAGAAATTTTTATTAACATTAATTCCTATCAATCAATGATAAGCAAGACATATCTTTTGAGACTAAGAGGATGTTCAAGTTGTCTTGGTGTCTTGTTACAATTTCAAAATAAACATTTAATGACAACTATTAGAAAATTATTGTACCTTGAATTGTTTGAAATATATATTGAATATTTCTAATTGACATTTGTATTGTGAAAATGATTATAGGTAGCACCACCAATGGAAGTTGTGGAAGAAGGGGTGCATAGGCCATTGAAAAAACTATATGTTTTACTAGAAAAAATTAGTAAAGAGTGAATCTGCCCATTTGCCCATTTGCCCATCTCCAAAGTTTTGCCATTAATGGATCAAATGTGATTGTTTATTTACTTTGTAGTTCTTTACAAACTTTGTGATAGGATCCCATAAAAGGTGTAGAGCTTGAACTAACATCCAACATTGTTTTAAATGATTGTATTCTATGCTTTCATCGTTTTCATCGTGGAATTTAGAAATTTATAGTCAAAATATGTGAATGTAGACTTAAATGATGTATTTACATCACATTCTATATGAATCAATATTTGACCTTTTTGCATCAATTCCTTGACCATTTGAAATGCACTTTCTGATTTGTCTTCAATTCATTTCATTATTGATTTTGTTTGATTGAAACAATTTTAATACTTATAACTTAGATTATATTATTTTGTTTATCTATTCAGAACATCATTGATTCCCCTACCTAGTCTTTAGAATTACATTCACCGAACAATAGTAACTAACTACATATTTGTTTTCAAGATGTGCTTGACAATGGTATAGATGAGTTGGATGTTGAGGATGATGTACAACTATTGGAAGATGACATTCGCAAAAATTAGAAATTCAATTGTGAAGCAACTATAGTGAGCTTGAGACTTACAATAGGGTTGTTGCAAGATACATTGGCTGTTTTTTGAAGCGCTTTGAAAAACCGGTTTGTATCCAACGTTGTAACTTTTGATTTATGAATCCAATACCCAAACCAAAAAGAAAATCCTAGAATTTTTTACTGAAATTATAACCTTTATTTATTTTTTAAATTAAAAAAATCATTTTATATTTAAAAATCAATTTTGTGAAGTAGTCATGCTTTCAGATTTAGGATTTTTTTATAATAAATATGATGACAATTGAGTTATATAGAAATAGATTCTTAAATTTTGGCATTGGGTTTTTAATTCATAAGTTATGGTGGATGACAAGAGAGTCACTCTAATTGTGACAAGAAAACAGGTTGGTGTTTCTTGCAATGACCCAATAAAGTAATAAACGACTTCTCTTTTATGCGCATCTTCTTGTGACAATTGGTTCTAATGTCACTAATAAGACCAACCCTTGCATGTGATTTGACAAAATTGGAGCAACGGTTTATCCATAGGAATGAAGAAAGTATTCGTGTTTTCTATGTTTCAATTTTTTACAAAGAGGGATTGTTTGAATCCTAGAAGTAGGATTAGGGACCACTATGGAACTCAATGAATGATGACTTTAAGGCTCAGCTTAGATCTCAATCAGAATTGAAGCATTTGGAATATCATAAGTTTATGTGTGTGATGGCAACTACCGTTGTATTATAGCATCGCCACCCATTCCCTCCAAACATAGATCGGGGAATGGGCTGGCCTAAGCCCTTTTCCTCCCGGGTTCCATTTGACCGGGAAGACACCCTAGTCATCCATACCTAAAGAACACAAGGAAAAAAGTCAATCACACACTTAATGAGAAAAATACAGTTTTTAAATTTTGATTCAAATGCAATGAAAAATGCAGCTTTGTCCTTCGAGGGTTAACTTACAACTTTTCCTTTATGCATTTCGAACTTAAATTTCTCTATCATGAATAATTGATTAAATTTTTTTATAAATCAAAATGCAAATCAATATGATTTTAATTCTTCTTTATTTTCAAAATATCTTCAATTTAAATTTAAATTTAAAAACAAATAGTGTTAAAAAATTATATTCAAAATTAAAAACAAACAAACAAAAGTGCTTGAGGTGTGTTTGAGGTGTGCTTGAAGTCTACCTCAAGCAAGCCTCAAGCACACTTTTACATTTCTCATCATTAAATTTAAATCAAAGTTTTAAAAAAAATATCTTCAAAAACTATAATTAAATTTATTTTTTAACCCCTAAAGTTCCTTGACTACGTTATCACCAAAACCCCTCAAAAACTACCATTTCTAATACAAGTACCAAATTTTTGAAAAATGTAGTTTTGGGACACATGTAACCGTAGGATCTTGTAGTAAACTAGATTGAGAAGGTGTGGAAAAAATTTCAGAAAATTCCACCGTGTAGATTGCAAGATATTAGCATTTGAAGTGACAAAAATCATTTTTTGAGCCCTGTGAAAAAACGGGCAGCTGCACTTCACAAGGTCACATTTGTATGAAAAAATGTCCAAAATGGTGGTGCTTCTTTGGATCCATTCTTCAAGGCAAGTTGGATACATGCTTGAAAATTTTCAGATCATTTGGAATTGTGCAACATATAGGAAAAAAATAGTAAGTAGAAAGATGTAGAGAATGATTCAAAATACTAAATTGTTAACAATTTATTAATGAAATTGAAAAATCCCAATCCCAATGGTTGGAATGTTGTAATAAACAATCTACATCTAATGATTTTATTTTTTTTTAAAAATATTGAAAATTGAGTTAAATAACGGTCTTCAAAGTTTATTTTAGAGTAGAGAATCCATACTTGCCCGCAAACTAAAACATCTCATAACTTTTGACTCATTGATCAAAATGGAATGATTCAAAGCTTTCTATGCATATATAAATCTAGAAAACCAATTTTAAATTTTTATTTTTGAAAAAAATGATTTTTTCAGATCTGCCCAGACTGCCCGAGTTGAGAAACAAACTACATATTAGGCTATAACTTTTGACTCATATTTCCAAATGCCCTAAAATTTAGTGCACATAAAAGATATTCCTCGTCCACACCTTCTATTAAAGTTTGGGCCAAAAACATGGAAATCTCTAGTCACATGTACCTGCCCAAAAAAGTTATGTTGCCAAAAAACACACCTTGGTCCTTTAGGGGTTAAAAGTTCTTGAGGTGTGCTTAAGGTCTACTTCAAGGATACCTCAAGCACACTTTTTCTTTTCTCATTGGACTTGAATCAAAATTCATATAAAAATTATATTGAAAAATCCTATTTAAAATTTAAAAAAAATTCAAAATGTGCTTGAGGTATGCTTCAAGTCTACCTCAAGCACACCTCAAGCACACTTTGATTATTTTTTAATTTTTCAATATTTTTTAATTGAAATGCAATAAGAAAAGTACAAGGTGTGATTGAGATATACTTTAGGTCTACCTCAAACGCACCTCAAGCATACTTTGATTTTCTTCCAAATGTTGAATAGAATTTTTTCACTAAGTTTTTTAGAATTTATTTATTTATTTAAATACAATGACAATAGTGAGTGTGCCAATGGTGCTAGTATGTGAGCCTAAGAATGTGAGCTTGTAAGCATTGAACCTACATTTTAGGTACCTATAATATAGATACTCCACACTATAGAAGGTGTATGTATCATAAACACCTATAATATAGGTATTTGTAACATATATACACTATAATCATAGACAGTTTCTATAGTATATACACCTATAACATAGGTTTGTAGTATTATAGGCTCATGGGCTCACACTTCTATGCTCACATAATAGCAACCCTCGTGAGTGTGCTTGAGGTGTGCTTGAGGTACACATCAAGCACACTTTGATTTAAACAAAAATTGACTACGATTTTTGATCAAATTTTTTTAAATATTTTTTTTTATTTAAATACAATGAGAATAGTGAAAGTGTGATTGAGGTGTAATTGAGGTAGACCTCAAGCACACCTCAAACATGCTTTTACTATCATCATTGCACTCAAATTTAAAAAGAACTAAAATTCAATTTATTCAAAACATCTATTTAATTTCTTTTTAAAGTGTGTTTGAGGTGTTTTCTTGAGGTAAACCTTAAGTCCTTAAGTTCACCTCAAGAACATTTTCACTCTTCTCATTGCATTCAAAATTTAAAAGAAAATACATATTTGTTGTAAATTTCTATTCAAATTTTTTTTTAAATAATCCAAGTATGGTTGATATATCCTTGAGGTGTGCTTGAGATAGACCTCTAGCACACCTCAAGATTCTTCTTCTTTTTAAATGTATAAGATAATACTTTTTAAAATAATTCTTTTTTAATCAATTGCAATGAGAAAAGTAAAGGTGTGCTCAAGGTGTGTTTGGGGTTTCCTCCAGAATATTTCAAACACACGTTGGATGTCTTTAAAATTTTGAATACAATAGTTCGTCAAAAGAAAAATTCAAAATTTTCAAAAGTGGTGATTTGAGTAGAAATCTTCCCTTACACTACTTACAATTCTCTTCTTCATAGTGAATTCTTCCATTTTGTGTCATTGCACCGGCAAGCCGACAAAATATGAAGCCTGACAAAACCATTTGTACTCTGTAGAGGATAAATTTACAAAGTCAACAAGCTTGGCGAGGATGGTGTCTTCTAGTTCATGGTACCATTTCTATTGTGATTGGGCTCCTACTCTCCTTGGACAAGTCCCCAGTTGACTACTTTTTTGTCACTAGGCCCACCCAATCCCAAGCCGGGGAGCTTTTCAATGAATGGGTGGCGATGCTCTTACATGGAAGAGCCACATCTCTTGACTATACAATGCAAACAAGGTATAGCACACATTAATGGATTCAATAATAGTGGATATGAGAGGTCGTATTGATGTAACTATGCAAGTGATGCATGACTCAACAAGTGAGGACTTTTGAACATATACTTGTTTTTCCTTTGGTGAAATTGATTCTTTTTAGATTTTCAAATGCAATGTACTCAATTGACTCTTTAAATTTTGTTTTCTAACCAGGCACACTAAGAACTTTCATGTAAATAATATTTTGTTCACACACTATATCGAGTTTGGAAATATGGATCTATGCCACTAGAAAATTTCAATGAATTTTTGTGTCCTATAGATGTAAAGATTTTTCAACAAAGCATTCATAAAACTTGGTATTCAATGCCCCTCAAGGTTTTCCTATCTTTTCTTTTTTAGATATGCAACATGGTATATATATATATATGAATATTTCATTCAAACATTGAACTCATATGATATTATTGAATTCCTAAAACTTTTTTTCTAAGTCAAATCATTTTACGCCTAATATGGTAGCAAGAGATTGTTGTAGTGGGAAGGTACCATGAAGACCCTCCTACTGAGGAAGTCACCAATGTTGGGATTGTTGCGGATATGCTACGCTTGACAAAAGAGAGTTCTATCTAAAGAAGTTATATAGAAAATTGTCGAAAATTATCTCTATAGCAAATCCTTAACTAGGGCAAGAGTAGCTTGAAGAAGTAATAATTCACATACTATATATTATGTTTTATGCACTTTTGATTTTAAGTGAAATGTCTATTTTCTAATTTCTTTCATTTGTATAGATTGAACGATATTGGAACATGTATGTTCTTTTAGAATTGACCTTGGAGAAATTGTAATTGATTGCTATAGCAAATGTAATTGTAACCCACAAAGTAAAGTGGTTGAAGTGGTTGAATTCTTTAGAACCTACAGGAGAAGCTCGTAGGTTTTCCACTATGTCTATAAATGAAGAAAAGATAATTGTCTTCCACTCTTCCTATCAAAAGCTTGTTGGTATGCTAGGGTAAGATTTTTAACTTAATTACATTGTATAAGTGCATTGTATGAGTAAATCTATTTCTTAGATATTGTGATTCAAACATTTTGTATTTCTTTTACAGATGTAGGCACCATTGTGGAGTTGTTTGACACAATCGTTCAATTGGACAATATTCCTAATGATATGGATGTGCCTATGAAGCCTTAGACAATCCTCGAGTACATGGAGGGATGGCGGATAAAATTGTGGGACCAAGCCTACGTTGGGATTTTTAAGAGGGTTGATGCCTTCAAGAAGTTGGATTCTTTTAAGGACTTCAACGACTCCAATCTTGTAGTGTAACAACTCATTTCTAGGTATGCAAATTTTATTGTTGGAAAGAGGTGCATGTTATTGAAATGAATTTATACTATCATAGTGACCTGAAATACTTCTTTTCACTTTTCCAATATCAAAGTACTTCAAATACAAGTTGTATGGGAAGAAGGCAATTATAAAGACTGATTTATCTTTCTTCTTCAATATTTGGCTAGATAGGTTGTCCATATATTCTCACCATCACAAATCAAGAATTTGACCAAAACACATCTTGAAGCTAGAGCTTGGTACCTTGAGCATAGCCAAGGGTACACACTACTTGAAGATGTGGCATTTTTTCAATCAATTAGAGACAATGTTGTTGTGCAATCATCTAGAGTTTGACAAATTTGTTGGTTTGGATGTTGATGCTAGGGAGAAGGTCATGAAGAGACAAGAAGTATCAAATATGAAGAAACATGATAGGTTAAAAAAAATAGAGACAAAGGTTGTAGACAACAAAAAAAGAAGTAAGACCAACTTGTAGACAAGTCTAAAGGCAAACAATAGTCAATAGGGTAAAAAGAAGAAGAAAGATGTATTACTATTTAAGTAGGGATCTAGTGAGGGAGGCATGAAGGACACATCCTCGAGTTTTTCTCTCATATAGCAACAGTTGATGCATGGCCTACAACCTCAAATTCAAGATTTGGAATCTCTATGTGTTGTTGATGAATTTCATCCTCAACATCTCAATGGATAATTTACTTGATCTTGATTTTTGAAGAAGGTCCTCTTCTAGAAGTATACAATGAAGTCATGAACTTCCTCAACATAATAATTTCTACCTTTTTGTTGAGGTCATTGTTACACTCTATTTATTTTCTTACACATTTATTAAATCTTTGAAATGATTTTTTGTATGTAGCATTCGTCTGACAAAGATCAATTTTTCAATGGTATTCTAAGTAAAAAGGCAATTGTAGACTTGATACTTATAAATGTCCTTGAAAGTCTATTTGTTCTTACCATATCAAATCCACTTTTATTCATTCCACAATAGAGCTAGTTCCCTAAATAATGGTTGCAACCTATATTTGACTTAGCTGACAACTTCCTACACAATGGTGGTAGTATGATTGTTATATACCCATTTAGCCATGTGATTAAATCACACTTTCTAGGATTTTGCAAATCATTTGGTTTTCAATCCAAAAAAGATTGGTGGTGCATGAACAAGTTGCACCTCATTTCGTTTATAAACCCTGGTTCTACAATACACTAAACTTTAGAATATTGAAGCTTTTTACCTTGAATTTCTTTGATTTTTTTAGAAATGAACTCTTATTTCATACATTCTAAATAATTTGGGGTCGAGGAGAGGCCCTTAGGATGTTGCTACAGGCAAGGTAGCAATACAATGCCCATACTTATATGTTGGTTGAGGTGATCATTACCAATGGTGCTATGCTTGCTACCAGTGGGAATAGGAAACGTGCAACCAATGGACAATCATTAGTGTGTGATGTACATGGAAGCACAATCATTGCACATTGAAGTACTTAAAGTTTCAAAAATAAAAAATATTGGATACCGTGTCTTGTGACACTTGATTAAATGTACTCGAAGTAGTTGGCAATTCAATATTATAATCTACTGGTAGTATATTTTATGTAGCCATGGTACTTGCTTGGGGAGCTTTGTTAACAAAATGAGTGACATAATGTGCAGAATAGTACATAACAAGAAAAATTGGCAAGAACAACAATATAAAAAGAACTGCACGCATCTAGAAGTCCTGAGTGCTCATCATATGGACACCCCAACCTGAAAATCTAGTGTTTCTTGCCACCATGCCATGCCAACAGCCAACCAAATTTGTGACAACGACAGGCTATTGTACCACTTGTACATGGATAGCATGCCTGAGCCAAATTTTCATGCACAATTTGTACCCGCAAGTTCCCTAACTTGCAAGGCCTCTTTTCGACCCCAAATTACTTCTAATGTATTGTGCAAACTATGCACTTTGTCATATCTCTATACCTCAAAACTTCAATAGGACCAAACTCATCTTTATTCTTATTCCGGCCAATTCCCTCTTACGATGTTGTTGGTGTTAATGTTAGTCGACATGACATCCTTCAAGAAAATGGTGGAAAAGATGACATCGCAATGAATGGCTATAAGCCTTGGTGTGGACCTCATGAAAAGGTTCACCTTTTCTTGCAAATGTTGATTGAGGCAATTTCTTCGCCTAGTGAAGTAGTTATGGACTGCACTGCATTTACAAGTATGTGTACCTTCTTAGTTTTTTTCCCTTTGATGTCTTTTCCCTTTCATTATAAGTTACCTTCAATTCTAATAATTTTTCTTTGATGAATTTCCTTTGAATGTAGGTTTTAGCCTCTATGCTTGCCGAACTATTTCTTGTCATATTATGGCATTGCCGCATTGGAAGAAAATAAGACAATATTTGACACATTACTTGCTCCATACATCCACGCACTAGTTGTAGTCGAGACACAACCTCAACACTCTATAGTTGTTGCTTTTGGTTTGGACAATGAAGAAGTGGAGGCCCAATACATCATGAAGAAATCCAGATTCCGTAAGTAAATTTTTCCCTAGTCTTTATAAATTCAATTTTAAGGTTTATCATAGTACAATTGTTTCTAATATTTGGATTTCTTCTTTGTACATGCAAGTTGAAAAAGTGACCAAGTCAAAACATCGACCATTAGACTTTGCAGATCCAAGATTCCTCCCAAGCCCACCTAGAACTTTTGAGCTCCTGGTCTTCGTGGAGCTAGTTTCCAAACAATTTATAGCCCTAAACCCTAAACCAACTTCTATGGTCAATTTTATTGATCTTCGTATTCTGAAGTTCATAGATGACTCTACTAAAGAGTCTATTGTAAGCAATTTGATAGTGATGATAACTCAACCTCTACATCTTCTATTGGAGCTCTTTTTGAAGATGCACGCTAAACACTAGTTATTTTTTTTCCTTGTGGTATTGATTTATTTTAGTACATGACATGTATTTTCTTTATTATATATGATATTCCTTGCACAATTATGCAATTGGAAGGCCTCAATTCACTATTCTATTAAGCTCTCTAACTATAGACTCAAAAAATTGCTACACCATAGTTATAGGTCCTACTCCAAAAAAATACCAAAAAAGCCTCCAAAATTGTAGGCTCACAAGTTTCTAGACTCTTACGCTTGCACTTCAAGGCTCACAAAATAGCACTCTTGTTGTTGATGACTATGTGAGGGCATTCATGTAGATGATTCAATATTATCAATTTTTGAAAGGTGAGAATCCAAGGATGGGTCCAAAAAAGAATAACTTTTGCTTCAGGTTGCACAAAGGTATGTCCAATGCACTAGAGATCCTAAAGGTCTTAATGATGCAATGACAAGTTTTCCGAGGGCTAAAAAATATTGCACAAGAGATCCACATTTTGAAGGTGAGGACGTTTTTGGATTTCAAAAGCGGATGCCAAATTTGCCTCCAAGGTCTCAATATAATTCACATCACTCCGACAAAGTGAATTCCTCTCAACCACATGTAAGGGCAAGGTCCAACCAAGCAAATTCATTTGGAATTCATTTAGATACAATCTCTAAAGAACCCTTACCTAATACAAACAAAAAAAAGGCAAAATTTGTAGTATCAATCAAATTAGTGAATGCATGATCAACAACACCTAAGGCACCTCAAGTGACAACCATTAAAGAGACTACTTGTGATGATCCACAATGGCATATTGAACAATTGTCAAAGACATCAGCTAAGGTGTGCTTTGTCCTACTAACTCTTACAAAGAAGTGTGTCACAAAGATTGTACAAGGTAATAAAGGAACAACAATACCAATTTACACTAGTGTCATGGACAATTATAAGAAGAATGGGATTGAAAAGATGTTTAATTTTTTTTGCAACAACATTGAGCACTAAAGAAAAGGTTGAAAGTGGAAATGGGTTCTTTCAAAACCTAAAGTTTGTAACTAATTTGACGCCAAAAAAAATGATGGAGCTTCAAAATGTAGAATTTCATCTTCCTGAGCATGTTGAAATCTCTTCTAAAAGGCTATTTAGAGACCATGAACTACCAACTAATCTATCAAGAATCCAAGTTCCAATGTTTTCTACAAAGCATCCTAGTACAAGCTCATAAAAAAAATACGAAAGAATCCTAATCCACCACCAACTAAACAAACAAACAATACTACTTCTTCACTCACTTTGAAGGCATTTGTTCGTTAAGTAACTAAGATACCACATCTTCGGTTTGGATGCATCATAATGCTTGATTTAAGTATATAGCCTAATATTCAACAATATATGGTTACTATAGGTTCATTTCCTGAATGCACTTGTTCTTATTTCAAAGAAATGTCAACAAAAGTACTAAGAAAAAAATGGCAATGGATAGGTTGTAAGCATTTGCATTTCATCTTCCTTGTCATATTCGCCTTTATGCAAAAGTAGATGTTTTTATTCAGGCTCCAAACTTTAGTTTTTATAACGTCAAACATATTCTTGAAAGTGGCATCTAGAGGTGCATAAGCAATTTGTAGGTGAGCCTTTCTACTGGCTCCATATGCTTGGTCATTGAAGATCTACTGCGGAAAGAACTTCTTGAATTCTAATTCAATTTTTAAATGTAGTGAGACAAAAGGGCCACTACTTGATTCATACTATCATTGATTATACGCATGTTGTATTTGATTGTTTTCTTAGAGCTCTTCTTCACTATGGTCATGATTTATTCAAATATTGACAACAATATATGTGCTCCCAAAATTTCTTTGACATATATACTAAGAGAAAAATTTAATGTCAAGAAAATCCTACAAATCCTATAAATGTTGTAGTCCCTATACATTTCCACAGACTTAGAATAATTACAATTCCCCCCTAGATTTTGGAGTTTCTTGTAACATTTTCTTGACATTTCATTTCCATGAAATGTTTGCATTTAGAAAATTATTTTAGAATACATCAATCGAATAATAATTTTAACATTTAATATTTCAATTTTATGAATTAACTTATTTTACATAGTCTTAAGTCTATCGTAATAGATTTCAAATTCTATTATTAAAAAAATCTGAAAATATTTTCAAATAAACCCAGAAAAAATTTCTCTTTTCAAAAACAAAAATAATATTTAGAAGCAATTTTCTTTCTAGCTTAGGTTTTTATGCTCCATGCTCCACGTTGCCGCTCTATGGGCTCATGTAGTAGCTTTGCTTATTTAGCCATCTATAGCATAAGTCAAGTCAAGAAGTGTTGTTTGACCTTGGATGAACAAACTCTTTACCTTGTAACGCTGCCAGAGCCATTTTGTGGCTTCTAGATGACAATGCAATGATCTATACAAATATTGGAAGCATTTTTCATCTATATATTTCTTGTTGATCTTTCATGGTGGGTTATGAAGAGTATCCTTTTCAATTTGTAGTCTAGCCAATGTTTGTCTTTACGTAAATGAGAAGTTAGTAAAAAAAGCAAATCACAAATATGCTACTTTAGTGTATTTTGGGAAGTTGTTGCTCCTTGCTCTAAATCTGAAATTTCTCCACAAAAAATATATTTTTCGAGTTTGAGCCCAACTAATGAAATGTAGGTCATCTACTTTAGTTTCTACTCCAATTTGAATTTTGAAAAAAATTCTAATATGGAATATTTTATTGCAATTTGAATTTTGAAAAAAATTCTAATATGGAATATTTTATTGCAATTTGAACTTTTGAAATATTTTCAATGTTTATTGAATTCTAATTTTATAATGACATGGAAATTAAGTTTACACCATGATGTTTGTCACTATAATATACACACATGGAGAAATTTTCCGATTCTTTGAAATAATTTCTATTTGATGTGATTTTTCTTCACTTCTTATTCGAAAATTCACAAAAAAAAATCAATTCCCCACCAAAAAAAAATCTAAAAAATTCGTGGAGTAAAGAAGTCATGTAATTTCATCTCTGAAAAATAAATATAAAATTTTCATTCATATCTAGTGGCAAAATGGTAGCAAACTGAGGGATGGTCAACGAGGCTTGAAATCAGTGGTCATGGGCCCGTCCTTTAAGGGCTGATTCACACCAGCCCAACAGCGGTTGGAGTTACTTCTCACTGTAGCAGAGGTCCATTGTGAAGACTTCCTGGTAACGATCATTACATAACTTACTCAAATATTGCAAGAGCCTGAAGAAAAGGAACTGACTATTTTTGTGCTAGGTAGGGACTTCTAGCTTAACACTTTTTTCAACTGCGGATAACAAACGAACTAACAAAAATTTGTACTAACGGCAACAAACACATTAGTGCAGCAATTCCAGCTAAGTAAACCAAACTGAAGTATGGCTTCCTCTAACCGTCCAAAACTGGCATCTACAACAACTTACAAAACAGAAAATACATACGCGAGATCTGCTGAGAAGTTTCATTTTAAAAAGAAGCTTCATTAGTAAAGGATCCCAAGCTCAACCACACAAGTTTTTCAGTTTATGTTCTGAAAATTGTATCATCCTGCACATTCTACGTACATGAATGAACTCTAAGAAATAGATTGAAATATCACCTTATCCAGCCTCTCCTCTGGTTCGCAATCGTTGCAGCAATAATCTATCCTTGCAGACATGAAGATTTACCACGTCTGCAACTTACAAACAATAGAAAGTGGAGTCGTAAATGCAAAATCTAGCTCAAAATGCAAATTCCCTTCCTAAAACATCCTCGTCTGCAGTTTCTTTGTTGAAGATGAATTGCCAAATGGCCTCGAGTTCACATTATCCTCTAATCCTATTCCTTCGTTGCTGTTCAATTTATTCTCTGTAATGAAGGCACTGGATTGGTCATTCAAAATTTCGACTCGGCGGGCTATGATGGCCATGTTGCGAGGAGAGGTGGAGGGGTCGAAGATTGGGACGAGAGTTGCAATTATTCGTGCATCCTTCGCAGAAACCAATTCGGCTTGCTCCTTGAGATACAAAAGTCGATCTAACAAGATATATGACTCAATTACTGGAGCCAAAACAGTCCTTAACGAATAGAATGGACCTACCAGATCCTGCACACCAAGACAAACATGGGATTCAATTCAAAAGCTCCCAAAAAAGTTCCTATTTCCATCACAGCACAGAACAGAACATGTGATTAAACCATGCATGCCCAGCTTCTCACATCACAACACTCAAATTTGGTGCCACATAATGATAATTTCAAACAATACATAGAACTGCACCCTGTCATTATTTAATCACTTATCTACTTAACCTGTCCAATAACAAAAATAAATAGAAACGAGGTTAGACATAAGCGTTTGAAAAAATCGATTTTCAAAAATTCCACAAATTTTGGCTGTCCATAAATCTATGAAGTGCTGTTTAATTATGATGGCTTATCATTTCTTTGTGTTTCATGTATCTTCTGGTCATTTGAAGTCAAGAATAGGTTTGACCTTCAATTTTTAATTGTCCTACTTTGAAGCAATGTAAAAATTCAAGAATCAAATCAATTGACAAAAGATTTAACTCGTCTCATACCTGAAAGGGTGCCACTTCTGTCCAGACGGATTCGAGTTCAAAGGCTGGAAGAGGGGGCAGATTAAAAAGTTCCAGTACAGGTCTCACATATTCTTCAAATCTTATTAACTGCTGTTCAAAAGCGCAGTCAGTCTGACTAATCAAATTCGAAGTATTATTCTCCACCAGCTCAGAAGAGTTGGCCTCAAAATCAACCACGCGAGATGTCCCTTCACAGGCATCCCCATCTTGAGAAGATCCAAGGAGTTTCTCCAAGTTGTAAATGCTTGAGAATGTAGAGGTCCCTGGGGAAAGTTCCGTATAACAGGTGGCAGGATCCATATCTAGCATGTTCTCTTCTGCGATAGGTAATGCCTCATTGCCTGTGCTGTCAATTAAGGGCTCCATTGCTGATTGTCGTGCTTTACGCCTCCGACGCGACTTACCTACACGACCTACGGATGGCCTACTATTGGCGAACTCTGGGTAATATCGGTCCAGAATCTGCCAGAAAACAAGATTTCAGAGTCTGAATGTTGATCGATACTGCCATCAGAGTTCCATCACTTCAAGAAGAGCAACCCGAACAATATACGGTTATAGATGAAAAATGATGAAAAGTCTAGAGACAAATAATATCACTTCGAATTATTATCACTTGAGACAATTACGTATCACTTCCAATTATCATTCATTTGAGAGGATAAGGTGAATGGAGAAAACAGGCCCCGTATAACTTGCCAGAACATTATCAACCAATTCTAGCAAGGTCCTTTGCCTCCTATGAAATGCGACGACCCACTGAACAAGAATTTCGTTAAATTGGCGGAATTTCACGATTTTGGCACTTTTCAGGCCACACGGTCTGAAAAGTAAATCTATACCAGTTTTAGTTTTGAGAGATGAATGTCATAATTTTTAGCGCCCAGAAATCGCGACAATAGACTACCAATGGAGTGTCAGTGGCCACTTCAAATAAAATAGTTTCCCAAGAATATAGAGGAGTATTGTGCCCTCTGGTGAGCTGTCACACAAGGTCTAATGGAGGAAATGTCTGGTTATAGACATTGAATGTAATGGCATTTGAAAACTCACCAGCTGGAAAGCTGCCCGAAAAGCATGAAGCTCAAAATTATGAACAGCCTTTGTTGGATGGTGCTCCTTCCATCTATCTGCGCTCTGCACGAAATCAGCCCGCGTGTGAAGTCTACTTATGCGTGGTGAACACATTGAGGCATTCGAGCTCTAAGAAATGCTGCAGAGGTGGAGAAGTTCTTACTTCACAGGCAAGTTCACGGACACTTCTTCCTAACTGCAACCCTAATTTTCCCACTGTTTCACTCATTGGAAACCCAGGCAACTCTGCATCGTTGCGGGCTTCTTCTGTTAACAAATGATAGCAGCATGTCACGTTTATGACAGCTGCAACGTCCTTGCAGTCGATGAAAGTCCTGCCTCGCGCACAGAAGATCAGAGCACATTCTGAAAACTCAAATTTAATTAAATTTGAACCAAAGTATTGACTAGAAAAATTGGTATTGGCCGTCAAGTAACAAATAAACAATTGTTTGGAAGCGATGAAAAAGACTAACAAACGCCTGAAATCCTCCTCAAATTGCTCCAGAAACAACCCAGAAATAAAAAATTTGACTCTTAAACTGATATAGAATTGAAAAAATAGTCAAAAATTATTTACATTCAATTTTGAACCTTCAACCACATGCACGGCCATTTCTACTTTGTACAATAAATGATCTAGGCGTTACCTAAGAATGAGACGTCAAGAACTGAGGCACATCGAACAAAAGTACTTGACAGGGATGATATCAGGTGGCCCTGATCCTTGAGTTGCAGTGGTTCGGCCTTACATTCAACAGACTGGAGTATGGATGTTACCAACCTCAGCATTGTTGCAGAGAGGTCCCCACAGGCATGCAAGCCCGCTAACACAACACCGCTGTCCTTCATTTCAACGACATCTATGTTATTGCAGTCTGCCATTCGGTCCTTGGCCAAGACTTCTGAAGAATTAGATTTCTTGAGTGTTGACAACAGAGAAGACAGCGTTGCTGAAGATTCCTCCGTGCCAATACGGCATGTCACAGTCTGAGGAGCACGCACTTCTGGATACTTCAAACCTTCTAGACGATACACAAAAACACGGAACCGTCAAATGTCCCTCCTCTAACTCACTACTTTATTAACCCCCAAATGCCACAAGGTACATACACGTCCAATTCATCACGTTCAACCAATTCTTACATCCGATAGGAATGCAATAAGAACCAAACTCAAGAATAAGTTGGCTTTCTAATGATGCTATTTGCAGCACAAATGCATGTTTTCTTAACTAATGAAACGTTCAAAAAAATTTATATTTTCTCTTTGTTCATAAATCTAATTTACATAAAGACTTTCAACACAGTAAATAATAAATACCGTGGACTTAAATGTACCATGATGATAACCTTACACTTTTAGCCCACCATACCAAATTTCATGTATAAAAAATAGAATGAATTTTTCGTGCAGTTTCAAATTTGAATGTTTCAAACCTGATTTGACAAAGACCTTTGAAAAAATTTCCAAGTTCCATTCTATAGATATTCTATCTTATAATCATGCCTAAAATCTTTTTTAATATCAACTACAAAAAAGTTCTAGAAGTCATAAATTAAAGAAAATCTAAGATTTATCCAAAAAACCCTGGGCAATTAAGGGGTTAATGTCATCACCAACAAGCAATTCCATAATGGCAGAACGAAAAGAACTCTTAATATCGAAATTTTATGACCATACATTTGAAAACACCAAACTAACCTTGTTGTGACTTGTGAGAACGCGTATTGTAATACTTTTCAATACGTAGGGCACGCTTATTTGTCACATCGGCATGGTGAGCGCACGCATCAACAGCAATCACGGATAACAGATATTCAAACGCCAAGACAAGAGCGAGATAACCCTGTTCCAATCATCAGTCGTCCACACGCATTAGAAGTAATAAATATTCTGAATCTGTTTTCATGTTCCATTTGAAGCAAAGACTCATTAAGACTACTCGACAAAACAACATCCGGCCTAGATTGAAGATGTGCACACCTGACCAGCTCCTACATCAATCACCTCTTCCGCTCCACACAGTTTTGCAGTTCCTGCAATAATAGCTGCCAGTATTCCAATCTGCATACTGAATGATACCAGTTCACTCACTACTTTTTCTCAATGAATAGAGCAAACAGCATTCTCAGTAAATTGGACTGTTTCAAGAACTTTCAGGCGACATCACAAAAGAAATTTTTAGCTAAAATTCATGCGGAGGTCTCAGATAGTCACATTGATCACAGAGGCCTGCCCATGATACAAGTGAGGCTCCGGGTATTCACTGTAACCATAGGGAGACCTACCCATGACTCATGCAGAAGATTCTCTTTACAAAGTCAATTTATTTAATGCAGTCTAATTTTACTGAAAACCCTGTTTAACATTACAATTACAAAAGATCAAACGAATCAAGATTGTAATGAAATGGTAGAATTGAATAACAGCAAAGGAGATCACCATAATAGTAGAGCTTCTAACTATCAAAGGAACAATTGAAGTCATAAACATCCTTAAAACCTTCTTGCCTTCCTACCTCGTGATGTTTCTTGACGCTCATGCCCTGCCGAAGCACACTGCCAATGGGAGCCTGCGGGACCCCTGAATAGGACTACGAGGAAAATAAATCAGTGAAACCAACCCTTAAATGATGAAAGCATGAGAACGGTAGCTTTAAATTACAAAACCTGGTCACGTGCGCAAAAGAGAAAAATGGTAAGTTGCTTGATGATCTTTCCTCATCAGTAAGTCAAGATGCTAGTGTCATGAAGTAAAGTACCAGGCTTGATGAACTATCAGCTTGTCCTCGCGAAAGAGATAGCTGGCACGCTGTTTGCACAAACTCCTTCAAGGAATCGGGCCATTCCTCCTGCCACCCAACCAGCGTCAACAAGTAACCCTTAAGTACCCATACGGCCCAAAACAGGTCACTTCAATATCTACAGGAGTTCAAATGAATCATTTAGGGAGCTTCAAGAGGTAATAAAATGCATTGATAGAAAGAAGAAATCATACCCTAAACTTTTTTGAAGGATATAAATATGTTTCGAAAGTGGCTATAATAGACTATTAGCTTCCACAGTATAGTTTCTGATTAGGGGTGAAATGAGAGTCAAGGAATGAACGTCAATTGAAACATGATAGGGACTGTTTCATCACACCATGCTGCGCTACGGGATAATATCTGACCTTGGTGATGCCCGAAGGCAGTAGCAACCAATTCTCTGCAGATGCGACCCTAAGGCAACTATTCCACTGCTCATCAACCTTTGCCCACAATTTTTTCTGCACATTCCAGTAGTTAGTGTACATGAGAACGAAGTGGGGACATGCGCACTCGCCCCCTCCTCGAATGTGACCCTCTTGCAAATCAAAGCACCAACCTGGATGAGACAATTCATTCTTGAGCATTTGGTAAAATTAGGCTTTTCAATGATGTTTGGACGAAAATTACAGGGAGATGTGTAATGGAGGTATGGCTGTAAGGTAGGTCGATCATTGGGAGACTTCCCCATTCATTTTATTGAAGTTGTTGAAATATTATGAATTAAATATTTTGAATAGTCACACAAGCCCTTCGCAAGTTTGTACAAGTAGTTGATCATAGGGAGGTCTCCCCATAAGTTCAATCATCCTGATCTTGCACTTCCCATTATGAATATCCCTATCATGTCGTCTAAGTATTCTTGAAACTATCTAATTTCACTGAAAATCATGTTACCTGATTTCAAGAGAACATGGAGAGGATGTACTCACTTTGAAGAAATCCACAACGTGCGACCGCCATAGCCACTCGTGCTGTCTCAAGAAAGTGGCAATGGCGCTCACATGCATCTTGAGCTCAGAAACATCATCCTGTCCACTCGAATACGTAGGTAACACCATCCTTAGAAATAAATTTCACAATAATGCTCGCCTACAAAGGAGAACATGTTTCGCTCCGATCCTTCATCTTCGATTCCTCCACTTACGAATCCAGGCTCACTGCATCACCGACAACGACCCCAACCAAACGAACTTGAGAATATACAAACTTAGGATTACAAGGCTCTCCTCTCATCCCAGCACGACTTAGGTTTTAGGTTTAGGGTTTAGGGTTTATGCAAAAGAATGTGACTTTTCTGAATCAGAAACTATAAACCCGGATAAGTTATCAATTCAGAAGGCACGCAATCGCAATTCATACAAGTAGAATTGAAAATCACAGACCTGAGGCAAAGCAATGGAAAAACGCCGAGATAAAATGCATTGGAAGATCTGCATCATTTCGAAGACCGATTGCAGCAAAGGCTACATGATTTGGGAGTTGGGAATGAATTTTTGTACTATTGACCTCTTCGGAATTTCAGAGAATGCGGTGGAGTATTGCTGATTGTAAAATTAGGTCAGAGTGAAGCTGATTATCTTGACAACGCGGAGCTCACTTGCATTCTAAGAAAGCACAATACCACGCTGAGTATCTCCACCCACGGTCCCGTAACCAGCTCTTCAGAACGTTAGGGTATGGGGAGAGGGGCCTAAACTATTACTTCGTCCTATTAGTGTCACCCAACCCTTTTTTTTGGCACCATGGGGCCAGATTGCACCATTTCAAAATAAATGTCTCAATTTCGCCACATAAAAGTAATCATGTTTTGCCAAAAAAATTCCATTTCTATTTAAAATGTGGATGAAATCATCAAATTTGGATGAAAAAGTGTATGAATATGATTGAAAAGTGTTTTTTGGTCCAAAAGTTGGATGAATATAGAAATACGATGCTTCACTAAATTTTAAGTGATCGCCATCCTGGCACTTTCTCAAGAAGTAAAAAAAAGGGGCTAGTGTCACCCTACAAAATTAATGTCACCACAAAACTAGAAATTATTTTTGTAGAAATTGGTACAGTAAAAGGGCCACTTTAGTTTAGGGTCAAATTGTTGAACCAATTTCAAAACAATTTCAAAACCACCAAAATCAACCTATAAGAGTATTTAGATCCTTAGATTGGGTCATCAATCGGGCTCAAAGACTTTATATTGAAAGCCAACCTAATTTTATTTTATATCATATGGTTGCTTATGAGATGATGTTTAGGTGCCAGAAAATTAAGCATAACTGTTAAAGTTGAATGGGCATGTATCCTTAACCAAAATTTTCCACTTGGGCATGATGTAAGTTGGCCCTATGATTGTAAACTGGACCCCAACCCTAATATTTATAAAATATGCTAATGACCAAGCAAATATTATTCCTGAATTGTACACCAGATATAGTTTACTTCAAATGCAAATTCTTGCAACAAATCAGTTAGTGCACTATGAAGGGTTAGTACTTAGTAAATGAGATGTCTACCATAGACTTCTATTTGCACTAATTCAAAATAGTGTGACTTAGTTTTTACTTGTAACCACCATTAGGCCAAATCAATGTACATGTATATTGGTTTAAGCACGTAATTAGAAAACTTTTAAATTTCAAACAATTGACAAGCACAAACATATCTCAACTACACAAAGTCTTAATTTTTCATCCTTCTAAATGTTGGTGGATTCTTGTGTTAATTCTCAAATATATGTAAAGTATACATTTGGAAAAAAAATTTAATAATCTAGAGTTCAAAAGTGAGAAGTATGTGTATGTTAGGTATTTGGTCTCAAGACTTAAAACTTCCAATTTTGTTCTCTTTTTCCTTTGTTAGGCCAGTTAATCAACCAAACTGGTATTAAGTGTAGCAAAAAGGCATGATTAATCTAAATAGGCACTAAATATGTATGTAATTAAGTTGGCTAGTTGCCTTGTGAGAACTAAAAAGTCAATTTGGTGGAAGTTGATGTCAATTGCATTAGGCTATTTAGATGATTCCATTGGCTATTAGGAATCCACCCATTACCTACTTGAGCTTAAGATTCCTGGCCTTCAATGTTCGTGTATATTTATATTTTGATTAATATGATGGATTTCTTGTACCAATTTGGAGTGCATACCTTGTAATGTAAGGATGCCTAATTGTATGGAAGTGTTGATTGTAAAGATTGTGTGTGTGTCAACTTAGAATTGTAATTGTGTGGAATGATTCTAGAGGTGTGAGATTAGAGTATGTGAATTCCAGTTGATTGTTGATGTCTAATTTGAAGTTCTTACTGTGTGTGTGTGTGTTGAGATTTGAATGTTGTGTGACCAAATTGGAAAGTGCTTAGTATCTATATGTGGTTGTATTGTTACCAAGTTGGAATTACAAGTAGTAGAAATTTGTTGAGCCATGAATTATGTGAGTGTCTCTTAGTTGGAAATGAATGATTGATCTGGAATCTATTGCACTTTTGTGGATGTTGTGTAATTGGAACTATATAGCTTGAGAATTACAAGTCCAAATTGGGATGCATGATGTCTAGATTATTATTGTGGGTTATGTCACCTAATTGGACGTTAAATTTGTAAGTGATTAAAAGATAATTTGATTGGAGAATTGTTGTTTGTCTTTGTTGTTTTGGGTGAAAACTTAGGAATCTATTATGTTACAATTTGGAGTGTTGTTATGTTTATTATAATGTTATACCAAATATAAGAAGTTGAATATTGCGAATGTTATAGTCGTAACCCCTAAGTGCCAAAGGTTGCTATTACATGAGCCTAGAAGCATGATCCCATAAGCCTAGGAGACTATACACCTATGTTACAGGTGTCTATATTATAAAAACCTTCCTTGATTATACTCAAGGCTCACATGCTTGCATTTTCATGCAACTTTAAGATTCAAACCAAAGATCCCCATGTCTCCCAGAGAGAGAAATACTTCACTCTTTGGGATTTAGGTTTGAGAAACTAATAGGGCAAGGAATGTTTTGAGAGAAGACTCTATACAAACTACCTTATAGGTTTAAACAATTAAGTTATTAGAAGTAATAATTAAAATCTCAAGCCATCTTCCTACTCAACCTCTTGGATGATGGTATCCAACTATTACTTAGATCTCACAAGCTATTGGCTCTTTCTCCATACACTTCATATTCACTTTCAACCGCTATTATAAGTAATAAAGGATGCAAAGAATAATAGAGAGAAATAACTCCAACCACTAAGTAATTGACATACATGAAGAGTAAGTTTGTTTAGGGTCCCATGTTGGGACTCAAAAAGTTGACACTTCAATTATATACCTTCAAAAGAAGGGATGAAGGTGACGTATTTTACTATTTATATAAGAATAGAAAGGTTTATAAATGGAATATTTCTCAAACAATTTTAACCCCTAAGTACTTGAGGCACTAAATTCTAGTGTTGACAAAACTTTAAAGTTAAATAAAACCTCACTAACTTGATATTTTTAGTAGTTTATGTATTTGATGAACTCTTGTTGAAGTCTAGTTTTAGCATCAAAAATCCAATTTTGAAAATGATTTATTGTGGTTTTTCTATTCAAGATTTTGTGCAACGGTGTCCATTGCAATTGTGATTTTCAAAGTGTTGAGGGCTCTTCGAAATGAGCCTCAAAATACACTAAAGCTTGGAGAAAAAATCACATTAGAAATTCATTTAAAAAAATTGTATTGTAGATATTGTGAAGTTGTAACTTGATTGAGTTATACACATTATGCCCTTGAAGATCATATTTTTTTGATGACCAACTTTTTAGGTTTGACATATGAAAAAAGGATTGAAAGACTTCAAATCACTTTTGTAGTTTTTACACTCTCGGGATCAAACATAATAATCTTTCAATTTGTAAGTGATATGGTTGCAAGTTTTTTTCCTATGTAATCTCTAACATGTGTACATTGAATTTGTACAATTACAATTAAAAAAATTATCAAAATATTGACTTTTTGTTCAATTTAGAGCAAATTCCAATAAGCTCAAAATAGGCCTTGGGCATCTAGGGGTTAAGACCCCTAGAAATGAATTAATATGAATAAAGCATGGATTTGAATTTCTACTAGATCTACAGTGGATGTGAAAATCTTCGAGATGTGAATGTAGTCTTCTCAAGCTTTTTAAAAACCTCTCATAAAACCACCACAATGTTTGATACAGACAAAACGGAAATAACTGAACAGGTTCTCATACATGCGCCTTCCCACTATACACTATTCATAGCTACTCACAATGACAAAAAATTAAGATCCATATAAAGTTGTAGTCAAATTCCAATCAGAGCAATTGTGTCAATGAGCAATGACACTCTTCCAGATGAATCCATTCAGATGTGCTTGACAAAAACTTAAGATTTGAAGGGACAAGAGAAACCTTAAAAGGGAAAGTAAAGGCGACCGAAGCTGAGAAGATAAAATTATCAGAAACTTCCGATGATAAAATACTATACAGAAAAATTGAGTGAACTCCCATCATCTCCACGGCTGAAATAACCTTGAGTGTGTTGACAACAAACGAACTTAGGGTTTCATCTCTGCCTACAGTCCCATATCGATTAGTCTAATTTAGGTTAAACCTCATCTGTATATAAGCTGGGTGCTAATTCCTGCTTTTCCATCTTTCTGAAGTGTATCAACACTCCTTCGTCTAGAACTGCTGTAAGATCACAGCATATTTCTACATGGTATCAGAGCCGGTTAGATTAGTCGAGCTTTCTTCTTGTACAGGTCGTCGCAGTACACTAGTACGAGTAGAACTGTAGCTTGACTGAACATCGTTAGAACACGATCGCACTAGACATACAGGCACCATAATCCGTATCCTACTTTTCCACAGAAAAATAGTCATGGATCCCAGCGTCAGAGACGTACCTGAGTCCATGAAGTTAGTAGGACCTGCAAATTATGTTATTTGGAGCTACAAGGTGAAGATGATCCTCATGCAAGAAGGCTTGTGGAGATTCGTCGAACCGCAACTCGATCGTGGCCAGAGCAACACTTTCGATGCTGCAACATCAGCTAACTCCGCGAGTACGATGGCAGAAAGACCAGCATCGATCGGAGAGGCAACCCGGACACCAACGGCACCACCAACGGTCACCAGTCCACGGCAGACAGCCGACACAGCACCTGCAGTTACAGCAACCAACATTGAACGTGAGAACGAGCTTCGTTTTCGAGCAGGCCGCATCATTATCTCTTTGGTAAGAGACTCTATTATTCTCAGCATTATCCATCTTACCGATCCACAGGCTATTTGGCTCCGCCTGAGACACATGTGCGACGTTAGAAGTTCTTCTAGACGTTTGTCATTAAAGGAACAATTATATTCGTTGAGACTAGTCGAAGGAAAGGCCATAGGAGATCATCTGCAGGAAATCAACTTGATCATCACCCAACTCGCACAGCTGGGTGTCTCGGTCTCTGATGAAGACTTAGTCGACCTAACACTGAACAGTCTCCCCAAGAGCTGGTCAACATTCAAGCAAATTCAAAAAGGGAGAGAACGGTTACCTACGTTCCCTGTACTGGAAGGCTTGCTGCTACAAGAAGAGCTGGGGCGCCACTTGGACGAACAACGTGATGAAGAGATAAACTTTATCAGATCTAGCAGGGGACCAATTCGGGGAGGCCAAAGCTTGCGCGGACGCTCCAATCGAGGACGAGGGCACTCCTCTAGCGATCGACACACTCCTGTCCAACACACAACATCAAGACCAGACGATGCAGCTCGGTTGACGATTCAGTGTCACAGCTGCGGAAAGCCTGGCCACTATGCCCGCGACTGCGCAAGGGCTACACTGCAGGACCAGATCAAGAAGCTGCAACTCCAACTTAACAACCTGTAACGACCACAGACACAACATGTCAACGTCACTGAAACCGAACTGGACGATTACGAAACGGAGCTAGACACGGAAGCAGCACCACCGCACATTAGAGCCTGCATCGATGCCTTCCAAGATGAATCAGAAGAAGCACCCGTAGAAGTCATCAACGCTTGTGTCACATCCACCGCTACTGAGGAAGATTGGTTTCTGGATTCAGGTGCCTCTTCACACGTCACTGGTAATTTACAACTACTCAACAATATTTCATCTAGCAAAATTCCGTATATCAAAGCTGCAGGAGGACAGATCATGCCTGAAGTCAGTCAGGGCACTGTAAGTACTATTGACGTTTCGGGAAAAATAAAGGAGATCAACAATGTTCTTTATGTCCCTGGTATCAAATCAAACCTCTTTTCAGTAGGAAAGCTTACAGACATAGGATACAGGGTTTTATTTGAATCTCGGCAATGTCTCATATACGACAAAGATCACCCAAGTGAAATCTTCCTGCAAGGGACTAGGGACCAACGCAATAACCTTTATAGAGTAGTGAACCTACTTGACCACAATCTACAAGGTCAAGCTTCGACATTATCATCACAACAGCTGGAAACGGCTAGATTGTCGTATACCTCCCCAACCTTAGATCATGATAGCAACAGATGTACACAGTATGACAACAGTTGATCGCAACTTCCCGGCATTAACAAAACAGCCAAGGCAGCCAACTCCGAGATCCACCTGTGGCATCGAAGAATTGGCCACATCAACTACCAAAGTTTGTATCACATGGCTTCTCGCCAACTAGTTGCTGGCATTCCCAACATACCGTTGATCAAACATGTCTGCCCATCGTGTATGCTCGGCAAACTTCCCAGAGACAGGATTCCCAAGAAACGAACAACCTACACCAATCGGCCTCTCCAACTAGTTCACAGCGACCTCTGTGGACCTATGCCGCTCAACTCTCGCAACGGCAACAAATATATACTTACCTTCATCGACGACTTCTCAAGGAAAACTTGGTTATATTTTCTCTCTGACAAATCACAAACACTGGAGTCATTCAAGCAATTTCGGGCGACCGTAGAGACACCTATCCTCAAGATCGGCACACTTCGATGTGACAAGGGGGGAGAATATATTTCACAAGCCTTCAACTCCTACTGTACAAAGCATGGGATTCATCGACAGCTCACTGCAGGTTATTCCCCTCACCAAAATGGCATAGCGGAGCGGAAGAATCGTACATTACTTGAAGGAATCCGGAGCGTCGTTACTGGTACTAAAATCCCGAAGGCCCTATGGGAGGAAATAGCTCGCACAGTAAACTACATTCAGAATCGCTGTCCCACCAAGGCAATCAAGCTAAAAACACCAGAGGAAGTCTTCACAGGCATAAAACCCAATCTTAGTCATCTTCGTGTAATCGGCTGCACCGCTTACTGCCATATTCCAGACGTCAAGAGGAGCAAGTTCGACCCCAAAGCAACCCCGACAATTTTAATTGGCTATGACGAACAAAGCAAGGCTTACCGTTGCTACCACCCAACTTCGAGAAAATTTTTGATCACACGGGATGTACGCTTTGATGAGAATTGCTTTGATCTCCCCTCTGCAGAAATCACTGAACCATTAGAACCTCCGTCATTTCTGGATAGACTTCTTCCTCCTTCACTAGATTTTCCTCGTTCTACTTCCATCTCTCCTCAGTCTGAACCTGCAATTGCTCCTGCGATCTCTTCCCCTGTAACACCACTCATTTTTCCCTCTCCCTCCACCTCTTCACCCGACCTGGTTTCTAATACTCCATCTCTTATACCTAACGGCATTGATGCCCCTGAAATTCCTCCGCCTCTACCTCGCCGATCGCAGCGCCCTCGTCGGCAGAACATACGCCTTGACGGCTATGAACTCTGTCTTTCAACTAATGACTTTGACATCTGTCTCCTCACTTCAACTCCTTCCAAACCTCAGCCTCCGATCCCACCTATAGATCAAGACCCAACAGAAGTTACCTTCAAACAAGCTGCCGCTGACCCAGGATGGAGACGCGCAATGCAAGACGAAATGGAGTCCATTTGGCGCAACAATACCTGGGACTTAGAACCCTTACCTTCTAGTCATCGTGCCATCACCTGCAAATGGGTGTTTAAATCAAAACCCGGTCTCGATGGACAACCCCCAGTGAAGAAAGCTCGACTGGTTGCCCGTGGCTTTGAGCAACGCCCAGGCATAGACTTCACAGAAACTTTCGCTCCTGTCATCAAGTGGGCCACCATTCGGACTGCCATCGCCCTTGCTGCTGCGAAACGTTGGGATATCCATCACATGGATGTCCGAACAGCTTTCCTAAATGGCCTCCTAAAGGAACGCATATATATGAGCCAACCCCCCGGGTTCCGAGTCCATGGAAAGGAACACCTTGTCTGCCGCCTCAACAGATCACTCTACGGGTTAAAACAAAGTCCACGCACGTGGTATGATCGGATTGACGCAGCTCTTCTCCGCATTGGCCTACACCGCAGTAAATCGGACGGAAATCTATACTACATGCACAAAGATGGTGAGACACTTATTCTACTACTCTATGTGGATGACCTATTTATTACTGGCAGCTCGAATTCCCTCATCGCCTGGTTGAAGCACTTCCTTCATACCGAATTTGAGATGACAGATCTCGGAAAAATTCAGCGGTACCTTGGCATCTCCTTTGAACAAGTAATCCTAGGGATCTTTCTACATCAAAAAGACTATGCAGCATCGATACTACACGAATTTGGCATGAGTGATTGTAAACCCACAACCACACCCTTACCAGCAGGACAAATCCTAGTCACAGATATGAAGACAGAGTATATTGACGCTCACCTCTACTGCCGACTCATCGGCAAACTCATATTTCTCACAGTTACCAGGCCCGACATAGCTTATGCAGTCAATCGCCTTAGTAGTTACATGGCGGCCCCACAGCAATCTCACCTCGACGCTGCCAAGCATGTCCTCAGATACATTCAAGGCACATTAGATTTTGGGATACTCTACAAAGCCGATAGTCCCACAACCATCACCGGCTACACAGATGCAGATTGGGGATCATGCCCAGAAACTCGACGATCCATGGGTGCATACTTATTTACACTCGCAGGTGGACCTATTACTTGGCAAAGCAAACGGCAACTCACCGTGTCCCGTTCCTCCACCGAATCGGAGTATCGAGCCTTGAGCGATGGCGCACAAGAGGCTGTTTGGTTGCACCGACTGCTCCACGAGCTACAACCTGAAACCTCACCGGTACAGCCACTCTCACCTTCTCATCACGAACAATCTAGCATTACCCTGCATTGCGACAACCAAGGAGCAATCAAATTGTCCAGTAACCCAGTCTTCCATGCCCGATCCAAACACATAGAGATACATTACCACTTTATCCGTGAGAGAGTTTTAGGGGGGGAAGTTCAATTACAATATATTCCAACTGCGAATCAACCCGCAGACGCTCTTACAAAACCTTTAGGTAGACTCAAATTCCACCAACATAGGGAATTCCTGGGACTCTGCAGCCTAGCCAACCTGAGTACAGGATGATTCCTCTCTCTGTACAAAACCCTAAAATTAGAAATCCCCTATCCAGCCAGACCCTGAAACAAGTAAACCTCAACGTCTGCTAGTGTCCCGAACCTCTTATGCTCTGCACCCTTGAAGCCAATCACCTCACGAGCACAATCCTCCCATGAAAAATACAGACCTGGGACACGACCCTTTCTAACAGCATAGAATTTCTGCTGGGCAACACCGGCCCTCTGTTCACTATATGGAGCTTCCCGCAATGGTGCCCCACTTCGTGCAAATTCAACCGCAGCTACGCTCCCACTCCAACGACATTCGAGCCTCCCACACCCATCGCAAGTCTCCACTTCAGGCTGCTCCGCCACGATTGCATTCACTACATCAAAACAACAACTCGCCAAGCGCACCACGAAGGCACAACACATCCACAGCAGCAGACCTGCCACACCAACCAACGACGTGGTTCCCACACACTCCCGGAGGACTCGCATTCTCCTGAACTCAATACGCGCCATCACTCGAACACTGCAGTTCCCGTGTACAGATTAGCAAACGTTCAAAACCCAACTTCGCTTGAGGGGGGGTGTTGACAACAAACGAACTTAGGGTTTCATCTCTGCCTACAGTCCCATATCGATTAGTCTAATTTAGGTTAAACCTCATCTGTATATAAGCTGGGTGCTAATTCCTGCTTTTCCATCTTTCTGAAGTGTATCAACACTCCTTCGTCTAGAACTGCTGTAAGATCACAGCATATTTCTACAGAGTGCTCGTCGCACACAGCCAAGGGAAGCACTTCTGGTGTGGGCAAAAACACCTCCATGCCTTCGACGTGATGCACCTTGCAGAATAAAATGATCAAGCACGTCTACTAAAATCGACCTAATCAGTCAACCAAATCTCTATAGCAAGGAAATAGTGCTACAAATAAATGCATATATACAACCCACATTTACAAGATCCATTGCAAGAAACTCAAAGACCAGAAACCCACCGGGATCAATGACTTACATCAAAAAGATAAAACCAAACCTTTAAGACTTGAGGACTGACCTCTAGTCGGATTGTAGAAAGCTAATGTATAATTACCACATAGGCATTGAACCTAAGTGAATCAGAAGCATCAGGGCTGCAGAAGGTCGACCCTCCTCTCTGTAAGCGCCCATCATCTGCACCAACACCGGCCTAATTTTGCATACAAAACTTCCTCCGCCAAAATGTTTTTCTTCGATCTCAAGCCAATCTACAAACGTTTCTCTCAAGAAGCCACATGTTCAAACACGATCCCGCCTCCAAAGCTGCTGGGGTTTCGGTGCTCCTTTAGATCTTGACGTACAGCTGCTTGAACCAAGCCGAAGCACCTCCAAAGATGTTGTATAAAGGAGCTCCGAAAATCTTCAGAAAAGATGAAAAGCTAGACGACATTCCGGAGGAATTGCGTTCGCGCTGAGTGCCGCTGGCCGTGGCAAGATAAGCTCTTGCAGCCTTCTCCAACAAGGGATTCCTCATGTGGACGTGGCGAATGTCGGAGAGGGACTGGCTGGGGCTAAGCTGCCTACTCCACTGATTGCTGCTCGCAGCAACGAAGGAGCAGGCGACGACATCTCTCAGGGAGGTGTAGGAGTGTGAACTGTATGCATGAACTCCGGTCATATCCGTAGCTCTTCAGCTATGTCCACAGATTGATCGTGCAGTCCACCGCTGGCCAACAATTACGCTATTCGGCTTCAGATGCGCGATAGTGAATTGCGAACACGTAGATTCAATTGTGAGAATGGATCCTACAAATCCCTGCAGAAACCAAAGGATGAGACAACTTCAGTACCGATCAACATTCCGAGCAAATCCGCCAAGAAAACTGCGCAGATTCAACTTCACGCTTAGCATGATTTCCTAAAAGGATCCCCTTACAAAATTATTGCTAGCTGCTACAAGTTTCAATCTTCTAAAGCATCTTCCGAGTTCTTAGAATCATTTCAGCACAAGGAGATTCACCTTCACAAGAATAATTATCCTCCTCCAAACAAATTTTAACAAGAAGATTCCTTCTTTCTACTTGTCTCAATCGGCTTCAGCATCCTCCTATTCTTCGACTCAAACAAGAACTCTAGATTCAATTCTGCATACTCCAAAACTTCCTTAAGTCGTTAAAAGCTATAAATCCACTCACCGACAATAAGGCCGCTGAAAACTCCCATGCATACTCTTCTTAGCCAAAGAAGCTTAACTCTCAAGAAATCAATACGCCTCTAAGCGTCTCCACAACCAAATCACGACTTGGATTCAACGATTCACAAGAATGACAGAAAATTCTCGATTCACAGCCAAGAAAAAGCGCGATTCGAAAGCGGCAAGTGCAAGAGAAGGATAGAAAAGGGGAAAGGGAAGGGCGAATCAGAAGAGAGGAAGAAGAGGTGGAGTATCCATGGCGGAGGACACCATCGCTAGCAGCACAATGGAAAGAATGCCTCGAGTCTGTGGTGTTTGTAGACGGTGCGAGATGAAATCCCAGGCCGATACCATGGTAGCCTAGGTATCAACAATATACCCAGAAGATACCCAGAGTTATACTCGTGCTGCCCCTCTCCACAGGGTAGTGGCATCGGGAATTTGCAAATTTGTTCGTAAGTGATGAGTGACTAATTCACTAAAAATATCAAAATATCTCTGCAGTATTGGAAGCTTCAGTTGCCCTTTTTTTTATTATATAATACTCCGTGTATTTTTGTTTTTGAGAGAAAAGGCAAATTCAATTCAAAGAAATAGTACAACTGAGAGGGGGGGGTTGGGTTTCAATATTTTGGAACAAATGGGTAAGACCCCTTTCTTTTCTTTTTCTTTTTTGAAACAATTGGAATCCATTGCAGAACAACAATTACAAGACAGCCAAGCCAAAGGAAGACCCCTTTCAAAGTTGTGCCACTCAAAGGTGACTAAGTCACTAATTTTATCAAGAGATCTCGTATGCCAACAGACAATTTAGAGGAGTTTCATGATAAGTTAATCAGGATCCTAGTCACAGTTTATATTTACTTGTGATAACTTTAAGGTAGTATTGATTTTTATTTTTATTTTTTTGAAACAAATGGACAACTCCCATTGATAAGAGGAAACCATACATAGAACCAAAGGACAGAGTCTTTGGCGGAATTTTTACTTTTTGCAATTTCAAGAGGTATTGATTTTTTTTTCAGGTTTTTTTCCCTCCCACTTGTACTCCCTTGCTCAAATTTAGACATGGAATCAAGAATTTTATGGCAAAGGCACCCGCCATAAAATTCTTTTGCAGGATATCTGCTGAATTGAGCGCAATTCTTGGGTTCATTGTATTTGGGCCTCCCACTACAGTACTGGTCACACTGACTGACTTTTAAAAACATGAGGTGGAAAAATCTGGCCCCCTATTTTGTAGTGGTTAATTTTGTGTTTTTTGACCTCACCTAATTTGGGGTTTGGGGTTTCAAGTACAAATTCAAACTCTCCAAATTTTATCCTCAATGATAAATAATAAGTTCTTGAGTTTTCCTTGAGGTGAAAAATTTGAAACAAAGCTCCAAACTTTTCCCCTACTCCAAGGAATGTTCAAAGCACAACCCTAAAGCCATCATCTATGGGGTGTGGGTTATGTCAAGAGGCTTATGTACAACATTATTTGGTTGAAAGCAAACTAATAGTTTTTTTTAACCCTTAAAGAACCTTTCCACCCCCCTTGGGCATTCTTGCATTGGAATAATCCAAATTGTTGATGCAATAGTCAATACGATTCCATGATAGGGCAAGCTTGTTGTTCATACTTGCACAAGAATCACATATGTTGCACAAGTGCAACACAATTCAAATTTCTTGATTTGTACAAATCAAATTGTTTGACCAAGAGCTAAGTTGGATCATGTGAAGCTTGAAGACACTTCTCCTATCGAAAGAGTAGCAATGACTAATACATGAGCAAAACTCCCCTTGTTTCTATGCCTTATTAGGCCGACCACTCTCATTTATTTAGTTGTTGATCTATTCAATTACTCATGCCCATGTCCTAAAATTTCATGCAAGATTCTATGGGGTGCCCTATCAAGAACAAAATTGTCCTTTTAGGATTAATTTAATGTAGTGATTTCACACAAGACAAATTTGTAGTTGTAAAAATTGGAAACTTTTATTTAACCATAAGAAAATGAACATGAGACCACATGATTGAATAATTTCAAAAGCCTTCTCTATGTGTGCTCCAATTTTGTGTTTGTTTATAAATAAAAATTCCTATCATTATTTTTTAGAGATGAAATCACATGTCTTCTCCCAAAACACAAGAATTCTTTTTTTAAATTGTGTAAAATTGAAATTACAATCAATCTTTGAAGAAAAAGTAACAAAAATTCATATCAAATACAAAATTAGTTCAAATAACTTGAAATCTTCTCTATAGGTTTACATGGTAGTTTAGAACATTGTGATGTAAAAAAATTTGTATCTTTTAATAATTAGGAATTTAGTAGAATGTAGTTCATAGACACAAGTTCAAATTGCAATAAAATATTTATTTTTTTGGAGTTTCAAGATTTTGAAAAATGAAACTAAACATGAATATTTCATTTCAATATTAAATGCTATTTGGAAGTATATTTTGGAATTGATAAACAAATAAAAGTTGTAGATTGAGAGACGTAGATTCCATCCGTATGGTTAGATTCACCAATACTACAGTAAAACCTCTCTAAAGCAATAAGGTTGGGACTAGTCTAACACATTAGATAAGAGAGGTTATTGCATTAGGGAGGGGCATGATCTTTTTATGTAGTTCATATTGTTAAGTTGGGACCAACAATCAATGCAATCTAACAAAACTTTCTTGAGTTAGAGAATATTGAATTAGGGAGGTTCTATAGTATCAACAATATTTTTTTATAAATTTTGAAAGGGAAATTTCAAAATTCCTTCTAAATTTGATTTCAAGCAAAATATTATCATTTTTTGAGAATAGTTTGTTGGAATACATTTGAAATGAGGTTCTCTTCATATGGTGATTTTTGTACTATTAAAATCTATAACCTCATTTTGGTAAATCCAGTTCTAAACTAGAGTCCATGCAATTTAGGCTTGGTCAACCACTTGACATACTTCTACATTGGTAGTTTTAGAAAATTATATATTCTAATAACCCCAAATCCAACCCTTAGATAGGGCAACAACTTGATAAAGTATCTCCACAAATTAGAAGAACTTTCATCCAAGGAAATAGAAGGATGAAACTTCAGTTTCAATGTGTTCATTGTCCAAAAAATGGACGTTGGAACACTTACAATAGGGGTTTATTTGTAGAGAGTGGCATAGGTTGGTTGGGAAGTTGCAGCACTAGTGGCATCGTTGGGAAGTTTTAGAGATTGACGAAGACATTGGCTAGTTGATAAGTTTTGTACACTCGTCACATTGGCTCACACTCTCACAAGGAAGTTGTAGAGATAGACTGATTCACGAATTGGGAAGTCATGACACTTGAGACTCACACTTCCTCGGGGGAGAAAAAAGGACTCTCCTCAACATTGGTTAGGGTAACTACACCTAAAATGGACCACTCCTCAAAATTCGCCCCCTCCTTTTGAAGGGAAATTCAACAAGGAGGATACCCAAAATGGTGCACATTGCAAGGACAAAGGAATGGTGGAGTTAAGGGTCATTTTGAAAAGTGTGCAACTCTATTAATAGTACTATAGAGATGGCAACTTTAGAAGTGGTCAATATTTAATTTATTGTTTGTTGTTTTAACTTCTTCTTTGTGACATGTTTAGATACTACTAGTGTAATTTCTTGATGTTCATCAAATGGATTTGGGCATCATCTACATGACACTTTTAGCACCCTACACTTGCATCTTTGAAATTTTGTAACCAATTCACAATATGTCCAAAAATTATGAAACCACTTGCATTTTGATTCATAGTCCTTCACCAATGTACAAAAATTGTTGTTCATTTCTTAGAGCATGAGTTGATCATGCCGTAGAGCCAATTTGTGTGATTTTAGGTGTAAGTTAGTTACTATAGTAACATTACGAATGTGTTCACACAAACCCAAGAGAAAAGTGGGATGAAAATCGTTACTTTTTCATCCTACATGACACCTCCCCCAAGTCGTCTAAAGGACATGAAACATCTGTCCTCTCCAATCTTCCATGAAAAAATAAGTTCATATTTCGTTTCATTTGTGTCAAAAAAAAAAAAAAAAAATAAGTTCAGTACAAGAGTCGGTCCAACATCAAAGCCCACAGAGCAGTGACTGTGTCTTAACTTATATGGAAAATACTGTAAGTTAGTCCCAGTGAATTCGTTGAACTACAGTAGAAGAATCCTTGAAAGCACCCATAAGTTAGTCAGTCCGTAGCTCACTGTGTTAATTAATCCGGTACATTAATTTACACGTACACCAGTGATACACAACTGAAGTTTCCGGTTTTGTTTTTGTTTTTGTTTTTTTGGAAACAAATGAAAGGGAATTAATTGATGCACAAGTGCTGGTTCCCAAAGACAAGTTTGGCAGGTCTTGTGGATTGGCAAATAATCTCCATCAATTCGTGTGCAGGAGTCCACATGGCATTCCCGCGGACTACCCATTTGTCGTACCTTAGAGGGAGGTTCCTCACTGAAGAGCTGGTAAGCACAACAGCAAACCAACATTGGCAGTCAAACTTCACAATGGACTGGAATACTGGATCAGTGCTGTCTTGCAATGGCAGTGTCCAGCCTATTACGGTGGGCACCCCCCCCAAAATATGCCACTGACCCTAAACCGTGCTGGGCATCTTCACCCTTTGTACATTTCCAAAATCAATTATGTACCTATGTGGAAGAAATGCTTTCAGAACCAAACTTTGTTCCTTCATAATTTTTGCATATAGAAGCCAAATGTCGCGTTCTTTGGTGTGTTGGAACCTCCTTGCAGTTGCCAACAAGAAAATCAATGAAAATTTGAACAGTCTAATAATAGCAATTAGGCACAGTAGCAATATTTTGTGGCGGTTTGGGCGGTACCCACCTGACTTCTCTGCCACCTTCTCCATTCCACCTTTGTGTACCCATGGGGTACATTTCAAAGGGGAAATGTACACCACAGGTACACATGAGGGCAGGATTTGAGAAGGTGGCAGTGATGGGCTGGTTTACATAACCTTAACTTATTGATGGAAACTGGAACTGGAACCGCCTTGAGGAGAACTGAAGGTCTTGTGGAGGTCAAAGATGAGAGAATAGTTTCAACAACAAAAAAAAAAGATGAGAGAATCTGCTGTCGAAGTTCCAAGAGGAGAGGACAGTCCTGTTAAAAAAGTTAGGTCAAAGAACTATACTAGAGAATCTGCAATTAAGTTAGGTCCACATTCTGTTATGTGGTCCTTGAAGTGCGCATGATACTGCGGTGGATAACTGGTGAATGGAAATGAACCAGAAAGAGTTGACACGTAGAGGGCGAGTGGATTTAGAGGAAAAGGAATTGATTTTGAAAGTACAGAAGAAGGTAGAGAAGCAATCCGAATATCTTGGGGCCAACCCCAAGACGGTCACATGTTTTTTCAGAGGTTTGTGCATGTTTTACGGATCAAAACCAAGTGGAATTATAATTTTCCAATTAAAATTGTAATTTTTGTGAATTTTTGAAGTGATCATGCCCATGAAAATTATAAAACTGTTCATAGATTAGAGTTGTTAACATCCCTTAATTAACCCATAACCACCAAGTCAAGAACAAAGTGTTCACCATTAATGGAGTGACACATTATTCCTTGTTGTCATCAAATGCTCTAATTTTTGTTATAAAATGAACATATTTGGATGTTTTTTGGATAGAATTGGATCCAAAGTAGGGTGACTAACTTGGATTGGTCTACTAATGGAATTGGAAAGTGAACGGATTTAGGTTGGTCTACCTTAACTAGTCATATTGTTTGCACGTACTTACTATACAAGCTTGTCCTACGAGGAATATACCCATTTTCCATCCTTTAACCCTAGAAGGATGAACATCTATACTTGGAATTTTGTATAAAATAAAGAGTTTTTTCACAATACTTTGACCTCCTATGAGTGCTCTTGGGTGGGTTTTTTTGAGCAAATGATTTGCATAGTCCCCAAAAGGCTAATTTCTAAGGTGACTAATCTATCCTTCTATCCTTCTCTAATTAATCCTTAGAAAGGATGTGGCCCCCCATGATCAAGGTAGTCCATTCCCCCCCCCCCTCTATTGCTTTGATTATTAGACCAATGGGTACATTCTTTGTTTCTAAAGTGAACAGTGAAATCATCCATTGACCACTTTTCAGCCTCAATATCCTTCCAGGGGTAAAAAATTGTCTCCCTTTTGCTATCAAGTTATAACTAATAGATTAGTGTTGATTATCCTCATGGAGGAAAAACTTGTAGAGAAAAATTATCTTAATTTTAATTTTTTTTAATTCTATGAATATTTGAAAAAAAAGGATGAAAAGATGATAGGCACCTATTTGTGTTTCTAGACTTGCCCACTAAATGTTCTTCAAAAAGTAGGAATCTAAGAGGTGGAAATTTGTGAATATTTCTCAAATATTGAGTGGACTTTACTTTAATTGGATTATGAACAAGTTGGGAATGGATCCAAACATATAGCTTGGGATTGGGGAGGGCAACAGGAAACACCTTGGTTACCTTAACAATGATATTGTTAGAGTAAGCATTAGATGTTTTTCAGCTACATAGGAGGGCCATTTCAAGTTGGTTCCCCGTGTTGTGAACCAACCATTGTTGTCCAAAATAAAATATTACAAAAAAATTTATTCTTTTTTTTAATTCAAAAAAATTCAAAAAAATTTATGAGTATTATTTGACATGGAAGTCGCTCTACCATGTCAACTTGTTGCTTTGGACAAGTTCCCAGAGTCCAAGAACTCGAGGAAACTTGTAGCCTTGTAGACTAGGTGAATTTCATCGAATGCCTATGATTAAGCTCCAAAGGTTTTGTTTTCATTGCCTCACTTGTTTTTTAAATATACAATCACTAATGGAAACAAGAGATGTATAAACTAAAAAATGACTACAAGAAGACATGGCAATACCATAGTCAAGTTCAACAAGTGGGTCTTTTGTAGGTCATTTTCCTAATCTACATGAGTCATATTTCTACTAGTTAGATTGATATTTGCCCCTTTGTTTTGATTAGGTCTCAACAGAGGAGGTTGCCTTCTTTTATAAGGATTGTGGGAATTTAGAAGGGAGACCTCCATAATCTAGATACCAATTTAGATAGAGTAGAAATAAATTCCTTTTGTATCTCCTTCTATTCATCATGAATGAATTTAATGAATCTTAGGGTTGGAAATTCATAGTATCATGTTCTTTTTCTTTTTTAAATCCAAATTTTTTTTCTATCAGAAACTTAATTGTATGTAGATTTTCAATGTAAATTGGAATATTCAAGTCACGGGCGTATGATGAAAACTCAAAAATACTTGATATATATTATTATAAGTCATTACATCAATTCTTGTTAAATGATGATAAAATAGTTTGTGGTAGCTTCTTGGGCTTGTAGGATGACAACTTATTGATGGAGTATTTTTCCTTTAGACCTTTATATAGGGTCTCATATGAATAAATTCTTCATTTGTTCTCATTTTATAATATTTTGTAGCCATTAAAGATATCCACCCCTTCAATTTTAAAAATGCAAGCAAAGATATTGCACTATGAAAGTATTATTTGTGCTTGTTTTTCAACATGTACAATCTTGCATCTACACTTACTTCATATTCTCATGGAAGTTACCTCCCTTTACAATTGGTATATACCTACATTAATCACGTATTCAAATGAAAGATAGATAGTTAGTATTATTTTTAAATTATATATTTTGTAAATATTTATATAATTATTATTTCAAAAAATAAAATTGAATACTATCTTTTAATTCAAACATTTTCCTAATTTTTGTCGAGAGACTACTATGATATCATATTTTTGTATGATATCATGTATTTGTATCTCTTGACCTTATTTTTCTTCTATATGAAAAAAATGGAAGAATGAACATCATACATTTTCAATACTTGAGAAATCACACCTAATTCTAAAGTGCTAAAAAACCTTTCTATAGAACAATTTGTTTCAAAATTGAAAGAATTGAAATTTTCTTGTGACATTAATCTAATTGCAATACAAAACATGATGGCACAAAGATTTTATTATCAAAATGAATAATGCTTTTCAATTTTGTACAAGTCAATTAGCAAAAAAATTAAGTGTCCACAATAGGTTTCAATTACCAAAAACAATATGGTGTCCATTTGAAGCATAGGGTTAATCATATTTGATATGCACTAAACATCAACCATAATCCTTGCAAATTTCAATTAAAGAAATTTTCACTTGAATTTCTACATGACAAGTGCAAACATATTTCATGATCTTTACCAAAAAAACTACCCATGTAAGATCATTTTTGTATAGTTAATGAAGCCAATTAGTCTAAAAAATATTGGATTTTTTCAATTTTACAGAAATCAGAAAATAAATTTTTAGGTTTTCATACTTTTAAATTTAATTTAAATAGACTTTGGATTTGTGTTATACCTATTATATATTGGTGTTAGGATATATTAGACTTTTAGACCATGGTCTTCTTATGGGGGGTTGGATTCATGTTATAGCTATATATATATTATAAGAGACCTCATTTTGCTAAAACAATTCCCATTACAATACTAATATGCTCATTATTCAAGTGAGTGCCTATTTGTAGTTTGATTTACAATCTCAAATTGTAAATGCAAACATAGGTTGAAAATTAAACTTAATTATGTCCAAAATCAATACAATTTTTTTGAAGGAATAATTGATAGCATGTTCTTCTTCTTCTTAGTGTATGAAATTATGGAATTGGTACTAAATGATGGGATGGAATTGGTATGTTACTTAGAAGACCATGAAGTATTTACTTTAAAAAAAAGTTTGTCTTCACCACCATACCTAGTAGCCAGGGTTGGCAAAAAATACCTCCAAAAATAGATTCTTCTATTTTGGGAAATTTTTAATGAAAAATAAGGATCTTGAGACAAATGTAACTCATACATAAGAGTTTGGCAATCAATATGGTGAGGTGCACTAAGACCGTCCCTATTTTAAATGCATCTTTGAACTAAAGGATATATATTGGAGTATTCAATGTACCCGTAATGAACATTTCAATATGGAGACAATTTAACAACACCTTCCAACTTCTATTTCATAAGTTTATAACTAGTTTAATAAGATTCCAATGAAGAAGGAAAAACATACAAATTGAATGCAACTACTACTTGTCCTTCAAGAAAAATAAAACTATTATGGTTCCCTATAATCACATTTCTAAGTGTAGAAAGATCCCAAACTTGTTTTTGCATTGTACAATTACTGAGTTTGTTTAGCATCCTCTTTTTATTGAGGATGCCCCAAATACAATTTGTTGCAACACATTCTAATCTTTTTGTCTTTTAGCTTGCTTCAATTGGAATCTCTTTTTATTAGTCCAAACCCCCCAATCCACCTCCTATTAAAAAAAAACAATTGATGCGCTTCCACTAGGAATAATCTCAATTTCTCATTTTATTCATACCAAGAGGCCCAAAATAACAAGATATAATTTTGTCCGTAGTTTTTTTCAGTGTTGGATTGTTGAAGTTCTCACTTCCTAATCAAATGTCCATAACTTTACATATTTGGGAGTTCCAATTTGTCTTGTTCCCTTGATGGCAATGATGAGCATCTTGGCCAGGCTCTGCTCTTTAATGGAACTGACGCCCCACCCACCCCACTCGCGGGACTGAAGACTCCGTGATTGGCTGAACAAATGAATAAGTTACAGCCCGCCAGCCAGTCCTTGGCTGCCGTACTTAACTTACTAGTAAGTTAAGGCTGCTACTGTAGTAAGCGGTCCTTCCGCCACTCCTATGACGGTCGATGTGGAACCTTCGGGAGTCTACGTGGCACATGGTGGTCCAGTCACACACACTCCACATGTACTGTTTTGCACAGCTGGCATTGCGCCCACGGATTGGGTGCTGGGGAATCGTGCTCCGCGAGGTCTGGCATCCTAATAATGGAGTCCGTCTTGGCCATTTGGAATGCCTCCAGCCAATAAGTTACTCACTGAGGCCCAGAGGTTTGGTGTCGGGCAGAGGCTGCTTTGGGGAGGTTGAGGTTGAGGTTGGGCAATGGAACCGACTTCCAAAAGGTGTACGACCTATTTCTGACAATGTTAACCCTTAAACGTAGACACGGACGTTTAGTGTCTGATGATGGATGACAAGGAATCTTTCTATCTAGGACAGAACTGCAACTATTCGTCCTTGGAATTTTGTGGGGGAAAGGGGAGATGTTCTATAGTACTTTGACCTCCAATGTGTATTTTTTATTTTTTTTAAAGTAGATGATGTCACATGGTTCCAAAAGGCATGATTTCCACGGTCACCAATCCGTCCTTTACGGGTTAACCCTTGAACGCTAGGCTGGTGACTATGGAAATCAGCCATTTTGGAACCCTATGACATCATCCACTTTTAAAAAACAAAAATACTCATTGGGAGTCAAACTACTAAAGAACATCTACCTTTTCCTCCCCTAATTCCGAGGATGAATAGTTGCAATTATGTCCTACAGAGGAGAATTCCTTGCCATTCATCGAACAAAAAACGTCCACTGCGTTGTTTAGGGGTTAATCCTTATCCCTTACCCTTGGAAGGACGCGGCCCCCCATGACCAAAGGAGTGTCCAAAATTCTCCAATTATTGGACCAATAGGTGTATTTTGTTTTTCTATAGTCAACAATGAAGTCATTCATTGGACCATTCTAGTCTGAAGCATTCTTACAAGGTAAAATGTGGACACGGATTTTTTGTGTCTGATGGATGACAAAGACAAAGAATCTTCATATGTAGGACAAAAGTGCAATTGTTCATCCTTGAAGTTTTGTGCCAAAAGGAGGGATCTTGCATAGTAGTTTGACCTCCAATGAATATTTTTTATTTTCTTAAAGTAGATGATGTCATATGGTTTCAAAAGTGATCATTTCCACAATCACTAACCCTAAACCCTTTAAAGATTAAGTGTTTTAGTATATTGTACAGTATATCCAATTGAGTGATGTTGGACATCACAAAGTTTAGAACTTGCAGTTTGTCAACAATTATCATGTGGTTATCATTGTTTCATGGGTTCACACGTTAATATACAATTTAGCACATCATTAAGATGCATTACTTTACAATTTATTGCATTGTTACAATGCATTACTTGCAATTGAAACTAATGCAATTGGTATTGGTCTCCCTTTATTTCAACCCCCACCTCGCAAGTCTATCTGGCAAGTTGATAAAATATGAAGGGTCTGCAACTTGGTTTACAATGGGAAGATTATTAATTGTCATAAATTTTAAAGCATTGCTATGTACTACAATTAATTCAAAATTACATAAAAAATCTTTACTTAATATAATTTTTTTTCTTCTCCTTCTTTTCATAATTTAGAAAAATTTCATTTTAGATTAAGATTGTCAACTTTGTATTGGGTATATTTTTTTTAAATTCAACAAAAAAATATTGAAGTATATACCCTTCTACTTAAAAATTGCAGTTGTCCCTATTTTTGGTCATGCATTGCAGATGCTCTAAGGGAATTGGAGAAGGTCATCTATGTTAATCCTCAAATGCCTAGGAGGCCAAAAAATGGCCTCTAGTGGAAGACATTTAGCACCTCCATGAAATGAATCCCCTCCCTATTCCAATTTTAGGGGACTTAGTTGAGTACTTGTACAAGGTAGTGTTGGAAATCCTTTATTTGTGTTGTTGTTGACTTTTTTAAATAGAAACATGCTTAAACCTTTAAGATTTGATAGGGACCATATGTATGACCTTGTATTTTATTCATAAATTACGAAGTATGCACTAAAATATGGCAAGACATACACCATTGGATTAATAATTCAACAACTAACCTTTGTTATTTGGAGGTTATATTATATCCAAATTTTATCATGTTCAAATACAACAACGCACATTCAGAATACGTGGGCATTTTGCAACTTCTCAAACATATAGGAGGTGCAATTTATGAAGTAAATTGAAAGTTCCATGCATCATTGGATTTGGCTCACCATAAATACAAGCTTTTTGTAACTATTCTATCCATCAATGCATGCCCCAACCTTGAATGTCAAATACACAAAAAAGCACCATGTTACAAATCAATTGGGTTTTTGAGACCTTGAAAAGTTAATCCACGGATCACCATGTAGTATATTTTGGCAACTTCAAGCTAGTTGCTCTTCATGTGAAATGAAGCTAATGAAGTGCAATTTCTACTCCAACTTCAAAATTCAAAATATTCCTAAAATTGAATATTTTATTGCAATTAGAATTGTGGGCCTATAATCACAATCTCTTGATTTTCTCATTATAGAAAAGACATAGTAAATGTTCTTACTCTATGATATTCTACACTATCATATACACCCATCGAGAATTTTTCAGATTTTTGGAGCTCATTTTGTATTTGATGTGAATTTATTCTTTTATCTTAATAAAAATCTCAATAACTTCAAATTTTCACAAACAGATCTGAAAAGTTTATGACTTACACATGAAATGTGATTTCATCTTTGAAAAAAATTCAAAAATAACTAGTTACAACTTGGGAACATACATAGTGCAAGGATTTTGTAGTTTATTTTTGTGGTCATAGGCCCATGCATCATTTTAGAATTAAATCTAAGTATTTTGAACTACTAAGAGTACATTCACAATAAGGGTGAAGAAAAGGTAGAGCATAAATTTCAACCTTGTGGGATTAACAAGAGTTTAAGATTTAACTCGTGTCACAATAAACACTCCTCTTGATATTGAAAGTTAGTTCATATGAAGGGAAAAATAAAACCCTAAAGATGAGTGAGGAACAAAAGCCCTCACCTCCCCATTGAGATTAATCACTAATTGACTAAGGCTTTTTTTTAGTTTCTTAGAGTTTGATCAAAACTAAACAAAAAGCCCAAGTTTTGATTAGTTCTATCAATAATTTTTAAAATTTTAACCTTATGAATTCAAGCTAGATGGGTCATGGATCACATAGGAAAAGAAAATACAACAATATCGCTTATAGATTGAAAGATTATAATGTTTGATGAAGAGAGCATTAAAACTATGAAAGGGATCTAAAGTCTTTTAATTCAATTTTTATAATCATATTGAATCTTCAATTGAAGTCATGAAAAAATAATGAGGCAAAAAGACATAATGTACATAACTATAATCGATTGACAACTTCTCAAAATCTACAATATAGTTTTAAAAATTAAATGACCAGTTTCATTTTCCCCTCGAGATCCACTATATTTGAGTCTCACACTTCTTGTGCTTCCACTACTAAAATATCAAGATTAGCAATAAACACCCTTACACAAAATCTTCAATAGAAAAATCATGAACATTTTTGTTCAAAATCAAATCATTGATGCTTAAGATAGACTTTAAAGGGTATTCAATTCAATAAAAAAAGTATCCAAAATAATACTTTTGTAAGATTTTATATAACTTCAAAGTTTAGTCAATACTACAATATGGTCCCTTGGGCATTTAGGGGTTAAGGACCCTCACCATTTCCTTCCAACCTTTAATTCTTTGAAGTTTATATTCCCATAGGTATAAAATGGAACTTGCAATTTGAGGTATAACCCACCTACCATGTTATGCACTACGTTTGAATAGGGTGGAGGTTTGCCAACTTGGTGCAAGCAATTCATTGAGGTCTTAAATTTTTATACCTTTTGGATTCCATGTATTTTTTATATTGGTATCAAAGAACCCAAAGTGCTTTGAATATTTTAGCATGGATGATAAACTAATAAGTTCCTATGGATAATGTTTTGTCCAAATAAATTCTCATCTATCCAAAGTAGTATTGAAAATTTTAAAAGGCAACCCTCAATTATGACCAAATTATGAGGTAAATAAGGTATTGGAAATGAGTTTAATAATATTTGTACTAAAATATCAGTGGAAACTAGCAAAAATTCAAAAAAGGATTTGGCTAAGTTAGAGGATTAAAGTTTTATTTGATGTAAAGCTTAAACATTTAAAGAGTGGACATTTGTGCATGATGAACATTTTTACCTCTAAATTAAATGTCCAAAGTGGCTTGGAATGGATCTCTCAAAGATTTGGGCCAAATTCCTATATCATCAAATTTTTCTAAAATTTCTTGAAACTCTTTTTTGAAGGCAAGAGAATGTACTAGTTTTATAGGAATAATTCTTCTCAAACTTTTTTTGGTGTTTGGGAGAAAAATTATGCACTCCTAAGCATAAAATGCTTGATCTAGGGTGACAAAAAAGATGCATAAGTTCAATTTCTTTCTTTATAGAATATGTTTATGCCTAACTTACATGGAAGTATGTGGTCAAGGTGTCACTTGGATTGACTTTTTGAAACCCAACAACATGGAATCCTAAACAAAAAAACTCTTCATGTAAGCCAATTGTATATTTAGGATGGTTGGAATAATTTTTCTTCTACATCAAAAGCTTTGATTTGTTCTATTTGGATTTGGTGATGTGAAAGTTATGAAGAGTCTTGTTTTTTTGGGCAATTAGTGCATCTTCCTAGAAAAATAATATGTAGGATTTATTTTCAACTCAATTTTTACAATTTATGAAAACAAACATCTATAGGGTGTATAATACTTGCAACAAGAAATTGTGGTTGTGATTGATGTGCTTCAATATAGTTATAGAACTATCAAAAGTTTAATTTTTCTTCCTATCTTGTACCTTTTTTTCCTTAACAATTTTCTTAAGAATAGAAATCATTAGTTTTTTTTATCTCAATTTTTTTTTTGATTTTCAATTGAATTTTCTAACATGAAGATTTGAACCTCAATTCTTTTTAGTACTACTAAAAATTTCAGTTAAGGAGATACAAAGTTTGAAAACCTAATAAAACCAGGTGCAAAAACATCCTTCATTTTTAATTAAACCCTAAAGGACCATTGTCCTTCATGGAATAAAGTGGATTTTGGATAGGTACCTATGTTCTCAATTTTTTCCATGATTTTTCGAAACTTTTTTGAAGATAGAAAAATGATTAGCTTTGTGAGAATATAATTTTTTTTATTGGTGCCCAAGAATAAAAGTTATGCCAAAATAAGCTCAAAATAAGGGAGGCTAGATTAAAAAAATTTGAAAAATTTGAATTTTTTTTCAAATTTTTTTCCCCTCATATGTTATACTTTTTTCTACATGGAAAGATTTTATTCATTTCATATGGATAAGTGATGTGAAATTTATGGACAATCTTGTTTTCCTAGCAATCCAAGCATCTTCCTGAAAAAATAACTTGTAGGATTCATTTCTGAATGCAATTCTTACGATTTTAAGAAAAAAAAAGTTCCACATAGTTAAGTTCTTTTCCTAGAACAATCTCACCATTGGGATTAGTGCTTTTAATTCCATCTTAGAGATATTAATAATTTAGATTTTCCTTCTATCTTGTACCTACTTTTACTTAACAATTTTTTTAAGAATAAAAATTAAGTTTTAAAATTTTTTTTCCCCTAGACTATCAAATCAATTTCCCCCCATAAAGATTTAAACCTCAAAATTCTATAGTGCAAAAAATTGAAGTTAATAAGATTCAAAGTCAAATAATCTAGGACTACAATGTGAAAAAAAATTGTTTTCTTCACTTTAAATGAAAATATCTTGGAATCGCCAAGGGCAAAAATTTTGAAATTTATTCCATACATTCTCATAATATTTAGATGTAAGATCCGATGGTTAGATGTCCAAAAGATACAATTTTCAAATTTTTTTACTCTTTGCAATAGAAATGACAATTTCAAGTGTTATTTGGCAGAAAAAAGGCCTTGATCCTTTAGGGATTGAGCTTGAAAACTAATATCTTACCATCTACCTAGCCACAATGCCTAAAATTGTTTCCTCATATTCTTGAGCAATTCTAATTCAACACCTAATCTCTAGAGGGCCAAATATTTAATCAAGGAACAATTAGAATTTAGGTAGGTCATGATAAAGTAAAACATAAACTAATGTTTCTTGAAAATATAATAAAAAATGTATAAATTCACAAACTTTCTTGGGAATGTAAGAAAAATCCCAATCAAATGCCCCAATCAATGTTGCCTAAAAAATCCCTATAGTTCCTTTAGTTTTTGCATTTTTTGCAAAATTCCTCATTTACTTTAGAAATTTATATAACTAATGAGGCATAATAGGAAGTTGACAAAAAGAAAACTCCTTTTAGTGAAAAATCTCATTTTAAGAGGACTCAAACTCTACTAGCCCTAATGGACAAGTTTAAAAAAGAACATTTTCATTTAACTATAAAAGCTATTATCTTGGAATTTGCAATCTTACAATTTTTTGAATTATTTTCCCAACATTTCAAATTTTTATCTCAAAGCCTTCACTATTAGTAGATTTCAAACAAAGAATCTCTGTGTTACACAAGAAATCAACCTAAAATGACTCTTGTATTGCTAGTTTATTTGACTACCTCTTTTTGCACAACGCTTTACAATAAGGTAGACTTCATATTTGCTTCTAAAATTTTGCACAAGTGTACCTAACAAGATGAAGTACATGATGGTGTAGAGGATCAAATTTTGTGTAGAGTACAGATTTCACTCCCAAAAGGCTCATGGGAGATAGTCAAGTAGGATTAATCCACATTTATAGGTTCATTTCCAAACTAGGTAATAAAACTCAAGGACAAGGAGTTTGGAATTTGACAATTATCATTTTTCAATTGATCAAATTTGATATATAAAAACATTTACAAATACAAAACACTCACTCACCAACTCCAAATCAAACGTTTATCACACAACTAGGAAACACACACATATTTTCATTATCCAATAAACACCCAACTTCTCACATGCAATTTTGTCTAGATACATACCTTCAAACAAATATCCATTCACAATCCAATCAAACCATTTACAACACAAGTACACACTTACAAATTTGGTAATCAACTTTCTATTCCAACAAGAAATCAAACTATAGCCCACTAGGGCTAGACTCACATGCTCTTTTATGATGGTGGGTGAAAAACAATTAGGTAGAGAAACATCTAAACATGCAATTGATGAACATGAACCACCTACTTGGCTTTTCAAATATTTACCAGGCAAGTAGGTAATTTACATTTATATAATGTTTATTAGCTTATTTGGATCAACCATGTCTTTTCACACAACACTAATACCAATTTGGACAATTAAACGACCAAATAGGGAAAAGGACACCCAAATTGGAAGAAGTGACATAAGAAAAAAAATCCCATTTGGAACCTAGCTACAAATAAGAGAAAAAATGAAAATTAATTTTTTTGGTCTAATTTGTAGTCATGCCAATTTTAATTTGTCTAAAAGCTCTTTTAGAGATTAATGGACATGGATATTATGAATTCAAAATCAAAACCTCTTATAGATTGAAATAATGATTTAACCCCTAAAGGATTGTAATTATGTTTTCAATCACCCAAAATGTTCCAAAATTGCCATTTCTAGTATAAGCACCCAATTTTAGAAAAAACACACTTTTAGACACATGTAACCATAGGATCTTGTAATATGCTAGTTTGAAAATATGTGGAAATTTTTTCGGAAATTTGCCTTGTGTAGATTGCAAGATATTAGCATTTGAAATGACAAAAATCCTCTTTTGGGCCCTACAAAAAACCAGAGAAATGCACTTCACAAGGTCACATTTGGATGAAAAAATGTCTAAAATAGTGGTGCTTCTTTGGATTCATGCTTAAAGACAAGTTGGCTAAATGCTTGAAAAATTTCAAATAATTTGGAATTGTAAAACATATAGGAAAGAAATAGTAGGTAGAAAGAAGTAGTGAATGATTCAAAATACAAAATTGTTAAGAAATTAATTATGGAATTGAAAATCCCAATCCCAATCCCAATGGTTGAAATTTTTTAATAAACAATCTAGATCCTATAATTTTATTTTATTTCCAAAAATATTGAAAATTGAATGAAATAGAGGACTTCAAAGTTTATTTTAAAGTAGAGAATCTATAACTACCCTGCAAACTAAAACTCCTCATAACTTTCACTTCATTAATCAATATGGAAAGATTCAAAGCTTTCCACATATACATATAAATCTAAAAAGCTAATTTCATTTTTTTTTTTCTGAAAAAAGTAATTTTTATTTAATCTACCCAAACTACCCAGCCAAGAAAAAAAACTACATATCATACAATAAATATTTAAAGATACAATAATTTTTTAACCATATAGTCAAAAGTTCTGAAAATTGTTGGGCCTTAAAGAAAAACTTGGTCCCATGTTGTGTGAAAATTTCATAGAAAAAGAATAAAAATTCCATTCGTAGAAAATTGCCCCAAATTGCTATGTTGCCAAAAAAATGCAGCTTGATCCTTTAGAGGTTAAATTAAAATTTAGTGATTTTCAATGGGATCAATAACTTTAACCATCAATATAGAAATACAATGAGAATCCTATGACAATTCTACAAATCTATACAATGACAATTCTACAATTCTTACACTATACATAATCATTATTGAGCACCCTTTGAGTTGGCATGAAAGCGTGAAAGGATTCCCTATTGCTTGGGAAGGAATCTTCAACACCTTGTTTTGCAAACTAAAGTTCAATTTGAAGAAGGGAGAGCCTTTCAAGCTCATGCACCACTATTTTTAAAGGTGTAGAGGGTGATTGGAAGAAACACCTGTTGATTTTGTTGCGTTTTGTTGATTTCTTTGGGAGTACTTTAAAATTCGAAAATTAATTTTAAAAAAATTAAAAAAATATGACTAATGTATATACCTTTAAGATGAAGGTACCCATGGAAGGAATTGCATAGAAAAATTCTCTACGTAAGAGAACTAGAAAAGTGTGAAGTCTCTAGAAAATACATACCTTGGAGTTTTAATTAAGGAAAAATAGTAAAAGTAAGTAAATACAAAAAATAAAAACTGGCCATTTACAACAACTCTATGGAGATGGTCATTCACCAAAAAACCCATCAAAATAATATTTTAGTTGTTACAAAATGCAAGCAAAAAGAAGCTCACTTTGTAGACTTCCACACCACAAAAAATTAACTATTTTAAAAATTCCTTCCATAAATAGCTACAAATCTACCAGAAGACCATCTCCTCCAAATTTCAGCTCAAAATCTGTTTTGGGGGTTCTAAATAGTACTAAAACCCTCCAAATTGGCAATTGTGACATTGAATCACAGTCTATTTTTGTATAGTAAATTATTTTTGGAAATTATTAAAAAATTAGGGGAGGTGTATGATAGTCACAAGTACCTTGCCTATAAATCTTGAGTCATTTTAAGACAAAAGACAAAAGTTATGGGCAAAAAACTAATCAACACACACACCGTGTAACACAAAATAGGACAGGTGTTTCTTGCAATCATCCTAGAGTATGTTAGAGCTTTCGTCTTGCTCGTTGAGCTCTGAATTTTCAATTGCTTTGCTTGAAAACCTTTTAGTTGGCACTGTTTTCAAAATGTGCCAAGCCACTAAATGTTACCGTAGTCGTCCGTACTGGATTCTCATTTGGCCGTTTTGAAGTGTGCAGGGTCCCAAGGAGGAAGTCCTTCGATGAGAATGAGTGGTGGGATCGATCGGTTGGAGAAACTGAATTGAAGTTTGCCACGGATTTAAGCGGAACTTCGGTCGCAGTGCGTGGTGCAGAGGTCTTGGTGGATTTCGCATACCGGCTGGTCTTCACTTGTAACCCGTTTCCGGTTTAGACCTCTAGGATTTACGGACCCAGTGGATTTGCAGCTCAGAATTGAAGCCGAGGTGTTTTAAGTCTAGAGGATTAAATACTTAGTCGTACGTAGCTGTTTTGGAATTCATGCAATCCCTTGTTGAGGGCCATGTTGTGCATTGTCTTGAAGGTGAGCTTGGTGGCGTTGCCGAATTACCGAGCGGATCTTGACGACCGTTACGGTTCCTCTTAGCGTCAGGTTGGTTCTCTTCCTGCTTCTGTAGCATAAGAACTCATTTCGGGTATTCCGCATTTCGTCAATCGTGGAACAACAACAGCATGTAAATGTCCAACTGCAGTATACATTAAAGGACGAAGATTACGTGGTTCTAGTATGACCAATTTTTATTGATCATATTGTAAAAATTATGAATCGGACAGGGCCAAATTTCCAGTCACCAGAATCAGTGAAGAACATTGCATGTGTTGATCAACAGTTCATATAAACAAACAAAAGAAACCCTTCGTATGACCTACTAAGAAGTGCTAGAAAGAATATCAGTTTGAAATTCTCCTCGCCAAAATATATAGTTAAGGTGTGAGGAATATAATTATGCAGGGGTCTGAAGGGTTTTTTTTTTTGCCTCATGAGAGACTGTATGCAGCGCTTGTTGACCAATTCTGGCGAGAGAAACCTCTATTTTTTGACGTGATCTGTACTATTAATGCTTCTAGTCTTCTGATGCTCCGGGTTTCATCAACTGTAGATTTCGACGTCTGCCTCTCCGGAGACGCGGGTGGAAAACATGCTTCTCCTGGTGGTTCTTCGATTGTAGTATGTTTTGCCACAAAAGCACTTAGAGGCCTCATGGTTTTCCAACAGTTTGAGTAGGTCATGCGGAGACTCTCTTTTTATCTATATATCTTGTGTGTTTTATTCCAGCACTCTTGGTCAAATGTTCTTCATCGATTCGGGTGATATAAAATTTGATCCGATTCTGAATTATATTATTCAAAGCATGATCATGGTTTTTAACTGATTCTTTAGGGCCTATTCAAATTTCATTACTATTGGGTAGGGATTGATAGATTGCACGGTTTTAGTTATTAATTCTTACCTCGCGGCACTTGGGAAGAGTAGGTCCAGGCCGGAGCCCGACCTGAACGGTGTGAGTCACGTCATGGTAGACGAAATCTATGAACTCCACATGAATGAGGACTTTTTGTTGATCACTCTACGAGATCTGCTGCCTCGTCGCCCAGACCTGCGATTGGTTTTGATGAGTGCGACCATAAACGCTGAACTGTTCTCAAGTTATTTTGGAGGTGCACCAATTGAAGCATATTCCTGTAAGGCTCGTTCCCTTGGAGAATAGTTCTTTGTTTGGGTATTAGTAATTGGCTTGAGTTATTTTCCTTCTGATAGTCCATTAATCGTTCCTGTGGATTCATTTGTGATATCCTTCTGCGTTAGATCTGTGAGACTACGATTGGAATCTTTGCAGCGAGCAATGAATCAAGCTTGAGATGGGGATGCATTTCAGATAGTCCTTAATGGAAAGCTCTGTAGTTTGGACAGGCACTCACTGATCGCTGCAGTCACATAGACCATTCGTTTTATCAAATTTTTACTGAAAGAGTGCTCAATGTATATAGGGGTTCACTTTTCCAGCAAAAGAGCTTTTCTTGGAGAATGTACTGGAGCTGACTCGCTTCCCTGTTGTTGCTGACCAAGGAGGATTCAATGGTGGAGGTGGGGGAGGCACGCAGAAGACGATAGACATAAGAAAAGGTGTAGGGTCCAGTTCTTGAACCCGTTCTTGAAGCGTTTGAGGTATGACTTATCAAAGTGTTGAAATTGTTTTTGATGATCTTGTCCTATTTCTGAGTTCGTAGTCTCTAGCAATTTTCTTCCAATTTGTTAGACCTGTCGAGCTATCTGCTTTGAATGGACCCATTAACTTTGTTTCAGGAAAAAGGTGGGATAAAGTTCTTATCATAAGACTATCTTGTGACGCAGGAAGCGAACATAGATTCAGAGTATCGTAAGTACAGCCGTGCTACACAGCAGTCACTGCAAGCATGGAAACGGAGAGCAGATTGGCATGGGATTGGTGCGTTGATTTTCCTCGAAATCCACTGCTAAAAAGAGTTGACCTGCACTTCGATCTATGTTTTCGGCAATGACGTTTGGAATTGTGGAAACGCTTACGACTTCGATTCTTTAAGGAGATTGTTCTTTTTGTGTTCTTGGGAGTGAAGTCCGAGACTGTGAGTTCCTAGACTGTAATCCACCTTGACACGAAGCAACAGGGGGGAGGGGCTGTCCTGGGAACTAAGACTTCAATCCTAGGGGTTCCAGATTTACGTACAATCAGTACAGCCAAGATTTGAGATGGTTCGAGCAGTGATGTGCGCGGGTCTGTTTCCGAGCGTCGTCCAGTGCAAACTATGCGAGAAGCCAACGTACCACCTTCTTCACAAAAGAGGACGGCAAAGTGGAACCACATCCGGCCTCTGTCAATGCACGCTTGAATTCCTTCCTTCCCGCGACCATGGCTAGCTGGGTGTATGGCGAGAAAGTGAAGACATCTGCAATTTATGTTCGAGATTCGACGAATGTCTCCGACTACGCACTGCTCATGTTTGGGGGCAATCTAACGGTCAGCAAGAACGAGCAAGGCGTTGAGATGCTGGGTGGTTATCTGGGCAATTTCAAGCTTCTAAGAAGACTCTTCAATTGGTTCAAGTAAGTTTATTTCTTACTCATGGAGTCCTGGCACGTTTCATTTCATTTGACGGATTCTGTACTTTTAGCGCATCGATGCTTAATAAGTCGTGCATTTTAATTTTCTCATTTCTGAGGGTCATATGTTTACGAAGTTTCGTTTTGCAATTTATTAATCGTATCCATTATAGAAGTCTAAAATTTGGAGGTTTTCTACTTGGTTATTGAATTTTTTTGCATTACTTCCAAGGTAGGACATCGATAATTGAAGTTCAAGCTTAGATTTAGTTTTTTCATGATTATGAAAGAGAAGATGAATCTAAGAAATGATTTTTTTGAACAACACACATGGAAACCTCCTGTGACACAATTAGAATGAAAATTCCTCCTTTTGGAAGAAAAACTCATGGATTTATGCTCGACAGTCAATTTATAAAATAAGAAATTGAATGCTTTATGTTTCAAGCGTTCTAATTTCTCTATCCTCATCATGTATCATGTATCATGTGGTCTAGAATAATCAGGAGCTGCGGAGACAACTGGATCTGCTCCTCGATAGGAAAGTGAAAGACCCTCAGTACGACATTCACAAAGAGGGGAAACCAGTAGTCACCGCAGTGCTTGAGCTCCTGCAGACAAACGGCAGAGACGAGGGGAACACTGGTTGGGGAGCAGGTGGGAATTATTCGAGGGGCAGGATAGTCTCCCTGTAGGAGTGTTACGAAAGGTACCAATCAGTGCCTCATCACTGAATTTCAAACTGTCTAGCTCCATGAGGAATAGGTATGATAGGGGGGATGGCATGATTGTAAATGCTTAGTCAGAGATGAATGCGTTGGGTATGAAGTCAAGTTTGGTCGGATGTTCATGAAATTTAAGGACAAGGAGTGGGAGTAAATTTTTTTTCCAATTGGTTGCCAAGATCAAAAGTTTTGATGCGTTGAAATTTTTGAGCAGCCTAGGCAACTTTGATTCCGAATTTTTTTTCCTCACATTTCCATAAAAGACTAGTACAAGTTTGTATGATTGAATGTAAAAACATAAAGAATAGAAAATTGCATTTTTTTCTCATTGCCCTAAAGAATGGAAATTTTTAATCGTTTTCACCCAATAAATGCCCCAGGGACTAAGGGTAGACCTGTAGACAACGTTTGAGGTTTGAGAAACAAACTTTATGCTAAGCGATTCATAATTTTTAGGTGATCGAAGGGTTCAAGTTGGAAAAAGGGAGTATGGATTAGAACCACTATCTTACAAGAGAGTCCTAAGATTGTTTTAAGATTGGATCTGATCATACTAGTCAATGAGAATGTGACAAGACTCTCAAGATGGCATTATAGTAGTTGTATTCAATTGCCGTAGGTAATTATAACATTTGAAAACCCACATAATACATGAACAAAGTTGGTGTTTTGGGTGATTGCAAAAAACACATGTCCTATTTTGTGTCATACGGTGCATGCTAATTAGTTTTTTGTTCATAACTTTTGTGTTTTGGATCCAAATGACTCAAGATTTGTAGGGAAGGTACTCATGACTATCATAAACCTTCCCTAATTTTTTCATAATTTCCAAAAATAATTTACTATCCAAAAATAGACCCTGATTCAATTGCCAGTTTGGAGGGTTTTAGTCTATTTAGAACCCCCCAAAATAGATTTTGAGCTGAAATTTGGATGAGATGGTCTTCTAGTAGACTTGTAGCTATTCAGGGAAGGAATTTTTGAAAATAGTTAATTTTTGTGGTGTGGAAGTCTACAAAGTGAACTTCTTTCTACTTGCATTTTGTAACATATAAAATATTATTTTGGTGGTTTTTTTGGTGAATGACCAACTCTATAGGGTTATTGCAAATGAACGTTTTTTATTTTGTGTATTTACTTATTTTCACTATTTTTTCTTAATTAAAACATTAAGGTATGTATTTTCTTGAGACTTAGCACTTTTCTAGTTCTCCTACTTAGAGAGTTTTTCTATGCAATTCCTTCCATGGTTACCTTCATCTTAAAGGTATATACATTAGTCATATTTTTTTTAATTTAACAAAAATTAATTTTCTACTTTTAAAGTACTCCCCCAAAAATTAACAAAACACAACAAAACCAGTAGGTGTTTCTTGCAATCACCCTTATTTGACCTTGATTTTAATTAACACCTAAAGAACTAAGGCCTTTTCTCCATCAAAACACATTCAAAACTGCCACTTCTATTGCAAAGAGCAAAAAACTTTAAAAATTGATTTTTTTGCATATCTAATCATAGGATCTTACACTAAACTAGGTAAGAATGTATGTAAGAAATTTCAGATTCTTTGACCATATAGATTGCAAGATATTTACATCCAAAGTGAAGAAAACAAGTTTTTTTGCAACTTGCTTGACTAGACTTTTAGGCTTTGAATCATTTTAACTTCAATTTTTTGTATTATTAATTTTGATTTTCTAAGTTTTTATGTAGAATACTTGAGTAGAGGATCTAGAAAAAAAGTTTAAGAAAAAAACACTTAATTTATATTCATTAAAAAATTGTTAAGTAGAAGTAGGTTCAAGATTGAAGGAAAAACTATATTGTTAACCCCTAAACACTCCGACGTCCATTTTCTAGATGATGAATAGATTGAAACTCTAGTTTCATCCTCCTAACTACTTGGATGAAAGTTATTTTAATTTGTAAAGATACATTACCAAGTTGTCGTCCTATCTAAGGGTTGGATTTGGTGTTACTAGGGTTCATATTTCCTAAAATTACAAATGTGCAAGTATGTCAAGTAGTCAAATTGCATTGACTTTAGTTCAAAATTGGATTAGCCAAAATGAGGTCATAGATAGGAAGAACACAAAAATTTCAAAAAATCACCATGTAAAGATCACCTCATTTCAAATTTATTCCAACAAATTTTACTCAAAAATTTATAATATTTTACTTGCAATTGAATTTTGAAGGAATTTCGGAATTTCTCTTTCAAAATTCATAAAAAAAGATTAGTGATAGCATTGGTGAATCTAACTGTACAAATGGAATCTACAAATCAAAATTTGCAACTTTTATTTACATTTCAATTCCAAAATATGCTTCCGAATAGCTCTTTATAATGATTTTTCTCAAATCATCATTTCTAGAGATGAATCTGGATGTTTAGGGGTTAGTAAACATAACCCTCTCCAACAACTTTTTTTAGAAAATTGTAAAAATTGCATTAGAAAAGGAATCCTATAAGTTATTTTTTCAAAAACATGCTTAGATTGCCCAAAAAACTAAGATTGTTCATAACTTTCTCATCACTAGTCCACATAGAATGAATCAATGCTTCAAATGTAAATTAAAAAAAATGGTATATTAGAAAATAAAAAAGATAAAAAAATGAATTTGACTTTTTGTGATTTTTTTGTGATGCCCTCCGACCTCAATTATTGGCTTATTGTTCCATAACTTTTTCTCCTAGGCACCGATTGAAATGAAAATTATATATCCATGAAGCTCTTGCAAATTCACACATCCTAAAAAAAATTCCACAAACCTCACTAAAAATTCAGGTCATAAGAACCTACCCAGACCCAAATTATCCCCTAAGGAAACAAATGATTCTTTAGGGGTTAAATGGAAGTCTCATTCAATTTGGACCAAATTAATTTCTATCTACACCTAATCATCTAAATTGATTTTGAATAATGATAAACAAATGTGGTCAATGTGTTGTTGACCATGAGCTAATATAAATGGGTATCCTATTTGGTATTGAGGGCTCTTTCCATTACTTTCCATTTGCTCATTTGCATAGGTATCCCTCACATATTTGAGAAAGTTCCCCAATGATGGACAACAAGAGTACAGTCCTGTAGTCTCAACTTGAACAAAGATATTTTTTTGAACATTTTTAGAATTGACATGTTATAAATTGTCGAAGTCACAACCCTGAATCACCTAAGTATAACCATCATCTACACATAGTGTACATTCTAAACCTCAATAATATGTACCAAATCCGCAAGATTTGGCAAAAGCGAAGAATAGGTCTCTAACAATTACAGCTGCTGTACAATTTCGTCAAGATGATTTGAATGCCAGTGTCCTGGAGCATCAATGACCATTGCCAGTACATTCTGACTGTGGACTGTCAAAAACTCTAATTCATCGAAGTTACCAACTCCAACAGCTGGAGCACAATACTCATGAAGTTAAGTAAAGTGAAAACCCCACATTCAATTTTTATAACTTTTTTCAATTTTTTTGGGTTTCTCTGTGAACCCCTGACTGACTGAGTAAATTGGAAAAAAAAAAATGCTACCTTGATGGAGCTGAACCCAGGGGTGGGGGAGAACAAGCCTTCCGGCGGCATCGCCGGGCACACTTGTACAGTGCCCGCTTCAAGGATGTGCATACGGCCTCCTGCAAAATGAACAAAAGATCAAAAACATTAAAATGACATTACAAGCAATTGCAATACATTTCTCTTTCTCAGTGAACTCGCAACGGCCTTTATTCTGCTGCAACCAAGAATCGAAAAATATCTTTCTTATTCTTTCCACATGTTGAGCTAAAGTTTGTTGACAAAGATTTACACCAGCTGATTGTGTGCATTTTCAATGCAGCCCGATGCAATGAACCTCTGATACCGAAATCAATAACAAAGATTTTCTACCCCATAAAAATGCAGAGACTGGCCACCATCCATTTTGGAAATTTGGAAGCTCGTAGTAGATTAGAGTAACTTTATTGTAGCAATGACAATAATATCAAATTCTATTGTTGGAAAGTGTGGAACTAGATTTCTTCATTTTCATTGATACACTTGGTTACCTTCTTTGAAATGTCTTGAACACTAGATCTTAACTCTGATAGAAACGGCAACAACCAGTGTTCTTTCTGTTCCATTACCGTGAACCTTTTAACGTTATTCACGTTCCTTCAAACAGCGTTTTATTCGACACTGTTTTCTACGAGCTGCTGAGTAGTGCAAGGCTAGAAGACTTCTGCCATGGACACACGCAACAAATGAACCAACGCCGTTCCATTCCATTCCTTACCATGATCTGCGACCTCCGCCTCGTGCTTGGCAGGACCAACTTGATCCCGCGCGCTCCCGAGCTTCCTCCCATCCCCAGATGCCTCTTCGTCTTCTTCTTCCTGAAAACCTCCGCAGACGGCGACAACAACTCCAGCGTGGCTGCGTACGCCGGCGACCGGTCCCCTTCCTCGGTGGCACTGGAGTTCATCCCCCCGTCCCTCCAACCCATGGAGCTCGACGTCTCTGAAGCAGGGAACCGCTTGTGATTCCCTCGCGACAGAAACAAGCTGGCCGGGGCGATCTTGACGCCCAGACACGACGTCGCTCCCAGTTGGGAGTTGGGCGGCTCGCAGTAGTCCTTCCACAGGAGGTTCTGTTTGGAGGAGGTGGTGGGCATGGTGTAAGGCAAACGGGTTGGGGCTAAAGGGGAGTCGGTGGCGGAGGGGGAAGGGGAAGGATCAGGGCTGCTACTGCTGGTCAAGGCGGCTGGGGTGCGAGCGCCGCCGGGGTTGCTGATACCAATAGGAAACCAAAACTCAGTTAATGGTGAACAATCCCAGGCACTGATCAATTGCGAAGGAGTAAGTTTCAATTGGATGTGGATAGTCTTTGTATGCAGAAAGTATGCAAAAACGGTGCAACAAGAAAAAGACACAAGAAAAGAAATGAAAAAGTTTTCGATCTATGGAAAACGCGTACTACGAAACAAACTTTGGAAGTAAAGACAGAAATGGAAAGTCTCCACTCATCATACAGCAAGGGCAGGAGGTTCCCATGAAGGTGGAACCTTTCCCTCTAACAATCTAGAAACTTGTACCATCTATAAGTTTGCACATTTGGTTTGGGTTAAGCTCCAAATCAAGTGCACAAAACGGAATGTCAACAGATTAAGTATTCTCACACTTAGTACAAATTAATCAAAGCTACCCTGTATGGTGAATGGTGTCTCTACCTTGTGTGTTCACAAAAACCATTTAGACTGGGGGGGTCGTTCGTCACCTCAATTTTACGAACGAAAGTAGTTTCGAATTTAAAAAGTGTAACGGAAGTATTCTACGACCTGCTATGTTCAACATAGTAGATTTTGGTTGAATGTAGATGTTTCAAGTTCCTACAGGGTTTCTTTAGAATTGGAGTCAATCCAAGAAAATATAAAAAATTGAGCGTTCTTGTCGGTCAATAGTTTAGGATGGGTACAGCTGAACTAGTATTGAGAGTATTGAGAACATTTGATTTCTTGATTAGGTCCCTTGTGTAATACAGCCCTAATATGTTCTGAAGTTGACTTAATCTTCATATCATTTAGTTTTTTAACTTATATATGTTGAGCAGATGGTCACCTATTAATATTGTTTGCTTTCAAATTCCAATAATTCTTCTGCGTACTTAAATGAGGAGATAGCAAGGGATACGTACGTAGCGACAAACTATTTCTGAAGGGTTCACAGGACGGAACTTCAATCTCGGTATGCACATTGGTACATATTGCTTCACGACATTGGTACTTTTCCAAGAAACGCAATTGGAAACCTGAAGGTATACCAGTCCTAAGTTTAAACCCTGAAGGGATTAGACCAATCATCGAGCAAGTCAGCCAAAAATTGATCGGTGCATTCTTCACGTTTCTACATGAACCCTGAAGTCGTTAATCGGACACTTTCAATCCTCTACAATACTAATTATATTGACTCTCTGAATTCGACCATCGCATTGATATCTTGTTTATAAAATAAATCTCTACTTGAGAACTGCAAGCAATAGAAGAGTTATGCGGTACCTGACCAAAGTGGCCGCTAAAGGTATACTACTCCTAAGTTTTACTTAATTTTTAGAGCTTTCTGCAATACAATGCCACGATACAGGCTCTCTGAATTCCACCATCGCCTTCAAATTGTGTTAAAAAATTAAGATTTCTCAGCTTGAATGTTGTAAGCAATAGAACCATTATGCGGTACACCCAAACCTCTTCATTACGACGTTCTCTAAAATGAGATCATTCTAGAATCTCCTGCACACTTGCCACGCTATAATTGACTGTGGCACGTATACTCGTCACACATTCAAACTATGTCACTGGTAAGATTAAAGAGGTTAGATCGAGTGTACCTGATCAAAGTGGCTGCTTCCAGGCAATGGAAGTACGACGCAAGAGTCGGCGCCCACAAGTCATGTGCACTCGTCTGCTGCGTCGACTTCTTCCTCAACACCGAACTCCCATTCCGACACATCTTCACCACAGCTTTCACCGTCCCCTCCGCAGCTCCCAACGGAGACCCCACCTTCCTGTTGTTCTGGCCCTTGAAACCATCTTCACAGGAAGGACCGAGGTATGGGGATCCAGGAGAAGATTTCGCATTGGAGTTTGAATTCGCATTCGAATTCCTTGTCGTCTTGGAATCGTCAGTGGAGCTTGGTGGTGGGCTTGTGAGAAGCGCCTCATCGCGAGATGGGGATGATCCGGAGTTTGTGGCAGCAGCAGCGTGGTGAGCGAAGGAATGCTCGAAGGATTCGTAGGAGACGCAGGAGAGGGATTTGGAGAAGGCGACTTCGGAGGGGGGAGTTTGGGAAAAGGCGTCCATGTCGGAGTTGCTGGAGGAAGGGCCGGAGAGGAGGAGTTCGTCGGGGTGGTTCACAGGGGACCAGGGATCCTGCAGAGATGGACACAGCTGTTAAACTGGAAAAACATACATAGCATTCCTTTGGAAACACACCATCACATTCGTTTGATTGGGAAACTGGAGGTATGAAAATGGGCTTCTCGCCGCAAGAAGAGAAGGGCTGAGATTGCAATTAGATTTGTAATGGTTTTGAATGACTGCCAAAAATCTACGAGCCATTTTACAATGGTTTACTACAACAATTGTGCGATGTCTTTGCAAGTATTTGATATTGCAATAATTTTGGGATCAATTTAGATATAGATATGCATCAAAATTCGATCAGTGTCCAAGACTTTAGCATCAAGTTGGCAGCATGTTTGCAATGGTTTTGTAGAAGACCATAAGTTTTGGATTAAGTACGTTCCAATGCAGAACCATTGCAAAATATTTGCTGATGTGTTGCAACCGCAACTTCGTGTTGCAGTTGTACCTCGGTAATTCGTGATCGCCAAACCTTACAAATTTTAGTCTAAATTTTCAAATGTGCATGATCACCAATTGATCAGTTACAAATTCAGGTACAAATTTCAAAATGCGCACAATCGCCAACCCCAAAACAGTCAGTCTCAAGACTCATGACTGGATTTCTCTCCAACATGCAAGGTTATGAATACGGCGTACCACGTGAGGCGATTTCGCGAAAATGGCGTTTGGCGGTAATTTGCTTGCAGCCGGTATGATTTTGCCTGTGAGTTGTTTTGCCAGCGCTTGGATGCGTCGCGAGGGCGACACGGATCTTAGTGTGGGCGACAAGTTATACCGTCGTGGCGATTTCCCAAACTCCGGCAACAAAGCCCCCGAGGCGCTTCGTCGGAGTCCCGCGCCATAGCCGCCACTCACACCTGTATCCCCGAACTCGGCTTCCAGTGACCCCATGAGGACGCTGTGAGATTGATCCGTCTGCTTGCGATAGGATGAGAAGTGTTGAGCGATGGAGTGAATGCGCGAGGGGGAGATGGAGCGCTTGGACGGCGAGCAGGAGCGGCGTTGCGGGACAGGCGAGTGTTGGAGCTGGCGTCGGCGCGCGGGGGACGCTTGAGGGTAATAGCCTGCGAGAGGGCCGCTCATGGAACGTGTTTGTAATCTGCCGCGCATGTCTTCTTTTGAAATTGTGGGTTGCGCAGGTGCGGGGGATGCGAGTCGGGGTGGTAATTGAAGTGGCACTGTGGGCTTCATGGATGTGCACGCCGCCTCCTGTGAACAATTGGCAGCAATTACGGCACATAGCCCATTTTCAGTGAATTTCTATCAATCTTTGGGAGCCCTAGCCTCTGCTGCACCGAGGAATCCAAATCCATGGTTCTGATGAATCCAACAAATTTACGACTCATTAACTGGTTTGCTATGTCGCCATTGATGGCATCGTAAGGAGGCAAATAAGAGTTGTATAAGCGCCAATAAGAGCTGCATGTAGTCATGGGGCGAGAACAATGCTTGATAAAATGCAACAAAAAAACCCCACCTGCGAAAAACACTGAATCATCTAAAATTAGAAAGACGAACCTCATCGCCGTCGAGCTTCAGTGGCACGCCCGGCGCTTCTTCCCATTGGAACGGCACCGCGACGTGCGCATCCGGCGCTAGATTGGGCGACACCCAGCTCTCCACCAGAAACTTCGCCGCCGCGGGCGCGACCAGATCAATGGACGACACAACCTCTGAAATCAGATGCGCGCTTGCAGAGTCGAAGCTCGACTTGCGAGCTGGTAGTAGATCGCATTGCGACGCCCCGCGCGCGTAGAACCGATGACTCTGGGCTCGCACGTCCGCGAGCTCCTCAACTCGCGACAACGGCCCCGCGTCAGCTCGTGACGCAGGAGTGGCAAGCCTCGCCGTAAGTAGCTGCGAATCCTCACGAACTCGCATTGCGAAAGGTTTTCCGGGGGCTTCCTCCCACTTGAAGGGAATGGCCGCAAGCTTATGCTGCGGGCTGTTGGCTTGCGACTCGTTCAAGCTGTCCCACGCTATGGACGCCGTCGGTCGCCGCCGGCTCTCGCCGCGCTTCTTCTCCTCCAGCTTGGGCACCTCCTCGCAAACTCTCGCAACGTCGCGAGCTCCCATCACGCCGTCAGCTCGCGTCACTTCGCCCGCTCTCGTCGCGTCGCGGGCTCCCGTCACATCGCGAGCTGTCATGGCGCCACCATTGCGAGTTTGGGCATCTTCGCGGCCCCACGTCGACGACGACGTTTTCATGAGTTCCCTGCTGAGCTCGCTACTCCGAGGTTGGTTCTTATTGTTGATGCTCGTTGACGATTTCGGTGCTGCTCTCAAGTCTCCACTTCGCGCTCGTCGTGGCGCTGCTCCCGTCCGCGCGGTGCGCGCTTCTCTCCCACTCGAGTCGCCCAGAACAGGACTTGCACTAATTGCACGAACCATCCGATCCCGCCCCTCGGGAGTGCGAACCTGCTCACAAGCGTGATCCCTTGAAGTGGACCCAACTTTGCTCCCAGTGTCGTTGTCGCACCTTTCGTCCCCCTCTGCTGCAGGTGCACGGACGCCCACGGCAGGATGCTGCGCCATGCCATGGCTGGAAAGAGGCCCACTGAAGAACACGCGTTCATTGTGGGTGACAAACGGAACGTCCTTGATGTGCACGGTGGCATTGAAGCTCATGGCTCGGGCATTCTGGAAGGCACGACTGACGAGCTGCGACGATGACGTCGCGGCGCGCGGCGCTGGGCTGCTGCTGCGAAGCTCGTAGTCGCGACGCGCAGCAGGAAGGGAAACTTGGTGCAAGAGCAAGGCTACTTCATCGGGCGGCGGCGTCCTTTTCACAGTCGATGCCATCGCTTGCATTGCATGAATGCTAGCTTCTACCAACGCCCTTCCAGCTTTCTTTCATTCACTATCAATATTGAAAACACTGTCTGTCTGCCTCCCACAAAGAACCAAAAAACTCCCAATCCCACCCAGTCACAGACACAGACCCCACGAACGAACACTGGAAACTGATTTTCAGCTTGATTTCCAGGCTGGAAACTCTCAAACTTGCTGGAGGCTATGGCGTGACGTACCAACCAGGACATCCACACCGGGATTGCTACTAACGTGCAAGAGCATCAAGTGCTAATCAGTCGGCAATTCTGAACGTCACCGACAATGATTGATACAAGTAGTAACGATTGGATGGTCACTTTGATCAACGCGCGTTGCGATCAGTCGCGGCGGTTTCATTGTCCGGAGCGGTGGTGGATTGGGAGGGGTCTTAACCCTGATTTTAGTGTGCAGGGTACTGGACCAGAGAGACGCCAGATTCTTGACTATGGGTTTGAAATACATGTACTTGTTTTTGTATCTGAAATGTTTTAACAAGCACCTACACTACCAGAGGCTATGTCCCTGTACTTAGCATGGGGCTTGCTCTCGGAGTAAGGTAGCTACTCAAACTACTTTAGGGTAGCTTAGGTTGACGCAAAGCCTCCTCCCCTTTGGTCCAGAGTCTATAATTTAACTGTGTAGAATTATACATATTTTGGGGATGCATTTAGTCCCGACAAAATAGTTGTGATCATCAAAATGATCATAATTATATTTGTGTGTTCATGCACATATCAAATGTGGAAAAATAAGATTATTTGAAATGTTCTCACTTTTAGGTGTGAGGTGTGAAGGTAGGGGATTTTTATTGAAAGTGATTACGAATCAGTTTAGGGATGCTTATTCTTGGCTACACAAAAATGATATATTGTACATGTGTTCTAATATCTTATGGAATTTTCAATTTCAATGATTTGTTGAAGTCATGCTTGTTTAATTCTTGACTAATGAAGTTGGGGTCCCTTGTCTATAATAACATTTATTTATGTTACAATGAAAAGTATGAATTCTTTCTCGGTGGCTCACAACACATTACGACCTTTCATTCAAGATTTTCTAAAGTCAATCCAAGGGGGCCCTACCTTAGGGCTTAACTCTTAAAGGACAGGATGGTGATTGTGGAGATGGCATCCCTTTTGCTAGTATGTGAATCATTGGTTTAGAAAAATCCAAACTAAGCATTCATTGGAAGTCAAAATACTACACAATACCTCTCCTTTTCACACAAAATTTCCAGGATGAATATTTGCACTTCTATCCTACGTAGAAGGATTTTATGCCATTCATTGGCCAAAAAATGGCCATGGCATCTTTTAACCCCTAAATGACGTAGTGGACGTTTTTTGTTTGATGAATGACAAGGAATTCTCCTACGTGGGACAAAAGTGCAACTATTCATCCTTGGAATTAGGGGTGGAAAGGGGAGATCTTCTATAGTAGTTTAACTCCCAATGAGTATTTTTGGTTTTTTGAAAGTGGATGATGTCACACGGTTCCAAAATGGCTAATTTCCATGGTCACCAACCCAACATTCAAGGGTTAAGGGTTAAGAATGTTATGCATGCCACTTGAAGAAGGCTCAAAAATTTTACAGGTGATGAAAGGGACTTCTATCTTCTTCTTCCATCCCCTTAACAACACTCAAATTGAAGCAATCAAGAAACTTTAATTTGCATAAATCATGAACAAAACATTTCAAAAAAACTACTACTTTCACACACAAATCTATTACTCACTAGTTTTGAAAGATACGACATGAAAATGACTAAGAGATTTCACGGATGGGACGAGAAAACAGGTTTCATCCCATTTGAACCAATGACTGCTGTATAAGCTTGAATCCCTGTAGCTACGGTGACAAATGTAACTGCAAGAATAGACAATACTATCCAAGGCTTATTGTATCTTCTCTTGAACTCGAACCCCAATTGATGTCTTTTCTGCCTTGAATAGGTATTCACACTTTGTAAAATTGTTAAGAACTGAGCAGTGACTTTAGGTTCCGGAATATTGCAATTGATGCATTTGAACATATCCACTACCATCGCATGGGAGCCAATATGCACAGACAAAACACCTTGCTTGACAAGGAGATCGACATCCTCCGGTGTTTTCATCAAACATTCCATGAAATTGGTGTAGCAGTTCACTGAAAAGTTCCTGATTTGCCTTTGAGCCATACGCGCCTCCAATTCAACCTTTGATTCTCTGTCCATTCAACACAAGGTTAATTTTGTGAAATCTTGTAGAATGTATAGCCTAACCAACTCAAGATAATAAAAGGATCCTCCGTTTGTGTCTATATACAAATACAGAGATATAGAGCCCCAAAAAGTGTTTCTTTGAGGTTCTAAGCTATTTAAGGATATCTAACAAGTGATAAAGTTGTGGTACCTTAGAAAATGAATAGTTAATTAAAACATTGTAATGTTCAAATCTAAAAATTAGGATTTTGGGTCATGACTTTTTCATCCTTCATAGATATTGTGTATTTGTGTAATATAGTTATCTTGTAAGTCGCCCTTTATTTGGTCCCTTCTTCAATATTTCTTGTCTATTAGGAGCAATTGGAGGATTTGGCCCACTTTGGAGGCTTAGAGTTACAAAAATAGCAAACTTTGTTAAAATGGCAATCATTCCACAACTTTGGCACTTTTATAGTTTAGACCACGTGGTCTGAAATCTCTACTTGTTATAGATGGTTTAGACCGCACGGTCTAAAAATGGTGTATGAAATATTGCCATATTAACAAAATTTGCTAGAAAAGTGAAACCTAAACCACAATTTAGGAAGAAGACAACTCTATGTAATTAGATTGTATGCAATCATGACTTGTTTTAACTTTCAAAAACATATAACTTGATCAAGAATTCAATGCAATCTAGAACAAGAACTCAAAACAAGGTCAAATGGAGGACAGCATTTCATGACTTCTAGGATAAGTCAAAATTTGCAAACGACAATTACTCAAAATCAAAATATATGTGCAAATGAATTAGAGCTTTTAACTTGACACATACCAGTATACAAGGGGATGATTTAATACCTTCTAAATGCACGAAATATACGTGATTTGAGATGAGTCCATCCCCTGGGAGCCTCGCTCTCAGTTGTGTCAGCATTCGTTTCACACTGAGACGTAGCATTTCTTTCGGGCTCAGTCGAGTTGGTAGTTGTTTCTGGCTTCACTTTTTCTACTGTCAATCTTTCATGGACAATAAGATTGCGGAGAAAATTTTCAGTCCCATGCTGAATTCGAAGAAATGGCACTTTGAGTACTCCATTTTTAAATGATATGTCTTCAAAGAATGTGAATTCCTTGCCTCGTATCGTCACCCCACATGCTTCCAAATAAGTAGCTGAAGGGACATTTTGAAAATAATAAAAATGAGGATCAATACTCTTGTGCCCACGTAAGATGCAGTAGACGCTATCAAGAATGTGGATGCCATGACAAGAATCAGGATGGCGTAATGCTTCTTCCATCCTTTTTTTAAGAAGGTCTTCTTTCTTGATATTGTTAATACGGGAACCATAAAAAAAGTTCCACGGAACACATTGAAGAATATTCCGTACTTGCCAGTCGTCATGTTCCCACGCTGGCATAACCACATCTCCCCAACTCTCATGACATATACGAGGTGTTAATATTCCGACCACTCTCTGCAGTAACTCTATGGGAATTTGGTTTTCAACCAACCAAATATCATGCCACAATGTGTCCTTGTATATCTCCAAGACCGGATTTTTCATCACTGAATCCACTGCCTGGCTCACGCGTACAGGCTCTTCTTCAATTCCAAGGGTGGGCCTTTCTATTCCCATTGGAAACAAACGCAATCTATGTGCGGGGTCTTTTTCAAGAGCATATGCTTGCAAAAATATGACCAGGAAAAGAGCATCCAACGACAGTAGGCACCTGATCTCCTCAATTGAGTAGGACCTTGCATGTAAACTCCCATCATACACTGCATCCCAATGCTCCTTCGGCTCTTTGACAACCTCTTCGCAGAATTCGTTCCATAGCTTTCCGCTGAGTTGCAATGCCCCGGCTACTTTGATTTTGAACCCTTCAGTCACACTGTTCAGAAGAGTGTCGTCAGGGCAGTTGTGTAGCCCAAATCGCCAACTCACAGGTTTATAGTGCTCTGCGTTGTTCCTGTACTTCGCAGGCACTTTCCAGATCAAACTTCTTGATGCGCCAGTAGCGTCTTTTTTTGTGATTTCTTCTTCAAGTGCAGCATGAACCTGATAAATATAACTGCCGGAAGGATAATTTTTCAGCACAGAAATGTGAACTCGATGTGATGGTTCAGTTCCGTTGACTTTCGAAGAACTAGGGGTGTCGTGTTCTTCGACAATCTGGTGAATTTCTGCAGTACTCATCTTCTTGGAATTCGTTCAAGTCGAATATTCAATTAAAGGCCACGAAACTCCAGAATCCAATGATTTGCACCACTGGCACGAAATAAGACAAAATTCAATGTTTTGCACCATTGGCTAGAACTCTGGATCAACACGACGATATGTGCCCTCACACATTCAAGCTACGCGAAATCGAACGTGTTCTACATCGATTTTAAGATCGACCTCAATCATTTTTCAAGAACGCTCGAGTCCTTTGATGGTTAAATCCTCGATTTAATCTATCATAATCGCAACATAAGACTTCTAATTAAAGACAAAGACCAACAAAGCCAGGAAGTAAGACGAAGAAAGGGCGATGCGTACCTCACAAGTCTAGCTCAAGTAGGGTCCGGCCCCTGGCAGAGGAAGTTGCTGATTTGTTTCGGACCCAGGATTTTGCGTCGTCCCGCAATAGAAGGGTTGCCTCGTCCCACCAACGGCTCTGTATTAATCACCACAGGCTTGGGCACAGGCTCCGATTGCAAGCTAAGAGCCATCACAGCATAGCCAGGTCAAGCAAGGTACTCCGACTTAATTCCCGCAAATATCTCAAAGACTCAATCAGTCACAATGAATTGTGTCTATACATACATAATTCCAAACTGTCCAGACGTCTTTTATAAATACATACCCAGTACTCCCTCATTCAGATTCAAACAAAATGTGAAGTAAGAGCGTGTGTTCAGCAAAAGTTGGATCTGTCGGTACCGCGTGAAAAGCCAAGAACGACCCGTGTTTCCCGCGGCAATGCAAGTGTCAGGAAGACTTGATTCGTCCAGATCTGAACACAACCCTCATTGGTAAATATACATGTATCGTCTAAAAACAAAACAATCCAGAAAGTCGCCACGGATTCTCAAATCTTTCGACTAGCCCCAAGGATAACAGCCCTAACCGCAGCCGAACCGAAAACTATAACTACATAGTCTGTAAGTAATTAATGCTGACCTGGGGCACAAGAAACACGGCACGGCTGATCTCATGGCAAGAGGACGGGACGCAAAGAACTCTCGGACAACTCCTCACTGCCGAAGCAACTGTGCAGACAGTGTCAACAGAGTAAGGTCCTGCCTTGTGAATCGGGCCGGCCAAGTTCCCGGGGGAAGGAAGCTACAGTGTAAAAAAAGAAATTGTACTTCTATGTGGACCCAGTGGGTGGGGAGAGATCGAGGAAAAATTTGACACGTAATGATTCCCATCAAGTTGACCAATCTCCACCAATGGACTTGTCTACCGATTATCGGTGAACCTTGCAATCCGACTTCTCTGCTCATTGAGACCGGCAAGACAATCAATGTTCACTTCTTGTCTTTTAGTGCTTTTTCCACCAGCCTGGCTCACAAGGCAGGAGGCCCTAACAACCCAGAAATTTGAAGAAGTCACCATCTTCTCTAATTGTCCTGAAACACAAACACAAGGAGCATCATCAGCACATTATTTTCCTACAATTCCCTCCTCGTCGGAAATTGCCCTACAAGAGGTTTAGGTTCTGAACCAGTGTTTATTTTATCATTTTAGAGAAGTAGCAAGCTATTTCTTCAATACTCATCTGATAAGTCTCAGGTGATATTTGGTGATATATATATATATATATATATATATTAGATGAGACTTAGGTAACATTTGGCTATTAGTATTAAAATACTATAGTAATTTGACTATTTATTTTGACCAAAGAAAATGAAAAATTTCTTCACAAAAAATAGCCAATGTCTATTGGTTGTAGCCAAATGGCCACTAATGACTTGACAAATTGCAATTAGTATCGTCGAAAGGCTTTTCAAATGGAGGGAGCTAGATTCAACTAAATTGAGTAGGAAATTGAGTGCCTTTCTATAAACAACCAAGCTTCCACAACAAAATTTCAAATAATTTTAGGACTTGTGACACTTAGGGATTAATCTCCACCAATCAATCATGGAAAAATATCACAAATTAGAAAATATGATTAGATTTATTATTAAAATATATTGTCACGAATTTAGAAATGGATCTTTAATTGTTGAACTCCTTGAGCCAATTGTTATACTTCTATGGCAATTGTTCATTGCACTTCATAGGTCTAGAGAGTAGAACATCAAATTACATTGCACTATAGTAAGTAACATTATATCACAACCCTCATCAAGAGGCTTGCCTGTACCACCTTTGTGAGCAAGAGGAACGTTGGGGGTGACTCCCCAAGCCTTGCAAGAGAAGGGGTGAGAGGAACTAGGAGTCCCGAGCAATCAGAGCGTTGTAGTGCTCTGATCCGGATGAATTAAGGGCGTATCACACATGCTTGAAAAGCTTGTGAAGAGACGCGTCCATAGGTTTAAAGAGCACAAAAATCCAAGTTGGAAATCAAAAGTTATGGCTCCTCAAAGTTGGCAGTGTCTTAACCGCGTCTCGAGACATGAGGACGTGGAAAACAAGGTTTGGGAGGAATCCTTTGAGCCAAATAAAGCATGCCATATATCATTGGAAAGCTACGGAGAAAATTTTTCTAGAATGATAAGGCTCATGAGGAGATGAGCTGTGAACTAAAAATTATAGGCATCCAAAGAGGGTAGAGTCCCGGAGAACTACACCTCTAGGGGACTCTTACCTTTGAAAGGCCATAACTTCTTTAATACTTGTCATACTAGGGAAGTGAATAGTCCACAGTGATCTATGGAAAATGTAGATCACGAAAATGGGCTCGTGCTTGGGATTTGGAGCTCAAAGATAAAAATTATCCCAATCGAAAGATCAAGAGTCTTTGGAGGTTCGGTTATGGAAAAACCACTTGGAATTGGGTGGTCTTCAAAGATGGGGAGCATCTTAGAGGTTTCTAGTGACCTCTAGTATAGGGGGGGTTGCCAAATTCCGCAGAGAGTATTATGAGGAGGGTTGGTCTCCCTCCTCCCTCCTAGATGGTGCCATGGTGAGCCCAAATCGTCCCGGGTGCTGAGATTAGTGTTGGAATCTCACTACCACTTGTGTGTTACCGTGGAGTGCTTGTGCACTCCTTGATACCGGTTGGATGGTGTCCTACTCTAAATTAGGCCATGGTGTGAGTTTCATTTGATGAAACCTGAGTAGTGAGTCCCGAAATGAGTTGGATTGGGCCTATTGGAGAGTTGGGTTCCATTCAAGGGCGGTTAGCACCAGTGGAGAGTAGTGCCTCTACCAAGTGCTTTGACATCAATGGAAGTTCCACCCCATGTCATCAAATGACATACCCGGTGTCTTGTAGGAGTTAAGGGTTGGAAACAAAATGTTGGGAGTCATGGAAGAATGCGGAACCTCGTGACTTGAGTTGGAACCCAACATTGTAAGTGGGTGGCATATGTAGTGTTAGGAGAGCGTGACCCTTGGTGTCACTAAAGTGTTAAGTGCTTGGAAAGCATTAGAAGGTGAACTTAAGGTGGTAAGTGTCATTGAGGGGCACAACACATTACAAGAAGTTAGCTTGTACATAGAAGAGAATTGTTGTCTGACTATGTACTTTATTGTTGTCACAAGTTCAATTGACTAATTCTTGAGAAATTAGATTGAATACCATAATGTAGAGAATATTAAGTACAAAGAAGAAGAGTTATATTGTGAAGATGCATGAATGTAGGATGAAATGCAAGGGCATTGGAGTAGTTTTGAATATTCCATGCTTGACCAATTCCATTGTTTTGACAAAATGGAAGGTTTGTGGAACTATAGAGTCTTTTAAAAATCAATGTAATAAACAATGAAAAATGTCTAATCATAGTGCTAGGATGCACTACTAGAAAAAAACCATAACGAAAACAACAAAACTAGAACTAAAAAGTATTGTTTGAATTGGTTTAGTTGTTTTGGTCACATCATCCCAATCAAAATTATGCTCAAACTTGTTTTCAATTTTGTTGATTTCGAAAATAATATTTTTGGAAATATTTTCAAGATTATTTTTTAAATGCCATGCTAATGTTGCCAATCTGCTACATTAGCAATCAACGACACTAGGATGTGAGCGTGTGAGCGTGAGCCTATGAGCAGTGAGCAAGGATTGTGTGAGCCTAGGGTCTTGAAATTTAAAACATGATATAATTTTTTTTAAATTTGGTTAAAAAGTTAAAAGATGAATGTTTTTTCAATAAAATTTAGTATATTTTGAAAAATATGACCTATTACCCCGAGATCCATGACCGTGGATTTTAGATTTAAAAGATTGACATGTTGATGATATTGCATGTTTTGAAATTTGTATCATGTTTTGAGAGGCTTTGCCAAAGTGGGTTGATCAATTGAGAGTATGAATAATTTAGAGGCAATTTTAAGGATGAGAGGAAGATGAATGCAATGAAAATATTATAGGATGTGAAACCTTGTGTATATAGTAAAAATATTCTTTCATTACTACAAGAATATATATTGAAATATGAATATAATATTTTGCTATTAGATTTGGGAATTTTGAAAATAATCTATTCATATAAAAAATCTACTTCATATCATGCTAATATTTGTCAACTAGCTTACTCATTCATACGTCTAGATGATTTCAATAAGGATAAAATTGATATTAGTAAGAACAAGAGAAATGGCTTAGGATCTTGAGTTAGGTAAGAACATTGAAATGCTTAAGTTCCATGACGCATTATACAATTTGGTTTAGATAAAACCAAAAATCCTTGTCGGTCTAAATTGCTATGTACTTATAATCTCTCTTCTATTCTTCATAAGTAGGGATGACAATAGGTTTCTTAAACGTAATAATCAATAGCTTGCATTTGTCTTGTGTGTACTTTTGAACAATATGACATTATTTACTTGACTTGTATGAAAATCTCGCTAAAGTCTTTTCAATGTTTTGCAATCCATTTCCAATACAAATCGAATATGGGGCATGATTGTGTTAAACTCCTCAACTACAACCCTCGATTTCACTCTAACAACTGCCAATCTAGTTTTAATTTGAACATGAGAGAAGTTAACCTTGTGGGGTGATGAGATTAACTTCAAAATCGATCAAAAAATTTGGGTTTTTTTTGCTCGAATCAAATACCTTTTTCCCCTCCAAGTGTGAAATTCGAGTGCAAATGTCTTCTAATCCAAGCATCTCATTGAATAAGTTTGCAATTTTCTTTCCACCTATAAATGTCATAGTTCTCTTTAGTTTCAAATCCTCTTTACATGGGCCTTTTTCAAAAGGGCCCTTGTAGAGATAAATCCTATAGTTAATCATGTGTATGAAGGTTCAAATTCAGGTTATTCAACCATCACATGTGGCAATGAACAAGTTAGATACGCATTTCTTGAAAGGCTACATCCATTTGTTGTGCATTGTTTCTTCCAGATTGCATGTTGGGATGTTTGCTAATTCTTCTATTGTCAATTTCAATTCTACAAAGATGATGAATGAAGTCATTATTCAAATGGTTTGCAATTTAGGGTTTAGGGTAAGAAATTTAAATAATGAGGTTAAAGGTAATACCATTTCTATAAATCCAATCCACTTACGATATCAAAAGTGCTAAAATGCAATCCAATTCTCTAATTCATGAATTATTGGTTTTGATGCAACTTTGAAAAATACCACCAAGCTTTGATTTCTAGATACATTTTATTTGCTTCACATATCAATGTTGCATCCTTGTAGTGCACATAGAGTTTGATACACTGGTTCAAGAATTATTTGGTGACTAACTTCTCTATGTGTTTGTTGTCCAATAGGACAAGCAAATCCTTTCAAGAAATGTAAAGATGGTTTGCCAAAACTTAAAAGAACTCAATAGCAATTCATTGAATCAAATATCAACTATCGTTTGACCATCTATCATTACAAAAATTTGTTATGGTAAATTGAAAGAATTATTTCATTGATGGTTAGCGAGATTGAAGGGCCGAGAAGTCATTTTTACTATGAAATTCATTGTTTGTCATGAATTCCTAAATGGTATGGGATAATTCAAAATTTTCAACATGAAAGCTTAACTACTTATTATCAAATTAAATGTAGGAATCGTGTTCAATGTAGAACTTTAGACCTCATTTTGGCATAGTAAAACAACATTTTACCAAAAATTTTGAACTGAGAAAAGTTGGGTAATTAAGACCACTTTCATCTCTAAAAATCCGTTTGTGATTTTGAGCTTTCAAAAAAAGGTTATGGACAAAAATTAGACAGGATGTTTGAAAATGTTAAAGAAAATGTCCCTTCAAACAATCTAACCCCTCATTGAATTTTGTCCATAACTTTTGAATAAAATTTTGAAATCTCAAACGGATTTTTGTCAATGAAATTTAACTTGATTTTCCAACTTTTTTTAGTTCAAAGTTTTTTAGAATAAGTTATTCTACTATGCCAAAATTAGGTCCGAAGTTCTACATTTGAACACAATTTTGCCTTTTGACTTAACTAGATATGAGCGGTAGAACTCTTAGAAATCCTAATTTAGATATCCCACATGGGTTGTTATACCTCTTACCACCCCATTTGTATAAAGAGCTCGTCTTCTCAATCATTCAAACTCAAAATAAGTGACTTCCAAACTGAAGTGGGGGTTGTTGCTCATTTCTTTTATTTCAATGCTTATACTATTGAAAAATGGTACTATAAGATGTAGAAGTTCATTTTGGATTTAAATATCTAGCAATAGATAAAACATTGTGCTATATAATACAAGGCATGCTATTATTTGGTAAAAAAAATTCTTTTTTTTTGCCTTCTCAATAGGCAGCCGATAACGGCCATGCTTCTTGAGCTTCAAATATTTTCCTTTTCTTACCTTCCCAATGGGCAGCCGTTAACGGCTAAGCATTTGGGGATTCAAATGTTTTCATTTTTTTGGCTTCCCAATGGCCAGCCGTTAACAGCCATGCTTCTTGGGATTCAAATGCTTTGGTTTTTTGCCTTCCCAATAAGTAGCCGCATTAGATGGGATTCAGCTACCCTAGAGGGCCGTTTCAGGCCAGTTCCCAAGGCTGGAAACCAACCAGGGCTGGCCAAAATTAAAAATTATTAAAATTTAATTTAAAAATTTAAAAAAATTTAAAATTTAAAAAATATATTAAAAAATTAATTTTTTTTTCAAAATTAATTTTTTTATATTATCCGACGTGGCCGTCGCCTGACCACGTCAACAAGTTGCTGAGGCCGAGTTCCCACAGTCTTAGAACTTGTGGGAACTTGTGGTCTTCCACAGGAGCTCATTCTCATCTAATGTTAACGGCCAATATGTGGTTGAAAGTATTGTTTTGGAGTTCAAGGATGACGTTGGCAATTATGTTGGTAACATTTCATAAAGTCAATTGGTAATCCCTTCAATTTCTTTATCAATTTTCATTTCATTTGACTTTTTAGTATCTAAAGCTTATTTGATTAGAACCATTGTAATTGTCACTATTCTACCATTTTTTCGGTGTATGTTCACTTCACATATTTTAACATAGTAAATCTTGTTTTGCTAAGAGAAAGTAAAAAACAAAAAATCTCATATTTCTATAAATCTTGTTTACAAACTTTATTGCATTCAAAGTATAATGTGGCAACCACTCTCATATTTTTAAAAACTCGTATCCAAAAAGGATCTTGCTAGAGCTAAAGCCAAAAAGAAGTCAAAACAAAGAACTCCGTTTATTTTGACTATTGAGGCTTTAAATTCAAGAGTATTATACAAGGTTCATTTCATATTTTTTTTCAATTCTGAAGTCTTTCCTTTGTTCTTATTATTAATTTGAATTAACATTATCTTGCTCTACTATGTATAACATTTGTCATCAAGAGCAATTATTTTTATTCTATTCTCTTATTCTTCAAATTGGATTTGTCCGTGTATGATGTGGCAACATTCCATTTGGTGGCCTAAGACTTCAACCTTTGCCCAAATTGAACAATAAATCATGAGCCTTGAATTGCACTACAACACTTAAATTCATAAAATACCACAAAACAAAGTTTAACTTGGAATCCACCTAAACTACTACCATTCAATTCATTGTATAGTCTATTTTTTTTAAATGATTTTTATTTTTAGAAAAAATAAAATTTGAAATAGGATAGCTTAAAAAGAGGGGCATCAACTAGAAATATAGTTGTTTAAGTCATTAAAGATTAATACATTTATTAGGTGTATAATATATGACTACTATGTTTGTTTTAAATATTCAATGTCTATGATAATTTTTTTAATTTAGAAGTATAGTTATAAAAATAAAATAAAATAGGTGGATCATTTTCATCATTTCAATTTACATGAAGTCCCATGATGAAGACTACACTTAATCATTCAAAATAATTGTTCATGATTTAGTGCTTGTAATGTTTACAACCTTTACTTGTCACCAAATTTTTGTCCAGCCTATATTGCCCACTTTTGTTGCTCTTTCTATTTTAGACTTTATAAATGTCACCTCTATGATGGTGTTATGATGTATTGCAATTTTACATCTATGTGCTTCATAGTGAGACGTCCTAAACTGCTATATCTATTTTCATCGTGTGTTTGCTTACACATTATTTATTTTGACTATATCTCATTTTTTGAAAGTATATTGGTTCAAATTTTGGGTACAAAATTGCATAGTAGCATATTCATTTGTTGTTCATTTGGATTGTACATCCTTACATCTAATTCCACGGTCATAGGTCTCCAATGGATTTACATACCCTAAATGGAAAAAAAAACATAGGCTCACAGGCTCACAAGCTCATAGGCTCATGCTCACAGGCTCACATACTAGCATCTCCGCATTAGCAACATAGCAATTGCTACATCAATACTAATGGAAATTGCCACATCAACACTCAATCAACTACCATGTCATTGTTGTTGGCACTACTAAAAACTACCACATGAGTATGTGCTAGCACCAAGGTTTGAATCCAAAACTTCACCTTTGAAAATCAAATTTTTCAATCAACACACCATGATCAGATTCACATGTGCACGTATGAAAATCAAATTGTTACTTATAAAATTTATTGAATTTTTGTTGATTTGGTCCAAAAAAAATTTGAAGTACCTAGAACAATAGAGATTTATTGAGGTCTTTACAAAATTTTGTTAAATTGATCAAGTTGTGACCACTAGTACCAAAAATAACAAAAAATTGTTGATTTTCTATTGTTTGGTCACAACTTTCTACTACTGATGTTGTTGCATTGTGTTACAAACAATAGAAGACAACCGCTATTGGAAATATTCAAAGCTATTTGAACATACACTACAACAAAGTGTAGAGTTAGCAACAGTTTTTGCAATGGTTTTACAATGCCCACAATTTTTGTTTGAATAACTTTGCACTGATTTTAATTAGAGTATTACACTGTATTTGCAATGGTTTTGTGATATCCATAATTTTTATTTGAATAATTTGTGATGGTTTTAATTAGAGTATTGCACTATATTTACAATGGTTTTGCAATGTCCACAATTTTTATTTGAATAACTTTGGAATGGTTTTAATTAGAGTATTACACTATATTTACAATGGTTTTGCAATGTCCACAATCTTTGTTTGAATAACTTTGCAATGGTTTTAGTTAGTGCATTGCTTTGTGTTCACAATGTTTTTGCAATGCTTGAAATTTTTGTTTGAATAACTTTGCAATGGTTTCTAATACAATATTGTTATGTAATTGCAATGGTTTTGCAATGGTACATCCCAACTAGCGTTGCAATGAAACTTCACAAAATTTACCAACATTAATTGCATTGCTTTGTCTTCTATATTTACGCTATAGATGCTTTGTCTTCTATAATTATGCAATAGAAGTTTTGTCTTCTATATTTGTGCAATAGATGCAATGCAAGGTAGAATAACCCAATGCAGTTAGAAGACCCCATAATTAGTGGACACCTAGGAAATGACTTCATTATTGTTTTTTTCAATAAACGAGATTTTGGCTACAATCAATGTCTCACATGACAGTAATAGAGTGATGAATGATTAGTGACCTTGAAAGGAACTTTGAACTTTATAATGTAATTTCATTGCAAGAAGTGACTTTTCTAGGCCTTCCACATTATAAAATATTGTGACTACTTAAGGTGTGTAAGATGAAAAATATGGATACAAATTTTGTTGATTTGGGGGTAGTCTAGTCCCTAAGTGCTCAAGCAACCATTTTATGCTTGTTGTCGACTTTAGGCAACATTTTTTGGGTGAACAAAAAAATTCTCAATTTTATTTTTCAAAAAAATTAGATTGTTTTTCATTGTTTCTATTCAAAACTAAGATCACTATAGTTAAACCAATTTTTTTAGAGAAATAGCACAAAATGTTTAGAATTTGCCTAGTGTCAAAAAATTTACTATTTGGAGAAATTGTTGGTGTTTTTATTACTAGATTTTACGCATTTGATCACAAATCAATGGAAACCTAAATTTTGACCAACCAAAAAAAAATTCAAATGCTAAAGATATAAATTGTATATATTTTTGGTGAATTTTTGAAGGTATTCCTTAAAAATTCATTTGAAGAAAATCTAAAAATAGTTATATAATTTTGACCATATGGATATTCTTTCATTTTTGTGCTTTAAATTATTTTCTTCGATACAAACTTCAAAAAAATTATAAAAATTATATTTCATAACACATTTGTATTTTGTCCGAACCCCTTAGGTTTTTAGGGGCTAAAAATTCTTTTGGACCATGATGGGTTTAACCCCTAAATTATTTGACATCCTCTTCCTTGACAATGAATAGATAGAGACTCAAGTTTCATCCTCATTACTTCTTAGATGAAAGTCATCCTAATTTGTGGAAATACTTTATTAAGTTGTCCTATTTAATGGTTGGATTTGGTATTACTAGACTACATATTTTTCTAAAATTACAAATGTGCAAGTATATCAAGTGGTTGACTAAGACAAAATTGTATTGGCTCTAGTTCAAAACTAAATTTGCAAAAATGAGTTCATAGATTTTGATAACACAAAAATTCCAAATAATCACCATGTGAAGAGAACTTCATTTCAAATCCATTCCAACAAATTTGACTCAAAAAAAATAAAATTTTGTGCTTGTAATTCAATTTTGAAGGAATTTTGAAATTTTCCTTTTAAAATTTATGAAAAAATATTAGTAATAGCATTGATGAATCTAATTGTACAAATGGAATCTACTATTCAAAATCTATACCTTTTATTTGTATATTAATTATAAAATATTCTTCAAAATAGCACTTAATAATGATATTTTTCAAATCGTCAATTCTAGAGAAGACTCTAGACATTTAGAGGTTAATACTTTAAAAATTCATAGCAAATTCATACTTTGTCAAAAAAATATAATTTCAATTGCTTTTGTTGTTTCTCACTCTTGTCTTTATGAGGGAAAAAACTTAAGCAATGATATGTGGGCAAACTTCTAATTCTGACCACATTAGGCTCTTTTACCATATACAAGAGTGCGAACCGAGGAATCCCTAGCCAAAAGCTATTACTGGACACCTGACACTTGGTAATAGGATCCGCCTCTAATCTCGCATGCAACCAATTGGAACAGGACGACAATGCTTTCATCATCGTGTCTCTCCACCGCCTTGCCGCCCTCACTTCCTTCCCCTTCCATCGCCATCTCTAGCATTTTACACAAATGACTCGTCGACTTTCCATCTCTCTCCCCTCGCAACAACCTCCGAAACTTTGAACCTTTCAAACCGATTGTGGTCAATTTCCATCATGTGTGCCCTCTATACTCCTTCTGCAAGCTTTTTAATTAGGGTTTTACGTTCACTTCGAGCCGCTTTGTGGCTGCGGTACTACCAACTCTTTGTTGTAGTGGTGCTGAAGCAATTTATCTTGCTAAGAACTATGCAAGTCTAACATTGTGGTTATTGAGACATTTCTGCGATTCTAAGTATTGAATGCATTGCGAGTGTTGAGAATGTAGTAACTGTAACCACGAATAGTGATTTTCATTTTCCAGCCTATATGAAGAATTACGTGGGGGTTGCTTTTCCAATTGGATGCGATAAAAAAGTGTTTCCCTGTAGTGCGGGTGTCATCTCAACTAATAGGAATCATTTGAAGCGTCCATATCAACTTTCAGTGTAGATGAATTGGTAGATGAGAAAATTATTGATGAGGTATGGTATGATATTAGTGACTTACAGGCCTCACTCCTTGTGTTCCTTCGCCAATCTGTTGATGATGTCTCTGATTATTTTCTAAAAGTGTTTCTTTGCGAAGCATTTATGTGCGTATGGAACATGAAGTAGTCCAAATTGGTACTAGGACCTAGTTGTTCATCAAAGAACTTTTCTTTTCTCAGAAGTTGGTATTTCAATTCTATATTTGAGCGCATTTGCTTCCTCAGTTTGTTTTGATGTCAAAGCAGATAGCACAAACAAAGTGTCCTTTCAAAACAAATTTAGGGAATTTGATTTACGAATAGAAGGACGGTATTTGATTTACTAATGTGTTTTTCTCATTTCCTTTCCGCCTGGGTAGCTATACGATTTTTTTATTCCTACTAGATGCTCTTAGAAAGGATTTGTAATGATTCCTCCAATGCGGTTTGAAATTTAAGGTCTCAAAATAGCCAATGAATAGTTACGTCTTCTCAAGGTACAACTACTCGTTTTTGCCCTTCATCTGAATTGGGTCTTAGATGACATACTGCACTATAAACATTGTCTAGTACATTTACTGAGTTTTTTGCTCTCAGGGAGAAAAGACTAGAACAAACATTATGTCTCTTTCATAAATTAGAGTGTTTTTCATTGTGACAAGCCAGCTAACAGAAGTAGATCGCATGTAGATCACAGGTTTGGTCTTGTATGGCTGCATGAAACTTGACATGTTCAATTTGGTGGATTGAGAATTTGAGATGTACATCTTGTATGCTCATAGTCAACAAGTATGCACTTTTAGTGATACTAACTACAAGTTTCCTTTGGTTCTACATGCAGGCAAGTGCATACCAATTGAACAAGTGTAGGGATTTCTCAACATCATATGTGTGAGGCTCTGCTATCGGTAAGTAAATTTGAAGTAGTTGCTTTGACATTTTTGAGAGATTTTCCTATATGGAATTTAAGATTTTTTTGGCACTGTGTAGAGTTCTATTATTGCTTCATCGGTGTTTTTGATATTTGGTTTATGAGGAAATATAGGTCTTTCCTTCTTTCGTAGCTATTGGTTTATTTGTTTGTAGCTAAGTACATGTTTTGAAGGCAAAGTATAATAGAGAACTGAGGCAATGCAACAACTGAAAAGGGAAAAACCAAGTATAATTGCTTGGCTTGAAGTCCCTCTTATTGTCTTGTTCTGTGATCTATGGATTTGAGAATATGAGTTATGTCGTCATTAGCTTGTATTGCACCCCCATCTTTCCTTCTTGTTTTGGAGCATGTAGAGTAATATGTGTATATGGACTAGGGTTATGTACCAAGTCTAAAGTAAGGAAAATAGGGTTAATCGAGTTCGTCTTAATCTTGGACTTTTCTTTGTTTTCTCTGAAATGTCGAATGTTTACCTTGTCAGACAGCTTTGAATTATCACAATACAATATGAATTCAGATGTCTTGTGGTGTAGGTTCAATTATCGAAGTCACCGTAGCTTGACAAAATAAGTTTGATTTAGGTGCAATCATGACTTGGGTGCATTTTAGTTTGGATGAGAGGTGCTATTATAGTGCTTTCTAATGACCTTTGTGTTATTCAATGCAATGCCTGGTCTTCGAGATGGAGTGCTCATACAAATTTTTCTAATTCACAAATTTTTGTAACTCACAAATTTTTTGTTATTGTTTGAAAGATCTGATCTGAGTTACTCACTATAAAGGATTGGCATTCTAGGGAGATTGGATCTGTTTGGCCCATATTTGAAGCTAGCACCACCAGAGGTTTAGAATCTCATACTTCTTCAAAACGTGGGAGCAAGTTTTGTTGATTGGTTTCATGTTTTGATGGTTTTATAGATACAAGCTTCAAAGTCATGGTGTTTTTATGATTCAAATGTAGTTATGGGTACTTAGATATTTATCCAGTTGTGAGAGGATTACTGGGTACTTCCCTTTCTACAATGACATGTGATTATGAGTGGAACTCACGAATGCTAAAAAATTTGTAGGTTTGGTTGAAGCTGCAGGTAGAGCTAGAAAGTATGGTTTTTTTTAAAGGATGTAGTTAAGTTTGTTATAGGTAGATGTATTTTTAGGGTACCACAATATCCTCAAGCTACTAGTAATTTCTACAATAAAATGTGCAATATTGAGCTATTATTTTGTCCTTACAAATGCCATTTGTCATACATTTTGTTGTCTATAATTCCATCCAATCTACAAGTTCCCATCCACTACATCAACATCCACACATTCATCCATTCTACTTCTTTTCATCCAAGTACATGATGATATTCATCCACTTCTTCTATGGCATTCATCCAAAATTGATCAAATATTCATCTAGAATTGACTTAAAATTGAATTCACATATGTACTTGTGTTTTGTTTTTGCAATGGTTTTTCACTATTTTGAAAATTTATAATCATTGGTTTTGCAATGCATTGCCAAACATAGTTGATATGATAATGACTATAATAGTTTGCAATGTATTTGCCATGACAATTTGCTATTTGTTTGCAATGTAATGGCCATTATAATTGCTTGCAATGGATTTTCAATACTTTTCTATTAATTTTACAAAGTTATTGTATTGTTGTATTGAATGTTTTTGTAGCATCAAAGTATGAAATGATTTGCAACGTATTACATATGTTTTTGCAATGAGTTTGCAATGATAGTATGTATTTTATTTGCAATGTAATGGCAATTTAAGATGATTGCAATGGAATTTCAGTATTTCTCTATTATTTTTACAAGGTTATTGAATTGTTGTATTGATTGTTTTTGTAGCATTAGAATATTAAATGATTTGCAAGGTAATTACATATGTCTTTGCAATGAAAATAGCAAGTACTTTTGCACTTAACACTTAGGTGTTTTACATGATTCTACATTTTAAATTCCATGGATTTGCAACAATTTGGGAATGTAATAGCACGGATTCTTAGTCCAAGACTTTTACATTCAATTAATTAGAAGTTTGCAATGCTTTTACAATGCATTATTTATTTTTTGAGATCCAAATTAAGTCTCATACCTACATGAGCTAGGCTTTATAAATTGCATTGCACCCAAAAGACCTCTTGTAATGTAAGCATAAAGCAAATAGGCTCACATTTGTTTAAGATAATAAAAATTGGAATTTTGAGGATTGGTGCAATGGTGCAATGTGACTTGGTAAAATGAGCCATCATTTGAAATTGGTAAGAATTCCAAGCAAATTAGAGTATTGTGAAATCATATGAAAGATATGCATGAAATTGCGTAGCACATCTCTTATAAGTTTGGTCATAGTCTATTGATGGTTTAGGGTGCATTTTGTGGCTTTGATAAATGCCCTAATGTAATTATACCTCTTGACACAAAGACAACAAGTGATTTTGTGACTCTTGTTTATGAGGAACATTAAGCAAGTTTCACTTTTTTGGACAAACCCCATGTGTAGTTGTGCACTTAATACTTTGGGAAGATGGCGGTCTAGCCTACCACAACTTACTTCCATTGCAATGGAGACAAGCCCATGTTGTGAAAAACAAATTTGGCTTGCAAACTCTTTGAACTTGAACCCTATAGAGAATTTAATGTATGGAAGATTGTTAAAGATTTGTTTTGACATCCAATTGTAGACCAAGAACTAAAGAGCAAAATGGTGCAAACAATTTAATCAATGTGGGATACAATTTGTTTGGAGTAACTCCATACCATCATTAGAAGTATGCTTAAAAGAATGCAAACAATTATTTTAGCAAAAGATGGCAACACTTGATGGTAGGTGGCAACATTGGGTTTTTTTTTTTTTTTTTATTATTGTATGATGTATGATACTATGATTTTATAATGTAAATTTTTTTTATTGTAAACTAAACTCTACCATCATTCCCAAGATCATTCCAACTCTCTTTGTAGCTTGTGAATTGATGAACAATAGTTTGAGCTTATAGGAGCTTTTTAAAGTTCATAGTTTTTATTCTAATTTACCTTAGGAGAAAAAACTTGAATTATTTTTGGACCCTACTATATAGTTTTCAACCTCTTATACTCTATATATACAATTGAGAAATCTATAAGATAGCTTGGTAAGGTAGGAGGTCCATGAAGTGATCAAGATTTAAAATAATTCTTTACCACAAGTGCACATATTGATTTCTTTAATTACCAATTGCATTCATCAATGCACTATTAGTGAACTTTTCAAGGGGTGGATGTTTTCAAAGCCTTATTGTGATTCTAACTTCAAAATTCATAACTAATTCCACAAAGGTCCATAAAAAAATGGCTTTAGTTAGATTGATGCCATTTCCACTTATCCGTCAAAGAAACTCTACTGTAAAATATTTAAAGATGTCAAACTCCCCAAAATTGCAAATGGAATGATAAATAGTTATTTCGTAAACCTCCTACCTTAAGTGGACCTTTAAAAACTACTAGTTCTTATTCCTACACAATGCCCTCAAATAAAATTGAATCTTCAATTTTTTTGAATTAGAGGATCCATATCTTAACTCCTAAAGGACCATTGTTCCTTCGGGGGACAAATTGGATTTCAAGTTGGTACCTATAGTCTCAATTTTTGTCATGATTTTTTGAAATTGTCTTGAAGATGTAAAAAACTGATTAGATTTGTGGGGATGTAATTTTTTTTCAATTGGTGCATGGGAACAAAAGTTATGCTCAAATAAGCTCAAAACAAGGCAACAAAAAAAAGTTCAAAAATTTCAATTTTTTCCCCTTTATATATTATTTTTTGTCTATATGGAAAGCTTTGATTCATTTCATTTGGATAAGTGATGTGAAAGTTATGGACGATCTTGTTTTTCGGGCAATATGAGCAATAGCATTTGAAATAATATTTTTTTGACAAAGTATGAATTTGTTGTGAATTTTTGAAGTGTTTAGCCTAGCATGGCCTAAAAAAATTTGTAGTCTACCCCCAAACTGATCCATAATGCTCATCTTATTCACTTGTTGTGGTCACAATATTTTCTAACATACAGTGGAAGCACATAAAAGCATCAATATAAACAATTTAGTATAGTTGGAGGCATCTTTTCTTGAAGATTTTATTTTTATACAATATTAACAAGTGAAAATCATGAATATTAAAAAAAAAAGATTTTTTGGATGTTATATGTAATTCCTATGATTTTTCAAAGTGCTTGCTCCTAGACCACTAAATGTATCACATAGGTGGATCCAAATTTGAACTCTACAAAAATCAATTGTCAACGAATCACACTTAAGTATCTATCCTTCACATGTATCAACAATCAAAATTAAACATATAGAGGATACATTAACTAAAGTCTACGAACACATTTAATAATATCTAGAGGACAAGGATGGGATCATGGATGCTAATAGGTGTTTCTACCTTAGAAGACCTGAAAAGGCACTTCCTACAATGAACTAACATCATAAAAAACTGAAAGTTCCTATTGTGGTCATTAATCACTCCATTCCAATTATGGGTAGCTAAGACATTAAATGTGACCCAAATCTCAATTACTAGAAGAAAACCATAATGTGGGCATTCTTGGGAGTCTACAATGGGTAAAAGGTCCATAATGGACTATTTTACCTTATTATACATGACAGTGGCACTTTTCAAGGTAGGCATCTTGAAACCTAAATCAATAAGGTAGACCAACCCATTTCCACCAAATTCCTATAACCACCATCCTATTTTTGGCCCCATCTCCACCATAAAACTCACCCAAATCCATTCACTATTCTCACAATTTTAGTGCATTAATTCCAACCTAGGTAACATATTAACCTTTGATTGGTGGATACTCTAATGCTAATAGATACATGTAATGGTGGTTATAGGTTTAGGATAGGACATTTATGACTCTAGTTTAGGGGCAGTTTTGTAATTTTGGGCAAACCACTTAAAAAATTCATAGAAATTACAATTTTTGATGAAAATTATAATTCCACTTTGATTTGATTTGTGAAACATGCACACACCTCTAAAAAATATGTGCCCCTCCTAGAGTTGGTCCTAATATACTCAGATTGCAAATCAGGGTGGTAATAGGTTGGACTACCTTACCAATTGAAGTTTTAGAGCTGTGTGCAATTGTATGACAACTGCGGCACTGACTCTGAATCACGCCAATATTACGTAATTCACATTCAATCCCCCAGAAATGGGCTTCAAATGGTTCACTGACTCCAATTGTTCACAACTCCGTGGCAGTATTATTGATTATCCAGAATCTCTTGCCAAACACAAAATCCTAGTAATAACTTATAAATTGAAAATTAGCTCTCATTTTTCTCTACAATTAACTACAGTAACGATCTTACTGAAACTTTCAAAGCTGTGTATCTCTACCTCATGGGTTAATTTTTCACAGTACCCATGAGCATCCACAATATGAATTCCTGCTCTCAGATCGTCGTAGTCCTATTCTACCTATCTCCCCTGTGGATTAGTCATCTTTCAGAAGGTCAAGGTTATATTGTCAGAAGTTGAAAGGAGGCTTACCGTGACTTTAGGTCAAACGAGGACTCATGCATGGCGCTTTGTGAGTTGCCAACGCTTCTTTTCTTGTTGTAGCTATCAATACATCCCACCTAACATGGGCTCCAGATTGTGCACAGAATCTGTATTCCTTCTCCAACGGTGTAGGGGCAGCTCTACAAGAATGTAAATTGCAAAAGACAATCAACAAGTACCTAGTCGCACAACAAAGCATATATTTACATCAAAATTGACGGTTCCTCTGCAAACAAGGATGGAGCATTTAAAAAGAGAGTCTCACCATCGTCATAAAAAGGACAACCGGACAATATCTCATATATCAGAACTCCAATTAGTCCACCTATTTACAGCAGTCCACATTAATTATCAGAGCAATAGCGATGGACACGTATATGTGAGGAATAAAAATGAAGTTCGGGTTCAAGAATCAGATACATACCACAAAGATAACGCTCAGGTTATAGACAGGAAAAGATCTGAACCTCTAGGAAACGATTTTATGGAGAGAGGCCAACATCTATCAACAGAGTCTTAATATATACACCATAAATCAACCATGAACGAATAACTCTAAACCCTAACCCTGAAATCCTGAAACCGTGAACAAGCTAACTTACACAGGTTTGTAGCAAAGGTTACATGTTTCTTCTCCCAAGGTTCGACGAGAGAGGATCTCCGATGGGCAGCTCTGCAACAATAAGTCCACAATACTGCATTATCCCCACCAAGCCTTTCAAACTAGATGCGGAGACCTGCAATTCTTTGAAGGTCACTTCAGCATCAGAGCTTACTAACGTCCTGTGAAGTGCCCAGTAAGATTACTGATTTTTTGCACATATGACGCCCTCAAGCAGGTGCCCTAATTGAATGCGACGAAACCCGTGACGTCCTCGAACTCTATCAATTTCTTGGTGGAGATTCTGTACTGATTGCAGGTTGGCAAGGCCGCAGATCAAGAAGGTAAGTAGATGGACATACTCAATCATCGATTTCTACAAGTGACCTAAACTTTCTTTGCCATGGCTTCGCATGCATTTCAGAGACTCATGAAGGATATGATCTGTTGCCTAGGAAAGGGAAATGTACTCTAAATCTAGTCGCTGGGCTGTGAGAATGTCTGACACTAGCATCCCATGACATGTTATCGCCGAGATCCTATTGCATTAACGCTCCAATTGAAATCGAGAGCTTTGAGAGAATCAACAGAACTCCAAGTGATGTACTATCTGAAGTTGATGATTAGGAAATGGCCATTCACAACTGCAGTTAGTGGATGTGGAAACGTTGCAACACATCCGTAAATTCAACACCCTAAAAACTTGCAGATGAGTAAAGATTGGTTTTGAGAATGCGCACCATGTTAGTTCTAAGTTATCTTCCAATAAAACTCTAACTTTTGCACACAGTATCCTGACATACTTTGGAGCACTGGACTCCCCTTGCAATTGCTCATAAATATTTGTTCAAGAAGCAATAAAGATAAACAATAGGAACTATACCCAGCGGTACAGTATATACTCCGGTATCCAACACCTTGAGCGACAGATTCCAATATTCAATCCGGAAGCTCTCAAAAATAGGTTGAGAGTATTGCATTCGATAATAATAAAACCAAATATGACTATGCTCGAGGAACTAAGCAAAATCGGTTTATCAACTCGACTATTAAAGATAAACACACGGGTGCTAAAATTGTCATCAAAATCAAGGGAATATCTCCAATTTCTGGACATAAAGGAATTCCAACTGCAGGTACTCGACTACTCTACAGGCCAAGCTGATGGACAATTTTAGCATAAAATCATTCTAAAGAAATGCTGAAGCTACAGTACTTATCAATTATTGATTCTACCAACTATTTCATACTCACTTAGTCGTCTGCTACTCTGTCTTCATTTGAAGCACCGAAGGATGCATGCATGAGAGGGTCCATGTCAGAATTCAAATCCACAACTTCATTCGTCACTTGGCATAGAACTGCAGAAAAGTCCCGCCTGCACGATCAATGGAAATTCATTGAGACATTGTACAGACATAATGTAATACGATTAACTTAACAAACAAGATGTACAAACACGTCCGAAAGTGACAAGTTACTGTGCTTCAAAAGCATTCCTGCGGAGAGCAAGCCGGAGCACTGAAGACGACAACGCACACTGAAGAAAACAGGGGAAGGCGATGGGGATGGCGGGATTAGTAAGGCGGGAATTGGTATAGCGGGAGAGGATGATACCCTGTGTCTACGAAACGGGTATCAATTGATGTTCTGGCAGTTGGAGATTGGTCCGTCTCCAATGTTTTTGTCTGACTGCAACTTGGGGGAATACCCTTCGTTCCCTAAACGGGTACCAGGAGGGCTTCACAATGTCTGAGAATGTCCGACTGCAGGTCGAACGATGCTTTCCAGATTCTTTCCTGAGTGGGGTACCGGTCGCCGCCCGAATCATCTCTTCGACCATCGGTAGGTTCATCACAAAAATTCCCGGAATCCCTCCGACCACCAGTCCTCTACATTTTCTGCGACTATCGCCCTGTGCCTGCACAAAGCGTTGAAACACTTTTGCCAAGTAATTTGCAGCTCCTTCATGGAGCTTCCGCGTCGAGCACCACGAGCGACGACCGATAGTGGCCTGGTGACTTCGAAGGCGCGAAAGAAGAGACCGAGGGTTTGAAGTCGATCTCTCTTTGCCGACTTGAGCGCGATGGCCTGGAGCGATGTCGAGGATGTGGATGTCTCCAAGGGCATCTACGTAGTGTGCGGACAAATCTGGTCTGGTAAAGAACGATCATCTCGTGATGAAAGTCTTTGAGTTTTCTTCGAATTCGATCAGATTTTGGATTCCTCGTTTGATTTTTGGTTTTGTTAATTTTGGAAAGTGGTGACGGACTGTTAGGCTTCTGCTGTTGCATGAATTGAAATCAGATTTCGTTTCCATATTTTTACTTGATTTCGCCTGCAGCAACTTTAGGGATATTACGAGCGGTTTTTAGATGCGGTGACTGGAATGAAATTTGTCTTGCAGTTTGTTTCTAGGCGTTTTTTTGTTCGAGAGTATTTTCCACATTGCAGAATTTGGTGCAGTTAACATCCTTTTAACCCCTACCGGACCTAGAAGCCCGAATTAAGCTTCAGTTTTTTAACGAGGTTTTGGGTAGGCCATTTGTGGACTTTCTTTTGTCCAATTTCTTTTGTGTATTTAGAATTGATTGACGCATGCTATGCTCTTCACTGATCCTGGTATCAAGATTTTTGGTACAATTAGGCTGTTCTATGATTTTTGGTCTTGAATTATAAGCAGATTTGCAATGGGGAATCGTAATTGAGTATTTCAAGCATAGGAAGACCTCCCCATTGAGTTCTTTGAAATTGCTTTACTTTTTAATTAGTGACATATGCATCTTGCAAATGCAAGTGCAGGTACATGATTATACGGAGTTGTTTTGTTGATTTGCATCATGCTCCAAGATCAATCTCTCTAGGATGTTGTCTGAGTTTACTGGCTAATTTTACTGGAAATTTTTGTCAGTGATATCAAATTTGGCCTCATCTTATCAAAATTATATTGGTCATTGGTTTTAAAACGATTTATTCGATTGTTTAGTGGAAATTCTCACCTGAATGAGTCGATTTAATATTGTGAATTCATGGTCTTTGAAAGTTTAAGATGGAGGAAACTTTGAAGAGCGTAGGGGAAGGAAAATGGACACTTTAGGGAGCGGACATATGCCTCCTTGAAGAGCAGGCACTCCAGTTTTTCTTGTATTATTCTCAAATGATCCTCCATAGAAAATTCTACTTGATTCGATGCAGCATGAGAACAGGAGATGGAGAGTATAATTCACCTGTTCAAGAATTCGTTGAAGAATGCAGTGCTGTGCAGATGTTTTTCTGTTGTGATCATTGTTAAGAGCGGTCATCCTGACTCCAAATTTCATGTACAGTGGGTCCCCGATACAAGTTGCAAGCGCACGTTGGTTCAGGCTCTTATGGGGATGTTTGTCGCGCAGTGGATTTAGAATTCGGCCAAGTGGTGGCACTCAAGGTGAAATCTGATCCCGTATACTTTGTAAATGTGTGGGCCCTGTTTCTCTGAGAATGGTAGTCCTGTGGTATGAGAATTCTGGTCAGAATTCTAGAAGTTTTTGATAAAGTTTAGAACTTTTTGACATATCACTGTTTTTTCCTTCTTTGATCTTCAACAGAGAGTGCCAGACGTATTCTTTTGCCAATTGCTGGCCAAACGTGTGCTCCGGGAAGTATGCATTATGCGGCGTCTTATCTATCCTTATATTATTTCATGTAAGCCCTCATACTGGGAAGCGAGGACTACTGATGCTGACCAATCTAGTATGGAGATAGTTGTCTATTTTTTACATTAGTGTGTTGGTAACAAGCAGGTGTCTCTATTTGCAGACACTCGCTAATAGAAACGTATTATTATCATTTGTCTCTTCTGTACAATCCTCTGTCTAATCCTCTCAGATTGAAAAATTCAAAAAAAGTATATGACAATCTTAGAAAACCATAGCCCGATTGCCATGTTTCACAATTCTACTAGACGTAAAAAATCTATTCTTTGGAATGATGACCCAGCATACTACTATTGCTTTTAAAACATGACTCATTTTGATTGGACGGTAAAATTCCCTTCTTTTTCAGACCATTGCTTAGTCTCTCTTCCTGGGGGTAGAGACAATAAGTGTGTTGATACCCAAGTGGGATTGACATTGCAGTGACAGATGTCTTCACATCAAAGAATTTGGAGAAACCCGACGCAACGGACTTGTATATTGCTACTGAATTTGCGGAATGGTATGATCTGGTTCTTAAAAATTATTTTATTGTAGTTCTCAATTTTAGGGACCTACCCTCTCAAGAATATTCTAGAAAGTCTGACCACAATAGAATTGGTAGGTTTTATGTTAAAAATTGCCCTATATGGGATTACAGTTAGAAGAATTTACTGCGGCTAGACTTTCTAGAATATCTCAGGGTGGCTTCTACTAGTGTTCTGGCTGTGTTGATTTTGAATCATCTTTTTGAGTTGGAATCGTGGATCAACAAACATCTAATTACAAGCTAAATGGGTGCAAAATTGTGAGTACTACCAGTGGCGATTTGTACCATCAAGAGGAGCCTATGTCAGCAGAAACGGTTCGGGCTCTCATCTGGCAGCTTCTTGTATCAGTTCGCTACATGCATGCCTGTCATGTGTGGCACAGGTAAGTAATTCTTGTTAAACCCTCCTTTAGAACTTCATGGGGCCAAATTTTGTGGAACGGTTTGGTTTTCTGAATCTACCACAACATTCTTGAACGGATCTCCTAAAACTTTGGGTTCATTTGGGCTCATTTGCTAATTCAAGAAAGAACCACCATATTTAAGATGCTCCGATCTTCTAACATATTTTTCCTTTGATACACATCCTCTTACGTCTTAGAGTAGTTAAGATTTTCGAGAAGGAAGCCCCTGACATCAATCACTTTTAAGAGCTCCCTGACAGTAGCTCTTGGGTTGACATTTGCGAGCTAGCAGAAGTAGCATGTTCTTCCACACCATTCTTAGCCATATTGATGGAATCCGAATCATATCTTGTTTTTTCAAATGTTTTCAGACCAACATTAAGCTGGGTGCACTTTCTGAACAATTTAAGATTGTTATGAGGTACATCAAATGACTTCGTGACATAGTAAATTTTTTGGTGCGCACACATCCGTGAGACGTGGGTCTAACTTTGGCAGGGATATCAAGTCTGAGAATGTTCTCCTTACCGGAAAGTTGCAAGCTAAGTTATGTGATTTTGGGCTTTCACGATCAGCCCTTGAGGTGCGTGGAATCTGCAAGCTTTTTCTCAGGACCTAGAGATATTTTCTTTCCATTACAGAAAACTTTGCAATTTTGATCCCTAAGTTCCCAAGAATTGATTATTTATTAGCCAAAAAAGTCAATACGCTTATCAAGATTCAGAGTCTGTGCCAGTCAGATGTATTTTTTGTCATGTTGTGCAGTCTGCCATCATACAAAACCAAAGTTCTCATGGGGTCTTGCAATAGGGAATACAAGGAAATAAATGGGCCAAGTGCCTATGGGCTGTCTTCTGAGGAAGTTGTATTTGGGAATCATGTCGGTGTTCCATATATTTTCATCTCGGAGCGCTTTTAGTAATTAGATGATATAATATTTATGCTCTGTGTTTCTACTCAGACTTCAAGTTACATGGATGCGAAACCGACTACCGGGCGCAGGAAGCGACCCGTTCTGACCAGACAATACACAAAGACAGTAAGTGCAGTCTTCATTGACCCAATGTCCACTTCTGATAATCAGCAACCTAGTTTTTGATTTGAGATTGCATTTGTAGATTTCAATTTCGGACATGTAAATTGACGAAATCCCAGATAGACTTCTAACATAACTTCTTATTCGTGTTCACGCTAGCTTAACCCCTAAATACCGAAGTGGCCAAAAGGAGTTGCTTTCATATTTATACGAGTTAAAGAAGATCTTTTAGGAAGGTTCAAGGAAGCCAACAAAACGCATCTATAGAACGAAGGAATGCTTTCCATTTTTGAATGATAGAAATACTTTTTGAAAGCTACTATAGTCGACTATTGGCTTCTAAAGTGAACTTTCTACTTTTAGTTTAGGCACTGGGGGTTTAAGAGATTCCACAAATTGTCTTTGCACAGGTAGTTACTCCAAGCCACCGTGCACCTGAGGTGGTTATGTCTCAAGGCCAATACACATCTGCTATTGATGTGTAAGTTCAAACCAGTATTTAATTGCGTCTCTTAGCCATTCAAAGACACTTTGACTTTTTAGAATCCGCTCTTCTTGTGCAAATTTGTATGCCATGCATGCTTGTAACTTTGCCTCAGATAAATAGTTGTCTACGTGTCAGACACCCTATATCTCCCCAGCCGTCCATACTTTTGTTATTTACCTAGAATCTCCGACTCTTTTCAAAATATGTTCGTTTATTGTATCTACCACTTTGAAATCATTTCTTGTTTCGTACGCTCCTGATTGGTGTGTTTCAGGTGGTCAGTTGGTTGCATCTTTTGGGTACGCTCGTCAAAACCAGTTCAACTTCCTGATGTAGAGTTTGAAATAGGTGTTCTTGAATCTTCTCATTACAGGATATTGAGATTTTGTCAGCTGCATTGGAAAGTTTGAAAATAAAGGGGTGAAGCCAATCCCTAGTCAGAACCGTTTCTAATGCTTGTCCTTTGGTAGTGTTTTGACCTGATATCACGTGAACTTATCGACTTGGTGGATCTTATCCATGAATCATTCGAATGATTCACATGTGGCACTTCCAGCTACTCAAATGCTTTACGCGTTTTCATGTGATTCAGGAGCTTCTGATGCGGCAAAGTAATCAACACCGTGGTCTTCAAACGAAACCTCTTTTTGGAGTGCGGTGCGAGTTCAGTCCTTGCCTATTGTGTAATCGGCCCTGAAGATGCTGAGCTTTTGTGATGTTCTGATTATAATTATAGTGTTCGGATTTGTAATATCCTGCTTTTCTCTTAAAACGAAGGCAAACTTTAGACCAAGGAATGACATTTTGAAAACTTGAACCAGGAATCTGTTCAAGCTATGATTGTAGAAGAACAAGAATTCATTCATTATAGAGTAGGGAATTTTATTGCTTTACTATCTTAATCTGTATGTTTTGTTCCATTCTTATGACTTTGACTGCATTGACATCCGTCCTCAGTGGAGAACCAACCACTCCATTAAGAGGTGAATCGTATAACAGCGATATTACATCAGAGCTACACGATCAGGTGCCACCACGGAAGCTGCCCTTGTTCCGCATTGACTTGCTACATGTCAAATGAATACCTCAAAAATATAGAATCTAAAGTGATTTTGGCCATTACAGGGAGATGTGCAAATGGGGAGATGGTGGTTAAGTAGGTCATTCGTAGGGAGATCTTCACATTGATTTCCTTGAATATGTTGAAATATTGTGAATTGAATACTCTAAATAGTGACATAAGTATCTTACATGGAGGTACGAGTAGGCGATTACTGGAGGTTTTCCTAGTGAATTGTCTCATGCTTGTCCTCCCTCCCCATGTTTAATCTCTCTGTGATGTTGTCTACAATTCTTTACACTGTCTAATTCACACTTTGAATCATGTTCTTGGCGTTTTGCATTAAAATCTTTCGTTGGCTACATCCTTCACTTGTTCTTCGTTGCATTATAAGCGGAATACACTTTTGGTGCTGACACTTCACGTTACAGTTGGACGTAATTTTCAACGTGATTGGCACTCCTTGCTGGAAAGACATCGAGAGTGTCCCTGGCGAACATTGGCGAGCGTACCTGAAGAAGGTACCGGGAAGGGTGAGGCTCGTAGCACAATGTGTCTTGTGTTTGTTGGGGCAAGAATATTTCGTTTCGCAGGGTTAGGGTAGAGGATACTATATGCGCTCCTTTAAGCATTTAAACCAATGTTTAGGAGTGTGATTCTTGGGAGGTGTGGAGAGATCTATGGGTACAAGAACCAAATCTGTTTTCACCAAATTTTTATCTCTGCGTATGGATTTCTTATGTAATTTCAGTGTCGGGAGGTTGTAGACCACTACAAGTGATAGTAGACAAACTCTATTTCCATTCAAAGATCACTTGCCATAGACTTAGACATTTACCTAAGCCACCCTTACATCACTCTCTAATAATTCCAACCAAGTGCCCGAATAGATGAGTTGCTGTCAGAAACAATGGTCAGTGTCGGAAACAGGATCAGGCTACTAACGGTTTTAGTATTCTCTACATTACTCTAAGTTTGAAAAGCTTCATCGTCGTTTGAGTTTATGGTTTCTCTCATTCGTCACAATTCAGGTTGTCTGTTGAATCTTTTTGAAGTTGATACAACACTGATACTTCATACTCGCAGTGATATCTCGCTCTTTTTAGTGTTTACTTTTCGCAACATCTGTTCTGTCGCAACTTGGAACGCATTGAAGGTCTTGATTAGGAAGAGTAGCTCACCTTGTAATCATTTATGCTTTCAGGCAGGAAACATTGTGAAACAATTATCGGGATTAGTGGATGACAACGCGTTGGACCTACTGCAACGAATGTTGGCATTCGCACCTCAACGACGCTGCTCGGCTGATGAGGCTCTCTTCCACACTTATGTGAGCAATCTTTCTTTTGAGATTCTGATTCTCTTGGTATCTTGTGAGAGTTTCCACATTATATGAATCTCAAACTTTTACAATCGTTTACTTAAGATCTATGACTGTTATGATTTACAGACTGGAAAACTCGCAAATTTGAATTGATTGATTGATTGATTGAATTATTGGAGGAGATATTGGGTACTACGACAATGCTGAAACAATCTTCGTAAAATTTCGTATACCATTCCGAGAACAGATATTAGGGTTTCATGATGCGAATTTCAAAAAGTCATGCAGGGTTTCATGACGAGGCAGGTATGATTTGAAATGATTCTCAACGCGTGATTTTTTCTGGCTTAAAAAATAGTCTCATCCTGTGGGCTGTTGCAGTTCAAGGGTATGAACAAATCGCTAGATGTCTTGCCGTACCCGTTAGCAGGAAGGGGACCGTCGACTCTGCCTGACAATCCAGTCTGGAAGACTAACGAGCCTGCCGTTGCGCTTGGCCTACTGGAGGTAAATATTTCGTCTTTAGGTGGGGAACACACAATACAAGAAGCCTGGACATAAGGTGGAGGGTACAATTTGCGTCACTATAAGTATTTAACCAATATATAGGAGTGTGCGTGGACATAATACTGGGAGAGATCACTTGGTTTCAAGAGCCAAATCTGTTGAGTTTAAATTTGTATGAAATCTTAACTCGCTTTCATAAGTGGGAGGCTGTTGACCACTTCAAGGGACAGTGGACAACTCCATTTTGCATTCAAAGAACAGGTATAGGAGTCAGACGGGATCAGATCCCAGCTTATTTTAGTACTACCTCCGTCTCAAAATGATCTTCCTGTTGGACAAAATGTTCCGGATTAAGGCTAAAAATAACATTTTGAAGACCCGTTTCGCGCTATAAGTAGAGTTTGGTGCACTCTTAGAGTCCCAGAAACTTTGAGTTTTGGAGAACTTTTCGAAGTGCAGTTTTGGATTATTTCTCTACGGTGTTCTTTGCCTGGAACGATAACCCTTCTGCTTTTTCCTCTGCAGAGGGAACTGGAAATGTCAGCCAATCATACGGATGGCGGCAAGGTAAAGCTAGAGCAATTGCTTCAACGTGAAGTAGAGCAGCAGCAGAGGCTGACCAATCTACGGCGAGATACTCTTCGCAACCTTGCAATCAAGGCATATTCTGATCGCCCAGTCATTGTGCAGCAGGTAATGACAGCTTATCCAGCTTTTCTTGTGCCGGATGGGTAAAAAAATCTTGAGGACACGTTAGATGGCACAGGTTGAAGCAACAAGCTGGAGACAACAAGAATCCTATATTTGATTATTGTATTTGTTTATTTACCTCACTTCGTTCAATGTCAACTTTACACTGCACTAAAAACTGTATCCAGCGTCACCTACACTAATTGATTTTAAAATGCTATAAACTTTTACTCTTGATGAATATTTTTACTAACTATCTTTATAGATCCTCCTCGTTAAATAGTATTGATATCTATGCTTTTGGTATCAATATTCATCTTTCGTAAAAAGTTAGAGCCTTGAGTAAGTAGTTACACTAAATACCTTTTTTACTGTAGTCCAAATAACGTGAACGAGAAAATTTAGAAGTCTCATATTTTGACTGCAGCCACCACGTGAATTCCAACTTTTTCCGTGTGCAACATCTCGAGACAACGACTACTCGGCAGGACCATTAATGAGTACTCCAGAGAATTGGGATGTGGAAAGACGTGGGGATCAGGAAAGCCAGGGAGACCCAAGCAGGGCTTCGAATGGTTCTGAGTTCTCTCAGCCATCTGGTCCAGTAAGTATGTCATATGACAGTGCTCCTTATCTAGAGGACGAACCGCCATTTGCAAAGCGGTCCAGGAACACCAGGATAAGGTATGATATAAACTCCTATGCGTTTTGTTGTTTTTCAATTTTGCTTAACCCTTGAAGGTCCAGGATGTGACATTCCTTTAGTTGTAATAGCAAGCCATTTTCAGCTGCTTAGACTTCAAAGTGTTAAACCCCTAAAGGAGCAAGGATTAATGGGTTGAAAATGGCCAAATTTGATTGATCATATGTGAGTTTATCATGATTCTTATGGGGGTAAATTTTTTACCACCATAATCATTGACGGAACACTGCATTTATTCGTCGGAAAAGAAATAAAGTTGGACAAAAGAAATCCTTAAATGATCTATTCAAAACTACTTAAAATAGATGAATCCCCATTTGTGCCTCTTGGTCCTTTAGGGGTTAGCACAAACCTAAGTAGATGGAAGCATGGGTTCCCAAACATGGTTCCTTGAGAATGATGAACCTGCACAAAACAGAGCTACAAGAGGTTTTGTAGCTTATTCATGTTGTTGATGTTGCTTATTTCATGTTAGAGACTAGGGCTCAGTTTCTGAGTAACAAAATTAATGTACATAAGAACCAAATGTAGTTGGAGCTTATGTTGATGCAATTCATCTCCTCCCGTTTGGTCCTGAGCCAACAAAACTTGCAGATTGCCAAGGTTAGAGTTTGCAAATTTTGTTTGTTCTGGATCGAAAAGGAGGAGACTTTGATTTGACAAAAGCTGCGTGTGAGGAAGTTTGAGTAGGACCTTACTTGAAAAAGTAAGTCAGTTCTAAAGGGCGCAGCTTTTTGTAGCGTAGACGCTTGTTTTGGGGAGGAGAAGATGTTAATGATCTGAAACAATTATTGCATATTTTGATATCCAAGTGCAGGCAAGGATCTTTCGATATGGAGATGAATCGTCTTGACGTACAATATAAGCAGGCAGGAGAAACTATAGGCACTAGTGAGTCCATTTCAGACTCGAGAGTTCTAAAAGGCAGAGGTTAAAATGCCACTGCTCATATTACCTGTAATCAAATTTATTTAGTTGTGTATAGTCTCACCTACTTTGATTCGTTCTATTTGCATCATTTGTGGTACGTTGAATTTTGCTCTCCTCGCATAGATTGGAATCCGTTAGCGTTCAAAACGTCCTCTAACTCATAAAGGAATCCATAGCATTCAAATTTAGAGGGTGCCTGTTTATTCCCTTAGTGTTTCAGTCATGAATGTGTACCTTATTTGGGGATTTTGAACTAGTATTTTCTTGAGTTTGAAGGCCCTTCGGAGAACCAATTGCTCCATTATCATATTCATAAGCAATTGTTTTAAATCCATCCTTCAGAATGCAAGCGCAATTTTCTTAAGGATTTATTAGTATCACGCTTCATACTGTATGTACGTTGTGACCAAAAAGTGACATATTGTTGGTGTATATTTGAGTGCATAGTGAAAACCTAGTACCCCCTTCATGAAATTTTTATATTTCAGGGACCATTTATTGGTTGAATCTCAGGTTGCTCAACAAAAGATATGGGAGATTGGTGTATCTACATCCATATTTGTGTCCACATCAATATAAGTATCTTATATGTTAAATTAGGTTGGTTGTTTTGTTTGTTTGATATGTTGAGATCTAAGAAATGATGAGTCCCTTGGTTGCATTTTTGGTACCATTGGAGAGCTCTCCATGAGGGGTGCGCAGACTTTGATTTGTGGCATTTGGACCTATGGTGTGGAAGTTATGGGATTTTTGAATTATTTTTAAATTAAATTATTATTTACATTGAAAAAAACATAACTTTCACAATACATATTCAAATGCCATGAAACAAAGCCCTTGCATTCCTTCATGCTTAAAGCTTTCTATTTGTGTCATGAATGCTACTAGTTTTACACCACAACAAAGCCCTTACACTCCTTCGTGCATAGAAGATATTAAATTTCAAAGTTTTTAAATATTCAAAAATTCAAAAATTATAGGTACTTCAAAATAGGTTGTGGCAATGTCATGGGTACACTATTTTACACCTAATATGGGGTTATTTGTTTTATTTTTGGATTTTTTGTTATGTTTAGATCTCCATAACCGTGCATCCCTCAATTGTGTTCATGGTAGCTTCAAAAAGCCCTTAGTAAGGAGGAGTGCATGGACTTTGTTTTGTGGAGTTTTGACTCACAACAAAAAAGTTATTGAGTTTTGTAGTTTTTCTGAATTATAAAATTATAAAATTATTTTTAATTTTATTTTATTATACTATATGACACTTATAGGGCATAATCATTGTATTGATATTTGTATCTACACATGCATGTATTTACCTCCATACACATCTCTAAATATATGATTTTGTAATTGCATTTTGTAAAGGAAGAACATCATTCTTTTCTACTGCATGGACATTTTGAATGCATAGGCATAATAAACTCTTAGGTCACAAACCAATTTTGCAAAAATGTTAGGAGCCATGGCAAAAATATCAAATCATAGCTTTTCACAAATCACAAATTTAGATCATTAAACTTCTTCAAGCAAGTTTCTGAAATCTTCATAAGCATATAGCCTTGAATTTTCAATTTTGTAGGGTATATGATGAAATTAGTATGTCAAATACTTGCTTAAACCTATATAATTGCTGCAAACACTAAATGTCCATTTGGATGACTTTACCTGAGGTTGTAGGATAGAACAAAACGTTTTGTCATCCATTATTTTTAGAATTTGTTGGAATACATTTTTAGCGAATAGTCACCTAATCACCTCTACAATGACAAGGCTTGGAAGCCATATTGTTTGCTTCTACAAACTAAATTATGTAGACAGTTTGTAAAAGCAATCTTTAGTTGTTGATTGGATCTTGATAAATCTTAAGGAATTCCTATCATAACTCCAAGTAGGCAACATACTTCTTTAAAATACATATTGACATTAGAATGGCCTTTACAAGTTTGGATTTGCACAAGTTTTATACCAATTTTTACAAGTATCAAAAACGAAAAAATTCCATACATATTGAAACAACAAATTTCAAGAAGTTGTCACTTTTCTAGTCATTGATCTTAATCCCTATATAAGTCCTAGTATTTAAAATTGAGCAATTCAACTTTCACAAATATCCCATAGCAACAACTTCCACATTAAAATGTGGCCACTTTATCTAATATAACTATATAGGATTGAGTGGATATAGAAGCTATCTTTTGAGTGGATAGTGAGGAAGGCATGTTGAAACAATCAAATTATTTTTCAGAACCCAGTACCCCCGCACTCTTGTATTTTTCAAAACGAAGTTGTTTGACAATTGATATGGGATAATCCGTATCTGTTTTTGTATCCGTATACATATGGTATATATATGGTATCATAATATTCATATCAGGATCAATGGCAGGGAAGGGGGTGTTTTTATTTTTTTTCAAAAACGATCAATGGTTACAAATTTTGGGGGGGAGGGAGGGGGGCTAATTAATTGAGTAGGAAGCGGAGGCTGTCTTTTGAGTGGATAGTAGGATTCAAATAAAGTTTATTCAAGTTTTTTTCTATACTATAGAAAGCATCATGTCCATGCAGATTGAAGGATAGAATTGAGGGGTTAAATTTCAAGACTGATTGCAAATTCTTATGGTATATTGGCTTTTCTAAAGCAAAAGATGTTTAATCCATGGATCACCCTTGTAGTACATTTTACTATTTCTTGTTATTTATTCTTGATGTGAAAATTGGCATAGAAATCATATTTTCTAAATTTGAATACAACTAATGAAATGAAGCTTATTAAGTGTAGTTTCTACTCCAATTAGAAATTTCAATATTTTATAACAATATGAACTCTCAGCCTATAATTATGGTTTGTGGATTTTCTAATTTTAGAATGACATGATAACTTTAGTTTATACTATGATATTATATACTATAATAGACATCTATGGTAAAAAATTCAGATCTTTTGAGTATATTTTGTATTCGGTAAGAATTTTCTTCATTTTTTTCTAAAATATTCATGATAATTTCCAAAAAATCCCAAAAATTTGAAAATTATATGACTTCATCTCTGAAAAACAAATGTAAAATTTTTCATTCATATCCTGATTGCAAAATGGCATCAATTAGAGTGATGGACAATGAGGCTTAAAATTAGTGGTTATCAGCCTATCCTTCTAGGATGTAAGAAAACTTGTTCACTACAATAAAAATTAAAAAAAAATTAAAATCTTTTAACCCTTGAAGGATCAAGCATTCAAATTTTGAACAACAAATGAATACAAAGACATCCAAAGCACAAAGAATTGTATTTTTTCATCCATCATTTTCTTTTAAGATCGTGCATTAGTTCTTCAACATTTGTATGGTATAGATTTTAAAGACTTTGATTTGCGAATATTGTAGTATTATATTATTCAATAGGTATTGATAGGTTTTGACTCGAAAAGTAACCTTTTCAATTCAACAAAAGACCCTTCAAAAAAACTTGAATAAAAAATGAAATAAAAATCCTCAAAAATCTTTTTGATTATAATTGAACATTTTGAACTTGTAGGCAAAAATTCTCTTGAAAATCACAAATATTCAATCTACAATTGATTTTAGAAGGAATTTCTAATTTCTTCCTTCAAATTTATTGAAAAATATTTCTTTTTGTACTAGTTGATCTAACAATATGGTCTATAGATCATCTTTTACAACTATCATTTGAGAGTCATCATTAAGTTCTTCTAAATTGTATTTTATAATACATCCTCATAATTTTGGAAATCTAGACTAGCCCTTATTCCTTTAGGAGTTAATAGGAGTTAAAGGAGGTGCAAATTTCAATGGAAGATTCACTCTCAAAGAACATTGTTCATAAGTTGTAGACTACTCTAGTCCTAGGAGGCTATAGTCCTATCACCAAGGTAGTCAACCCAAAATTATCAAATTCCAAGATGAGTGGGTGCATATTTTGTTTCTATGTTTTTCTACAAATCATTTCATTAAACACTTTTTTGTCTTTGACCTCTTTGGGGGCTAGAATGTCATATACAATAGTTTGAATATACTTGCATGTTGATTGATAGTTTTAATTTTCACATTTCATTTCATTAGAAATTTTATATTTTAGACTTTGACATTTTTTCAATAGAATAAGTTTTCTACTCTTGATTTTCCCAAGGTTGAAAAAAAACTTTTTCTACTAACTCCAAATGTTATAATCTTTCAATCCGAACGGTCAAAGTTTTTGAAATTTTTTCCACACATTCCCATAGTAGTCTAGAACAAATTTGTACAGTTTATTTTTGAAAAAAAACTTTTTTTTTTCATTTTTTTTCACTATCCTATAAAGTGGTAGCTTTTTACAATTTCTACCTAAAATGTGCCTTGGTCCTTTAGGGGTTAAATGCTCACAATTTAAAATTCTTTAGATTTGAAATGTATTACAAGCTAAACTTGATAACCTCATTTTTTTAATCAAGCTTAAAATCAAGAAACCTTCCAGGAAGCTAAATTTTCCAATTTTACCAAAAAATATAATATTCTTGAGCTAATTTCCTCATATTGTATGATCTAGATTTGCAAATATTTCATGGTTCAAAGAGCTCAAGAATATCAACTTTGAAATGTGATTTCCTCTACAAAAACAAAATAGAATGTTTTTTACCCACATATAGTTGCCAAATAGGGCACAGAAAGTGAAGGATTTTGATTTTGATTCTATCCTATAAGGTTTGTCTTCAAACACTAGAAAGTATGAGGAGCCTAAATGTGATTTTTTGATGACAAAATAAATTTGTTGGATGATGCAAATATAAAAAGTTTTCATCCATATTCAATTGGTATGAAAGATTCTTCCTATCAAAAGACACAAAAGAATGACTTCAGAGGGGGTCCAAGAATTAGCTAAAAATGAGGAAGTATGTGCCATGGATCACAAAAGATCAATGTCCTTGTAGTGTATTTTGCAAACTCCTACCTCTTTGTTCTTAAGCCATGAATTTGAGCCATGAAAGTGATCCATTTTGGGAATTCGCTAACTCCTACCTATTTGTTCTTGAGCCATGAAAATGATCTTTTTGGAATTTGAACCTCATTAATGAAATGACGTTTATTGAATCTACTTCTCACTCCAATTTGAAACTTTCAAAAATTCATAAAATTGAAAATCATGTTGCAATTTGTACATTGGGCCTATTTTTGTGGTCTATTGATTTTCTAATAATAGAATGACACCTGAACTTTGCTTACACTATAGCCTTCTCACTCTAATTTACACATCTGAAGAAATTTTCAGATTTTCGGGGTTGACTATGAATTAGATATGAATTTTCTTCACTTTTTCATCAGTATAATCATGGTAATTTGAAATCATCACCAATAAATCTAATAGTTATATGTGATTTCATCTCTGAAAAATAAAATAAAACTACTATCACTCAAATTTAGTAGCAATATACAGCAAATATCGCCAAGGATGTTGAGGAAAATGAAATGGTCATAGGCTCCGTCCTTCCAGGGTGAAAGTTAAAGAGCTAAGAATTCAGTCCATTGTATGAGACTATGAGTGCATGCCATCGATCCCACCTGAAGGTGGTCTCACTGTAGGTATTGAAGAGAGAAAGAGGACGGTGTAGAAGCAACAGAGAAATGAATGAATCATATCAAAACTCCGGCCACTTAAAGAAATATCCAAAATGGACAACATTTTCTGAGCTATCGCACTTCGTTTGGCCTGTCCCGAAGTCCTAATCTTGTGATAAGAACACAATATTCATCCCAATCTGTTCGTCGCAAATATTTCAACAACTTTTTCCGCTGCTCGATCATACCTTCGAGGCCCTTCCTCGAATGCAAGTCCTGCAGAAAAAAACTCAAATAATTGGAGCTCAAGAAGAAAAATATGTTCAATCGATCTAGCGTTTTATTCATGTCATGTTCCTTCGTGGACATGCTGTAGCTCATGTAGGTTTAACAACAGAAGGTGTCTCCCGGAGTTATAATTCCTAGTGTACGCTCACGATACAACTACAGATGGAAAAAATTCTCACAGCAGGAATGGGAGTGAAATAGAAAGTGCAGTTATACCTTTTTGTGACTCTTCATGTGCTCAGCCATGAACTTGATCTTTGCTGTGAGAAGGGCAACTGCATGAAACATAACCAATGAGCATCTGAAGACAAGAAAGTGCGCTAAAGTTTAAGACAGAAGTTGAGGCAACATAAGCCCAAAAATCAATAAATTAATACACCTAAGGCAGTAAACCCGTTCTTGTTGGAGACCTATTGCCCTGGGGAGGCCATGAAATAGTCCACTAGTGGAGAAAATATTACTAACAAGCACAGAATTAAAATCTACTAATTTTGACACAGCAGAAGAATAAATGCCTACCCGTGGATTACTCACCCTATAAGCATAACTTATCCAAATAATACATATTTCAGCGCATTGGAATACTCTCAAAAATGGGGACAAGTATCACGTTGAAAAAGGGAAATTCATTCTAATGACAGACCACTCAAAACAGCCGAAATGATAGGAATGGGTTCCCGACCGTATCTGATCAACAAGAAGCAATCCAAGTCCACGGTCTGAATGAGAGTCAAAATGTGGACGTGACAAGCCAGGGGTCTCAAGTCCGCAGCGTCATTCCTATTAAGCCCGATTATTAAAGCAAATGCATTCTTCCTTTCCTGGTCGATTGTTCGATTTTTGTTTTTGTAAGACTTACTTTGCACTTGTGAAGAACCACAGTCTCCCTCATGAATTCGGTAATCCTCCCTCACTTTCTTCAACTCTATCTTGTGGCGCTCCATTGATGATAAATGGTCATCAGCGTAATACTGGCACACACAGGTATTGCTAAGCAGTGGCCCATGGAAAAGCACTCAAGCACTGATACTTAACCCCTGAAGACAGAACAATTCATGGTTTTAAAATGACCAAGACGGATTTCGATCAAATGAAATCGAACAAAAGTTCCCATAGGAACCCCTAAAAAGTGCAAAAAAAACATGATCCCAGTGACGATTATTAGTTAAACAAAACATGATCTACGTGAGAAAAGTCAGGTAGGCCAACTGATACCTTCTCAAGAAGATGCTCCTTGGGAGGCAAGAACATGTAGCCAGGCCCTTGATTCATATCTCCGAGCCTGCTGAGTTGGCCTAGCTTCTGCACTGCCCTCACCAACATCCCAACGAAATTCAACAAACATATCAGACCGGTGACGATTCACCAACAAACAAAAAAAATTGTACATAACATCACACCACAACAATTAAAGTCTTGTTTTGCAAAGAATCTGCAACTGAAACCCTAAAACCCCAAACCCTAAATCCAGTCAAAACTCTTCGCATTGCACACAAGAAGTAGGAGGATGGATCCATACGAGGCGATTGAGCAGGTGCGCCATCCTCCGTCCGCGCCTTTAATCCTCGCATGGTGAGCTGCGAAAGGTAGCTGCTGCCACTGTCGGGGGCGCTCTCCTCATTAGAAGCTTGTTTCTGAGAGCCAACCACAAGCATAAGAAAAAAATTCTAACCACGATGGACTCTAGAGATCAAATTGTCTAAACCTAATCAGAAACAACAACAACAACTCTGACACACAACAACCAAACTCTCACCTCCTCGCCCTTCCTGCCTCGCATTTCCAACAAAATCTTGCTGGCGAAATCCTCCGTTCCATTCGTCGCATCCCCATCGACACTCTGGCGCGATAGTAAAAGCTCCAGGGTGCTCACCCCTCTCGCATTGGCACCACCACTCCCGAGCTCACCACTACGCTGGAGGAGAGTCCGCAGCAGCAATCGGGACTGGTTTCGAGATGCCATGGTTACGAAATTCGAATGCGAGAAGTACTTCTTCGAATCTCAAACACCGTCGTGTGGCAAAAATTATCAGCTATCCTGCGCAATGGGCATCTATCCGAATTCTTGGGAAAACCTAAAACCCATGTCAATGGCGAGAATGCCGATCCGTGAGGAGAACCCTAGTGACCGTGAGAGATTTCCCGTTTGAGCTTCTTCGTGTATGGGCCTCTCTCGTCCGCGGCCGTCGGCGTGTATTAATCCCAACTCGGCGTCACGGCACGGCACGGCACCGCACCGGTAAGCAATTGTGTTGACGTAATCAATGGTTGAACTTAAATTTTCAAATTGAGATTTCGAGCTCAATTTGCTCATTGTCATTGTCAAACCAAATCATACGAGGAATTATTCTTTTTTTAAGATAATGAAAACAAAAATTTTAGTTCTCTTTGGCAATTGAAAAAAAGATTTTAATTCTATTAGCATAGATTTTCAAGCCATCAAATCAACAAATTGTGAATTTTTAAAGTGTTGATGATTGGTATATCCAAAATTGGCTTTAGCCTCTCATGTTAAGATGGTATACATTTTAAGCAAGAATCTATGGGGGATAGTTTTGCAACAATAGTCCAAATAGGTGTGGTTGTCTTTAAGAGATCACAACTAGCTATATATGGAAAGTGTGTAACAAACATGATACTCAAGAGCTACCAAACAATTTGTTTTTTGACTTTTTGAAACTTACTCATTAATCAAATCATGCAAACAATACCTTTTTGAAAGCTATAAATGCTAAAATTTTAGAAACTGATAGCCATATTCTTATTTTTAATATTGAGATCATGATAATTAATTTACTCCAACAGTAAATGCCCAAGGGCTTTGGAAGAAATTTAAAATGTGTTGTAAAATATAGCTACTCCAAACTTTTTGATGTTTGTATCAAAAGAGTAGAAGTTAAGCATCAAAATTAGGAATCATATTTTCAATCAAATTTTCGAAAATATTGATGGATTTAATTTAAATCAATTTTGAAAAAAATTCATTTTTAAACTCATCAAAAATATAATTTCTATTTATAGCACCCAAATTTCATTGATTTTCTCAATTTTTTATTTTCAATTGATTCATATAATACTATAATTATTGATATACATAGTACTTCAGAATAGTTCATGTTTTTAAGTTTCAATTTCAAGTCAATTAGATTAAACTACCAATATCAATAGATTTTCTTGCAAAAACCTATCAATTGGTTAATGTTTTTTCATTTTTCCTAAGAGAATTATTCATACAACTTCTTAACCCTTAAAGGACGGATTGGTGACCATGAAAATGCTGACTTTTGGAGTTGTGTGATATCATCTACTTCAAAAAAATCAAAAATATTCATTGGAAGTCATACTATTGTAGAAGACCTACCCTTATTTCACAAAATTCTGAGGATGAATAATCGTAGTTCTATCCTATATAGAGAGATTCTTTGTCATCCATCAAACAAAAAATGTTTGCTTTGACGTTTAAGGGTTAAATAAATTTATTCACATTGGGCAAAAGCCTTTATCAAGGCAATGGGCAACTTCAAAGCTATAATTGTAAGAGAATCCAAACAAGGTTTCTAGTACAAAAAACATGCATTAAAATTGTGATTTGAAATACAATCTAAGCTTAATAAATGCATCTCTTGAAAACGAAGAGAATGATATCAAAAAAATGAATTGTTATTGAGTATCAAAAACACCATGAGAAAAATTTCCTAAATATCAAGCCACTTATTTAGTTTACCTATGATGTTTAAGGATAAAAAATAAAGATAAAATTTCATTTTCAAGAAAATTGTGAAGAATGGTTTATTACTCTAACTTCTTATGTAGTATGATTTTAGATTTAACTTTTCATACAATGTATATTGGGTGCAACCTAGCAACAATCCTATTCACAAGATCATGATTGTTGAAATCCTTTTGAATACAATTGGTCATACAAAGGCATTCATCACAAAGTTTAGATTGGCTTTCCAATATCATTGTAGAAGAGCATGTTCTATCCCTAACATATTATGGATTTATGAGGTGTATTCTAGTACATCCAATCATTGGTGAATTGGAATATTCTTAAATCTACTTCAAAATATGTTAGAAGCATTATGAAGTCAAGAACAGTACTTTTTACTATGCCAAGACGCATGTGCATGTCATTTAGGACCATGTCATTTTGGAGGCAATATAGGGACAAATTGCACCATTTTGACATTGTTTTTTTTACTTTTGATGCTCAAAAGTAAAATTCTATTTTGCAAATGGTATTGATGAAAATCATCAAAATTTAGATCACCATCTTGGCAGTTCTTCAAAAATATAAAAAGGGGCTGGAACCTCCAGCCTACCGCAAATGCAATGTACGTTCCGGATATATAACCGGGTATATATCCCGGGTATGTCGTACCATAGTACGAATAATGGAAACGAAGGGGTCGGTTGAATGGAAACGACCCGGCGGCTGGTTGGCACCCGACCCGACCCGGCCGGGCCAGGAAACGAAGTATTTGGCCTTGCGACTCCGCCCTCACTCAAACTTGCGGTGAGCGTCCGGTTGCGATTTGCTGCCTCCATTTTCCCGTCGTTGCCTTCGCACTTGCGTACTCATCTCGATCTCACGGCACGCTTCATCATGGTACGTTCCTTCTACTTCATGGTGTAGAATTTTTCTACCCCTTTTCAACGAACCGATTTTAGTTTGGTTTCATGGTTAGGTCTGTCTGGGGTTTCTTGAATAGTGTTTATATTGATTGACGATTCGGAAATTTTCTTATAGGAGGACGGTAAACTCGATGCGAAGATCGAGGCGTTGCTGAATGAAGAAAAGCAAATGCGTCTTGCTGCGGATGTCCCGGGCACAAGGAAGGTGGTGATTGAAATCATCCAATTGTGCTATGAAGCCAAGGCGTGGAAAACACTGAATGAGCAAATTCTGCTTCTCTCGAAGCGACGGTCGCAACTTAAACAAGTAAGCTCTTGCTGCATTTTGGTGAAATTTGGAGTTAGCGCCTCTCTTGCACGGGTTAGAAGATGTGGCAAAGTTAGACGTATTTTCTTATGTCATCTTGAGGGTCTTAATGGCGATTCTGCACGTAGCTTCTCTCGCTGGAATCGCCGGGTGCATTCTTCTAGGTTGTAATTAGGGTTTTATACAGAGGTTCCTCCTTGATAAGAGACGATTAAATTGAAAATTTAAAGCCCTGTTTTGGTGCACTTTGGAGTTAGCGCCATATATGCGAGAGTGAGAAGATATGACACGTTGCTTAGACCTAGTCATGTCTTTTTGAGATTCCTAGTGAACTATCCTACACGCAGATTCTCCCGCTATCTTGTTTGAATGGCCTTTTAGATCTCCCGCAATCGTTCTAGGTTGTAATTTGGGTTTCAGACTGAAGACCTCACGCGATGTGAAACGACTTTCTCCCTGGACGGAATCTGTTCTTTCGCTTTTGGGTCAATGGCGATTTTGGCTGTCCCTACCTTAATTTATGGAACAGTTTTTTGTCAAATGACATTGTACCATGGAGCTCCTTGATACGGCTTGGACGAATTGCAATAGGCTTATGGTATGACGCTGATGGTGATGTGCAGGCTGTGACTGCGATGGTGCAGCAAGCTATGCAGTACATAGATGAAGCCCCGACTGTAGAAGCTCGCATTGAGCTGATTGAGACTCTCAACACTGTGTCTGCTGGGAAGGTGCTTCTTTCATCTACGTCTATTTTTGATGTTTATTTCTCTTTGGTGAATTATATTGTATTGCTTACCGGTTAGAAGTATCTGTGCTGATGGATTGTCTATGCTACCGACAGATTTATGTTGAGATAGAAAGGGCACGACTAATCAAAAAGCTAGCAAAGATCAGAGAAGAGCAAGGGCAAATTGCTGAAGCTGCGGATTGCATGCAAGAAGTGGCGGTATGTGACTATATCTTCTGATTTTGATGGATTGAAGTAGGTGATGTTGTTAGGGACCTTTTAAATAGTGGTGCTCTCGGAGTTGGGAAGGTGGTCTATGCAGCTTGGTAACCGCATTCAAAATATCTGATTTAGGTCGGTATTTGTTTGCGCAGGTGGAGACTTTTGGTGCCATGGCTAAGACTGAGAAGATTGCTTTCATTCTTGAGCAGGTACGGACGTTTTTTGTCTGCAAGCCTTGATTGTCCAGCTAGCTTAAGTCTAGTTTGAATTGTGGCTTTCACTTCGGTATTTACAAGTGCCATTCTTTCGTTGAAGTGTTACTGACAGGATGGTGGTGGGACAGGTTCGGCTTTGCCTTGATCGCAAAGATTTTATTAGGGCTCAGATATTGTCTAGAAAGATCAATCCTAAGAGTTTCACTGAAACTCCTAGACAAAAGAAGAAGGCAAAGGAAGCGGAGAGTATAATAGAGGAACCAGCTCCCGATGTGCCAACACTCCCTGAGTTGAGGCGGATTTACTACGAACACATGATCAGGTTTGGGTGGTGCCTATTCTTTCTGTATATCCTGAGGCTTTGTAGGAGTCTATTTTAGCTTTGCTCTAGTTTTGAAGTGGCAAGCTATTCTTAAAATTTAAGGGATGTTTGAGTGGTTTTTTCCTGAGAGAATTCAGGCATTTTGGGTATTTATGATATCATATTTGTGAGTACTGTGATGTTAACTCTGCAGGTACTATGCGCATAACCAAGAGTATCTGGAGATGTGCCGGAGCTATCAGGCTATATATGAAGGTCTAGTGAAGAGTGAGGCAGAGACTTCTGATACAGCGATGGCCGTGGAAGGGCAGCCAGAGTGGGTTCCGGTGAGTACATGAGTCCTCTTACTTTCAAAGTGATGAAATTTTGGGACACTAAGGTTAGTTTAAGGAGAATTTTTATCTTCTATTACAATTTCTGAATGTTTGCACTAATATACTGTTGACTTGGTGTCTTAGATTTTGAGGAAGATATGTTGGTACTTAGTTCTGGCTCCTCATGATCCCATGCAATCAAGCTTACTGAACAGCACTCTCGAAGACAAGAAGTTGTCCGAAATCCCTAAATTTCAGTACGTTTCTTATCCATTTCTATTGCGTTATGAGTGAAGTTCACCATAAGTAGGACATTGCTACTGGGACCATTGTTTGGAAGGTTGGGTGTGGGATATGACTATGTTGCTTGGAGCGAGTTTTTTAATGAAATGTCGTAACATGGATGTGACTTTTACTTTCAGGCAATCTGGCTATGTCTTCTCTAATTCTTTGGCGTAGGTTGACCAAGAATATTTGGGATTAACAGATATTTTCTCTCTACCTTGAAAACTTGTCAGTAAATAGCTTGATCGTTGGAAACCATACGGTTTTATTGTCGTGGTTGCAGAGCTCTGCTGAAGCAGTTCGTAACAATGGAAGTGATAAGATGGGACCGCTTTTGGGAAGATTACAAGACTGAGTTTGAACAGGAAGTTAATCTACCTGGTGGTTCCCTTGGGGATCAGGCAGCTGAAGATCTTCGCCAGCGAGTCATTGAACATGTAAGTATTCTGTTCTGATCTCTCTAAATTCGAATCCTGCTGGGTTGATTCGGAAGAACTTTGACCGAATTTTGGTTTGAATTAGTCGTTCTATTTAGGGAAGAGTTTATGTGACTGAATTTGCTCTTTATTACAGAATATCTTGGTGGTTTCCAAATATTACTCAAGAATCACATTGACGAGGCTGTCCGAACTCTTATGCCTTACTGCTCAGGTATCAATTGCGAAACTTACGCTTTCATTTTTTGGTGGTTTACTATTGGCTCTATCTGTCTCCTACTTTGTTGAATGGCATCATGGGCTTCACTTCATATTCGTTTTCATGAGACAATAAAAGGAACAAATTATTTACACGTCACACACTGCTAGAAGTCTCCAGCTATGAGAATAGGGGCTCTTCCAGGACTAGGTATACTTTCTTTTTCGTCTTTTTGTAGTGCAGACAATAGGGGAGAGATACCTGCAAGGTTCTATCATATTGTGTTCTTATATTATGGTCATGTGACAGGAAACGGAGAAGCATCTCTCAGAAATGGTGGTTTCAAAAGCCTTGATTGCCAAGGTTGATAGACCGGCAGGTGTGGTCTGCTTCACCAGCAAAATGGACAGCAATGACGTTCTAAACTCTTGGGCTGTTAATATTGAGAAGTTGTTGGACCTTGTTGAGAAAAGCTGCCACCAGATTCACAAGGAAACCATGGTTCACAAAGTCACACTAAAAGTACAGTAATCATTGCTAGACCTTTAGAGGTAATTTACCTCACTGATACCCCTTAGTTTCTTGGTATCATGTGAGCAGTGTCAAGTGCTCCTAACACTTTACCTCCGTGTAGCTTTGGACAGCGATTCCTTGAATAGAACCGTCGGTTCTTGGTTGTCCATGAGCGGAGTTTGTGATCGTAGGCTGCAGTGATGGTGACTGCAACATTTTCCAGCTTTTCACAGGCCCAACTTTCCATGGACTTCTGGTTTATGCTGTGGAAGTTGAATCTCTTATCAATTTTCTGGTAATCCACTGTCGGTGCCACAACTATGATGGTCCAATTGTACTAAAACCCACTTTGGCTATTTTTCCTGATTTTGTAGTTCTGATTGACAAGAATACTTTAAAATTCAAACATGTCTGGGTGTGCAGGTCTAAATCTTGGTGAACTGAGTTTGTAACCAAAATTTTATTCAAGATTTATATTTAGCTTTCATTTTTCATCCAAATAGAAGCTTCCATAAAGGTGATGGACATTGTTAAATGCTTAAGGAAGTTACTAAAAGTATTGATGATTTTTTTAATATACTTTCATTTCGTTTTCTAACATATTATCAAAAAGTTCAAGTTGTTGGTCAGACATTTTTTAGTAAAAGTTTGGAAGGTGAAGTCTTACCTTCAAGGAGGGGTTCGAAAAAACTTAATTTTGAAGTTTAGGCATTATGATTTCTAAATGAATTGGGATATCCACTCTGAAATTTTCAGAATTCAGGGACATTGCAAGAATTCCAAGACTAGAAAGTAAATGCTATGAAGTATAGAATTGAATTGATTATTTGCCTAATAAATCTAGGAAGATATTCTACTTATTTCAATTATTATGTGTAAATGTTTCTTTCCTATTATACAATGTTATAGATAACACCTAAATTTTTAAGTGCTAGATTACATATTGTCACTAAGGTAGGGGAACCCAATACCAACCATTGATCCAATACCACCCGAATGTAGGACCTTCATTGATTCTAGAGTGAGAATCTATGACAAGATCATATGCCTTAATTTCACAAGTGAAGTTAAGACATGTACTTCCATCATAAATTCTCATTCTAAAATCAACAAGGGTCCTACATTTGAGTGGTATTAGGTGAAAGGTTGGTATTGGGTTTCCCAACCTTATTGTAGCAAGGTGTTTTTTTGGCACTATTGAGCCAGAATCCAATGTCATGGCACAATCACAATGATTTAAATTCGGAAGAACTAGCGTCCATTCTCTGCATGTTGTATTGCTACAGTGCAAAAGAAAAACATTGTATTGTAGAATAGTATTAAAGTTAGAAGGCTCATTCAAACAAAGAGGTAGCTAGGAATGGGTACATTATAGGCATGTATTCAACTTAGAGATATCATTCTTGAATAAGTGAGGTTTGGACTATAATGGGGCAAATAATGTCTAAAATTTAAAAAAATGTAAGTGATAGCAACTGAAATGGGTTACTAGCCACTAAAAGATCTTTTACCTTTTAGGTCTAAATCATTAAAAAAATGTGAATCTAATTTTAAGTGGCCTTCATGTAGTAATGGTTGTAAGAAGATATAATAACCATTTCAGTTGCATACTATGACCATTATGGATGCATTTGAAAGTTCTAGTGACTCATTTGAAGTATTGGGATAGCAAACATCAAAAAGCCATTAAAAAATTCATAATTTGTCAGAAAATTATAATATCAATTGCTACCACCTTTCTTTACATTTGTCTAAATTTATCCAAGCTAGATAGAAAATAAATAAAAAATTCAGTCATCCAATGAGGTCATCTCACTCATACACAAAGCATAACCCCATTCACACAATTATCAACTAGGTTTTTCTTGGCAATTTGTCAACCATTTGCACCAAAGTAATGGCTCTAGCACCATGCCCTGGGAACAAAGTAGTACGCCAAATCACCATAAAACTTCAAATAAAAAAAAATCTTGGATGAAATCACCAAATTGTGGATGAAAAGAGAATTATAGATATTTGGGTGATATCTACTATACTAATGTGATGCATCAGGAACTAACCCCCCACCCCACCCCCTCTATCTTAGTACTATTCCAATACTGTTTCAATGGTTACATAGTCCAATGTTAAAAGTGTATTGTTGTAATACAACATCAGTACTACAACAAAATAGTTTTTAGTGGGAACAGTGAGTGCATTCCATTGAAACTATATTGTTACAATACTACTTTTGTAAATTAACAATATGCTTTCAATATTGGACTGTGTAATCATTGAAACAATATTGTTTCAATGGGGGGTTACTTTCCTGATGAGTATACTCTGGAGTATTTTCTATCCAATATGTGGATGAATGGTGAAATTTGGAGCACTGGCACGGCAGCCTTGAAACATATGATATCGCCACTTTCGCAATTCATTAAAAAGAAAATTAATTAATTAATTTTTAAAATGACGGATACGGTATTGGCTGCAAGACCTACTTTTTTCGAAGAACACGATAAGGCTACTTCGACACGTCACTTCGTCGGCCTTTACCGCCACCACTTCGCTTCCAATCACAACCCTCGTAACTTATTAGCACAGAAAGCTTTTGAGTTTGTCTATCCGAACAAAGCAGTCTGCTTTCCACACTCGCTCGTGTCTCGATCAGACTGCATTTTGACTTCCTGTTCTGATGATCGAAACTTTGTAAGTGTTTGGAAAGTTGCAAGAAGCAGCTTTATTACTAACATTATAAGTAAGTTCCAGGTGAAGTGATTTGGAGATATCATTTTTGAAGTAACCCATTTGTGGAATCCTTCTGAAGGTATGTCCTTGTTTCTGTGAATTTGCATTGGAGTTCGTGATTTTGGTTGTGTTTTTTGAGGATCGCTTCTGTGTTGCTTTGGGAAGCACCTCTCGGATGTAAGGAAATTCAGCAATTAATTCTTTCACTGAAACAGGGATTTATATGTATGTATGTTCTCATAACCCCCCTCCTGTCAATTTCATTGCGCTGCATTTGCGGTTTAGATTCAATAAATCATCCTTCACACACTCTTTGAGAGAGTCGTAGTTTTTCAAAATCTGAGAGTTTGATCTCTAGCTTAGTTTAGGAAGAGAGGGTTATGTTGAATAACTGACTTGGTCTCCCGGCCCTCATCCGTTTCTTCGAATACACAAAGCAGCTAATATAAATGTTTCTACTTTTGTTTGTTTGTTTGTTTGTTTGTTTGGGAGAGTTTATGATTCGTAAATGTGTGTTCAATGTGAGCACTCGCATGAGTCGAGAAGTACACTCACGACACTATGTCCAATAACCCTTCTTGAGTCTTTCGATTCTTCAAGGTTATCTAGTCTTCCAATTTGGGGTAGCTAGTTGAGGTAGAAGGTAGAGGATACTATTTGCATCCTCTACTGTAGGCATTTTAACATCCGATGTGATGTTACAGTGAAGAAACATGGAAATTGCACAAGAAATTCAAAGACACATTCTAATCCTCCTTATAGTCTTACTTTTTAGGGGATGAATTTTGTTTGCAGATTCAGAGTTTTTGAAAGATGGCAGTTGCTAATCACGCCCTTTTATGTCATCGTTACGGGGCATTAATTCATGGGGCGGGAAGTCCAAGAACAAGCAACATCAAGAGAACAGCACTCTCTCAAACAACCGGCTTGTTGACTTCGCCTCGACACCTTAGTCTCAAGAAACGAAACCTACCAGTAAAATATAATCAGTCTTTTACTGGTAATTCTTTGGTATTTGTGGCTACATTATTATCTTAATTTCTTTCATTCGAAGACAAAACTCACGTACTTGTCTTGAGATTTCCGTCCAGATTGAGGCAAATTTGTCATTTATTTTGGTTGTTTTCAAAAGTTTAGCCACCTAACCTTACATCCACATTTGACAACAAAGTGGGTATTGTCGATCTCTGCGTTGGCTACTCTTCAAAATTTGTAGAAAAACTCTGAACCTAATCTAGCCTGCAGCTACAGGCAAGTTGGGCGAGAGGGAGATGGCTTTGGAAGATGAAATGCAAGGTCTGGTGCGGCAAGCTTCCTTGCAGGCAAGCACGCTCCTACATCGTATTGGTTAAAATGCTTAAAAGGGTTAGAAAGTTCTTCTCTTACGTTAAAACTATCCAAATAATGTGGCTCCTTCTCGTCTGTAATTTCGGTTCCTTACTGGCCTATAATTTGGATCCTTCTAGTCTATAATGTCGGTTGCTGATAGTCTATATCGTGGGTGGTTCTGATTGTCTATAATGCCGATTCTAATTGTCGATATCGTGGATTTTGATAAGTCTTTAATGTCATTTCTGATAAACTATAACGTTGGTTACGACAGTATAGAACGTCAGTTCTATCAATCTATACCATCTTCTTCTCCTCCTCTATAACTTCGGTTCTGATAGTCTCTATTGTTTGCGAATTGTTTGCAAAGCTCAGGATACGGAGCCTGCGAACAATTTGAAAAAGGGATGGTTGACACTAGGGGTAGCAATGGCAGGGTGGCTTGGAAGCTATCAACCCATGGATTATGCCACAGCTGCCGAGTCCTCAGAAGCTGTAACTGAGGCGGCCACCAAGACTGCACCAGAGTGGGTGGCGCCCTTCGTTCTGGCTGTTCCATTGGTCTCCTATCTGTTCTTCACCTTCTACCGTAGCAAGGTTGGTGATTTTTTTCTCCCTCTGGGGCACCTTTGCAGAAAGAGTTTTCAAATTCTAGGACAATTGATCACCGTAGTGCCAAGTGTAGGGTTCAATGCAAACCTCGCTGCGCCAGTCAGAGGAGGATTAATCCTTTTAACGACAACAAGTGTCTGATGAATGACTTTCGAGGTTCATAGAGAAGTGAAGAATGGTACCGACCTATTCATCAAGTAACTAGGGTTCAATGCAACCTTACTGCACTTGTCAGAAGAGGATTAATCCTTTGATGTTGTGGAGGGCAACAGGTGTCTGATGAATGACTTTCTAGGTTCATAGAGAAAAGAGAAAGGAAGAATGGCACCTATTCATCTAGTAATGGAATCCTTTTGTTGTTGTTAACCCGATGTTGAGTCCCCAAAGTGGTAGATGGATGACTTTCAAGGTTAATGTAGAAATGAAGAATGCACCTATTGGTCCAAAGAATGGGATCATTTTTGGCTGATCACCTTGGTGATAGGTCTTGACCTTTCAAGGTTTAGGTGATTACACCCAAAATTTCCAGAAGAAAGATTTGAGTATGATTCCTATTATGAAATTGTCTAATGTGTTGTTGGATCTTGTTGGAAGTCAAAAGGGATTCGAGATTCTATTACCAAGTAATTTTTTTTAACACAACTTGAATGAACTATGAATTTTCAAATTAGTGGAAATTATGTACAAAAAATCAACCCTAGGACCTCATGAATAGAGGTTGTACATTTTAGGCAAAAATTTGTAGGATTTGTTTTAGAAATGGTTCTTGTTTTGATGCGATTACCTTATTTTCTTATAATACCTCTTCTCATTTTAGATAACCAAATAGTACAGATTGAGTAGAAGGAATTGACGTTATATTTGATAACGCTGTTGAGCTTTGTAATTCTCAAGCATTATCTAGGCCATAACGCTAAGTCCCGTGTTCATTATCTCATTGATCAGGCACGAGATGACTATGAACCAACAATCCTTCTCTTACTTCGAAGCCCTTAGTTCAACCAAAAAGTACCGACTGAATGTATTTGTTGAGTGGAACAACTTAGCCGATAATGTTCAATAATATTCTCAAGCCTCGCATATCTCACACATATTTCAAATCCATTGTTTATACATGACTGCGGAATACAATGGTTTGTGTTTGACAGCAGCTGGATTTATGATCAATTGATGATTTGCAGGTCAATCCCTACGCAAAACTTATAGACTGGGTGTTTGGGCTTGTCGCAATGGCAATTGTTGGCAACCTTATTCTCATTGCAACTGTCGGGGTAAGCTCGCTGACAACCCTAAATACGTACTGTACATTAAGAACAGTCAAAAAGCAGGGAATTGATTTTGAGAATTGAAATTTCTGGGTTCTCTACTTTTAACTCCAAAACTTGAAGAGATAAAATCTAGCATTTAGCTAAACAATGATGTGTTTTCCTTTGTATTCTCAGGTGCGGTTGTATTAGGAGAAACTCAGCTCTCAAGTGGTGAATCACTCCAGCTTCATAACTGACGCAGTGTAACTGAGGGGAGGAGGTTATTGCTTTTTTGAGGTTTTAGAGATTTTAGAGATATGAAATGATTGAGTGTGAGGAAAAATTTGAACCAAGTGGACTGTAATGTACAGCAGTCTCTGTTTGAGCCACTACTGAAACCAGTTTGGTGATGATAAGATTCAAGGACAAAAACTTCCTTTACCTGCAATTTAAAAGTGGGTACTTCCACCTATAATCTACAAATGATTTTTTTGGTATTCTTTTGTCCTCACGTACTGCGTAACGTCCGTCACCCCAACTATGCAGGTAGTGTGCAGGTAGTTTGATGCGGACAACAACCCAGAAAGCAGGGTTGACGCAGCACGGAAGGCTGTCAAAGCTTTGATGTCATTTGACAAATTCCTCTTCTCCTTTTTCTGACATGGAACTAACGTAATGAAAGCATCGTCGAGATCGCTGATCAAGTCAGCTCCTGGAAATCGGAATGGCGATGTAAGTTATAATCATGGTTGCGCAAGTGTTTTGATTTCATTTTGAGGCTTTTTCTTTCCAGTTTCCAGAGGACACTCTTTCACTTCCACTTTCAGCAATTGAACCAACACGTAAGCTTAGAAGAGATCGCTCAATGAGGTATGCAATGTCCATCCGGGATCTCGCCACTTCAAAATGAATGTGTACTATGAGCTTTTTATGTGGTGCTCACTGCTGCTCGTATCTTAGGGCTCACTTGACGGATCCGGGGTACAATAACCAAACTCTTGGAGACCACTTTAAGATCAAATTTTTTATCTCTATGTTAGTACTGTACAGATTCGTATGCAATCATTCAAATTGAGAGGATTTACAACAGTATTGAAGGGACTATTGACAACCCAATTCCATTCTCAGGTAGATATTTAGCCTAAGTCGTACTTGCATCATATTTACTACTGTAGTGAAAGGGCAACTTATTGTGTTTGTGTTTTTTCCTATTGCCTAACAAAAGTAATTGTCACATGCTTCCTATCGTAAATAGGGGACACTTGCCTTCAAGAGTCACAAGAAGAAAAAAACATCACTGTATGAATAGAGGAGTTTTTAACCCATAATCAACATGGCAGTCGTTTTTTGTTTGATGAATGACAAGGAATTCTCCTGTACAGGACAAAAGTGCAACTATTCATTCCCAGAATTAGGGGTGGAAAGGGGAGATCTTCTATAGTAATTTGGCTTCTAATGAATGTTTTTGTTTTTTTTAATATAGATGATGTCACACAGTTCCAAAAGTGATTATTTCCATAGTCACCAATCCTACGTTTAAGGGTTAAGAACAAAATTCCACATAGTAGACAAAATCAAATCCCTAATGGTTTCGTTTACTCTACCTTAACCTTGAACTGATGAGCCTATCCCCAATCCCCAAATTTTCTCTTGATAGGATGAATAGGTGAATTCCTTATTGCTACATAAACCACAAGTAGAACCTCCTTTAGTGCATAGTGTCATGACTATGCACTAAGAGAGGTTTATGCATTTAGAGAAGCTGTAGGGTCACTTGTCTTTTTATCTTGAAGCATGTGTCACATGTCTGTTCATCTTGAATCATGGGCATGGGCCACGTACTGTTTACAAACTGTCTTAATGCATATTCCGTATTATACACCAAGGGAAGGTGCACTAAGAGAGGTTCTACTTGTGTCAAAGTCAATTATTCATCATCAACACTTCGAGTCCTCCACAACATCATATGGTTAAGTAACCTTGTAATGTCGTTGCAAGTACTAAGTGTTGGATGGTTGACGAAAACCACAAAAGTGCAGAAGTTCATCCTTGGAATATTGTGCAATGAGTGATCTAACTTGGGTTTATTTAAGCCAATGATTCACACAGTAACCAAAAGGATGATTTCCACGGCAACCAGCCTGGCGTTCCAGGGTTCATGTTGTCGCAGGCCAATTGTAATCAAGATAAGATATTTGAAACCTGAGACCTTGCTTGCTTGAAGCCTGATAGTCTGGTAGTCTGGTAGTCTGGTACGTTTCCGAGAACAGAGATGTCGTACGAAGTTCCAGTTGTGATTTGCAGGGCCGGCTGGTTTGTCATATGTCACGAGATTAGTGGCAGGATGATGAGCTGTTTATCCCTGTGCAGAAGTGGAGTAGTACGCTGATCCACATTAATTAATTTGTAGATTATGTAAGGTACTCCACTCCACTGCACTGCACTGCACTGCCTTGCCTGAGCAGGAGGAGGAAGGAAGGAAGCTGTGGCTTCTTCCATCTGCTGTGAGTTAACTTACGTTTGTCTGCACCCTAAACTTTACCTGAAGATCATAAGCTTAAGCTTCCTTTCCTTTTGGCCCTCAAGCAGCACGGAAAGGCGCTGAAAGGCGAGGACAGGACAATGTCAGTCATGTTTACGTGCAACTGAACGGAATTGCTTACTGAAAGGAAGTCGCTCGGGAAGGAGTTTCTTTCTCTGAACTTGACACCCTAAATTCTTCACCCACAAAAGTGACAAGCTGGTATCATCTTCACTGGCTTGCGTTCCGCATTCCAGTACAGAATTTTCTTATCATTGGTTTTGGAGAAGGACGGAACTCCGAAGTCACTCAGTGCGTGCATTTGCAGACTGAGAATAATTGAGGGAAGCAAAAAGAGAAAAAAAGAAAAGAAGGGGGAGGGCAGATTTTATGTGTGAAAGGAAATGGTCACCCAACTGAGAACATGCTTGAAACTTAAAAGTAGAGAAATTGTCATCTTCTGAAATCTTGAGAAGCCTACAAAATGACAGGAACTTAGAGGCACTTCACACTAAAGCCAAAGGTCAAGAGGCTTTAGATTTCCACCAATCAATCTAATTACAAGAAACCAAGAATTCAGAAATATGATTGATGAAAATCAACAGCCTCTTGACCTTTGGTCAACGTGTGAAGTGGTCTTTCTTATTCATGACCAAATGTTCAAAGTTGGAAGACTTGAAAATCCTTTTTGGACTCAAAGAATGGAGCTTAGTTTTTGAGCAAGAGTTCAAGCTTCTTTTGTATCCAAGGATCAATCACTTAGTTTGAACTATGTCTTCATCCTCAAAGGTCTACATAAAAACATATATTGGATACCATATTTGACTCTTAGAATATGAATTATGTACTAAAATATGAATATACAATGTTGGATTGAAAATTCAACAATTAAAATATTTCATGTCGATGTCATTATTGCATCTATGTGTTATCATGCTCAAATAGTGCAATCTATAAGCAAGACATGTGGCTAATTTGCATCTTCTTAGAAGTTGAGGAAGTGCAATAATGATCCAAATCGGTAGTGTCATCTGTTGTTGGACCTAACTCAATATCAGTATACACTTTTGTCACTATTGTATATGTAAATTTGAGCACCTTATGTGTCAAATAGACAAGGAAATATTTGTTGCAACCCAAATGGATCTTTCTTGACCTTGACGGGTTAAGTAGATATATCCATTATATACTCATCAAGTTTCATGCAAAAATTTCTTCCAATCATAAGTTTCAAACATCGGGGAGGCAACCCATTCATGATCATTGCCCCATTATGGAGGTGTAAGGTATAGTAATTTCAATCAGGAGATGATTAACACGATTAATGTTGGTATAGTTCCCAGTGCAGTTGTAGCGCATTATGATTGGCTACAACACTCTCAATATTGAACCCAACCGTTGTTGGATTTTGCAACTAGACCTTCGTTGGAAATAGGAAGGTATGTATGACGAGTATGGGGTGGAACAAAATCTTGAACTAAAAATTCATAGTAATTTTGTTTTGAGAAATAAAAATCTGAAAATTATGGAAATCTTATGAACTCTATTTTTGCACATGGGAAATTTTTCCACTATTAAAAACTCCCTTGCAAATACATGTATTTGCTTAAGTGGTCAGAAATGGGTTGCCTCCCATAGTTTGGTGAAGAGTTTGGTCTAAAGCTTTGATAGACTCCTTGTACCCTATTTGCATGACTCAACCCTAGAAGGACGAGACCTATCACCAAGATATTTCACTGAAAATGATCCATTTTATAGCCCAATAGGTGCATTCTTCATTTCTACGTTAATCTCAAAAGCCATTTGTGTAGTGGTTCAAAGTTAATGGATATTTTTTCCTTATCCAATGTAAATTCTCAAGCCCCACCAAGTGCACATACTTACCCACTAATCTATTCACTAATCTTTGGAATCATGTTGATTATATAATGCTTGCAAACATAATTAACCTCTTCAAAGATCTTCTTCAACTTCATCTCTTTCGTATAAAACTAGACGACCATTGATACATTTCATCCCTCCATCACAAAGTTTAGAACAACAATTATCATGTGGTTATCATTGTTTCATAATTTCACACGTTAATATATAATTAGCAGATCATTACGATGCATCACTTTACTATTTATTGCATCGTTACGATGCATTACTTTACTATTTATTGCATTGTTACGATGCATTACTTTCAATTGCAAGTGATGAATTGAAATGGTGTGATAAATTGTAAAGTAATGCATCGTAATGATGCACTAAATTGTATATAAACATGTGAACCCATGAAACAACGATAACCACATGATAATTGTTGACAAACCACAAGTTTTAAACTTTGTGATGTCAACCTAGTCCATTTTATTGGCATAAGAAATTTGTTGCCAACACTTTGTTTTTAATTTGTGTCACAACTTGTGGTTACCAATGGTGTCATCAAGTTAAGACTAATTGTAAGAAACACTTGTACTTTAGTTGTGTTTCACTATAATATAAATGATTTCTTTTGCACTCACTTCAAATGGAGAAAATTAATTTAATTCTTTTAATTGTAACCAATTTTCAGACCTTTACGAAGATTTTATACTAGGAATATTGACCGTAGAATAATTTTCTATATAAGAATAGGAAGATAATGCAAAAATCTCAAAAGAATTAGGTAATCTGACACTTTAGTATGTAAAATATAGCAAAATTTTCATACAAAAGTAACTATGAAAATTGAAAGAAAATCTTCCATTAAAAAATAACTATGTAAAAATGTTTAAGGATACAAAGAACCATCAATTGAAATTGATTTTTTGGTTTGTTTAAACATGCATGCATAAGGACAATTGCTTTGAAGATTTATATACTTCATAGAATTATTATTTTTTAACCCTAGAATGTTGCATCAACCATGTTTTGACTGATAGAGGACTTCTAAAATCTATATTTGATGGAAAAACAAAGATATTCATCCAAAAATTTTACATTGCTACCATATAGGTATATTGCCACCTTATAGGCTACTTTCTTTTTGTGCAAATAGAAATGAGTAGTCATCAATAATGGCGTAGTTCCCCATGTAGTTGTGGCATATTATAATTAGCTACAAGACTCGTAATACTACAACCACCCCTTGGTTGGAAATAGGAAGACCTATATGGCCAATATGGATCAAATAGAATCTTGAGCTAAAAAATTCATAGTAATTATGTTTTGAGAAATAAAATTTAAAAAAATTATGGAATCCTTTCCAACTCTATTTTTGTACACAAGAAAATCCCCCCTCAAGAAACCTATGCTCCGAATATGTGTAATTGCTTAAGTGGTTGGAAATGGGTTGCCTCCCTTATTTCTCTATACAAGGAAAATTTTCCCCTCATTATATCCATGGTACATAGAGTAAACTTGCCATTTACCACACACATCCAAAAACCACACAACAACCTTTGCCAATTACCATACACTCTAACTGCACGATGCAACTATCAATTCAATTGCTATAAGAACAAAATTTTGTATCACCACCCAATGATCGCACACCATGCGGTGAAGGGTTGCAAGGAATTTTTAACTAGACTTTAGCTTCATTGCCTTTAGATTGCAATAAAAATTTTTGGAAGAAATCTTTTTGCATTCTATTTTTTGAAGGTGAATCTTAACATGACATTTAATAATCATGTCAAATTTCAAAACATGCAAGTTTCTATATTTATATGGAGAAGGATTTGAATTTTGTCTGTGCAGTGATTGGCAAGTTTACTATATATGCTATATTGCTTAAGCAATTGGAAATGGATTCGCTACCTTATCCAAATGTCATGTTCTTTGGTGGATTGGAATCTCCTTTCTAGTGCAAATTAATAAGAGTATATGAATTTTTGACTAGTCTAATAATAGTAACTATAGTAACTACACTCAATAGTGAAATTAGGTTGCCTCAACAATTAGGTTGCCTTACCCCCAAGAAAGTTCCATTACAAATTGTCAAAGTCAACAAATACTTTTACAAATATTTCCATTTGTACACAAGGAGGTTCACGAGTCACAATTACAACAATCCCTAAATTCAAAAGCAAGGTATTCTTGTACAACAACAATGAATATTTGTATAGTGTCAAATATCAAGAAATTAGTGTGGGGCAACCTAGTTTCACTATTTAGTGTAGGCACAAGTAGCAAAAAGTGGCGGCTCTGGGGGTACCCACCTTACTCACTACTCAAAAGAGTAAACAACAGCACCTTATTTATACCATGTACCACTGTCCTTTCTTCCCTGGCAATTAGATCCTCAACAAAGATTTGCCGTTTGCACTCCAGATACCAAATAACTTAACAAAGCTTACCCCTCTTCAAAAAACAAAGAAGAAAAAAAAAGAAGCCTAAGCCTAAGAACAACAACATGATGGAGCACTGCAACACAATCAATAAAAATTTATTATAAAAAAAAGCAAAAAAAAGAAAGTTAGTGGTGGAGGTATGATGCCTTTTAAGCTTCCCTTACCGCCAAGCAGATGCATGTGCTTCTGTAATAATCTCTGCATACACAAGCAAGCCTTTCATAACAAGTAACCCCATATCGCTCTTGTTTCTTCTTTAGAGTTTTGTGTTGTTGCTGCTTCAACTCTTGCTTGTAAGCCCACCATGTCTTTTTCTTCCTTTGCTTTCTTTCTTTTGAGCTCTTGAAATTTGTGTGTGTGCAGGTTTTTGTTGGGTTTTGTTGTTGGGTTTTGAAAGAGGAGGTGTTCTGGGAAATTGGGTTACAGAGGCGGAGCAGCAGCCATGGCGGAGCACTTGACTGAGGAGCAGATTGCGGAGTTCAAGGAGGCTTTTAGTTTATTCGACAAGGATGGCGATGGTAGTACCTTCTCTCTCTTTTGTGCTTTTGTATACTCCTTTATTGCTTCTTTTTTTGTACTTTTTTGTGGTACTGTTGTTTGTTCTGGAGGTTTGGTTTGGGAGAATCGTAAGCTAAGTTTGTGTGAGTATGCAGGTAGTATCACTACCAAGGAACTGGGCACTGTCATGCGGTCGCTGGGGCAAAACCCCACCGAGGCGGAGCTTCAGGATATGATCAACGAGGTGGACGCTGACGGCAATGGGACCATTGATTTCCCCGAGTTTCTCAACCTTATGGCTCGCAAGATGAAGGTATACACAGTAGAACTTTCCTTGAAGACAGAAACCTCCTTATTATAACCTCTAAAAATCTCAAACCTCTGTATTAAGACCTTCTGTTAACAGAAAAAACTCTTTATTACGATCTCCTGTCAACACAAAACCCTCTTATATTATGACTGTTTCTGAGTATTCAGACCTCTTTATTATGACCTTCTTTACACGCTTAAACTTCTGTACTATTAACTTCTTTAAAATGACATTCTAGAATATCTTGCACACTATGAGTCTATCACTGATTTAGCATGCTTGTGACACAATCAAACTATGTTTTGGTGAAAAATTTGGCGCTCCAGGTGTTCAGATTTTAAGAGGTGATCACATCTGTTTCGTCTCTTTTTTTTCTAATAAATATTTACTCTCCTGCTATTTGGGGTTACTCCCTAAATTTCTGTTGATCTTTTCGTGCACAGGACACTGATTCCGAGGAGGAGTTGAAGGAAGCCTTCAAGGTCTTCGACAAGGATCAGAATGGCTTCATTTCTGCTGCTGAGGTTAGTTCTTTTCTCTTCTTGGGCAATTTTATGCGAAGCGAGAGAGAGATAACTTCATCCAAATTAGCATTTACTAAAAGTTTGGCTTACTAGATTTGAAGCTGGGAGTGGTCTGAAAATACCACGTAGTAATGAGACATGCTGTCCCGAGCTTTCTTATATACAAGCTTCTTTCATCATGTTGTGTATTAGATTCTTTCGTTTTATGTGGGATCCTATGTTCTTTGTGATATATTTGTTTCGTTCATCATATGATAGTGAGACATGTCCAATGACTTGTTATGTATCAGACTTTTTATTATATGGTGGATCCGTATGCTCTGTCGTATATTTTAGCTTCTTTTTTTATATGACGGATCCCAATATATATTAGATTCTTGTGGGTTTTGGACATGGTTCTGATTCACGGGCTCTGTAAATGCTCAGCTTCGGCACGTGATGACAAACCTGGGAGAGAAGCTGACAGACGAAGAAGTGGATGAGATGATCCGTGAGGCCGATGTAGATGGTGATGGCCAGGTCAACTACGAGGAGTTTGTGAAGATGATGATGGCCAAGTAATTTAGTCGGTGCTGGAATACTAGTTGTTCTCACTTGGGCTTTGTTTTTACCTTCTTGCTCTTTTCCCCTTTACAGCTTCAAGAGTATATGCATCTGATCCTGGTGGTGGGACGAGCACGTGCAAACGCAGTCCCACCAAGACAATCAATGAATATTTGTTTGTGAATATTCTCACTCTGACAATCTGAATCGTCTTTCTGGGCTGGAACAGAATTTTCAGAATCTTCACATAGAATGCAAAGTTGCTGCAGTCCTTTCTTTGTTACACCTGTTTTTTTGCAGTACTATCATGGTGTGTACTCTCCTGTCAATGCTTTGATTTACATCTGTTTTTTTTAATTTCTCATCGACTAAGCTTAGATAATGCTTCAAGCCTCCTGCCGAGCATCAACTTAAGGCAGAACACCCCATTCCAGTCCAAACTCCTATTTTGTTTGTATTGAAAAATAGGAAATATAAATTATTGAAATTTTTTTTTGCTTCAGGAAGTTGATTGCATGAAATGAGGATAACTTGTGTTTAAAATGGGTAGAATCTATGCCTTAATTATACACTATCATCAATTCACTCTATGATAGCCTCAAATTCATGCAAATTGCTTCATTCTAGTAATAGAAATATGTAGTTACAGGTAGAACCTCCCTTAGTGCACCCTCCCTTGGTGTATAATATGCATTAAGAGAGTTTGTAAACAGTAGGTGGCCCATGCCCATGATTCAAGATGAAAAGACATGTGGCACATGCTTCAAGACAAGTGGCCCTATAGCTTCTCTAAATGCATAAACCTCTCTTAGTGCATAGTCATGACACCATGCACTAAGGGAGGTTCTACTTGTATTAAGGTCATTAGAGATAGGGCATGTATTAAGGTAAATTATTTCATTATGGGCAATATGACTAGTATAGTTTGATATTACTAATTAGAATATGTGAATAAATTTGGGTGGTAATCAAGCAATAAGAAATGTCACAATTGGAAAAAATATTTTTTGAATTTAATTTTTGTTTGAAAATTTTAGAAAGATGTTGCTTTGGACTTCCTATATAAGCCCATAGACATGCTTGTTAGTGCCAAAAAATAGCTATTGTAAGGATTCTACCAACCCATGTTTGACTTAACAAATGCTCATTCCAATCTATGATGACATCAACTCTTTACTTCTATTTCTAGAAGAACCAATTTGCATGAATTTGAGGCTAACGTAGACTGAATTAATGATAGTGTATAATTAAGGCATAGATTTTACCCATTTTAAACACAAGTTATCCTCATTTCATGTAATCAACTTCCTGAAGCAAATAATTTTTTCAATAATTTGTATTTTCTATTTTTCAATGCAAACAACTTGGAATGGGACTCTTCTAGTTGTCTAAAATGGGAATTTGGACTAGAATGGGGTGTTCTACCTTAAAAGTTGGGCATGGGTTGGTAGAGGCTCTATGATAGTTATTTTTGTAACAATGATAAGCATATCTTTAGGCTTTTTATGGGAAGTCCAAGACAACACCTTCTACAAATTTTAAGAAAATCTCATTAAGTCCATTTTTTTCTTCCAATTGCAACATTGTTTCTTATTGCTTGTCTACCATTGAAATTTTTTTCCCACATTTTTTTGGATAGTAGTATCATAATGCACTAGTCATTTTGCTCGTAATGGGGTAGTTTATTTTACAAGGCCTTGTTTCAAGTCATAATGTCAAGAATATTTAAATGAATATTTTTTATTTTGATTGTTCTTAGAGTCTTAGGGTTTAGAGTTATGATTATAGATTATAATCGTCTTTTGACTACCATATCTAATTTGACTTTGTACGATTGCTTTGAACGTCAAAGTTTGCATTATGGAGTTTGGAGTGATTCTTGTGGTGTTTGTTACCTTATGTAGATGTTGTGTAGAATTGGAATTAGAAAATATTAGTGAACAAATAAATCTCTTGCAACAATAATTGACACAATGGGGTACTAAATGACTATTGTTACAAATAACTTGTTCTTTGGACGGAATTGGAATTTTCTATTGTCACTTGATGGTCTACAACTGTCCACTTGGAATGCTTGAGAAATTAATAGTGATAAAAAAATTGATCTCAACAAATTAGACTCTTGCATTGGTCTTTCAAAAGTATTGTTTCTAAATATGTTTACCCCTAAATTCTTAAGAAGTGATTATCCCCTAAAGTCCCAATGCTTGATATTCATCAAAAAACACTCAAACTGCCATTTCTATTGCAAAGATCAAAGTAGTTTAAAAAATGGTCTTCCTACATATCTAAACATAGGATCTTGCAATAGACTAATATAAGAATGTGTGGAAGAAATTTCAAAAACTTTGATTGTGTAGATTGCAAGAATTTGCATTGAAAGTGAAGAAAATGGGAGGGTTTTGCACCTTGCTTGACTAGATTATAAGACTTTGAACCTAATTAACTTAAAATCTTTGCTACATAATTTAGAATTTCTAAGTTTTATATTGAATAATTGATTTGAAATTTTGAAAATTTTGAAAATATAAAATTGATTTTAGTTTCTTTTAAATTATTAAGTAGAAATAGGTACCAAATAGAAGGAAATCCTAAATTGTTAATAGTTCTAAAATGGGATTGAAATAGACTAATTTCAATAGTGAGATTGTTCTTGCAAGAATATTGAACCTTGTGGGGATTTCTTTTGAAAATTTTGAAAATTTATTTTGAAGATGCAACGATTGACTACAAAACAAGAGGCTACATAACTTTCACATCACTAATAAAAATGGAATGGAGTATAGCATTCCATGTAGACAAAAATATAATCTATGAGAAAGAATTTTTTTCTTTTTTATTTCGAGTTTTTGTGGTTTCTTTTTGTTGCTTGACAAAATGCTTTTGAGCTTAGGGTGGCATAACTTTTGCTCCCAAGTATAGATTGAAATAAAAATTATATTCCTAAAAGGATAGTGTGTTTTATATCTTTAAAAGAAGTTTAAAAAAATTGCACCTAAAACTAAGATCATAGAAACCTACCCAAACCTTCAAGTGTCCTCTATGGGGACACTTAGGACTAGGGGTTATATGACTTGTTCATTCAATGTAATATCAAATGATGTTTTTTTGCAATTCTATAGTGGAAGTCTTTGACATGTTTACACCATAATAGCAAAGTATATGTCTTAAGCATCAAACCCAAAATTCTTGGCAATACACTTACTACACATTATGCTAAAAAGAATATGGCAAGAGTATTGCATTCTTCATCCTAAGTGACTTTCTGCAATACAAGAAAGTCTATTCATATAGGCTTAGCTTTAAAACCTACAATTGGTCTAACTTATCTTGTAATTACAAGCTTGACCAATTGTTATTGATTTCATGTGAAGCTAGGTTACCAACTACCTATTAAGGTTTCTAATTTTGTAACCAATGTATTAATTGTAGATGCTTAGCTTGAGGGTATCCAAAATAAATTCTTTAGTTAAATGAGTTTATTGCCTCAAATGTTTTTTAGAACACTAAAAATGAAAAGTGATCCTACTAATAAAAGAAATTTAGTATGTATATAATATTCAACCCTATATAGTTCTAATTTTTTTCAAATATCAATGAATACAAAACCCAAGGAGATCACTTAGTGTATCCATAACAAACCACGTGTCTTAAAGTGATTTTTTGACCCCCTATATACTTTCTAATAAATAATAATTTCAACCTATAACTTTGAGCTTTGTTTAATAATGACTATATTTTTCTATTGCCTAAAATTTCCAACTCAAATAAAATATGAAATGATTTCTAGAATAGGTTGAATAATGAACTAAAATGGCATGTTTTTTAACTCAAATATTTATAGAGAATACATTTTAGATGACCATTGCATCATTATTCAAGAAAAATGAACTTTCAATAGGGTGTTATTTTTAGGAATTTTTTTTTCATTTTTTAGACAATTTTTTCTTATATAAAATAGGCGTGTGAAAGTTATTTTCAGCTTTGCAGTGTATCTTTTTACTTCAAAAATTTGTAACTAATTATAATTATCTAAAAAAAATACCAATAATTCACAACATAAACTTTTAAAGTAGGAAAATCTAGTCATATTTTTTTCTTTTCCTTTTATTTAAATTTTAGAATATAATATAGGGGGTCTAAAATCTTAACACCCGTAGTTTCCAATGGATACACTAAGTGATCTTCCTAGGATACAAAAAGAACTATATTTCTTATATACAAGTTTTTCTATTCCTACACCCTACAGTAATAACAAAAAGATTATAAATTTTTAACTCACAATAATATATGACACCCTATCTTTTTTCTCACGTGGTTGTGTAATTTATACACCAAGTGTTCTCCTTGAGCTTATAGTCAAAAAATTTTAATTAAGAGGATGCAAAGTTTGAAAACCTCATATAACAAAGTATAGAAGTAGCTTTTTTTTTCACTTTGAATACAAATATCAAATACAATCTATTTTTGTCAAAATTTTATTAAAGTTGTTTCTACTCGTTTTTATACAAGTTTAATGCAAGACACTATAGTTGGATATACCAAAAAAATAGTTGTATTTCATCATTATTCATTGTATTAGAAATTCTAATTTTTGAATTTTGAAAAACATATCATAAGATAACTACACCTATTTTTGACTACATTTTGAAACTAACCAGTCTAGATTCTTGCCTAAAATGTACTACCACAATTCATGAGAGTTTATGGTCAGTTTTAGAATCACCTATTTTCAGCACTTTAAAAATACATAATTTATTCAAACAATGTCCAAAAAATGCATTCTAAGATAATCTAAAATCTCCTTTTGATTACCAACAAGATCCCATGAAAATGTGAGCCATATTGAATTACTTATTTGTACAATTTTAGATGTAGTTACTAAACCCACTCATCAAGGATAGGAAAAATAATTACTAAAAAAATGCTAGAACTGTTGGGATAAAAAATAAACAAATATTTTTATTTTTAGGCATTTATTGAATTCCCTTGGCTAACTTCAATTCATTATTTAGTATGGAATGCTAACCCTAACTACTAAGTATAGTAGTCATGAACCTTTAGAATGGTTATAATTGTCTTTTATCCCAAACCACAATGCTTTGGAGCACACATGAAAATCTTACTTTGATAATTTATATCTTTACTTGGGTACCTTCAAAACTCAAGTTCTTTTTACAATCACCACTATTTATAATTGGATGTATACCAAAAAATAATGTTCTAGCTTTTGATATTTGAAAGAATACCATCTCTCTCAGAGTGACGGAGATAGATTTCTCCATCTTTATTAGAATGAAGTAGAGTTCATAACTGGGCACATTGATTTATCCTATTAAATTCTGTTACACTAATTTACAAAAGTTGCACTATTTTAAATGAGTACAAGTTGCAATATTATGGTACTAGTTTTCACAAAAATGAAATTTAGTAGTGACAATACTTTTTTAGAATTTCATTTGTGACACTAATTTTGCACCCTCACTAATAACAGGACATATCTGTTTCTTTGGAGTTTACATCGAACAAAGAAGAGGGCCAGGAGGCGCGCCAGTAGTGGCCAGCAACGGACCCAATGACACCCCCACGGATGGTAGTAGTGTCCTGCCATTGCGGTTTAGGCCTCACCCACGTGAATGGCAACCCACCTCAGTGGCAATTGAAAAAAGTAGAAATTATGAAAATATCAACTAAAACAAACTAAACCATGCATGAGTAGAGATTCTGACCAAATTTCATTTTGAGACTCACCTGTGAACTCTGTACAAATTCAAGTCCAACTCTGCAACTAAAACATAGGGGTGCACCATCCATGCACAAAACTACAACCTCCTCGACTACCGCAAATCACATTGAAACCAAGACGCTTGTATTGGAGCCTTACCCCCCTCCATATGCATAATTTCTCCCATGTGTACGGGAAAATCTGTTGATATCCTGATTTCTCACCGCTCTTGTACTCGTATGAAACAGAGTCTTCATGTTCAAGTGACCAATTCACGCTTGTTGTATTTGTTTACAATTATTCGCGTGGATCATCTTCGATATGGAACTGAGTCGATCCTTTCCACAAGATGTGGAAGCGACACAGGGCGTGATTCGTAAAAACAACTCGATATCCTCCAGAAATAGCTATTATGGTTGGATAGCATCAACTTGAGCAGATTCATCACAAGCATCCTTGATAATCTCCCAGTTATACTTTCGACCATAACGGTAGATTTCCAGAAGCTGCGACCACGTTCACAGTCAATGGACAGATTGCTCAGCTGTGCAAAGATGACCCATATTACAGGAAGACTGCATGCGACACTAATTACTATGAAGCCTTGTTCACTGCTCATCAGTGGCCAGATAGAAGGGCAACAGAAGGAAAATAAAAAGATCTCCACAAAACCGAGTGTTACATTTTCCACGATCTGGTTGTCAGGACCGCATACCTTTTCATGGAATTCACCCGCAGCCACCAATTGCTTGTATTTCTCATACAACCTAAGTGCCTGTGAAAATTCAATAGCTCAGACTTAGCCACCCGTTTTACTCCATTTCCTCCAAATTCAATCAGGTGCCGTTAATGACAAATCATGCAATTCAGAAATCAAACCGAAACGGCCTAGGTAAATTATCAAGGGAATAACGGTAGACGCTTGAACAACACAGGATAAACAAGATGAACAAGATCTGTACAATTGACTAACAGCGCTTTTTCTACTTAGCAACAAGAGTAAGCTTCTTTGGACACTCCATAGGAAAAACAAATCATCCTTGGTCAGCTCCAAGAAATATGAGGAAGACTTCTGAACATAATTAAATGTTAAAGTTTCCAAAAGCATTGTTACAAAAAGATAGTGAAATGAAAGCATTGTAAAGATAGTGTGAAACGGACCGTGCATGCATCCTCAATGCTGTCATGCGTTTCATTTTGTATATTCGTCTGCGAAACCAACCAGAATGCCTGGATGTTAGCAACTACGTAGGTATGGGTTCCTGAACAAAAGCTGTGATGGTAAATCGATGCGGAATACTGTCAAACTAAAATGCGTGGAGCGAGTTACGACCAAATAAACGAGAGCACTTACATTTAGTAGGTAAGAAGCCAAGAAACGCAAAGACAACATTCTTTGACGTTTCAGGTGGAAGAGCTCTACTGTATCAATAATCTGAACAGGTTCAACCCACGCAGACAATCTCAGCACTTCAACAATCACGTACTACAAGCGCCTTAACTTGCCCTAGCATATATGCATTAAAAGACCTGCATATAAATGAGCCTACAAAAACAAAGAGATCTCCAACTACTCCGTGATAAACCACAGACAATTGAGGGAAGAAGAATTTCAGCTTCTGCGACTCGAGATTACAAAGAAACGAACGGGAAGAGAGAAACTCAAAATCTTAAACATTGAAGTCCTTACACAGTAGCATCGCATGTAAGATAGCAATTCAAAAATATCACCTGGGCCTGTGGCACAACAATATTGATCATTCGAAAATCTTTCTTCAAACCATGTCCGACAAATCTGCAACCCTTGTCGACCTGTCAAAGAAGAAGTTCCAATCACATTGTAAACAGCTGTGCAATCATCATCATTTACCATCCTCGAGAATTCGCAATAACCATACGTTAAACATAGCAAATGAGAGTTCATGCTTTTGCATAAATCATTGTCGCGTTTCTGTGACCCACCAGGTAACGTAGTTTAAGATAAGCCTTCTTCAGGGTTGTAACGGGGTGCTTAGATGTTGCTGGATCCTGCCCACAAATCAAACGATTAGAAAATGACAGAAGCATGTCTAGACGTCCACTATCCCCAGAAGTGTATATATGCTCCACCAGTGTAATAATGGCACTGTTATGAATGTCTCACCAGATCACCGGGTGAGACTCCTGAGTAGCGTGTCAAGTAATCATACACAGGTTCCACCTGCATAGAGTTCGAGGTTCAATCAGTCATGGCCTGCACTCCCAAACTGACTAGTGGATCCAGCACTATTGAACCCGGAGTGTATAATTTTCCAACCAGAAATCCAATTTACCCGGTGACTCGGGGAAGGCGATCCACAGATATAATATTCCAACCAGACTTAACTTCAGCCGGTGATAATGTCCTTGAGAAAAGTTTGGGAATCTGCCTAGATTAGTACCAATATCTCATATACATGCAAGTATTTCCCCTAGTATACGAATTATGACCATTCAGCATCAAGAGGTAATATACCGCGCGAATGTAGTCATCAATGCAGCAAACTCCAGCATTTACACCTTCACCACGAACCTGCACAAATGTGAAAATCATACACACTTTTAAGTAGGAAATCCCTTGAACATCAAAAGCAAATAAATAGAGACAATCTTATTGAGAATCTCTTACTAATAAAATTAGAAAAATAGATGACGAATAATGACAGCACATACCACACTGACGCGAGCAAGACCAAGGCGCGCGGGACGTTTCACATACTCTCCACCATCTTCACGGGTTCCCTGTCAAAACAAACCTTTTGAATGTTAAATTCAGCACCAACAAAAATTAATCGCAAAAATAAGATCAAGGGCACATTTTCCAATCTTAGTAGCCGTACCTTCTCTGCAGGTGAAAGCGCCACAAACTCTGCATCTAATCCCAATAACATTCTCTGAAAACAAAAGTCAGAACGTTTATTTTCAAGATCGACACAGAAATACGCCAGGTGAGAACGGCGTGACTTGGAAAATAGAATAGAGCTTAAGTCAACTCCCAGCTGACTGAAATTATTTTCCATCCTACATAATAGCAGAACACCTAAATCAGACTGGGACAATAACCCTGCTGTGAGCATGTTCAAGCATCATCAAATATCTGCTCCAAGTTATCTGAAAGAGAGAATGACTGAAATCTCCGAAAATCATCACAGACAGACCTGTGTTTCGAATCTTTTTACTATGCTAAAAAAATTTTGATTCGAGGTTTCATAATGAATAATAGAAAGGCCCAAGAGCTGGTCTTACAGGTAAAGGAAACTCTGTAGTCATGTCAAAGGGCAGAAATGTCGTATACGGCTTGGATACTGCAGATGAATCTTGTGGTGTTCTAGTCTCCATAATAAGGCGCTTGAACGTTTCATCGGAGATGGGCGTTGCTTGACTCCTCTCCTATCCATGACAGTACAACACCAAAGTAAGGAATAGTTTGATCGACAAGAGTTCCCCTTAATCATGTTGCCATAAAAACGAGATGAACACTGCATTTAACACGCCTGATGAACCGACGATGTCTTGAGAAATACAGTAAATATCTCTGATAAAAATGTGCCGTAAAGGAAATCGCTAACTCGTTTCAAAGCGAAGCCGACTGTGAATAACATCGCTGAAGAACATACCGGCATCTCCTAATTACATGTTTCTTAGACTTTAGTCAGCTTTAATCAAACAATTCAGATTAAGAACAGATGGGAAAGTGTTTTAGAAAAAACCTGAGACAATGCAGGCACAGGTTGAATGGTGAGTGAGCCAGTTGGTAGAACCTGGGGTGCAGGGATGCTATCGTCCACAACATGCTCCTCTACACGGGAGTAATATAACAAGCATGGCACCTTTTGTTTGCCATAAAGGGTCACCTGGAAAGAATTGAACGTTAAAAAATTCATCATAGTTCATGTATTAAAATCTCAATCCAAGCTTGACGTTGAACCGAAAACTTCGTTCCAAAAACGAAAAAGAAAGAGCAGTTCAATTATTATCGCTTCAAAAAGTAACAATAACAGTAGTACAAATAATAGAAGTCATTGGTATTCACGTCAAGTAACCTCTAATCAAAATTATCAAAAGCCTTGCACCTTCAAAATTCAAAACGTACCAAAGGCTAAAATAGAGAATCGTCCAGAAGGATTCCACACTAACATTCAATCATATCTAAAGGATAGATTGCATCATCAAATAAATAGACTTGTCTGCCACACTACAACTGAAGATTTTGGTTCAATACCACGTCTGATGCAGAAGTAGGAGCAATACAAAAGTCGTTGAAGAGAACCCAATCCGATGTTGTTGGAGTTCCTCTCAGGGCTACAGGTGCAGTCTCCAGCTGCAATTTACTGGAGGCTGTTGAGGGACTCACACCTGAGAAGGAAATGGTTCTAGGTTCATCATGAAGAGATAAGACTTCCACCAATAATCCTGTCAAGTTCCCTTAAAAACCCAAGGAAAAAATTCAAAGGTTCGTATCTCGAGTGCTATATAAATGCAACCAATAAAAACTGGAATTTCGACAATATCTAGAAATCTCTGGCCTTGTACTCGAGCAGATACATGACAGATCACTATTTTAGGAGCAAAGGCAACGCACGGTTTTCTACTTTCCTTGTAGAAACAACTAACAACTATACTCGGTGATCTAGGTCCAGTGGACAATACCTGGCCCAGGTGATGCCAAAGACATGCCTCCATAAGAATCTGAATATGAGGGAGGGATCTACAAGTTGCAAAGTATACATTAGCAATTTCTAAAAACATACCATGCATGCTCTTGTCAAAGAAACATTGACGTCCTAAATTCACATATTCAGGTAGACACATAAAATTGAGTAACAAACAACTTACTAAGACTCAAGCAAACGAAGTTAAAGGATAATAGAAACAATTGGTAATAGAAGCAATTGTCACCTTAACATGTGCTACAAGGTGTCCTTCACTTTCCTCCTGAAAGGGCTTGTCCGTATCAAAATCGTCGTGTACATGTGCGACCATGGCAGACAGCTCATATATAGCACTGACACTGGTGGTTGAATCAGTGGACCCTGAAACACCACCATACTCCTTGCTTTTCCCCACGTCTTTGGTATCCTCGGTGCCACCCTGCAAACATTTCAGCCCTTAGAGTAGAAGATAGGAACTCTAAAATTAGCTTGCCTCACTGTCCACTTTCAGTCCAGAGTAAGCATTTTAAGTAGTAGGTCGAATGTGAAAGATGAGAATAAAGAATTCGCTAAATAATGACCAAAAAAACAAACATAAAATTAAGTTACCCCTCTTGAGAGTATCTATTATGAAGTAGAGAATCAGCAAAAAAATCTAGGGTAGATATACCTCCACGACAGTAACAGAGTAATCCACAGGGTCAACAGTAATCTCCACTCGAAACGGCAGCCAATTACTACGCCCGGTCTGTATTCCAGAGCTCACTGCTTTGGATCCATTAATGGAAATTCTGGGCTTGCCTGAATCTAACGTGGGTGCGTAGTCTCCATCAGCAAACCAATAGTATAAGTCTGCCTCTCTTTGTATACAGCAATTTACAATTAAGATATCCGGTAGACTGCATGGAGATCGGGTCTGCAAAGACATTCATGAAATTAAAAATTACTACACCCAAAATGCCCATCCACTGAAGTTGGACTTCTTAAAAATCAATCAGAGCGTCAAGAACCAAGCACACACAGTAGGGACACATTAGAAACACATTTAGAATGTCCCACTAACCTGCTGAAGTGACACATATGCACGACAGTGAGGGCACCATGCCCGCATGTCTTCTTGCCTGCACATGCTTTTCTCCAGCAACTCCGCAAACGATGGGCGCACTGCGTTCGCCTTTCCTGCTGGATACTGGCCAATTCAAATCCACAATCCGCTGGTGTTAACTGGCCAAAATTCTCTGTGCCCTGTTTCGAAGAGCTCAAATTGCTGGCAAACAATTGACCTGGTAATCTGTGAACTAAAGTTCTTATACTAATCCCAGGGTTTAGACAAGAATAAACCTGCAAATCGACTTGAAAAGATAGGCGGTCTTGAACTACATCCTCATGAGATGCACCTCGACACTGCAATAACGTCACCAATAAGGAAGAGGTCAAGGATCACATATGGATTGATTCCTACAGCGTAATTGATTAACAGGACAATGGCACAAGATACTTGTGGCATCTTCCATCGAGACTTAAGTATTGTCAAATTCGAAACGATAGGGCATGTATTATACAATCTCTCAAATTTTGACAATCTATTTTAACAAAAAACTTAGAGATATCAAGACTGAAAAGAACTTTCAGTATGATGTAAAACATAAAATAGTTCATTAAGCCTACTACCAACCAAACCTCACAAAAAGATCTTCAACTCAAACCCCAGAAAGAGAAACGAATTCTGTCGTGCTTATGACTCACAGAAGTTTCTCGACCAGCAGAAAAGAAATGAACATTAACGCAAAGCAATCAAAGTAACGAAATGAACCTTGCTGAGGACGCGAATCACCATGCCAAAGAGTTGGTTGCTAATTGAAGGTAATGGCGAAGGTACTTCAGGATCCGTCGACCCCGCACCTTCTTTGTGAATCTACATCAATAATTTAAACTTTCTCAGCGTCTAATTTAGAAGAAAATAAATTTCCATAGCGCAATAACACAATAATCGTAGAAAAATATTGTTTGGTTGTCTAGAGAGGCATGAGGCACAATGATGCTGGACTGTCGAGCAATCCTAATGTGTAACACGGCCATACTGCCAGTAAAGGTTAGCATTTCAATTCAAGAAGATACTTTAAGTAGGAAAAATACCTGCTCAAGTAGAAAGCGATTGAAGCTCTGGATCCGCTTAGCAAGTGACTTTTCCTTACTATTTTCCCACTCCTCAGGACCCTCCACCAATCCTAATGCCGCAGCCTCCCTGATCTGACGTAATGCTCGAAGTAAATTATTTGGCTGCAACACCAAGATGCTCTTTGTTGATCAGCACCAACCAGACTAAAGCTTCCCGATAAAATTTAAAACCACTAAGCCACTCAATAACATTACCGCGGGACATTGCAGAGATCATCAAGCCCATGAAAAATCTACACTGATAACCACTACATTCTATAATCGGAGATACTACATAACCATGCACAGAAAAAATGGAACGGCTACAAGATGAAGTTTGAGCCCGTCCAAACACAATCCCCCATTGTCCTACATCTTCATTCTTCCCAACACCATGAAACGAAATGGTTCCTCTCCAGTGGCCAAAGAAGCTAAACAGAACTTTAAAGCAGACTTCCTAGGATAGATTCACAACACTCATTTACCTGGCAGGTGCCACCTTGAGCAAGGTCCAGCATATGAAGAACAAATCCAAGTTCACAAGTAAGGCAGAATTCTCGTTCACAGACATGGGAAGTAACTGCTGCTTGCAGTGCCGGAATGAAGTAAAGGACCTGCACCCATTGTATGAAGCGCGATGATGCCACCAAATTTTAAAGAACCCTAGCAACCAGAACGACTTAATGTATGTTTGGGGAAAACACCCCAAAATCAAGAAGAAAAGGAGCAATTGAGTATACGATAGTGTATACTTGCAATAATGCTTGAATCAGACACGGATGTTCAACTTCCAAAGACCATAATTGAGTACTCTCCAGGCTAATAATTACAGAATTGCGCCCACATTCTAAACCATATTTCATATGCAAACGGCAGCATCATGTAGCAAAGATTCATCACCAATTTTTACACCCTTTCCAAGTAGGCTCATGCAGTTCAATTCGTCACAAATGTCATGAACAGGAAAAAAAAATATAAGTTTGGTAGGTGAACATAATCACGGCATGTCTCACCTGCAAAAGGGCATTGCAGTAGCTGTTGATAATGTCATTTTCCAAGCCAGCAAAGCGAGTCTTATTATAGTAGCTGAAGTCAAATTCCTCATATTTGAGCTTGAACTGTGATTGCTTGATTTCTACACGTCTGTACCCTTTGGGTAACCAGTTCTGCCCAGATCCTCTAGCTGTCACTTTAGTGGTAAATATATTCCCGGTTGGGCGTTGTACCAGAGCACTTTGACCCTTGATATCTATCTGCGTTAGCCAGAAACAAAAAGGTTTTGAGAGGAAACCACTTCATTTGCCTCAGAAATCGAGCAACTAATCACTAGCAGCTGTCACCACTTCGCTGATATGCGACTTAAGTAACAATTCCTAATTTTTTCCCCGATGTCAGTGCGCAGTGCATTTACAATATCTGAAAGAACTACAGCTATTCACCTCAACTATACATGAGGGTAGCACTACATGAACCTCATCAAGGGATTCATGTGAAAATTTCCACAAACCACATAAGTAGGCTTCCAGAGATGCAAGTATAGCAGTCCGAAACGGAAATGAAGAGAAAAACTACATCCAAAAGAAGCAAACATGAGCGCCTAGTCAAAATTAATAGCTGCCATTTTTAGGGTCATAATGTGGGAGCGAACTATCAAAAACCAGTATTGCGTGTCGGGTGGAACAACCTATCCGTAAATCTATAAATATGAAGCTGAAATGTAGAACCCCGGAAATCCGCTTCAAAATCCCTCACAGCAGATATACCGCAACCCTGACCTTCTGCCTATTGCTAAGCTACCTGTGCTAAAGATCTATTTCAAAAGTAATTTGAAACGTACAAAGAAGATATTCAGCTGATATTGATAATGGATTGCTGATTAGAACGAAAAAGTGAAACTCTGACAAACCTTCCGTGTTTGGCGCAAATTTCTAATGCCAGCAGCTGCTCTTGTTGCCAAACCATAGGACGATCCCCGCCGCCAAGTTGGATTTTGCACACAGCCCACAAATTCATGGGAGCTCATCTGCTCTAACAACTGCCTACCCACTATCCTTGGAGGAAGACCGACACGAATTGTACTGGACAAGTCCACTGCAGAAAACGGAACATCGCTTGAAGGAGGCAAAAATACATCACTGAAAGACTCCAGCTCACAAATGTGGTTGTCCGCCATTGGCTGTACGATATCTGGAAGCTGCACGACAGTCGCGGTTATGATACAGAGTTTGTTGTGTTGAGCTATGCAGTGAGCGACATAAAACTTTTGGATCTTCTTTAATTTACAATAACCGCGAATGCATCAAGATTTCAAAGAGCATGAGTAAGTCGTGCAACATACGAGACTACCTCTGTCCCTTTTCAAAGTTCAGCAACTCCAGAAAAAACGCAGTGCCACACTGGATGGTTTCGGCCCCAAAACAACTGTGATTCATACACATCCAAGTCTTCTTTATCCAGCCTGCACCGTTTATCACCAGTGCCCGGAGATTGGGAACTTAAGATGCATGATATTTTCAAAGTTATATTGGTGATCCTTACAGTAAGAGATTTGCACGCTTAATTATGTTCATGATCACTTCGGTCCAGTTAGGCTTTGCAAATCAGGCAGAGATATTACCGACCTTCCTTCAAGTAGTCCCCAAAAGGTCATTCAGTTGGCAACCATGGTGATTAATGCCACTGAGCACGAGTGTCATGACAGCAACTTTAAGGCCCTTTAGAACCAACGCTATGTGGGAGTTAATGTGCTTAAGCTCAAGAGATACCTCCGTTGGAAGAGAATGCAGGTTGACAAGGGCGTGTTCTGAAGCGCCCCAAACATGGACATATCCTCCTGAATCTCCAAAGGCCAGAAGCTCCCCAGAACTTGACACGTCTGCCGCTAACAAAGCGTCCGACTCACAGTCGACCTGAAGCAGCAACTTAATATTAAATATAATAACTAGTCTCTTCCAATCCGGCGGGGAAATCCCACCGGCGGTAAACTATAATACAAAATATGCAAGACCCGAAGTGACACAAACTTCCGTAACTTCTTATAACCAATGAACAAGGAAGAGCTACTTTCGCTTAAGAGGTCAACTATTTCTTCTCCAAAAAAAGCTTCGGAATATGTAAGACCCTTCGCAAATTCAACGAATCAAGATGCGAGTTCTAAGATTCACATACGTTGATCATAAGTCAATAATGAAAAGAGAGAAACTCTAAACAGAAGAGAAAAACTACAAGTAATTCAGCACTAAAAGGAACTGGACTTGCATTGAAAAAAAAAATGCCTCACCTGATAAGATTGAAAATCAGCTCCACCTCCTTGAACATCAGTGAGGAGTATTGCACCACTTGTTGACGTGGCCAGAACTACACTGGAAAACTTTGGTTGAAAGCGCAAAGTAGTAGCACCAGGAGAAAATGGGATATGTGAAAGAGGGCGAACTTGTTGTCGAATGTCAAAGACCTGAGCAAAATCAAGAAAACGCTGAAACTTATCAAATCTGATGCAAGACCTTGATAAAACTGGAAGCCAACTGTTCTTGCTAATCTATTCCTTGTCTCTGCCAGGGTTGATTTCCCCATCTCCAGTTCACTAGTCAACTTTCAGCTGATTGTCCTAAGAAGTTGAAAAACCGACCTTGATGACAGATTCACAATAGATACGACCCATCCGCTGCGTGAGCCCACACGATACAAGCAAATCGCCCTTCAGATCCAATGAAGAGACTTTTCCTGGAAAAGACGAACACATCTCCAGCTTGTCGGTTGCGTTCAAACAGACTTTACAGTCCATAATACGAGAGCATCGTGCTCTTTGAAGCAAGGATGCTGATCCACTGCCCATCACAACAAGGAAACTTGAGAATCTGAAGCATCTATATTGAAGAGGAGACCTTTGAGGTCATGTTCATACCCGGATGAGCATCTATTGTATGCTCGGTCTTCATGGTACGAAAATCTTTTATTACGATGTCACCACCCATGCCTCCGCACGCAACGAGTCTGCCATTGCTGCGCATCACGGCTATATCTTGGCCGACTACGACCTGAAATTCGTCAAGTCAGAAACATGAGGAAGCCTCCCTAAAAGTCGATTCGAGTAATTCATATTACCCACAAACTTAGATTATGCGCACCTCACGTATACTTCAATCGTAATGTTCATAAGGTTATTAGTCGCGCTATCGTAGTAATAGTGCAAGGAGACGATTTTAGCAATGTTGATATTGGGTTCTTACATAGCTGCTCGAGACCGTGCTCTACACCTATTACGACCGATGCGGGGAAAACGAGACGCTGGGAGCAGAATAATGTACCGACGATGCAACATAAGCAGTCGAAAGATCAAGCACTGATATTCTTGAGCCTGAATGGCCAATAAGTACACGACCAGCTCCAGAACGATCCCAGTCACAACATGTAATGCCCAAGACATCTTCGTCCCTGTTGCATCAGAAGCACAGGTAACTGCTTGGCATTTGTAAAAAATTACCAGCGACATGCATATAATGTTTAACCAACACATTGCTTCGCAACAACAATCCTCGATACCATCAGATAGGATTTACTGAGAGATGTAGGATCCGTATTCTACCTCCAAAACCAGCTCTCGCCATAAACATAGAATTAAAAATTTTAACCCTTTACCCAGCGAGAAGATGAATGCTGGAGGTTTCGATTGCAGCGTCATCAAAGTATTACATAGAAAAATATAGAGTGATCGATTCACCTGAATGACAACATAGGGACGCCCCCTCTTGTGTGCATACGAACATATTCTGAACTGACTGAAAGGATGCCTTCCGCTGCTCCAAGCAGACCCACCACAGACGAAGGATGAGCCCCAATGACACTGTACTTGTCCAAAGTAGGGCATATAAATGAATGCAAAGAGCCCTGCTCCAAACCCCAAACCCAAACCAAGTTCAAGTCTCAGTACTACAACTATATGTTCACCACATCAATGACCCGTCACAGAGAAAAAAATCCACACAAGCAAACTGTTTGTATCAAAATTTACGAACCTCTCTAATCGACTAACAATAAAATAGACCACAATGGACTGCTTGCATAGAAATACCTAAAAGATACATTTGTGAAATCGCCTAACTGAGAGGAAAACTGAGAGGCCGGGAGACAGATTCTTCTCAAAGGTTGTGCCGTAGCAATTTCCAGTAACGAAAAATCAAGAGAGGCTCCAAATTCGTCGACAATTCGGCATGATTAAGTTCACCAATATTACAGACACTAACACTGGGATTACATTTCTCATTACAAAAAACGCAAGAAAGGTACTTTTCGTAATTACTGATAAGAAATCAATCTTACAGTGGAAGAGGCCGTCCAGACGAGGTCCAAGAGTGGATCAAACAGCGTGCAACAGATTAACTCACTGGTGCGCTGCTGGCTCACGTACGCCAGCTCTCTCAGCTTAGCCCCTACCATAGTTACGCCTCCCAAACAAAAACCCTTTCGAACCTTCACCAAATTCTCACTAAATTACATTGCACCTCACGCAATTCTCCAATCTCCTAAAAAATACACCTCCGCCTCTTGCATTGCATGCGCACACCCTCATCCGAACCGCAATTCCATCACCTCCACTTCCGAATCACACAAGTCTCACAACCTGTAACGACAACGCCTAATTCTTGTCGTCAGCCTCACTAATTTCTTTCCTACGCAATTCCACTCGTCTATTCCATCACCTACATGAAATCCTACGGAATTAAATCCTACGGAGAGAGAGAGGGGAGGATCAGATTAGCATGATCGTATCGAATGGAAAACGAAACCCTAATGCACGAGAGCTCGCTCCCTGTCAGCTGTAATCCAAATCAAGTGAGTTCGAAAATGCGCATTTTCTAGCGGAAAAGCTGTTCAATGAGATGAAAGATGAAATGTAGCCGCCATCGCAGGGGACGGAATCATGTGGAACACCATCGCTACAAACAAAGGGCGATGGAGGGAGCCTCGATGGAGACGACATGGATCGCGACTCCGGACGACTTCTGACGCTCCATGCGAGATGACGACTCATTGCTCAAAGGGTCTTCGTTGGGAAGGGGAACGAAAACAAGAGTAGATTTTTCATTGGTGTGATGAAGTCATGTTCACATGAGAATGTATAGTTTATAAATTAAGGCTTTTTTTTTCTCCTTGTTAAGAATGATGATCTAGTGAAGATTTTGGACTTTGGGGATTTTCAAGACCTACAAATTTTTTAAATGTTCTTGTAGAAGAATGTTATAGTAAAAAAAGATTGAAACTTTGATGTAATTTGAGAGGCTAAATTGAGGTCAAAAAGGTGGATTAAATTCATGGATTTCTTTGAAGTTCAAATTGTTTCAAATCCATTCATTGTTGTTGAAATCTTGTAGCACTTTTGGATGGTGTAGGTGACTATTCAAGTTCCAAATGTAGATGAAAGGATTGACAAAAATGGCTTCATGTTTTTGCACCTCAAATGTGGAAGTGTGGCAAAAAAGGGGGTGGAAGTCTAAATTAAAAACCAACAAAGGAAACATGGAATTAACATGAGACTCATAGGAAGAAGGTAGGTAGGTGCAAAGGTGTGGAAAAAAGTTGATAAGGTGAATAAAAAGAAACATCAATAGAGCACAAGGAAACACAATTGCAAGGCTGGACTTGGAATGAATTTAAGTTATAACTTCCAACAACTAATGCATGAGCACCCAATGATCTCCAATAGTCAAATTCTAAATTTTTCAATTCTTCTTGAAGAATAAAAAAAATCCAACCCCAAGTTGTGTCTCAACAAACTCTTCAACTCCTCTTGAAGACTTGCAACAATTTTGAAAGTCTCTTCAAAATTCCATGGCTTCATATTCTTCACCTCTTTTAGCCCCCATGGTTGTTCAAGAATTTATAAATGGCCCCTATAAACATTGATGTATTTTAAACCAACTTCAACCATAAGCCTACTACTTGATTGTTTTTCATAGCAACATTGATCTTGAATTTATTTTTGGTTCATTAAAGAAAATGAAAAATGATCAAATAATGACTTAAATTTTTTGTCAATGTCATGAGTTTGAAAATTGAACTAGCTAGTTCGATCCATGTCATTGTCTCTAAATTAAATAAAGCATACAACAATAGGGCTTCATTACTCTCGATATTACTTGTAATGATCAATTGAAAATTTTAGAATTTCTAGATGTTGAAAATTCAAAATTTTAAATTCTTGAATGCGATAAATATGCAAATTGAAAGTTTAGAAATTATGTATTTTGCCAATTAGCCAAATATAATCAAAAAAATTATAATTTATAAATTGGTTGTCTACATATAAATAAATTTTTATGACACTTATCTAAAAACTCATACATTTCTAGCTCCCAAGATTATTGAGGAGTTAGGAAAAAATGAGATTTTTATACGGAGTATCATTTATATCCATCCTATCATGCACATTTGGGCCTTGAATACTCACCCACACCACTGCAAACTACCATTAGTTATCAAATTCAACCAATGGAAGTTGAAGAGTTTGTTGAGGTACAAATTTATTGAAAATTACAAAATATGAACAATTTTTAAAAAGTGGAAAGTAAGATAGAGGAAAAAAATCATTAATAGATCTAAGATGGAATTAGAACACACTAATCCAATAGTGAGATTGTCCTAACAACCAAAGTTAACCCTATGGAATTTTCACTTTTGAAAAAAATATGAAAATTGAACTCAAAAATGAATCCTATACATTACTTTTCAAGAAGGCTCTAATTACCCTTAAAACAAGATGCTCCATAACTTCACATTTCAAATCCAAATGGAATTAATCAAAACTTCTATATAGACAAAAATAAAATCTATGAGATTTTTTTTCAGTTGTATTTTAAGTTTATAAGGATTTTTTTATTGCTTGTTGGGCTTTTTGTAGTGTAACTTTTGCTCGTAGGAACTAATTGAAATAAAAATTCTATTCCTAGAAAGCTGATAATTTTTTCTATCTTCCAAAAAAAATGCCAAAAATAGTGCTCATAGGAACTTCCCAAAATCCATTTTGTTCCGTACAAGGACAATGGGACAAATAAGGATTAACCCGTGAGTGCCCCAATGCTTCAAATCTAGCATCCAAAAATTGAAAGATTGCCTTAATTGAATATTATGATCCTTTCAACAATCTGGTGAAATCATTTTTCCATTTCTCTACAACTTCATGCATGTCTCCACTATTGATCAATATGCTCAATTTATGTAGATCTCGTTTTAGATGACAATTTGATTGGAATGAGTTAAGAAGGGTCTAGATTTTGGTAAACACACATTGGGCGCTCAAGGGGTAAAAAAGAGGAATAGATGATCTTGATGACCTTTAAATTCATGCATATAAACATACTAGAATACTTTTATAGAAATTTTGAAGTAGATTGGTATTGATTTTTTTTTACAGAAGGTTATGAATTGGGTATGACATAATGGATTGGAAATCCTAGTACAAATGTTAGGTACAAATAATGGATTTATTGGTACAAAGAGTACTTCATGCACCTTAAGGACATGTGGGGAAGTAAGATAGGAGGTTCATAATGTGTCCATTTAAGAGCTGAAAATTAATTTGGGTAGGTTAGATTTCTTGAAATATTTTTCGATAAATTTTCCTTAAAAGACATATGGAATTGATACCTAACCCGATCATTTCATGTTTTTTGGAGCTTTATGGAATTAGTTATGAATTCTTTAAGTTAAAATGCAATGATCATTGGAAACATCCACCTCTTGAAATGTACACTAATTGTACATTGTTGGTGCAATGAGAAATCAAAATGTAACTCTTCATTAGAGGATGCTTTTAGAATTGAGCGCTTTATGAACCTCCTACCTTGGTATACTATGAATGTGTACCCCTTTAGTTGAATTGAACTACATCACTACTCATTATTCTATCTCCATTGGATGTATCACATTTCTATCATTAAACTAACATGTGTAGAAGGAATTTCAAGCATAACATTCTTGAATAGGGAAGCTAGGGGTGTTCTACAATGTCATTGTAACAAAATAATTCATGTTTAGGTGAGCACCCTCCAAAGTGCCATGGTGATATTTTCATATTTTCTTGATGAGAAATAAAAGGAGGTTCCAAAGCACTGAGAATGCCACATTTGGATACCGTATGCAAAAGTTATGAAAGGTTAAAGTTTTTTTAGTAAATGTTCTAAATTGTTTCTTCCACATAGCTATAGGTACACATTGATTTTGGAGATGTACAAAGAGTGATGATGGCACTTTTAGGTTAGTGACACATTTGGAGGTACACACCTTACATTAGCTTACAATTCATGGGCAAACTTGTATTCAAGGTTTTCCACAAGGTAAAAAGCTTCTACTTATAGGAAAAAAGGGATTCTTAGCCTTCAAGAATGTTACGAGGATTCCTTGTCCAATTAGAAAATGGATAGTTTTCAAATCATCAATTGGAAAAAAACTTGAATTACTTTAACAAAAAATTTGCATGTACAAATATTGAAAGAATGTTTTTGAAGCTATACAATTAGCCACAATTAGCAACTTTATATTAACATTTTGTTTTGGCATAGTGTCGTTGATAAAAACTAGAATAATTAACATGTAGTAATTGGCACAAGTAGGTGTTGAGCTAGACTTTTGATTTGTAGAAATATATATATTGTAGAGTTGCAATTTTGAAAAGAAAAATTCAAATATTTTACAACATATTCTCCATATCCAAACTCATATATTTGCTCAAAATCATCCAATTTTTTTTCAAAATGAGATCACATCACAACTTTTGGTTAAATATACAATTATATGAATAATTTATGTTTTATGAAGGATTCCTATCTTTATGGATGTCAAGATTTGCGTCATTAAAGTCAAGATTACAAATTAAGATTGCTTTACACCAAAAATAAAGGGGCCAAAAAATTGAGAAGTCTCCCTTTTCAACTACCCTCATTTGCCATTAAGAAGTTTTCCTTTGGAGGTCATGACCTTTGGAGTGGTGTAAAGTGCCAAGAAGGCATGAAATGAACCATGATTTCTTAATATATATTTTAAATAGGGAAGCTCATTCATAAGCCAAAACATATGTAAAATTTTGAATTTTTTTGGCTTCTAGCACTTTTCAACAAGGCCCTCTAAAATTATATTAAAACCTAGAGCTCCTCGAGGTGGGTTTGACTATAATTTGGGGAGGCTCACAAATTCAAGACTTTTGTTGCCACATAAGAAAAAAGTGTGCTCCATATCATTTGACCTTCTTAGAGAGTTGTAACTTCTCATAGTATGGTGTTAAACCATTTTCCAAGGACTTCTTCATTTCATACAATCAAAAATTTCAAAATTGTGTCCCTCACCTCTCTATTTGGTATAAGCCAAGCACTAAAAGAAAACGAGGGGGTTTGCAACTACTATATGCAACTAGTTTTGTAGTTGCATGAGACGTTTGCAACTAAATGACAATTTAGAGCCCACTATTGATGTAGACAAGTTGCACTAGTTGCAAAGCAATTGCAAAAAATTTCAAGGTTGTTTCTCATTTGACACCCTATTTGAAAATTTGTCAATGAACTCTTCTAACATGGTTGTTTATGTGGAAGTTATTTGTATATGATTAGTTTGTGACTAACATACAATTGGTTTGTGACTAGCATGCAACTAGTTTCCGACTGATGTGCAATTAGTTTGCAACTTATTTACAACTTGTCTATAATTCATAGATCTGTAGATTTTGAAATTTTAATCTCAAAGATTTGTAGATTCAGAATTTCAAACCTATCTTCTTTTTTAGCTTGCCAAATCCAAAAAAAATTTAAACTTTAAATATTTATAAATTTTTGTAGATTATAAAAATCTACAAATTATAGAAAGCTACAAAGTGTAGAAACTCTACAAAATGTAGATATATTAGAGTTTCATTATCAAAATTCATTACCCAAGAATGCTATAACTTACAATTCTTATATATTTGACCCAATGGTATTCTTGACAATTGATCTAGGACAAATAATAAAAGACTGAATAGTAGTTGCATTTTAGTTGTTTCCTAGTTGGATGCTAGTTGTATTGTAGTTGAAGTCTAGTCTTTTTTTAGTCAAACTTTAGTTGAATTGTAGTTACAATGTAGTCATTAGAAGAGAATTGCGCACTCCAAGAGCCTGTTTCAAGGTTTTTCCCTTTAATGTCCTTGTGCTGCCAGAAATTGGGAACCATGCCATAATGGGCTGAATTTCCAAATTTTTGGAAAAAAAATTGAAAAATTCATTTTCCCCAAAATTTCTAAAACGTATCGATAAACCTAAAACTGAATTAAAAAAAATTTACAAAAAAATAACTTTAAAATAATTTAAAATAATATTATTTTCTAACATAGCAGTATTTGTGCCACTTCATATTGTTGATGTGGCAAGTTCCCACACCTTGGGAACTCAAAATAACTTGCAACCTCTTCATGCCCTGAAATATCTTCTAATAAGTACTATAGTTGTAGTCTAGTTGCATTGTAGTTGTATTGGAGTTGCATTGGAGTTGCTTTCTAATTGAATTGCTATCAAATTTAGATTATATGTAATTGTAGATACACATTCGACTCTACAAAATATAACATTGTCCACATCAATAATTTTGATGAATATTGGATGTAAAATACCTCACATCAACTCTTTTGTTACATTCGTGTAATCATAACTACATTTTGCAACTACTTTGCACTATTTTGCAACTACAATGTAACCATGTCAAAGTTGGTGCAAATACGGAAGATTGTAGGTGAAGGGCAATTGCATAGAATTGTAGTTGCATTTTAGTCAGTTGTAGCAGACACATTTTTCTTCTAGTGAAGCCTTATTGTTGCACTAGTAGTAGTGAAGTACGCTACTAACAATACTATGCAACTTTCAATGTTATGGATATATGTATTTAGAACTCCAACAAATTAATGTGAAGAGTACAAAATTGAAATTGATCTCAAGTGTTAATATTTTTTTTGAATTGAAAACCATGAAGTGAAATGAAAAACTTTGTAAATCTATTTTCACTCTATGTAATATTTGGACATTAATAAAAGAATATGAAAATGCTCCACATTTCGGCTTTTTCAAGCCCAATATCTACTATGTAGTATTACCACCTCTAGTATCAATAACGACTTCATTCTATGAGGCATTGTGGATCGAGTTCAGTACTTGAAGCGTGTCTTTAGAGACTCCTTCCCATGCACATTGAATTCACTAGTAGAATCATGGGTCACATAGACTTAAGAAACATGCCCCTCCCCCCAACCCACCCACCCCCAACTAATTAAGTAGGTCATGTGAGTCTTTTGAGGGGTCTTTTTGTTAGTCTATGCAACCCATATTTCTTTGCAACAACTCATGCACCCATCTTCCATGACCAATAATTGTTTTGAATTTGGTCCGTTATAAAGAATTCCTAAATTCTATTTAGAGTTCAAATCTAAGGAGTTTGATGGCTAAGTTATTGTGAATACGAATGCAATAATTCAATGCAAATGGTTGCCACTTCATAGCAACTCATATTTCCATCCATTTGGTCAATGACTTGGAGAGATCACATGCAAAAAGCAATTAAGGTAGAGGTACTTATAACAGATAACCCCCCTAGTATCTGTGGCTTTATATGGTGCTCTATAGTGGACTATAATTAGTTGTATTGTTCATTGAAAAAGAACAATATTCTTTTTCCACCTTCTCATCCACTTATTTCTCTTCCCTTGATGAAGGAGAAGTTCCAAAGCTAACCGTTTTAGGTGAAACTTTGAATCCAGGATGGGTCTAAATGAAAATTTACATTTACATTGAATAAAATGTTAATTCTTGAAAAAAAAATTCCTTTTTTTTTGGCATTCTTCCTCACACCGAACTTCACACTTGTTTTCGCATACATTGAGCTCAATTTCTAAACAAATTCCTGATATCCTATAGGCTGAAATGCTTAAATTATCCATTGTAGGTACCTCTACCTTATCATGTGTTTACATGAAGTTGACCAAAAAAAACTGTCCACCAAGGAGTGCAATAGAAATGCCTAGATCATTTCCGTTTCATTTGTGTCAAAAATAAATAAATAAATATGTCTATAACATTGTTTCCTGGGACTGTACTGGTACAGTACAATAACTTGGAAATTTGAAAGTGAAATTCCTGGTGCCTGCTTGTAAGTTAAGTTGCATTGAACATGTTATAGAATTAATTTTAACTTAAGTTAGACTGTAAGAAATTACTAATCCCAGTGAGCCTGGGAACATTATTAGGTTGTCACACTAATTAAATATCAAGAGACACTGATAAATTTTTTTTTTAAATTTTTGAAACACATGGACAATTCCATTGAGACACTGATAATTTTAGATAACGGAGCCAGGGAGCAACAAATAGAAGTGAATAGTATTAATATATTACATTTCAGGTACTCAAGTACTCATACTGGTGTACCACATGAATAGTACCATCACAAAGATATTTACCTGAAAATAGAGAAAAAAAATGGACTCATTACTTGAAAAAAAGATTCACTACAGGAATCAAAGAAAAATAGCTAGTAAAACTCAAAAATATTTTAAACACTAGTATCCACACCTAAAATTCAAATCATTTAAAAATTCTAAACACCAATTTGGAAAAAATATTGTATACTAATTTTAGCAAATGAAAGCAAAAGTGAATGCAATTGGTTAGGGAATTTTTATAGTTTGTAAGAATATACTATGAATATGAAAGTTAAGGTTATAGGAACACCTATTATTGAGACTATACTACCCTTAATTTAACATCCTTGAAGTATGAAATGCTTCGATTCTCATTGGAAGCTTCAAATAACTCTTCAACTTCCATTGGTTCCTTTTGAAAATTAGTGTTGAGTTTGAGCAATGCTTTATCATATTTGGGTCAACTAGTGGTGGTGAAAAGTTTTATTTTAGCTTGTGGCAAATGGATGGTGTTGCAAAAAGGGTGAAGATACCTTAGAGCCCATTGAGTGACATCATGTAACTTACCCTATCATAAGTTAAGGGCAAGATCATCTCATCTCTATTAATTTTTTCTAAAATTTATTAAAGGTCCAATGATGCTAAAACTATTAATATTTTGAAGGATTCTTACTTTCTCCTTAACCCTAGAAGGACGCCGCAGACAATAAGTGTCCGATGGATGACTTCACTTGAGACTGTAGGATAGAAAAAACTGTTTTTTCATCCAATTTTTTTATTTGGAGGGTACTAGAGTACATTTTCAGTGAATAGTATTGCAAAGTCCTTCATTATGGTATTCTTGATTTTTCTAAAGAAGAAGGTGCTTAAAAAACAGATCACCCTTGTAGTGTATTTCAACCAGTTCTTGCTATTTTCTCTTGATGTGAATTTCAGCCATAAAAATGATACTTTTTGAATTTGAGTCCAACTAATGAAATGAAGCTTATCAAGTTTAGTTTCTACTCCAACTGGAAATTTTGAAAAATTCATAAATTTCCATGCTTTACAGAAATCTGAACTTGGGGCCTATAACCATGGTTTGTTGAATTTCTAATTTTAGAGTGACACGGTAATTTTGGTTTATACCAAGATGTTCTGCACCGTAATATACATCTATGTTGAAATTTTCAGATTTTTTGAGTGCATGTTGTATTTGATATGAATTTGCTTGATTTTTTTCTTAAAAAATTCACAGTAATTTCAATTTTTTTCAAATTAATTTGAAACATTTCAAGACTTGTATTTTATATATGATTTCATCTCTGAAAAATAAAAATAAAAAATTTCATTCATATCTAGTTGTAAAATGACAGCAAACGAAGTGATGGTTAGGGAGGCTTGAAATCAGTGGTCATGGGCCCGTCCTTCTAGGGTTAAAGACAATTCTTTGAACAAACGAACTCCCCCATATTGGAATCTATTTTTTAAGTATTTTATTTCACTGGCCCTACATCTACAGTATTTCTTTTTGCACATGAACAAAGTTAAAATTTCAGTTGCACCCCTTCTGAAAAACAATAAATAATAAGAGAGCCATTGATGGAATAAAATCCCACCAACCTTGTTGTACTAGTACCAAAGAAATTCTTGTCATCATCTTCATTTTGTAGTTCTTCTCTTCCTGTTTGGTCCACAAGCTTGTTAACCCCTAAACGTGTAGATTCATCTCCAGAATTGACGATTTGAGAAAAATCATTATAAAGTGCTATTTGGAAGCATATTTTGGAATTGATATACAAATGAAAGTTGTAGATTATGATTTTTAGATTCCATCTCTACGGTTAGATTCACCAATTTTATCACCAATATTTTTTTATAAATTTTGAAAGAGAAATTCCAAAATTCCTTCAAAATTCGATTACAAGCAAAATATTATCATTTTTTGAGTAAAATTTTTTGGAATGGATTTGAAATGAGGTTCTCTTCACATGGTGATTTTTTGAAATTTTTTTGTTCTTCCTATCTATGACCTCATTTTGGCTAATCCAATTTAGAACTAAAGTCAATGCAGTTTGACCACTTGACATACTTGCACATTTGTAATTTTAGAAAAATATGAACTCTAGTAACACCAAATCCAATCCTTAGATAGGACAAAAACTTGATAAAGTATCTTCACAAGTTAAAATAACTTTCATCCAAGTAGTTAGGAGGATGAAACTGGTGTTTCAAACTGTTCATCGTCCAAAAAATGGACGCCAACCTGTTTAGGGGTTAAAATAAAATCCTACCATGTCATGCCGGTAACAAAAGCGAATTCTCTTCTTCTTTATTTGTTTATTGTTTTTTTTTGTTTTACCTACATGGTAGACTCAAATGTCTTTTTCAACTAAGGTAAACGAGTCCATGGCAAACACAATTGAAATGGGAGCAAGTCTTTTGGGAACAAAATTATAATGGTGGTGTACATTCAAGTTCTGAAATTGTGATCTCCTATCAGTCATCACATTCAAATAAGAACACTTCACACACAATGGACAAAGTCTATTGTTTTTTGCAATAAAACTGGCATTCATTTGTTGTTAAGTGGAAGTTCCTTTGTCTTGTTGTTGTCCAATTTGTGTGTTAAGTTTTGGTTTTGGTTTGTCATCTTGAGTCTCTTGTTATCCTTGGGGTGAAAAGCACTCATGGCTTGGGCTTGTTGTAAGTTATTTTTTCTTTGAAATTAAATATTCTCATCATTTGTATCCAAAGAATAAATAAATAAAATAAGAATGCTTTGTTTTTGAAGATGCTAGAGATTATGGATTAGAGAAAAGTTAGGGGTCGGTGGGGAAATGGATGAGTAGGAAATACTGCAGAGATACATGAGAGAAATGTAGGGCAACACTTTTTTATTTGCATTTATTATGCTAGAAGTTGAACAATACCTACAAGTACCTACGGTCTCAATTTTTGTCATGATTTTTTGAAACTTTCTTTTGAGATAGAAAAACACGTTAGCTATTGGGGAATATAATTTCAATTTCAATTGGTAACCATGAGAAAAAGTTATGCTAAATAAGCTCAAAAGAGGGGAGATTGGATAGCAAAAACAATTCACAAAAATTTTAATTTTTTTTCTCTTAGATTAAATCTTTTTCTACATGGAAAGATTTGATTCATTCCATTTGAATAAGTGATGTGAAAATTATAGAGCATCTTGTTTTTGGGGCAATCATAGCAACTTCTTGAGAAAATAATGTATTGGATTCATTTTTTAGCTCAATTTTCATAATTTTTCAAAAAAAAGAAGTTTTGTGTGGTTTCGTTTGCTTGCTAGAACAATCCTACCATTGGTTTTAGTGTATTTCAATTTCATCTTAGAGATATAAATAGCTTTTAAACAAATTGGATTTTTCTTTCTATCTCGTATCTACTTCTACTAAACAATTTTTTTCATAATAAAAATTAAATCAAATTATTTTTTTTCCAAGACTATCAACTCAATTCTCCACCACAAATACTAGAAGAAAGCTTCGTTGCAGTGAACAAATGCTAGCCCACATTTTTTGTAAATTGCATTGATTGCAATGCAATTTTTAGAAAATTGCATTGCAATCAATGCAATTTACAAAAAATGTGGGCTAGCATTTGTTCACTGCAACGAAGCTTTCTTCTAGTGAAAGATTTAAACCTCAAAACTTTATAGTGCAAAAAATTGAAGTTAAGATAAGAAGGTTCAAAGGCAAATAATCTAGTCATGCAAGGTGCAAAAAAAGTTATTTTCTTCACATTAAACACAAATATCTTGCTATTTATGTGGTCAAAAATTTTGAAATTTTCTCCACACATTCTCAAACTAGGTAGATGTAAGATCCCACTAAATGTGCAAAAAGAGAAACCCTTTCAAAGTTTCTTACTCTTTACAACAGAAATGGTAGTTGTGAGTGCTTTTTGACGAAAAGGCTGTGGTC